>CM046875.1:621246740-622609794 GCA_025667525.1 Glebionis coronaria | reverse complement strand
TATAGGCCCATGTGTTACTATAGTAGGTTCCGTTTCAAAATTTTATAAAAATTCTGACTTTTTCTGAATTGACACTATCTATCTACGGGAGTACAATAAGAAGTTACAATTTGAATTTTAAGGCCCATAAAGCCCAAGGCTATAATTTAGGGATAGTTATGACATAACTAAAATACAAAAGGAAGTTTACAGATATACATATTAACAAAGTCTACTATCAAAAGTCCAAAAGTATGATCATAATAAAAAAGAACATAAAAAAACGTTGATATTAGCAGTTGGCAGTTTGGATTTTGAAATTGTAGGCAAAGAAGTGAAGTGTCCTTTTCAATCTTTACTAACGTGATTACATAAATTGACCAGGTAATATCATACCAAAATTTATTACTATTATTTTTTTAATTTTTTTAATCTTGCTATTATATTAAATAAATAGATACTACGTAAGTTATATTTAGAAAGTATGATCTTGCGTCCTTCACAACCATCGGGTGCCCAAGATAGAAAAAGAAAACAATAAGAAGAAAATAAAACTCAATTCAAATCTTTGGAACCGTTTGTCATTAAAAAGTATAATAATAATAATAATGGTGAAGAAAATTAAATATTGATGGTAATGAAAATCTTACAAAGAATGAAAATTCAAAGAGTGACGATGTTAATGTTGATAAAAATGAAGACGCTGATGTTAATGAAAAATAATTCAAAGTTAATTTTTTTGTATTATAACATTTTACTTAATATATAAAATTCGGCGTGGGGATAGCATAATGGCTAGGTTTTAAACCTTAAAAAAAATCATGTGTTGTTTGCCTACGAGGGGGCATATTTTTTCAACTCGCCCAGGGCATCAAAAAGCTTAGGACCGGCCCTGCATGCATAACCCTCAAATGGACTTGGTTCTACAAAAATTGACCGACCATGAACGAATTATGAGAGAGATGAAAGAATCGACCGATAAGAAATTTTTGACTATGCTTCAAAACCTTCGTCCCCAAGGTGCCCTCCCTTCGAACACCGTGACCAATCCTAGGGCTAATGTTAATGCTATTACTACTAGGAGCGGTAAGACCACCGTAAAACCTTCTTATCCCCCACCTAACCAAGGACCCGAGATACCTTCTTTTTCGACACAACCTCCTTCTTCTTCCACTTGTGACATACCACCCGTTATGCATTCGTCTACACCTTATGTTCCACCGATACCCGAATTTTCTACCACACCTTCGGTTCCCAAACCGGTTCCTTCACCCTCCATTTCTATTCCTCCTCCTCCACCAAAGGATGTGAGTGAGCAATCCACTCCAAAGCCTTCATCTCAACCCAATATACCTTATCCCTCAAGGTTGCGGAAAGAGAAATTGAAGAATAAGGATGATATTCAAGTTTCGAACTTCCTAAAAATGTTCAAACAATTGAATTTTAATATCACCTTTGCCGAGGCGCTCGCTCACATGCTTAAGTACGCTAAGATGTTTAAGGATCTTTTAAGTGATAAGGAAAAGTTGCTCGATATTGCCAATACCCAAGTGAATGAAAATTGTTCCGCGGTTCTTTTGCGAAAATTACCGGTTAAGTTAGGAGATCCCGGTCGATTCCTTATTCCTTGTAATTTTCCGGGTGTTGAGAATTGTATGGCTTTGGCGGATCTCGGAGCGAGTATCAATCTTATGTTATTGTCCGTGTGGAAACAATTATCTTTACCCGAGCTAGTCCCCACTCGTATGACATTGGAATTAGCCAACCGTACGGTTGCTTATCCGGTGGGGATAGCCGAGGATGTTTTTGTAGGAGTCGACAAATTCACTTTTCCCGCCGATTTCGTCGTAGTCGACTATGAAATGGATCCCCGTGTTCCCTTAATTGTGGGACGAACCTTCTAGAGAACCGGGCGTACATTGATTGATGTAGCCGCGGGTGAACTTATCATGAGGGTCGGGGATGACAAAATCGTCTTTAACATGGGTAAACTTTCCAAATTTCCCGATGAGCCCGAATCCGTGAATTACATCGATGTGCTTGACGAAGCATGTGAAGAACATTTTCACGAGGCTTGTACGAGCGGGATTTCTCCTTTACCTCATGTTGAGACCGTAGCTTCTATTGCTCCTTCATTGACTCCATTTGGAGAAAGTGACTTTCTTTTACAAGAATTTGAAGCGATTTTAGGGGATGTGGATTTAAAATATGACGATTCTCCCACCGATTGGGAAGAAGACATTCGTACCATTGAGAGACTTATCAATGAGGACCATATTTCTCCACCTACTCCTAAGTAAGTTACAAACGATGATCCTAATTTGACTAAGCCTTCCACCGACAATCCACCGGATTTAGAGCTTAAGGATTTACCGTCTCATTTAGAGTACGTTTTCTTAGAGGAGGATAATAAGTTTCCCGTCATCGATGCCGGAATGATTTACCCTATCTCGGATTCGCCATGGGTTAGTCCCGTCCATTGTGTGCCTAAGAAAGGCGGAATCACCGTTGTTCCCAATGAAAACAACGAGTTTATTCCTACTCGACTCGTAACGGGTTGGCGAGTTTGCATCGATTATCGTAAGCTCAATGATACCACTCGTAAGGATCATTTCCCTCTTCCTTTCATGGATCAAATGCTCGAGCGTTTAGCGGGTAATGATTTCTATTGCTTCTTAGATGGCTTTTCCGGATATTTTCAAATCCCTATCGATCCAAAAGACAAAGAGAAAACCACATTCACTTGTCCCTATGGAACATTTGCTTACAAAAGAATGCCTTTCGGCTTATGCAATGCTCCCGGGACTTTCCAAAGGTGTATGATGGCAATATTCCATGACATGGTTGAAGAAACTATGGAAGTCTTTATGGACGATTTCTCGGTCTATGGTGATTCTTTCTCTTCTTGCCTTGCTAATTTAGAACGTATGCTTAAACGGTGTGAAGACACTCGTCTTGTTCTTCATTGGGAAAAATGCCATTTCATGGTAAAAGAAGGCATCATCCTCGGTCATAAAATTTCCAAAGCCGGTATCTAAGTCGACCGTGCTAAAGTTGACGTCATTGCTAAGTTACCTCCACCTACCACCGTCAAAGGAGTTAGAAGTTTTTTAGGCCATGCGGGATTTTATCGACGTTTCATCCAAGATTTCTCGAAAATAGCTCGTCCAATGACTCATCTCTTAGAAAAGGATGCTCCTTTCATCTTCTCTCAAGAATGTCTCGACTCTTTCGAACTTCTTAAAGGTAAATTAACTAAGGCACCGGTCTTAGTCTCTCCAAATTGGGAGTTACCTTTCGAGCTCATGTGCGATGCTAGTGATTTCGCGGTAGGGGCGGTTTTAGGTCAACGAGTTAACAAACATTTCAAACCCATTCATTATGCTAGTAAGACAATGACGGGGGCTCAATTGCATTATACCACTACCGAAAAAGAGCTTTTAGCCGTAGTGTATGCTTTTGAGAAATTCCGCCCCTATCTTGTGCTTTCCACCACCATCGTTTACACCGACCATTCCGCCTTGAAATACTTGTTGACCAAGCAAGATGCTAAACCGAGACTCCTTTGTTGGCTTTTGCTCCTACAAGAATTTAAAATCGAAATTCGTGATAAAAAGGGAGCGGAAAACCTAGCCGCGGATCATCTTAGTAGACTTGAGGATCCTTATCAAGGGAAATCTCCAAATCAATTGATTAATGAATCCTTTCCCCTTGAGACCTTAATGTCTATTAATTCCAATCTTGATGATACCCCATGGTTTGCGGACATTGCAAACTATTTGGCGGGTGATGTTCTTATCGAAGGGTTATCGTCCCAACAAAAGAAAAAATTCTTCAAGGACGTTAAAACGTACTATTGGGACGACCCTTATCTTTTCAAGCAATGTGCGGATTTAATCATTCGTAGATGTGTTGATGGGCCGGCGGCTTTACAAATCCTTGAAGCTTGCCATAAAGGACCCACCGGTGGTCACTTTTGTCTTAATTACACCTCTAAAAAAGTTTTTGACTCCGGATTCTATTGGCCCTCCATTTATCATGATGCACATGAAATGGTTAAACATTGTGATGCTTGCCAAAGACAAGGCAAGATCACACATAAATATGAGATGCCTCAAAATTTCATCCAAGAGTGTGAAATCTTTGACGTATGGGGCATCGACTTTATGGGGCCATTTCCATCCTCCAAAGGAAACAAATACATCCTCGTAGCCGTTGACTACGTATCAAAATGGGTTTAAGCAAAGGCTTTACCAACTAACGATGCGAGGGTGGTTGTGAACTTCTTGAAACAATTGTTTGCTCGATTCGGTGTGCCTCGTGCTATTATTAGTGATCGCGGGACTCATTTTTGCAATGATCAATTTGCACGAGTCATGGCTAAGTATGGTGTCAATCACCGACTTTCCCCCGCGTATCATCCTCAAACCAATGGACAAGCCGAGGTTTCCAACCGTGGTCTTAAGAGAATCTTAAAGCGAACCGTGGGAGAGCATCATGCCTCATGGGCCGATAAATTAGATGATGCTTTGTGGGCTTTCCGTACCGCTTATAAGACACCTATAGGTTGTACCCCTTATCGCCTTGTGTACGGAAAGGCGTGCCACCTCCCATTGAGTTGGAGCATAAGGCTTATTGGGCCTTGAAATGGGATAATTTTGATATAAACAAAGCCGGTGATCATAGGAAAATCCAACTCAATGAACTTAGGAATGAGGCCTATGAAAATTCATTAATCTACAAGGAGAAGACTAAGCTCATTCATGATTCCAAGATTAAAAACCGAGAGTTCCATGTTGGTGATCAAGTTTTACTTTTTAACTCTCGGTTGAAAATCTTTTCGGGTAAACTTAAGAGCCGTTGGTCCGGTC
The DNA here is from genome assembly GCA_025667525.1 of Glebionis coronaria. Lineage (NCBI taxonomy): Eukaryota > Viridiplantae > Streptophyta > Magnoliopsida > Asterales > Asteraceae > Glebionis > Glebionis coronaria. Next base: position 622,604,944 of record CM046875.1, on the reverse strand, counting down.
CATTCACCGTGGCCCAAGTCTTCCCTTATGGCACCATTGAGTTATCCCAACCAAATGGGCCCAACATTAAGATGAATGGGCAACGGGTTAAGTTGTACTATGGAGAGGACATCTCTCATGAGATGATTCCATCCCTCTCCATATTTCCCTTGAATTAATTCGGGAAATCGAGTTGAGCTAGAGACTCGTGATAAATAAATCAAGCATCATTTAACTAGGTTAGATTTTTACCTTTACCATCCTTTCCACCCTTTTTCACCTTCATCCATTTCCACCAATAAGTGTAGGGGGAGCCAAATAGGTTGTTTGTGTGTTGTGATTGTGTGCAGGGACATGTGCTTTAATGATCCATTTTTGGTACTTTTGACGCGACCCGTGATCCCATGTTCCCGTGTACCCGGTTCTATCAAAACTATTGTGATTCATACTTGTATATAAATAAAACAAATAAATCTAATCACTTTAGTTGTCCCTTCCTTAGCTCGATTTAAACAACGTACTCAATGTCCTAAGTGTAGGGGAGTTTATTCTCCCACATGCTTAAACATTGAGGACAATGTTTATATTAAGTGTAGAGGGACTTATATCGAATTTTAGTGGGCTTTTCCATGAATTTGACCCCATTTAACCGGAAAATTTAAAAAAAATTCAACATTTTTCAAAATTTTGATCTATTTTGGCCTAGTAGTATTTTTCATTTATGTTTTTCCTTTTATCATCGCATCATATTTATAATTTCCATTTCAAGAATAAAGTCAATAAATAATAAATGAATAAAATGGTTTTAACAAGTTTAGATATCTTTGATATATTAGGCCCGTCGTGAATATTTTGACTCAACCCTAGTTTACTTATCCAAGTTTACTCTAGCTAGTATCCTTAACCATATGAACCTTAATTGGTTTATTAGGCTAAGCATCCACGAGTCTCATTCCTTGAGATTTTAAATTGTGGAGAACGAGAGATGATAGAGTTAATTATAAGTTTGGTATTCTTTCATTAACTTATGTGAGTTAGTTATGAGATTTTTCTCCCCTCACTTGTAAATAAATAAACACAATAAGTAAGGTCGTACGATTTGAAAAATTACTTAGCTTCTAGCCCAAGATCGTTTAAAAGTTGCTCGGGATTAATTAGAGTTCATAGCCAAGGCATAACTTATTGAAGCGGGACGCGAAGATTGACATATCCAAAAAGGCCCTAACAAGGCATGAGGATACCCGAGTCCAAAAAGGCCCTCACAAGGCATGAGGATTCACTTTTTTGCTAAAGATCCTAAGAGATTGTGAAGATCATTAATCCAAACCAATATGATGGATCAAGACACACGACGAGAAGCAATTACTCCCCTAAAGATCATGGAGAAGTCTATCCAAAAAGACCCTAACAAGGTATGAGGATAAAATGATCCAAGTCTGAAAAGGAGGCGGATCGTTGTATATCAAAATCCTAAATAAAGAAGAGGATAAATGAAGAAGTCGTGGTCAACATTTGAAGCATCTTTCACTCATAATGAAGATGTATACCAAATGAAGAGAATACCATAATTTCAAGATCGTCTCTCAAGATTTGAAGTTTGAAGTACAAGCCAAATATCGGTCCGAGAAAGGTCTCAAATCGTGAAACGAGTTATGCCAAGATATGAACTTTATGAGATTTCGAGAAGCCGTTTTAAAAGATTTTGTCCTTTAGCTAAATATTGATTAAATCGTCCTACTTTATTTTCGGCCTTAATAAATTATTGAAATAAGTCAAAAATGCATCCTCGTGATCATTTAAGACAAAAATAAAATACAAGAGATACACCGTAGGAATAAGGGGGTCTAAGTGATTAATTAAACCACATGAGTAAGTGTTAGTTGTGCTAACTTGTAGTTTCAATAATCTCGTTTTTAAGCTTGGTATGGGGAACGTGAAACTTGAGGGTGATTAATATTCATGACGCCAAAGCCCTAATTTAAGTGTTAGATGTCTTTACAAGTTTCTTCCATCAAATAATTTCCAAGTTAATAAATCGTTATAACTTTTGTTTCCTTTAAAGTTTTTATCTTTTCATCGTCATAGTAGTAGTAATAATAAAGGCCGAGATGGATTAATTGTGAGAGAAATGTAACTTAATGCTTTAAAACTATGCATTGCATGGGGTCATTGCAATGGTCAAGTGTAGGGGATTTAATAAGTCTGTAAACACTTATCCTTTTGCCACTAAAATCAAGGAAAAACAAGACCTAATCATGTGTTTTATATCGTAAATGTCGGAATTACGCGTGGTTTTGTGTTTTTGTGTTTAAATAGGTACAAATGATCAAAAGAAGAGAAAACACGGGATTTCTCAGTCAAATGTTGAGGAAAAGTCCAAAAAGAGACGAAGACAAAGTCATAAGACCAAAAGTGTGCCAAGTTCACGAAAACCGGCTAAACCGACACGGTTTTGAAGAAAAGATCAACAAAGCCATTTTCAAGCTCGTTTTAGTGGATTCAATCATTTACGAAGATTTTGGGCCTTGTGGGTCCCACATTGGATAAATGGGCTCAAAATCCCATTAAGGAACAAGGATTATCTACTTATGGATATAAAAGCCCAACATGGCCCAAACCCTTTATTTTATGGGACGGATGGGGATAATATTTGCTTTGGGCCACAAGCCCAACTGAAAATAATGGGGCGAATTGAATGTTGGGCCAAGGCCCGTTATACAAGAAAAAGAAAGATAGAACGGATGAAAATGATTATTCACATCCTTGGTCAACATGACAGTCAACTAACACACACATCTATCTATTTAATTACTCCTCCCACGTGTAACACCCCACTCACCATAAATAAATGTTTAATTACCCATCCCATTTATTTTTTGTTAGAAATACGTTTTTACGTATATAAGAAGTATCGGTCACTCCACAATATTATTAATGTTGTAATAGCTCGTAGTTAACAAATAGTCATTAGTTGCTTATTAAGTTAAGTAAGAACCGGTCCATGGGCTTGTCATGGACCGGCCCAAGCCCATTGTAAGCTTGGAGTATAAATACCCCTTTCCACCATGGAAAGGGGTTGGTTGTTGTCACTTTTCTAGTTTCATTTTATTGAAATAACACATAGTTTCTCTCACTTTCTCTCTCTAACTTTCTCTCTCTAGAAATCAACAAACCCCTTCATAGATTCATAGGTTATTAATATTCTACATTTGGTATCAAGAGCTATGGGGTGATTTAAGGTAGTGATTTGTGTGGTTTTTTAGTTTTTGATTGTATTAGTGTTCTTTAAGAAAAACCATCTTGATTCTTGGTGTTTTTGGTGTTTTTGTGATTGGGATTAGTGGATAAGTATTAGTTTTTACTTATTATTGTTGAAATCACAAAACTTTTTGGGTTATTTGGTCAAAATCTGGGTTTAATCTCTTGTTTTGAGGTCGACTGTTCATCGTATCAAAGTTTCTGATTACCCAGCAAAAGTTCCGGATCAAGAAGTTCCGGATCAAGAAGTTCCGGATCAAGCCACAAGTTCCGAACCAAGAACTTCCGAACCAAGAAGTTCAGGATCAAGCCAAAAGTTCCGAACCAAGAACTTCCGAACCAAGAAGTTCCGGATCAAGCCACAAGTTCCGAACGAAGAACTTCCGGATGAAGGAAGTTCCGGATGAAGAACTTCCGAATGAAGGAAGTTCCGAATGAAGAACTTCCGGATGAAGGAAGTTCCGAATGAAGGAATGTTCCGGATGAAGGAAGTTCCAAATAAGGAATGTTCCGGATGAAGGAAGTTCCGAATGAAGAACTTCCGGATGAAGGAAGTTCCGGATGAAGAACTTCCGGATGAAGGAAGTTCCGAATGAAGAACTTCCGGATGAAGGAAGTTCCGGATGAAGAACTTCCGGATGAAGGAAGTTCCGAATGAAAGAAGTTCTGGATGAAGAACTTCCGGATGAAGGAAGTTCCGAATGAAGAACTTCCGGATGAAGGAAGTTCCGGATGAAGAACTTCCGGATGAAGGAAGTTCCGAATGAAGGAATGTTCCGGATGAAGAAGTTCCGAATGAAGAGTTGTTTGATTATTATTGTTTGCATGCTATATGTACTTGTTGTTTTATGTTATGAAATGTGTTATGCTTAGAAGTAAGAATGATATATATCTATATGTTTTTGTGCATCAACCTTTCATGTCTTATCTTAAGCAGATACAATGACTAATCCAACAGTACAAGCAATCCAAGAATCTAGAGAAGCCGATATTGCTAAAGCACGAACCCTTAAGTTTATACCCAACAACTACCGGCTGAAGCAAATCTCAAAATCCACTCACCATGGATTTAAAGTAGCCATTGCGATCCTTGATCAATCCCATTTTAAGAATGCTTTGAGAAGTAGTGCCTCGGTACCTTATGAGTATATGTATGAATTTTGGGCTACCAAGGAAATCACTTCAAACAAGATCACCTTCACCATCGACAACAAGCAGCAGACACTCACAGTTTCAGACTTCCGTAAGATTCTTGGTATACGGGATACACCCAAAGGCATGTCATTCTCGAGGGATCCTACTAAAGATGAACTCATGGAGTTATTTGACGCTCTTGGATGTCCGGAAATACGAGTTGCGTCTGAGTTTACGACTGCTAAAGTAGGACAACCTTGGAGAGCATTGATGGGTATTCTCAGTAGATGTCTTACACCAAAAACGAGTGGCCATGATGCTCTGCGCAGTCCTATAATAAACCTCTTCTATGGCATGTACAAAGCTGCAAATGCAGATTATGCATTGTTGATATGGGAAGAATTCACCTTTCAACTCTTCTATAACAAGAAGCTGAAGACAAACTTCTTTCCTTATCCTCGGTTTATCAAGCTTATCATTAATTATTTTATGAAGAATGATGCTACTATTGATAGGCGTGCAGCAAGTCGCTATCACACTGAAGAAGCTGATGATACTGTGGATCTGAGGCATGAAGGACCGTCTATTGGTGTGATTCCGGGTCCTATTCCTGATTACCTTCTGTTTGAGAAAATCAAAGGTTCTGCTGATTACAAGCTACTGCAGATAGAAATCAAGAAGCTGAAAGCAAACCTTCAGACTGGAGAAGACTCGTCTACAACGGTTAAGAGTAAAGGTAAACGCAAACAACCAGCTGCGTTACCTGAACCCGAAACCAAGAAGAAGAAGACAGAGGGTAAGAAGGGAAACGGTAAGACTGATGAGATGCGTTTACGTGATGAAGAAGATCTTGTTGATCCTGCTCTTGACAAGACAGAGAGAAAAATGCTGAAGATAGCAATTCAAAGGAGTAGGAAAGATACTGGCGGTAGTGGTTCAGGTGCAAGGGTAGATGTTGAGGATGAGTACGTGGAACCAGATGATGTTGATGAGTTTGGGTCACCTGAACATTATTCCACTTCGAAGGAGCCATCAATCCCTATTTCAGCAAGTGTGGAAAAGGAGTCTGTTGCTCCTACGATCATGGTGTCAACTCAACCCTTAGCAACTCAACCTCCACCCATACAACCCTTACCAACCAGACCGGCTTCAACACCATTTCTTCCACCACCTAGAATTCCCATCCTTAGTACCGCAGTAACAACCGAGCCTCTTCAATCAACCCAGAGCAGCTCTGCAACATCTACAATGGCTGCATTGGTGATGGCCGAACTGTTGGATAAACATGTGGATACTCACAAACGAGAAATGGATGAACTTCGCCAAGAGTTATAAAGAAGAGCTCAAAGTGAAGAAGCATCTAGGAAAGCCCAAGAGGAGATGATTGCTAGGTTCGCTGCAGATATGGAGTCAACTCGAAAAGCACATGCAGAAGAACTAGCTCGGGTTAAGCAGGCTGAGGCTGATAAGCATGCTGCACGTATCACCAGACTTCAAGCGATGAGGGATAAATACAAAGAGCAAAAAGAAGCACTTGAAGCCTCTGTGGAAGAAAGAGTGCAAGAATCCGTTGAATCCATTATGCCTAAACTGCGTGATGAATTGAAGACGCTAGCAGTTGATAACTTGTTGATCAAGTCATCCAATCCTTCAGAATCCGCCTACAAGATTGCTTATGACTTGACGGATTTTAAATTGAAGAAGATCCTTAAGGCTCGTATGGTGGAACTTGGATCGTTTGATAAGTCTAGGATTCAACGGGCTCTATACAAATCCCTGAATGATGCTATCATGGAGGATGATAGGTTATTCAAAACGTTTGGAAGTGTGGTACCTTATCACATTCTACCTGAAGAAGAAAGGGAAGAAAGTTAGCAGGAAGAGGGTACTGGTGAAGAGGAAGAGGAAGAAGAAGGAGAAGAAGAGGAAAAGGATGACGATGATGGTGATGATGAGGATAAGGATGAGGATGATGATGATGAGGATGAGGATGATGATGATGGTGATGATGGTGGTGATGGGAATGAGGAGAGTGCTAGGGGTAGACACGTTGGAGATAGACGAGACTGCACCACCACAGGCTTGGATCACGGCAGCAGCACAATATGATCCGATCACAGATGCTGACAAAGATGTGTTGTATCTCCGTATCCGAAGTTCGATTGACTTATGTGCATTTCTTGCTCATGAGTATAAGACTTCGGTTACTCCATCCTTGGTGAAGAAAGCGATGAAGGATAAGAGACTTCGTGCCAAAACCCGGTTAACCCAAATGGAGTTCGAGTATTATGCCGATGAGATCCTAAAGGCTCTGAATACCGTTCAACGGCCAGGTCTTCATGAATCAGAAAGAGCTCCACCTCCAATGGATCCTTCTCAAGATAATCAGATTGCTCTTGACTTCTTCGTCACTAATGATCTTGTGTATCTACTGAAGGGGTCATCAAAGTACGCAACCTCCCTGACCTTACTGAAAGCTGCCAACTGGGGGACAATACCCTTTATCGAGGAAAAGGTAAACCGACTCTGGGTCCCAAAGGTAAATCGTAATTATGATATGTATGCTGTCATAGGTGCATCTCATTGGGACGAACGAGTTCGAAGGGCGTACAGGGGTTGCTGCCTAGTCAATTCTGGAAGTATTGTTAGATCCGATATCCGCATCTCCAACATTTTAGGATTGAAAACTGAAGCCAAGAACGGCTATTATCATGTGACGGAGATTCGTTTGAAAAGGGAGGATGACAGGGAATACAAAATCCAGCAGGGAGATTTTTCCATCATTCGCCTTGAGGATATCGAAGATATGCTGCTTCTGATGACCCGAGATCAACTCACACATATTCCTCGTGAAGACCTGATTGCTTTGAATACAGCACTTCGTATTTTCACACGAAGCGTTGTCATCAAGACAAGAGTTGAAGATCTTCAGTTGGGAGTCGAAAGCTATCAAAGGAAGCTTAACCTCACCCGTCCAGTGAATCAAGTGCTACCTCAACATGTAGAAAGATGTCCCTATACCGGCATTTCTGTCCCGAATTACGGCATTTTCTACTTGAACAGTCGAGGTTTGATGAAGTTTATGAGGGTGGGTGAGCTCCATAAGTACAGTGATGGGACTCTTCTACAAGTCAGAGGAAAGTTGGAGCATCTGAACTCGGGTGGGACTTTGCCAGAGATGACGGAGGATTGGCATCCGGGTTACCGGCAGATGGCGAAGTATGTGATCAAGAAGATTGATCAAAAGCTCCGTGAACGTAGATTGATGAGGAGCTTGGAAAGGTTCGTTGGTGGAAGACCATATCTAGTGCACCACAAGCTACTGCAACGATCCATCTAATGGGTCGTACATTTCAGGTCCACTTTATATTGGTTTTCAATTATGAATATGTATATTTGTGAATATTGTGCTTGTATGGCTTGATGTAGTGTTAAGGTATGATAATTTTTCAAGAATTTCTCACGAGATTCTAAATCTTTCAAAATATATCATACTAAAGCACTACAACTATCCCTTATTAACTTAAGGGGGAGCAATAACTTGTTCTATGGCCAAACATCGATTTCATTTTTACCCAAAGACCGGTTAATCCATTCAATATCCCAAATATTAATGGTTAACATTTTGGATAAGGGGAGAAAATGGGATTAAGGAGACGTAAGTGATACTTGGCTAAAAGATGAAAAAGACTTAACGATTATCCAACTTGATATGTGTAAAGCACGTGTTAAGGGGGAGCGTTTTTGATGAACAAAACACCTAAGGTACAAAAATTTTGATTTCAATATCACAAGTACTTTAGGTGATTTTCAAGGATTTTTCATGGTGGCAATTCCTTCCCAAAACACGCTTAATTCACGACGAATGTGGTGACAAAAGGGTGGTAGGAATAGGTTTAGTCCAATGATTCATCAGAGCCGATGGAATCTTCCCAAGGACAATTCCCTAGATACAATTAGAAGTCCTAGGAAAGATGGAGAAAGAATGTGAACGTAGCTGAATGCCGACCAAGTACTTAAGCTAGCACTGTAACAATCACAACAAGGTGCTAGTGATGACGTATTGGTAAGCATTGAAGGGGTTGAAGAATGAAAAAGAATTGTAAAGATAAAGGGTGTAAAGAAAGAAGCCCTCCTTACAACTTTAGGCAGAAACCGGGTCAATACATATGCTATTGAGGTCATTTTTGCTAATGATTCTCGGTATTGAAGAAAGACATCATGGACCCAGTGATGCAATGCACAACCCTTCCCAGCTAACTCAAATATCTATCAAAAGGTATTTGTTTTAATCACACGGAGATCAACACGTTATCTATTGGTTTATTCACTCCGAATAGACTGGTATTGAAAAGGTGGCACTCCTCTCCAGCCATCGCTCACTAAATCAAAACGCACAATCGAGTCTAGAGCCAAGAGATCATCAAAAGTCTCATTAGGACACTTTCCATTTATTCCTTGCTTTCTCACACACTGTGAAAAGTAAGAGATTTTCATGAGTCCTACGCAATATTCCTGTAATATTGCCAGAACATCCGAGTAATACGTAAGTATTACAATGAAGATGGAAATCCTGCTTGAGCCAACATCAAACAAGCTCATGGTAGGTTACACGTGCGGTTCTTTTAGAACCAATCTTGTGAAAAACTGGAAGGTAACAGTGGTTTAATTCTTAATTGAACTTAAACTCGTTCCAGGCCTCTTCGCATTATCATATGATCTTGCCAGAACACTCAGAGTGACTCTTTATTGACCACAGTGACGAGTGGAAATCCTTCTAGTGTCAATATCAAACAGCACTTGGTAGGTGACGTGCAAGATTCTTTATGAATTGAGCTCGTGACAACTGGAAAGCAACGATGGTGAAAATCTTAATTGAAATTCACTTGTTCCAGGTTTCATGAATTGACGGCTTCAAATCACAAGGATAACTTATCCAAGTGATTCACTCTTTATGTTCGCAGTCAGCTTTGGACGGTCGAATAAAGAGAACGGGTTTACCCGCGAAATCCTGTCAGGAAGTTACTTAATTGAAACTATCCGTCACGGGTACGATATCTAATATCGTCCAACGGTCTTCACCGACCGGAGGTAAAATGCTACCGAATTAGAATAAAATGTTCAAAGCCATTTTATTCGTGTCGTTGCTGTGTACCTGTTAAAGACGGTGGCGTTGCTGTGTACCTGTTGAAGACGGTGGCGTTGCTGTGTACCAGTGAAGACGGTGGTGTTGCGGTGTACCTGTAGAAGTCGTTCCCACATGCTTATGTTTTTTTCTGCATCAAAGTTTAGCAAAAATTCAAGAAAGTACAAGATAAAGTCTTCCGCTGTACCAAACTCTGAAACTTTCGAGAATTCAACAAAAAGACATAAGTGTGTGGAACATGGAGTCACGAGAAGGCAAATTCACAAGAGAGGCAAAGATCGCACGTGAAAGGCCAAAGAACAATGCTCTCAAGTCAAAGCCAAAAAGATCAAACCAACATATTCACAACAAAAGAAAGAAAAGAAGAAAAGACTACGAGCTAAAGAACGAAGACTTAGTATAGTATGCTAGGTTTAGAATTTTGTAACGTGGAGTGACCTCCCTTAGGGGGAGATTGTTAGAAATACGTTTTTACGTATATAAGAAGTATCGGTCACTCCACAATATTATTAATGTTGTAATAGCTCGTAGTTAACAAATAGTCATTAGTTGCTTATTAAGTTAAGTAAGAACCGGTCCATGGGCTTGTCATGGACCGGCCCAAGCCCATTGTAAGCTTGGAGTATAAATACCCCTTTCCACCATGGAAAGGGGTTGGTTGTTGTCACTTTTCTAGTTTCATTTTATTGAAATAACACATAGTTTCTCTCACTTTCTCTCTCTAACTTTCTCTCTCTAGAAATCAACAAACCCCTTCATAGATTCATAGGTTATCAATATTCTACATTTTTCCTTACAAACGAAGTAAGTTTTTCACCCACCATCTTCTTCTCCCCAAAACTCGCACCCTCCAGTTACCAAACCCTAAATTTTACATCACCAATTAACCAACCAAATTTAGGGATTTTACCCTAGAAAGTTAATTCACATCAAGAGGGATTAAATCCCCATGGTTTTTGGGGTATCCACTCTATTGTGGTCCTCCCCTCTCCATCTGACGTGGCCAAACCTTGTGTTGTGATTGGACATCCCACATCACCACAAACCCTCCCACCAATCAAAATCATCCACCTCACCCTCAAACAAACACAACTAGCACAAAATTGCCAGCTTGGCAATCCGTGTGATGCAAGAGTAATCCTCCACCGCAAGATTGAAGAAATTGAAGAGAGAGAAGAAGAATGATTGAATTAACGGTTCAGATTGGATGCTTACTATGGAAGCTATCAAGAGGGTTTCCAAGGGGTTTGCCTATAAAAACCCCTTCATATCTGTAATTTTGTGTGCTTTTCTTTTAGTTTAATTTTTATTTCTGAAAAAATAGAATTGGGGTTTTATGTAATTTCTTTTAATCAAGTATTGTAATCCGAATTTAATTAATGAAATTTTAAAGTTTCTGTTTAATTTTGGTCTCGTTTTAAATTATTGCATAATTATCTTGAATTTATTTTCAATTAAATAATTATTAAATTAAAGATATAGCAATAATTTCCCCTACTGGGAAATTAAAAAAATAGCTCTGTTTTGGTTCGTTTGGATGTTTTATGGTATGAAGATGATGATTTTGGGTTAAATAAGGTGGTGGTTGATCTTTTTTTTCGAATATTAGGGGGTTCAGCGCCCACCCTACTGCCCAACGGTTCATCAAAAGGTTTGTGTTTCTTTTTATTTTATTAAGTTTAGTTTAAAGTTTTTGATTAATCTGTGTATGATTGTTTAAGTTGGTTCGAAGAGTATTGATTATCTGCTAGTATAATTTGTTTTGTCTGCTTAGTTGGTTTATCAGTTTATTTAAAACTGTTTAAGTTCTTATGTTGGATCTGTTTACTTTTGATTTTCATTCTTATTTTAAATAGTTACTGTTTAGATTGTGTTCGATTATAGCTTATTTGGATCTGCGTTTGTTTGTTTGATATTAGTTCAAGTTTATTTTAGCTTTGATTTCTTATACTTGAACTGCTTATTAGATTTAAGCTTAGTTTGTTTCGGTTTGGGTTAAATTGGTTTAGCTTATTCGGTTTCGTCATTGATTAATCTGTTAAGTTCGGTTTGGTTATCTGCTTGTTCGAAACTGCTTATTAGTTTTTATATCTGTTTTTTTATCTAAATGTTTACATCTGCTTATAGGTTTAGATTGTTTAGCTTATTCAGTTCTATATTTTAGCTTATTCAACTGCTACTTGGCTTATTCATCTTAGTTGCTTATTTGTTTTAGCTAAATGGCTTATTTTGGTTTTTGAACTGTGCTTATATGGTTGATACTTAACAGATCCATTATCTGTTAATCTGAAAATCCAAAAAAAAATATTTAGCATAATCTGTCACTGGTGGGACTCAAACCCTCGACCTCGAGTTTAACAGTCCTACAACACAACCAACTTAGCTAGACCGCTTTTTGTGTATTACTTTGCAACGTTCCATTAATATAGGGTATTTTTAATCTGCCAGTTTTATTAAATAGTTTAATTAAGTTTTTAAGGTTATTTATTTTAATTAAAAGGTTTTTTTTATTAAATTTTCTTTTTATTCAGTTTTGATTTTGAAAAATATAAAAAAAAGTTTAAAAAATATTTTATTTACTTTTATAATTTTAATTTAGTTTTCAATAGAATTTTAAATTAGTTTATTTCAATTAATTAGTTTTAAAATTAGATTTCATTTAAAGTTTTTAAAAAAAGTATTTAGTTTAAAATTAATTTCAATTTAGATTTTTAAGTTTTATTTTAAAATTAGTTTTATTTAAATTGCTTTAATAGTCTTTAATATTAAATAGTTTTAGTCTAAGAATACTAAAAAATATAGTTACCAAGAACAAATTAGTTTTACGTTAAACCGGATATCAAATTCAAGTCGAGTCGAGGAAACGAACTTAATTGAACAAATACCTAATATTAGTTAGTATATAAAAACAACTATTCCAAATCAAAACACAACACGCCTCCCCGGCAGCGGCGCCAAAATGATGGTTGTGGAGTGGTAGTGGGACACATGTCACCATTTGGTTGGTCTAGGTAAGAATTGTGTCGGCCAGAAACAAACCCCCATCTTTATTGAACTTGTATTTTCACTTCAAAACCTTGTCAACGCCTATTTTCTTCACAACAACTTTTGCATCTTTACACTTTTGCCCCAAAATATTTTGCAAAGTGAATTCAGGGGTAATTCTTGCCATTTTTTGATTCTTGAGGGACTGATTTGGCATATTGTTGATGGATTATGGTCTTTACTTGTATGATTGGCATTTTGGAGGACTGAATTTTCCAAGTCTTCATTTATGAGGGACCATTTTTGCCAATTGTTGAAAGTCAAGGGTCCTTTTGATAATTTTGGGATTTTCAAAGGACCAAACTTGTAATTTCTTGTACTTTGAAGGACTTCATGATATATTTGACTTTGTGGAGGATAATGGTTGACAATTTAGCTTTATTGAGGGGCTAAGCTTGACAAATCTTCAAAGTGGAGGGCCCTTTTTGTAATTTTGACAAACTTTAGGGACCAAACTTGTAATTATGAAGATACAAGGGTATAAAGTGTCAATTCTTTCATATTGGAGGACCCTTCTTCATAATTCTTCAAATCTTCAAGGGTTTTCTTGGGAAAGTCTTCATTAGGGTTTGGTTCATTGTGCGGCTTCGTTTCCCGTGTTCGTTTTTGCATGATTCTTGTGATCTTTTGTCATTTTCTCAATATCCGTACCTAAAATACACAAGCAACAAACACAAGCATATATATGGGTATCTTGATGATATTTAATGCATTTTAAGCCCTTTTTGGACGATGAGACTATGTATAAAAGCAGTCTCATCAGCATGCAACACAAGAATGGTCATTGTGGAAAGCCTTTTCAGGCAAACCATCAACTAAACCATGTCTCACAAGTCTATTTATATTCTTAAAATTAATGTACCCTAATCTTCTGTGCCAAAGATTACTCTCATCAACTGAAGCCTTATCATATAGACATGACAAATTATTATTCATCCTAATTCCATTAAGATTCACATTATAAATGTCCTTATGCCTAGGTGTTCTATAATCAATGAATTTCTCATATGGTATTTTAAAATCTTTGCTCAACACCAAGCATTCAGTATCAGTGAAAAGAACCTTATTTTTATTATCACACACTTGTGATACACTAAACAGATTGTAGTCAAGTTCTTTTACTAGAAACACGTTTTCAAAACGCAAATTGTTGGTGAGAATAGTGCCTTTGCTAGTGATAGTCCCATATCCACCTCCAAAGTACACTTTGTCACCATCTTTAATGGGGATAAAATTTTTCAGATAATCTTCCTTCCCCGTCATGTGCCTAGAGCATCCACTATCCCAATAGCCATAATCTTTAACCTTCTTTTGAATGCCCTGCACATAAAGAAAACAAATTAGTTTTCTTTGGGAACCCAAGCCTGAGCAGACTTGGATTCATTTGGTTGTTCAACAAGAACAGACTTAGTCCTTATGACAACCCCTTGTTCATCCCTTTTTGGATTAAACACCTAGTTAACCCCAATTAGTTTTGTAATGACCTTTGAAATATAATGAAATCTGTTACAGGTCATAGAAATCCCATCTGAATTAAGGTTTTGGTCTTGCTTAGGTCTCCATGTCAAGCTAGAAAAAGCTTTAGACCCCTTTCCTTTTGGTTACAAATATTTTAAATTGCTTGGTCTGGCAACGTTCCTGTCAGCGTTTAATTTGTTCTTATCAACGTTGAAATTACCCTTATCAGCGTTGAACCTAGGGTTTGCTATTGGAACCCATTGTCTGTTAGACCACATATTGGTCTTCTGAAAAGGTCTTTGTCCATAAGTATTAGACCCTTTAGTAAAGAATGGGGCTGGTTTAACAACTTGTGGACTATGCTGGACAAAAGGTTTGGGTTTTACAGTGTTTGACTTTCTATCAACGTTGACCTTCGAAGCATTGACACACTTATAGGCTAAATGTGAAAAACTTCCACAAGTATAACAGGCTTTTTAGACATAGCTCTAGGTCTAGAAGAAAAGAAACCTGTCCCATTATCACAAATTTGGCTTTTTGGTGACCTAGGTTTTCTATACATTTCTACATATTTAATACTAGGTTTTCTATCAACGTTTGGTAAACAGTCTTGCCAGTGGTGGGGTTTGTCACTTTTATGGGTGTAGACTCATTTGGGCTGTCACTAAGCATGCCACCCTTAACAAACAAGGTATGGTTGGCTTTCTTCCATTGGTCCAAATCAGTCAACTTCTGCTTGTATTCCTCTACTGGGGTAAGAACTCTTGGTGGAGGAATAAATTCCTCTTCTTGGAGTTCTGGTATACCAGTCCAGGACAAGTCCTTTCTAAGGACACCATAGAAGTTCCCAGCAAGTGGTGGAACACCAACATATTCTTTCATCCCAATCCCGGTTATATCCCTAGAATCCTTTTGTTCACTAACATATTTTTCTAGGGTTTGTGAAGCTTTATCAAATCTCTGAATTTTAAGATCTACGTTATCTTTGTTTTTGATAGCCTCATCTAACTTAGCCTGTAAAACACCATTTGCTCTCTCCATGATGTTTCTAACCTCAACACTAGCATTTAAATCATGAGTTAAAATATTGATTTGATGTTTTAGGTCAAACTCCATTTTCTTATACTCAACAACAGTCTTTTCAATTTGAGTAAGAGCAAGTTGATAGTTAGATAACTTGCATCTTTCATTAACCACATATGTTGTCAATTTTAAAACTTCTTTGTTAAGTTTTTCAGTATTTAGACGACAACCCTTACTACAAAATGCATCATCATATACCTCATTGTCTGATGAAGATGAAGAGTGTGCCATGAGAGCATAGTGAACATGCTCCTCTTCTTCCTTTTCTGCAACCAAAGCTTTGTTTTCTTCCTCATCCTTGGCCAAATAGCTCCAATCCCAGCCAACACCATCAATGTCTTACATAGCAACCATAGCTTTGGAATCCTGAGCCTTGATGATTTGGCTTGAGTGTTTTCCAGCATCAGATCTTCTTGGAGATCTGTATTCTCTCATAAAGTGACCCATTCGATCATAATTATAACACTCAACCTTACATTTATCAAATCCAGCAGTGTCCTTAGCATTAAAAGTCATCTTCTTCTTAAATCTTCGATTCCATCTATTTGCTCTTATTCTTGCAAGAGCCATATTCCACTTTATGTCCATCTCCTCTAAATGCTCATCACTAATTTGCTCAAGGTCCTCATATGTAATCACTAAACCATTGGGCAATGAAGAAATGTATGCACACACAGTATCTAGATCAATATCGGGAGGCTTAACTCTTGGTAAGTCAACATTGTATGTGTCAGCGCTTGAATGAGAGGCTCTGACAAAGCTTGATCCAGCGTTGACACAAGATGATCCAGTAACGGGGTGCATGTATGACTCCCTTTGATCAAATTGACCTTCACTGTGTGAGAAGAAGGCCATGTTTCCATTGGTAGACTTGCTTCCTTGATCCAAAAGAATTTCATTCTCTACAAGTGGAGCTTTTGTGAATATTATTAGCAATCATAGACCTTACTTCAATCTTCCATGCATCACCAAGACTTTTAAGAAAAGTGGTGATGATATCAACATCACCAAGCACTGTTCCCATAAAGGACAGCTTGCTTGTAATGTCAAGAAGTCTGCTTCTCACTCCACTTAGCTTTTCATTGGGTTGAGCTTTAAAAACAGCATACTCATACAAGAGTTGCTTCTTTTTCTCTTGTACAGTATCAGCATTACCACCATAAGCAACTTCAAGGGCTGCCCATAGATCTTTTGCAGAATCATAGCCTCTATACTTGTGTTGATTGGCTTGACCCAAAGAGAGTTTGAGGATGCTTAGGGTTTTCATGTCATTCCTTCTTTTTCCAACGTCCTCAACTGAGACAGCTCTTCCGTCTTCAGGATTTTCTTTTCGATCCTCTTCTGTAGAGCCTGGAGTTGATCTTACCAAAATTGCAGCTGTAATCTTGGCAGCCTTATTGAATATGTTTCCATATTCAATAATTTCCCATAGGGTGTGGTCATGAATTTGAAGATACTGTTCAAAGTTAAACTTCCACAGCTCAAATTTGTCTGAATCTAGCATGGAAATCTTGATGTTAGGGGTTGAGGAGGAGGATGAGGTTAACTCTGGAGTAGACATGTTGTTTGATTTTTAGGGTTTCTTGAAAATAAGGGTTTTTGGCGATTTAGGGTTTTTGTGTTCTTTAGATCAAAGTTTCTCAACAAGCTCTGATACCACTTGTTGATCCCAAACTTAGATTGATTTAGCTTGTGTAAACGAGATTAAATCAAGTTAAACACGTAGAGAAACTTTGTTGTATATGTAACAATTCAAGTATTATGCGGAATTAATACTTAAACAAGAACACACAAACAAGATAGACCAAACTTTCACTTTGAATGATAAATCAAACATGCGTACAATGAAAGTGTAAAATGTGTGTTAAATTAAAACCTAAAGGCCTCCTTTTATAGATTTAGGAGACTTGTACAAGAGTCTACGTATCAGCTATTTTAGGTAAAGATAAACATAAGAAATACATTGTCGAACATATTCCTTACTAGAAACATACTAGAAACACAATACGTGTAGACTAAGTCTTCTACCAGTGCTTGACTTCTTCTTATCAACGCTTGTCCTATGAACGCTTGATTTCTTCTTAACAACATCCAGATTGCTCTTTTCAGCGTCCAAGTGTATTGGCTACATTTTATTCCCAACATTAGTTTCCTTAAAAGTTTAGTATTTAATTAGGCCAAGGTGGGTTATTTATGATGAGAAATGTAAACTGTGCTTTGAAATTAATGTATTGCATGAAGGCATTGCAATGGTCTAGTGTAGGGGATTTAATAAGTGTGAAAACACTTATCCTTTTACCATTTATTTCCATAATAACAAGACTAAAACGTGTATTTTATGTCGTAAAAGTCGGAATTATGCGTGGTTTGTGTTTTTATTGTGTTTCAGGAAAAAAATATGAAAAAGGGAGAAAACACGGGCTATCACGGGCTTTTATCGAAGAAAACGAGAAAAGACGAAGTCAAAAGATCAAGAGTGTAAAAAGAACGGAAGTCCAAGGCCTATTCTGAAGATTTATCGAAGAAAAAGTCTAAAGACGGAAGTTTAATGAATTCGAAGAACTCAAGTCTAATAGAAGAAGAAAATTATAAGACAAGTTCAATTTATATCGACAAATCCCGAGACGACGTCGAGAAAGACAAAGAATTTAAATCGAGTCGAGACGAGAAGAAAGAAAAAGGAAGCAACACATGCACCTCCCCACCTCCTATATATACCCTCCTAATATGTCATTAGGAGGGTGTTAGTTAGCTAGTTCATTTTCTTTTAGTTAGCTAGTTCACTAGAACTTCATCTTTTATCTTCCTTTCTTGTTTTAATCTAATCTTTACTTTTAAAAGCTTAATCTTGTTTAAATCTTAATCTTCTTCTAACTTTCTTTATTTTGTTTATCTTTGATTCGTGATAATCTTTGATTTTACTTCATCTTGATGTTTATGTGATTAAAAAGTTATCTTTTTATTCTTATCTAAGTTTTTATACAACTTGAGATTTGAGCTTATCATGCTTATTGGCTTATTTTGTATTTAGCTTATTTGCTTTAAAGTTTTCTTAAACTTTTTGTCTTTTTAAATTTTGATTTAAAAATTTGCTCATTTAGTGTTTTGAAAAAGTTCTTAATCGTTCTTATTAACTCTTTTCATCATAATTTTCGTAAAGTTTTGGATTGTGCTTTTTAAAAACGGAGCTTATAAATTTTTCTTATTACGAATCTCCTTCCGTCGGAAAAGGGCTTACCTTTTCCGACAAGTATTCCGATAAGGGCTTTATTTTCCGACAGCTCATTCCGATACTCGCCATCGGATAAGGGTTTTTGATTCTGACGGTTTTTTCGATCAACATTCTGACTGTAGTGTTTATTGGATCATTCCGATAGCTTTGGGGTACCATTATTCCGATAGTTTCTTTTTCTTACATTCCGACAGATTTGTTTTCCGATAGTTTTCTATATTCATTATTCCGATAGTATTTCTTGTGCATTATTCCGATAGATTCCCTTTTGGTTGCATTCCGATTATATTCCGACGCTTGTATTTCGATGGGATTCCGACCATGGTTATTCCGATGGGTTTAAGTTTTTAGTTTTACAAAGTTTTAAGTTCTAAATTCACTTTTATGTTTTTAAGTTTTTAATCATTTATTCTTAACTCGTGATTTTTAGTTTAACTTTTATAGCTTTTTACTCAACGACAATTTTCATATTTGCCTTTAGTTTAAAATAGATAATCAAACCATTTTATTTTCCACCAAGAACGACTGAGTCGCACTAATAACTAGTAATCAATTCGAAAAGATTAGAACAAATCTCTTTCATACTTGGATAAAAACCTTGTATCAATCGACTCTTATTCATGTCCCTTCATTATGTAGCTATTGTGAATTCAGAGTGATCGTCTACGTCTGTTTCCGTCTTCATGTTACTGGACATAAGGTACGGATATTCCGTCCTTCGGTAAGGACATCTTTCTTCCTGTATTAGGATTCCCCGTTTGCATCCATCTTTTTTCCCAAGTAGTTTAAGTGTCTTAAACACACCAGTACATGTGATGATTATTTTAGAGTGCCTGAGCTATATACATGCATGCCAGTTTCACCTAGTTATGGGGGTTCCATAACCATAGTACTGGAGGCACCGGTGTTATGACTCTTCTGCGGTGAGAGTGATTGCTCGCAGCGTCCCTTTACAGTTTTGGCCAGTTATTATTATTATTATGTGGGGCGAATGGGTGCATCCTAGGACAAGTAGTATGATTTCATGGTAACTGTGGTGTGTGCCTTGCATCCGTTGCAGGAGCTGATCCCTCCACTCATTTTATATATTAATTAGAGGCAGCCCCTTTAATGGTATGACGAGGTCACCCCTCCAATTATTCATGCACGTGGATATAACATGACATGTATGGGCTCTCGGCATATTTAAAATACAGATTTTCAAGATAAACTAAACATAAGTCTTTTTAGAAATATAAACCATTTTGATTAACTTAAACCAGGTCTTCCAGTACATTCATTATTCCGCTGCTATGTTATTCATTTCATTCATTACCTGCTTATGTTTATGCTTTACATTCTATGTTATATTTCCGCACACTGAGCGTATTTCTCAACCGTATTTCTCTTTCTATGACCCAATATAGTAGGTACTAAAGGGAAAAGCTAGGAATCCAAGAGTACGTGCATGGAATGAGGCACCAACTTGCTTTCATTCTTTAATGCATTTACATACTTTTGCTTTACTGGACATTGTTTAATCCTTTCCTTACATTCTATACTTATGCACTTCGTATGTGGAGCTTATTTGGATCTGATGTTTGTTTCCGGATTCTTTTATGGTCATTTAATGTTTTAGACATTTACCTTGTATGCTTTGATGACATGCCATAATTATCCTGTGACATTCCATTTATCAAAATGGGGTGTTACATCAATGATTAAGATATGAAAATATAGTCTGGTTTTCTAGAGCCTAACATGCACACAATCAAATCAAAAAGCAACCAACACAAATAAACCACATCATAGTTTTCATGAAATCATAAATAAACAACAAGTAATTTAACCTAGCATAGCCAAAAGAAAAAAAGATAGAATACATAATCATCATAAACATAGTCATGATTAATGAAAATGGATGAAACTTTGTTCTTCAATTGATATGCGTGATAGAATGGAGTTTCTTAGGCTTTTAGAACCCTAAAATCGGCTGACAATAGATGCTCCAAGCTAACCCTAAAATTATACAGGAATTGTATGTTTACAAAGGGTTCTATATATAGAGTATGAGTTATGATGGAGTCATGTACAAAGTGCGACACCGTCGGGCTTGCAAATCTTCTATGGGCTACTACTGTCGATGGGTTGTGACGTTGTCAGGTTGAATGGGTGACGTCGTCTAGAGGGTCGATGCGACGCCATCAGGTACTAAGTGCAATGCTATCTATAGCTGTTGTGATAACCTTCTTTGTGACTTGATAAATCCCTACATTCTTGGCTTAACCTCTTCCATACTTTTTCCATGGTATTGAAAATGCATGAAAAACACCTCGAAAACCTCCTAAACCTACCAAATGCTCCAAGTGCTTCAAAATTACTAAAATAACAAAAATATGACGTTTTAAGGTATTTTATGAAAAATATAGGGGTGAAATTGCCTCAAAATGTATACAATGACACATCATAAATATCTCTACACTTGGGATTTTTTTTATCCTCGAGCAAATGAGATTCTCGACCTAATATAGTTGTACAATGGGGCATTTCACTTAATAAAAAAATAATTACAACATAATCAGATAGAAGTTTGCTAGTAATGCACGGAAATTACAAATAATATCACCTCACGTAAGTGTTTAACCTTACATCGCTCAAGTGTGTGGTTCATTTAATACAAGGGAAAACGAAAACTAAAATTAATCACTCATTACCTAGCGCAACATATAGATTACCATAAGCTTGATAAAGGATAAGATCTTCCACTGATATGGTGTAAGCATCTAACATTCACTATCAAAGAGGACTTTACAAAGGGTTGTGACATTGGGTTTAAGGGTATGGAATCATGTATGGATAGACATGGGGATTTAGGGATGGTATTCACAATCTTGATAAAGACAGCATGCGACCTCCAACGTTTATAACATACAACACCTTTCAACACACAATACTTTACAATGGAGCTTTTTTTCTTTTTCTATTTTTTTAAAATGAAATAAATATATAAAGGATATGTGTAGCATCTCTACACTTGATTTTTAATAAAACTCAACACTGGATTTCTTCAATTAGCACATGTGGAGGTAATAATGACTCTTCGCCATTCTTTTTCAAAATGATAACAACATGATCCATCAATTAATTCAAAATTGTATACAATACTTCTCGATTTTACAAACCTAGTTAACTTGTGCTTTTATACAAGGGTTATCACAATAATGCACTAAAAGGGAGTGCATACACGGAAGGCTAGGCGATTTGGTTCTAACATTTATTAGGGTGTAAATAATGCTATTCATTAACAATCTAGATCAACCAGAAAGTTAAAGAGAACTATGAAAGTATTAGGCTCGGAGGGGTGTACTAGGGATACCTTGCACTAATAGTGAGTGCTTAGTGTGAGGGGTTGGGAGAGTCATATGAAAGATGAGGTCATTGTAACTTACACAAAAATCTAATGGTTTGTCCTATAGGGTTATTTTAGTCCTCTTATCACATAGTAAAATACCAATTATACGAATACAATCTCACGTGCAGTCTTGGAATGTATCAACTAAAGCAAGTTATGGAATCAGATACACTACGAACACATTTATATAATCACAAATTGATCTCAAACTCCAGAAAAGGAGGTGAGAAACAAACATGCTACAATCATAATAATGACAGAGACACGATGTATACCTGGACCCTTAACTAGAGAAAGCTAAAGATTATGTTGACTATCTTGAATTAATAAAAATAGACATCCGAAATTCCTAAAGATCTAAAGGTTTAACCTCACGTTTTAGTATGGAAACTTTTTTAATGGTGGAGCTATGTGCTAGCAATGCAAATCCTATCAATGAGACACACTAAAAACGAGGGTTTTCTCTAAAATATGTCACAAAAGTTTTTTTAAATTTGGGCAAATTTGTCTGTTTAATTATTTTTGATATATTACTCATCATTTTAAGGCATACACAAATATCAAGAGAGAGTAGAATCTAAGGCTCTTATTTACTCTCCCAACGTTTTGAAGGAACATTGTCCTCAATGTTCTAAAAGTATTTTAAAAGAGAATACAAGTAAAGAGATGAGAGAGACTAATGCTCCTCTTGTTTGGGCATGTACGGGTACAACCTTGATTTTAGGTTAAATCGTCATCCAATAGTCGTCACTATGCTTCCACCGCTTAAGATAATCTTCAACAGGACACTCCCATCAAATATAACCTGAAAATCAAATACAAGAAAACACTTCCCTGAGTAAGATCAATGGCATACAATATGATAAAACCCTTGAAGTAAACTAATGTGTAAGTTTAAGGAAAAATTCAAGACAAGATGTGTAGGTTATCAGTTAATCTTGTTTGTACAAATCCTGGAAAAGTACACATATTAAATAGGTATGGAAAAACTTTTAAAATCAAAAATTAAAATCGAATTTTTGTTGTAGCTAAGGCGAGACGATCTCGCGGATAAAGTATGACATCGTCTATAGCCACTGTGAAGATTTTTGATTTCGATTTTGTCAAAAATTTCCAACATCTTATCTATATGTGTTTCCTAAGGAGAGTTTTTACTACACAAGTCAAGAAAAAATTAAAAACACACATGACACAAACAAACAATTAAAACATGTGATAACAATGAATTAACAAGCCTCCATACACTTATTTTCTTATGTGAAATACCTTTACATGTAATGTAGGAACACAATAAAGCATGATCACATTGAAAAAAGGAATAGGATAAGAAACAAGTATATTACATTTAAGTCACAAAACACACATTGTTAAAAACGTAGAATGCATAAAACTGAAAAGAAAGTCGGGTTGCCTCCTAACAAGCGTATTTGTTTATATTACGAGTCTTTTATCTAGATTCGGGGTCACTTTACTAGGTATATCATGGAGTTGATCTAAGTCGAGGACATCACTTAGATTGAACTTATCGACTAACTTCCTAGTAGTGGGCATGCTCCGGTATGTCTTATTGAACCATTCACCATCAGGGTCGATTAACTCGATTTTCACATGCTATGACCCACTTCCTTCCTTAGGTGGTCTTTCCCATTTCCACCCGTGAATGAACAAATCCTCCCTTTTCCCATTTATTTCCCTTAAGATTAATACGTATGGTTTCTATTAGTTCTACCATCTTTCTGAAGGTTTGGACATATCTAAAGGGTTTTAGTTTGGCATTCTTTATTTCTTTGATCTCTTCGGGAGAGAGCTTCTCTATAAGGACTTGACCAAGTAGCTTGGTCTGTCAAAGACTATAAATTTGGTATCGCCGCATGGTCCATAAGTTGCTAGTCTAGTTTGGGTAGTCTAATGTTGTACAAGGTCATCACCTGGATCAATTTTCCTAAGTATAAAAAATGACTTTGTTTTCCCTCCCCTACTGCTATATTAGATTTCTTACAATCAGTAATGGCACCGGAGGTTTCTAGGAATCCTCTTCCTACTAATAATGGGCATGTAGGGTCTTTTTCCACGTATAAAACATAGAAGTCTACTTGGAATCTAAGTTTTTTAATTTTTACCTCTACAACCTAAATATACCAAGGGTATAAGTCTTACTCCCATCGCCTAACCGAAATACAATGTGTGGAATCCTATACATTCCGGATCTTTTGGCTGCTAGGTTATGCATTATGTTCATATGTAGATTACATAGCGGAACTAGAACACAATACATAAACAAGGTGTATAGAAACGAACAAGATGATTTTTTCCCAATGTTACTTGCATTAAAACATTAAAACAAATAACCTAGGCGTCTTTACAAAGACTAGACACCTAGAACACACGAATTTTGTTGTAGGTTTACATTGTGAATGAATGTTATATCAAAACCTACGGTCTGGCATTCTTTATATAATACAATGTCCAGATTTACAAAGGAAACTAGATATTGACTTAATCTTCTATTTTCTTGCAAATATATATTCCACAAGTTTATCCACCAGCTTGTAGAATTTCCTTTTGTCATATTTAGTCCTTGTCTTTTAGTTTTGACACATCAACTCATTAATTCCACCCAACAAACTTCCTCTAGTTGGTGATGTCAAAACACTTTCCCTTAAGCGCAAATCCTGTGTATGCGACACATGATCTCCAAAAAGATTCCCCATAGGTATAGCACATCTTCCCTTTTTTGACACATCAATAGGGGACTGTGAAAAAGTATGCAATCTTGAAGATTCTCCAAAAGTAGGCTTTGTGTAATGAATTTGAAGAAAAATAAATACAATAATCTTGATGTAGAAGTAGAGTAACCCAAACATGTGTTCTATGTCTTGTACTATCCATGTGACGAAAAACTTATATGAAGTCTGAAAAGTATAAGCAGACCTTAATATCTTATCAAAATCCTCATCTTTTTATGAGACACTGAGCACAAATAACGTAACTCCTTCAAGTGATAGCAATAATCCTTTTGCTAGATTTGACAAGTCTTCGTCACTAACCATTTAAGCACGAACAAGTTATCTTTAAAGTCAGTTTGACTGGGAAGACCATGACTTTAAGATATGATAGAATACAAACTCACGAAAATCTACTTCAAACATCAATCATATCATAAACATTCTTCCCCTTAATCGTATACCTCGTTATGAAATATATTCGATCCATTAATATCATAATGATATTTTGTACCTGTGTGTGTAAATACCTCGTTTTGTGTGCCAAAACTCAACCAAAATTCCAAACAGTAGCAAATCCTTCTTTATCCGAGATCCTTTCAGTGTGTGTTGTCCAATATCAGACAACACTGTTCAGCAGATAGAAATCATATATCGGACAACACTACTTTTGTTAGAGGCTAAAATTCATTGGTCAGCAGCTAAATCTAGCCTTTGTCATCCGTCAGCGGCTACAACCTCTATCAGTGGCTATGATAGCATGACAGTGGCTACAAATTTCTATCAGTGGCTACGTATAACTGTACGGTGGCTAGAAAATTATGACATATCTAGAGTTTATGCAAACCCTAAAAACAAAAATCACCACAGCTTCACTTCGATCTAGGGTGTTGGACGAGCCCCAAATACTTTAGCACCTCCAATTTGCCACACAAATTCTTTTTTTTCTGTTATTGAATCGATTCTAGGGTTTGTGACAACCCTAGTTTCATAAGAATAAGAAAAACAGAAAACTCAAAATCCACTTTCTACAGCCATAATCGACGATCAATAACTCACTCATAGCTGATCAAATCGGCGACCGCTTCGGTGAGATCCCGTACACATGTGTCAAGAACCTACAGCGCAAATTTCACGACGATCCAACGGTTAATGAAGGAGATAACGTTGTTTTACCGTAACTGCTCACAGAAAAACTGCACATTAACACCCTTTATATAGTGATCTTCCACACCTTATAACGTTTTCTTGGAGACTGATCTCGACAATCCCTCCGGTGAACACCTAGCCACATATGTGTAGAACACGCACACATCAAATTTTGTGGCGATCCAATGGTTCACGAAAAATTTATAGCCTTCTAACTGCTACTGCGCACACAAAACTACCCAAAAACCCTAATACGGGTTTCTTCTTTATTATAGGATACGAACACCTCAATGATCCTAGCATCGAGAGCCACTAGGCTCTGATACCAATTGTGGAATCCTAAGATTCCGGATCTTTAGGCTGCTAATATATACATTATGTTCATATGTAGATTACATAGCGGAACTAGAACATAATACATAAACAAGGTGTATAGAAACGAACAAGATGAATTTTCCCCAACGTTACTTGCATTAAAACTTTAAAACAAATAACCTAAGCGTCTTTACAAAGAGTAGATTCCTAGAACTTACGAACTTTGCTGTAGGTTTACATTGTGAATGAATGTTATATCAAAACCTACGTTTTGGCATACTTTATATAATAGAATGTCCAGATTTACAAAGAAAACTAGATATTGACTAAATCTTCAATTTTCTTGCAAATATATTTTCTACATATTTGTCCATCAGGTTGTAGAATCTCCTTTTGTTATATTTAGTCCTTGTCTTTTAGTTTCGGCACATCATCTCATTAATTCGACGCAATATATTGTCGGTCTCGTCAAGTAGTCCTACCGTTGAGATTTTTGAAAAGTTCCAAAGTGATCAAGTTTACACTTGACCCTAATTCAGCTAAAGCATCATAGGGCTTTGATTTGCGTGATTCATAAGGTAAGACAAACAATCCCAGGTCATAAAGCTTTTTAGGTATTTTTCCATAAGGGAATGCATGCTTACTTTCTCCTAACTTTGTATTATCCTCACGAGTTAGGGCTTAAGAACTAATGACTCACCGTATTCTTAGGTTTTTGGTTTTTCATTTATTTTGACCGCTAGAATTCGACTATTTCCATGGATTTCCAATAGCCAGCAGGGGATTTAATGTATGATTTAACTAATTAAACTGAATGGTAAGTTGAAAAGCTCTGAAGGTCTTCAAAGGAGGGACAAGATGTCACGGAAGATATAACATTGACGCTTACTTTTGGATTTTTAATGGTTTCGGCAAGGAGTGTACCTAATTGGTCAATAATGGCCTTCAACAAAATATCGAATTTATTTGTCATGTCACTTTTCTATGCACGAACTCTCGTTCAAAGAGCGACATCTTAGCTTCTTGAGATGCTATAAATTTTGACATTAGTCCTTCGAGATGATCTCGATTATCAAAAGGTGTCAAATTATTGTTGCAAGGACGGTTCAAGATTGCACTAGTTTGTTGGCATAGATTAAGGAGATTTGAAGGAATGTTTTTAGGCTCTTTCCACTTAAAATTTGGGTTATTCCTCCAAGAAGGGTTATAGGAATCACCAAAGTTATTTTGCTCTGGCTTAAAAGTGAACCACTTACCTCCTGCTCTGTCGTTATGCAAAGTGGGTCAGCCGGAGAAGTTGATTACATAGGATACATGCAAAACTCTCACACATAATGGAACAAGGTTCGCACCGTATATGCTTCGTTTATAAACTTTTCAGTTTGTTGATGTGCACAAAACAACATTAATAAACTGGCATGCATTTATTTTTGTCGTGAAATATGTCAAAATTTCCATTTTTTATAAAGTCGAGTTTTTGATATTCTATGGAAAACAATCAATAGTTTCATATTTTTTTTGAGAAAACATTATGAATAAAGGATGGCATCTGAGAAAACCAAGTAGATATCCAAGAGCATAACTGGTCTAATGGTTGAAAAGATATATAGATGTAATGAGAATATTAATATGCTGATAGTTGAGAAAAAAAGAATCCACGAATGGAAAGTGATATGATATATTCATTCTTGAAGAATGTTATGTGTCTTCATTCTGTACGTGTGGTTCATGTCCCTTGAAATATGAAAATTTGTTTTGGTGGCTGATATTTGTGTTTTGATTTGCTTATTTTGGAAAATTTCTTGACTAGATTATGTTCTAGACTACCCTGTGTTTGATTTGCTTAGGACCTAGATGGGAGAGCAACTTGGGCGAATTTAGGTCCAACTCTAAGGCGGGAGGGAAGCCTTTCCCGTCATGAGACTAGTTATGCTCTTGGATTTGCCCAACTTCACGTGTTTAATCCCGCGATTGTACTAAAATATCTAAGCTAATGTGTTCTCCTATCTGAGTTAATGATTTTGAGGTCTAACTAAATGTGGTCTCATGTCTCAGTTTGAAATAGAGGTATGGATATTATTTAAATCATATGAATGCAAGAATGGTGGTTTTATCTGTTGAAG
Organism: Glebionis coronaria; assembly: GCA_025667525.1. Lineage (NCBI taxonomy): Eukaryota > Viridiplantae > Streptophyta > Magnoliopsida > Asterales > Asteraceae > Glebionis > Glebionis coronaria. The sequence continues at coordinate 622,576,908 of CM046875.1, read as the reverse complement.
AATGCTTCAACAACCGTCTAGCATGCCTTAAATGGTTTGTTTCAAGAGGTTTAACATAGGGTTGCTGCCACTTTTGTTAGAACCTTAGTTTGTATATTTGTTCGCTAATTAATGTATTGTTACCATTGACTGTTATTTTGTGATTTGTTTCAGGTTTGAACATTTACTTATACGGAAGACTACATGTGGTGATGTCCCAAATCTCATATTACTTGGTATTCATATTTTTTTTTAAGATTTTAGGGATCTTTTTGTAGGATTTTAATTTTAGATTTTTTGGTAGGATTTTAGAAGGCTGGTCACTTTACATTCTTGCATCGGATCATTGCAAATTCAGGTTAGTTTTTGAGCATTATATATACGCTGGTTGCAAAAAAGTGCAAATGTGGTAGGAAATGTCAGCTCATTGTATTTGTAAAGGTCAAATATAGAATTTACGGTTTAGGTATTGTATTTTGGATTAGCTTTATTTTGGCGGTTTATCAGCTTATTGAGATTTAGCAATGCCAATAAGCCTTTATTGCCTTAACCATTTTAGCTCATGGCTTGAATAAACCATAATGTTAACTGGAAAAGGTAATAAGCAAAAATTTTAGACTTTATTGGCTTTCCCAAATCTCAGTAAGCTAATGAGCGCAACACCCCTTACACTACTAGAAAAACAGCCTTTACCCACAGCAAGTTCCGTGGGAAATCCAGTGGGAAAGGGCCCTTACCCACGGATTTCCCACGGAATTGTTCCGTTTGTAAAAACATCGTGGGTAAATATTTTTCCACGGAATTTCCCACAGAGCGTTGACCATTTTCCCACGGATTTCCCACGGTTATTATTACACATTTTTAACATAAATGATGTGAGATATTTTCCCACGGATTTCCCACGAACTTTTTCCCACAGATTTCCCACATACATTTTCCCACAGATTTCCCACGGGCATATTTCCACAGATTTCCCACGGTCATATTCCCACAGATTTCCCACAAGTTTTAACACTCATTTTCCCACAGATTTCCCACAACTCTTTCCCACGAATTTCCCACGGACATATTCCCACAGATTTCTCACGAGTATATTTCCACTGATTTCCCACAATATAATTTTGAATTTTTCGGATTCTAGAATACGTAAATATGAAAAATTGGTATTTGAACAATAAAAACCATTAATAGATTACCAAAATTTACAAAAAAAATACATGAGATACATAAATGTGTCACCCATCGAACATAAATCCGTATCTTTAAAGTTTTATCGACATACTACAAACACATAGTTCTAACTTCTAACAAAAAAGGTGAAGTTTAATGCCACTGAAACCAACTACGGCCTGATACATAGAAGCCTTGTAGGAATCGAAACCATGTCAAACAGCTTCCCCCATTCCAAGCAGCATCATATACTTCACAAATCTGCTACAAGTCGTTTTTAATTTCTTCTTCAACAGTGGAATGTGTGTAATTACTAACTCCCAACTTCCAAGACTTGTTGCTCAACCATTCTTTCTTGGGGTACCGGATCTGCCTCCTATGACAACAAGATATCTCATCAACGATTATCGTCGTCTCTGTTTTACCTGCGCGAGATCCATCATTTAAGTTTAGAGAGCTGTTTGTAAGCTTAAAAGTGAATTTTTGGGCGTGTGGATACAATACACTTTATGCAACTCTCATTCAGTTTTACTTTAAACTTTCAACAAATATTATAATCACATTCTTGTATGCTGGGAGTTCCATCAGCAACTTATATACAAGAAGTATGGAATGGACATTTTAATAACCACATGGTGAGACTATAAATTATGAGTGTTACCTTACAGTTTTACCATCTTGGTCAGTAGCGTTGATGCAGAAATCATACAGGTCTTCAAACCATATCACATCGCCTCCATACAACATAGCAGAAATCATCTGTAAGGTTCATATCATTGTCTGTGCCCATAGCAGCCACCATTGTAATGGTTCGACTCTACCTGAGGATAAACAGATTAAAAAAAAAACATGTTTATACACCATATGAAAGTCCGACATTTTATCTCTCAATAAACTGAGAACTATGAACACATATGGCGTTGGCGCCGTCATATACCATCCTAACTGACCTAGAATTGCCTTCTCCATTTCTAGAATATGCTCCCTTGTGTATGCATTGTCTGAGATATGAATCAAGTCATTGACCTCCGGATGCCAGATTTCTTCATACTTGGAAGATAAGAGCAGTGCACTGATGCCGAGCAACTGAAGTTCCCTTTTGGGAACAGAGCTGACTTAAAGGTATCGATCTATAAGGTTGATTGTGAGATAAAGAGTCTCAGGCATTAGGGGTCAAACTTTTTGTGAACCTCAATGATCCAGTCAATCAAGATAGCTCGCATCTTGGAATTTATATCATGCTGAGATTCCATATAGTCTCTTAAACTGCCTTCAGTTTCTGAGAGCTTATAAAACTTGTAAATGTCTTCCACATATTCGGTCTCGGCTAAATCATTGCTAATGTCTGATGCATCAATGTTGACCACCGGATCTTTTGGTCTTTTAGTAATCCCACAAGCAACCGGAAACAAAAGTTTCATAATCAAGTTGAGGAACGATTTATAATCAGTCTAAAATCTGTAAAATTTAAATCTTTAGTAAAGGAACTCACCTTGCTGCGTGCACTAAAAACTGATGTGAGGGACTTTGGAGGATTTATCGATCTTCTCTTCATAGATTCTAGAGTAAGGTTCTTCAGTGCTGCTTCCCCAACTTCAGCTTTTGGTTTCTGTATCTGGGTTCAAACAAAACCGTATAACATGTTAGAAACCAGAGTGTTAGACATATAACATCTTATTGATAGGATTAATGAAACTATACCTTAATATTCTTGTCTGCTAAGGCCTGTGCATTTGCCACCAATTGCGCCTTGAGGTATCTGAACAAAAACAAATATCTTATCAAAATCAAGAACAAAGATATGTGTTGACAAATCAACAAAAGGGGTGAGGGACAAACCTAGTAATTGGCCTATTTAGAGGCTTTCCATTCTCTACACCAGCACAAGCAGGCACTAAATTCCCTATATCACCTAAAGCACGCCTGGTCCTTCTTTCACCATTCTTTTTCTTTACATCATAAGCATTACAATGGAACTGCAGATTTAAAGAACAATAGACAAATATCTAACAAATCCATCAAAAGCATCGTGATTCATGAACAAGAAAATTTGTAAGAAACGATCTTACAACTTACAAGTATCAGATTCGACGAAAGGCACATAGACAAGAACGCATATCATACTACTTACGATCAAACCAACAAAATTCAAACATCATACTTAACGAGTTACTAGTATTGTTGCAGAGCACCAAAACTCAAAATTCACACATAAACTGTTACTCAAAATTCAAACACAATTCCTTTACGAATTGATATATCATATTCTAATCAAAACAACAAAATTAAGAATCATCAATTATTTAGTATCATCATAAACCCTAAATTTCAAAATCACAACAGGAAAATCAAGAACCATCATACTTTAACCAATTCGTACTTTCATAGAACGCTAAATCATCAAAAAAACCAACCCCCGATGCATATTCAATTAATATCATCATCATCAAACCAAGATTTCAGGTTTTACACAAAATATAAATCGAAACCCTAAATTTCAAATTATCATCAAAATCATTTTTATAAAATAACAGTCAAGATTTTGAATCAATTTTATAAAATAACAGTCAAGATTCATATTCAATCAATATCATCGTCATAAAACCAAGATTTCATGTTTTTCACAAAATATCAATCAAAACCCTAAGTTTCAAATTATCATCAAAATCAATTTTATAAAATAACAGTCAAGATTTTCATCAAAAACGCCTAAATAATATCAATAATCAAACCAAAAAACACAAAATCATCATAATCATCATACTTAAACAACGAGATCAAGAACAAACCCGATAATCTTTAATCAATTAGTACTATTACGAAACACTTAATCCCAAATTTCAACCACGTATCTTTAACAAAATCATCAAAAGGTTGTGATTTAGCATCAGGTTCTAGATTTCATTGAGATTTGATAACCACAACTACCCTTTTTCTCACGGATTCTACCCATCCATACCTTAAAACCATAATATAAATGATTTGACTTTTTGAGATCAGGATCTGGGTTTTTTGTATGAATGACTAATTTGTTGATGTGGGTTTTGAACGGGATCTTTGATTTGCTGTAATGGTAGATTTTGTTTTGGATTTAGATCGTTAATGTGTTTTTTTGTTAGATCCGGTTTTTGGTTTTTTGGATAATGGAAATCTGGCCATGATTTTTTTGGTTATAATATTAAAATTTAGATTTGAATTTTGGGAATTGTTTAAGCGGAACTACTCAAAATATTAGGAGGGATATTTTAACTTTTGGATTTTTCATATTGTGGGAAATCGGTGGGAAATTACCCACGATTTTCCCACTGATACTTTTTAGGATGGTAATGGTGACTTCAAAGGTTAGGTAAGTACCCACGATTTTTCTACAGAATTATCATATTCGTGGGAAATCTGTGAGAAATTACCCACTACTTTCCCACGGACATGATCGCTTTCAATTATTTTTTGCGATATAATTACACGTTCACGCATATACACGTCCGCATACCAAAATAAAATGCATCAATAGACATAATAAATTTCAACGGAGTGGTCGACAGGGTATCGTTGTACACGATATGTTCAATGGACAGGTCGATAGTGTGTAACACTCTCATTTTTCGTATCGGTACAGCGGAAGGGTCTTTCAGAGTGTTACAGGATAGCATAATAACTCCAATCATAGACAACACATAAAAATGGTTGTACAAGGTTTAACAAACATTCATTCGATAAAAAGGTTTAAAAGTGTACAACAGGTCCCAAATTATACAGGTCATTAAGTTTACAAAACACAGATCGAATGAACATTTTTAATATTTAGTGTGGGCCATCAGAGTCGATCTCCATCCGGATTACCTTCAAGCACCTGAGATAGAAAACATGCAAAAATCATATCAGCGAATGCCGAGTGAATTCATAGAGTTTAATGAAAACCGTTACATAAAACAATCATTTACAATCATTTAAAATCAGAACACAAGTATAATATCGGAAGTAAGTCCACATATTGCTAGTCAGGCAATATATAAATCAAGCATACATCTGAAACCGTCCATGAGACCGTAGTCTCTATATTACCATGTTAGGTAATATATTCATCGTTAATAGCGTCGTTATCGTTTATTATTTATGTCTTATAGCATACGTTGTATATTGTATAGGTTGTAGGATTATTATTAGCCGCATGACATTGTTACCTTACTGTGAAAACAGCGGGCCGCGAACCCGACAAACAATTTGCCCATCTAAGTTAGCGTGTCGTCACAAAAATCATGCTATGGAATATTCTCATACATAAATTCGCTTACCAATCAATGTGGTACGACGGGGATCAACCGTCAAGGCGCGAACTGGGGTGATCGTCCCCAAATAGTACTATCAAATGCATAAGCGTCTACCAAATCCCGGTAGTTCACAATTCATGCTAATGGGACTTTAAGTGACATAACCTAACTACTAATAATCCTTTTAGTCTCGAATATAGGGTCATAGCATCATTCGGGTCCATCTCATTTAGCATACAATCGGGACTACTTGTGTTCTATTTTTATAAAAATCTAGCATGTTATCTCCCTCGCGGGTTTACAAATCATTTTATAAAACATTTAAAAGAGTGCGAGGCTATGAACTCACGTTGTTAATGAAAGGCGGATTATCGGTCCAATGACTTTTATCAAAATAACAATATACATATATATGATTATTGTACATATGATGATGATCAAGTGGGTTTATAAATCCTCATTTACTCATTTTAGTGTTTACGTTTTAGTATCGTCTTACTAGTTCACTAGTTTTACCGATTTTACCTATTTTAAGTCCATTAAGTCTTTTATAAGTTCTTTTACTTGTTTTTACCCATTATATACTTATATGATCAGTATATATACTTTTCATGTTGGGCCCTATTGGGTTAAGCCCAAATAATTCTTTTTACAAGTATTTATCTTATTAAGTCCAATTATTAGTCTAATAGGTTTAGTTAGCTCGTAATTGTCCGTAATTCTTATAGTTCGGGTTTTATCGGTTTTTACTTGTCTTAGTTACTTATACATCAGTATATATCTTTTATAAACTTTACATTAGACGGGTTTGGTCGTCTAAGTTTTATTTGATGAAAAACGTTAATTTCACGGCGATAGCCGAAAAAGTCGTAAAAATCAAGTTTATAGTTTTTATTACTTATAAATATTACTTTTACCACCATTTATATATTTTACCCATTTAATTAACCTTTTATACATTTATATAAATAAGTTTTATAAGTTAGTGGGTTTATACTTTACATTTTATAAATTATAAAGTGAGTGCTTATATAATAATAATAAACATTATTTCCAAAAATCTGATTTTTAACTTCACATTCACCATTTTTATCATATCTAGAGTTCTACAATGACTTAGAAGCTCATTTTTAGATGACAACTTCTTCATAATATGTGCTAAATATAACTTAGTTATAGCTACTGCCCATTTTGAGTTTAAGTTGCCTTAACAGTCCCTACAAAACTGCTTATCCAGATTGTACCACCTAACTTGTTTTGATCATATCTCACTCATTATTTTGATTCCATTGCATGGCCAACTCTCACATGTGTATAACATCATCTACTTTACTGTAAATAGATCAAACCATGCATTTTCATCAGTTCTTCATTTAGTTATCTACTGTTTTTATACAGCCAACTAATTAGACATGATTTTAGCTTCATTTCTTATGGTTATCATCATTTTTAAGCATGTTTATCAACACTTGATCCCCACACAACATTTTGATCATCATATATACATCATATACATATACAAAATGAAAGAAAATACATTTGTTCTTTACAAAATAATAAGAGAAAAATGTAGAGGATGATCTTCTTTACCAATCCAAGTGGATTTCTTGTTTTAGGAAGGCAAGAACTTGATGAACACAACAAGTATCTCCAAGACCATCAAATAGCAAGATCATATGTTGGAAAATCAGCCCTAGGACACAAGCAAATCACCTCCAAAGTTGGTTATATGGCCACCAAATGATCAAGGTTTCAAGGAAACACCTTAATAGGACTAGTAAACATGTGGTTTATAGTTAGAAGAGATCAAAAATGGTGTTTGTTGCTTGATGTGGGACGGCACAAATGGTGGAAGTAGAGAGAGTTTTGAGAGTGAATTGCATGTGTGAAATGGTTAAGTGAAAACCATTTGTTGGTTTTGTTAAGTGGTTGGAAGGTTTAGCTTAAAGTGTAAGCCTGAGCTTACACTTGTTATAAACAAGTTAAGTTTTGTGCCACCTAATGGTGGTGAGTCATTTTGGCCGTCCCATGTAAGCTAGTGGGATGGGGCAAAGTGTTTTGTCCCATCTCACTAGTTTACGGGTATTTCTCGATTCTAGTTTTCTCGATTTGCGTGCCCTCGGGTCGTTTTACGAAAAATGTTTTTATAAATTATGAATCACCGTCACAAAACGAATCCAATAAAAATTGTCTCATCAAAAACGGAGTTCAAAAACGTAAATACGTAATCCTAAGGTTTCCGGTTTAGTCGTAAAAGACGCCAAATTATGCACGTAAGCCCAAATTTAAATCCGTAAATTGTGAGTTCGTCAACCAACACAAAAATAAGTTTCAAAATATTATACGAGAAAATATTTAACTACCTGAAAATGTTAGATTTGTCACAGCTTTTCCTCCTAAAAGGGATCAACGTCCTCGTGATCCATTTCATTTGGATGTCCGTTTCTTATTGAAATCGAAGAGGTGCGGATATTTCTTCCACATTTCATCCTCTCGTTCCCAAGTATACTCCGGCCCATGCTTTGAATTCCATCGGATCTTGACAATAGGTATCCGACTTTGTTTCAGTTGCTTTACCTCACGGTCCATAACTTCTACGGGCTCTTCGATAAAATGCAACTTCCCATCTATTCGAACCTTACCTAACGGAATTTTCTCATCACTCACTGCTAGACATTTCTTCAGATTAGATACATGGAATGTGTTGTGAACACCATGAAGTTCTGGGGGTAACTCTAGTTTGTAAGCCACCGGACCTACTCTAGATAGAATCTTAAAGGGTCCAATATAACGGGGATTCAATTTTCCTCGCTTTCCAAATCTGATAACGCCTTTCCATGGTGATACTTTCAACATTACTCGGTCACCCACTTCAAACTCCATTGGCTTCCGCCGCACATCCGCGTAACTTTTCTGTCTACTACGGGCAGTCAACAACCTCTTCTTAATCTGAACTATCATCTCCGTAGTCTCCCGGATCAATTCCGGTCCCGTGAGCTGGGTATCCCCAACTTCACTCCAACATACAGGAGATCTACACTTCCTACCATACAAAGCTTCAAACGGTGCAGCCTTAATACTAGAATGGTAACTATTGTTATACGAAAACTCTGCTAACGACAAATGTTTATCCCAATTCTTACCAAAGTCTAACACACAAGCTCTCAACATATCTTCCAGTGTTTGTATCGTCCTTTCACTCTGCCCATCAGTCTGAGGGTGATAAGCAGTGCTCATGTCGAGATTCGTTCCCAAAGATCTTTGGAGAGATTTCCAAAAATTCGATGCGAATCTAGGATCTCGATCTGAAATGATCGATACAGGCACTCCATGCTTGCATACGACATTATCCAGGTATATTCGAGTCAGCTTCTCCAGTGAGAACTGCTCCTTAACCGGAATGAAGTGTGCTGATTTGGTCAGTCTATCGACAATAACCCAAATCGAATTGTTTCCAGATGATGTTCTAGGAAGCTTGGTGATAAAGTCCATCGTAACTCGCTCCCACTTCCATTCAGGAATCTTTGGTTGTTGAAGTAGTCCTGATGGCTTTTGATGTTCTGCTTTAACTCTAGCACAAGTCAAGCATTGAAGAACATACATAGCTATGTCAGCTTTCATATTCGGCCACCAGTACAACTTCTTCAAATCATGGTACATCTTATCAGATCCTGGATGAATGGAATACTTAGATTTATGGGATTCTAACATAATCAAATCTCTTAAGCCTCCAAACTTAGGTATCCACATACGACCTCTTAAACATTTCACTCCATCAGCTCTAACCTCTAAAGGATCTCCTTCTCCTCGGAACCCTTCATTAACAAAATTCTCCTTCTTACAAGCTTCTATTTGCGCATTTCTAGTTTGCTCAGGCAAATTATTGTGCACGGTCAAGACTAGAGAACGCACCCTGATAGGCTCTCTATCTTTCCTACTCAACGCATCAGCAACAACGTTGGCTTTTCCTGGGTGATATTTTATATCACAATCATAATCACTTAACAACTCTATCCATCTTCGTTGCCTCATGTTCAACTCCTTCTGGTCGAGAATATACTGTAGGCTTTTGTGATCGGTGAATACCGTACACTTGGTGCCATACAGATAATGTCTCCACAACCTAAGAGCAAAGACCACAGCTCCTAGCTCAAGATCATGAGTAGTATAATTCTCCTCATTCTTCCTTAATTGCCTAGAAGCATAAGCTATCACCTTCTCTCTCTGCATCAACACAGCTCCATAACCTCTAAGAGATGCATCACAATACACTACAAAATCTTCACTTCCTTCGGGTAATGATAAGATTGGCGCACTACATAATTTTTGCTTCAATGTCTGAAATGCTCCATCTTCATCACTTCCCCAAACGAAAGGTTTATTCTTCTGAGTAAGCTTAGTCAAGGGTTTAGCTATCAAAGAAAATTCTTTAATGAATCGCCTATAATAGCCAGCCAATCCTAAGAACTGTCGCACTTCCGTTGGCGTTGTCGGTGCAGACCAATTCTTAATAGCTTCAACCTTTGCAGGATCAACATGAATTCCATCTCTGTTAATCACATGACCAAGAAATTGCACAGAATCCAACCAGAAATCACACTTCGAAAACTTAGCATACAACCTTTCATCCTTCAACAACTTCAAAACAATCCTCAAATGTTCTCTATGCTCATCTTCATTCTTAGAATAGATTAGAATATCGTCAATAAACACAATCACAAATTTATCCAAGTAGGGCTTGCACACTCGATTCATTAAATCCATGAAAACCGCAGGTGCGTTAGTTAACCCAAATGGCATTACTTGAAATCCATAGTGTCCATAACGAGTTCTAAATGCAGTTATAGGAATATCTTCTTCACGGACGCGAAGTTGGTGATATCCTGACCGCAAATCTATCTTAGAATACACACTAGATCCTTGCAGTTGATCAAACAAATCATCAATCCTAGGTAAAGGATATCGATTCTTAATTGTCAACTTATTCAGTTCCCTATAGTCAATGCACATACGAAAAGATCCATCCTTCTTCTTAACGAACAAGACTGGAGCTCCCCAAGGCGACGAGCTCGGTCGAATAAAACCTTTATCAGACAACTCCTTAAGTTGCTCAGATAACTCCTTTAATTCAGAAAGGGCTAATCGGTAAGGCGCACGTGCCACCGGTGCAGCACCAGGAATTAAATCGATTCGAAACTCTACTTACCTTATCGGTGGAAGTCCGGGTAAATCTTTAGGAAATACCTCAGGAAATTCACAAATAATAGGTACATCTTCTAATCGTTTCTCCCTAGACTCATTCCCGGTCACTTGAGCTAAGAATAACTCACAACCGTTCCTGATGTACTTTTGGACTTTAATACATGAAACGATTTTCAAACGGGATTCACCTCGACTACCATCAATTACTAATGTCCTATTCCTAAGAGGAATCTTAACCTTTTTCTCTCCACATAAAATAGTAGCATTATTCAACGACAACCAATCCATACCAATAATAACATCGAAACTACCTAATTCTATCAACATCAAATCAATCGGAAAGGAATGGTTCAAGAGATTTAGAGAGCATCCTTCTAATAGCTTATTAGTTTTCACTAATTTACCATCAGCCAATTCCACCTCGTAACTGGTACTTATTTCAACAGGTTCAATATCAATAAGGGCACTAAATTTAGTGGATACAAAGCTCCTATCAGCACCCGAATCGAATAAAGCAACAGCATAATGATTGTTGAGTAAAAACGTACCGGTAACAACATTCAGATCCTCTTTCTTCACCTCAATTGTTCCAAGTTGGTAGATACCACCCTGGGGGTTTCTTCCAGGTACAATCGCTTTCAACTTGGGGCATTCTGATTTCCTATGACCTTCTTCATTACAGTTGAAGCAAATCGTTCCCTTCTTACACCTTTCAACCTTGTGTCCAAGCTTTCCGTAATTTCGGCACTTACAGCAGTCGCCAGGATGCCTCTTGTTGCCACACTTAGGACATCTATCATCGTTGCGCGGTGCATTGTTGGTAATAGCATTTGCATTCCCCTTTCTCTGGTTCTGACGGCGATTGAAATTCTTCCTATAATCACCTCTATCTACACGATCACCGTCTCCCTTTCTTTTCTCACCTACACGGGCTTCATCTTCCTTATCCTGAATTATCTGTCCAATGAGTTGGTAAGCCATTCGAACAGCATCATCAATGGTCAGTGGTTTCGATGATGTCACGTCCCCCCGGATATTCTTGGTCAACCCTTTCACATATTGCTCAATTCGGATCTCTCCGGGTTCAACCAATCGAGGACATAGCAAGGCCAACTCATGGAATCGATTCGTGTAACTATCAATGTCCACACCTTTCATTCTCAAATGAATCAACTCTTGTTCTAACCTAATAATCACACTACGAGGACAAAACTCCAAAGTCATCCACTTCTTGATTTCAGCCCAAGGAGTAGCATTGGCAGCATCAAGACCCATGAAAGCAATTCTCCCGTTCCACCAAGTCAACGCACGACCTTTAAGAGTAGCCATAGCAAAAGTCACCTTATCTTCCTCCTTACACTTACTAATCCTAAACACCGATTCAATCTTCTCGATCCACTGGCTTAGTCCTACAGCACCTTCAGTTCCATTAAAAGGTAGAGGTTCACACTTCATGAACGTCACATAAGTACAGCCACCAACTTCAGGTGCATTCGTTCCAAGTCCTCCTACATTTCCTCCAGCATTAGCATTCACATTATTAGCATTCACATTCACATTAGTACCACCAATTCCACTACCGCCAGCTCCACTACCGCCAGCTCCACTACCGCCAGCTCCACTACCGCCAGCTTCATTACCGCCAGCTCTACTACCGCCAGCTCCACTACCGCCAGCTTCATTTCTAGCATTTGCCATAAATTCAGTCATAGATGCGGTAACTTGCTCCGTAATAATCCTACGTACATCATCCTCAGTCACAGCCTTCTTGGGCGGCATAGTTCTATAATTCCACAATTTCAAAGCATTAAGCATTCATCCAACAAAGGATTCATATAATATGGATCGAATTCATAATCAAGATACAAATAAGGCACAATATGGAATTCAAGACAAGATACATATTTCATTCGATCTGAAACAAAAGTATTGTCTTAGTACATCCATATCAAAGTTCTAACACTATATACACTAAAAATTCGTGCCAAGCTACAACTAGCAAGTCGGTTCAGTCAAAGCTATAAACACAAAAGATCTAAAGGTCACTACTAAACACAGACTGGTCTACTGAGAACCGCCAGATGGTCCATCATCCATCGTCTTCTGGATCTTCGCCGGACGATCACTAGACACATCTTCAGCTGGGCGCTTACGGATTACTCCTCTTTCATGTTGGGAATAAAATATGGGTCAGATCACTAAACGCTGATAAGAAGAAAGTCAACGCTGATAGATTGACATTGGACGCTGATAGAAGTCAACGCTGACAGCCTTGAAGATTGACACTGATGGAATATCTTCATACGTATCTTTTGTTTATTTGTTTATGGTAAAGATAAACACAACATTGTATTTTCTATTATTATCTTTACCTAGAATAGTTGATTCATAGCTTATTGTACAAGACTTCTTGTTCTATAAAAGAAGGTCTTTTAGGTTAAAGTCATATATCAGTTTTCATAGTATTCGCAAGTTAAACCTTTCATTGTAATCAACACGATTATTCTAATACAAGTGAAAGTTTGTTTAACATCATTGTGTTTTAGATCAAGTGTTAATTCCGCATAACACTTTGTTACTTTATTCATAAGCAAAGGTTTCTCTACGTGTAGTACTTGATCTAATCTCGTATACACAAAGCTTAATCGATCTAAGTTTGGGATCAACAAGTGGTATCAGAGCCTGGTTGAGAAACTTTTGATCTTTAAGTAACGCAGAACCCTAAAACACCAAACCCTAAAAACCCTAAAATTCTCAAAACCCTAAAAACATCATGTCTGGCACAAATCAACCTCCTGCTTTGCTACAAAACAACTTCTCAAACCCTAGTATCAAAATTCCCATGTTTGATGCCAGGAACTTTGAGCTTTGGAAGTCCAATTTTGAGCAATATATAGCTATTCATGACTACACTCTTTGGGAGATTATCGAATATGGGAACACATTCGATAAAGCAGCAAAGATTACTGCTGCAATTGCCACAAGGACAGCTGTTCCTAATTGTCCTGAATCTGATAAGGTGGAAAAGCCTGAAGATGGGAGAGCTGTAGCTGTTGAAGACATAGCCAAGAAGAGGGTGGACATGAAAATCTTAAACATCTTGAAACATGCCCTAGGTCATGAGAATCAGCACAAGTACAAACGTTTTGAGTCTGCAAAAGAGCTTTGGGAAGCTCTTGAAGTAGCACATGGTGGCAATGCTGATACAAAAGAAGAAAAGAAGAAGCAACTATTGCATGAGTATGCTGTCTTTAAAGCTCAACCTAATGAGAATCTCAGCAGTGTGAGAAGTAGACTTCTTGACATCACAAGTCAACTTTCCTTCATGGGAAAACAGATTGATGACCCTGAATTGAATGCTACTTTTCTCAAAAGCCTTGGTGATGTATGGAAGATTGAGACAAGATCCATTCTTGTCAATAACACCCACAAGACATCCAGGTTTGATGACATCTTCAACAAACTAAGACTGTTGGAGAATGAATGGCAATTGGAGAGTGATAACAAATCTTCCAGCAGCAACATGGCCTTCTTTTCACAAAGTGAAGGCCAATTTGATTCCATGAACTTCTATGGACATTCAGCAACTGGATCTCAAGGTGTTAGCGCTGGATGTCAATCTGTCAGCGCTGGATCATATCCTGTCAACGCTTTGTACTCAAGCGCTGACACACACAATCATGGCGCTGATAGGATTAAACCTGCTGGTTTTGATCTTGATACTGTGTGTGCATTCATTGCTTCTTTGCCCAGTGATTCAAGGATTACATATGAAGATCTTGAGCAGATAAGTGATGAACAATTGGAAGAGATGGACATCAAGTGGACTATGGCTCTTGTAAGTTTAAGAGCAAACAGGTTCAATAAAAGGTTCAAGAAGAAGATGACCTTTAATGCTAAGGATGTTGCTGGATTTGACAAGTCCAAGGTTGAGTGCTACAACTGTCATAGGATGGGGCACTTTATGAGGGAATGTAGATCTCCAAGAAGATCTGATGCTGGGAAGCCTTCTAGCCAAATGATTAAGAGCCCAGATCCCAAGGCCATGGTTGCTGTTCAACAAATTGATGGTGTTGGAGAATGGGATTGGAGCTGGATGGCTAAGAATGAGGAAGAGGACAAAGCTTTGGTTGCTGAGGTTAAAGAAGAGCATGCTGAATATGCTCTCATGGCACACTCCTCCTCCTCATCAGATAATGAGGTATATAATGATGCTTTCTGTTCTAAGGATTGTCGTTTAAATACTGAGAAATTAAAACAAGAGATAGTTAAATTATTAGATGAGGCAAGTACTGAAAGATGCAAAGTATCTAATTATCAAATTACTCTTACCCAAACAGAAAAGACAGTAGCTGAGTATAAGAAAATGGAGTTTGATTTAAAGGATCAAATAAACATCTTAAAACATGAGTTATTTCAGAGTAAAGATGTTCAAGATATAGTAAATAGGGTTAATCTTGATTTGATAGCTCAGTTAGAAGAGGCTAACAAAAATAAAGATAATGTGAGTCTTAAAATCCAGAGATTTGATAAGGCCACACAATCCCTAGGAGAGTGTGTTAGCAAACAAAGAGACTCTAAGGATATGAGTGGAATTGGGATGAATAATTATACTGTTGTTCCACCACCAGCTGGGGATTTCTATGGTGTCCAATCAAAGGACTTATCTTGGACTGGCTTGCCAGAATGTCAAGAGGAGGAATTCATTCCTCCACCTAGAGTGATTTCCCCAGTTGAGGAATACAAGCAAAAGCTGACTGACCTAGATGAGTGGAAGAAAGCAAACCACACCTTGTTTGTTAAGGGAGGGTTATTGTGTGAAAGTCCAAATGAGCCCACACCAATCACGAGCCTTGATCCTAAACCTATTAAGATCACACACCCTACCACTGGCAAAGCTGTTGTCCTTGGCCCACAAAATGTTAGAAAACCTAGTGTTAAGTATGCAGAGATATATAGGAATACTAGGTCACCAAAAAGCCAAGTTAGTGATCATGGAACAGGCTTCTTTGCTTCTAGACCTAAGAGTATGTCTAGAAAAGCTTGTTATACATGTGGTAGCTTCTCACATTTGGCCTACAAATGTGTCAACGCTTCCAATGTCAACGCTGATAGGAACCATTTCAGCGCTGACAAAAGTCAACATAGGTCAAACACTGTCAGACCCAATACCTTTGTGAACAAAAGTTCACAAGTTGTTAGACCAGCCCCATTCTTTTCTAGAGGAACTAACACACAAGGCCTAAGACCTTTTCAAAAGTCAAACACTTGGTCAAATAGGCAATGGGTTCCTGTAGCAAACCCTAGGTTCAACGCTGATAAGAGTAATCGGGGCGCTGACAAGAGAAATTTCAGCGCTGACAAACCTAGGTATTTGCAACCACAGGGAAATAGGTCTAAAGCTTCTACTAGCTTAACATGGAGACCAAAACTAGACCAAAACCCTAATTCTACTGGTATTTCTATGACATGCAACAGGTTTCATTATATTTCAAAGGCATTGTCAACACCAATTGGGGTTAACTGGGAATTTCATTCTAACAGGGATGAAAATGGGGTTGTTATGAGAACCAAGTCTGTTCTTGTTGAACAACCAAATGAATCCAAGTCTTCCACGGCTTGGGTTCCCAAAGAAAACTAATGTGTTTTCTTTATGTGCAGGGCATTCAGAAGAAGATCAATGATTATGGATACTGGGATAGTGGATGCTCAAGGCACATGACAGGAAAGGAAGACTATCTGACCAATTTCTCTCCTATTCAAGATGGTGATAAGGTATACTTTGGTGGGGGCTATGGAACAATCACAGGAAAAGGAACCCTTGTCACCAACAATCTACGGTTTGAGAATGTCTTCTTGGTAAAAGAACTGGATTATAATTTGTTTAGTGTATCACAAGTGTGTGATAACAAAAATAAGGTTCTTTTCACAGATACTGAGTGCTTGGTGTTAAGCAAAGATTATAAGCTCCCTGAGGAGAAATACATAGATTTTAGAACACCAAGGCATAAAGACATATATAATGTGAATCTTAATGGAATTAAGGTAAATAATAAAATGTCATGTCTATATGCTAAAGCCTCAGTAGATGAAAGTAATCTTTGGCACAGGAGATTGGGGCACATAAACTTTAAGAATATCAATAGACTTGTGAGGCTTGGTTTAGTTGATGGTTTGCCTGAAAAGGCTTTCCACAATGACCACTCTTGTGTTGCATGCCTTAAGGGCAAGCAGCACAAGGTCTCATTCAGGTCTAAACAGGTGCACTCTAGTTCTAAACCACTTCACTTATTGCATATGGACCTCTTTGGTCCAACTAATATAGAAAGTTTGAAGGGTAAATCATATTGTTTTGTTATTACTGATGATTACTCCAGGTTTACATGGACTTTCTTTTTAGCCAAGAAAAGTGAAACTGCCCTAAGTCTGATTAACTTCATTACCCAAATAGAAAAGAAGAATGGTAATGAGGTTAAAATTATTAGAAGTGACAATGGGGGTGAGTTTAGAAATCAGTTGTTAGATGATTTTTGTGCCAAGAAAGGGATTACTAGGCAGTTTAGCATAGCTAGAACCCCACAGCAAAATGGGGTTGCTGAAAGAAAGAATAGGACCCTTATTGAAGCAGCCAGAACCATGTTGGCTGATGCCCACTTTCCTATAGCCTTTTGGGCTGAAGCTGTTAACACAGCTTGTTCAAAATAGGGCATTGGTCAACAAGATACATAATAAGACACCTTATGAATTACTTTGGGGAAGGAAGCCAAATATTGGTTTTCTGAAGCCTTTTGGTTGTCATGTAGTTGTTCTAGAAACTAGTGAGGCCCTAGGTAAATTTGAGTCAAAAGGTGATGAAGGCTACTTCATGGGTTATTCAGTGCAGAGCAAAGGATATAGAGTTTACATTAAAAAGGAAAAACGTATACTTGAAAAGGTACATGTTAGGTTTTTAGAAAGTAAACCTAGTGATCCTGAGAGTGGTCCAAACTGGTTGTTTGACTTAGAACCTTTATCTAGAGCTTTAAATTATATGCCTGTTACTGATCCAGACATTGTGAAGGTAACTTCAAGTGTTTTGGAAAAGAGAATTGGTAATGTTTCAGGTATACAGGTTGCTAAGGAGGATGGACCACCAGCAGTTGAATCATCTCCCACACAAGAATATGTTACACTTCCTATATGGACAGATGAGTATTATGCTGCTGCTGCTGCTGCTAGAAAAGATAATGGTGGTGTTCAAATACCACCAAATACAAACATGCATGATTCTTCAGGCGCTGACAAAGGGAAATCAAGCGCTGACACGACCAATTCAGACGCTGATGGCTCCAACGCTGACAACAACAGTTCAAGCGTTGTTAGCCCAAGCGCTGACAAACAAGGTTCAGACTTTGGAGACACCTTTACACAGCTTTTCTCTTCCCATTTTGAACAAGGTGGACCTTCCAATGTTTATGAAGGGATTTCTGTTGATCAAGAAGAATCTGAGGAAGAAGATATTGGCAACATGGAGCGTGAAGTTGAGGACACCAGACTTTTTGAAGGAGGAGTTCTCACTTCAACAGCTAAGGATCACCCCACATCTCAAATCATTGGTGATGTTATGGCTCCAGTTCAGACAAGAAGATCCCATCAAGGTCTTGGTGGATTTATTGCCAATATACACAAGAAGGTTGATACCCCTCTTGTACAAGCATGTTTGTTTGCCTGTTTTCTGTCACAGGAAGAACCCAAGAAGATTTTTGACGCTCTCAAAGAACCAAGTTGGGTGGAAGCAATGCAGGATGAGCTTCACCAATTTGCTATACAGGATGTTTGTGAGCTGGTTGATTGTCCTAGGTATGTGAGACCAATTGGGACAAGATGGGTTCTAAGGAACAAGAAAGATGAAAGAGGCATTGTGGTCAGAAACAAGGCACGTTTGGTAGCTCAGGGATATACACAAGAGGAAGGAATTGATTATGAAGAAGTTTTTGCACCAGTTGCAAGAATTGAAGCTATAAGAATTTTTCTAGCTTATGCCTCTTGTATGAATTTTACTGTTTACCAAATGGATGTGAAGAGTGCTTTCCTCTATGGGACAATTGTTGAGGAAGTATATGTCATGCAACCTCCTGGTTTTGAAGATCCTGAAAATCCAGACAAGGTTTATAGAGTGAAGAAAGCAATGTATGGACTTCATCAAGCCCCAAGAGCATGGTATGGTACATTGTCCACCTACTTGGTGGAAAATGGTTTCAAAAGGGGCACCATAGATCAGACACTATTTACAAAGAAGAAAGGAAAACATGTGTTGCTTGTGCAGGTCTATGTTGATGACATCATTTTTGGGTCTACTGATCCAAAAATGAGTGAGGAATTTTCCAAGCTCATGACAGATAAATTCAAGATGAGTGCAATGGGTGAGATGAACTTCTTTCTAGGGTTACAAGTTCAGCAGAAAGAAGATGGTATCTTCATCTCCCAAGACAAGTATGTAGCTGAAATCTTGAAGAAATATGGTTTTTCTCCACATGAAAAGGAGGCTTCCACTCCTATGGATAGACAACACCCTTGGGGAAAAATTGGAGCTGGAAAGGATGTGGATGTTAGGCACTATAGATCAATGATTGGATCATTGATGTATCTTACAGCCTCAAGACCTGACATCATGTTTGCTGTGTGTGCATGTGCACGCCATCAAGTGACTCCCAAAGAATGTCACCTTTTTGCTGTTAAGAGAATTTTTAGGTACCTAAGATGTTACCCAGATCTTGGATTGTGGTACCCAAAAGATTCTCCCTTGGATCTTATTGCATATTCAGACAGTGATTATGGTGGTGACAAGTTTGATAGGAAATCCACAACTGGTGGATGCCAATTTCTTGGGAGCAGATTAATATCTTGGCAATGCAAGAAACAAACAGTGGTGGCAAACTCTACAACTGAAGCAGAATATGTTGCAGCAGCTGCTTGTTGTGGACAAGTCTTATGGATTCAGAACCAGCTGTTGGATTATGGGTATAATTTTATGCATACCAAGATTTTTGTAGATAATAACAGTACTTTATGCATTATTAAAAATCCTGTACATCATTCTAAAACCAAACACATAGAAATTAGACATCATTTTATAAGAGATTGCTTTGAGAAAGGTTTAATACAACCAGATAGGGTAGACACAGAAGATAATGTGGCTGATTTATTAACTAAACCTTTTGATGCTGGAAGATTTCAATATTTGGTAACAAATATTGGAATGGTTAATCTCACTTAATATGTGTTTTTGGAATCTTTTTGTAAAAGTATGTACAGGATAATGCATTGTTATTGGTCTTTATGATGATTTAGATTTTCCACATTATTTTTCTAACACTGACAAAGGTAAATGCAACGCTGTCAAGTGTTATTTTGCCGTTGTTGGAGATATTATTGTCTAACGCTGACAAGAGTTCCTTCAACGCTGATAAGTGTTGTCGGGACGCTGTCAGCAACAAATGTTAGTTTTGTGGTTTTCATCTAAATGTTCAGGTAATGGTAGCTTTATGCCATTGGATACAGAGTTGCTTATGGATCTTTGAAGAGCTATTTGGACATGTTTTGTTTATGGATGATGGTTGGAATATTTATATTCCTATCTTGACATAAATTTTTAATGTTCATATATATTTTGAGAACTCATGTATCATAGTTTAAGGGGAGGTTTAAGGAACCTTTAGGACTCTTGGGTATTCTTATAATACTCTCATCACAATTATAGATTGTGTCCACAGGTGAGTATGGGTTAGTTTTACTAAACCATGAGGCATTGTAGCATGCAAAGGTGACAATCTATGCATGCTGCCAAGACACTTTTGGCCTAGACTTGGTTGTGGTCTGATGGGAGACTTGGGAATACTTTGGATATGGGTTTACCTGGGAGTTACAAAGAATTTTATGAAATAACTTTGTTGGTAAGTATTTTGGTTAGCAAGGGACTCTAGAGGACATTTGTGTCTATCTTGCTTATGCAAGTGTGCATAAATGGACAGTGCTTGCCGCCCAGTAATTATTATCAACTTGTAAGATATTTCCCTTAGGATAAATTACTTTGTTAAGGTCTTTTTCTTTTTAAATATTTTTATTTTTAGACGCTGACAAGTTTTTCTCCAAACGCTGTTACGTCCAATCGTGACGCTGACAAGGCTTTAGGCAAACGCTGACAAGAAAATATAGCCGTTGGGCGCTGATGGGCTATTTTTGACCGTTGACACCTAGTGGGCCCTACCCAGTTGTTATTTTTGACTAATCTTTGGCCGTAATTTTGGGGAGAAGTTACTTTTAATTAATGCATGAGATAAGTTATATTTGATTCAAGATTTTCATGATTGCTCTTTGAATATAACCGCCTCATTTTTGACCAATCAAAATCATGTATCTCTCCTATAAATTTGGCTAATCTTTTTATTCTGGGTATTCATATTTTCTTGTCTAACACTTTTTCTCCTAGATTTTTCCCATATCACATAACCTAAACAGCTTTCAATCATGGCACCCAAATTCAACTCAAAGAATTTAACATTGGAGTTCAAGAGCCAACACAATATGATAGCTTACTTGACTGCTGATGATGCTTTATTTCCTCAGTATTCACAGATGGTGGCATTTTTAAATGCATCTTCATTGAGGTATGCACTTTCTCATACACCATTAGTCCCTGTCGCACACATTAGACAGTTTTGGAACAATGTTAGTTCCACAACAACTAATGGAGTGACCACATTAACATCTACTGTTCATGGAAGAACATGGGTGGTCACTGAAGCTTTGGTTCGCCAAGCTTTGCGTCTTGATGACGCTGATGGTGTGACTACTCTTGCCATAGCAACAATAGAACAGGGTCTTAGGGAATTGGGTTATCCTATTCCTGCTGATGTCACTTTAAATAAATATCATAAGCAGGAATTTCCCTCTGACTGGAAATATTTGATACATGTCCTTTTACAATGCTTAAGTCCAAAATGTACTTCTTTTAATGAAATAAACAGGTCAATAGCAAGTGCTTTGGTTTGTATCACACGTGGGCTTAAGTATAATTTTTCAAAAATGATTTTTGAAGGGATGTGTAAAAACAAGGGAAGTAAAATGACTTTGGCTTACCCTCGATTTTTGCAAATGGTCTTTGATTTACAAGAATATTGTTCTAGGGATCATGACACTTTTTATGAGATCCCTAAACAACAGAAAACCATTTTTGCTAAAATGAGCTCCACCAATGAATCCATACCTCTTACCCAACCAATGCTTGAAGTAATTCAGGCTGCACAACCACAACCACAACCACAACCAGAACCTGAACCTCAACTTGAGCCTATTCATGAACCATCACCTTCACCAGAAAACATGGACCTTGACCAACCCAGCGCTGACACTCATGATGTGGGCGCTGACATAGCCAATCCCAACACTGATACACTCCCTGACCAATCCCAAACACCCCTTAATCAACCCACACCCACACAATCTACTTCATCTTCCACCCCATTACAATCTAGGTTGACTAAATGCCAAAGGGTTACTGGAGTGTTCTCCTCTAGTGATCCTAGCCTTGTAGCAGAGAGAACCACCTCCACAAGTGTGGCTGGTGAAATGGGTGAGGCTGGGGCTATTGACACAGGCTTAGATGCTGGTCAAGACAGTCCCAACATCATTAAGACCTCATCCATGCCCCATGATCCTATTTTGGGAGGTCAAATCCCCATTCTAGCTGAGGGCAGATTGGAACCTATGACAATAATTGAATTGACGGCGGCTGTCATTAGCTTGCAAAAGCAAAATGTCAGTCTTGTACAAACTGTCAACAAACAGGGACGAGAACTCCAAGTTTTGAGGGAGAGAGTAACTGTTTTGGAGAATCCAAGTAGCAGGAGTCTACTGGAGGAATCTTCCAAAGGGGAGTATAAAGAGGATGAGGAGGATGAGTTGATTCACACAGCTAGTGAGAAGAGTTCAGAAAAGAGTTCACAATTTAGTGAATCTTTGCAGATTGCTGAAGCTCTCACCAACTTGAAGAAGCACCCAGTTGTTGATACATCCAAGGTGACACCAAAGAACTTGGAAGGATCTTTCAAAGAAACATTGGGCGCTGATACAGGTTTGGACGCTGACACATCCAGCGCTGATAAAGGTAATCGTGGCACTGATAGGAGCAACTTGGACGCTGACAAAGTTGCAGGTGGTGTTGATGTATTCCAGCCATCAACAATCATCAAAGATGTGTCCACACAGGTTTCTTCTTCTACTTTACCAATTATTGATCCAAAAGACAAAGGTAAAGGTATTTTGATTGAAGAAGATGTTCCAAAGAAAGATGCAGCACAAATAGCATTTGATGAACAGTTGGCTGCACAACTTGTGGAAAGAGATTTGAAGAAGAGTAGAAGATCACCATTTGTTGTTTCTGAGAGTGAGGAAGAAAGTGGTGATGGAAAAGATGATGATAGCTCAGATTCAAGTATTCAAATTATTGAAGATCCAGAAAGGCTTGAATATGGGGATGAGCTAGCAAAGGAAAGGTTAAGTGAGTTGAAGAATCAGATTGATTGGGACCTACCAGAAATTACCAGAATGTACCATGCTTGGGAAGACCAGGTGATGGACAACCCAGGTATGAGTTTATCAGATCAAATTTGGGGGTTGGAAGTTCTTCTTAGGGTACAAGAAGACATAAAGGTGATTATGAGGTTTAATGCACAAGAGGTCAAGACCTGGCTCAAAAGAGATAGAAGGCAGTTGTACTATAAGTTGCTTAGATGTCATCAGCCCAATTGGACATCAAAGAAGTTGCTGGCCTTGTCTTTTGAGGAGTTAGAGTATAGGGCACATCCTATTTGGAGGAAGGTGCAAGAACAGAATGTCTACCAATTTCTTTCAGAAGAAAGAAAACAAGAGCTTGCAGAAGAGATGCAGATTCAAAAGGAAATAAGGATTGCTCAAAGACCAGTGAAGAAAGGAGATCCTTTCCAATTTCCTAAAGACATGGATGTGTATTTTCCAACAGAAGGTGTTATAAGGAAGCATCTCAAGCTTTCTCCATTGGAAGCTTCAGATTTGGTAAATGTAGTACCTCTAGATGACAGAAATCCAATTATCAGTTTTGATGAAGATGATTGTGGATTTTGGAAGATTGGACGATTTGGAAAGGAGGTACATATTTTCACTTCAGTTATTTCTATATTTGCAAGCATAGACAGGGAAGACTTGGTGCATCTATGGAGGTTAATAGAGGCCAAGTATACAGCTGAAGCACCTACTTCAGCTAATGGAATAAGACTTTGGAACACATTTATGACTTTGTGTGGTCCAAAAGAAGCAGATCCTGCCATTTGGAAGGATCTTGAAGATGATCTCAGTAATCTTCATTGGAGGCTATATTCTACTTGTGGTGTATTTCATATGAGCTCTACAAAGTTTTCAGAGTATTTACTTGTGGATGCTGACTATTTCTTGTCCAAAGAAGTATTGGAGAAGATGCTAGAGACACCCTTGGAGATAGATTATACTAGTGATGTGGCCAAGGACTTGATCAGATATGTTTATCACCAACATAAGAAGTTTTTGCAAGATTCCTCCTAAGCCTTTAGTTTTTATTCAGAAACTTGATCATTGGAATAGATATCAAGTTTAGGGGAGGATTGTTGGGAATAAAATATGGGTCAGATCACTAAACGCTGATAAGAAGAAAGTCAACGCTGATAGATTGACATTGGACGCTGATAGAAGTCAACGCTGACAGCCTTGAAGATTGACACTGATGGAATATCTTCATACGTATCTTTTATTTATTTGTTTATGGTAAAGATAAACACAACATTGTATTTTCTATTATTATCTTTACCTAGAATAGTTGATTCATAGCTTATTGTACAAGACTTCTTGTTCTATAAAAGAAGGTCTTTTAGGTTAAAGTCATATATCAGTTTTCATAGTATTCGCAAGTTAAACCTTTCATTGTAATCAACACGATTATTCTAATACAAGTGAAAGTTTGTTTAACATCATTGTGTTTTAGATCAAGTGTTAATTCCGCATAACACTTTGTTACTTTATTCATAAGCAAAGGTTTCTCTACGTGTAGTACTTGATCTAATCTCGTATACACAAAGCTTAATCGATCTAAGTTTGGGATCAACATTTCAACCATGTCAGCATAAAATCTACTGTTCCAACCCACTGATACATTCAACTCCTTTTCGGCTTTCTCACGCATCGCACGAGCCACACTCAACTGAATCTCCAAAGAATTCACCTTTCTCTTCATAGCAGCATACTCACCACTTTCCAACACCGATAACCTCCTAAAAGCCTCATTCAAACCACGTTCTACATCACTCAAATCCAAACTAAGCAATTCTCGCTCTTTCTCGCCAATCTTTGCCTTCGACTCCAAATAAGCAACCTGAGTCTGAACAACACCTAATCCAACCTCTGTCACATAACTCTTAACACGGGAAGCATCTAGATCACGTCTCAAGGCCCATGGTGCAAGACCATCAATATGAGTAGCCTCTCGAGTACTAGACGACTCTCCTATCTCACGTCTACGAGTAGCAATACCGTCGGTACCGTCAGGTGCATCGTCATCCTCATCCTCCTCTGATTCAGAATCAGATTCAGACGATTCAGACATTTCATCCCTAGGTAACTCATCCTCAGAATCAGACAAACAAACTGGTGGGGGCAAAGGCTCGCCCTCTGGAACATCATACGGATATATAAGCTCAGCTTCCTCATCGTCATCAATCTCAACATCTATACCTACGTCCTCCTCGACATCCTCGTCGTCAATCTCGTCATCTAAATTATCTAACCCAATCTCATCCTCATTCTCAATATCAGCATTCTCAATATCCACGTCCTCATTACCCACATTCTCAATATCCACATTCTCATTACCCACATTCTCAATCTCATTCTCTACTAAGTCAACCTGAGGGGCAATCTGATCTCCTAGTCCTAACTCGGGCTCGGGATCCTCAAATGGTTCCTCCTCGTCATCAATATCAGAATCTACTAAGTCTAAATAAGGATCATCTTCTATATTAGGTTCGGGAATAGCATGGTTTTCTACAGGAATATTAGGGTCAGCCATGACAATCTGCATTTATATATATTTATCTCGTATTAGGATAACATACTAGTTAAACAATTACATAATGAAATCACGATATATACATATATATAAATTAAATTATATATATCAAAATATATATCTTCTCAATAGGGCTTGTTGGTAACGTCGGAGATCTCTGGCACCGTTATAGTCAAAAGATTTTTCAAATATTTTCTCAAATGTTCATTGTCAAAAGATTTTGAAAAGTTTTGTTCAAAACCTTGGTTTTTAAAATCTTTTGTTCTCTACAACGAGAGCTCTGGTACCAAACTATAACACTCTCATTTTTCGTATCGGTACAGCGGAAGGGTCTTTCAGAGTGTTACGGGATAGCATAATAACTCCAATCATAGACAACACATAAAAATGGTTGTACAAGGTTTAACAAACATTCATTCGATAAAAAGGTTTAAAAGTGTACAACAGGTCCCAAATTATACAGGTCATTAAGTTTACAAAACACAGATCGAATGAACATTTTTAATATTTAGTGTGGGCCATCAGAGTCGATCTCCATCCGGATTACCTTCAAGCACCTGAGATAGAAAACATGCAAAAATCATATCAGCGAATGCCGAGTGAATTCATAGAGTTTAATGAAAACCGTTACATAAAACAATCATTTACAATCATTTAAAATCAGAACACAAGTATAATATCGGAAGTAAGTCCACATATTGCTAGTCAGGCAATATATAAATCAAGCATACATCTGAAACCGTCCATGAGACCGTAGTCTCTATATTACCATGTTAGGTAATATATTCATCGTTAATAGCGTCGTTATCGTTTATTATTTATGTCTTATAGCTACGTTGTATATTGTATAGGTTGTAGGATTATTATTAGCCGCATGACATTGTTACCTTACTGTGAAAACAGCGGGCCGCGAACCCGACAAACAATTTGCCCATCTAAGTTAGCGTGTCGTCACAAAAATCACGCTATGGAATCTTCTCATACATAAATTCGCTTACCAATCAATGTGGTACGACGGGGATCAACCGTCAAGGCGCGAACTGGGGTGATCGTCCCCAAATAGTACTATCAAATTCATAAGCGTCTACCAAATCCCGGTAGTTCACAATTCATGCTAATGGGACTTTAAGTGACATAACCTAACTACTAATAATCCTTTTAGTCTCGAATATATGGTCATAGCATCATTCGGGTCCATCTCATTTAGCATACAATTGGGACTACTTGTGTTCTATTTTTATAAAAATCTAGCATGTTATCTCCCTCGCGGGTTTACAAATCATTTTATAAAACATTTAAAAGAGTGCGAGGCTATGAACTCACGTTGTTAATGAAAGGCGGATTATCGGCTACGGGCGTGCTTCGGTCACGGAAACCTATATAAATAATAATCGGTCTTAGACTCGGTCCAATGACTTTTATCAAAATAACAATATACATATATATGATTATTGTACATATGATGATGATCAAGTGGGTTTATAAATCCTCATTTACTCATTTTAGTGTTTACGTTTTAGTATCGTCTTACTAGTTCACTAGTTTTACCGATTTTACCTATTTTAAGTCCATTAAGTCTTTTATAAGTTCTTTTACTTGTTTTTACCCATTATATACTTATATGATCAGTATATATACTTTTCATGTTGGGCCCTATTGGGTTAAGCCCAAATAATTCTTTTTACAAGTATTTATCTTATTAAGTCCAATTATTAGTCTAATAGGTTTAGTTAGCTCGTAATTGTCCGTAATTCTTATAGTTCGGGTTTTATCGGTTTTTACTTGTCTTAGTTACTTATACATCAGTATATATCTTTTATAAACTTTACATTAGACGGGTTTGGTCGTCTAAGTTTTATTTGATGAAAAACGTTAATTTCACGGCGATAGCCGAAAAAGTCGTAAAAATCAAGTTTATAGTTTTTATTACTTATAAATATTACTTTTACCACCATTTATATATTTTACCCATTTAATTAACCTTTTATACATTTATATAAATAATTTTTATAAGTTAGTGGGTTTATACTTTACATTTTATAAATTATAAAGTGAGTGCTTATATAATAATAATAAACATTATTTCCAAAAATCTGATTTTTAACTTCACATTCACCATTTTTATCATATCTAGAGTTCTACAATGACTTAGAAGCTCATTTTTAGATGACAACTTCTTCATAATATGTGCTAAATATAACTTAGTTATAGCTACTGCCCATTTTGAGTTTAAGTTGCCTTAACAGTCCCTACAAAACTGCTTATCCAGATTGTACCACCTAACTTGTTTTGATCATATCTCACTCATTATTTTGATTCCATTGCATGGCCAACTCTCACATGTGTATAACATCATCTACTTTACTGTAAATAGATCAAACCATGCATTTTCATCAGTTCTTCATTTATTTATCTACTGTTTTTATACAGCCAACTAATTAGACATGATTTTAGCTTCATTTCTTATGGTTATCATCATTTTTAAGCATGTTTATCAACACTTGATCCCCACACAACATTTTGATCATCATATATACATCATATACATATACAAAATGAAAGAAAATACATTTGTTCTTTACAAAATAATAAGAGAAAAATGTAGAGGATGATCTTCTTTACCAATCCAAGTGGATTTCTTGTTTTAGGAAGGCAAGAACTTGATGAACACAACAAGTATCTCCAAGACCATCAAATAGCAAGATCATATGTTGGAAAATCAGCCCTAGGACACAAGCAAATCACCTCCAAAGTTGGTTATATGGCCACCAAATGATCAAGGTTTCAAGGAAACACCTTAATAGGACTAGTAAACATGTGGTTTGTAGTTAGAAGAGATCAAAAATGGTGTTTGTTGCTTGATGTGGGACGGCACAAATGGTGGAAGTAGAGAGAGTTTTGAGAGTGAATTGCATGTGTGAAATGGTTAAGTGAAAACCATTTGTTGGTTTTGTTAAGTGGTTGGAAGGTTTAGCTTAAAGTGTAAGCATGAGCTTACACTTGTTATAAACAAGTTAAGTTTTGTGCCACCTAATGGTGGTGAGTCATTTTGGCCGTCCCATGTAAGCTAGTGGGATGGGGCAAAGTGTTTTGTCCCATCTCACTAGTTTACGGGTATTTCTCGATTCTAGTTTTCTCGATTTGCGTGCCCTCGGGTCGTTTTACGAAAAATGTTTTTATAAATTATGAATCACCGTCACAAAACGAATCCAATAAAAATTGTCTCATCAAAAACGGAGTTCAAAAACGTAAATACGTAATCCTAAGGTTTCCGGTTTAGTCGTAAAAGACGCCAAATTATGCACGTAAGCCCAAATTTAAATCCGTAAATTGTGAGTTCGTCAACCAACACAAAAATAAGTTTCAAAATATTATACGAGAAAATATTTAACTACCTGAAAATGTTAGATTTATCACATAGTGAGTCGTTGTACACGTATGTTCAAAGAATGAGTCGAGAGTGTATCGTTGTACACGAGATGCTCAACGGAGTAGTCGATAGGGGCATCGTTGTACACGATATGTTGAACGGATGAGTCGAAAATGTATCGTTGTACACGAGACGTTCAATAGAATAGGCGATAGGTATCGTCGTATACGAGATGTTTAGCTGAGTAGTCGATAGGGTATCATCATACATGAGATGTTCAACGAAGTAGTCGGTATGATAGCATCGTACATGATATGTTAAAAACATGAGTTGATAGTGTATCGTTGTATACGAGATGTTCAAAGGTGTAGTGGATAGGGTATCGTTGTACACGAGATGTTCAAATGAGTAGTCGATAGGGTATCGTTGTGCACGAGATGTTCAAATGAGTAGTCGATAGGGTATCGTTGTACACGATATGTTTAAATGAGTAGTTGATAGGGTATCGCTGTATACGAGATGTTCAAATTAGTAGTCGATAGGGTACCGTTGTACACGAGATGTTCAAATTAGTAGTCGATAGGGTACCGTTGTACACGAGATGTTCAAATTAGTAGTCGATAGGGTATCGTTGTATACGAGATGTTCAAATGAGTAGTCGATCGGGTATTGTTGTATACGAGATGTTTAAAGGAGTAGTCGATAGGGTATCGTTGTACACGAGATGTTCAAATGAGTAGTCGATAGGGTATCTTTGTAAACGAGATGTTCAAATGAGTAGTCGATAGGGTACCGTTATACACGAGATGTTCAAATTAGTAGTCTATAGGGTATCGTTGTATACGAGATGTTCAAATTAGTAGTCGATAGGGTACCGTTGTACACGAGATGTTCAAATTAGTAGTCGATAGGGTATCGTTGAGATGTTCAAATGAGTAGTCGATCGGGTATTGTTGTATACGAGATGTTTAAATGAGTAGTCGATAGGGTATCGTTGTATACGAGATTTTCAAATTAGTAGTCGATAGGGTACCGTTGTACATGAGATGTTCAAAATAGTAGTCGATAGGGTATCATTGTAAACGAGATGTTCAAATGAGTAGTCGATAGGGTACCGTTGTTACGAGATGTTCAAATGAGTAGCCGATAGGGTATCGTTGTATACGAGATGTTCAAATAAGTAGTCTATTGGGTATCGTTGTATACGAGATGTTCAAATGAGTAGCCGATAGGGCATCGTTGTATACGAGATGTTCAAATGAGTAGTCGATAGGGTATCGTTGTATACGAGATGTTCAAATGAGTAGTCGATAGGGTATCGTTGTATACGAGATGTTCAAATGAGTAATCGATAGGGTATCGTTGTATACGAGATGTTCAAATGAGTAGTCGATAGGGCATCGTTGTATACGATATGTTCAAATGAGTAGTTGATAGGGTATGGTTGTATACGAGATGTTCAAAATAGTAGTCGATAGGGTATCGTTGTATACTAGATGTTCAAATGAGTAGCCGATAGGGTATCGTTGTATACGAGATGTTCAAATGAGTAGTCGATAGGGTATCGTTGTATACGAGATGTTCAAATGAGTAGTCGACAGGGCATCGTTGTATACGATATGTTCAAATGAGTAGTCGATAGGGTATCGTTGTATACGAGATGTTCAAAATAGTAGTCGATAGGGTATCGTTGTATACTAGATGTTCAAATGAGTAGTCGATAGGGCATCGTTGTATACGATATGTTCAAATGAGTAGCCGATAGGGTATCGTTGTATACGAGATGTTCAAATGAGTAGCCGACAGGGTATCGTTGTATACGATATGTTCAAATGAGTAGTCGATAGGGTATCGTTGTATACGATATGTTCAAATGAGTAGTTGATAGGGTATCCTTGTATACGATAAGTTCCCGCCAAAACTTCCCCCCAAAACTTCCCGCCAAAACTTCCCGCCAAAACTTCCCACCATAAGTTCCCGCCAAAACTTCCCACCAAAAGTTCCCCCCAAGATTTCCCCCCAAAAGCACCTTTTTGTTACCATAAAAGCATCTTCATAACCAAGAACTAAACAGATCACACACACTCTTTCCATCTCAACTACCAACACACACATTGTAATTATGAAGATGGTGGCATATGAAGCTTTTACGTGTACTTGTGGAGCCGGAGATGTAGTTCTAAGAGAATCGTATAGACACCATACCCGTGGTAAACTATACTATGCTTGTCTACTATCGAAGGTGATCAATCACATGTGTTTTTATTTGTGTAGTTTACAAATAATATGATTAGGTATGTTTAATGAATAAATTTTCCTTACTCTTTAATTAACAGCCTCGGGAAGGTACTTTTGGATGTGAATTTTTTCTATGGAAAGAGGATCGAGTTCGTCTACTACTTGGTTCTCCTGGAGCTTCAACGACTTCAACTTATTCACCAATACCTTCAATGACTCCAGTTTCCTCTCCAAGCTCTTCAACACCTCCAATCTATTCTTCGGGACCTTCGAGGTATGCAGAGTGTGCAAACTGCAAGCTCTTGACTACGAAGCTAAATATACTCGAGGCAACAATGGAAACACAAATGCATCCCGAGCACCACACAACGAATTCAAATGCACTACTACATGAGCTTTACAATAGCGTGGGAAACATTAGTTTGCAGTAGTTTGTCATTTAGCATCTCGACTTCGTAATGTAATTCGTATGTTTTATCTACTGCGTAATGTAATTCGTATGTTTTATCGACTTTGTAATGTAATTCGTATGTTTTATCATCTTTTTAGTGTAATTCGTATGTTTTTAGACTTTGTAATATGATTCGTATGTTTTATTGTTTAACTTTTTATCGACTTTATAATGTAAGTTGTATGTTTTATTGAATAAACTTTTATCAACTTTCTCACGGATGTATAAATCATAAAATATTGGTAGTCCGTGGGAAATATGTGGGTAATATGTGGGAAATCCGTGGGAAAACCGTGGGAAATCTGTAATCCGTGGGAAATCCGTGGGTAAATTACCCACGGATTTCCCACGGATGGATAAATAATAAAATAATATGTTTTCCATGGGAAATCTGTGGGAAAGTTCCGTGGGAAATCCGTGGGTAAATTACCCACGGATTTCCCACGGATGGATAAATAATAAAATAATATGTTGTCCGTGGGAAATCCGTGGGTAAATTACCCACGGATTTCCCACGGATGGATAAATAATAAAATAATATGTTATCCGTGGGAAATCCGTGGGTAAATTACCCACGGATTTCCCACGAATGGATAAATAATAAAATAATATGTTGTCCGTGGGAAATCCGTGGGTATTTTACCCACGGATTTCCCATGGATTAATAAATAATAAAATAATACGTTGTCCGTGGGAAATCCGTGGGTAAATTACCCACGGATTTCCCACGGATAGATAAATAATAATAATAATGTGTATACCGTGGGAAATCCGTGGGTAATTTGCCACCGTTTTCCCACGGATGTGTAAAATAACTAAAATAGTTTTGTAATCCGTGGGAAATCCGTGGGTAATTTGCAATCCGTGGGAAGTCTGTGGGTAATTTGTCACGACTTTCCCACGGCTTTCCCACGGAAAACCTTGGTCAATGCTTCTGTGGGAAATCCGTGGGTAATTTCCCACGGATTTCCCACGGAATTTTTTTTTGTCATTTCTGTGGGAAATCCGTGGGAATACCGTGTCAAATTTCCCACGGTTTTTGTTCCGTGGGAAAAATTTCGTGGGTAAAACCAGTTTGTGTAGTAGTGTTATTATATAGCCACTAATCGATTAAATAAGATGACTAAATGTTGTTGAAAGTTAGACAGTGTTACCACATGTAGTGATTATGCTGCTAGGGACTAGCAACGTTTCGTCAAAGATGATACATTTTGACACTTAGTTCTTAATTCATTAATATACCATATTTTAGGTAGATCAACTTGGTTATATATTACGAGGTAATGCACACATGGGGTAAACATTTGTTGATATCATACAAAATTATATTGCAATGTTTGACAACGTATATTGTTGTTATGCCCGCAAAAGTACAATGTGTGGAAGATCATTTACCAATTATTTTATAATTATTTTACATTGTAGTCTAACTAAGCTCGCCGCCAAATAGAAGAAGTGACCATTTTCTGCAAAATTATAATATGATGCCTCAGCATTGTGGCATTTCCAGATGAACTCCCCTGCCACTAGGCTATGTGTTTGGGCGTCTGTTAGTAGTATTTCTTATACAGTAGGAATTATGTCAATAAATTTGTATAACTATTATTATTAGTGCATAAAACTAATTCTAAATCAAACCAATGTGTATGTGATCAGAGTTTATCTGTATATTCAAAATTCTATTGTTATATCAACACTTTTTATAAGTTGATTATACTAAGGCATTACAATTTACATGGTTGAATATCGCTTAGTCTTGAGTGCTATCTTAAAGTTGATAATATAAATTACTACTTAGAATATCTTCAGGTACCTATGTAACGTCTTGACGCAAACACATAATTACAGTGCTATCACACTTTTCCCCCACAAACTGCAAGCACGCTGTTCGGACTATCATTTGAAGCCAAGAATAAAAAAACTGATTAACGAAAAAGTCCACGACCGCACTGTGCACTCTTTTGTAAGAAACCACCTACACTTTGATGTATAAAACCAACTACTCTGTAATACTAGCCTATGATGCACAAACTTTAACTGTTAACTAATGAAGTAGCTAATGTAATACACATTCCTACAACTCATTCACTCCATGAAAGTGTGTTGCACAGCTAAGAAGGGGATATAGATGAGAACATAGAGATGATGAGAACAGAGAGATATAATAAGAAGAAAGGGTTAGAAAAGATATTTGGTAAATATAATGTTTCTTGCCCTTTTCCATTAGCTTTGATTAATATATATATTGTTATCACATTTTACAAAATATCTGATGTACCATTACATCTAACTACTTTCATACATAGTCTTTCAACTTTGTGGGCCTTTGTGTCATTCTTATGCTTTGCCTCTTGGGCTCTTTGTTAAGCAGATCCCATCATTACCCCCAACATCCAAAACAACCTTGTCCTCAAGGTTGAAACTTGGAAAATCCTTGCGAAAGTCGTCCAGTGGTTCCCATGTGGCTTCTGATGGATCCTGCTGCTGCTGCCAGCGGATGAGAACTTGAGGGATTAGTTTATCATGGATAAAAAGCTTTCGGTAACCCAAATTCTGCCAGAGCCATGACAGGAGAAGAGTCAACAAAATCTGCAGGTGAGGGTTGTTGTTGTGAATGGGGATCTCCGTGGCACTTCTTAAGAATGGAAACATGGAAGACATTATGAATTTTCGAGGATACAGGTAAGTCAAGTCGGTAAGCAACTTTACCAATTCTCTCGATTATACGAAAAGGCCCAAAGAACCTCTTTGAAAGTTTATAGGACTGGCGTGCAGCCACAGATGACTGTCGATATGGTTGTAACTCTACAAAAACCCAATCATCAATTTGGAACTCGACATCTGTGCGATGAGCATTTGCTTGATTCCGCATTCGGAGTTGAGCACGACTAATATTAGATTGTAGTTGGGAGATCAGTTCTGTACGGCTTTGCAGCATACCATCTATAGCATCTATCTTAGATGTACCAGCCACATAATCCAATAAAGAAGGTGGGGGACGCCCATAAACAGCTTCGAACGGTGTCATTTTAATTGTTGAATGCCACGATGTGTTGTAACACCATTCAGCCCAAGGAAGGTATTGCAACCAAGTGCGAGGGTTTTCGGTAGTGAAGCAAAGTAGGTAGTCTTCCAAGCAACGATTTAAAACCTCAGTTTGGCCGTCGGATTGTGGATGGTAAGCGGTGCTCATTGACAAAGTGGTACCTTGGAGTTTAAAAAGTTCTTTCTAGAACATACTAATGAAAATAGGATCACGATCAGGAACTATTGAGGAAGGGAATCCATGGAGTTTGATGATGTTACAAATAAAGACTTCAGCTACTTGCAGAGCAGTAAATTTATTCCCAAGAGGGAAAAAATGGCCGTGTTTTGAGAGATGGTCAACAACTACCAGGACTGTAGCTTTCCCAGAACATACAGGTAAATGAGTGATGAAGTCGATCGAAATATAATCCCAAATTTTACCTGGAATCGGTAGTGGTTGAAGTAAACCTTGTGGCGCCCGATTAAATGGTTTTGTTTCTTGACAAACTCGACATCCAGCAACAAAGTCTCGCACCATTTCTCTCATCTTTGGCCAATAAAAAGTAAATGAAAGTCGTGAAAGTGTCCGTTGCATACCAGCGTGACCGCCCACAGGGGTATTATGATATTCTGCCAACAACATTGGTTGTAATGCTGAGTCGTTTGGAACCAGAATCCGCTTTTTATAAAATATGAGGCCATCCCTTAATGAATGATTTGGATAATCAGTTGGGCAACTTGTAATAGCTTTAACCAAGGCTTGAGACTCTGAGTGTGTCAGCAAGAATTGTCTCAAGGCGTCTAATAAATTGCACACGGGTTTTGAAACACCTTGTAGGGTATGCAGGGTGCTATGAGAAACACGAGACAAGGCATCTGCCGGACCATTTTCAATGCCAGGACGATAAGTAATAGTAAAATCATACCCAAGTAATTTGGTGAGCCATTTGTATTGCTTTGGAGTCTGCACCGTTTGACTCAGTAATGACCGTAAGCTTTTGTTGAGTCTTAGGATCTAGACTCATCTGGGATATATAACAATGATTGTAATGCACAGCGGAACATAATAACAAACACAATCAAAGTTATGAACAAGGCTTTCTTATTCATAAACTTCTTACTAATAAGCTACTAACTAATACTCCTGGTGCCTTATAGGCTTGACACCAGGAGGAACGCACACACACCTTTAGTTTACATTGTATATGAATCAGTGAATAACCATGTGTGCCTAATCCTCTTTATATAATAGAGGTACTAGGGTTACATCACAACCCTAGCTTACTTACAAAGCTACCTATTTATTATTAAGTCCTTCATCTTCTTTTGTCATATCAACTCAAGATATATAAGTCCCAACAATCTTCCCCTAGTTGATTTGACAAAACCAGTAAGCACGAGCTTCCCCTGAAGCTAATATAGATGAAGGCTAAGCTTCCCCTCGATCCATGCATTCTTCCCCTTTTTGTCACATCAACTCAAAAGGGATCGTCTTCCCCTTAAGAAGTGCATGTCGAATCCAATAGGTTCCATGGAGAGATCACTGATGAAGAAAAGCAAGTATAAAATTTTTTATGAAGAAGTGAAATATCCCAAACTTGTGTCTTATATCATCGCAGTTTTAATTACATGGGACTGAGAACCCCCACAACTATAAGCCAGTTGTTAGCTATAACAATATATTTAATCCAATGAAAAGGTGTATTGCTCACCTATTAGTTTTTGTTACATACGGTACTAGTAACCTCCACAACTATGAGCCAACTGTTAGCTAGAACAATATATTTAGTCAAAATGACAAGGTGTATTGCTCACCTACAGTTTTTGGTACATGGGAACTGATTACCTTCACAACTATTAGCCAGTTGTGAGCTGTAACAATATATTTAGTCCAAAGACAAGGTGTATTGCTCACCTGATTGAGATATAAGAAGAAAACAAGTTTGTGAAAATTAACTCCAACATCAAATAAGCAATTATCAATTGTCTTCGTCAAGGAACCATAACTCACCAGTAGGAACCATAGGCTAACCATCTCTTGAATCTTGAACTCAGTAGTATAGATCATCTACTCTTTCAGTGTGAAAAAGACATGCTTATTATAATAACATGTAATAAAATGTCTTTGTATAATTCTTGTAATCAATACATGCATGGCGATCACATGCAATGGCCGATGGTCTCAGTGAGCTCTGACGGATCAACCAGAAACCACTCGATGCTTATGATCATTCTAATTTTGTGATGATCATATCATGAACTGTATGGTATCATATGCCCCCCCCAAATATTTGTAAAAGAGCGTGTAACTGTTCCAATCAAGAATATTGCATAAACTGAACTTTTGAAATGAACCATATACCTCTTCATTGTTCAAGATCACCAGTAGGAACGACCAGGAGGAAACGCCCAGTAGGAACCGACTAGGAGGAACCGACCAGTAGAAATCGACCAGGAGGAACCGACCAGGAGTAAGAAATAACTTACCAGTAGCGTCTCAAACCCCTTTTTTCCTTTTTTTTTACACATGCTGTCACCATGCTGTCGTTAAGCTGTTGCTGTACCGCTGTTGATCTGTCGTTGTTAGAGATAAAACCACCAATATATGGACGATATGTTGTAATAGTTACCTTCTACCTTCCCATAATTAAGTAGGGATAAAAATTAATACCACACGTCTGTGTTTTATTCTTTCCAAAAGAAATATGCATCATAACTAACTTCAGTAATACGTGATACTATATTTTCCATAAATCATGGGCAAATAAAGAAGCCCATAAATCACGTATGGTATGTATCCGAATATCAAGAAAGGAATTATGGAATTCACCAAAATCCCTATTAACATACATTACGTCCAAAATAGAGAGAAATATTCTCCTAAAGTCACTGAATCATCAACTGCTTCTATAATTCGCACTCCAAAAATCACGCAGCCAGAAAGTTTCCATAATATCCACACATCTTTCATCCCAAAAGTTTAGGAAATAATATCTCCCGTCCAATAATAGCAGAGAAAAACTAACTGCCTTGAGAAACGTATAATCTCATAAAATATGGGATTTTTTCTAACCAACCAATCTCCTTTCCAAAATTTATAGGTTGGAATCACTTGTAGTCAGTGATGCATTTACTCACATAGCTCGCTCAATATCAAAATTTTGAAGAATGTGCAACCACATACTGACGTGAGGAAAAAAATAATATAGTACCTTTCAAGTGCCACAATCATTTCCCTCGAATGAAAACTAGGACCACAGCTCATGTGTACATCTTGGCAGCAGTTCACACGTGAATATATCACGTTCAAAAATATATTACTGTTGATTAAACGTGGACCACATAACCAGTTGCAGCCATGTTCTTGTGATCAGCAGGACACACCTAGGAGTAGCAGTACCACCAATCACATGGATGACATCGGTAATCAATTCTCTTCCCCCCATTCTACGTCTTCATTTTTCTGACATAGCCATATGAGAACAAGTACATGCTTTAAAGCTGCCTTCATAGCAGTGGTCTAGGGTTTTAATTGAACAAAACCCTAAGAATGAAAATCACAACAGCAATAATGGCAGAAAGTTATAATTCTGCTAGGGTTCATTGATCAATGATCAACTCACCAAAGCTAGCAGAATCATCATAATGAACACGAATCTGCCTTTCTCACAACCGCAAGGATAACATATCGATCTAGGGTTTGAAAACCCTAAAACGAATCACAACAGCCAGAAATATTCATCACCTTAGATCATTATAGGGTTCATCGTTGATTCACGAATCAACTCACCAAAGCTAGAACAATCACCATCATTCCAGCAGCAATAACATAGTAGTAACAGCAACAACAGAACAAGGAAGCATCTAGGGTTTGTTGGGAAAAACCCTAGATCAGCAACTTTATTTATTTAAAAACAGAAAAATAACATGAAAACCTTGTAGATCAACCAGATCGAGAGCCAACAAGCTCTGATACCACTTGTTGAGTCTTAGGATCTAGACTCATCTGGGATATATAACAATGATTGTAATGCATAGCGGAACATAATAACAAACATAATCAAAGTTATGAACAAGGCTTTCTTATTCATAAACTGCTTACTAATAAGCTACTAATAATACTCCTGGTGCCTTATAGGCTTGACACCAGGAGGAACGCACACACACCTTTAGTTTACATTGTATATGAATCAGTGAATAACCATGTGTGCCTAATCCTCTTTATATAATAGAGGTACTAGGGTTACATCACAAACCTAGCTTACTTACAAAGCTACATATTTATTATTAAGTCCTTCATCTTCTTTTGTCATATCAACTCAAGATATATAAGTCCCAACAGCTTTGGTGATCGGTTTGGATTTGAAAGGGTCGACCGAGCATATATTGTCTCCAACGCTTGACGGCCTCTGTAATGTCATACATTCCTCTCACGTAAGTTGAAGCCTGTTGCAAGCGGAGACACATTTGCTTACTGAAGTAAGCAATGGGATGACCAGTTTGTGACAAAATAGCTCCAACTCCTAAGCCCGAAGCATCAATTTGTATGGGAAAACTCTTGGAGAAATCAGGAAGTGCAAGCACCGGAGTGTGCATCAGGGCACTCTTTAAATCATTAAAGGCAAGTGCGGCCGATTGTGTCCATACATAAGCATCTTCTCTAAGCAACCGTGTTAATGGAGCAGGCAAGGTAGCATAATGCGCCACAAAGCGCCTATAATATCCTGCCAACCCCAGGAAACCTCGCAATTGTTTAACATTTTTCGGCAAGGGCCATTCTTGGATTGCTTGAACTTTATTAGGATCAACTGATACACCATCAGCAGATACAATATGACCCAAGTAAGACAAACAAGAGCTTCCAAATTCGCACTTAGGCTATTTAGCATAGAAGAAATTGTCTTGTAAGATAGAAAAAACCGTTGTAAATGCATATCCCAAGATGTACTATAAATTAGTATATCGTCAAAAAAGACAAGTACAAACTTACGAAGCACTACCCGAAAAATGTAATTCATAGTAGCCTGAAACGTCGATGGAGCATTTGAGAGCCCGAAAGGCATCACTAAGAATTCATATTGGCCATGGTGTGTTCGAAAAGCGGTTTTGTCAATATCCGCTTCATGGATGCGCAATTGGTGATATCCGGCTCGGAGGTCCAGTTTGGAGAAGATTTTGGCACTATGAAGTTCATCTAAAAGCTCATCAACTGTTGGGATCGGGAAACGATCTTTTACGGTGACAGCATTGACCGCTCGATAGTCAACACAAAAACGCCAAGACCCATCTTTCTTTTTTACAAGAAGAACAGGAGAGGAAAATGAGTGGTGAGGACTAAAAGACTTTGTAAAGCCATATCTAGTTCATGATTCGGTGCCGGGTGAATGAGTGGTGAGGAATTAATATCTGAGGTCACTACTTGTAAGTGAAAGAAAGATGCTACAGAATCCTGGAGCTCACACTTTTGAAGTTGTGAGAGAGTTATATATGACAAGGTAGGGTTAACCAAACCTGGAAATCGAACTTGTGTGCCCTTATCTGAAATTTCCATGTACAACTCTTTGTAGTCAAACACCACAGGACCTAACTTAGCCAGCCATTCCACGCCCAACACAATATCTGTACCATATATTGGTAATAGATATAAATCTATTGAGAATGGGGTTTGTCCTAAAAGGATTGATTGTTGGTGAGCAAGACCCAGACACCCGATTGTATCCCCATTTCCAACTGTAACATTTAGGTGTGGGCTAGGTTGAATGGCCAAACCTAGATGTTTAGCTAAACAACTTTGTATAAAGTTATGTGTTGATCCGCCATCAATTAAAGCTACAATAGAATGACCGTTAATAGAACCTGTAACTTTAAGTGTCCGTGGCACAAATTGACCTGTAAAGGCATGTAACGAAATCGACGGTGTAGTGGTGTCTGCGAAGTTAAGCTCATCATGAGTGAGTTGAGCAAAACTCTCAACCTCCTCATCAGTCATAGTATTTTATTCTGCCATTAAACAAAGGAACTGCTTAGACTTACAACGGTGACCAGGAGTAAACATCTCATCACAATTAAAACATAGGCCTTTTTCACGCCGTACTGCCATCTCTGTTGGGATGAGCCGTTTAACAGGAAATGGGGTGGGTCGAGCAACACTGTTGGAGGTGTTGGTTGGTTGAGGACCAGTAGGTGTGATTTGCCTAAAATTAGGTGAGCGAGGGTTAACCATACTGGTTGCAGCTAGTTTATCTTCTACTAGTTTAGCCATCCCAATTGCTTCGTGAATGCTAGATGGTTTTAATAAAAATAATTCACGTTTAATATCTTCACGCAAACCTAAAAGGAAACAGTTGAGAAGGTTGATGTTCGAAAGCCCTTTAACCCGGTTGATAAAGCTTCAAATTCTTTCAAATAAGCTGTAACCGTGGTTGTTTGCCTGAGTTTGTACAACGACGCATCATGGTTAACATAAGAGGAAGGGCCAAAACGAAGTTCGAGATCTGTAGCAAACTTTTCCCATGTCGATAACTGAGCTGTAGAGTGCATCCACGAATACCATTCAAGAGCGTCACCGGCCATATAGAAGGCCGCAAGGTCCAATTTTTGAGTAGGAGGTGTACGGTGAAACCCAAAGAAGCGCTCAATTTGGAATAACCAACTAAGGTGTTTGAACCTGAGAACAGGGGGATTTCAATCTTCGGTAGGCGGGGTTGTAAAGTGGCTGTTGGAATAGGCGTGAGGTGAGGTGGAGTTGGGAGAATGGGTTGTTTATCTAATCGAGCAAGCACATCTGATAGGATAGATTGTTGAGAAGCAAGGGTTTTTTGCAAATCATCATACAAGGTAAAACT
Organism: Glebionis coronaria; assembly: GCA_025667525.1. Lineage (NCBI taxonomy): Eukaryota > Viridiplantae > Streptophyta > Magnoliopsida > Asterales > Asteraceae > Glebionis > Glebionis coronaria. Next base: position 622,535,249 of record CM046875.1, on the reverse strand, counting down.
CTTATCAAGAGCTTGGGAGTTACGTTGCACTGTTGGACCTAATGATGCTAAATTGGAGAGGATAGTCGACTGTTGGGTCAACTGCTCTCCAAATTTAAGGAGGGTTTCTTCGAGAGCTTTAGCACGAGTGGTAGATCCTTCCATTTGGAGTACATAGGATGAAAGCACCAATGTTGCACAGCTAAGAAGGGGATATAGATGAGAACAGAGAGATGATGAGAACAGAGAGATATAATAAGAAGAAAGGGTTAGAAAAGATATTTGGTAAAGACAAGGTTTCTTGCCCTTTTTTATTTATTTATTTTTTTTATCCATTAGCTTTGATTAATATATATATATATATATATATATATATATATATATATATATATTGTTATCACATTTTACAAAATATCTGATGTACCATTATCTAACTGCTTTCATACATAGTCTTTCAACTTTGTGGGCCTTTGTGTCATTCTTATGCTTTGCCTCTTGGACTCTTTGTTAAGCAGGCCTGCATCAAAGTGCCTAAGTCCTACTCTTAAATTAACTCCGCGCCCAAATCCGAACTTTTGTATGGACAATTTGCTATCAATACGAAGTTTTGGTGTCGTTTCACATTTCTATCACACATACGCTTCAAATAACGAAACTAAAACACCTGCGGCGAATTACGGACATTCCACCTAATTATTGTATATATTGTAGGATGGTCACTAGTAGGTCATGTGAAGTGACAAAGAGTAAATTTCAAACATTTATTTTTACGAAGATTTATTGCTACAAACATTTAGTAGTAATACTTTTAATTCCTCTTTGCAACTTTTTTTTAAACTAGCAACTACGGTGATTTTATTTCTTCACTTATATTAAAAATCAATTTAACATTTTTGTTCTAGTTACCCAAATATGTAGCATTTCCGTTATCATATGAAATCAAAGAATTTACGCGTATGAATTTAATGAATTTATTTTTGCAAGTAGAAAAGACTATTTCTTTTTATTAGTCTTTCATTCCTTGTTTACGTTTTAAGATATATAGCAAATATTGGTGATAAAAACATATATATATTGTTTTTGTTACAAGAAGTTCTCAGTAACGTATTTTTGTTTATGCATTAGAAATTTGAGTTTATCACCTCACATACTAATTTATTAGGTAAACAAAGGACTGAGAATGAATCACTTAATTTGAATATGCATAAAAACTTTATAAGATAGTAAGTTGTTTGTTTGAAGAGACATTTTTTATTGTTTCGTCTCAACTAGCAGGAAACTCAGGGCCGATACTACTTGTATCTTGGTTTCCGGCTAATATTTTATACTATCGTTAGTCTAGCCTCTGCCGGATACCCATACAATATACATATTGGCATTGTGCTCATCGGATGATTATTTTCTTATTGATCATTTGCTTCGATACTTAATCAAGTCATTTATAAATAGAAAATAAAGTATAAGTGCGAATGGTCGGTAGTTTCATCGGTAGCATGAATAATGTATGAAGTGTATGTTAATATATAAATTATTACGCACCCTCTAATACGAATTTTTGACTCGGCTCATGTCTCTAATCTTCTAATCTCGATTTGCGATTTTTTTGACCATTTTTTATTCAAAAATGTTTCTGTACTTGTTTAGAAACAAATTCGTGATTCAAAATTTTGAAATGTGACGTTTGATTGATTGTATAAAAATCATTTAAATATCAAATGTTTTGAACCAGGCTACAAATTCTGTTGAATAAAGTATGAGTTAATATTGGATGGGTAAGTGGGTAACCTGTTTACATCCAACTTAATGGGCTATAGTTGATAACTCGTTCACATTTTGTGGACTTGTAGCTAGACGGGCCGAAATATTCTTGGAGATCTTTTGAGTGGCGTTATTACTTATTAGTATTACCTACAAACAATACCACTAACGTATATTGACATGAAAAGACGGTTTTTTATGTTTTTTTCTCGTATTTTTCACATCTTATAACTTTTGATTTGTAAAACTTGATAATTTTTTGTTATGTATATTAATAAAAAAAACAACTTCCTCCCCTGTATCTTTTATGTTTAACTACTTTTGATTCATCAAATTTTATGTTTTATGATCTATTTTTTCATTTTTCAGTTTTACAATAATAATAATAATAATAATAATAATAAATTAGAGAAGGTATTAATATCATTTTAATAAAATACGAATAACCAATCCAACAATTTCTAGTTTAGGCTAGGTTATTAAGACTTTTCTAAAACACAATTAGTACCCTTCTTAAAATTTTACATTTTTTTATATATTTTTTTATATTTTTATAATATTTTTTTGTTAAATCATTGTGAAACTAAAAGAACAAAATGAAAAATATAACATCGACAAATCAAAAGTATCAAAATTGACATAAAACGCGACACAGAAACTTATAAAAAGTATGTTAGCCTGAACCCAAAAATATAAGAAAATCTTTTATATTTTTTTTTATACATTTAGATGGGCCATAGAGGGCTTTTGTAATATAACCCTTTTTAGTTATTCTCAATCAGGCAAAAGGCCGGGTCATATCAAAATCAAACTCGTACAAGCTAGAACAATAATTAAACAGATGAGTAATTAATTACTGATTCAAGATTTTCTAAAATTGTGTCAGAGGTCATGACGAATCACCCAAATATATCATAGAGGACTGTATGTATGTATGTGTGATATGTGGAGAAAAGTTCTATAAGGAACATGCATCCAAAAAAGAACAAAAGAAGCGATTTCCACCATCCAATATTAATCTTTTTAAATTTAATTAAAAAAACACATTTTCATCCTATTTCTTAAAAATTAAATATCTCTCAAACCGTTAATCGTTATGAAAAAATAATTATACCGTCAAGACGGGAATTAAATTATCTTTCCATAGATATGCACTTATATATACTTTCGGCGAACTTTTTTAAAAAAATTTCGTAAAAAAATCACATGTAATTCTCGAAAAATTACATGTAATTCTCGAAAACTCATGTTTGATTAATTATTTTAAAAATTACATTTGAATTTGTAACGTCACATGCGATTTGTGAAATCACGTGTATTTTTTTTGACGAGAATTTCAACATTGTAAAATCGTTTAAAGTATATGAAAATAACCGTCTATTAAATGACAAAAATATTTTCGTTATTATTTTAAAACCACACGTGATTTATGTGAATTATATTAAAATGTTTGAATCACATGTAATTTTGTTAATATATTAAAATGTTTGTTGCCATTAATATAAAATATGTTCATTTTACCGGGGTGGAGTCCCCTTTACCCAAAAAAATATATGTAAAACAAATTGGCTTCTGAATTACATGTGATTCGGTGATAATTACATGTGATTTTGCTTGCATTACATATGATTCAAGCATACCGAAACCGTAACTTTTTCTAACAAACCCACATTAGATGAATCACATGTGATTTTTTTAATCACGTATTATGTTTTCATTTATGTAAAATATATAAAACAAATTGCCTTCTAAATTACATGTGATTTTTTTTAATCACATGTAATTCTGCTTGAATTGCATGTGATTCGGTGATAATTACATATGATTTTTCTTGCATTACATGTGATTCAAGCATTCTGAAACCTTAACTTTTTCTAACAAACCCACTTTAGATGAATCACATGTGATTTTTTTAATCACATGTAATCTTGTTAATATATTAAATTGTCTGCTTGAATTACATGTAATTCGATGATAATTACATGTGATTTTGCTTGCATTGGATCACATGTAATTCGATGATAATTACATGTGAATTTGCTTGCATTACATATGATTCAAACATTTCAAAACTTTAACTTCTTCTAACAAACCCACTTTAGATGAATCACATGTGTTTTTGTTTGAATCACATGTAATTTACCACGAATTACATGTAATGCAAGCAAATTCACATGTAATTATCATACATAGATCACAAGATAGCATACATGGATCACAAGACCACTTTAGATAGCATACATGGATCACAAGACCACTTCGGAAGGATGGATGATGTGAGGAATGGAAAGAAAATGTTATTTACCACGAATCACATGTGATTTACCACGAATTACATGTGATTTATCACGAATCGCATGTGATTTACTTGGTTTCTAGATTATTGGTATTAAAGTTGAAAATAAAAATCTATGAAAACATGTAACTTAAAAAAAAGACTAACGCGTCAAATGGGACGAAAGTTAGATGTAAAGTTATGTGAGTCTACATGAATCACATGTGATTTAAAGCAAAATTACATGTAATTATTTATAAAATCACATGTGATTTAAAGCAAAATTACATGTAATTTTGTATAAAATCACATGTAATTTGAGCAAAATTACATGTAATTATTTATAAAATCACATGTGATTTGAGCAAAATTACATGTAATTCACACAAAATTACATGTAATTTTCATTCAACACTAACTAACCACTTTATTACAAAAATCACATGTAAAAATTCACACATAATTACATGTGATTTGCATTTAACACTAATAAACTATTTTATTACAAATCCTTCCTCCCTTACAGCCCTTAAGGAGTTTCATTCGTGTATCAAAAAAGAACTCTCTTTCTTGGAGGAGCAGCCCCCGTATTGGAAGAACAATATTGTTTACGATAATTTAAGGGCGGTTCTGAGAGAGAGGAGCAAATCTCCCCTCCCTTTTACTAAATCATGGGGAGCCCCTAGTAGTTTACCGGACAAATTATTCCGGTCCTGGGAGAGGTGGCGACCATTCTCAAGAACCAAAAAGACTGAGCTGAGGGGAAGCCCTATGACTCACTGAAACGACGGCAGGAGGGCATTACATGTAATTCACACATAATTACATGTAATTCACACAAAAGTTAACGATTTACAGTGTTAAAAATTCTCGCCAAAAAAATTACACGTAATTTTCGAAAATTACATTTAATTTTTCGAGAATCACATGTAATTTTTTATGCGTAAATTTTTAAAAAAAAAGTTTGCCGAAAGTGTATAGAAGTGCCTATCTATAGAAAGATAACTTAATTCCCGTCGCGATGGTATAATTAGTTTTTCGTAACGATTAACGGTTTGAGAGATATTTAATTTTTAAGAAATAGGATGAAAATGGGTTTTTAAATTAAATTTAAAAAGATTAATATAGACCATTAGATGGAACTTGAATGGATGGTTGAGATTGTTTCCTTCCTTCTTTTTTTTATGCATATTTTATAAGGATCTCACCTCGTGATATGTGTGGTAAAAAAGTATAGAAAGTATAACATTTGCTTATTAAATTAATTATGAAAAAAATAAGCAACAAAAAGGACGTTAAAAGTATTTTTTCATTAATTTTTACAAAAAAAATCATCAAAAGTTATTTTATCAAATTCTACTAAAAATATTGTTAGTAATAGAGAGGATTATTAAAAATCTATTCGTACTCAATATTTAGTAAAAATATATAAAACTTTTAACGACTTCTTTTTATTAAATAAAAGAATAAGCAAAAATCGTGGGTTTCTTTTACTTACTTTTATATCCATCCTGTTTTAGTTAAATGGTTATTTTTCTTTTTAGTAAGTAAATATCTTTTATTTAGTAGTTTTATAATTTTAGAAAGTTAATTTGCACACTCGATTTATTCCTCAACCCATGAATAATGCCCGTATGCATTGATTTATAAATCCATTTGGCTAAAAATAAACTAAATCCATGAATAATGTTTGTTTTTCTTTTTAGTAAGTATATTTTATTTAGTAGTTTCATAATTTTAAAAAGTTGATTTGCACACTCGATTCATTCCTCAACCCATGAATAATGCCCGTATGCATTGATTTATAAATCCATTTGGCTAAAAATAAACTACTAATCCTACTCGGATATCTATTTTAGAGCAAAGAGTGCATTTAAGCCGTTTAGTTATTTTTTATGTTTCTAAACAATAATAATAAAGAAGTCATTTTTACATGCGTTAAATAAATAGAAGTTGCATGTAAAATTAAATTATAGAACTCATACATGTTTAATATTATACGTGTTTATAAACAAAACTAATAACAATATATCACTTTTAAAGTGAAAGCCTTGTGCGACAGCAAATGTTGCACACCCATCCGAGACCCCTCTGACACTAACACACTTTTCTTGTTATGTTGATGTAGCGTTGTGTTAGATTGCGGTGCTGCATCAGCTAGTATCATTGGCTTGCTTGTTGGTTTATAATTCATACGTTTTTATATATACATTTTTATACACATATTTTTATACACTCATTTTAGTACATAACTTTTTTTTATGTTAAGAATTTGTAATTTTATAAAAGGAATTAATTTGCACACTCATAAAATTAATTAGGACACTGAACATTGTGCATTATAGAGTTGTATTGTATTTTATAATATGTTTTATCTGCTTGTACTGTGAGTTTCTCAATAACTTCTATGAGTGCAAATCATTTTCCTTTTATAAAACGAATCCAAGAGAAGGCCGAATGACCACAATGCAAAATCAAGGGAAGAGAAAAATAACAGACCACAAAACAAACTTAATTACATGAAAACAAAGATTTAGGCTCCGTTATCCAACAGCTGTAAGAAACAGATGTCATCTGGCAAAGAGAAAAATCCAAACTTTGAAAACTCGTGGGATAGAAAGACAAATGTCTCCATTCAAAACCTTGTTGCGATCATCTAAAGAAACATGAATCACGCAATTTTTCTACTTTCAGATAGGCCGAATGCATCAGTGAAAGACATCATGAATTCCTCTATTTAATCGAGCACAACCTAGATTAACCACCTTACCAAGATTGATATCCTTGATATCAAAAGAGGGGAAGAAGATCGGCATATCAAGACTCCACCAATACCAAGTATTTCCCCAAATGGGTTTTATACGATGACATAACAACAAGATATGATCTACCGACTCACTAGCGACATCACATAAGGGCAAGCATTTAAATCGATGTTGACCCCTCTCAACAGCAAATTAGGTCTAGTAGGAAGCCGATCAATCGAAGCACGCCAAATACAAATATTGACTTTGCGAGGGATCCAAAAATGGTCGTAACCAAGTTTGTGATCCGAACTTATAACAAAATGTCATGTCACCCAAGTAAACTTGGCTTTAGTTATGCAATGTCATAAATTAAATAAAAATCAATTTTATATCGTGAAAAAATAAGCTTTTTCTGTTCGATCATAACATTTTTAGAATTTATTTAACAAAATAAGTACTTATAAATATATTTAGAGAATAATATGTTATTTTTGAGAAAGTTATACTCGTCGTTGCTATAAAAGTGGAAATCAATATTGTTATAACTGTTGTAATTGAAAAAATCTACCATTGTGTTTAGTTAGTCAGCATCGTAATATAATTAAAAAAAGTAAAAAATTTACTAAAATGTTATGAAAATTAAGAATTTAATATATATTACTATGATAATAATAACTTTAGTAAAGTATAAATATTAAATTTGTAATAAATAATAATATATATAATTTAATAATAATAATTATTAAAATTCATAATAATTAAAATAAAATATTTTATATTAACAAAATTTGTTAATAAAATAATTAGTTTAATTTATTAATAATATAAAAGTTTATTAATAAAATATATTGTAATAAATTTAATAATTAATAAATATATAATAAAATAAAATAATTATAATATATTATTATAAGGTAATAATTAGTATTAATATTATAATTAAATTTTATTAACATTATTAATACGTATGAATTATTTTATTAAAAATAGTTTTAAGTTATATTATAATACTATAGCAAATTAATTAAATAATATTAAATAATAATATTATATTAATAATATTAATATAATATAATATTAATACATAGTTAATATTAATATATAATAATAGTTATATATAATAACATATTAATACAAATTAATAATTACAAAAATAATTTAAATTGATATAAATAAATTATTTGAATAACATAATATCTAAAGTAATAAATATTAATAGAATTGATAATAATAAATTAACTAATTATGAAAACAAAAAGTATATTTTTTTAATAAAATAATTCAAAATTTAATAATAATCAATAATAACAAAATAAATAATAATACTAATAATAATAATATGTAAGATTAGAGACTCTTTTACCCTTTCTCTACAGGCTTGGTATTTGGATGATGGTACTATTGTTGGAGATACTTTGGTTGTGGGGAAGGTTTTAGAGTTAATTATGAAGGATGGCCCTAGGTGTGGTTTACATCTAAATGTTGATAAAACTGAAGTTTTTTGGCCAAAGGAAGACCCTCGTAGCAGGCTTGAAGGTGTTTTTCCATCTAATATTTCTCGACCCGTGCATGGGGTTAAATTACTTGGGGGGCCATTTAGTGTGGACTTTGACTTTTGTAGTGAGCTTGTGATGAAGAGGGTTGCAAAAACCATTCGGCTTATGGACGCAGTTGCTAAGATTAATGATCCTCAGTGTGAATTGTTGCTTCTTCGTTCTTGTACGGGTATTTCCAAACTATATTTTTCTATGCGTACATGCCCGCCCCGTGTCTTTGAGTCTGCACAATGTTCTTTTGATGTGGCTCTTCGTTCTTCTCTAGAGCGTATTGTCACTGCTTCTGGACCAGGGTTCGGCGAATGGCAATGGATGCTTGCCACCTTACCTTTTGCATTTGGAGGACTTGGTGTATATTTTGCAGGTGATGTTTTGAATTATCCCTTTCTTGTGTCACGATTACAGTCTGTTGGATTGCAGAATAAGCTTCTTCGACATACTGGTGTTGTAGCTCCAGGACCTGATTTTGATGCTGCCTTATGTGTGTTTAATGCATTTGTGGAAACTGACCTTTTGAGTAATCCAATTGAGATCGCTGCCCCCAAACTCATGAAGAAAATGGCAGATATATATTTCAAACGGGTTACTAAAAATGCAGAATCCACATTTTCCTTATCTCCTCGACAAATGGCATTATGGACATCTCAAAGGGAGGATCACACATCTGATTGGCTTAGGGTGGTTCCTATTTCTGGGTTGGGACAAACTATGAACGGTAAGACTTATCGTTGTGTTTTGTGTTATCGGTTAGGTATCCCCCTGTTCTATGTTTCGAAGCCTTGTTCAGCTTGTTCAAGGGTATTTATTGGGGATATTTATGGAGACCACGCTGTGTCATGTGCTGGTATTGTTGGTATTAAACATCGTCATAATGTTGTACGCGACACCCTTGTCGACATATGTTATCGTTCTGGGATTTCAGCTGGCAAGGAAGTTGATATCGGGTTGGATGGGGGGCTTGGCAACACATTACGTCCAACAAATATGTTACTTTACTCGTGGGGTGAAGGACTTGATGTGTGGGTAGATCTAACTGGATCTTCACTTATGACACAAACTGGGATGACTGATTTTGTACCCGGTCGAGTGGTGATTGATGCTGCAAAACGTAAACGTGGTAAGTATATGACCAAGTGTGCAGCTATTGGATACGGGTTTCTCCCATTTTCCTTCTCTTCCTTGGGGGAATTAGAGGCAGATGCGGTTACATTGCTTAAACGAATCCGAAAGTTCTCTATGGCTCAAGACATCGGTGCACGTGCTGCTGCTCATATCTTTAATAGGATTGGTTTTACTATAGCTAAAGGAGTGGGGGCTCGGATAGTATCTCGGTTGCCCACTAATTTCTTGTAAGTCCTATTATTTTAATGAAGTGACGGTTTATAATTAAAAATAATAATAATAATAATAATAATAATAATAATAATAATAATAATAATAATAATAATTTATTTATATCGAGGTTGGGTCAGACTATGAACGGGATGACTTATCGATGTGTTTTGTGTTATCGCTTAGGTATTCCCGTGTTCTCTGTTTCGAAGCCATGTTCAGCTTGTTCGAGAGTATTTGATGGGGATATATTTGGGGATCATGCGGTATCTTGTGCTGGTATCGTTGGGATTAAGCATCGTCATAATTTGGTACGTGATACTCTTGCTGTTATATGTTATCGTTCAGGGATATCTGTCGGAAAGGAAGTTAATATCGAATTAGTTGGAGGACATGATAATGCATTACCTCCGACAGATATTTTGTTTTGTTTGTGGGATGGAGGTAAAGATGTTTGTGTAGATTTGACTGGTTCTTCTCCTTTGACTCGAACGGGGATGAATGACTTTGTACCCGGCCAAGCTGTGATTGATGCTGCACAACGTAAACGATGCAAGTATATGGCTAAGTGTGCAGCTCTCGGATATGGGTTTCTTCATTTTAACAATAATTACACCAAAGGCTCACTATTTTTAATGGTAATAATAATAACGTAAATAAGGGGTATAATCCTAATATGAATTATAAAAATTATGATAAAATGGGCCATACTATTGATAGATGTTATGAGAGTCTGGGCTTTTCACCTAGTTTTAAAAAAATAACTTTAAATAACAAGGTTTTAATGGTATGTGGATGTGAAATCTAATGATAATCGGTCCGTTCTAGTATATCTTCTATCTCTACTCATGAGAAAATGCAAAAATTAGTAAGTATAATCAATGAGAAACCTTTTGGAAGCATACATGCCAATATGATAGAAAGGGATTCATTTTTAATAGCACTTTTTTACTAATTTGAGTATTCAAACTATTACTGTGGGATGTACTATTGATTTTGGGGCAAACCAACATTTAACTATTTCTACTGTGGGAATGGAAACGTTGTAGATATTTTTGAAAAATTACTACAGGACATACTATTGAGACTTTTGTTACTATACGTCATGTTTGAAATTTGAAATTAACTAATAATGTTGTTCTCTATGATGTCCTTGTTGTACTTGGATATTTTGTTAGCTTGTTATATATTAATAAACTCATTAAAGATAACAAGTTTTTTGTTGGCTTTGATGAGAATAAGGTGGTGTTTGTTTTCTAAAAAAACTCTTACTAGCATCTGGATCTTACCGAATCAGATCCGAGAATTTTTTTTATTTATTCAGAGATAAAGAGAGGCTTAAGACTCCCAGCGGACCAGACTTGGGAGGTTAATCTGGTTGCCTCTTAACACCAAAAATTATATAAAGTAATAAAAAACTTAATTTTTATTCATCTTCGTAGATCCTTGAAATTCTTCATTTCTTTCTTATATGTTGTCGTCACTCGTACCATCATCCTGTTCAAATGTTCCCCGGACGTCACTAGCCATGGCAAGATAAAGTAATTCAATAAATCTATCACTAAAGATTACCTTCATCGATTTGAAGACGTGATATAACATTTTCGTTTAACTTGGTGATTTTTTAGATGCGAATACATCAATTATCAATGATAAAAGAGTAAGCATAGAGACAAATGAGTTTGGTCACTTTGATGAATGGTGACGTTGGAAAGATGGACTCAAGATAATTTATTATAATTTTGTTTATTCCTATTCATTTTTCATATTGAAATCAATATTGCAAATAGATACAGTAATACATTGTTTTTAACTATTTTATCTTAAGTTAATGACAAATTTTAATGTTTTTGTTATAATCACGATCCAAATGTTTTTTTTCTCCATGTTGGAATACATTTATTTTTCGTAAGATTTTAAAACCGTTTTATATTAAAATCATTCAGACGTTTAATAAAAACAAATAACATAATTTGATTCATATTCAGACATTTCCGCATCAGATTTAGATTCAAATATGCGAAACAGATTCAGACTTAGAGTCTCTTAACAAACAAACAACACCTAAATGTTATATTCAGGACCTGAAAAGGAAGCAAGTCTTGAGGACTGGTAGTGAATATGGTGGCCTATACTTATTTGATGATCAAGTTATTTTAGTGCTTAAAGATGACCTAAGTATCTTTGTTAACACTTTTATGCCAGTTTGTGAAATTTATCAAAGGGATAAAAAAATAAGAGAAACTTTTCCCTTATCTAACCACAAGTCTAATAGTCTTAGTGAACTTGTTTATCTAAATTTGTGGGATCCTTACAGAGTTCATAACAGAGAAGGGTTTAAATACTTTTGAATGTGGTTGATGATTTTTCCAGGGATATTTGTGTGTTCTTAGTAAAGACTAAGGATGGGGTCTTTGATGTTTTGTATCTCATATTAAAATGATTCATACTCAATTTAATGTTAAAACAAAACTGTAAGGTCAGATAATGAAACTGGGTTTATAATTAAAAGAATGTATGTATGCTTTATGACTTAGGTATTTTACATCAGGTCTCTTGTACTCACACACCTCAATGTGTTTTAGGAGGAAATTCCTTTAAGGTTCTGTTCTACTTATGTTCTGGTTGTTGTCTATCTTATAAATATGTTGCTATCATGTGTCTTTAAAGGCAAATCTCATTTTGAGTTGGTGCATAACAAAAAACCTTATCTTTCCTACTTAAGGTCATTTGGTTATCTTTGCTTTTATATTGTTTTAAATAATCATGTTAAACTGTCTTTTCGGTCTGAAAAGTGTGTTTTATTAGGTATTATTCGTATAAAAATATTATAAGTTTTTGAGTATGGATACTAAAAATGTACTTTATTCCAAAGATGTGAATTTTTATGAATATACTTTTCCATTTAAACAAATGACCTATGACATAGTTGATGTAGAGAGTATAAATGAGGTCGATCACTTGGAATTATTTGATAGTCAAGTAACTCTAAGTTCCAATGATAATGGGAAAGATCCATCAGTTGAGGTTGGTAGTTTCCCACACTCTCAGATTCCTTAACCTCTTTATCCTCAAGGTTTGAGTCAGAGTGGAAGGCTTTCTGCAACCCATATTGATGAACTTAACCAAAACGGGTCTGAGGGCCATTCTCCTAATAATATATCTAGTCCAAACGAACTAGTTTCTATTGATAGTGACGTGAAAATGCCTGGTATAAGAATATCTAGTAGAGAGTCTAAATTTCCTACTAAGTTCAGTGATTATGTGCTTAATACTAATGTGGAACATGGTATTGAGAATTTTGTTGATTATTCAAATATGAAAGGTGTTAACTTCTGTTTTTCTACTATTTGTTGAACCAACTTTTTTTGTTGATGCTTTATCTCATCCTAGTTAGGTTGATCATATGAACAATGATATTGAAGCATTAAACAAGAATACTACTTGGACTTAGCATGTGTTGCCTCATGGTAGAAAGGCTATAAGTTGTAAGTGGTTTTGGCAAATAAAATATAAAGAAACTAGTGATATAGAAAGGTATAAATCCAGACTTGTGGCTAAGGGATTTAGTCAGAAGGAGGGCTTTGATTATGATGAAACTTCTAATCTCGTGGTTAAAATGGTTACTTTTATATGTCTAATTTGTATTGTTGTTGTGCATAATTGACCTCTATTTCAGTTAGATGTTAATAATGATTTCTTATATAGTGATATTGTTGAAGATCTTTACATGAATTTGCTTGAGGATTTAAAAAATGAATATATGGTTAGTAAGTTGCATAAGTCTCTATATGGTTTAGAGTAAGCCTCATGGCAGTTGAATGCTAAGCTTACTACTGCATTGGCTGAGCATGGCTCCAAACAAAGCAAATTTAATTATTCTTTGTATATCAAGCACAAAGCTGATGTGTTTGTCGCATGACTTGTTTATAATGATATTTTGAAGAGTAGTAATAATGAGGAAAAAATTAATAACTTTTAAAGGTTTTAAGTTCTAAGTTTCTCATTAAAGATTTGGTTGTGCTTAAATACTTTCTAAGGATTGAAGATTTAGAAATGATAAAGGATTGTGTATGACACAAAGAAAGTATCGTATAAAATTAGTTCATGATATGGTTTATTGGTTGTTAGACCTATAGAGATATCCTTACCTAAGTACTCTGTTTTGAATCAGTGAGTCTAGTGACGATAAGTTTCTTAGTAACTTTATTAGTTATAAAATCTATTTGGTAAGCTTATCTATCTTGCTAACACTAGACCCGATATTAGTTATGTTGTTTACTACTTAACATATGCATATTCCTTTGTAGTCTCATACGAAGGCTGCTCTTAGAGTTTTGAGGTATTCAAAATGGTCTTCATCTTTAGGTATTCAGTTTGATAAGTCTTCAGGTCTTAAGATCATAGTTTACTCTGATGCTAATTGGGCTACGTGTCCAAAGACTATAAACCCACTTACTGGTTTTTGTGTGTTCTTGGGAAAGTCTATTGTTTTATGGAAACGTAAAAAGCAAGACACAACTTCTAAAAGCTCTACTAAGGTAGAGGGTATAGAAGTATGACCTCTGCTACTTGTGAGATTATTTGGTTGACTAATACTTTGCATAGTATTAAGTTACCTTGTATGTATCCAATTGAATTGTTTTGTGACAATTAATCTGCAATATAATTGGTAGCTAATCTTGTGTTTCATGAGAAATCTAAACACTTTAAAATTGATGTTCATTTTGTTAGAGAAAAATGTTGCAACTTGTGTGATTAAAACTGTTAAGATTCATATATGTTTGCAAGTTGCAGATTTTTTACTAAGTGCTTGGGTATTTCTCAATATAATTTGTTTTGTTGAAAGTTGGGTTTGTTTAACATATTTACAGGTAGATTTTCTGGGAAACTAATTTGCAGGAGAACTCTCACATTAGGTTTGAAGAAGGGTGTTGAAGTTAGATGGACTAAAGCTGGACAAACCATATGTGATGGAACCACATTGTCAATTTCTAAAACTTGCAAGTCATAGGACAAGTATGCTAAAAGGGCAAGGGCTAAATTTGTAACTTCTAAAGCTATATAACATGGTGTCACACCCCACCATGGCGGAATATGGGGCGCAACGTATGGATATCATCAAAACAAAATGGTATAGTAATACTAAATGCAAAAGAAATGTCATAAATGGCGACACAAATGCCGTGACAATATCTTAACAAAATACAGGAGTCTAGGTAAGTAGGTAAAAGTCCCGCCTCTTACCAAAGACAAACAAATAACAAACATCAAACATAAAGGTCTCTAACAGTATCACTTATTCAAATAACAAAAGTAAATCTAAGAGGAAAAGGATTCCTCCTAATGCAATCCTAGCAGCCTCTAGACTCTAGACACTTCTAACATCATCCTTCTCAACTACCTCACTTGAAAATGACACTAAAATTTGTCAACATAAAGTTGGTGAGAACATAGGTTTAAGTTATCTAGAACATCATAATAAAACTTGACATCCGCTGTAAATAAGTTGAAGAAAACAAGTTAAAGCAATGGATCATAATGTGACAATCATGTTACACACAACTACAAACAAAACACACAATATAAACCAATTACATCTGCAAAATAAGAACAATGCACTACACATATCCGGATCTTTCTCACACTCCATGTGGAGATGAACCATATCCCCGTCGAGATATCTTGTCTCCGAGAAGACGATGCACAAGTACTCAGAACGCATGTAAGAACACATAATAGAACATATGACATAACACATAAGTAAGCATATCACATAATAACACATTTATGTCCACACATTTCAAAACATATTATCAAAACATTTTAAAAAAATTACAAGTGTCATCTCCATCCTATACTTGGAAAACATTTAAAAATTAGTAAAAATGGGACTATGATCTCACCTGATAGCACAGCAAGCTAGCACTCCTGCAAACCTATAAAATCATACATGACACACTTAGCTCAGGTCTTAACACCCAAGTTAAGTTAAAATCAAGGAGATGAATCTAATCCCCAATCCCAACTATCTAGTTTTCCCACTACAAGCTATTCTATACGTAAAAATCCAGTTTATCCCCGGTACGGTTTACTAGTAACTAGACGACCACATGAAGTGAACTTAACACCACACTTGGCTCCTACCATGCTGGAGTTATGTTTTTATATGATCTAAGAACTCCAAAAACCAATTTTACTTTCTACTTACACGTTTTACCCTTCCGTTTAGTCTCTACGCCAAAAGTCGTTTCATAAAACTGATTTTCTGTACATGCTAAATATTTGACACCAAAATCCGGAACTAAGCACCATAACTTTTATTGAAAACCACCAGTTCTTTTATATAAATTATAAAGAGTTCCCAAATAAAAAATATTTGTCTATCTCATCCGTTTGGTTAGGTTTTGACTCAAATTCTCGAAATCTAAACTTATTCCTAAACAGCGCACTGTTTTTGTAAAAATTGTTTGACGACCTTCCGAACTCCATTTTAGACGAACCTTACATTGTTGAAAAGTAGACTCTCTGAACTTAATTTGAAAAAAAGAAACTCGACCAAAGGTGCTACCTACTGCCCCGAACAGTCGACACTAGACAACCCTAAAAATCAGACTGTTTTACGCCTTTATGCACTAACCCTCTAAACATTATTAATTACCCATAAACTTTTAAACAAGAACCCTAAAATTATTAATGGATCTTAATTACTATATTTTTCATAAAATTAATAAAACCCTAATCATCTCAATGATGGTTAATTAACTTTACAATTATGATTAATTAATAAAAACATGAATTATATTAAGGTTTAATTGATTACTTACCTTGAATCAAGAAAATTTGATGAAACCCTAAAAACTCTTAACATGATCGTGTATTTTTAATCTCCAGGAATTATATGTGATTTGTTTTTATCAAAAAACCTTATATATTCAAACATAACAAATCCTAACCCAATAATAATTACCTTATTTTTTTTCTTTTTTTCCATCCAATTGTTATATTGTTTTTTTACCAAAAATAATTTTTCTTCTTTATTTATTTATTTCTTTTTAATATCAATATTTTCCTTATTTACATTTATTATTTATTTATTTATTTATTAATCCCTAAATTAATTAATTACACCTAAACCTTTTAATTAATAAACTAAACTGCTACAATAAAAATACATAAATTCCCTTTTTAAATAATTTTACTATATACGACTCCCGAATAAATCTACGAGAATTACTTAACAAACCCGAAGCTAATAATCTATACCACTAAATGATTACATATATATTTACCTAATAACATTACATACACAATATTAAATACGTACACTCAAAAAGTAAGATATCACTATAATACCCATAGCTATTTACATACACATAAAATGACCTAATAAAATACTATATTCTATCATAGTCACATTCATGTGAACTAATGAGCACGAACTATCCTCGTCGTAACATCATATAACGTACCACACACTACATAAATGATGTCTAACATCATATCAAAGGCTCAAATATAAATATATAGCACATAAACGCACACTAAACACATAATCAAAGTCAAAGAGTCATAAGTGACAAATCTAAAAATTTAGGGTTGTCACACATGGAGCTATAGCTAGGGTTTGGCTAAATCGTTTTTGTTCTCTACATCTGATTATGTGATCACGTCTTGTTATCTATGTTGGCTTTAATCTTGAATTGGTATTTTACTACAATAAGTATTTGAATAAAATAAAGGGTAAAAAATCATGGGTGAATTAGTCATAGCTTAGACCGAGTATCAAGTACTAATATGCACGTTAAGTAGAGAGTTTGTGTGTTGGGTCTACTAGATGTAGATCTTGCAGCCTGTCAGGACCGGTGAATGACTTCTGTAATCACAAGTCAAATCACAAAGAGACTTTATACACAATATGAATGTAGAATATAAATATAATTAAGAAGAACAGAATAACTATAAAGACTTGATCCTTTCTAAGGATTTCTAATATTGATAATGACTAGAACTACGTTTTGTGAAGGTGTGTCTAACCCTTCTGCCTAAGGTTCCTTTTATACTACAAGGAAACCCTAATACATCATTAAAGAAAACGTGTAAAACTGATATGCATATCCTTTCCTAACATATCTCATGCATATCCTAACAGAATATTAAGTAAATAATAAAGTTTGACTTCGACTAGGACCAGGAGCAGGACTTGCTCCTACTACGACTAGGACCAGGAGGAACTACATACCTCCTAGTCTACCTATTACATATAACTATTACAATGGTCCTAACAATCCTCCCCTAAACTTGAATTTGACCTGTTGAGTTCAAGTTTCTCGGAATACGTGCAAAGAAAGCCCGAGGATTGTATCAGCAAAACAAATAGCAGCATCAACAAGATAAGAATCAGAGTAACAGCCGCAACATGAAACACTAGAAGCTTCTCCAAAGCTTGTAACAAATCAGCATCGTGTTGAATCTTTTCAGCAACATGAGCAGATTTGATGAGCCTTTACCAAGTAGCTGCTCGCTCTTGGGCTAGCTAGTCATTCTGGTGGAATAAGCATCACCCTGGGAGACTAGAACCCAGCCCAACTCTTAGAACGTGAATCAATGGTGAGTGGGAGTACCCTTATGATTTTAGGCAAACCATCACAGCCGTCAACGGATTTGATGCGTCTTTACCAGAAGCCGTACCCCTCTGGACTCGCCAACTCTTAGCAATGAAGCATCGGTGAGTTGAACACCCTATAGCTTTAAGCAAGCTATTACAGCTATCCACGGATTTGATAAGATCTTTACCAAGAGCCGTACCCCCTTGGATTAGCCACTTTTCAGTCTAAGACTATGGCAAGTGAAAACCATCCAGTTTTGGGTAACCTGGCAACCATCAACGGATTTGAGAATCGCACCAGGAGCCGTACCCTCAAGGTGAATCAACTTTTTCTTGTCGATTAGACATGGTAAGTTGAGAACCATTTGTTGTGTGGACCACGTCCAACACCAAGTGAAACCAAGTACCAGGACAAGCTCAAACCAGGAACCACATTGTGAAACAGCCAAGGGATATTATGTACAAGTATACAAGCTAAACTGTGTTTAAAGTATAAGCAGATATTATATAAAAAGTATATTATTTTTTTTATTTTTATTTTATATAAATTTTTTTTTTAAACTATAAAGAATGAAATTCACCAATCACTGTACATATTGGTGAAAAGAATAAAAATAAGAACAAATGAACAAAAATACAAAGCATAAACACTTACAACCCAATCACCTTACATACCAGAAGCTGCCTTCTTATCCGCTAGCAACCTTGCCTGAATACCCTCTACCAAAGCCGTGGCCATACTCGACTCATTCCCAGAAGGAGCAGTAGAAATTTGCAGGTGACTCGCCAACATCGCCTCCATGGAAGAAATAGTCAAAGGATACTCCACATCCGTCAGCATAAACACCATATGACCAGATTCTAATTCTAACATATGAACTCCACATCCAGCATATAACTTCCATCGCAGAATCTCCCATTGCATTTGATCCTTCCATATGCCCGAAACAGGAGCATTTGGAGGAGGATCTAACATCAGCTTGAGATCAGCCCAGAAACGGAGACCAGGCCAGGAAGACACAGCCATTGGGTTAAACGGCATACTAGAATCAACAAGTCCATACAACGCCATAAGATCCATACGGTCAGCCCAAGACAATACACCCTGCAAACTCGTTGCCAATCGCACAGACCCATCACTCAAAGTAATCCGATGGGACACACCACCAGGAAGTGTAGTAGAATGTTCAACCGTATAACCAGTAATGTTCCCATTGCCCAAGGGCAAGTCAGAATCGATGTCGGAAGCTGCATCAATTAAATTCTCAGGATCACGCTTCTCAAAAGGAACTGTCTTACCACGGCGAACATGACGAGCTTGTTTCTGGCGAATGGAACGTCGAGGTGTGGGAGCAGAAGGTGTTGATTCAACCTTTACCTTAACTTCAGCAACAGCAGGGGAAGCAGTAGAAGTAGACTCCTGAACATGTCCACCCAATGGACCACTAGGAGCTGCATCAGAAGTAGGATTAGGTTATGTTGCAGGAACTTGTGTGGTGGTAGTAGTAACAGGTGTGGTGGTGAAAGCATGAGTGGTGGTGGTAGTAACAAAGATGGTAGTAGCAGGACCAACAGTAGAACCCATAGGAGCAACCAAGGGTGTAGGAGAAGGACCAACAGAAGTAGCAACAGAACCAGAAGGACTACCAGCAGAACCAGGAGTGGGTGCAGACGAAGGACCAGTAGAATCAGCAGGCATAGAAGCAGTCACACCACGAGGATGGTAAATAAATCTTTCCGGAATAGGTTGACTCTGACGCTTCACCATCTTTTCATAAAGGGCCTTAAGCTCATCAAAAGTCAAAGCCCTCACCCGAGCCCAAGTCCACGGAGCATTGAAATGAGCAGCAGATTGATATTTCACATAACGTTGCATCTGCTGGCGCTCCTCAGCCCGAGATAAAGGTCTGTTCCTTCTCTGTTTCTTAAGTTCTGCAGCAAGAGCCAACTGATGCTTACGCATCAATACCATAGCCTTCGGTATACAATTGTGTTCATCAACATCGTCACCCAAAAGATCCTTAAACTGAGCATAATCCCGAGTGAGAACAGTCAACACTTGCATCCATTCACTATCACTCCAATGCATGGCATCATGCTGAATTTGTGCACGCCTGCACTCTCGAAGCTCTTCCTCACCAGCCCTATCCGCCTCATCAATCTCAGCCTGAACCCGACGAGCAGCCTCTTCACCAAGCCTTTCTTCTTCAATCTGTCGACGAGTACGCTTGCGAGATGGAGATGGAGCATCAGTCATTGGGGCTTTTCCCTTTGGATCATGAGAGGGACCAGCATGAGAACCATCAGCAGGATCAGAATCACCACCCATAGAAGGGGGAATAGCACCAGGAGAAGGAATATGGGAGGACGTTGGAGGAACCGGCAAATCATCATAAACTTTATCAGCAAAGGCAGCCTTTGCCAACAACGTCAAGCCATCCTCAACATTCTCCGCACCCTCATCCTCAGAATCTGAATGAACCACATGCTTCTTGCGACGACGTTGTTGAGTCTCCAACGCTTTAATGCGATCAGGCAGAGGAAGAACAAACTCCCTTGTAAGCTTCCGATGTTGGTTTAAGTCAGCTTCCAAACAAATCATCCTCTCATGGTACCTGTGCATAAGATCGAGCAAAGATATTAGTGTAGTAGGCTCCTCCGCCTGCCCACCAAGAGAACTTGGATCAGGGAAAGCATCACGGGAGCCCGAAGCAACATGTGGGTCAACTTGTGGAGAACTAGCATCAAACGGGATATCAGTCGAATGTGGGGCAGGACTAGGAGGTGGAGTCTCCACAAATGGAGACCTTTGTGGAACTGAGGAAGGACTAGCCTTGGTAGGAGATAGTTTTTCAACCACCACTTCCTCAACTAGCTCCTCCTCTACCATAGGAGTGGCACCAACAGTAGGAGCCTCCTCCTCCATGGGGTCATCATCTATCACAACAAACTCAGGAGCCTCCTCCTCCTCACCCATAGGACCCTGAGCCAACCCTAACATGGCTTCAGTCAGGGGCCTCCAATCCCCAGTAAACCCATTCATCATATTGTAATACACTTTAGCTGTAAGTTTAGATGGCACATGCTCAGTCCTATCACGTGGAATGCAAACAAGGATTTGTTGAAGAAACCTAGGGTACATAAGAAATTTCTTCCTCGAACCAGCAGTAGACAAATTACTAGCCATCCCCTCAAATAGATAATGAGAAAAATTAAACACTCTACCCTGGGCTAAACAAATAAGACCAGTAGCAAAAGGAGTAGGGAAAGCATCCCAACTCCCAGACTTGGGACTCATACAATGGATTAAAAAGTGAACCAGAAGCTTCCATTGGGGGGAAAACCTATTTTTCTGGAAGTTAAATTTCCCCCCATGTTCATAACCTATGGCATCCATTCCCTCCAATACTTCCGAATTGGGGATTGATTCAACACCCCCCTCATCCTGAAGATGAAGAGAAGAGCGAATAGACGCTTCAGTCACCACATATGCACGTCCATCTATGGTAGCATGGAGTGCACGTGGACGTCCAGCCACATTCACAAGTTGAGCAGACGCCCAAAATTGACGTATCACACTATCATATATGGTGGGACAGACAGTAAATGCAAACCTTAAGTTAGAAGCTTCAATGAAATCCAAGATGTCAGCAAAATGTTCACGATTTGGACCATCACCCAGATAAGCAACACGGTTGTGAGCAGGTTGGTAAGCAAGAGCAGCCATGGATCTTGATGAATTGATGGAAGAAGGAATGGGATTGGGGTGTAGAGAGTAGAAGCGGTTTTGTGTGTGTGTTAATTGCAATGAGTGAGTCAAGGGTGTATGTTGACCATATATAAAGAAAGTAGTAACTGTTCATTGACCCCTATTAATGGGGGGTTGCCCTTTCAAATTAAACCATAAGTGCATAATAACCACTTGCCTTTTTTAACATAATAACCAACTCCCAATTAACTTGCTTAATTCAAACTTGTAAATACCAGCATTGGGAGCGTTGACCAAAAGTCAAAGCACACAATGGTCAAACCAGGAGCAAAACGTGATTAACAAAGGACAAAAGGAATGAACAGTATGCCAGACCAGTACCAGGAGCCAAACACCACGTGACATGGAAGGATTTTAAACCACCAGAAGGCAACCAAGCATAACTAGAAGTTGACCAAAGAGGACCAGAAGCCAGTCATGTAAGGCCATATCCACCAGAAGAGAGCAAAAATCCCCATCATAAGCACCACACACCATCATAACAAAAAAAAATATGTTGTTAAATACTATGAATACGTTAGTCTGACCTAATATGTACACAAAGCCTCCCCTTAGGCTTTGCCTCCCCTCAATCCTAGACCTCAAGGATTGACCATCCCAATATGAACCACCAAGTGGTTAAACCGAGGACCATCAAAAGCTTTAGTCAGCAAATCAGCAACATTGTCATCCATATGAACTTTAAGAACCTGTATCAGCTTCTTCTCATTGGCATCCCGTATAAAATGATGCCGAATCTCAATATGCTTCGTCCGCTGATGAAAAACAGGATTCTTCACAATGCAAATAGTGCTTTGATTGTCAATAAAAATTTTGGTATTCATAAAATTGAAACCATAATCCAACATCTGATTTTGGATCCACAAAACCTGTCCACAACAACTAGAAGCAGCAACGTATTCAGCTTCTGTTGAAGAAGTAGCGACGATTGTCTGTTTCTTACATTGCCATGAAATAAGCCGACGACCCAAAAATTGACAACCACCAGTAGTAGACTTCCTATCATTATTAGCACCAGCATAGTCACTATCACTATAGGCTTCCAGAACAAAAGGAGATTCTCTAGGATACCATAGACCCAATTTAGGTTGAGCCTTGATATACTTGAAAATCTTCTTAACTGCATTTAAGTTCGAAACCGTTGGAGTCACCTGGTGTCTAGAACAAGCACTTACTGCAAACATAATGTCCGGACGTGATGCAGTCAAATACATGAGGGAGCCAATCATAGACCGGTACATGTGAACATTTACCGGGGGGTCTGGCTCATTCTTAAGTTTGATTTTAGCAACTTCATAAGGAGTTGCTGCTGGTCTAAGAGGATCCATGTCAAACTTCTGAAGGATCTCATGGACATATTTATCTTGACTGATGAAAATCCCATCCGATTGTTGCTTGACCTGAAGACCAAGGAAGAATGACAGTTCTCCCATGGCACTCATCTGAAATTCGCCTTTCATCAAGTGTTCAAACTCATCACACCACTCCTTCCTTGTAGAACCAAAGATAATGTCGTCAACATAAACCTGAACAAGGATAATATCCTTGGAATTCCGCAGAAGAAATAGTGTTTTGTCAATAGTACCTCTTCTATAGCCATTCTTTAACAAGAAAGTGGAAAGACGCTCATACCAAGCTCTAGGAGCCTGATGTAACCCATAAAGCGCCTTGACCACCTTGTAGACTTTCTTGGGATGAAGTGGATCTACAAACCCCTTAGGTTGAGTAACATACACTTCCTCGTCAATTTTGCCATAGAGAAATGCACTCTTGACATCCATCTGGAACACCGTGAAGCCAACATATGAAGCAAAGGCCAAAAACAGACGAATGGCCTCGATCCTGGCAACCGGCGCAAAGACTTCAGTATAGTCAATGCCCTCAATTTGAGTGTGTCCTTGTGCGACAAGCCTAGCTTTATTCCTTACGACAATTTCCCGTGCATCCTTCTTGTTCTTCAGAATCCATTTAGTATTGATAGCTGTCTTTCCATCTGGTAAGTCAACCAGAACCCAAACATTCTGAAACAAGAATTGCTGCATTTCCTCCTGCATAGCCTCCACCCAACTTTGATCCTCAAGTGCATGAGAAACAGACCTAGGTTCCACCTGTGAAAGAAAACAAGCAAACAAACAGTGTTGAAAGTCCGTATGATTATTACGCTTTTGATCCTCAATATAGCCCACAAGAGCATGATGATCAGACGAGGCCTTCTGCTGCATTCTGCGTGTCTTTACGGTAGAACCAGGATCTCCAATAATTTGAGTGGTAGGATGATCTTTATGTGATTGCAAGACTGGATTGGAAGAAACCTCCACGTCTGGTGCCAAGTTATTGAGATCACCAACAAAGTCAGCATCATATGAAGCATTTTGGAAAATCCCATCGAACGGTTGTTTATGTATATCATCCAGCTTGGTAGAAGACTTCTTTTCATGGTTCCCCAAATCAGAAGGACTGGAGAAACGTGTATTGGAAGCAGACTCACTAGCCGGAGTACCAGTAGGTGATAAGCTAGCACTAGGAGCAGAAGCTGGAGTACCAGGAGCAACTTTGTCAGTAGGCTCAACCAAGGGAAACTCAAAACTACCATGAGCAGCTGCTTTAGAAGCTTCTTGTTGTTGCTTGAGAAGAGTGTCAAGAGCTGCTTGGGAATCCTGTACATCCAATGGAGTTGCATCACTAGGAGGAGTAGGAGAAACCGTGGTGGAATAGGATGGAACCACAAAAATGTCATCCTCATCATCTGAATCAGAAAGACTAGAAGGAACACCAGTGCAAGAAGTTGCAAACACTTGTGGTCCTGCATCATGGTTAGTTTTGAAACGAAAATATCCTAACGAATCACTAAGATAATCAAGATCAAAATACCATTCTGGACCTTTGCCTTGGATGTTTGACTTTTCCTCAAAATACCTGAGATTAATAGTTTCAATTATCCGTTTGGCTTGAAGATTGTAGACACGATATGCCCGAGAATGAGCTGAATATCCCACAATGTATCCTTCATCTGCCTTGCCATCAAACTTCCCCAAATAGTCACTAGTATTCAGAATGGTGACTGGACACCCAAAAGGCTTCAAATGAGCAATATTTGGAACTTTGCCCGTGAGCAGCTCATAAGGAGTCTTCTTGTGAGGATTGGTAATAGAAACCCTATTCAAAACATAACTTGCAGTATTAACAGCTTCTGTCCAGAACATGGTTGGAAGCTTGGAATCGGCAAGCATAGTTCTTGCAGCTTCTATTAGTGTCCTGTTCTTTCTTTCTGCCACACCATTCTGTTGAGGAGTCCTAGCAGCACTATAATCTCTTTTGATGCCCTTAGCATTGCAAAGTTCGATGAGGTCTCTATTTTTAAACTCGGTTCCATTGTCGCAACGAATACCTTTAACTTTCTTGGACAACTGATTCTCTATCAAGGTAAGAAAATCTCGAAGAATTGAGTAGGTCTCACTTTTGGCAGCCATGAAGAACACCCACGTAAACCTGCTATAACCATCAGTCACCACCAAACAGAATTGCTTGTGGTCAATGCTCCTGATGGAAGTAGGACCAAATAAGTCCATGTGTAGAAGCTGCAATGGTTCAGTAATAAGACTTAAAGCAGTAATGGCCTTGAAGGATGCTTTGTGTTGTTTGCCTTTGCTGCAGGCAATACAATTTATATCATTTCTAAACGTCTTGGGAGGTAAACCAGAGACCAGATTCAGATTGGCAAGTTTGTGAATGGTCTTGAAGTTCACATGTCCCATCCTTCGGTGCCATTTAGTGGCTTCATCTTCTGAGGCTTTTGCAACCAGACATGCTAGTTGACCAGTAGGGTTGACTTCATTCAACTTGATGCTATATAGATTGTGTCTTCTAGGGATTCTGAGTACAACTTGTGAGTCATCCGGAAGCTGAAAGTCTTTGGAAAGCACAAGTGCATCAGTATCGGTGAAGAGAACAAACTGCTTCTTGTCACAAATCTGAGAGACCGATATCAAGTTGAAATGTTGAAGTGCTTCCACATAGTAGACCTGCTCAAAATTAAGATTTGGAGTCTTTATCATTCCTTTGCCAGTGATTCTGCCTTCACCTCCACCAAAATAGACCTTGCCTCCATGAAATGGTACAAAGTTAGAGAGAAGACTTTTATTGCCAGTCATGCTCCTGGAGCAACCACTATCAACAATGCCTAGACTAGGATCCTGGTATGGAGTAACCTACAACAACAAGATAATAAAAATGCAAAAGTTAGTGTCTTAAGGGGACCCAAACCTTTTCAGGTTTGAGCCTGCCTTGTGGATCATTAGATGAATGCCAAGAAGATTGATGAGATCCACCATTGTTCCTTGGTTGTCTATGCATCATATGGGTATTATTATTTGACCAAGAACAACCTGCTGAGGGCTTAACAGCAGTTCCCATATTTCCCAAACCAAAATACGTGTGGTCTAAATTATGCGGATAGATTGGATTAAAATTTTGAAAATAATTACTGGTTGTTTGGAATCCACTATCTCTCCAATAATCAGACGCGAAAGGAGAGGATACTCTAGAAGTATTAAACATTGGAGCACTAGGATTAAGTCTTCTAGAGGCATAGGAAGCAGCTCCTGGTGAACCAGGAGCAGGATAAGCATTATTGACAGATGCATGTGTGTCATAATAATCACAATCTTTAATTAAATGAAAGGAACTGCCACAAACAAAACATGTTTTGAAAGACCTTTTATTAGAATGAGATTGTTTCATACTGCCTACTTTATTACACACATTTCTACGAGAAACATTCTTCATAGGACTCAATAAACAAGGACCAGACACACTTGACTTGACAGCAACTTTTTCTTCACACTTCCTAGCACCAATAGCAGCATGTTCATTCGACTTGGAACTTGTAGGTCTTGACTCGTCACTTGAACCATTAGATGCAGAGTCAACAGCTTTGTCACTGAAAGTACATGAGATAAAGTCATTAGTATTAGTAGAACTAGTTGGGGACTCAAGCATCTATGATTCATCCGAGTCATTATGCCATGAAGTGGGCATAAAAGTTCCAGTAAGAGGAGGAGGGACAGCATGCATTTCTGCTGCTGGTTTAAACCTATTGTAACTAGGTTTGCCCTCATCCTCTTTGTCGGCATCAAAGACACTTGAGAAAGACAAATCAAATACATCTTCTGAATCAATATATTTTTCAAATCCTAAGCCTCTTTTAGTTCTGCCAGACATGCTACTATCAATTAATTTTGAAAGATTTTTAGGTGCCGTTTGCCATTTGTCAAATCTTAGCACTGTAGCATCTAATTTAGCTTGCATCTCCTCTTTTTCTTTGATACTAGCATCTCTTTCAGTTTCTGTATATTTAAGCATATTTGTAGTGTTTTCTAAATCAATGCTTAGTATCCTTATTTTATCCTCATACGCACGCTGTGTATCTTGTAACCACCTCTTTTGTTGTTCCAATGTGTTTAATGAAGCCTTATAGGCTTGTACCTCTAAAAAATACTTATCATTTTGATCATTTACTTCATTAAATTGGGACAACAATTCTGTGTATTTGTCATGACAACCAAGAGGACAATGTTGTACCTGAGGTGAGATGCCCATAAGAGCAAACTCGTCTGCTTCTTCTGCATCAGAGAGATTCCCAGCAATCATTGCTAACACGTTAGTCGAGGATTCAGCTGATTCCAGAGTAGAAGCCTGATGATCATTCCAGTTGACCATATAGTCAACAGATACCAATGCCTTCATGTCATCTTTAACCTCCTGAACCTTGAAAGCGAAGTACCTGCTCTTCTCCTGATCATTCTTGCTAGGGCACTCCCTTGCAAAGTGACCCTGTTGCTGGCAGTTATAGCATCGTACCTTGCTTCTATCGAATCTTGCTGGCTCCCGAGGGTTGTAATTAAATTTCCTTCCTGCTTTCTTCTCAAACTTGTGAACCCTAAGAGTAAGCATGGCCATCTGCCATTTAAGATCCATCTCATCCAGGTCAAGTTTATCGACCTGTTTGAAGTCATCAAAAGCAAGTTGTTGTTCATCATTAACATCAGCCACAAAAGAATGAAGAACAGCTTCTACCATACTACCAGACTTGGCAGCAGGATCAGGAGCAGAAGTATGCTGAATAGTATGCTGAGAGGAGACAGTAATGCTTGGGCTACTTGCATATGACATGGGACTAGATGCCATAGAACTCACAAAGGCTGAATTAGCAGGGGTGGGAAAAGAGTCACTAGGATATCCTCTCACATGGGGTTCGAATGTTTTGAGCCTATGAAACAGGTCATCAAAGGTGAGATAGTCAAGCCCACCTTTGGCTTTGAGAGAGATCACCACCTGGTTCCATGAGTAGGGTAAGGCTTTAAGAAACCTTGCATTAATGTCACCATCATCAGGTTTTGACCGAAGTTGATTCAATTGGCTCAAGATCTTCTGGAACCTATCATACCCTTGATTTAGACCTTCAGTTTCTGAGATTTTGAATTCGGTAAATTCATCTCTCAGCATGGACCTTCGCATTTTCTTTGACTCCTCATTCCCGCCGAACCTTGCTTTTATGCCATTCCAGATCTCTCTGGCATCATCCAAATGGTAGAAGTCACCCATGTGATCTTCAGGAAGAGATTGAAGAAAAATTGTTTTTGCTTTTACCTCCTTCTGAATAGCTATGATTTCCTCATGAGATTTAGGGTCAAGAAGAGTAATATTGCCGTTCTTGTCTCGTCCAGTAAGCTTCCTGCTGTTCCCATTCAGAATGATCTTCCAAAGATCTTGATCAGTGTTGGTGATCCACCATTCCATCTTCATTGCCCAGTTATCATATTCACCCTTCTTCAGAAGAGGGAATTTTCCATTCGTGTTGGAGACCGTAGCCAGGATCTGCTGAGGTTGCACAATTTTAGGAGTGCTTTCTTCTCCTGTTTGAGTAGAAGTTGAGGCAGACATGATAAACAGATTGTGAATAATAAGAGAACTTGATTCTTCTTGTATAGAGACCCTTCCAGGCTCTGATACCACTTGTTGGGTCTACTAGATGTAGATCTTGCAGCCTGTCAGGACCGGTGAATGACTTCTGTAATCACAAGTCAAATCACAAAGAGACTCTATACACAATATGAATGTAGAATATATATATAATTAAGAAGAACAGAATAACTATAAAGACTTGATCCTTTCTAAGGATTTCTAATATTGATAATGACTAGAACTACGTTTTGTGAAGGTGTGTCTAACCCTTCTGCCTAAGGTTCCTTTTATACTACAAGGAAACCCTAATACATCATTAAAGAAAATGTGTAAAACTGATATGCATATCCTTTCTTAACATATCTCATGCATATCCTAACAGAATATTAAGTAAATAATAAAGTTTGACTTCGACTAGGACCAGGAGCAGGACTTGCTCCTACTACGACTAGGACCAGGAGGAACTACATACCTCTTAGTCTACCTATTACATATAACTATTACAATGGTCCTAACATTGTGTTTCCTGTTTTCTAGGAGAAAGTGGTACATGTTCACCACTATTTATTTACAACATATGTTTGGTATAAATAGAATAGGGTGTAATTATCAAAAGCGTATCAGTTTCCTTATAAATAGAAGCAT
Source organism: Glebionis coronaria (assembly GCA_025667525.1). Lineage (NCBI taxonomy): Eukaryota > Viridiplantae > Streptophyta > Magnoliopsida > Asterales > Asteraceae > Glebionis > Glebionis coronaria. Next base: position 622,505,617 of record CM046875.1, on the reverse strand, counting down.
TAAGAAACCAAACTATTTGATTGGTGTCCGTGTGATGTGAGTCCGAGTCTAAGGAGGCTCATAACCTTCATTTTGTATCAGAGCTCAGGGGCTAATGTTTGGTGTCTAGCAAGAAAGAACGGTCCTGATTCCAACGTATGTAATCAGGCAGCGAAGGACGAAAGTAAGCAGCAGGTTTTGATCATAGCGGGTAAACATAAGCAACAACAAGGAATGTTTGAAAGCAGAAAGTTAGCAAGAAGAAAAGTGAAAGAATGGAGCAAGTTAGCAAGAGAATGCAGCACGAAAAATAGCAAGGAGTGATTTCTCAAAGAAGGAAGCAAGCGAGAAATCACAGCAAGATGAAAGAATTACCAACAAGGGAAAAAAAGCAAGAGCAAGTTATAGCAAGTTAGCAAGAAATAAGATTGTCGCGTAGTCTGTAGCAAGTAGCAGGCACGACAAAGATAGCAAGTAAAAGGTTTTGTGTTTGTAGCAAATAGCAAACAAGAAACAATCGACAAGCAAGTGTCGGCAAGCAAGAGTTGACAAGCATGGGTCGACAAGCACAAGTCGACAAGTAAGGGTCGACAAGCAAGGGTCGACAAGCAAGGGTCGATAAGCAAGGGTCGATAAGCAAAGGTCGACAAGCAAGTGTCAACAAGCAAGACATCAAGGAAGATAGAAAGAAAGACGGCAAGCAAGTTAGCAAGAATCATAGCAAGAAGATAGAAGCAAAGAACGGGTAGTGAAGAAAAAAAAACGCAACAAGAGAAGATAGTAAGAGCAAAAGCAAAGAAGACGAGCAGAAAGCAAGAGAAACAAAGAATGATTGTGGCATGAAAATGAGTTTCGACGTGAGATAGAGATGACCATGGAACTGAGAAAGAGACGTGATTATGATCACATGAGCAGAGATCATGAAAGATTCAAGATTATACGGGTGAATGTTGGCTTTAATCTTGAATTGGTATTTTACTACAGTAGGTATTTGAATAAAATAAAGGGTAAAAGATCATGGGTGAATTAGTCATAGCTTAGACCGAGTCTCAAGTACTGATATGCACGTTAAGTAGAGTGTTTGTGTTTCCTAGTTTTTTTAGGAGAAGTGGTACATGTTCACCACTATTTATTTTCAGCATATGTTTAGTATAAATAGAATAGGTTGTAACTATCAAAAGTGTATTAGTTTCCTTATAAATAGAAGTATTAAGAAACCAAACTGCAGTTTTGATTGGTGTTCGTGTGATGTGAGTCCGGGTCCAAGGAGACTGATAACCTTCAATCTAGTCTTTGTATTGATATCATTCTCATATCATATTAGTCTTGATCGACCTCTCTATTCAATCTTTAGGTAGTTTGAGTGTTTGAGAGTTTATAGTGAGGTGATTGGAACAACCTAACTGAGTCAATCTTTCTTTTGTATTACTAGTATTTGTTTGAGTATTAGCTTGTACCGATATTTTGTGTAATAAGCACCAAAAAGGGAGTTGGTTAGGTATTATCTTGGTTATTAATGTTGTTTTTATATTAGTTACAAATTCAAATATATTTCAAACTCTTTCAGAACCAAATATATGTACATAACTGCGATAAACATCTTTTTACTATTAAAATGCATATTTATATTCATCGGGTTAGTTCATTAGGTAAAAATACATGAATTTTTATTGTCGTATGTTATTAGAAGCATGTATCCTAAGACCATGCACATGTGTATTTGTTTGTATGTATTAAAACTATCTTTTTGTTGGATAATATGAAAACACATGTGCACTCTTTATATCGCTCATCATATTCGGATCTATAACCAATAAAATAATTATCAAATGTTAATTTAAACATAATAATAAAAATACATATGCATTTTTATGAGTATAAAGGGGGTTCTCGCAGTTTTATACATTTATTTGGTTCTGAAAATAACCTTACACTTAAGTGTTAATATATTATATTTTAAAATGCATTTAAATAATTTGACTAATTATCAGCGCCTATAAACATGTTTTATTGGTTTGCGTTTATGAACCCTTGTGTATTATTCTCAGGGATGGAATCAGGACACAAAACGACCAGGTGCATTTACAATAAACTAAATTATATTACACACAAATTTTAGGGACCATGTGCATTTAACATAAACCATACAAAAATCAAAATTTTTTAACAGATTTAACATTACGCAACAAAAATTCATAAGTGTTCTAGGACCCACCCTGGTTCCGTCCCTGATTATACCACTTTTTTATAAGTTTGTGCAACAAAGAAATATCATATTCGCTAGCTTGTATCATAATTTCAAACCCCTGTAAACCTTTAAAACAACGCGCCAAAGAGAATGTTGATCGCTATAAGTGAAACTATTAACTGATAAGGTCAATACTACGAGATAACTTTTGTGAAGTGTATACTGTATGGGTGTCAAAGTGACCCTTTGGATGCAAAATATTAAAACGAAAAAACGTACAGCCGTCCAAGTTTCAAACATTGAAATCAATCACAATAAAAATATTCATTAGTGAGTATATGCGTGATTAGTTTATTCACAAATCATATCATTAACATATCTTAATGTTAAAAAAATAAATTAGATGGCTCATAAACACCGAAAGATGCTTAAAAGTTTGTCTTATCATGACACGTACACATCCTCTCCTTTGTTATAGCTTTTCAAGCCAAGCGTTTTACTTTTTGTTCTTTGTTTATGTTTATGCATATTTCAAACATTAGATGAAACAAAAAGATAAAATAGTGTCTAGGAATTCAACTAATGCAAGTCACTTTATTATTATTTTATTGTCGATATACACGAAATATCTTATAGCACTTTTATTTCCTCCTGTTTACCATACTATGGGTATGTTTCAAGAAATGATTTTGGCTCGAGCTCTGAAATTGAAAACGGAGGTTTGGGCAAAAGTTGATATTGTAAGCAGGGATGGAATTAGGGTGAATCTCGAGAAGTGCCGAGAGATATTTATAGATTTTTATATAGTATAGCAATCACACTAAAGCCTTTTAAGAATTGGAATGGCTAACATCTGTAAATGAAAGCTAGCAAAGTAAGCAAACCATAGTTAAAAGTTAAAATTAGAGGTGAGCATGAAATCAAAAACCAAAAAAAAAAAAAAAAAAAAACTAAAAACTTGCTTCAATTGAAAAACTGAAATAATGGTTTGCACATTTTTAAAAATCGGATGTCTTGGACGATTTTTGGTTGAATGTATAAAACCAAACCAAAAAACCATCCACCCCACTTAAGTCTACAAAATTAATTTATTTATATATTTTTAAATATTTATATATGTGATATTTTTAATATGTTTAGTTTATTTTAAATATACACAGTTATATAAGATATTAAAATAATTGATTATTATTTTTTTCACTTAAATTTAGTCAGATTTATGATTGTTATATAAGAATTTTTATTATTTTATTATCATTTTTTGGTTTTATATAATTTGATGGTAACTAATATTGCTATTATTGTAACATATGTAACTGGTTGAAACTATTATTGTTGGTTACAACTTGCAATTATGATGAGTTTAGTTTGTGTCGAAAGTGATTGACTATTGATGCGGTTTTTTGTAAATAGGAAACCCAATGCGTTAAATCAAAAGACCAAACCCGAAATAAAAACCGAAAATGAACTGCTACAATGAGAAAACTGAAAAACCGAAACCGAAAAACCAAAATCAAAAGATTTACAATATGTAAAAACCAAAATTTACGGTTTGGTTTTTGGTTTTAGCATAAAATCACCCCAAACCGCTCCATGCTCCCTTAGTTAAAATTTACATTAAATTAGTGACTCTATTTTAATTGTGTATCAAAGGTATTTAATTTTCGTATCAAGTACACCCTCATTAATTTGAGGGGGAGCTTGTGTCAAGCATGAAGATAATTAGATTTACATCTTTCTTCCCAAATTTTCTTAAAATTTCATTAAATCAATTGATATCAAAAATATTGATTGGATTATTATTTTTAATATAGGGGAGAAAATGTGATTTAATATTAGAAATGGTTTATTTCAAATGGTTTGACCGCGATGGCTCATCCCAACATATGTGAAATGTTTTCGAATATCGTGGCATATGTTAGCGGGGAGCAAAACGGATTTAGATATCAAAATGGATTTCATGATTACTTACACTCAACCCACTTAATTCACGACGGTGACGATTGTGGTGATATAAGGATGGTAGGATAGGTTAAGTCCAACAATTCTTCCAAAAAGGAATCTTTCCAAGGACATTCCATAGCTAGAAATAGTAGCCCTTAGGAAAGATGGAGAAAGATTGTGAATGTAGCTGAATGCTGACCAAGTACTTGAGTTAGCACTAGAACAATCACAACAAGGTGCTAGTTATGACGTATTGGTAAGCATTGAAAGGGTTGAAGAATTAAAAAGAATTATAAAAATAAAGGGTCTAAAGAAAAGAGCCCTCCTTACAACTTAGGCAGAAACCAGGTCAAATACAAATGTTATCGAGATCATTTTAATGATACTAGGTATTGAAAATAGACATCATGAACCCACTGATGTAATGCACAACCCATCCCAGCTAACTCAGATATCTCTCAAAAGTTATTTGTTTTAATCCCACGGAGATCAACACGTTATCTATCGATTTATTCACTCTGAATGAATTGTTATTGAAATGGTGGCACTCTTCTCCAGCCTCCCACTAAAATCCAAAGTTCACGATCGAGTCTAGAGCCACTTGAGATCATCAATAATCTCATTAGGACACATTTTCATATTTCCTTGCTTCTTCACACTTTGGGAAAATTAAGATATTAAGAGTCGTACGCAAAAGCTTCATGATCTTGCCTGAACATTCGAGTAATATGAAAGTATTTACAATGAAAATAGAAATCCTTCTTGAGCGAGCATCAAAAAGCTCATGGTAGGTGACTTGTGCGATTCTTTATGAATCAAACTTGTGATAACTAGGAAGCAACAATGGTTTAATTCTTAATTGGATTCAAACTCGTTCCAGGCCTCAACGCAATATCTTAGTGATCTTGGCAGAACACTCAGAGTGACACTCTTTAGTGTACACGGTGATGAGTAGAAATCCTTATAGTGTTAACATCAAACAACACTTGGTAGGTAACTTGCAAGATTCTACATGAATAGAGCTAGTGAAAACTAGAAAGCAACGATGGTGCGATTCTTAAATGAATCAAAGTTGTTCCATGAATCTGAATTGACGGCTTCAATCATGCGGATACTTTTATCTAAATGATTCACTCTTTACGTTCGCATTCAGCTTTGGACGGTCGAGTAAAGAGAACGGGTTTACCCACGAAATCTTGTGACACAGGTTCTTAATTGAAACTACCTACCACAAGTACGATATATAATATCATCCGACGGTCTTTATCGTTCGGAGGTAAAATGCTACCGAATTAGAATGAAATGTCAAAGCCATTTCGTTTATGTCTACTTATGTTGTTGCATTTGAAGACGGTGGCTTTGCGGTGTCCGAGAAAAAGTCGTCACCACATTCTTATATTTTCTGCATTGTATACTTCAACAAATTCTAGAAAGTTCAACATCAAGTCTTCTGCTTTATCAAACTCTGAAGCTTTCAAGAATTATAAAAATATAAGTGCGCGTGACATGAAGTCACGAGGAGGCGTATATCACAAGTGATGAATGCACAAGATCAAGGCAACAAATGCATGCTCAATATCAAAGTTAAAGATCATCTCAACATATTCACCAAGAAAATAAAAAGAAAAGAAAGATGAAGACTACGAGCTCAAGACAAGCATAGTATGCTAGGTTTATTTTATTATTGTTAACTCATGTAACCCCCTTGTACTTTGGAGTGACCTCCCTTAGAGGAGATTGTTGGAAATACGTTTTACGTATATAGAAAGGATCAGTCACTCCAACATTAGATTAAGTAGTAGCTCGTAGTTCTTATTATTAAGTTAAGTAAACAAGGCCAAAGCCCGGTCCATCTACTATGGTCGGTGGACCAATGTAAACCCAAGTCCATCTTGTTGGCTTGAGTATATAAACCCTTTCCTTAGTTAGAGAGGGGTTGGTTGCTCATTTTATTTCACGCACATTACATGTGTTTCTCTTTCTAGTTTCTCTCTCTAAGTGTGTGTGTGTAATATTTTCTCTCTCTACTTTCTCTCTTTAGAATATATATATTTACATAATCCTACAAAATTGGTATTTGCCCCACATTCGCATCCAGCATACAATCAACAGTCGCCATCTCAGTCCTCTCATCACCCGACCTGCTTAGACCATGTTCACTCCATCACTAACCAAAACCTAATTTTTACTAATATTATTCAACAAAGTATCCCCAATACCTTTTTTCTGCTTTACACCACTAGCACTGCCCCCCCCTCTCGAAATAAAGAAACCATTTTATGTAGTCACAACAAATCAAACACATTCTACACAGTCAAACAAGCACGTCTTGCAAGATGATGAATATGAACATTACACAAAGGATTACCAACAAACCCTTAAAAAATTGAACCCCTAGCAATTAATATTAACTAAAACAACAAATCAAGCAAAGATATAGGATAATTTAACAGTGTAAATCATAAACCAAACCAAGATCGATGCATGGTTAAAGGTTAAAAGATGAGGACCAAGGTCGTCGCAATTAGGGAGAGGCTTTTATGTGAAACACTAAAAGATTATCATATACTTCAGACTTTGTAACCACCAACGAATCAGAGCAAGATAATGATTTAAACAACAGGTAATAAACGAATTGGATGAAAATGAGTGGTGGAAATATAGGGTTACAAAATCTACCAAAGGGATACTGGGAGGAGTCAACTTTTTTAATCTCATGGTCGCATGTACCAAGCTAAAACAAACGATCGGCAGGTAGGTATTATTATTGACATAAAACACACACACACACACACACACACACACACACACACACACACACATATATATATATATATATATATATATATATATATATAGCAATAACATATATATAATGCAATAGTAATTGCTTTAGAAAGTTTCACGCTTATTTTTCTCAAATTGTTGTATTTAGATTTAGCTTACGTTTCTTTGTTTTTGTTAATGAAAATTGCTCGTATTAGGTTGGATGGGCTGGGTTGACTTCCCATGGTGAGTGAGAAACTCAAGCGTAGGTTCCAACCCCGAGTGAAAAACTCGCGCGTAGGTAGAACCTACTGTGGTGAACTCCTCACCTAGGTGAGTTACTCTTTATTACTTCTTATTCTTTAATTCTTACCGTTATATTCAAAAATTCCATCTTTTTCTTTATTTATAAATACCATATTATCTCATTTACTATCTACACTTTTTGACTTTTAATATTTTCCACACACAACTTCAAAAATCAAATGGCGTGCTCCCTTCCACACACCATTGACGAGATCAAAGCTATGATTCAGAAACAAATCAATGAAGAACAACGTCATCAGTTTGCGCTTGCGACGTTAGCTTTTGATTTTGATGTTGCTCATGACGCTAGATTCAAACTGCGCAATGCGTATGATAAGTGTTGTGATATCTCTCTAGACAAGCGTGTTTTTATTGACACGTTTCTTAAAAAAGAATCTGACAATGATTTCAACACGCAAAGAGCCTTGTTTAGAAAGTCGACAATATTAGTGGCTCAAATTTAATATAAAACTGAATGGCTGAATAACCTCACTCCCAACAAAAATGAAGAAATTTCGTCCCAAGCTCATGTCGGTTCGTCATCACAACAACACCGACGCAGATATGTTTTCTCCTTATCCACTCTATCTGTTGGGCCAATGAAAGTTCTACCTATGGTCCAATTTAGATTTGTTTTAAATTAGACTAAGTGTTATGAGTCGTTGATGAAGACTAGCGGTAGAGACTAGACCAACTGAAGGCAAAGCCTTAGTTGGCACACCAGAAACATTCAAGTCAAAGACAACGTCATAGAAGTTGAAGATTATCGGAAGTCATACTCCCCAGCGGTTATGGACTAGCTGGGATGTAGAAGGAATTTGATGTGGTTCAAGGACTTCTGAGATAACAATACTCAGAGGTTACTTACAACCCTTTGAAGATTAAGCAAACAAAGACTTGCTTTATCCTTTTAGGCGGGAGAATCTCTAATGTACTTTGGGCGGGACAAAGTGGATATTTAAGATAAAAGAGCCTAGTATGACCTAGTGGGATAAAGTGAACAGTTGACAAAACTGTTCACCTAAAGTTGGTTAAAGGTATGTCTCCTTATAGACATGCATTTAATGTAGTGTACCACTTCCATTCAGAAGTGAACACGTATCAACTACTCCCACTAAGGAAGCATCCTCGTACCACTATAAATAGGAGGGAGAAAGAAGACAAACACAACCCTTGTGTTTAGCATAATTATCTTTGTCTTTTCTCCCATTGAACCTCTGAGTCCCTCAGCTGTTAACCAGCGACTCTAAGGTTCACTTGTAAACTTGAGTCTCAAATCAAGTTTACTTGTTTAAAGGGTTCTTTCTTTATTTTCATTCAACGGGTGTATCCATAACACTTTGTAATACTTTGTTTATAAGATTAATAAAACATTATACATTTGAAAAGTAATTCATCAAGTGTTCTTTGTATACGAATTATAATATGAAAAATTGTTATATTTTAAGACTTTCAATTGATATCAGAGCGGGTTGATTTATAAAACTTTTATAAACCGTTCTAGTTTTTAAAATCAAGATCCTAATATGCCTAATACTATGCCTCATATGCCACCAGCCTTTGGCCAAACTAGTCAACCAAATATTACGACCACCACACCGGCCACAACATCAACTACTACCACACCCACGCCAATTGTGAGTGTGAATACTAATGATGATAACCTTCCTTAACTTCTTGATATTAAGTGAGGATCTCATGTGTCTAATGTCCCTACATTTGATGAAGAGGATTTTTCTAGTTGGAAAAGTGAATTCCTCATTTACCTAGATGGCCTTGAACCTTTTCTTATAGAGATTCTAGAAGATGGACCCTATGTTCCAATGGTTGTTTCCTCAACCCCATAGAGACCTATTAAGAAACCCGCTAAACAAAGGTCTCTAGTGGATAGACGTCTGGCCAACCAGAACAAAAGACTAAAAAGTATCATAGTCTTCTGCCTACCCAAAGACATAATGAAGTCCATCATTAAGTGAAACTCTGCTAAAGAGATATGAACTAAATTAGTTCTTAGGTATGAAGGACCAGAGGAAACTAAGAAAACTAAAATCCAAGCCTTTAGACTTAAGTCTAATGCTTTCAAAGCTCTGGAAACTGAAACTGTTGCTCAAACCTACACCAGATTTAAGATTCTTCTCAATGATCTAGGAAATAATGTAGTAGTACTACAAAAAGCTGAGGTTAATGCCACATTTGTCAATAGCATATCTAGGAAATGGCTTAGTTTGAATCAAACCCTTAGAGCCAACAATGCTATTAAGAATGACTATAAAACCCGCATGCTTTTACCATGAACAGTACCCTTATTATCGTACGTACATGATTAGAACTTTCCTTTTATAGCACGTTTACGATTCACAAACAAGATTTACAAGTATTACGTACGTGTTATAACACGATAAGTATTTAATACGTATTAAGACACGATAATTATTTCAATAATAATTATAATCATAAACATACGAACATGAAATCATGAACGTAAATAATTACGAGCTTAGTATTACGTATTTATGTATATTTATTACGATCATGAATAAATATAATAAGACATGAACGATAACTATTTAAATCATGTAAACTCAAACACGAGAACACACTTAATATTAGACACGAGAAAACTATGGGTTACCCTTGTGGGCCCCATCCTACCCGCGGCTAGACACAAGACAAAGGGCCAAGCCCATGCAATTTTTACTAAACAAGAAATAAAGAGAAAACTTATTTTCATAATTATAGAAATTAGAAATTAATCAAAACCCTAATCTCTTTTTGCTCTCTCTCTTGGCCGCCGGGTATAGAACACCAAAGGGGGGTGTTGGTTGATTTTTGGTGATTGATTTCTTGCAAGTGTGTTAGTGTTATCGTTCTCTTTTGTTTCACGTAATCGGTAAATCCTTAAACCTCTTTTCTTTATGATTTATTTAATCAAGAACACATGAAAACATGAGTGATATTAAAACAAGTAAAATACATGTTAATAAATCATGGGGGTAAATTAATTAAGGTGTAAGGGGTGTTTGTTTTGGCCGACGCATGGAACCGAGACCAAGGTGGGGTCTCGGCTTGCTTTTGTTTCACACCAACCGAGACCTCAAGGTCTCGGTGTGTGTTGTGTGTCTTGGCCGCAAGAGCAAGGGAACCCCCGACCATGTCGGGGGGTGAGTTCGGGCTCGGTTGGGTCTCGGCAGAAACAGGAACCACCACCGGCATAAGCCGGTGGCTATTTTTGGTAAGCAGGGGGAACCACAGCCGCGAAAGCAGGGGGAACCTTGCCTAGCCGGCGGCAGCAGCCGAGAGAACAGGGGGAACCACCGGCTTGGGCCGGTGGCTGTTTTACACAAACAGTGGCAACCGACTAGGCCGGTTAGCCACTGTTAAGGGTGCGTTTGGTCAGCCGGTTCACGGGTTAAATCGGTCCGGTTCACGTCATGTTTAGATTAAAACACGGGTTCGGTTCATGGGTCATTTTTGCAAGTTAATTATTTTATAAGGTTAATTATTTTAACAAGATTAAATTAAATTAATTAAAATATGTACGTGATTAATTTAATTTATGCATGACTTAGGTTATTAATATTATTATTAATACATGAATTTTAACCTAAGTAATTACCATTTTATTTAGACTATATAATTAATTGGTTATTAAAAATCATGACTTATAATTAATTAATTTACATGACTTAGGTTATATTATTAATAGATAATAATACATGCTTTAACCTAAGTATTTTTACCATTATTTAATTAAATCATGTTATATTTAATTAAATACTTTAACCTATAGCTTATTTAAATTACATGAAATAATTAATAAACTATACTATTTAATTACATGACTTAGAATATTAATCAATAAATACTTAAGCTTATATTATTAGCTTAATAATCCAGTTTATTTCTAACTATGGAAACTTTCTATTTTTAGAAACTTATTTAATTAAGGCAACTAATATATTTATGGAAACTTTCTATTTTTATAAACTTATATATTTTAAGCAGTATATCTATTTTTGGAAACTTTTTATTTTTGGAAACTTTCTATTTTTGGAAACTTTCTCTTTTAGGAAACCTGCTATTTTTTTAAAAGTTACTTATTACTACATAACAAGTATAATAATACAAAAAATACAAGAAATACTTAATCAGAATAGACAGAATACATGATAAACACAGTATAAAGCTTTAATCAGTAAAACATGACATGAACATATAAAACAAGCTAAGACATGATATAAAACCAGTTACGTACTCAGTAGTCAGATACTTATACACATATGTATTTATGTAGCATTAGTGATACCGAAGTAGGACTCTCTTCCGTTCGTCTTCTTCGTTCACTGGACATAAGGTACGGATTCTCCGTCCTTTTAGTATGGACATTCTTCCTTATTAGGATTCCCCGTATGCAGCCAACTATTTTCCCATTATATGTTTTATATGTTTTTGAATTGCTTATGTTTAATTAGATACCTAAAGCCATATACATGCATGACCAGTTTCACCTAGTTATGGAGGCACCATAACCATAACACTAGAGGCACCAGTGTTATGACTTCACTACGACGGAGTGATAGCTCGTGGCGTCCCTTCAGCTTTTGGCCATATTATTATTATTATCAGGTGGGGCGTATGGGTGCATCCTAGTTTACATGTTTTCAGTAGATTATTCAGGTGAATGTGGTGTGTGCCTTGCATCCTTCACAAGGAGTTGATCCCTCCTACCCAAACCAATATATTAAATTAGAGGCAGCCCCTCTAATTTGCATGACGAGGTCACCCCTCCAAGTATTCATGCACGTTGATAATTCATGACCTATATTGGCTAATGATAAACATGTTAAGCAGTTTTTATAATATAAACATAAGGATATTCAAACTATAAAACTAGTTTTAATAAGACATGCCAGGTTATTCAGGACTTAGTCTTTTCTACTGCTTCATGCTTATATGTTTATATTATTCATGCTTTACTTGTACATCCGTGCACTGAGCGTTATGCTCAGCCGTTTTCCTTTTAATGTTCCCAAAACAGCAGGTACTCAGGGACGCTCATAGACTATAAGCGTACATGCATATGGATTGGAAGCTTCCTAGCCTTCTTTACTTTATGCATTTATTTATACTTTGATACTCATTTCCATGGACATTGTTTTGTCCTTTTCATTTATAGTACTTATGTTTGTGTGTGATGAGTTCTACTTTTGGGGTACCAATGTTCGATTCTGGTATTTCCTTTATGGTCATGTGATGTTTAATACATTATCATTGTATGCTTTGATGGCACGCCATAATCACGCCTGACATTCCATTTACCAAAATGAGACGTTACAATTCTGGTATCAGAGCCAAGGCTTCGACCTGTAGGCTCTCAAATCACGACCTGTGATTAGTGGGTAGTCACTATGGTCTTCCTAGAACTGACAGTCGGTTTTCATGCATTCATCATTTTCATGCATATATATATATGTCATTGTCGCAGGTTTATGACGAAGTAATGGTTGGTACAGAACTGGCCCTATTTAGTCGCATGTGTTTTATCAAAACTTTTAATTTTGAGACCGACCCATTGGCGTCCCCTCGCCATGTCTTTTGTTTTGAGTGAACTAACCATAGCCGTTCACTCTCGCGCATACAAAAGTTTTCATAAAACTGCATCATGCATTCATGTATAAATTTTCTTGCATAAAAATTTTCTCATGATTTATTGGTATATTTTTTTTCATGTATATAGTTTATGTTTTGATCAATTTAATCATGTATTTTATGTTATATTGTCAGATGGTAAACACACACGATATCCGGGAGATGGTTGCAGCTGCCAATGCAGACTTGCAGGACTATCCTCCCCCACCTCGCATCTTTCCCAAGGAAGGAAGGAATAGGCTCATGAGTGAATACTACACTATTAGCCAGCGGCCTGAGGAAAATAACAACGATTTCATGCAGCGTTTCCTTCGGTTCGCTGGTGTCCTGAGAATAGCCGCAGGCACTACGGAAGAGCAGGCACAACATTTTCGTTGGGCCCTTTCTCTAATGATTGCCAATAACTTAGAAGGTACTACGTTCAACACGGTAGCACAAGTGGCCGATGCAGCACGTAAGCTGGAGATGCTGCAGGAAAGAGATGAGTTCGGGGAAGCAGAGAGACCCGATAAGAGGTAAACATTCGTATTCAACGGTGACCAATCCGTATTCTTTCAGTATATGTCAATTTTTCATCTTTTTAAACTGTATCTTCCAGGCAAAAGACTGGGGACCGGTCTCAGCTGGCTACTCAGCATCAGCCTACTCAGCCTAAGGGAAACGGTCAGACTCACGACCGTTCTGCTACGGACAGGCGTGGCGGTAATGATAATTACCATAGCAACGCTGGACACTCCAACAGCAGCAGGTCCTTGTACTTACTCATTTCTTATGATTACATGTTATAATTCTAAATTCTGACACATTAGAGAATCTTCTACCAGGAATCATGGTAACGGGAGGGACCAGAACCAGAGAGGTTCACAGCCTAACCGTCCAGCTATCACTGGTATTCTATCTTATGAATTATCCGCATTGTTCTTGTACATTTTACCATGTCTTATGTATATTGTTCTTATCAGGCTCTCAGCCAGTCAGGACACCTGCTGGAGGATATACTCATCCTATTTGCTCTACCTGCCACCGTAGGCACCCAGGGCCATGTCGCTGTGACAGTGACGCATGCTACAAGTGTGGTCTTCCTGGCCATCGCATGAAGGATTGCCGCAAGGGCGAGATGGAGGGTACATCGGGACATGCTGATACCAAGCCGCCTCCTACTAGTGGACGCGTTTACACGACATCTCGTGATCAGGCTAACAAGTCTACAGGTACCATCACTGGAATCTTGTATATGTATGGTCAAGCTGCATGTGTTCTGTTTGATATGGGTGCTACTTACTCGGTCATTTCTACTGCTTATGCCAAGAATGTTAAGATACTCCCCATGCCACTAGAGAATATACTGAGTATTTCCACGCCTTTGAGAGACTCTGTACGCATAACCCATTTGTACAAGAGCCTTCTCCTAGAGTTTGACGACAAGATTCGTCCTGTTGACGCACATCCGCTGGACAAGAATGATTTTGACATGATTTTGGGCATGGATTGGCTATCCAAGCATCATGCTACCAAAGACTACCATTCATATCGAGTCATCTTCGGTGATGTTAGTGCACCAGAGTACATTCACAACTGGTTCGTACCCGGAAGGTCTATACAAATCATATCAACCCTTCAATCACGTGCATTACTTTCACATGGTTGTGAGGGTTATCTAGCTACTGTTCATGACATGGATGTTGAATCTCCATCAATTCAGAATCAGCCGATAGTGTCAGAATTTCCAGATTGTTAATGCAAGTGATGCCTAAAAACATTATTAGTATTAACTAATCTTTCTTAGTTTTGATCACAACAAACCATACAACACATTTAGTGTATAACACAAAATGAATTATTTAACTAACACTATCATCAAGGTAATAATCATATCACTAACCTTTCTTAATCATACTTAGTGATCATCAAAATGATTATCCTTAAAACTCACTTTTGTTAATATGACAAAAGACTTTTTAATAAACTTTATTTTTTATAAAATGTTTTATTAAAATGAAAAATGAAAATTTGAAAATAGCATATTCCAAATGCTGTTAGAATATCCTTTGAAGGTTTCAAATACCTCAGATATTCCCACCCCACTAAAAGACAATAAACGGAGCGGATTCTAGTGGCGGTACCTTAAGTACCTATGCGGTACCTTAGCGATATGGTACCGCGGGGTGGGATAAGGTACCGCGCACAACTAGCCGTTATAGATCCGTTATACTTTGTCTCCCTTAAATAGTGGGTCAAATCTCATTTTCCAGCAAGCCTCTTGGACGTTTTTCTCAGCCCTCTTTCTATTTTCTATAGCATAATCATTAGTAAATGATCACTTAAAATGTTAAGGATGTTTACATATGATTATCCTCTTGATCCCCTCCTTTACCTTGTCTAATGAGAAGATCACTCACTCACTAGTGTTGTGATAAAGATGAATCTATGAGCTAGTCATATTCATCATGATACCCTTTTTGTTTTAGGTCAATCCAATGTATTTATGAATACTTGGACTAGTTGTGTTCATCCAAGTTATTTGTGGATACTTGGATTTGTTGTGTACATCCATTGCATATGTGTTTGCTTGGATTTGTGTTGTGTAAATCCAAGCTACATGTGTGTACTTGGATAAGTCTAGTTGAGTTGTAATAGATTTGATTAGGAGTTCTCACTAAACTATAAAGTGATGTGGTTGTGTCTTGTGAGTTCTCACTAAACTTAAAAGTGATTAGTAGTTGTGTTGTGTGAAGTTCTCACTTAGCTTCAAAGTGAAGAGTCGTGAAGATTGGTTCTAGCTTTCGATTAGAACTCGACATCTAGCCTTGTGTCGTAAAATGGTGAAGTAGGCAACGTTGTGAAGATTGGTTCTACCTTAAGATTAGAACCTGACATCTAGCCTTGTGTCGTTAAATTGTGAAGTAGGCAACGTCGTGTAGATTGGTCCTAGCTAAAGATTAGGTCTCGACATTTAGCTTAGTGTCGGAAAATAATGTAAGCAACGATGTAAGGTTTTCTCCGCCGAGAAGGGAGCTTGTGGATATAGTGGAAATCTCGAGTAGGTGTACTCGAGGAGTGGAGTAGAAACGAGGATAGAGCCTCGTTGTCGAACCACTATAAATCTTGGTGTCTTCCCACTAGGTTGTCTCCTTCCTTACTCTTTACTTATTTCATTATCATTATACTTACCTATTATCTTTGCTAGTGCATTTGAATTGAACCTAATCATTATGCAACTTAGCCTCAAGTAAAAGATAGTTTTGATACAAACCAAATTGAAAGTAATTTTAATTTGGTCACCAATCGAAGAGAAACTATTCAACCCCCCCCCCCCCTTCTAGTTTCTACAATTGGTATCAGAGCGATGGTCACTCAAGATCTTTGAAGTATATTGTACTTTGAAACTTGGATCGATCCATTGTCTCCTCAAATTAGAAGTTCTAGTTGTACTAAAGTTTCTCTTTGGTCAAAACTATGTTTCTTTGAAAATAGGTCTTTTAATTGATAATATTGCATCCCACTTAAGATTAGTAGCCTTTATGCATTTTAGATATACTCTTGAAATGTATCTACTAGTTTGCATCTTGCTTTGTGTAGGCACTCATGAAGATCAATCACTTAATTGGTTGTGGATTGAGTTACTTGCACTTGTAGAACAATCATCTTCATTAATCTTTAACATCTTTGAATGATGATACCAAGATGATTGGGAATGATACTAGTCCTTGAAGACTTAGTACTCATCATAGTCATTGATTGGGCATAGCACTTATTCCTTCATGGATTACTCTTTGTGGCCAAGGTACGCTTTCGTTCTTCCACACGCCCTTTGATCATTCTTTTGATCATTACTTGACTATGTGCTTGTTCTCGGCATCCTTGCCTTGACATTTATTTGTGGTTTGTGTTTCTTTTCTTTTATCCTCTCAAACCTTCATTGCTTGGATACTTGACTCACTATGGTGATGTAGAGTGAGTTAGTAGAAGCTTAAAGTATCAAGCATGATTTCCATGGTTTGCACCCATACGGTTAGTAGGCCCTTTGTGGGAGAGAAAGTGAATGAATACCTTGCTCATATTTTGGTTTAGACTAAGACTATTATTGAAAGTGAGCTTAGTCTATACTTGAATAATTGCTTTGTGCTTATTCATTACCAAATCCGTTTAACATTTCACCGGAAAGGCACGTCTTAAACCACTATATATGACACAAGCTCTTCGTTACAACTATTTGAAGATTGTCATTAATCCCTTGAGCATTGGTCCTAGTCTTGATTCACTTCCCTTGACTTCTCTCCACTTAGTCATTTTGCTACGAGTAGTCGTTTGTCCGTTTCGATTCTTTTCAATCTTGATTTAACTCGTAATCCTTCGTTACGGCATATTGCTTAGTGTTATGATGATCCAATGATATTCTAAAAGGCTCATGATTTAATCTTAAGTATTTTAGAAAAACTTGATTTTCAAAATTTGGTGTTTTTCATAGATAAAACCTACCTCTGTAGGCGGTTCCTTATCTCTGCGGCTCAAACCCGCGGTTCCTTATCGATAAGGTACCGAGGGCAGTAAGTCTTGTCAGAGCGCCAGTTTGAGTTTTTTATTCTTTTTCAAACCAAACTCTCTCTCTCTCTCTCAAAAACACACAGCCGACGGTTTTCTTGTTGTTCCACCATTGTTGAAGCTTCCAAAACCTTCAATCACTTAAATTAATTGACTCCAAGTTGTGGGTTTCACTCATCCTTCATCTAACATCAATTAATTGTAAGTATTTTCTTTCAATTTCATCTATTTTGTTCTAGGGTTCATCCTTTCATAATTGGGGATTTTTAAAATTGAAATTGAATTAAAACCTTAATAGGAATGTGGGTTGACATGGTTATTTTACTATGATTCCTTAGGTTGATATTCATTAAGATTTCACTAAAACCCACTTGTAGAACAAATCCGAATTTTGATTAATTATTTTTGATTAAAAGATGGATTTGAGATGAACCCATGAACAAGTAGGTAATGACATTGTTAATGCTTACCTAAAAACCTTGTTTTGAAAAACCAATGTTCTAATCCATTGTTGATCCAACATAGTTCATGTGTTCTTGGTTAATGATGGAATAGACACATTGTGAACATGAGAATGATATGGATTGAATCCTATGTTTGTCAAGAAATTGATATAACACATTCTTATATTTTTGATCTTTGATTTTTAATCTTTCATATGAGTGATTGGAGAAATATTGTCTTGTGTTTATTTAGGTACTATTCATGCCTTCACAATACCAAAAGGATCATCAACTCACCAAACAATATATGCCTAACCTATCCGACTTTTGTCACTCAACTCACCTTGCCCATACTTTTTCCTCTCTTCAATCTCGTTGCTTTCATGAGGGTAGAGTTGTCCAAAAAGATATCAAGGATTATGTCTACATCAAGTCCATGTTTGAAAACATTGGATTTGGTTGTTTGTTAAACATTAAGGAAGACATCTATCCTCGATTCCTATTGGAGTTCTTTAGCACATACTCCGTCATTGAAAACAATGATGGAATATTTGTTAGGTTCATCTTGAAAGATCAACTCATTCAATACTCTCTCGAAGTGTTTGGTCAAATTCTTGATGTCCCATTTGTAGGCACTTGTCGCTTCACGGATAAATGGAAGCTTAGTGCTCTCCTTGAATCCTTCAATTGTCCTCCAAATGATCATGAGGAAATTGATCTTGACTTCATTGTCGACATCGTCTCCAAAAAGCGTAATCGACCCGTTAAGAGAAGCCTTCATACTAAGGTACGTTCGGTGAAACGTCATGAGGTTCTCTTGAGCGACCTTAATGATAATATGGTTCAATGGACCAATATTCTTAGGGAAAATGTGTTTTGTCTTGGTGGAAACCGGGATCATGTTCCGGCGTGTTTAGTGCATATGTTATATTGCATATTTACCAACACCAAGTACAATTTGGCATATTTTATCGCTCAATGGATCAATTATGCTATTCACAAACCCAAAACAAACCTCCCTTACGCAATGCTTCTCACTCGCCTTTTTAAAAGGGTTGGCCGTGATTTTCCAAATCTTGATCTTTCTCAGTTTCAACCTGTCAAACGGGTCATGCTACCTATTCAAGAGGTATATAAGAGAAAGACAAGATCTGATCGTAAATTCGACCAACTAGAGTTCAATGATGAGGACATGGACATGCCAACAAGTGATGGTAATGGCATTGGCACAAGTGCTCCCATTGACTCTTCGAGTTCTTCTCACCACTCCACAAACTCATTCGTGGATGGTTTAGATGACATTGCTTCCCCTCCCCACCATTCCTCTAGTGAAGTTCCTAGTAATCTCAATTTAGAGGAACTTTACCGTCAAAATCTTCGAACCCGAGGTGATTTGCATGAACACCGGATTGAGTCAAGAAAGGGAATCAAGTATCTGGGAAAAATGATAAAGGATTTAGGAAAGAAAAGGAGGTGAAGACTTTGAAGTTGTGTCAAAGTTTGGATTTGATGGTTAAACATTTGGTTATTAACACTTTGGTTTAGTTGTTTATTAACTTTGGTTGCATGCTTTAACTATTATCTATTTTGATCCTAAATGTTGCTTATGCCATCATGTTTGTGATTTACATAGCTTTGTGCATGCCTTATGATAGTTAGCTTATTAGATTATGATCTGTAGTTAACTTTGGCTTGTGGGAAAAATCTGGGTTTATCAAAATTTGGGATGGAAAATTTTTGAAAGCCTTCTGGTCGCGGTTCTATATCGACCCGCGGTTCCTTATCGATAAGGTACCGCCGGTCCTAGATAAGGAACCGCCGGTCACTGTGCACGGCATCATCTTTGCTTTACACTGTTTTCTTAAATCTGTGTAAACCTTGCATGATTTTCAGTAATAAACTACACATTTCCTAAACTAGGTTACCTAAATTCATTATTTACCTAAAATGATTTTAACCCATTACTAGTTTGGATCATCCCCTCATCCATTTAAACCCACCTTGTTTGCCATGTTCTTCACACATCAAACATACTTCCCTAAACCTTAAACCACTACATCATCCATAACCTTAGGATGGACATGTATGGGCTACATAGGAGGTTGCAAGAGTTCTTGCTTGCCTTGTTCTCCATGCCTCCTCCTAGTAGATGAATGATGGAGTTTTTATAATAAGAGTTTTCAACAAAAACCAAGCCAAAGAAAACTACTTATCTAGATTTAATGTTAAGCTAGCTATGTATTAGTTAGTTTTTATTTGTCTTTGTACTTGCCTCCCTAATGAATGTTTCTTGTTGTTGATCTATGGATTTAGCTTTGTGTTTTTCTATCCTTTTGTGCATACTAATCAACTTTAATTTGAAATTAAAATTGAACCTAAATCTATCACAACCCCTAAACTTGACTAAAATTAGTTCAAAATGATATCTAAATTATTTTGTCACCCTTTGTCAAGACATTCTTTTTGAATGCGTTGCTTTATGCAACCCTAGCATATTTTGGTGCTAATAGAGGTGAAATTCCAAGATTTGCAACTTTTTGAAAAAGTCTTAGTTTTTCCCAAAACCCAGGAAAAACATGGTTTCAAGTCCACTGGACGCGGTTACTTAAAGTCCCGCGGTTCCTTAGCGATATGGAACTGCCGGTCCCTATAAGGTACCGCAGACAGTAAGTGGCTTTTGACGAATTTTTGGTCAAAACTTTTAAAACCCTATACCTTGTCAAGATTCCTTGTTTACTCAAATTGACTAAACATTCCTTTACACTACACATTTTGTATTCAAATTCTTACCTTGATTACATTTTACTTATACCCCAACCTTGAGATTTCATTATCACACCTTCCCAACCTTGAGAATTCATTCTCACACAACCTTGAGATTTCATTCTCACACGTTCCTAAACCTTGAGAATTTATTCTCACATAACCTTGAGATATCATTCTCACACTCTCACAATGCCTAACTCCTACATTCCTAACCTTGACATCTCTTTGTCACAACCCCACTCACCCAAAGCTTCCTCATCCAAGCTTTCAAAGAAACCGAAAATCTCGGTTCGACCTATTTGGGTTAAGAAGAATGAACCATCTTCGTCCAAACCACCCAAAAACCCTACCTTCTCTCCAGTCAAGTATTGGAATGAGACTTATACCATAAACCCCATCACCGGAGCAAAAGAAAATGTTCCCCCACCACCACAATCCTTCAATACCCCTCAACTCAATGACCTTTCAACCTTCCCAAACCTCACAAGGCATTGTGAAAACACTCCCAAACCCATTACCCCACCACCACCAAACCCTAAGTTTGATGCCATACCCCCATCAAACGATTTTGTGTTGCATCATGGATCCTCGTGTGATTGTTGCCGATTTCAACAAATTGAACTTGCTCATGTGTATGAGAAGTTAAATTTTCTTGAATTCCTCCTCACTCGACCTCCTCTTTCAAGTTTTCGTTCCGGTGGACAAATCTTCGAATGATGCATCGTCGTCTTTTTAGTTTTTTTTAGAAATCTTGGAAAATATCACTATTAGACTAGCTTATGCTTAGTGGTTTACTTTCCATATTTATTGCTTTTAGATACTCATATTGTGTATATGACTATCTTCTTTGTTGTGTCTCTTTTTTATGTAACCTTTGTGTTATTTATGTGCTTTTTCATTTGTTCTATTTTGAGTTGATCATGGTTAATTTTTACAATTGCTTATGGGTGATTCCATCAATTCTAAGCTTTAACCCATTGACAAGCTTATTGTAAAACCCGTATTTAAAATACATGAATATTAAATACGCGTAGTATCAGCTCTAACCTTATTTAAATGTAAACAGTAAATCACGCAGTCTCAGTCTATTTAAATACTACAATAAAATAATTATTCAGAAAATAGTTATTAAGTTCAGAAAATATTACGTATGTATTATTTTTATACATAAAATAATTAAAACGTTAACAGTGATTACACAGCCTCAGTTTAATTAAGACCGTAAAGAAATTATTTATTCAGAAAATAATTATTCCATATTACGTCCGTATTCATCTCAGTCAGATAAATATTTATATGACGGGTTTTTTTTTAAATGAACACGCAAGTTAAATAATTTTATTCGAGGCGAAAAAAAAAGAAAAGGGTTTTGGGCCGGCTTAAAAAAAAAAGAAAACAAGGGCTTTTAGCCCGGCCCATGTACACATTAAACCATCAGGGAGTGTAGTATTTTCCCATTTACACTTTTAACCAAAAACAACACAAACCCTAGTAGGTGTTCTTATTTAGCCGCCAGTTAGCAAGCTAAAATAGAACGTTTGGTGTTCTTATTTAGCTGTCGGCAGCAAGCAAAAAGGGAACGATCTGTGTTCTTATTTAGCCGTCGGCACCAAACAAAAAGAGAACGTTTGGTGTTCTTATTTAGCTGTCGGCAGCAAGCAAAAAGGGAACGATCTGTGTTCTTGTTTAGCCGTCGGCACCAAGCAAAAAGAGAACGTTTGGTGTTCTTATTTTAGCCGTTGGCAGCAAGCAAAAGGGAACGGGGATTCGTGTTTTAATCCTTAAATCATCACGCATTGGTAATTATTAAAGACCTTCAATCTTTTATTGCTTTCTTGATTCACGATTGATTTATCAAACATATGAACACTTGGTTATAAAATATTAAATCATGGAATTAAAGGGGTGTTTGGGTTTAGAGTTGTCACAACAGGGTGCGTTTGGGGCTGCAGTCCCAGCAAGGGGGTGTTTGGGATTAAATTTCAGAATGAGGGCGTTTGGGACTGCGAGTAGTGGGAACCACTGCACTAGCAGTGGGAACCACTGCACTAACAGTGGGAACTATAATAACAAAACAGTGGGAACTTTATCAATAAAAGCAGTGGGAACTAGAAGAACAACAAGGGGACCACGTAGTGGGCCAGTTTGGTTAACCCGAGACATGGGCGTCTCGGGGTTTGTTTTAGTTTTGGTTCGGGTTCGGGTGACACGAAAAATTTAACAAGACACGTACATTTTAACGATTCTAAAAGTATATTTTTTTTATTAAATTGTTTTGAATGAATTAATCAAGTATAAACCTTTTCATTTTAATTTAATTAGCGTTTATTAAAGTTAATCACGTTATATAAAATTGCTTATTTAATACTTGATTATAATAAAACGACTCAATTATTTATGAAACTATTTTGGATAACCTCTCTATTTAAGAACGTGCTATTTTAGGAAACTTTCTATTTATGGCAGGTTGCTATATATATAGTAATATCGTAAATATCGGAACACAGTATAATACACAGTAACCATGAAATACAGGATATATACTAATCAGTAAACATTTTAAGAACAGTCAGACTTATCATAATTACGCCAGACAATCAGATTAGTCAGATTATACATAAACAGTAATACAAGAATAAGACAAATTAAACTAAGAGCAGATGAGACTCAGTAATAGTAAACAGTAATCAGTTAACTCATTCGCGTCCGTTATTTATGTAGTATCCGTAAAGTCAGAGTCGATCCTTCAGCTTTCATTCTGATTTCATGACTGGACACGAGGTACGGATTTCCGTCCTTTCAGTAAGGACTTCCTTTTTATGCATGATTAGGATTCCCCGTCTTCAGCCAAATGTTTTCCCCAGTATATGTTTAAGTTTATCAGTAATCATGTTAATAACTAAATAAATTGCCTGAGCATTATATACAAGCACGACCAGTTTATGTACTAGTTACGGCGGTACTGTAACCACGGCACTAGAGGCACTGGTGTCGTGACTCAAATGCAGGAGAGTGATATCCTGCATCGTCCCACTCAGCTCAGCTTGGCCATTTTATCAGTATTTTTAGTGGGGCGTATGGATGCATCCTAGGCTTATATGTGTTACAAGTTATCAGGGTGAATGTGGTGTGTGCTCTACATCCTTCACATTGGAGCTGATCCCTCCACCCAACATATTTATTTAGAGGTCACCCCTCTATAGCATGACGAGGTCACCCCTCCAGTTATTCATGCACGGTTGTTACAGCACGTGACCTATATAAGCTCTGGCAAATAAAATACAGTAAATGCATGTTTTCAGAATTAATAGTTATATTTCAGTATCAGTATATATGAACCAGGTTTCTCAGATTTTATGCAGAGTTCTACCACATGTTACATATCAGTCTTACAGATTCAGTATTCTATCTCCTGTTTCATTCAGTATATTCTTATCATGCTTTTTATCCGTTCACTGAGCGTTATGCTCAGCCGTAGTTCCTTTCATGTTATAACGGCAGGTACACCAGGACGCTCTTAGGATTCTGAGAGCATGTGCATTTGGATGGAAGCTATCCAGACTTCTTACTTTATGCATTTCTTACATTATTCTGCTTATTTAGACATTGTTTAGTCCTTTCCTTCAGTATTTTACTTTTCATGTTTTGGGCTTATGTTTGGATTACCGATGTTTGATTCCGGTATTCCTTTATGGTCAGTTAATGTTTTAGGACATTTACCTTATGCTTTGATGACACGCCATAAATACACGTAACGGTCCACTTATCCAAGTGGGGTGTTACAATTATGGTATCAGTGCGCAAGGTTCGACCTGTAGGCTCTTAAACTTAACCTATGACTAGTGGGTAGTCACCAGAAACTTTCCAGATTTTGGCGTTGTTATCTTTCATGTTTCTCATGGATTATTCAGTCAGTTTTCTTCATTTATCAGTCAGTTTTCTTAAAGTTTTGACTAAGTAAAAGGTTGGTACATAACTAGCCATATTTAGTCGCATGTGCTTTTTAGCAAATTTTCGTTTTGGTGAGCTGACCATAGGCGTTCACCCTTGCCGTTCAGATTTTGTATTGGTAAACCGACCATAGGCGTTTACCCTTACTCATGACAGATTCATGTTTTCAGTCAAATATCACTTGGTGAACCAGCCATAAACGTTCACCATTTCTCAAGTCAAATTTCATGCTTTTCAGTCAAATGATGTTTTGTGAACCGATCCACAGTTGTTCACCTTTGTCATATCAGGACATTTCATAAATTTTGACAAGTATGGATTGAACTACAGCCATCCATATTTAGTCCGAGATTATAAATTTCTATACATGACAGTTCTCAGAAAATTTTGACCAATATGGATCGAACCAGAATAGCCCATACTTAGTCTCATGTTTTCTTCTTTGAATTTTGTGGATTGAACCATAGCCGTCCACATCAGTTGATATTACACCTCAGTTGATTTGACTTTTTATGTTCCTTGTAACAGTCAAAATTTCATACCCTCACGTTGATGTCATCTACATGATGATTTAGTTTCATGTTTCCTTACAAGTATTATGTTTTCAACAGAATGATAATGTTTCATGCTAAGATACAGAAGGATAACAGTAAAATACTATTTCATGATAAATCATGTTCTGGTCTTTAAAAATCATGTCTTTATACTAAATGTTGATGAAACTCCGTTTAGTCATACTTTTTAGCCTCTATACAACCAGCATTAAGTCTACGCAGAAATTATCAGCCTATCATGTTAATCGTTTTAGTTCAGTTTACTACCGTTTAAATCAATTTATTCCTTTGATAATGTCAAACAAGCGACACCAGTATCGATCATCCCATAAAATTTCCACCAGCTCCATGTACAGTATTTCACGTGTACTCTACGTACAGTGTCTCAGATTTGCTCCATGTGCAATATTCATTTTGTACTTCATGTACAGTAGTCCAAGTGTACTCCAGGTACCCTACTCCATGGATATTGCTAATCGATCCTCAATCATCTCATATGTTTCCACTTGTCGATATTCTACCAGGTGCTGATGCTGCTCGTGAGTTGAAGATTTTGCTAGATGCTGATGCCGCTAACACTTTGAAGACCTCACAATTGCTGATGCTGCTGATACTTTGGAGATTTCTCAAGATGCTGATGGTGATGCTGTTATACTATAAAGACACTGCAAAGCAAGGACGAAAACTATAAATTTGAAATTTCTAACAAGAGTAAATTTCAACCATCGGACACTACCATTCTAGTCCATGCCTTACTTCCTCAGTTAGCTGTCACACGTTACTCAGCTAACCGTTCATTCAGAAGAGTGGGAGCCGTAAACCAGCCGACTACTCAGCAAAATAGTTACAAGAATCACGGTCATGAAAATGACCGTCATAAATTGACAGAAAAAGAAGTAGTGACAACCACCGTGCTTATAATTTATCAGTCAGTAACCATCAGAACCCCAGAACAGACGTGATCAGAAATACAGAGGTCAGTAGTCTAACCGGTCCCCCAATCCTAGTAGTTACCAAAATTTTTAACCTTGTTCAGATTCATCTACTAAAACACGTGTCAAGACATCAGTCAAGGCATAGGCCTCATGTATCTTTTCGGAAGACACATATTAGGACACCAGTCATGGTACACGTCATACGAATCTTTCCTCAAAATACGAGTCAGAACTCATAACTCCAGTATGTTTCTAAACCAGGCCCTCAGAAATTCAGGGTACCTTTCAGAAAGGGGTATACCCGTTCTATTATGCCACGCATGAATCAGATCATTAAAATTCAGTCACCACCACTAGAGTATTATTTAGGTTAAACACACAATATTCATTCTGTGAGGTTACAGACGAACACATTCAGTGAAAAGTCTCCATGTTTACTTCACGTGTTCCTATGTCAACTTTATCTTAAATCAGGTAGTTACCTGCCTCTCAGCCAGAAATGACTCAACAGTATCACCATATTTATTAAGTTTTATTTTCAGTTAACGACGAGATCCGTCCTACCGACCCTGAGCATATTCATTTTACTCCTGCCAGAAAAATCAGTACAATTGTTCTAGCTTTACGAGCACGTGAATTATTATCCTATAGCTGCAAAGACTTTCTAGCCACCAGTTAAAATCCACTTCTGAAGTTCTTAAAAATTTATGATCAGCAGATATTTCAACATTTCCATAGTAATTAAGAAGGTGTTCCAGAAATTCCTTCCTAACCACGAGACAAAATTTAACGTCAAGCTTGTCTCAAGAATAGAACCTGTTTTCAAAACTCCATGTTGCGGACTGCAGGTAAGTTAAAACAGTTAAAGCAATTGCTGCAAGAGTTACTAAAACGAGGCTTTATTCGCCCTGGCGCACCACCAGGAGGTACACCGTTTCTGTCTATCAGGAAGAAGGTCTGTATCATGATCCCCTAAATTCTAGAGAAGTGCAAAAGAATCACCTTCTCATAGTTGTATAGAATCCCCGATAGGAGAAAATTATATAAGCAACTCCCCATATGTGAATTCCAGTTGAAGAAGTGGCATTTCTGAACCACCCTATTTCAGTAGAACAAAATTTCAGACAATCCTGCGAAGGTAAAGGCCATCACCTAATGGTCCCGACCGACGCCTGTGAACGACGTACAAAACTTTCTAGAACTCGATTGACTGTTACCGCAGAAATTGACGACAGTTCTCCCTAAAAATTTCATCCATGGCTATTCAAACAGATTTCCATCAGAATGTTCCATAATCCCAGGCAGGAGGTTGATAGAAGCAGTATCACACATTGATGCAGCTATGTTCATATCTAATGCCTGCCATCCCAGCAGGTTTAAGATAGGACACCGACATGCTAATGAGTTATTACAACCATTAAGAATTTCTAAGCATAAATGAGATAAGATTCCATGGAGGTTATTATCACTTACCACAGACTCAGTCGAAGCATGATGCTATCTAAGTCGTGGTTAACCAGTTAAACCAACCCACACGTCTTCTTTTATCCGAGATGATTACGCAGTAACAAATCTACAGGAAATTTAGAAATAGATCGTATGATTCCAAGGTATTCCATCCACAATCTTGTAAGATGGAAATTAGCGTTCGCGAATCGCGCTCACGTTCATGTTCACGATCACGTGTACGTTCACATTCACGTTCACGTTTATTTTCACGTTCACGTTTACATCTCATTCGCAATATGATCTGTTTCAGTTTATGTTTTATGCTATCTCATGATTTAAGCTCACGTTCGCATTCATAACATTGATCACGTTCAAGTCCGTATTTCATTCCGCGATACACGTTTCACAGTTTATTACCTAATACGGTTACAGGAAGCTTGAGAAACTAGACTCAAGTATAGCACAACTATTCCATAACCAGGCAGACGTTTCACATCTCAGGCCTTATCGTTTGGCATTCCTTCATCAGTCAGCATACGTTCATGATATGTTCGGGTAGCACGTCCACAGTATGCTTCACGTATCACATTCACGATATACTTCATGCACAACGTTCCTTATATAATCGCGAACCACGTTCACAATTGCTCACGTAGCACGTTCACAATTGTTCACGTAGTTCATCCCTATATATTTTCAACAGCTTGCCCAGAAATATAAATGTTATCTTTTCAGGATAATTGTACGTACCGTTTCATGTACCTTACATGCTATAATTTATTCATTCTATCAGATTCAGAAAATCCATTTTAAGTATGGAACAAGAAACTATTCAGCATCATCAGGACAATGTCATCAGGACCAAGATTCCTTTATTATGTTTAGACCTTTAAAGGAATCGTTTCGAGAGGGAGGCCACTCGAAACGGAGGAGTCCATCTGGACCTCTCATTTGTTTCCTTCAATAAATCCAGTTAAGTTCTTTCAGTCATGTTACGTTCCATGTCCTCTTCAGCCATGTCACGTTTAATGTTTACTTCAGTCATGTCACGTTTATATACTTTCAGCAACATCATGTTCTAAATCAAGGAAGAATGATCCTTCAGCTTATATGTCTTTTCAGCCTTCATGTTCTTTCAACACATATGTCCCTTCAGCTTTTATAACTCCATCAGCTTATTACCTTTAATTCGAGGATGAATTTCTCCTTTTTAGAGGGGAAGAATTGTAAAACCACGACATAATCGCATCCTTAATTCGAGGACGAATTATTTTTTTTAGAGGGAAAGAATTGTAAAACCCGTATTTAAAATACATGAATATTAAATACGCGTAGTATCAGCTCTAACCTTTTTTAAACGTAAAAAGTAAATCACGCAGTCTCAGTCTATTTAAATACTACAATAAAATAATTATTCAGAAAATAGTTATTAAGTTCAGAAAATATTACGTATGTATTACTTTTATACATAAAATAATTAAAACGTTAACAGTGATTACACAGCCTCAGTTTAATTAAGACCGTAAAGAAATTATTTATTCAGAAAATAATTATTCCATATTACGTTCGTATTCATCTCAGTCAGATAAATATTTATAAGACGGGTTTTTTTTAAAATGAACACGCAAGTTAAATAATTTATTCGAGGCGAAAAAAAGAAAAGGGTTTTGGGCCGACTTAAAAAAAATAAAACAAGAAAGAAAACAAGGGCTTTTAGCCCGGCCCATGTACACATTAAACCATCAGGGAGTGTAGTATTTTCCTATTTACACTTTTAACCAAAAACAACACAAACCCTAGTAGGTGTTCTTATTTAGCCGCCAGTTAGCAAGCAAAAACAGAACGTTTGGTGTTCTTATTTAGCTGTCGGCAGCAAGCAAAAAGGGAACGATCTGTGTTCTTATTTAGCCGTCGGCACCAAGCAAAAAGAGAACGTTTGGTGTTCTTATTTAGCTGTCGGCAGCAAGCAAAAAGGGAACGATCTGTGTTCTTGTTTAGCCGTCGGCACCAAGCAAAAAGAGAACGTTTGGTGTTCTTATTTTAGCCGTTGGCAGCAAGCAAAAGGGAACGGGGATTCGTGTTTTAATCCTTAAATCGTCACGTATTGGTAATTATTAAAGACCTTCAATCTTTTATTGCTTTCTTGATTCACGATTGATTTATCAAACATATGAACACTTGGTTATAAAATATTAAATCATGGAATTAAAGGGGTGTTTGGGTTTAGAGTTGTCACAACAGGGTGCGTTTGGGGCTGCAGTCCCAGCAAGGGGGTGTTTGGGATTAAATTTCAGAAGGAGGGCGTTTGGACTGCGAGCAGTGGGAACCACTGCACTAGCAGTGGGAACCACTGCACTAACAGTGAGAACTATAATAACAAAACAGTGGGAACTTTATCAATAAAAGCAGTAGGAACTAGAAGAACAACAAGGGGACCACGTAGTGGGCCAGTTTGGTTAACCCGAGACATGGGCGTCTCGAGGTTTGTTTTAGTTTTGGTTCGGGTTCGGGTGACACGAAAAATTTAACAAGACACGTACATTTTAACGATTCTAAAAGTATATTTTTTTTATTAAATTGTTTTGAATGAATTAATCAAGTATAAACCTTTTCATTTTAATTTAATTAGCGTTTATTAAAGTTAATCACGTTATATGAAATTGCTTATTTAATACTTGATTATAATAAAACGACTCAATTATTTATGAAACTATTTTGGATAACCTCTCTATTTAAGAACGTGCTATTTTAGGAAACTTTCTATTTATGGCAGGTTGCTATATATATAGTAATATCGTAAATATCGGAACACAGTATAATACACAGTAACCATGAAATACAGGATATATACTAATCAGTAAACATTTTAAGAACAGTCAGAC
The DNA here is from genome assembly GCA_025667525.1 of Glebionis coronaria. NCBI lineage: Eukaryota > Viridiplantae > Streptophyta > Magnoliopsida > Asterales > Asteraceae > Glebionis > Glebionis coronaria. Next base: position 622,475,263 of record CM046875.1, on the reverse strand, counting down.
TTATCATAATTACGCCGGACAATCAGATTAGTCAGATTATACATAAACAGTAATACAAGAATAAAATAAATTAAACTAAGAGCAGATGAGACTCAGTAATAGTAAACAGTAATCAGTTAACTCATTCGCGTCCGTTATTTATGTAGTATCCGTAAAGTCAGAGTCGATCCTTCAGCTTTCATTCTGATTTCATGACTGGACACGAGGTACGGATTTCCGTCCTTTCAGTAAGGACTTCCTTTCTATGCATGATTAGGATTCCCCGTCTTCAGCCAAATGTTTTCCCCAGTATATGTTTAAGTTTATCAGTAATCATGTTAATAACTAAATAAATTGCCTGAGCATTATATACAAGCACGACCAGTTTATGTACTAGTTACGGAGGTACCGTAACCACGGCACTAGAGGCACCGGTGTCGTGACTCACATGCAGGAGAGTGATATCCTGCATCGTCCCACTCAGCTCAGCTTGGCCATTTTATCAGTATTTTTAGTGGGGCGTATGGATGCATCCTAGGCTTATATGTGTTACAAGTTATCAGGGTGAATGTGGTGTGTGCTCTACATCCTTCACATTGGAGCTGATCCCTCCACCCAACATAGTTATTTAGAGGTCACCCCTCTATAGCATGACGAGGTCACCCCTCCAGTTATTCATGCACGGTTGTTACAGCACGTGACCTATATAAGCTCTGGCAAATAAAATACAGTAAATGCATGTTTTCAGAATTAATAGTTATATTTCAGTATCAGTATATATGAACCAGGTTTCTCAGATTTTATGCAGAGTTCTACCACATGTTACATATCAGTCTTACAGCTTCAGTATTATATCGCCTGTTTCATTCAGTATATTTTTATCATGCTTTTTATCCGTTCACTGAGCGTTATGCTCAGCCGTAGTTCCTTTCATGTTCTAACGGCAGGTACACCAGGATGCTCTTAGGATTCTGAGAGCATGTGCATTTGGATGGAAGCTATCCAGACTTCTTACTTTATGCATTTCTTACATTATTCTGCTTATTTGGACATTGTTTAGTCCTTTCCTTCAGTATTTTACTTTTCATGTTTTGGGCTTATGTTTGAATTACCGATGTTTGATTCCGATGTTTGATTCCGGTATTCCTTTATGGTCAGTTAATGTTTTAGCACATTTAACATATGCTTTGATGACACGCTATAAATACACGTAACGGTCCACTTATCCAAGTGGGGTGTTACACTTATCATCTTCATTGGATTGAAGTTTGATTTTGTCAATTACCTCTTTGGACATACTTAGCAAAATACTTGCTTCTAATTTGAGATTTCTTCTCTTTCTCCCTCTCAAGTTACTTAGTAGGTAGTGATCATATATACATTGGTGTTTCTTTCCTTTCTACTAACCTTTGTGTAGCATGTCACCTTAGCTCACAAACTTGGTGCCCCAAGCAAGGGGGAGCAACCACCAAGGGGAGCTACTAGCAAAGTTTGATGTTCTTCAAAGACTTGTGCTAACCTTTTTGCTACGACAAAGGGGGAGAAATGATAGTGATAAACTAGTTAATAATTCCATATTTTGTGTTTCTACATAAATAAGTTTATCGTTTGTCGTAATCAAAAATGGGGAGATTGTTAATGCAAGTGATGCCTAAAACATTATTAGTATTAACTAATCTTTCTTAGTTTTGATCACAACAAACCATACAACACATTTAGTGTATAACACAAAATGAATCATTTAACTAACACTATCATCAAGGTAATAATCATATCACTAACATTTCTTAATTATACTTAGTGATCATCAAAATGATTATCCTTAAAACTCACTTTTGTTAATATGACAAAAGACTTTTTAATAAACTTTCTTTTTTATAAAATGTTTTATTAAAATGGAGAATGAAAATTTGAAAATAGCATATTCCAAATGCTGTTAGAATATCCTTTGAAGGTTTCAAATACCTCAGATATTCCCACCCCACTAAAAGACAAAAAACGGAGCAGAGTCTAGTGGCGGTACCTTAAGTACCTACGCGGTACCTTAGCGATATGGTACCGCGGGGTGAGATAAGGTACCGCGCACAACTAGCCGTTATAGATCCGTTATACTTTGTCTCCCTTAAATAGTGGGTCAAATCTCATTTTCCAGCAAGCCTTTTAGACGTTTTTCTTAGCCCTCTTTCTATTTTCTATAGCATAATCATTAGTAAATGATCACTTAAATTGTTAAGGATGTTTACATATGATTATCCTCTTGATCCCCTCCTTTACCTTGTCCAATGAGAAGATCACTCACTCACTAGTGTTGTGATAAAGATGAATCTATGAGCTAGTCATATTCATCATGATACCCTTTTTGTTTTAGGTCAATCCAATGTATTTATGAATACTTGGACGAGTTGTGTTCATCCAAGTTATTTGTGGATACTTGGATTTGTTGTGTACATCCATTGCATATGTGTTTGCTTGGATTTGTGTTGTGTAAATCCAAGCTACATGTGTGTACTTGGGTAAGTCTAGTTGAGTTGTAATAGATTTGATTAGGAGTTCTCACTAAACTATAAAGTGATGTGGTTGTGTCTTGTGAGTTCTCACTAAACTTAAAAGTGACTAGTAGTTGTGTTGTGTGAAGTTCTCACTTAGCTTCAAAGTGGAGAGTCGTGAAGATTGGTTCTAGCTTTCGATTAGAACTCGACATCTAGCCTTGTGTCGTAAAATGGTGAAGTAGGCAACATCGTGAAGATTGTTTCTACCTTAAGATTAGAACCCGACATCAAGCCTTGTGTCGTTAAATTGTGAAGTAGGCAACGTCGTGTAGATAGGTCCTAGCTTAAGATTAGGTCTCGACATTTAGCTTAGTGTCGGAAAATAATGTACGAAACGATGTAAGGTTTTCTCCGCCGAGAAAGGAGCTTGTGGATATAGTGGAAATCTCGAGTAGATGTACTCGAGGAGTGGAGTAGAAACGAGGATAGAGCCTCGTTGTCGAACCACTATAAATCTTGGTGTCTTCCCACTAGGTTGTCTCCTTCCTTACTCTTTACTTATTTCATTATCATTATACTTACCTATTATCTTTGCTAGTGCATTTGAATTGAACCTAATCATTATGCAACTTAGCCTCAAGTAAAAGATAGTTTTGATACAAACCAAATTGAAAGTAATTTTAATTTGGTCACCAATCGAAGAGAAACTATTCAACCCCCCCCCCCCCCTTCTAGTTTCTACACAGATGTATTTCCAGAAGAACTTCCAGGCATACCACCTGCACGCGAAGTAGAATTTAATATCGAGCTCATCCCAGGAGCTGAACCGATTTCCAAGGCTCCTTATCGCATGGCTCCCATAGAGTTAAAGGAGCTGAAGGAGCAATTGCAATAACTTCTGGAACGAGGCTTAATTCGACCGAGCGCATCTCCATGGGCGCACCGGTCTTATTCGTTAAAAAGAAGGACGGTAGTATGCGTCTTTGCATAGATTATCGCGAGCCCAACAAGATTACTATCAGGAATAGGTATCCACTACCACGCATAGACGGTTTGTTTGACCAACTCCAAGGGGCCAAAAATTTCTCCAAGATTGATCTAAGGTCGGGCTATCATCAACTACGGGTTAAGGAGCAGGACATCGCCAAGACTGCTTTCCGTACATGCTATGGCCACAACAAATTTGTAGTCATGCCATTTGGTCTTACCAATGCTCCAGCAGTGTTCATGGATTTGATAAACAGAATCTTCCATGAATTTCTAGACAAGTTCGTCATTGTCTTCATCGATGACATTCTGATATTCTCTAAGTCCAAGGAGGAACACGAAGACCATCTTCGTACAGTACTACAGATTCTTCGCCAGAAGCAACTGTATGCTAAATTCTCCAAGTGTGAGTTCTGGTTAGACAAGGTGGCATTCTTAGGTCACATTGTACCAGCAGAAGGAATCACGATGGGTCCAACAAAGGTTGAGGCTATTACCAAGTGGCCAAGGCCGACATCAGCGACTGAAGTCTGCAGTTTCCTAGGCTTAGCTGGTTATTACCGTAGATTCGTGGAGAACTTTTCCCGTTTAGTACTACCATTGACCAAACTGATGTGAAAGGGGAGAAATTCGTCTGGACTGAAGAAGGAGAAAAGAGCTTTGAAGACCTAAAGCAGAAGTTAGTATCTGCACCGATTCTTACTCTCCCATCTGGTACAAGTGAATTTCAGATCTATAGTGATGCATCAGGGAAGGGACTTGGCTGTGTTCTCATGCAACATGGGAAATTGATCGCGTACGCTTCACGGCAGCTTAAGCCTTATGAGGAAAATTACCCTACGCATGACTTGGAACTTGTAGCAGTCGTGTTTGCTTTGAAGATATGGAGGCACTACTTGTATGGAGAATCATGTGACAATTAAACGGACCACAATAGCCTGAAGTATATCTTCACCCAACGTGAATTGAACATGAGACTGAGGAGATGGTTAGAGCTGTTGAAGGATTATGACATTAATCTGCAGTATCATCCCGGCAAGGCAAATGTAGTGGCAGATGCACTTAGCAGAAAGTCCGGAATGATAAACGGCATTAAAATTGAGGAGGAAATTATACGAGACTTGGAGCGACAGACATAGAGATCATGGTACGTGGACAACACGGTTACTGGGCTAATCTTAGAGTAGAACCCGAGTTACTCTCTAAGATCAAGGAAGCTCAGAAGGATGATGGTGAAATCTGGGCGATAATTCAGAATTTGGAGAAGCAGACAGAATTTCGAGTAGACGCAGACGGTATCTTATGGCAGGGCACGAGACTTTGTGTTCCTGATGATCAAGAACTCTGGGAAGCATTGTTAGCTGAGGCTCATAGCTCCCCATTCTCTATTCATCCTGGTTCGACCAAGATGTACCATGACATCAAGCAGTACTTTTGGTGGAGTGGTATGAAACAGGATGTTGCGACTTACGTCTCCAAATGTCTTACCTGCCAGCAGGTTAAGATCGAGCATCAGCGATCTGGCGGCCTTCTACAACCGTTAGATACTCCAGAGTGTAAGTGGGACAAGATCACCATGGATTTTGTTACCGGTCTTCCACAGACAAAGAGGAAGCACGATGCGATTTGGGTTATCGTTGATCGACTTACCAAAACAGCTCATTTCTTACCGATCCGCAAGGAAGATTTGGTTAGTAAACTTGCCGAAACTTATAGGAGGTAGATTATGAGACTTCACGGTGCTCCATCCAGCATCGTCTCAGACAGAGATCCTCGGTTCACTTCGCGATTTTGGCAAAGTCTGCAGAAAGCTTGGGGGACAAAACTTAAGCTTAGCATGGCTTTTCATCCTCAAACAGACGGGCAGTCGGAGCGAAGATTCAGACATTGGAAGACATGTTGAGGTCATGTGCGTTGGAATGGATGGGTGATTGGGACGATTATATCTATTTGGTGGAGTTTTCATACAACAACAGTTGGCACGCAAGTATCAAGTGTGCTCCTTTCGAGATGTTGTATGGCAGAAAGTGTCGCACCCCAATCTGCTGGGATCAGGTTGGTGAGCGATCACTTGAAGGACCAGAAATGATAGAGCTGACTAATGAGAAGGTCGCAGTAGCTAAGCAGAAACTGCAAGAAGCACGGTCACGTCAGAAGAGTTACGCAGACAAGCATCGTACGGACTTACATTTTAACATAGGAGATCATGTTTTCCTTAAGGTTTTGCCGACACGTGGTGTTAGACGTTTTGGAATCAAAGGGAAGCCCAGTCCTCGATTCATCAGACCGTTTGATGTCATTGAACGAGTCGGTGAAGTATCTTACCGTTTAGCGTTACCTCTGCAACTTTCTCATGTTCACAATGTTTTCCATGTGTCCTTACTCAAAGGGTACAAGTATCATCCCCCTTTATATGGTTCAGTATCCACTGGAACAGATTCGTGAAGATCTCACTTTCATAGAAGAACCTGAATGTGTTCTTGACAGAAAAGAATGAGTCATGAGAAGGAAGACGATTCCATTCGTCAAAATCCTTTGGAGGGATCATACCGAGCGGGAATCCACTTGGGAAATAGAGGAGTCTCTCCGGGCTTCTTACCCTTATTTCATATTTTGAATTCGGGTATGTTCTTCTTTTCCAGTTTACTTTATCTATAATTCGGGGACGAATTATTCTTTTTAGGGGGGGAGAGTTGTAAAACCCGCATGCTTTTACCATGAATAGTACCCTTATGATCGTACGTACATGATTAGAACTTTCCTTTTATATCACGATTACGATTCACAAATAAGATTTACAAGTATTACGTATGTGTTATAACACGATAAGTATTTAATACGTATTAAGACACGATGATTATTTCAATAATAATTATAATCACGAACATATGAACATGAAATCATGAACGTAAATAATCACGAGCTTTGTATTACGTATTTATGTATATTTGTTACGATCATGAATAAATATAATAAGACACGAACGATAACTATTTAAGTCATGTAAACTCGAACACGAGAACACACTTAATATTAGACACGAGAAAACTATGGGTTACCCTTGTGGGCCCCATCCTACCCGCGGCTAGACACAAGACAAAGGGCCAAGCCTATGCAATTTTTACTAAACAAGAAATAAAGGGAAAACTTATTTTCATAATTATAGAAATTAGAAAATAATCAAAACCCTAATCTCTTTTTGCTCTCTCTCTTGGTCGCCAGGTATAGAACACCAAAGGGGGGTGTTGGTTGATTTTTGGTGATTGATTTCTTGCAAGTGTGTTAGTGTTATCGTTCTCTTTTGTTTCACGTAATCAGTAAATCCTTAAACCTCTTTTTTTTTATGATTTATTTAATCAAGAACACATGAAAACATGAGTGATATTAAAACAAGTAAAATACATGTTAATAAATCATGGGGGTAAATTAATTAAGGTTTAAGGGGTGTTTGTTTTGGCTGACGCATGGAACCGAGACCAAGGGGGGTCTCGGCTTGCTTTTGTTTCACACCAACTGAGACCTCAAGGTCTCGGCGTGTGTTGTGTGTCTCGGCCGCAAGAGCAAGGGAACCCCCGACCATGTCGGGAGGTGTGTTTGGGCTCGGTTGGGTCTCAGCAGAAACAGGAACCACCACAGGCATAAGTCGGTGGCTATTTTTGGTAAGCAGGGGGAACCACAGCCGCGACAGCAGGGGGAACCTTGCCCAACCGGCGGCTGCAGCCAAGAAAACAGGGGGAACCACCGGCTTGGGACGGTGGCTGTTTTACACACACAGTGGCAACCGGCTAGGCCAGTTAGCCACTGTTAAGGGTGCGTTTGGTCGGCCTGTTCACGGGTTAAGCCGGTCCGGTTCACGACATGTTTAGATTAAAACACGGGTTCGGTTCATGGGTTATTTTTGCAAGTTAATTATTTTACAAGGTTAATTATTTTAACAAGATTAAATTAAATTAATTAAAATATGTACATGATTAATTTAATTTATGCATGACTTAGGTTATTAATATTATTATTAATACATGAATTTTAACCTAAGTAATTACCATTTTATTTAGACTATATAATTAAGTGATTATTAAAATCATGACTTATAATTAATGAATTTACATGACTTAGGTTATATTATTAATAGATAATAATACATGCTTTAACCTAAATATTTTTACTTTTATTTAATTAAACCATGTTACATTTAATTAAATACTTTAACCTATAGTTTATTTAAATTACATGAAATAATTAATAAACTATACTATTTAATTACATGAGTTAGAATATTAATCAGTAAATACTTAAGCTTATATTATTAGCTTAATAATCCAGTTTATTTCTATCTATGGAAACTTTCTATTTTTAGAAACTAATTTAATTAAGGCAGCTAATCTATTTATGGAAACTTTCTATTTTTAGAAACTTATCTATTTTAAGCAGTAAATCTATTTTTGGAAACTTTCTATTTTTAGAAACTTTCTATTTTTGGAAACTTTCTATTTTAGGAAACCTGCTATTTTTTAGAAAGTCACTTATTATTACACAACAAGTATAATAATGCAAGAAATACAAGAAATACTTAATCAGAATAGAAAGAATACATGATAAACACAGTATAAAGCTTTAATCAGTAAAACATGACATGAACATATAAAACAAGCTAAGACATGATATAAAACCAGTTGCGTACTCAGTAATCAGATACTTATACACGTATGTATTTATGTAGCATTAGTGATACCGAAGTAGGACTCTCTTCCGTTCGTCTTCTTCGTTCACTGGACACAAGGTATGGATTCTACGTCCTTTCAGTATGGACATTCTTCCTTATTAGGATTCCCCGTATGCAGCCAACTGTTTTCCCAGTATATGTTTTATATGTTTATGAACTGCTTATGTTTAATTAGATACCTAAAGCCATATACATGCATGACCAGTTTCACCTAGTTATGAAGGTACCATAACCATAACACTGGAGGCACCAGTGTTATGACTCCACTACGATGGAGTGATAGCTCGTGGTGTCCCTTCAGCTTTTGGCGATATTATTATTATCAGGTGGGGCGTATGGGTGCATCCTAGTTTACATGTTTTTAGTAGATTATTCAGGTGAATGTGGTGTGTTCCTTGCATCCTTCACAAGGAGCTGATCCCTCCTACCCAAACCAGTATATTAAATTAGAGGCAGTCCCTCTAATTTGCATGACGAGGTCACCCCTCCAAGTATTCAAGCACGTTGATAATTCATGACCTATATTGGCTAATGGTAAACATGTTAAACAATTTTTATAATATAAACATAAGGCTTTTCAAACTATAAAACTAGTTTTAATAAGACATGCCAGGTTATTCAGGACTTAGTCTTTTCCGCTGCTTCATGCTTATATGTTTATATTATTCATGCTTTACTTGTACATCCGTGCAAAGAGCGTTATGCTCAGCCGTTTTCCTTTTCATGTTCCCAAAACTGCAGGTACTCAGGGACGCTCATAGACTTTAAGTGTACGTGCATATGGATTGGAAGCTTCCTAGCCTTCTTTACTTTATGCATTTCTTTATATTTTGATACTCATTTCCATGGACATTGTTTAGTCCTTTTCATTTACAGTACTTATGTTTGTGTGTGATGAGTTTTACTTTTGGGGTACCGATGTTTGATTCTGGTATTTCCTTTATGGTCATGTGATGTTTAATACATTATCCTTGTATGCTTTGATGACACGCCATAATCACGTTTGACATTCCATTTACCAAAATAGGGTGTTACAATGACACTCTGGCCCAACTTTTTGGTAGATACAACTATGAAGAAGGATTAATTGACTCTATTTATAAGTCTGAAACTAATAGGTTTACCTCTTAGATCACTGGATCAAAAGCTCTTGTTGTTAACTACTCTTTTCAAGACAGTGACTATGATGTAGAAGAAGATACAAGAAGCAGTCAAGAATTCCTTAATGAACTAAATGTAGAGTTTCATGATAGAGCTCTCCTTGCTGATCAAAAAAGATATTACAAAAGATCTGGCAGAGTTGGGTAAACTAAAGAAGACAAATCGAAAGTGACATGCTACACCTGTGGAAAGACTGGTCATTTTTAGAAAGATTGTTGGTCTAACGAAACTTCTTCCCCAAGCTTTCCTTTCTCCAGCATTGCTCATAACAAGAATAAGTTCTCACCATCGTCTTTCACACAAGCCTCTCACTCTGATTTAGAAGGCAAGAAAGACTAAAAAGTCAAATACAAAGCATTGAAAGCTGAGATGATGAAGCTAAATCAAAAGGTTGATGATGCAGCCAAGAAAAAAGAGAGCAAAAAGACTGACAAAGGTCTGATTGCTGAATATTTTGACTAGGATGATGAACCTCTCACTTCTAAAGATGAAACCACTACCACTGTTAGAGCCTTCATGGTTGTTGCTGAAGATGAACCAGTAGTTGGTAAAGTAAAGCTAGATCTGGCCAATGGGTTGACATCACCATGAAAGAGGTACAAAGATTGCTCACTATGTCTGAAGATCAGGATAGAGACCATGTCCTTGACTATACCCTGGTTGACCTCCACTTTGTGGAAGAACAAAGAAAAAATCTGTTGAATAAATTTCACAATGTTAAACAGGATTTAAATTTAAGTCAATCTGAAACAACCAACCTTAAACCATTTGTTGGCCTTGCTAATCAACTTCAAAATGAAGTAAGTAAACTCTCTTCTAAAAATGAATCTTTGACTGATGAAAATGCTAAACTCAAAAGAACCATTGTAATATGGAACAAATGTCAATATACTGTGGAAGAGATTGTCTCTGAAAGCATACCAGGAAATATTGTCCAAGTAATTGGGGGAAAGGGAAGGTATAAAAATCATATACTTGTGTCAAAAGTCAAATTTGTCCCTTCAAAATAACAATCTCCTAAAACCACCTCTGTAGTTGAGAATGACTCTAAAGAAGAGTCTGAAGATCTCAGTCCCCTTCCAGCCCCACCTAAACTCGTTGGGGTTGGTCCTTCTGAGTCTATACTTGGTCCTATACCAGCCACCGTGGTCTTCCAAATAATTTCAGTTCATTAACTTGATCTGTTGAAAAAACCTCTAAAAAGGTGTTTGTGGCTAAGGAACCCAAAGTGACAAAACTAAATCTTCTCTCTAAAGAGCTATCACCCACCAAGAAACTTCCTCTTACCCTAATGGAAGAAGTTAAAGGTTTGAAAAAACAAATCAAACCTCTGTCTGACAGTTCATCAATTGGTTCACATGGTGAAGGAACCAATAGTAGCTCAAAGGGGAGAACTATGTTCAGACCTTGTAAACATTGTGGGTTCAAGAATCATTTGTTTGAAAATTGCTTAACGAAAACGAAATGTATTACATGTGAGTCTACTGAACATACTTCCAGAGATCATGAGGAGATCACTGTTGTCCAAAAGGCTAGACTGAAAATAAGATCTAAAACTCCTCACAAGCCCTCTAAGAGACCTGAACCTAGACCCAAAGAGTATCCCCAAAGACTTAGACCCTCTCCTCTTTGAAAGTACTGTGGATTTCATGATCATCACTCTGATGAGTGTGAACACTATCTCGGATGTGACATCTGTGGGAGTATGCGTCATGAAACCAGAGACTGCAACCAACGAGGGGGAGAAAGGAACCAAAGACGACCCAATGTCGCTCAGAGACAGAATGGACCCACTGGAAAGTGGGTTCATCGTCGAAACTAATTTAGTTTCATTATATCTAAGCAAGAACGCTTGAAGAAATCTATTGGGTATCTGGATAGTGGGTGCTCCCGACACATGATAGGGGTTAAACGATATCGGCATAGATATAAACGGGAGTCTGGTCCCAAGGTAGTCTTTGTAGATGACTCCTCAGGGGATACTAAAGGATATGGCTCAGTGGATTGTAATAAAATCACCTTCACAAGGGTCTCTTATGTGAATGGATTGAAGCATAACTTAATTAGCATCAGTCAACTTTGTGATGTTGGTTTCAAAGTTCTGTTCACCAAGATCCAATGAACAATCATCAATCAAAATGATGATGTTGTTCTAGTTTCACCAAGAAGAAGGGATGTGTATGTTATTGACATGACATCATTTATATAAGGAAGCAACACCTGTCTCTTTGCGAAAGCCTCTGATAGTGAAATATGGCTCTGGCATAAGAGACTGTCTCACCTAAACTTCAAAAACATCAACAAACTGGCCAAGAATAATTTAGTTTTTGTACATCCCTCTCTGACCTTCTCCAAAGATAAGCCATGTTTAACATGTGAAAAATGAAAGCACCACAGAGCCTCTTTCAAAACCAAACAATCATTCTTTATCAATAAGTGCCTCCATCTTCTTTATATGGACTTATTTGGACCAGTAAAACCTTAATCCCTAAATCACAACAAATACACATTGGTCATTGTCGATGAATTCTCTAGGTTCACTTGGGTATTCTTTCTACAAAGAAAAAGTGAAGCTACTAATCATATCATGTCATTCATAAGAGAAATCGAAAACTTCAATTACTGCGGAGTTAAGGCTATTAGAGGTGATAATGGCACTGAATTCAAGAATCATGCCATGGAAGCCTTTTGTGATGAAAATGGCATATCACAGAACTTTTCAACCACAGGCACCCCATAACAAAATGGTGTCGCTGAAACAAGGAATAGAACCCTCATAGAGGCTACCAGAATAATGCTCAGCAAATCCAGACTTCCAAATCAATTTTGGGGTGAAGCTGTTTATACAGCTTGTTACACACAAAATAGATCCATCATTGTGAAGAGACATGGTAAAACCTCCTATGAAGTTTATAGGAAGAGAACCTATGATGTAAGCTACTTCCATGTCTTTGGTTGCCCTGTTTTCATTCACAACAACAAGGATCATCTGAGAAAATTTGATGAAAATTCAGATGATGGTTTCTTTCTTGGATATTCTCCAAACTCTAGAGCTTTCAGAGTGTTCAACATACGTAGACAAGAGCTGGAAGAATCTATCCATGTTACCTTCAATGAAGATGATGCTATCACGTCTCACCTCAAGTCAAATGTTGGTGACATTGACTTTAATGAAGTCAAGTCTTATCCAGAGGATGATTTCTCAATCCCAAAAGAATCATCTCAAAAATGTCACAAGAACTACCTATATGTTCATGCATTTGATCCCCACACCATCACTGATTTAGCTCCAAAGGTAGCTGTATGTGAAACGCCCACTCCACCTCTGGCTGTGAAAACTCTGATCTTGACATTCTTAATTCTCAAATAGATTAAGAAATCATGGATGAAGAAATAATATGTTATTAACAACCTTCAAACAACGAACCTGTTGTGACTTCTGAACCCACAGAGACACCTACACCTCGGTCTAAATGGCGTAGAAGCCAAGATATTCTTCTTGTAAATATTCTTGGTGAACCCTCTGAAGGAGTCACCACTAGAGGAAAATTAAGATCTCTGGAAACTGTCTCAGCAAACGAATGCCTTTTCGTTGACTTCCTCTCTGGAGATGAACCTAAGAACGTTGTTGCTGCTCTACTTGATAAAAGATGGGTTGTAGCTATGTAAGAGGAGTTGAATCAAATCAAGAGGAACAAAGTGTGGACTTTGGTTAAAGCTCCAATTGGAAAGCAAGTGGTTGGAACCAAATGGGTTTACATAAACAAAATGGATGAAGTGAAACACCTGTTTCCCGACTCTAAAATTTGACCATAATATTGAAAATTTTAGTCAAAAATATGATCGTAAAGGACCCGTTGTTACTTTTTTAAAAGCTGACCAAAATATAAAAATATTCATACCTTAAAATTACTTTTAGATTAAACTAGACTCGATTACCTTTCCAACAATATAAAGAACGACTTGTAACTCATTACGGATCAAAAGATATAGAGAAAACAAGTTACAACATTTTGGACTTCACAGAAGGCTTTTGGCCGTCGGCCGAGGGTTCACGGTCGCAGGCTAAACCCTTCTGAGGCCTTTAGCCGCAGGCTGAGGTCCCCAGCCGCAGGTCGAGCCAAGATTTTAAGCCTCTAAGGCCTTTAGCCGTTGGCCGATGGCCACAGCCACAGGCCGGGCCCAGTTTTTTCCCAAATTAACACATTTCGTATTTCCTTTCAAAAACGACGTCCACAACTCAAAACTTTACCAAACTTTCTAGGACTTAATAAAACATTAAAACACATCGTTTTAATAAATATTTACGGTCTAAAAGACCCGTGATCAAATACCTTTCGAGCTTTACCAAACACCCATTTCGACCCGTTTATATACATTACAACTTATAATTTAACAAATGATCTTAACCCAACTTTAACATATACAAAGCCTTAGACACTTGACTACAATATTAACAAGTCGTTTACGATATTTAGACCTTTAACTTGGGGGTTCAACATTAGCACGATCTTGGTATCTATACTAAGCTCATACACTTAAACCAATAGCTTCTAGTCCACAAGCTAAACATTATCATTCCATGCTTCTAAGATCTAGGCCTTAATCCATTCATTACCTCCTTTAAAAAGACCCTATAAAATGGTTGAATACTAAACCGTAAGCATTACACTTAGTAAGTAAACGGCAATAATATGTCACCAATACTTCATATACACAATTAAGCAACAATAGCATTAACATTACATCATAAAAACATTCATAACATTATTTACAACATTCACTTGTTCATTATTCTACCACTTCCATAGTTAGACATTCCAACTAACTTTAATAACTTCTACTAACACATTAATCATCCATAGCATAACAACTAAGCCACATAACACATATTGTGATAATCTATATTGTAGCACATCATAACCAATTTACTTACCTCAAATCCAAGCTAAGTTACCAAAGATCATCATCAACCTCCTTACTTGGTCTTTATTCAATACAATCATCAAGTATTTACATAATCATATAATCATACCCGTCATACCCTTCATCATCATAATCACCATATGATCATACCTTGTTCACATGATGAAACCCAATAGAGGTATATAATTTTTAATCCTTTTAACCATCTTTATTGTAACCCAAAACATTTTATTAAGATGATCATATCATGATCATCAAAAAATCACCAAATCGTTCAAAATTCATTAGCTAATCATAAACCCATATCATTAACACTTTAAAACTTGGTTTATAACCACAATTACCCACCCTCCACCCCCCCCCCCCCCCCCCCCACCCCCCCCAAATTGGGTATATAAACCCTATCATCAAAATTATTAATTAAATTCAAGATAGAGGTTACTTACTTGCATAGGATCATTGTTATAGTTTAAACCCTTAAACTATAACCTCAAAACCTTCATAAATTGATTATCAGGATTTGGGTTTCCCTCCATTTTTATCTTTTAAGCTAACAAAACAAGCACTTTTCATAAAATCAGGAATTGTCTAGAGTTCTAGGGATTTATCATTAGATAATGATAACTTTAATCAAATGGCCATAATGGTCCTTGAGTACAATTTCTTTATAAATATACACATAATACTTTCAATCCCATTTTACATATACTTTGACCAATACTTTGACTTACGAGTTTGACTAACCAACCACGTAAGACATTCAGACTTATAAAGTCGTAGTCAAACTCACCTGATGGGATTCTCGTATTTAAATACTTTAAATGCGTTTTTGGGGTGTTATATGAAGCTGTCATGATTGTTAAAAACAAAGCAAGGCTAGTGGTGTTGGGTTACAATCAATCAGAGGGAATTGACTATGATGAAACCTTTGCACTAGTTGTCAGACTAGAGGCTATCAAGATTTTTCTAGCCTATGCAACTTATATGGGTTTCATGGTCTACCAGATGCATGTTAAAAGTTCATTTCTCAACGGGAAACTTGTAGAGGAAGTTTATGTTAAACAACCTCAAGGGTTTGAAAACAGTGACTACCCTAGCCATGTTTGTAGACTCCACAAAACACTCTATGGGATGAAACAAGCACCTAGAGCCTGGTATGAAACCCTGTCTAAATTTCTAGTTGAAAATAAATTTTTCAGATGTACTATTGACCAAACCTTTTTCACTTATAGGTCC
The DNA here is from genome assembly GCA_025667525.1 of Glebionis coronaria. Lineage (NCBI taxonomy): Eukaryota > Viridiplantae > Streptophyta > Magnoliopsida > Asterales > Asteraceae > Glebionis > Glebionis coronaria. Next base: position 622,459,762 of record CM046875.1, on the reverse strand, counting down.
AAGGTGATGTCATTATTGGAAAACCCGCTTAAAAATACCATTAAATTATAAGTTTTATTATTTTAGTTATTCACAACAAGTAACTACGTATAATAAATTACGACACGACAAGATACAAGTAAATACGTATATTATAGATACGATAAAGACAAGATAACAATAATTACGTATAATTAATACTACATGACACGGTAGATTTAACACGAAATTAAAACACGAATTTACAATACACGGGATATGGATAAAACACGATAACATTTACAAAGGGGCTTGTTTGGCCGGTTATTAAAGAAAGAAAGAAAAGGGGCCCAAGCCCGGCCCGTGATTGGAAAATAAACACACAGAGGATCACTATTCACATCAATTCATTGTTAATAAAAAGGATTAGAGTTTTGTGTGGTGTAGCCGCCGGCAGAAAAACAACAAGTGGAAAACAAACCATTTTGGTCTTTGATTGTTCGAGTTTGTGTTCATGTAATTCTTTCTTAATTCAAATACCTTCAGTAAGCATTAATCCTACTTTTCTTACTTATTATTCTTGGGAAACATGAATAAATCAATTAAAATGTGTGAAACATGTGTTTTGATAATTAAAATGAAGGTAGGATCGTATTTTGTTGTTTGGTTGATCTCGGAAACCGAGAACCCTACCAAAGGGTGCTCTCGGTGGGATCATAAGTCCAACAGCCGCAACCACAAATGGCTCGGAGGTTGGCTCCCTTTGAAAGCCGTAACCTTCTAGCAGGGGCCACAGAGAGGATTTTGACCAAACAGGGGCAACCGGGACTTGGTCTCGGTGGGGGAAAAGGCTGAATCGGTGGGAATTGCTGCTAGGGCAGTGGCAATCTTGGCTGGGCAGTAGGAACCCGGGGCTGGACAGCAGCAGGGGTGGTGATGTTGCCTTGGTTTGGAAGCCAAGACCTTATGGTCTCCGAGGTGTTGTTTTAGAGCTCGGCTAAACCTAGACACACCGGTGTTTGGTTTATTATTTTGGGTTATTTAATTTCGGGCTTAAAAGTAGTTAGCTTATTAAATTATTGGTGAAATCAATCACGGGCTTATTAAAGAGTGAATTTAGTTAAATTAATAGTATTATTAATCACGGCTTAAGTTACATGAACGTATTGACTCGGCTTAATTCCGAACTTATTATATTACTCTAGTTTAACATGGGCTTATTTTTATGTAACTTAAAATAAGATTAGTTGTTTGGAATCAAGACTTGATATATAATTAATTATAATGCATGAACTATTTTACTTATAATTATTTATGATACATGACATGATATCATTTAATAATTAAATTAAATCTATGATATAGTATTAATTAATAAATCAAGTATATTAATAATTATTTTTAAACTATGATATATGAAATTTAATTATTATAATAGGCTTATTAATATAATACGGAGTAATTATCTTTTACCATGACTTATAATAACTAGCTTATTTAATTTAAATATTAAATCGTGACTTATAAAACTAGCTTATTCAATGAACAAGATATATTACTTATGTATATTATGTATATTAATCGAGCTTATTACTATTTATGGAAACTTACTATTTATAAAAACTTTCTAATTTTGAAAACTTATTGTTTATGAAAATTTACTATTTTTGGAAACTTACTATTTATGTAAACTTACTATTTTTGGAAAGTTACTATATATGGAAACCTGCTATTTTGGAAAGTTACTATATATGGAAATCTGCTATTTTTAAAAAGTTAATAATTATAGAAATATCAAGTATAATAACACATAAAACATGTAATACAGTAATCAAGAGCACATGAAACGTATAATACTAAGAAAGACACGATAAAGCATGAATAAGTAAAACAAGTCAAGAACAAGTAAATTAAACTTAGAATCAGTAAGTTATACATGAACAAGCAACTCATACACGTCCTTTCTTATGTAGCACTCGTGAAGTCAGAGTAGTACTTTCCGTCTTTCATCTTTATTCATAGACTGGACATATGGTACGGATATTCCGTCCTTCAGTAGAGACATTCTCTTTATATGCATGATTAGGATTCCTCGTTTGCTGCCATCTGTTTTCCCCAGTTTTCATTTCATAAAAAACTTTCATTGTTTGCCATGCTATCATTTTAAATTACCTGAGTTATATACATGCATGACGATGACCACCTAGTTATGGAGGTACCATAACCATGACACTTGAGGCACCAGTGTCATGACTCTTATGCGACAAGAGTGATTTCTCGCGGCATCCTTTCAGTTACATTGGCCATTATTATTATTATCATGTGAGGCGTATGGGTGCATCCTAATACATGTTTTGCAGTTTTACAAGGTGATTGTGGTGTGTGCTCTACATCCATCACATTGGAGTTGATCCCTCCACCCATACTTATATTATTAGAGTACACCCCTCTAATTGCATGACGAGGTCACCCCTCTATGTATTCATACACGTTGATATATGTTATGACCTATATGAGCTCATTGGCATTTAAACTATTTTGGATGCATAAACTTAAGATGTTTTAGTTATCTTTTATTTATAAAACGGCCTCTAGGTTTTCCAGGACATACACATTTTTCGCTGCTCTCATTATTGATTACTCATTTTCAGTTATTCTTATCATGTCATTATATATCCATTCACTGAGCGTATTGCTAAGCCGGATTTTCTTTTTCATGTCTCATACGGCTGGTACCGAAGGATAATATTGGGCATCGCGAGTATGTGCTTCGCATGAGAGCTACCTGAGTTTTCTTCTCTTATGCATTTTAATACTTATGCTTCATTTGGACATATGTTTTGTCCTTTAGCCTTATTTTATTCTTTTTATGTTGAGTTTATGAGGAGAGCCGATGTTTGATTATGGCTTTCCTGTTGGTCTTTTACGTCTTTATGATGTTATGCCTTTAGTATGCTTTGATGACACACTATAAATGTAAAATAACAGTCTACTTGTCAAAATGGGTCATTACAATTATGGTATCAGAGCTAAGGCTTTGACCTGTAGGCTCTAAAACTTGACATGTGACTAGTGGGTGGTCACCAGGATCTTCCTAAACCGACGTTTGTTAATTGCCATGTATTAATATTTTCAGAAACTTTGTTGGTTTTTATTATGATGTTTTCTTTTGAAATTTTACTAAGTATGGACTGAACCATAGTCGTCCATACTTAGCCACACGTGTTGATTCCCATTTATGATGTTTTCTTTTGGATTTTGACTAGTATGGACTGAACCATAGTCGTCCATACTTAGTCCCATGTTTATTCCCTTTTGAATTTTGACTAGTATGGATTAAACCATAGTCGTCCATACCTAGTCACGTGTTGTCAGTCTTTGCTCATTATATTTTCCCTTGAATTTTGACAAGTATGGGTTGAACCATAGTCGTCCATACTTAGTCACTTGTCCTTCTTTCGAATTTTGTGGATTAAACCATATTCGTCCACACTGGTCAATGTTAAATCTTTGTTGATTATGCTTTTGTGTTTCTTTATGTCAATTATGTTTTCATACTTTCATGTTGATTTTGTTTCATGCTGATTAAGTTTTCATGCTCCCTTATGTTGATTATGTTTTCATGTTTCTTCATGTTGATTATGCTTTCAGGCTAGACATTGATGGATTTTGTATAAATCATACTTTCATGATAGTCATGGTTGGTTTTCATCAATAATGCTTTCATGCTAGTCCTCGTTGAATTCGTTTAATCATGCTTTTATGCTTCTTTATGCAACTGAAATTATGCCTACACTGGAATAGCTAGGCTATTACGTTGTCTCTTTCAGTTTGGTTTTCTAACCGTTTAATCATTTACCTTCCTTGATCATCTCATATGGTTGGCACCGTACCGATCATCTCATGTGTATTCCATATGTACTCCATGTATCGTATTCCATGTGTAATCCATGTACCGTGTTCCATATGTATTCCCCTTACCGTAATCCATGTGTATTCGTTAGTCGATTCTCGATCATCTCGGGCGTATTCCACTTACCGATGTTGCTCAAGTGTTGATTTTGTTCGCAACTTGGAGAACCAAGACAACGACGAAGGTTGTAAAACCGCATAAAATACATGAAGACATTAAATACATGAAAACACGGTTTAATTAAAACTTTATAAAAAAATTAATACATGACAAGTATAATGAACATTAAATGAATAAATACAAGTATTACGTATATTATTTATTAATTTATGACAAGTATTTACGTATAATAAATAATGCACGACAAGAATTAACACAAGTTTAAAACACGAACACATGCCATGAATATCAACGCACGGGAATTAATAAAACACGAACACGAAAAAATATATTAAAAGGGGTGTTTGGCCGGCCATAAAAAAAGAACAAGAGGGCCCAAGCCCGGCCCATTAACCTATTAACTAGTAACAAAAGACTCCCACGGAATTTCATTTAACAAGTATTTACAAAAATAATAAAAACCCTAGTCTCCTTGTTCCCTTTTGGCCTCCGGTTCTACAAGAGAAAAATAAAGGGAAAAATCTTTTTGATCTTTGATTTGTTACGGGTATTGTTCATGTTTATAAATCACTAATCATTACGCATTCGGTAAACCTTTACTTAATTTCATTTTTCTCAAGAATCATAAGTTAAACATATGAATTAATTATAAAAAATATGATATAATCAAAGAAAAACATGGAATTAAATCGGATCTTGGTTGGGTTTTGCACGGGAACCGAGACCACAAGGGTCTCAGTGGGTATTGCCGCCGGCTAGCCGAGCCCTAAAGGGGTCTCGGTGGTTGTTTTTGTGGGTCAGCTGCAACACAAACAAACCCTACAGTGGGGTGTTTGGTCACGCAGTGGCAACCGAGAGCGAGTGATCTCGGTGGGAAAGTTGGGCCAACAGGGGAAACCGGCTATAGCAGGTGGTAAAACCACTCGGCCAGTGGCATGAAGCCACGACCAGTGACAAGGAACCACAGCCGGGGGCCTGTGGTGGTTGGTGTTGGTGCTGCCAAGACATAGGAGTCTCGGTGAGCATTGATTCGGGTCTCGGGTAAACCGAAACACACACAAGGGTGTATTTGGTCATGAATTTTGCTCAATTAATTTCGGGACTTAGGATATAATTTAATTATTAAATTACTAATGATTTAATCATGGCCCATTTAACTTTAAACTTATAATTATTATTTTCTATAGTTATTCATGATATTGAACATGGCATATAATTAATTTTAATTAAAGACTTAGCCTAATTAAATAAATATACTTAAACCATGGTATAATTAAATTAATTAATGTTTAACTTAATTATACAATTATCAAGTTATAGTAAAGTTTATTAAGATATAAGCCATGCTTTGCTAATTAATAATTACTTTATGAAATCATGTTATATTATTAATTAATAATTAACTATAAGATTATGAAATGTTCTATTGTGTATTAAATAAACTTTACTATATTATTTAATGAATCATGACTTATAAAATATGTTCATTAAGCCTCAGCTTATATTATATGCTTATTGAACTAGCTTATTACTATTTATAGAAACATACTAATTATAGAAACTCTCTATTTTTGGAAACTTACTAGATATGGAAAATTTCTGTTTTTGAAAACTTACTATTTATGGAAACTTACTATTTTTGAAAAGTTGCTATATATGGAAACCTGCTATTTTTGGAAAGTTACTATATACAGAAACCTGCTATTTTTAGAAAGTTACTCATTATGGAAATATCATGAATAATAACACATGAAACATGAAATACGTTAATCAAGAACACATGAAACACTAAGAAATACATGATAAAACATGAAATAATAAAACAAGTCAAGAACACGTAAAACAAGTAAAAAACAAGTATCACAAGTCAAGAGTAAGTAAAGTAAACTAAGAATCAGTAAGTTATACATGAGCATACAACTCATTCATGTCCTTTATTATGTAGCACTCGTGAAGTCAGAGTAGTTACTTTCCGCCTTTCATCTTCTTTCATTACTGGACATAAGGTACGGATATTCCGTCCTTCAGTAAGGACGTTTTCTTTCTATGCATGATTAGGATTCCTCGTTTGCTGCCATCTGTTTTCCCCAGTAGTTTACATGTTATAAAACTTTTTAGTAATTGACATGTTATCATTTTAAACTGCCTGAGTTATATACATGAATGACTATGTCCACCTAGTTATAGAGGTAGCATAACCATGACACTTGTGGCACCGTTGTCATGACTCTTCCGCGACGAGAGTGATTTCTTGTGGCGTCCATTTCAGTTACTTGGCCATCATTATTATTATCATGTGGGGCGTATGGGTGGATCCAAGTACATGTTTTGCAGGTTTACAAGGTGACTGTGGTGTGTGCTCTACATCCGTCACATTGGAGTTGATCCCTCCACCCAGACTTACATATTTAGAGGCCACCACTCTAATTACATGACGAGGTCACCCCTCTATGTAGTCATGCACGTTGATACCTTTCATGACCTATATGAGCTCTTTGGCATTTAAATTATGTTTTCGTGTATAAACATAAGACTTTTCAGATATAAACCAATTTATGAAACATGTTCCAGGTTTTCCAGGACTTACACATATTCCGCTACACTTCATACTTTACATATGTTTCAGTTATTCTTATCATGTCATTATATTCGTTTACTGAGCGTATTGCTTAGCCGTATTTTCTTTCCATGCCCTATACGGTAGGTACATAGGGACGAACTTGAGCAACTGAGAGTACGTGCATATGATGGAATCCACCTTGGACTTATTTTCCTTTTGCATTTCATATACTTATGATTGCTTGGACATTGTTTGGTCCTTTTCTACATTCTTTACTTTATGCATGTGTGAGCTTATGTTTGGAGACTGATTTTGATTCCAGTTTTACTTTATGGTCATTTATGTTTTAAGACATTTACCTTGCATGCTTTGATGACACGTCATAATTATCATGTAACGGTCTACTTATCAAAGTGAGGTGTTGTAATTATGGTATCAGAACCTGGTTTCGACCTGTAGGCTCTAAAACTTGACCTGTGACTAGTGGGTAGTTACCAGGATCTTCCTAAACTGACAGTTGATTTTATTTCATGTATCATTGCTTTTCTGTTAAGTTTTGACTAGTATGAATTGAACCATAGTCGTTCATACTTAGTCACATCTTTTCTTGTGAATTTAGACTGGTATGGGTTGAACCATAGTCGTCCATACTTAGTTACATGTTTTTCGTTGAATTTTGTGGGCTGAACTATAGTCGTTCACACCAACGGTTTTCAAATTTTATTTCAATACAGTCATACTTCTTTCATGTTCCCTCATTAATATCTCATGTTTATAATAGATTAATCATTTAATTTCTTTTGAAATTGTCAGATGGTTAACACACGCACAGACGCGGAACTCGCTGCATCTGTCAATGCAGCTTTGCAGGCTATGCTTCCCCAAATCCGCAATCAGATTCGGGAAGAATATCAGGTTATACCAAATAATGCCAATCCTCTACCTCCTCCACCAGTCACACTCCACATATGGCTGGAACGATTCAATAAGCAGAAGCCTCGATCATTTGAGAAGGCTGATATCCCATCAGATGTTGAGAACTGGATATCACATATGGGGAAGATCTTTGACGTCATGGGTTGCGATGGGGTATACAAGGCGAGGTTGGTTGTCTACAAGTTTGAGGGTGATGTGTTAGGATGGTGAAGGGCTTACAAGCAAACCAATAGAGGTGAGGCATGGCTTACCACATTGACATGGGTGCAGTTCAAGGAGTTGTTCTACAGTAAGTTTTTCCCTAGAGTTGAGCAAGAACGACCGGAGAGGGATTATCATGCTATCCGTCAGAAGGTAGGTGAGAACAACACAAAATTCATGCAGCGTTTCCTCAGGCTAGCTGGTTTTCTAGGTGCAGCTGCTGGCACAGCAGAGGATCAAGCGAAGCATTTCCGTTGGGCTCTTCGCCATTCAATTACTGATCGCTTGTTGTTTGCTACATTTACCAATGTGGTACAAGTTGTGGACGCAGCACGTAGTTTGGAGATTCTTCAAGAGAAAGATGAGTATGAGGAGTCGGAACGACCCGAGAAGAGGTATACTTCAGTTATCAAGCATTATCATCTCATTCCTATAAAAAATCAAGTATACATCATGCTCTATTCTATTGTATCTTTCTGACAGAAGGGTGAAGACCAGTCTCAGCCGGCCACTCAGCAAAACAACTACAAGGGACACGGTCAGACTAACGACCGTTATGGATCAGACAGGCGTGGCGGTAGGGATAACTATCGTAATAATGCCAACCGCTCCAACAACAGTAGGTCCCTAAAATTTAAAATCTTCCATGTTAAGCTTCTATATGACACAAATTCTAACATCTCAGCATTATAACAGGAACTCCGATGACGGGCGTGACCAGGACAACAAGAGTCAGCAGCCTAACCGTTTAGCTCAATCTGGTATTATACCTAAACTTTCAGCGTAGTCATGTTTATGTTCCAACAATCATGTCTCACACAAATCTTCTGAATTAGGCTCTCAACTAGCAAGGGTACCCACTGGAGGGTGTTCCCAACCCATCTGCAACACCTGTGGACGAATGCATCCTGGTCCATGCCGTCGTGCTACAGGTGTCTGCTTCAAGGGTGGGCAATCTGTTCATCTCATGAAACACTGCAAGAAAGGGGAAACCGTTGGTACATCAGGACATGCCCCTCAGAAACCAGCAGCATTTGGCTGTATGTTCACCACTACTAGGGACCAGGCCAACAAGTCTTCAGGTACCATTACTAGAATCTTATTTATGTATGGACATGTTGCCTGTGTTCTGTTTGATACGGGTGCGGCCCATTCAGTTATATCTACTACTAGTGTTGCTCATATTAATAAGACACCTACACCACTTGATAACGTGTTAAATATCCATGCCTATGAGAGACTCTGTTCACATTACTCATGTGTACAGAGATCTTCCCTTAGAATTTGATGACAAGATTCGTCTTGTCAACACATTTCCTTTGGACATGTGAGAATTTGATATAATTTTAGGCATGGACTGGTTAGCAAAACACCACACCATGATTGATTTCCATACATATCGAGTCATATTCGGCTATGTTCAAGCTCCATAATACATTCATAATGGTTTTATACCAGGAAAGTCTGTACAAATCATTTCTGCATTACAAGAACGTGCCTTATTAGCTCATAGCTACGAAGGTTTCTTGGCTACCATTCATGACACGACTACTGAAACTCCATCTATTCATGATCAGCCGATTGTTTCAGAATTCCCAGATGTATTTCCATAATAACTTATGTGTATACCACCTATCTATGAAGTGGAGTTTGGCATTGATCTCATTCCAGGAGTTGAACCTATCTCCAAGGCTCTTTATCATATGGTTCTCATTGAGCTCAAAGAGTTGAAAAACCATCTGCAGGAGTTACTGGAGCGAGGTTTTATTCGCTCGAGTGTATCACCATAGGGTGCACCGGTGCTATTCGTTAAGAAGAAGGACGGAAACATGCGACTGTGCATTGACTACCGTGATCTGAACAAGATCATGATCGGAAACCGTTATCCATTACCACGTATCGATGATTTATTTGACCAACTGCAAGGTGTCAAACCCTTTTCTAATATTGATCTACGATCAGGCTACCATCAGCTGCGAGTGAAGGAGCAGGATATTTCTAAGACTGCTTTTCGCACACATTATGGTCACTAAGAGTTTATAGTCATGCATTTCGGACTCACGAACGCTCCAACGGTATTCATGGATTTGATGAACTGAGTTTTTCATGAGTTTCTGGACAAATTCGTCATTGTATTCGACATCTGATCTTTTTTAAATCTAAGGAAGAACACGAGGAGCATCTTCGCACGGTACTATAGATTCTTCGCCAGAAGCAACTGTATGCAAAATTTTCCAAGTGTGAATTCTGGTTAAATAAGCTGGCATTTTTGGGCCACATCTTTTCAGCAGAAGGAATTACCATCGATCATGCGATGGTTGAGGCTATCACTAAATGGCCAAGACCAACGTCTGCGACAGAGGTTCGTAGTTTTCTAGGATTAGCTGGATATTATCGCAGGTTTGTGGAGAACTTTTCAGGGTTAGCCTTGCCTTTGACTAATCTGATGTGTAAGGGAGAGAAATTTGTCTAGAATGATGAGCGGGAGAAGAGCTTTGAAGAACTTATGCAACGTTTGGTTTCTACACCTATTCTTACTCTCCCATCTGGCACAGGTGGATTACAGATTTATAGCGATGCTTCGAGAAAAGGACTTGGTTGTGTACTCATGCAACATGGGAAGGTGATTGCTTATGCATCACGACAACTTAAGCCATATGAAGAATATTATCCCACTCATGATCTGGAATTAGAAGCGGTTGTATTCGCACTCAAGATTTGGAGGCATTATCTTTACAGTGAGTCATGTGACATCTACACTAATCATATGAGCCTCAAATACATCTTCACTCAACGAGAACTAAACATGAGACAGAGACGGGGGTTAGATCTATTAAAGGATTATGACACCAACATTCAGTACCATCCGGGTAAAGCTAATGTAGTGGTTAATGCTTTAAGCACGAAATCAGCCATGATTGCTGGCATTAAGGTGGAAGAAGAAATTATTCGTGATATAGAGCGTTTAGACATTGAGCTTTTTGTACGTGGACAACATGGTTACCGGGCTAATCTGAGATTTGAGCTAGACTAAATTTCTCCGATCAAGGCAGCTCAAAAGGACGACGGTAAGATATGGGCGATTATTTATAATATCGATCAGCAGACTGAATTTTGTTTAGATGATGATAGCATTGTATGGCAGGGTACCAAGTTATGTGTTCCAGAAGATTCTACACTCAGAGAAGCCTTATTGACTGAGGCTCAGAGCTCTGCATTTTCGTTTCATCCAGGTTCTACCAAAATGTATCATGATCTCAAACAACATTTTTGGTGGAGCGACATGAAACAATATGTTGCTACTTTCGTTTCTAAATGTCTGACCTGCCAGCAAGTTAAGATAGAACATCAGCGAACTAGTGGTTTACTACAACCATTAGAAATTCCCGAATGGAAGTGGGACAAGATCTCCATGGATTTTATTACCGGACTACCGCAAACTCAGAAGAAGCATGATGCTATTTGGGTCGTTGTCGATCGTTTGATCAAGTCTGCACATTTCCTTCCAATCCGCAAGGATTACCCAGTAAGCCGATTGGCAGAAATATTCCAACAGGAGATCATGCGACTACATGGTACTCCATCAGATATCATATCAAATAGAGATCCAAGATTTACATCTCGTTCCTTGAGAGGTTTACAGAAAGCTTGGGGCGCCAGCTTCAAGCTTAGCACAACTTTCCATCCTCATATCGACGGTCAGTCAGAGCGTACTATTCAGACTTCGGAAGAAATGTTACATGCTTGTGCATTAGAATGGAAAGGAAGTTGGGATGACAACATCTGTTTGGTTGAGTTTGCTTACAACAACAGTTGACACGCAAGTATCAAGTGTGCACTTTTCGAGATGCTATATGGAAGAAAGTTTCGTGCTCCAATCTGTTGGGATCAGGTTGGTGAACGAATCATTGAGGGTCCAGATATGATTGAGGTGGCCAATGAGAAGGTTACCATTGCCAAGGCAAAGCTTCAGGAAGCTCGTGCTCGTCAGAAGAGCTATTAATAAGTGTGAAAACACTTATCCTTTTACCACTTATTTCCAATAATAACAAGACCAAAACGTGTATTCTATGTCGTAAAAGTCGGAATTATGCGTGGTTTGTGTTTTTATTATGTTTTAGGACCAAATGATGAAAAAGGAAGAAAACACGGGCTTTCACGGGCTTTTATCGAAGAAAACGAGAAAAGACGAAGTCAAAAGATCAAGAGTGCAAAAAGAACGGAAGTCCAAGGCCTATTCTGAAGATTTATCAAAGAAAAGTCTAAAGACGGAAGTTTAATGAAGTCGAAGAACTCAAGTCTAATAGAAGAAGAGAATTACAAGACTAGTTCAATATACATCGACAAATCCCGAGACGACGTCGAGAAAAGACAAAGAATTAAATCGAGTCGAGAAGACGTGAAGAAAGAAAGAAAGAAGAAGCAACACATGCACTCCTTCCCATTTTTCCCTATAAATACCCTCCTAATACACATTAGGAGGGTGGTTAGTTTTTAGTAGTTAGTTTCATTTTCATTTTTTCTTTCTAGTTTTAGAGAGAGAAAGTTCTCAACTTTCTCTCACTAAGTTCTCATCTTTCTTTCTTTTAATCTTTCAAGATTAAACCTTTTTGTATTGTGATTTCATTAATCAAGTTCTAGTTAAGCTTTTAATCTTTCATCTCTTTCTACCTTTCTTTGATTTTAGTTTACTTTTGGTGCGAATTACATTTGACCCGTGTTGTTCTTAATGTTTTTGTGCTAAAAAGTTAATCTTTTTATTCCTACTTAAGTTTTCATACGAATAAGCTTTAAGATCTTTGTGCTTATTGGCTTATTTATATGTTTAGCTTATTTACTTTTTAAAAAAGTTTTCTTAAAAAGTTTATCTTTTTATAGTTTGATTTAAAAGTTTACTTATTTTAAGTTTGGATAAGTTGTTATCTGGGCTTATTTAGTCCTTTTCACTTTAGATTCGTTCAAGTTTTAGTTTGAGCTTATTCCTTATAGCTTATAGCTTGGCTTATTTCGAATAAAAAGGGTAATCGGAAAAGGTATAAACCCTTTTCCGATTGTAGTATTCCGACTGCACTCCCCCTTTCTTCCGATCGTTTGATCGGAAAAGGGTTTTAAGACATCCCGATTTGCACCTCTGTATTCCGATCACCTTAGATCGGAATAGGGTTTTATATTCCGACTGTGGAGCTTTGTCTACATTCCGATTGGATGTTTTGCTAAACATTCTGATTTGACTCATGTTAATATATTCCGATTGCATTAGTTTGGTAACATTCTGATCAACCTTGTTTCCCATATTCCGATTGCACCAATTACATTATTCCGATCTGATTCCTTTTCAGACATTCTGACGGTGGGGTTTGTTGAGATTCCGATTGGATGTTTTGCTAAACATTCTGATTTGACTCAAGTTCTAGTATTCCGATTAGCCGTAATTTCTAATCATTCCTATTGGGCAATTTTACCACATTCCGATTAGCTTCTTTGCTCCATATTCCGATCATTGCTTCTGACCAGCCTATTCCGACCAGCATATTCCGACGGGATTCCGACCAGGGATTCCGACGGGCTTAATTTCTTGTTTTTGCAAAGTTTTCAAGTGTTAGTTTTATTAAGTGTTCAAGTATTTTTTTTCCAATCTTGCCTTTAAGTTTTCAAGCATTTATTTTTAACTCGTCATTCTAGTTTAATCTTTAAACTTCTACTTTACTCAACGACATTTACATTTATTTGCTATTAGTTTAAAATAGATAATCAACCAAACTATTTTCACTTCCACCAAGAACAATTGAGTCGCACTTTGAACCAATAGTCAATTCGAAGAGATTCGGACGATAACATTTTCTTACAAGGGAAAATCCCTAGTATTAAATGGCACCGCTGCCGGCTCTTTTCGTTAAGATTAAAGGTTTTTAGTGAGAGACGCGTTGGATTTTGGGATCCGTTCATCTTTGAACGTTATTTTCCTTGCTTTAAAATTTTCAAAAATAAAAAAAAATATAAAATCTTCAAAAATACAAAAAAATTGAAAAACCATAAAAACCAAAAATATTTCCTTTCTATTTTTCTAATCCTTTTGTAGGTGTGCATGCGTACTCGTGCTCGTAAGAAGAGAGTAGCTCAAGCCGAAGTCATTACTCAACCAATTGTCACCATGGACAATCAACCAATGATCGATCTTTTGCAATCGCACGTAGAAGGCAACACCGATGCAATTGTCATACCTGAGATTGGAGCCAACAAATTTGAACTCAAATCTGGCTTTATACAAATGGTCTCTGCTCAACCCTTCTTGGGCCGCTCACTTGATGATCCTCATGACTACATTAAAAGGTTTCTTCAGCTTACCAATACGGTTAAGTACAATGGGGTATCACAAGATGCGATTCGCTTGCAACTTTTTCCTTTCTCTTTAGAGGGACAAGCCCGTAATTGGCTTGATAAGGAACCTCCACAAAGTATTCTTACGTGGACGGATTTAGAGACCAAGTTTATCAACTACTTTTTCCCACCCTCACGTACTACCGCTTTGCGGAATGAAATTATTACCTTTGAACAAAAGTACGGTGAGTCTTTTAGTGAATCTTGGGACCGTTTTAAGGAACTTTTAAGGAAGTGTCCACAACATGGTTTAACGAAAGTACATCAAATCAATACTTTTTACAATGGTTTAAGCATGAACGACCAAGATTCACTAAACAGTGCCTCGGGGGGGTAATATTTTGGTTAAGTCTTCTAATGCTGCTTGGGATATTATTGAGAACAAATCTAGAGTACAAACCAAGAGTGTTAGAACTAATGTAGCAAGTTCTAGTACTAGTGATGCCGACAAAAGAATTGATAAGCTTACTTCGCTTGTGGAATCGCTTGCTTTACAAACTGCCAACAATGCCAAACAATTCAATGCCCAAGCTAATGTTTTGAGCCAATCATGTGATATATGCGGGGGATCTCACTCATACACCAATTGTCCTTCGACTCACGACAATCCGGAAAATGTGTATGCCGCCAACGGTGCCTATGCTACAGGAAGCTATCAAGCACGTCCTCAAGGTGACCTCAACTTGCTCAGCTATCGCTCAAACAACTTTCTTTCACCACCTGGTTTTCCCCCACAAAACCCAAACAACCTCAATCGCAACAATCAAAACCAACACGTGCTCCAAATAAATATCTAAACCAAAGAAACCCATATCCACCTCAAAGAAACAACCAAGTTTACCAACAACCTGCTTATCAACCACCCGCCTACCATGCTCCTCCTCTCAACCAACCAACAGCCTTACACCAAGATGTTGAAACCTACATGAGGACTAATGATGTGATCGTGCAAAATCTTCAGCAGGAAATGGCCAACATGAAAGCAGATATGGTGAAGCAAGGGAATGATCTTCGAGCTGATATGCGAAACACTTTGGCAAGTCAAACGAATGACTTGAGGAATATGATGGATAGTTTCTTCCCTAGTAATCAAGCCTCTGGATCGGGTTCTGTTCCGAGTAACACCGTTTCTAATCCAAGAGGGGAGATGAAAGCAATCACCACTCGCAGTGGAAAAGGTTTAAAGGAACCCGAGCTTCCTACACCTACACCGGTGATTGTGACAAAGGAAAACGAGTCTCTTTCTCTGAATCCTCCATCTCCTATTCCTCCAACTTCTACTTCTCCAATTCCACCACCTTCTACTTCTACCCCTCCACCACCCAAGGATGTGAGTGAGAATTCTATCCCAAAGCCTTCATCTCAACCCAATATACCTTATCCTTCGAGGTTGAGGAAAGAGAAATTGAAGAACAAGGATGATATTCAAGTTTCGAACTTTCTTAAAATGTTCAAACAACTGAATTTCAATATCTACTTTGCTGAGGCTCTCGCTCACATGCCCAAATACGCTAAAATGTTTAAAGATCTTCTCAGTGATAAGGAGAAACTTCTCGACATTGCTCAGACTCAACTTAATGAGAATTGCTCCGCAGTGCTCTTAAGGAAATTGACAACCAAACTAGGTGATCCGGGTCGTTTCTTGATTCCTTGCAACTTCCCGGGAGTAGAGAATTGCATGGCCCTAGCCGATCTAGGTGCCAGTATTAACTTAATGCCATTAAGTGTTTGGAAGCAATTATCTCTCCCCGAGTTAGTCCCCACACGAATGACTTTGGAATTAGCTAACCGTACGGTTGCTTATCCAGTGGGGATAGCCGAAGACGTCTTCGTTGGTGTCGACAAATTCACCTTCCCGGCAGATTTTGTTGTCGTTGACTACGAGATGGACCCCCGTGTTCCATTAATCGTCGGACCATTCCTGAGGACCGGTCGCACTCTCATTGATGTAGCCGCTGGCGAATTAATCATGAGAGTTGGTGACGATAAAATCGTCTTCAACATGGGTAAACTTTCTAAGCAGCCTTTGGAAAACGAGAGTGTTAATTTCATTGATGTTCTTGATGAGGCTTGTGAAGAACATTTCAAAGACGCTTGTAAAAGTGGTTCTTCTTCTTTACCCAATGTTGAGACCGTTGCCTCAATTGCTCCGTCATTGACTCCGTTTGGAGAAAGTAACTTAGATGATTTCGAAGCTAGCTTGGGTCCTCTCGATCTTAAGTATGATGGTTCTCCCACCGATTGGGATGAATACATTCGTACCATTGAGAAACTTCTCAATGAGCACCATACTTCTCCACCATCTCCTAAGGATATCTCTACCGATGATCCGAAGTTGACTACGCCGTCCATCGAAAATCCTCCGGATTTAGAGCTTAAGGATCTTCCGTCTCATCTCGAGTACGTTTTCCTTGAAGACAACAAGACGTTACCGGTCATCATCGTTAAAGACTTGAAAGAAGAAGAAAAATCCCGACTTATCGCCGTGCTGAAGAATCACAAGAAAGCGATTGCTTAGAAGATCTCCGATATTCGTGGAATTGATCCTCACTTCTGCACACACAAAATTCTCATGGAGGACGACTTTAAACCCACTATTCAAAGTCAAAGAAGGGTGAATCCTAAGATCCATGACGTAATCAAAAAAGAGGTTATCAAACTTCTTGATGCGGGAATGATCTATGCTATCTCGGATTCACCGTGGGTTAGTCCCGTCCATTGTGTGCCTAAGAAAGGCGGAATCACCTTTGTTCCCAACGAAAACAAGGAGTTGATTCCTACTTGTCTCGTTACAGGGTGGAGAGTTTGTATAGACTATCGCAAACTCAATGATGCTACGAGAAAGGATCATTTTCCCCTTCCTTTCATGGACCAAATGCTTGAACGTCTAGCGCGTAATTACTATTACTGCTTTTTAGACGGTTTCTCCGGGTATTTTCAAATTCCCATAGATCCCAAAGACCAAGAGAAAACCACATTCACTTGTCCTTATGGAACATTTGCCTACAAAAGAATGCCTTTCGGCTTATGCAATGCTCCTGGGACATTCCAAAGGTGTATGATGGCTATCTTCCATGACATGGTTGAAGAAACTATGGAAGTCTTCATGGATGATTTCTCGATTTATGGTGATTCTTTCTCTGCTTGCCTTGCCAATCTAGAACGTATGCTTAAGCGGTGTGAAGACACTCGCCTTCTTCTAAATTGGGAAAAATGCCATTTCATGGTAAAAGAGGGCATCGTGCTAGGACACAAAATCTCCAAAGCCGGTCTTGAATTGGACCGTGCTAAAGTCGATGTTATTGCTAAATTGCCTCCACCTTCAACCGTGAAGGGTGTGAGAAGTTTCCTCGGTCATGCGGGCTTCTATCGTCGATTCATCCAAGATTTTTCTAAAATCGCTCGCCCGATGACCCACCTCTTGGAAAAAGATACTCCTTTCATCTTTTCCAAAGAGTGTCTTGAAGCCTTCAATCTTCTCAAAGATAAGCTAACTAAGGCACCGGTCTTGGTTACCCCTAATTGGGAGCTACCTTTTGAGTTGATGTGTGATGCTAGCGACTTTGCTATTGGAGCGGTTTTGGGCCAAAGAGTGAACAAACACTTCCAAACAATCCACTATGCTAGCAAGACAATGACGGGGGCTCAATTGCATTATACGACAACCGAAAAAGAGCTTTTAGCTGTTGTCTATTCTTTTGAAAAATTTCGCCCCTATCTTGTCCTTTCTACCACCATTGTGTATACCGATCATTCCGCGTTGAAGTACTTGATGACTAAGCAAGATTCTAAGCCAAGACTTCTTCGTTGGTTTTTGCTCCTTCAAGAATTCAACATTGAAATTCGTGACAAAAAGGGAGCTAAAAACCTAGCCGCGGATCATCTCAGTAGACTTGAGGATCCTTATCAAGGGGATCATCCGAACAAAGAGATCAATGAATCTTTTCCCCTTGAGGCCTTAATGTCTATCAATTCTAATCTCGATGACACCCCGTGGTTTGTGGACATTGCAAACTACTTAGCGGGTGGGATTCTCAAGGAAGGGCTCACGTCCCAACAAAAGAAAAAGTTCTTTAAAGATATTGAACATTATTTATGGGACGACCCTTACCTTTTCAAACAATGTGCGGATCTGATTATTCGTCGATGTGTTGACGGGCCGACAGCGGTACAAATCCTTGATGCTTGCCATAAAGGACCCACCGGTGGTCACTTTGGTCCCAATTACACCGCGAAGAAAGTATTCGACTCTGGATTCTATTGGCCCACCATTTATCGTGACGCTCACGATATGGTTAAACATTGTGATGCTTGCCAAAGACAAGGCAAGATCACACATAAAGATGAGATGCCTCAAAATTTCATATAAGAGTGAAATATTTGACGTATGGGGCATCGACTTTATGGGGCCATTTCTATCATCCAAAGGGAACAAGTACATCCTCATCGCCGTTGACTACGTTTCCAAATGGGTTGAAGCCAAGGCTCTCCCTACGAACGATGCGAGGGTGGTTGTGAACTTTTTGAAGCAGCTCTTTTCTCGATTCGGCGTTCCTCGTGCTATCATCAGTGACCATGGGACTCATTTTTGCAATGATCAATTTGCAAGAGTCATGGCTAAGTACGGTGTTAATCATCGTCTTTCCACCGCTTATCATCCTCAAACCAACGGTCAAGCCGAGATTTCCAACCGTGGACTGAAGAGAATTCTAGAGCGTACTGTGGGAGAGCATCGCGCCGTGTGGGCTGATAAACTTGATGATGCTCTGTGGGCTTTCCGTACCGCCTATAAGACGCCGATTGGTTGTACACCTCATCGTCTTGTGTACGAGAAAGCATGCCACCTCCCTATCGAGATGGAACACAAGGCGTACTGGGCCTTGAAGTGGGCTAACTTCGACATCAACAAAGCTGGTGATCTCCGCAAGATTCAACTCAACGAGCTTAATGAACTGAGGAATGAAGCTTACGAGAACTCACTGATCTACAAAGAGAAGACCAAGATCCTCCATGATGCAAGAATTAAGAACCGAGAGTTCCACGTTGGTGATCAAGTCTTACTTTTTAACTCTCGGTTGAAGATCTTCTCTGGCAAGTTGAAGAGCCGCTGGTCTGGTCCATTCACCGTCGCCAAAGTCTTTCCATATGGGACCATTGAGCTTTGTCAGCCAAATGGGCCCAATTTCAAGGTGAATGGACAACGTTTGAAGCTGTACTTTGGTGAGGACATCTCTCATGAGATGATTTCATCCCTCACCACGTTTCCCATGAACTAAATTTGGGTCGAGTCAGGCACGTGACTCGGTTATCAAAAACAAGCGCTTCTCGGGAGGCAACCCGTGATCTATCCTTTACTGCTTTCATAATAAGTGTAGGGGGAGCCCCGTATGTGTTTGTTGTCTTGTTTCTTATCTTGTGCAGAGATTCAAGCTTCAAAGAACACCTTGATGACTTTTGACGAACCGTGATACCGTGTTCCCATCTTCCCGGTTCTATCCTAAACTGTCGTGATTCAATATTTCATATTTTATATGTTCACATTGAATTCACTTTAGTTGTCCTTTCCTTAGCAAGATTTAAACAAAGTGCACAATGTCCTAAGTGTAGGGGAGTTTACTCCCACATGCTTAAACATTGAGGACAATGTTTATATCAAGTGTAGGGGGGACTTCTATCGAAGTAAGTGGTCTTTTCCATGAATTTGCCCTCATTTTAACCGGAAAATTTGATTTTTCGACATTTTTCAAAATTTTTAATCTATTTTGGCCTAGTTGTATAGTTGTATTTTCCTTTGTTTTGATTATTTTCTTTCCTTGCTAGAATAAATTTTCAATAAAGTGGTTTTAAATTTTTCTTTGTCATGAACATTTTGACTCAACCCGAGTTCACTTATCTAAGTTTACTCTAGCTAGTATCCTTAACGTGTTTAAGTCAAGTTTTGCTAGGCTTTTATATAGGGAGCTTTAAAACGCGAAAGTCTTAACTCTCGCGTGTTAAGAACAAGAACTTTTCGCAAGTTCCTATAATTGACCCTAGAGAGTCGTTTATCAAGGGAACTTTAAAATGCAATTTCTAAACTTGAAAAAGTCCAAGAATTTGCAAGATCCTATAGATGACTCGAAAACCCAAAACTTTGATTTAATAGGCTAAGCATCCACGAGTCTCATTCCTTGAGATTTTAAACTATGGAGAACGAGAGATGATAGAGTCAATTATAAGTTTGGTGTTCTTTCGTGAATTTATGTGAGTTAATTATGAGCCTATTCTCCCATCGCTTGTTAATAAATTTATCTGCAATAAATAAGGTTGTACGATTTAAAAGGTTACTTAGCTTCTAGCCTAAGATCGTTTAAGGTTGCTCGGTACGGATTAGAGTTCATAGCCAAGGCATAACTTATTGAAGCGGGATGCGAAGATTGGCGAGTCCGAAAAGGCCCTAACAAGGCATGAGGGCTACATTTTGTTGCTAAAGATCCAAAAGTGATGTGAAGAATCATTTATCGAAAATCAATATGAAGGATCGAGACACACGACGAAAAGCAAATACTCCCCAAAAGATCATGGAGAAGTCTATCCAAAAAGGCCCTAACAAGGTATGAGGATAAATAGATCCAAGTCCTAAAAGGAGGCAGATCATTATATATCGAAGTCCAAAATAAAGATTGGATAAAAATGAAGAAGTCGTGGTCCAAATATGAAGAATCTCTCAAAACTTCAAGAGAAGAAATTCCTATTATGAAGAGAAGACCATTATCTCATGAACGTCTCTCAAGATTCGAAGTATGAAGTCGCTGCCAAATATCGGTCCGAGAAAGGTCTCAAATCGCGAAGCGAGTTATGCCAAGATATGAACTTTATGAGGTCCCGAGAAGCAGTTTTAAAAGATTTTGTCCTTTAGCTAACTATTGATTAAATCGTTCACTTTATTTTCGGCCTAAATAACTATCTAAATAAGTCAAACAATGCATCCTCGTGATCATTCAAGACAAAAATAAAATATAAGAGATACACCTAGGAATAAGGGAGTCTAAGTAAATAATTGGCCCACATGAATTCGTGTTAGTTTGCTAACTTATAATAACAATGATCTCGTTTTTAAGCTTGGTATGGGGAACGTGAAACTTGAGGATGATAAACGTTCATGGCAGTCAAAACCCAATGTAAGTCTTTAATTTCTTTACTTGTTTTTATCTTTTTATGTTTAGTATTTAATAAAGGCCAAGGTGGATTATTTATGATGGAAAATGTAAACCGTGCTTTAAAATTAATGCATTGCATGAGGGCATTGCAATGGTCAAGTGTAGGGGATTTAATAAGTGTGAAAACACTTATCCTTTTACCACTTATTTCCAATAATAACAAGACCAAAACGTGTAATTTATGTCGTAAAAGTCGAAATTATGCGTGGTTTGTATTTTTATTATGTTTTAGGACCAAATGATGAAAAAGGAAGAAAACACGGGCTTTCACGGGCTTTCACGGGCTTTTATCGAAGAAAACGAGAAAAGACGAAGTCAAAAGATCAAGAGTGCAAAAAGAACGGAAGTCCAAGGCCTATTCTGAAGATTTATCGAAGAAAAAGTCTAAAGACGGAAGTTTAATGAAGTCGAAGAACTCAAGTCTAATAGAAGAAGAGAATTACAAGACTAGTTCAATATACATCGACAAATCCCGAGACGACGTCGAGAAAAGACAAAGAATTAAATCGAGTCGAGAAGACGTGAAGAAAGAAAGAAAGAAGAAGCAACACATGCACTCCTTCCCATTTTTCCCTATGAATACCCTCCTAATACACATTAGGAGGGTGGTTAGTTTTTAGTAGTTAGTTTCATTTTCATTTTTTCTTTCTAGTTTTAGAGAGAGAAAGTTCTCAACTTTCTCTCACTAAGTTCTCATCTTTATTTCTTTTAATCTTTCAAGATTAAACCTTTTTGTATTGTGATTTCATTAATCAAGTTCTAGTTAAGCTTTTAATCTTTCATCTCTTTCTACCTTTCTTTGATTTTAGTTTACTTATGGTGCGAATTACATTTGATCCGTGTTGTTCTTAATGTTTTCGTGCTAAAAAGTTAATCTTTTTATTCCTACTTAAGTTTTCATACGAATAAGCTTTAAGATCTTTGTGCTTATTGGCTTATTTATATGTTTAGCATATTTACTTTTTAAAAAAGTTTTCTTAAAAAGTTTATCTTTTTATAGTTTGATTTAAAATTTTGCTTATTTTAAGTTTGGATAAGTTGTTATTTGGGCTTATTTAGTCCTTTTCACTTTAGATTCGTTCAAGTTTTAGTTTGAGCTTATTCCTTATAGCTTATAGCTTGGCTTATTTCGAATAAAAAGGGTAATCGGAAAAGGTATAAACCCTTTTTCGATTGTAGTATTCCGACTGCACTCCCCCCTTTATTCCGATCGTTTGATCGGAAAAGGGTTTTAAGACATTCCGATTTGCACCTCTGTATTCCGATCACCTTGGATCGAAATAGGGTTTTATATTCCGACTGTGGAGCTTTGTCTACATTTCGATTGGATGTTTTGCTAAACATTCCGATTTGACTCAAGTTAATATATTCCGATTGCATTAGTTTGGTAACATTCCGATCAACCTTGTTTCCAATATTCCGATTGCACCAATTACATTATTCCGATCTGATTCCTTTTCAGACATTCTGACGGTGGGGTTTGTTGAGATTCCGATTGGATGTTTTGCTAAACATTCCGATTTGACTCAAGTTCTAGTATTCCGATTAGCCGTAATTTCTAATCATTCTGATTGGGCAATTTTACCACATTCCGATTAGCTTCTTTGCTCCATATTCCGATCATTGCTTTCGACCAGCCTATTCCGACCAGCATATTCCGACGGGATTCCGACCAGGGATTCTGACGGGCTTAATTTCTTGTTTTTGCAAAGTTTTCAAGTGTTAGTTTTATTAAGTGTTCAAGTATTTTTTCCAATCTTGCCTTTAAGTTTTCAAGCATTTATTTTTAACTCGTCATTCTAGTTTAATCTTTAAACTTCTACTTTACTCAACGACATTTACATTTATTTGCTATTAGTTTAAAATAGATAATCAACCAAACCATTTTCACTTCCACCAAGAACAATTGAGTCGCACTTTGAACCAATAATCAATTCGAAGAGATTTGGACGATAAGATTTTATACGTGGTGTAAAAGCTTAGTATTAGCTATGCTGACAAACATCGCAGATCATTAGAAATTTATCCTCGTGATCATGTTTTCTTAAAAGTATCACCAGCACGTGGAGTCAAGCGTTTTTGTATTAAGGGCAAGCTCACTCCTCGTTTCATCAGACCGTTCGAGATCCTCCAACGTGTCGGTGAGGTATCATCTCGTTTGGCGTTACCTCCTCAGCTATCTCATGTTCACACTGTGTTCCACATGTCCTTACTCAAAGGCTACAATTATCATCATCCGCACATTGTCGCGTATCCACTCGATCAGATTCGGGAGGATCTATCTTATGTTGAGGAACCCAAGGCAGTTCTTGATCATTAGGATCGGCTCATGAGGAGAAAGACTATTCCATTTGTCAAGATTCTTTGGAGGGACCATCCCGAGCGGGAAGACACTTGAGAAACGGAGGAGTCTATCGGGACTTCTTACCCTCATTTTCGTCTATGATTCGGGTATGTCCTTTTCAACTTATCGTATCTCTAATTCGAGGACGAATTATTCTTTTTAGAGGGGAAGAGTTGTAAAACCGCATAAAATACATGAAGACATTAAATACACGAAAACACAGATTAATTAAAACTTTGTAATTAATTAATACACGACATGTATTATGAACATTAAATGAATAAATACAAATATTACGTATATTATTTATTTATTTATGACAAGTATTTACGTATAATAAATAATGCACGACAAGAATTAACACAAGTTTAAAACATGAGCACATGCCATGAATATCAACGCACGAGAATTAATAAAACACGAACACGAAAAACTATATTAAAAGGGGTGTTTGGCCGGCTATACAAAAAAGAACAAGAGGGCCCAAGCCCGGCACATTAACCTATTAACTAGTAACAAAAGACTCCCAGGGATTTCATTTAACAAGTTTTTACAAAAATAATAAAAACCCTAGTCTCCTTGTTCCCTTTTGGCCGCCAGTTCAACAAGAGAAAAAGGATAGGGAAAAATATTTTTGATCTTTGATTTGTTACACGTATTGTTCCTGTTCATAAGTCCCTAATCATTACGTATTCGGTAAACCTTTATTTTATTTCTTTTATTTTTCAAGAATCATAAGTTAAACATGTGAATTAATTATAACACGTATTCTATGATCAAATAAAGACATGGAATTAAATCAGATCTTGGTTGGGTTTTGAACGGGAACCCAGACCACAAGGGTCTCGGTAGGTATTTTCATCGGCCAGCCGAGCCCTAAAGGGGTCTCAGTGGCTGTTTTGTGGGTCATCCGCAACACAAACAAACCCCACAGTGGGGTGTTTGGTCACACAGTGGCAACCGAGAGCGGGTGCTGTCGGTGGGAAAGTTGGGCCAACAAGGGAAACCGACTATAGCCGATGGTAAAACCACTCGGCCAGTGGCATGAAGCCACGACCGGTGGCAAGGAACCACAGCCGGGGGGCTGTGGTGGTTGGTGTTGGTGCTATCGAGACACAAGAGTCTCGGTGGACATTGATTCGGGTCTCGGGTAAACCGAAACACACACAAGGGTGTGTTTGGTCATGAATTTTGCTCAATTAATTTCGGGACTTAGTTAATAATTTAATAATTAAATTACTAATGATTTTATCATGGCCTATTTAATTAAATTGACTTTAGACTTATAATAATTATTTTATATAACTATTCATGATATTGAACATGGCATATTAGTTAAATTTAATTAAAGACTTAGCCTAATTAAATAAATACATTTAAACCATGGTATAATTAAATTAATTAATGTTTAACTTAGTTATACAATTACCAAATTATAGAAAAGTTTATTAGGATATAAACCATGCTTTACTAATTAATAATTACTTTATAAAACCATGTTATATTATTAACTAATAAATAACTATAAGATTATGACATGTTCTATTATGTATTAAATAAACTTTACTATATTATCATTTAAATGAATCATGACTTAAAAAATATGTTCATTAAGCCTCAGCTTATATTATATGCTTATTGAATAAGCTTATTACTATTTATGGAAACATACTAATTATGTAAACTTTCTACTTTTTTAAACTTACAAATTATGGAAACTTTCTATTTTTGGAAACTTACTATTTATGGAAACTTACTATTTTTGGAAAGTTTATATATATGAAAACCTGCTATTTTTGAAAAGTTACTATATATAGAAACCTGCTTGTTTTAGAAAGTTACTCATTATGGAAATATCAAGTATAATAACACATGAAACATGAAATACGTTAATCAAGAACACATGAAACACTGAGAAATACATGTTAAAACATGAAACACTAAAACAAGTCAAGAACTCGTAAAACAAGTAAAAAACAAGTATAACAAGTCAAGAGCAAGTAAAGTAAACTAAGAATCAGTAAGTTATACATGAACATACAACTCATTCACGTCCTTTATTAAGTAGCACTCGTGAAGTCATAGTAGTTACTTTCCGCCTTTCATCTTCTTTCATTACTGGACATAAGGTACGGATATTATGTCCTTCAGTAAGGACATTCTCTTTCTATGCATGATTAGGATTCCTCGTTTGCTTCCATCTGTTTTCCGTAATAGTTTACATGTTATAAAACTTTTCAGCAATTGCCATGTTATCATTTTAAATTTACTGAGCTATATACATGCATGACCAAGTCCACCAAGTTATGGAGGTACCATGACCATGAAACTTGAGGCACCGGTGTCATGACTCTTCCGCGACGAGAGTGATTTCTCGCGCCGTCCCTATTAGTTACTTGGCCATTATTATTATTATCATGTGGGGCGTATGGGTGCATCCTAGTACATGTTTTGTACGTTTACAAGGTGACTGTGGTGTGTGCTCTACATCTGTCACATTGAAGCTGATCCCTCCACCCAGACTTATATAATTAGAGATCACCCCTCAAATTGCATGACGAGGTCACCCCTCTATGTATTCATACACGTTGATACCTTTCATGACCTATATAAGCTCTTGGGCATTTAAATTAAGTTTTCATTTATAAACATAAGACTTTTTAGATATAAACCAGTTTATAAAACACGTTCCAGGTTTTCCAGGACTCACAAATATTCTGTTGCATTTCATACTTTACTAATGTTTCAGTTATTCTTATCATGTCATTATATTCGTTCATTAAGCGTATTTCTCAGCTGTATTTTCTTTCCATGTCCCATATGGCAGGTACACAGGGACGAACTTGAGCAACTAAGAGTACGTGCATCGGATGGAAGCCACCTTAGACTTATTTTCCTTTTGCATTTCATATACTTATACTTGATTGGACATTGTTTAGTCCTTTTCTACATTCTTTACTTTATGCATGTGTGAGCTTATGTTTGGGGATCGATGTTTGATTTTGGTTTTCCTTTATGGTCATTTATGTTTTAAGACATTTACCTTTCATTCTTTGATGACACGCCATAAGTATCATGTAACGGTCTACTTATCAAAGTGGGGTGTTACAAAGGCGATAGATCGGAACGACCAGACAAGAAATATAATTCATCCACCAGACGCTACCATTCCATTCCATGTATTTATCTTCTCAGTTATATGTCACGTGCCATTCAGTTGTCTTTTCAGGCATATGAGTGGGAACAGGTACCAGCCGGCCACTCAGCTGAATAGTTACATAAATCACGGTCATATTTTTTGACCTTCATGGAGCTGACAGGCAAGGCGATAGTGACAACCACCGTAACAACAACTAATCTGGCAATAACGACAGAAAATTCGGTAATGGAAGTGACTAGAAATACAAAGGGTCAGCAGTCCAACCGAGCCGCCAATTCTGGTATTATAACCAAAATTTTCGACTTTATTCGTTTTCACATCTCAAGGCTCGTGTTAAGACACCAGTCAAGACACATGTCTCCCGTATAATTTTGAAGACACATGTCAAGACACCAGTCAAGACACATGTCTCACGTATATTTCTGAAGACACATGTCAAGACACCAGTCAAGACAAGTGTCATACGTATATTTTCTCAAAACACGAGTTAAGACACATGACTCACGTGTATCTTCTGAACCAGGCCCACAGTAATTCAAGGTACCCTCCAAAGGGTATACCCATCCTGCTGTGCCACGTATGGATTAGGCCACTAAAATTTCAGGCACCATCACCGGCGTATTGTTCACGTTTAGACACGCAGTGTTCGTTCTGGGTGAGATGGGCAAAACACATTCAGTGAGATCTGCCACGTTTACTTCATGTATTGACATGGCACCTTTATTTCTTGATCATATTACATATATCCACGCCTGTATAAGACTCCGTTCGTATCACCCATGTGTACAAAGGCTTTCCTTTCAGTTTGATGACAAGATCCATTTTGATAACGCACTATCCTTGGACATGTGCGAGTTCGATATGAATTCTGGGTATAGACTGGTTAGCAGCATATCGCGCTACGATTGATCGCCATTCATATAGATCATATTCAACGATGTTCAGGCTCCTGAATACATTTATCATGGTTTTCTACCAGGAAAATCATTACAAATTATTTATTCTTTACAAGCACATGTTTCATTATCCCTAGGTTACGAAGAGTTTCTAGCTACAATTTATGACGCGAATTCTGGAGTTTCTTAAATCCATGATCAGCCGATTTTTCCCGAGTTCTGGACATATTTCCAGAAGAACTTCTGGGTATACATCCTATCCGTGAGGTGGAGTTTGGCATTGAGCTTGTTCCGGGAACTGAACCTATCTACAAGGCTCCTTAGCGCATGGCTCCCATTGAGATCAAGGAATTAAAGGATCAGCTGCAAGAATTGCTGGAACGAAGTTTTATTCGTCGAGTTTATCACAATAGGGTGTACCGGTTCTGTCTGTCAGGAAGGGGGACGGTAGCATGAGATTATGTATCGACTACCGTAAATTGAACAAAATCACCATTCCTAATTGTTATTTCCCTTCCACGTCTTGATGATTTGTTTGATCAGCTATAAGGTGCTAAACACTTTACCAAGATCGAATTACGATCAGGCTACCATCAGTTGCTAGTGAAAGAGAAGGACATTTTCAAGACTGCTTTTCGTACACGTTATGGTCATTATGAATTCGTGGTTAAGCCTTTGGTCCCACGAATTCTCCAGCTGTATTTATGGACTTGATGAATCGAGTTTTCTAGAACTCTGTGACAAGTTCGTTATTATTTTTCATCAGTGACATCCTGACCCTCTTTAAGTCTAGAGAAAAGCATGGGGATCATCATCTCACGGTACTACCGATTCTTCAATAGAAGCAAATGTATGCTAAGTTTTCCAAGTGTGAATTCTGGTTAAGTAAAGTGGCATTTCTGGGCCACATTGTTCAGCATAAGGGATTGCCATAGATCTGGCGAAGGTGGAGGCTATCACCAATGGTCAAGACCGATGTCTGTGATTAAAGTACGTGGTTTTCTGGATTTAGTCAATTACTACCGCAGAATTTTTGAAAGTCTCTCACGGTTAGTTTTACCATGACTAAGCTTACGCGTAAGGGAGAGAATCCTACACTAGATTATGTGTTCCAGAGGATCCCACGCTAAGAAAGGTCTTATTGACCGAGACTAATAGCTTATTATTTCTATTCATCCAGGTTCTACAACATGTATCATGATCCCAAGCCACACTTTGGTGGAAGCGATATGAAACAATATGTAGCTACTTTCGTATCTAGGTGTCTAATCTGCCCGCATGTTAAGATAGAACACCAGCGTGTTATTAGTTATTACAACCATTAGAAAATTTCTGAATGGAAGTGGGACAAGATCTCCATGGATTTTATTACCTTACTACCATAGACTTAGAGGAGGCATGATGCTATCGGAGTTGCTGCCGATCATTGACGAAGTCTGCACATTTCCTCCTTATTCGTAAGAATTATGCAGTTAACCAATTGACAGGGATATTTCAACTTGAGATCGTACGATTTCACTGTATTCCATCAATAGTTATATCAGATAGAAATTTACGTTCACGTTTACGTTTACGTTTATGTCTTACGTTCGCGTTTATGTTTTTGTCCCCGTTCATATTCTTATTCCATCTCACGATTTACGTTTCATGTTCGCGTTCATGTTCTCGTTTCATCTCACGATTCATATTTCACGTCTCATACTAAAAGGGTTGCAGAAAGCTTGGGAGACCAGACTCAAGTTTAGCACAGATTTTCATCCTCAGATAGACGTTTCACATCTCATATTGTATCATTTAGCTTTATCTCCTCCGTCATTGCACGCTCACGATATGTTTCACGTATCACGTTCACGATATGTTTGGTATTTCAAAATCACATATGTTCACGTATCACGTTCACAATTTTTTACGTATCACTTTCACAATTTTTTACGTACTACGTTCACAATATGTCTCTCGTATAATTGCTCAGAGGTTACTAGTATTATTTTGCTACATTATTTCGTATAGTATTGTTTCGTGTATCTTTGCACCTTATTTCTTATCCACTCGATTAGATTCGTGAGGATCTATCTTGCGTTGAGGAACCAGAACCTGTTCTAAATCATCAAAATATGGTCATGAGAAACAATACTATTCCTTCGTCCATATTCGTTGGAGGATCCATCCCGAGCGGGAAGCCACTTGGGAAACCGAGGAGTCCATCCAGACTTATTATCCTCATTTTCTTTCATGATCCGAGTATGTACTTTTCAGCCATATCATGTTTCTAACTCGAGGACGAATTATTCTTTTTAGAGGGGAAGAGTTGTAAAACCTGCTTAAAAATACCATTAAATTAAAACTTTTATTATTTTAGTTATTCACGACAAGTAACTACGTATAATAAATTACGACACGACAAGATACAAGTAAATACGCATATTATAGATACGACAAAGACAAGATAAAAATAATTACGTATAATTAATACTACATGACACGATAGATTTAACACGAATTTAAAATACGAATTTACAATACACGGGATATGGATAAAATACGAAAATATGTACAAAGGGGCTTGTTTGGCCGGTTATTAAAGAAATAAACAAAAGGGGCCAAAGCCCGGCCCGTGATGGGAAAATAAACACACATGGGATCACTTTTCACATCATTTCATTGTTAATTAAAAAAGGATTAGGGTTTTATGGGGTGTAGCCGTCGGCAGAAAAACAACAAGGGCAAAACAAACCATTTTGGTCTTTGATTGTTCGGGTTCGTGTTCGTGTAACTCTTTCTTAATTCAAATACCTTTAGTAGGCATTAATCTAACTTTTCTTATTTATTATTCTTGGGAATCACGAATCAATTAATTAAAATGTGTGAGACATGTGTTTTGATAATTAAAATGAGGGTAGGATCCTATTTTGTTGTTTGGTTGGTCTCGGAAATTGAGAACTCTACCAAAGGGTGCTCTCGGTGGGATTATAAGTCCAACAGCAGCAGCCACAAATGGCTCATGGCTGGCTACCTTTGACAACCACAACCCCCCCCCCCCCCCAGTAGGGGCCAGTGGGGATTTCGACCAAACAGGGGCAACCGGGACTTGGTCTCGGTGGAGGAAAAGTATGAGCCAGTGGGAACTGCTGCTAGGCAGGGGCAACCTCGGCTGGGTAGTGGGAACCCGGGGCTGGACAGCAGCAGGGGTGGTGGTGTTGTGTTGGTTTAGCAGCTGAGACCTTATGGTCTCGGTGGTGTTGTTTTAGATCTCGGCTAAACCGAGACACACCAAGGGGTGTTTGGTTTATTATTTTGGGTTATTTAATTTCGGGCTTAAAAGTAGTTAACTTATTAAATTATTGGTGAAATCAATCTCGTGCTTATTAAAGAGTGAATTTATTTAAATTAATAGTATTATTTATCACGGCTTAAGTTACATGAACGCATTGACTCGGCTTAATTGCGACTTTATTAGATTAATCTAGTTTAACATGGGCCTATTTTTATGTAACTTAAAATAAGATTAGTCATTTAGAATCAAGGCTTAATATATAGTTAATTATAATGCATGAACTATTTTACTTATAATTATTTATGATACATGATATGATATTATTTAATAATTAAATTAAATCTATGATATATTACTAGAATGGTACCCGCGCAATGCGGCGACGAGTACCTAATAACGAATTTTGAGACTAACAAATATTCGTCTCTTACTCTTTGTAAAGTTCTAAAAATTGATTTAAAAACCCACTAAAATTGAAAAAGACTAAAAGTTAATAAAAATATATATCAAAATGGATATCGAATTAAAAAGCACAAAATTTTAAAAAATATAGTGAAATTAGATTATAAAAATAATAAATAAATAAAAAGATTTTTCAGTTTAAAAGAAAAAACGTTGTTACAAAATGTTGTTAAAAAAGTTTGTTACAAAAGTTTGTTACAAAAGGTTGTTAGAAAATGTTATAGTATATAGTTGATGAAGATATCAACAACTTGTTTTATTTAGTAGGTAAAAAAGTCTGAATTTTCAGCCTTGCTATTTTTAGAAGGTCCCAAATGCTTTATATAGTAGTATAGATTAATTAATAAATAAAGTATTAAGCATGACACATTATTAATTAATAATTATTTATAAACTATTATGAGTAATGCTATTTAGACCTAAAAGACATGCCTAATTATATACCTAATGCATAATACACTTGTACATGTGTGTTGTACATTTTCTCTCTCCAAATTCCCATCAATCATTTATTCAAATCAACCAATCAAATTATTAGGTACATAATTAGGCATCATTAGTAGGAACAAGAATCATTTTTCAACTATTATATATAAAAGTTAATTATTATAATGGGCTTATTAATATAATAATTATCTTTTACCATGACTTATAATAACTAGCTTATTTAATATACATATTAGATCATGACTTATAAAACTAGTTTATTCAATGAACAAGATATATTACTTATGTCAATCGAGCTTATTACTATTTATGGAAACTTTCTATTTTTGGAAACTTACTATTTATGGAAACTTACTATTTTTAGAAACTTACTATTTAGTTAAACTTACTATTTTTGGAAAGTAACTATATGAAAACCTGCTATTTTTGGAAAGTTACTATATATAGAAATCTGGTATTTTTAGAAAGTTACTATTTATGGAAATATCAAGTATAATAACACATGAAACATGTAATACAATAATAAGAGCACATGGGACGTATAATACTAAGAAAGACACGATAAAACATGAATAAGTAAAACAAGTCAAGAACAAGTAAATTAAGATTTAAGTTCATTTGGATACAAAACTTTATTTGGATATCAAGGGACTAATCCCCATCATCCATATTCATTTCAGTCCAATAGATAACATTAAATATAAAATATAATTTCACCCTCTTTTTTTAAATATAAGTATATCTTAAACCGTTAATCGTTATGCGAAAAAACATACCGCTACAAAGAACATTTAATTATCTTTCTATAGATATACAATATATGATACACTTTTGACAAAAAAAAAATTTGTCTCATATTTTCACATTTTTGAAATTTATCATATATGATACTAATATCATATATGATGTATCACCTGTATCATATATGATATTACCTATCATATATGATATAACCTATCATATATGATAGAAACCAATATTATATATGATTTAACACTGTTATCATATATAATGAAACAGTAATATCATATATGATGAAACAGTAATATCATATATGATATTTCACGTAAATTTTAACAAGAAGAAAAAAACGAATTTTTTTTCTTCGAAAGTATATCATAGTGCATATTGGTAGAAAGATAATTAAATGCTCGTCGCGATAGTATAACTATTTTCGTTTAACACTTAATGGTTTACAAGATACTTAAATTATAAAAAATAGGTGAAAAATGAAATATATTTAATCTTATCCCCTAGATGGAAATGACATGGATGATGGGGATAAGTTCCCTCATATCCAAGGAAAAGTATGGTATCCAAAATAACTCTTCTCGTAAATTAAACAAAGAATCAGTAAGTTATACATGAACAAGCAACTTATACACGTCCTTTAATCCTTTATCATGTAGCACTCGTGAAGTCGGAGTAGTACTTTCCGCCTTTCATCTTCATTCGTTTACTGGACATAAGGTACGAATATTCCGTCCTTAAGTAAGAATATTCTCTTTATATGCATGATTAGGATTTCCCGTTTGCTACCATTTGTTTTCCTCAGTTTTCATTTCATAAAAAACTTTCATTGTTTCCCATGCTATCATTTTAAATTGCTTGAGCTATATACATACATGACCATGACCACCTAGTTATGGAGGTACCATAACCATGATACTTGAGGCAACAGTGTCATGACTCTTCCGCGACGAGAGTGATTTCTCGCGGCGTCCCTTCAGTTACGTTGGCCATTATTATTATTATCTTGTGGGGCGTATGGGTGCATCCTAGTACATGTTTTGCAGGTTTACAAGGTGATTTTGGTGTGTGCTCTACATCCATCACATTGGAGTTGATCCCTCCACCCAGAATTATATTATTAGAGGTCACCCCTCTAATTGTATGACGAGGTCACCCCTCTATGTATTCATGCACGTTGATATATGTTGTGACCTTATGAGCTCATTGGTATTTAAACTATTTTGCATGCATAAACTTAAGACTTTTTTAGTTATCTTTTATTTATGAAACAACTTCTAGGTTTGCCAGGACATACACATTTTCCGCTGCTTTCATTGTTGATTACTTATTTTCAGTTATTCTTATCATGTCATTATATATCCGTTCACTCAACATATTGCTCAGCCGTATTTTAGTTTTCATGTCTCATAAGACAGGTACCGAAGGACGATATTGAGCATCACGAGTATGTGCTTAGGATGAGAGCTACCTGAATTTTCTTCCCTTATGCATTTTAATACTTATGCTTCAGTTAGACATATGTTTTGTCCTTTAGCCTTCTTTTATTCTTTTTATGTTGAGTTTACGGGGAGAGTTGATGTTTGATTCCGGCTTTCCTGATGGTCTTTTATGTGTTTATGACGTTATGCCTTTAGTATGCTTTGATGACACGCTATAAATATGACATAACGGTCAACTTGTCAAAGTGGGTCGTTACAATTATAGTATAGATATATGTGGATGATATAATTTTTGGTTCAACCAACATAACCATGAGTAACCAATTTGCCAAATTAATGACCAAAAAGTATGAAATGAGCATGATGGGGGAACTAATATTTTTCTTAGGTATTCAAATTAAACAAAATTCTTAAGGAATTTCTATTTGTCAAGAAAAATATGTTAGAGACTTGCTCAGGAAATATGATCTATCTCATTGTGCATTAGTGAAATTCCCCATGCTTCCTCCCAATAATCTGGGAGCTGATGACTCAAGGGTCTCTGTTAATGAGACCTTATACAGAGACATGATTGGGTCACTGAAGGTCTACGCAATTTATGGCCTATTCTAGATCATGGATTTGGTGGATTAAGATGGTTGATTGATTGATAATTAATGAAGAAATGGAGGAATTAGATGAGGGATTAGAGAGAGAAAGGAGAGAAGGGAGAGAATTGTAGAGAGAGAAAGTAAGATGAATAAATGATTAAGAGTAATGTGAATCAACAACCCCCTCCTAACATGCTAGGAGGGGTTATATATAGCCCACCCTACATGTGGGCTATATGGACCATACATAAAGTAAATAGATCACGAGCCCATTACATAATTATCGTTGGAGCGACCGATCCTTCATAAATACGTAAAACGTATTTCCAACAATCTCCCCCTAAGGGAGGTCGCTCCAAGTTACAAAGTTCTAAATAGTCTATAACTCGTGATCTATGCTAACTAAGATGTGACCGAGACTTTATAGGGAAAACGTATTTCCAACAATCTCCCCCTAAGGGAGGTCACATCTTTTTACAAAATCTTAAACCTAGCATCTATGCTTGAGTCTTCGATCTTGTTCTTGTGAATATGCTTGATGTGATCTTTGACTTTAGTCTTGAGCATGTTTCCTTGCCTTGACCTTGTGCATTCTTCACTTGTGATATTTGCCTCTTTGTGACTTCATGTTCCACATACTTATACTTTTAAATTCTTGAAAGCTTCAGAGTTTGATACAGCGGAAGACTTGACCTTCAGGCTTTCTTGAATTTGTTGAAGTACTAATTGTATGTAGTATAAGCATGTGGTGACGACTTCTTCTGGATTGTACACCGCAATGCCACCTTCTTGTTACGCTGCATAAGACAGTTAGCAACAAAACAATATACACGGATGAAATGGCCTTGAACATTTCATTCTAATTCGGTAGCAATTTACCTCCGGTCGGTGAAGACCGTTGGACGATATTAAATATCGTACTTGTGGCAGGTAGTTTCAATAAAGAACCTCCTTGACAAGATTTCGCGGGTAAACCCGTTCTCTTTACTCGACCGTCCAAAGCTGACTGCGAACGTAAAGAGTGGATCATTTGGATAATATTATCCGCATGATTTGAAGCCGTCAATTCATGTTCCTGGAACAAGTGAAGTTCAATTAAGAACCGCACCATCGTTGCTTTCCAGTTGTCACTAGCTTGATTCATATAGAATCTTGCAAGTTACCTACCAAGTGCTGTTTGATGTTAACACTAGAAGGATTTCCACTCGTCACTGTGATCAATAAAGAGTCACTCTGAGTGTTCTGGCAAGATCATATGATAATGCGAAGAGGCCTGGAACGAGTTTAAGTTCATTTAAGAATTAAACCACTGTTGCTTTCCAGTTATCACAAGTTTGATTCATAAAGAATCGCACAAGTCACCTACCATGAGCTTTTTGATATTCGCTCAAGAAGGATTTCCATCTTCATTGTAAATACTTTCGTATTACTCGGATGTTCAGGCAAGATCATGAAGATTTTGCGTAGGACTCTTAAAATCGTTCTTACTTTTCACAGTGTGTGAAGAAGCAAGGAATAATGAAAGTGTGTCCTAATGAGATATTTGATGATCTCAAATGGCTCTAGACTCGATCGTGCATTTTGGATTTTTAGTGATCGGAGGCTGGAGAGGAGTGCCACCTTTTCAATACCAATTTATTCGGAGTGAATAAATCAATAGATAATGTGTTGATCTCCGTGTGATTAAAACAAATACCTTTTGAGAGATATTTGAGTTAGCTGGGAAGGGTTGTGCATTGCATCACTGGGTCCATGACGTCTTTCTTCAATATCGAGAATCATTAACAAAAATGATCTCAATAGCATATGTATTGACCCGGTTTCTGCCTAAAGTTGTAAGGAGGGCTTCTTTCTTTACACCCTTTATCTTTACAATTCTTTTTCATTCTTCAACCCCTTCAATGCTTACCAATACGTCATAACTAGCACCTTGTTGTGATTGTTCCAGTGCTAACTTAAGTACTTGGTCGGCATTCAGCTACGTTCACAATCTTTCTCCATCTTTCCTAAGGACTACTATTTCTAGCTATGGAATGTCCTTGGGAAGATTCCTCCGGTTTTAGAGAAATCATTGGACTTTAACCTATCCTACCATCCTTATGTCACCACAATCGTCACCGTCGTGAATAGAGATGTTTTTGGGTAAGTATATGTCACCATGAAATCCATTTTGAAGTGCAAATCCATTTTGCTCCCCCTTAACATATGCTACGATATTCGAAAACATTTCGCACATGTCGGGATGAGCTAACACGTTAAGTCAAACCATTTATGATTGATCATATCCCATATTAAATCACATTTTCTCCCCCATATTAAAAATATTAACCCAATCGATGTTTTTAATATCAATTGATTTAATAGCATTTTAAGAAAATTTGGGAAGAAAAATGCAAATCCAATTATCTTCATGAATTACACAAGCTCCCCCTCAAATTAATGAGGGTGTACTTAAACGTAAAATAAATACCTTTTAAACACAAGTGTAAGGTATTTATTACGTGCAAAGATCATATATAATAATGAATTCACAAGATTAGCAATGAACGAGGTTGGACCTGAATGATGGAGAACATCATATGAGATATTCACATGGTTCTTGTTCACGAATGTTGGTCTCCTCGTCACGTTCCCGAGAAAATTAATTCCCGTTGTTGAGTCAAAGCTTTCCGGTGAAATGCTTGACTTGATTATGAAAAACGGGTTGCTATCTGAAATAATAGCAAACCATATGGAGCATGTTTTAAATCTTTTAAACTTCTGCTCGAACTTTATTTACAACCCCGTGTCATTATTGAATGACATTTCTAGGTTCGTAAATATTATCGATTCCAGAAGACATGCTCGTTTTATCAAAACATTTTTGAACACACAATTTTGAAAGATTTAGAAAAACCTTTTGAGAAATTCTCGAAAAATTGTGTTCAAAGTTTTGAAAAACAATTACTTGAGCTTAAGATGTTGAATATCTTAAAAGCGAGCTCAAGTCCGAGAAGTTGTGAACTTCCCGTTGTTAAGGATAAGTTACCATCGGCGATAAACTTTCCTTTTATCTGAAGAACGAGTCCTAAGCTGACATTTACTTAGAAGTCGTGTTCATGAGCTTGAAAACTTTGATTGTTTTAACTGAAAGCTCATGACCGAGAAAGGTTAATTTCTCGTTACAAGGAGAAGTTCTCTTAGTTAAAAGATACACTTTCCTTTATGAGCTTAAAACTTCGAATGTTTTAAGACAAGCTCATGATCGAGAAAGGTGAATTTCTCGTTAAGAGGATAAGTTATCATAAACGATAAGCTTTCCTTTATTTTAAGTTCGAGTTACAGTCTGACATTTAACTGTAAGTCATGTACACGAGCTTAAAACCTTTGAATGGTTTAAATGTAAGCTCGTGTCCGAGAAATTTTAATTTCTCGTTGTAAGGATAAGTTTATCATCGGCGATAAACTTTCCTTTATTTGAAGCACGGGTCACAGACTGTCATTTATCTATAAGCCTTTTACACGAGCTTAAAACCTTTGAATGGTTTTAGGGTAAGCTCGTGTCCAAGAAAACTTAATTTCTTGTTAAAAGGGTAAGTTATCGTTGCGTGGATAAACTTCCCTGTCTCTGAAGTCCGGGTCGTCGTCTGTCATTTAACGAGGAGCCATTGTGCATGAGCTTAAAAACTTGGAATGTTTTTGATATAAGCTCATGCCCGAGAAAAATGAATTTCTCGTTTTTAGGATAAGTTTACCATCGGCGATAAACTTTCCTTTCTTTGAAGAGCGAGTTATAGTCTGTGATGTGACTATAAGTCCTTTTTGCAGCTTAACCATGAATCCCCTGAGACATTTGTTTCTCTGATATCTGCTTCTTCAGCAACCAAACTCTGAGAGTGTCCTTAGTTGAACGGTATACAACAATTGGACCGCTTCGTTCTTTTGGAACATCAACTTTGGTACCTGCATTCTCATTAGGAGTTTGTACACTTTTGCATGGATTAGCGATATCTATTTTAGAAGCACGTAGGGGTTCACGGTTTTCTTTTCTTGTGTCAGAGGTGGCCTGAGGGGATGATTCACTTGTCTTAGTTGGCAATCGTTTCCTTTTATAGAAAATCTTGAGTTCAGGCTTAAGTGATGTATCATCCTTTGCAATTTCCTCCCTAGTAGTCTTTGTAGAATCGGAGACTATCCTAGTTAAAGGGCACTCGTTTCCTACAAGAGTGAAAGTTCTACCAGTGGGGCGCCACATTTTACCAACGGGTTTGATTTTAGCGACCCACTGGGATTTAAGTCTAGCACGGGAGTTCACCTCATTAAGCAATTTTTTAATGCAAGCATCATGATTTGCCGTAAAGACACATTTTCTACATGTTTTACAAGTAGCATATTTAATGTCCGAGTAAGATCTAGAATCCTTAGATGATTGATTGATGCTCCTAGGATTGGACATGCTACGGTTAGCAGTGTTGGGTAAACTAGAAGGCATCTGACTAGGTTTGAAATTTCTATCTCTTACATGTGTCTTTTGCTTAGCTTCCCTAGATTCATGGCAAACGTCATTTGAACTAGTTCTAGACGTGGTCTTGGTATTTTTAGGGAAACTAGAGGCAATCATATGATTTGGTCTTGCTAAAGCTGGAGTGATCACATTGGGCCTAGTTGCTGGAGTGACTGGTCTAATAATATGAACCAAATCAACTTGGGAGGCAAACCGCGGTCTCGAGGATTGTGGTCGCTCGGATCTAAATGCAGTCGGTTGTCTGACAATCGGTTGTCTGACGAACTGATTTGTAGGCGGTTTCCCCAAGATTGATGGTTTTTCAAGCTTAGTGTCCACACTAGGTCCTTTACTTTTCCTTAACTCGTTTTTCAACGCAGCTATAGCAAAAACCTTTTCCTGTACTTGGGCCTTCAAAGTCTCATTTTCTTTGAGCACTCTATCTTGGGATGCCAATTTAGACTCTAGTAACTGAATTTGTTTCAAAAGATTATCCTTTTCAGCTTTAGAATCTAGAACAGTTTGATCTAATTTTCTTTCAAGAACAACGTTTGCCTTTTCAAGTTTTTCAAAGTATGTTTCAAATTTGTCCGTTTTCTTAGAAAATTCAAGTTTGGCATCCTCAAAATCTTTAGATTGCCGAGCTACGATCGTTTCGAGCTCTTTAATCTTAGAATCAGAATCAGTTAACGAGGCAGTTATAAAGCATGTATCATGATGAACTATAGCATTTTGAACACTTTCTCCCCCATTATGACTCACATCGGATGAATCATAAGTGGTATTTCTATCACTCTTGTCCATCCCATGTTTGTCATAATTAGGTTCAGAATGCTCAATATGCGGCATGTCATTAGCATATACATCATAAACCACATTACATTGTACCATGTTTGCAGGCTCTGCGTCATAAATGGGTAAGGTGTCATCAAGAGAAATCTCGTGAACATTCCCTGACGTGCCACTGGCATCATGTTGTCCTCCTGATTCTGTGCTCGTGCCATCGTTAGGCTCCAAGTTGTCAACCGTATGACCATTATCCTCTTGCATCTGCGTCATTGATTCTTGCACTCCATAATCATACATTTGCTGAAGTTGTGATCTTTGATATATCGAAGACGAGACCGATGACATGAGTTTCAAAATCGTATCACGAAAAACTCGAAGCTCGGTATGTGTATCTCGAAGAAACGATTGGCAAATCATTGAACTTTCAGGCTTGATGATATTAAATTGGAGGAAAGGCGTGAGGTGTGTCACAAGAGCCTTATAAGCAAGTGTCGATGCAGAGTGATTAACGGTCTCATGGTTGAGTTGCTCTGCTAGTTCGGTCAAAGCGGTAAAAATGGAGTCGATGAATATATGACGATCTTGTCCAAAGATTGTCACAAATTCGCTCCCTCCTTGAATCCCCGAAAGAGTGACAAGATGAGACTGGAGTAGTTGAAAGGAGGTGATGCCACTTTTCTTAACTTCGTTGTGCCTTAAATACAACTCTCCCTTTTGACATGTCGAATCGAACGAATCCATTAAAGATCGATTAAAACGAAAGACCCGTAAATACTGCTTAAAATTCCTCGATGGATGATATAAATGATGCTCGTCACTTTGACTCGTCACGTGTTTCTTGAAAACCGGCCACAATTGTTGTCGGCTCAAACGAAGATAAATTAACCCCGATTAAATTCGTAGCCACTAAAAAATTCAAATGTTGCCAATTTTCTCGGTCAAATAAAATCCTGTCACTGTGTTATTAATAAATCCTAATATTTAAAAAGTTTTTCAAAATAAAATAAAAGAAAAAATAAAATAGAAATAAAAATAAAAATAAAATAAAATAAAAAATAAAAATCAAACTAAAAAAAATGAGTATCCAAATACATATCCAAAGTAAGACTTTGTCAAAAA
This sequence comes from Glebionis coronaria, assembly GCA_025667525.1. Classification (NCBI taxonomy): domain Eukaryota; kingdom Viridiplantae; phylum Streptophyta; class Magnoliopsida; order Asterales; family Asteraceae; genus Glebionis; species Glebionis coronaria. Next base: position 622,418,741 of record CM046875.1, on the reverse strand, counting down.
AAAAAAATATCTTTAAAAACGGAAAAAAATTAAAAAAGGAAAAAAGAAATTTTCTTAGTTTTCTCCGTCAATAAACGTGGCGCCAATCAAAACATCCCACCGCCCCACTAGACTCTTTGTTTTCTCCGCCTAAAGAAAATATATATAAACCGAATATTTCTCTTTCTTGTTTGACTTAATCACATAAACCAACAACACTTCTTGTTTACTCCGCCTCTCCTCTTCTCTCTCCCATCAAACAGACTAAACCTAAAACTCTCTTCTCTTGTTTCCTCCGCCAACCTCTCTTTATACTAATCTCAAAAGCCAAAACACATATAAATCTTGCGTCCCTATTCTCTCTTCAACAAACCGTAATAATCTGATCCTACGTAAAATTACTATCTAAGACCGATCATCCATCAATCAAGTTCAAATCATCAAAAACCCACAAGCAATTAACATAGTGAATCGAATAAATGAAGAACCACAAGATAAAGCACTTTCAATCTTCAAGATCCGAAAAAGGGGTCTCGGGTAGGATTTGTCTTTAATTTTATGTTTATTTAATTGAGTCTGTCCTCTTCATCTGTTGAGTCATTCTGTGATGAGTCTTTCTGTTGTGTTTGGTTCAGGTCGAGGGTTTGTCTGAGGGAGTCTAGAGAGAGTTTGTGGGAGGGAGTCGGTTTAGAGTCTAGGATGGGTGTGGGAGGGTCGAGTCGGGGTGAGAGTCGGGGGTAGGGTGGGTGGTTGAGACGAGAGATGAGAGGGGTTTTTTTGAACGAGGGTGTTGATGTCAGTTGATGGAAAAGAGTTTGTGATGTTAATGTTTTGGTGAGTCTGGGATGAAGTTTTGGTTGATGGTGTGGGTAGTCGAGAGATGAGAGGGTGAGAGGATGTTTGTTACGGGTCTGGTTGTTTGAGTCGGGAGGTGTCCGAGAGATGAGAGTGACAGGTTCGAGTAAAGCTGAGAGTTTTGTTGTCTGTCGAGACTAGGGTGAGGGTAAAAAGATTGTTTTTGGAGTCGGGGCTGTCGAGAGGGAATGAGTCTAATAAAAAGACGATGATTTACCCAAGTTGTCCGTTATGTTTGAAATGGGCTTCATTCGGAACTTTTCATTCATTCGGAAGAGTTCCGAATCGGAAGTGTTTTTAAAGATTGATTCGGAAGATTTTTCAAAACAATTGATTCGGAAGTTTTTTATTAAAAATTGATTCGGAAGTTGTTCATTCGGATGTTGTTCATTCGGATGTTGTTGATTCGGATGTTTTGTTCATTCGGAACAATTTGGTTCGGAAGAGTTTGATTCGGAAGTTTTCGGTTTGATTCGGAACTTAAATATTGATTCGGAACTTTTTGGTCCGGAAGTTCTTTCACCCGGAACTTTTGGCTCACTCGAAAACCTTGATACCAAATAGGAACTCGGAACTTTTTGACAGATTTGATGGGACTGAGATGGACAGAAACTTTGGACAGTTTGGACAGGACAAAAAATGCCAGATGACCAGGAAAAATGACAGAAAACAGATTCGATAGGACAAAACAAAAAAACTGATAACAGATTAAAAACTGATTAAAAAACAGATTAAAAAATTAAAGAAAAAAAAAAAATTTGATAAAATTATAGAAAAAAACAGATTAAAAAACGAAAATTGATAAAATTGATAAAATTGATAAAATTGATAAAATTATAGAAAAATATAAAATTGATAAACTTGATACAAACTTTTTATAAAAACTATAAAATTAAAAAGAGAAAAACAAAAACTTTTATAAAAAAACACTAACTTTTTATAAAAACACAACTTTTTAAGGTTGTATATAAGAAAAATTTGATTTTTATATAAAAATTTGTGATTTTTTATCTAAAAAGTAAATTAATTTGAAGATTTGATATGATTTAACATATAAAAATACAAACTTTTTATAAAAAATACAAACTTTTTATGATTTAAGCATGATTAAATCAAAACCCACCAAAATCAAACAAAATAAAAGAAGAATAAACCAAACTAACCAAGGCTCTTGATACCAATTGAAGGTCTACGCAATTTATGGCCTATTCTAGATCATGGATTTGGTGGATTAAGATGGTTGATTGATTGATAATTAATGAAGAAATGGAGGAATTAGATGAGGGATTAGAGAGAGAAAGGAGAGAAGGGAGAGAATTGTAGAGAGAGAAAGTAAGATGAATAAATGATTAAGAGTAATGTGAATCAACAACCCCCTCCTAACATGCTAGGAGGGGTTATATATAGCCCACCCTACATGTGGGCTATATGGACCATACATAAAGTAAATAGATCACGAGCCCATTACATAATTATCGTTGGAGCGACCGATCCTTCATAAATACGTAAAACGTATTTCCAACAATCTCCCCCTAAGGGAGGTCGCTCCAAGTTACAAAGTTCTAAATAGTCTATAACTCGTGATCTATGCTAACTAAGATGTGACCGAGACTTTATAGGGAAAACGTATTTCCAACAGTCACTAATGTACCTAATATTTCACTTTTAAGTTCGTAATTCCCAACTCAATACGAATTGATTGTCCAAAAGAAATCAAGTTCATAAATTATTTTTGGTGTTAGATTGTAATGATTTGGTAATCTTGGTCTAATTTCTCAAAGCACGTAAAAATGTAAAAATAGTATCACTACGTATCCGTACTACACTAAAACAAAGTGCACATATCACATTTAATGCTAAATATACAAGTAATCAATGCACTAAGTATAAAATTGCTCAAAATATAAATGTTACAAAAGTATAAGGACTAAAAATGAAAATATAGAAACTTGAAGGACTGAAAATGGAAATTATAACAAACTATAACCAAATTTTAACAAACTTGTAAACTACTAAACTGAAAATGTAATAAATTTGCTAATCCAGGGACCTACAGTGCAAAACCTAGAAATTTAAACTATCAAAAACAGATTAACACAATGCCTAAAAATTAGGGACTATATTGCAATTAATCCTAATATTTAACCAAAAACGGGCATAAGCACTTGATTAAGCTCAAACAAGAGCAATAGGCCACCAATTAAGCTGAGAATTGTTTTAATAAGCTTCTAATGCAAAATTACCTAGTCAGTTCAAAAGATTTAAGTTAAATTGGTCTATAAGCTCAATAAGCTAATTTTGCAATAAGCACTTTTAAGAGATCTGCTTATCCAGTTAAGCACTAAAGCTGATTGGCTCAAAACATGATCTTAAGGCCAAATAAAGAAGACCTATCCAAGAAAATCTCAAAAATCTCAACAAAATAAGCTGGAAATCAAATAAGCTGTTTTGGCTTATGTTGACCAGCGTTGACCAAGTTTGACCTTGGTCAAAACTTATTTTCCTAGCTTATGCAACAAGTTTGTGGAAGAAAATCACTAGTTTTATGAAAGAAATAAGTGGGAAATGAAAATCTGATAAGCTGCTATTACAGAAACTTGCATTTGCTCAACAGCTTAAACTATGGCTTATTCCTAGCTTATTAATGATAACTGTGTTACCTACCTTATATGTCTAGAAAGATGGGACTATAAGCTTCACTCAGCAACAAGAATCACTTCCTAATTCCAAGAGATGAAAATTTGACAAGCAATTGAAAAGTGCATGTTTTGGCTATGAAAACTGACTCAAACTTGCTTGAACTTACAATTGACTCTAAAACTTAGCAGTCTTACTTGTTACCAAATACTAAGTGATTATCAACTCCTAACAACAACTTCTATCAACTGGATTAAGTTCTATGATTAGTTCCAAACACTAATTAATTGATAAGCTCAAAATTAAGTTATGAGTTATTATCAAATGCAACAGTTAAAGCTAATAAACCATCAAATTATATCAAAGGCATGAAAAGTAACACATAACGGGCAATAACAAGTATCTTTACACTAAACAAAAAAAATAAGCATGCAAACTAATTTTTTAGTGGAAATCAGTAAAGAGAGCTTATGGAACTTATTGAAGGCTCCTTTGATGTAGAAGTGGGCGTTGAGCTCACTTGTGACTTTACCAACACCAAATCAACTAATCAACACATCTACAAACCACATCAATCATCATCATCATCATCAAGAACTGCCCTGCTTCAAGGTCTGATCAAGAACAATGGCTATGGCTGTGAGCTAGTTAACTTCTAGTAACAAACTAAGCACTCCAAATCATCAAACACACTCCATTGATCAAGTGTGATCAATGGAATCAGCAGGAATAGTGTATAGTAAGAATGCAGTAAGGTGTGAGAGTAGTAGAGTGAATGAATGAACTTGAGTTTTATTAATGGTGTAAAGGTAGGTACAACTGCTCTAACAAACTAACAAACACTCTCAAAGTGGTTGTCAATCACTTTGAGAGGTTTCTAACTGACTGACTTCTAACAGAATGAGGGAGAATAAAAGTGTGTGTGAATTTCACACTTTTGCTACGTTACAAGAAATGAAAGAGAACTGGGGTATTCATAGAGTAGAATGTGTGTTGGTGAGGTACTTGTGACGTGTTGTATCCAATAACAGCCTTCCACGTGTCTTCAATTAGCTGATTGTAATTTGCAGGTGATGAACACAATTGGGCTTTTCTTCATGAGTGAATTTCAGCATAATTGGATAAGTGGGATGGATTCGTCTAGTGATTACGAGCATTTTTCATGTTAAGCATTTCTTCTAAAAGTGTCTCAATATCAATCCACGATCTGGGGATGAAAGTGCCACGTGGCTTGTTCTGATTTGTCCATTAATGAGCACACGGATTGATATCCATAAGCACAGTAAAGTATATGAAGTGGTTATTTGTGATTGGCTGAAAATGGATATAATACGTTTGCACTGTTGTGATTCGTTGTGTTAAATGCTGGCCACTTCCCTCTTCATAAATGCTCCAGTCAACGATCCTTGACTCGAATTTCTTGGCTTGTGATTGGTTGCTTGGTATGTCACACGGTTCAAGCCTAACTTGTCTTTCATTTTTGACAGCTTTAGTCCCTCTTGTTTTCAGCTTCGAATCTTGAGCTAGGAACTTCATAAGTTTGTCAATTTTGGCACTTTTGTCTTCATACTTGAACAATAATGATCCCTTGACTTGTTGACTTGAACTTTGACCAGATTTGACTTTCTTCTTGACTTTTCTAACTTGTCACTTTTAGTCCTTCTACTTTTAAATTTGTCAAGAAAGGTCCTTTGACTTTGTTTGACTTGTCATATTTTGTCCTTCTTTTGTCTTTTCTTCATCAATATTGGCTTGATTTCTTTGTTTGCTTCACATTTGTATCTTTTTACCTACATAAGCACAAACAACAAATTATACCCATAATACTGCTTTTACACATCAAAATCAGGTATTTTACTTTGTGTTTTAGGGTTAAATATGATATAATTAATATGAGATTTGACTCATATCAAATCCCCTACACTTGATCATTGCCATAACCTCATGCAATGTCACATTTTAAAGCACTAATTTACACTTTTCTCATAATTAATCCACCTTGGCCAATATGGAATGTTTTAACACTACTTTACACTATTGATGCATGATTTTGATTTTTATAATGCAATGCAAAGAAAATGATTATGTTTATATATTTTTTTATTTTTCTTGAAATGGTTTTGATGGGAATAACTCATAAATAAATCAGAGACTTTAATTAGGGCTTTGGTACCATGAACACTTATCATCCTCAAGTTTCACTTTCCCCATACCAAGCTTAAAAACAAGATCATTGTTATCCCTAAGTGAAAGTACATCGACTTATTCATACAAATTAATTGTGTTACTATTACACCCCCACTTATTATGCCTCTAAGACCGGTTATTATTTGAGCAAATTGCTTTTGGACAAATTTGTCATTATTTAAAGCGTGAAATATAAGAAGTGTAAAATCTCAAAATAAGGAAGCACGGTTTTAATCCTAAGTAACCATCTTATCCATTACTCGAAAAACCGCCCACAATTAATATAAGTCCGACCCAAAATATTAAGTCATTCGTCTTATGTGTAAGATCCTTATGTCATGCATTAATAGGTAGCTACACACTCGCTAAGGAAAGAAAAATAAAACTCATGCAATAATTTATATCTGTCACCTTTTTGAGACCTTGGATCTTCAATCACGCAACCCGTCAAGGTAATATTGGATTGTAGCAACTATTAAATCCCCGCAACCCTTGTGAGATTAATATTGGAATTCAATAGCTACTATAATTAACACTTCACTGCCCCTCTTGGGAGTCTTGTATAATTATTTTTTTTCTTTCTTTTTCTTTTTCTCTTTTTTTTCTAGCCACTCATTTTTTTCATAAGATGCTATTATTTTTCTTTATACCTCACAAAGAAAGTTGAAAAGAATAAAAGGAAAAACACCCGCTAAGTATTAAGCATGACATAAGTCTAGTACACATAAAACGTTCTAACTTAGAATCTTAAGACGTACTTATACCAACCACGAATGATTAGTCAAAAATGCATAAGAGACTACAAACCAATTAAAACCGTCCTTGATTATTTATTAACATATATACATGCGTTGACAAGAAAGTAAAGGTTACGAAAGGGGATATAAAAGCCACAATTAATTAATATGAGGTTTATCTAGCCCTTTACACTTACTTGAAACTCTATCATCTCTCGTTCTTCACAATTTAAAATCTCAAATAATGAGACTAGTGGATGCTTAGCCTAATAAACCAATAAAGGTCTACATGGTTAAGGATACTAGCTAGAGTAAGCTTAAGAAGCAAACTCGAGTTGAGTCAAAATATTCATGGCGGGCCTGATATGTCAAAGATATCTAAACTTGTTAAACCATATCCTTTATTATATTTTTTCCTTTTTATATATTTTTGATGAAAAATAAGAAAAGAATATATACAATGCAAATGTGTTATGCAAAAATTATGAATGCATATTTTTGATGGCCAAAGTAGATCAAAAATTTGAAAAATGTTTGAAAAATTCATTTCCCAATTATCGTGAAGGCAAGGCAATGGTCTAGGCAAGGTCCAGTCAACGATCCTTGACTCAGATTTCTTGCTTGTGATTGGTTGCTTGGTATGTCACTCGGATCAAGCCTAACTTGTCTTTCATTTTTGACAGCTTTAGTCGCTCTTGTTTTCAGCTTTGAATCTTGAGCTAGGAACTTCCTAAGTTTGTCAATTTTGGCCCTTTTGACTTCATACTTGTACAGTAACGATCCCTTGACTTGTTGACTTGAACTTTGACCAGATTTGACTTTCTTCTTGACTTTTCCAACTTGTCACTTTTAGTCCTTCTACTTTCAAAGTTGTCAAGAAAGGTTTTTTGACTTTGTTTGACTTGTCATCTTTTGTCCTTCTTTTGTCTTTTCTTCATTAATATTGGCTTGATTTCTTTGTTTGCTTCACATTTGTATCTTTTTACCTACACAAGCACAAACAACAAAGTATACCCATACTACTGCTTTTACACATCAAAATCAGGTATTTTACTTTGTGTTTTAGGGTTAAATATGATATAATTGATATGATATTTCACTCATATCAGTACCTCACAGCGAGCAGAACGAACATCCAATTCTCCACAGGTCTTTGTGCTAGGTACCAAGCTAACCCCAAGGTATCCCACCTTGTAGTTGACAAAAGAATTTCCAGGTGTCTCAAAGGATCTCCCTCATTGGGTCTCTAGTATCCAAATGGACCTGACTTTGACTTAAAAGCCTACTCAGACTCAGACTACGCTGGATGTTGCCTAGATAGGAAAAGTACATCTGGTAGCTGTCAGATCTTGGAGGAAAGTTGATATGTTGCAGCGCCAAGAAGCAGAACTCTGTGGCCATGTCATCAGTTGAAGCTGAGTATGTCGATGTCGCTGGCTGTTGCGCCCAAGTACTCTGGATGAAGAGTCAATTAGTTGACTATGGGATCAACTATGAGAAGGTTCCTATATTCTATGACAACACAAGTGCCATAACCATTTCTAATAATCCGATACTTCATTCTAGAACTAAACATATTAATATCAGGTATCACTTTATCAGAGACCATATTTTAAAAGGTGATATTGAGCTTCACTTTATACCCACTGAATACCAGCTCGCTGATATTTTCACCAAACCTTTGGCTGAGCCAAGTTTTACTAGGTTGGTTGCTGAGCTGGGTATGCTTAATATTGGGAAATAAAAAGTCTGATAAGTAACCTCTGTCTCTGTGCATTTAAATGAATTGAATGTAACCAGGTAGTTACATCTCAAACAGAATTAATATATTCTATATATTTAATTCAAATGATTTTCTTTAAATACTACCAACTTTCCCACTTTTCAAGGGGACGAAGGTTAACTGAAAGGTCAAGGGGTCTCATGTTCTGTAAAAAGTGATCTCTTTGCATTAAATACACACAAGAAAAATGGCAAAACTTTTCTTAAACCCTTGACTCATCTTTTGTGTGTTCTCTTATTCTCATTTCTCGCACACATACTTTCTCTCTCTAACCCTCAAAACCTCCAACATTCATCAATGGCGTCCACAACCCAAACCAAGAAGTACTCCATTTCTGCTGCATTTAATGTTGATTTTGGTGTTAAGGAAGGAAAGATTGCTCTCAACAATTGTGTTGCCCTTTTAGAACACTCAATTCCTCTTTTACTCACATTTGATAAAGTTCTTGAAGAACTGCTCTATTTCTGGAGCACTCACCAAACCCCCATCTGTTTGCTACTCTCAGTATCTAAAGGATTTTTGGTACACAATTGAAGTTGACCAACCAACAATGACCATCTCTTTCAACCTCTCAATTAAATCCAAAACCCTAACCTTTGACTTCAATGATTTTGCTCAAATCATTAGACTCACTGTTGATGAAGGAATGGTGGTTTTACTAGACAGTGATACAGTAAAGACTGCCATAATGACCCTGAAGCCAGTGGATGATACACACAAACCTTCATCACCAGTGCCTTTGTCAACAAATCCTTAATAAAGGTCAACTACTTCTCTCCCATCTGGAAAACTGAATGCTCTACATATTTAAGTGTTTGGGAGGAAACCAAGGATCCCATGATCAGCTAAACGAGGTTCAACATGCCATTGCATACAGCCTCATCTGGAGGCTAGATGTTAGAGTAGCCCACATCCTATACTCTGACTTAGTGGCTAAGTTGATCAACAAAGGGAAGAAGTCAAGACTCCCAACTATATGCTACACTAGATACCTTTCTCTAATCTTGGAGCATTTGTTGGGAGAGGAATACCACAACGATGATCTTCATTCCTTCTCACCCTTTCGCATCACCCCTACTTCTCTAAAGACTCCATCAGAGGATGAAGTGCCTCTGACAAGACAAATTTTGAAAGTTGTTGGTATTGGTGTTATAGAGGAGTCCTTGATCCCTCACTATGAGGTGAATGTTGAAGGTTCTACTGACAAGTCTTTGTCCAAGACCTCTGTGCAGTCCACCTCTCAGCCCAAGGATCCTAAGGATAAGAAGAATAAGATGAAGGAAAACTCGCTCTCCTCTGAATCCCCTTCTTCTAAAGTTCCTCGCAAAAAGAAGAAAGCCAAGAAGATCCCATCTAAACTCTAATAGATGAGGAAACAGAGCCCTATGTTGACAAACAACATAAGTCTAGTGTCTCAAAGTCAGCTGAGACCTCATGGAACCCCCTCGACGCTGATATCACAAAGGTATTACTTTGCCCTTCTTTTTTTAGGTTTACAAACAATCACTCTCAAACGTCTGTAGGAGAGAGTGATGAAGTTTAGGGTTTGCCTCAGCCCTTAGAGTGTCTGTTTCTGCACCTATCCTATAAGACCTCTGTACACTTTGTCTCTGCACCAGGAAATGATTCATTTGTGCTTATAACGCACCCCGATGATCCTACACCCTTTGGACTGTACTCTGGCAAATAACAACCAGAGTACTTATAAGTCCCGACCCAGTGTCTGTGAACTTCACTCAGTCTATGGGTCCCCTCATTATTAAAAGAGTCCCAAAGAATTTATTATTTTGGGAAAGCTGAATGATCACCCTCAGCCTTCCTAGGGGCAGCGTTATGAATGGCGACCTAAACCTACATCAAAGATTCGCAAGGAGAAATCCTTATGGGGGAGTTGGATAATCACACCCAGCTATCCTAGGGGCAGAGAACGACAACCATTCACCATATCATGTCTCACAACTAAAAGAGTCCCAAGGAGAAATCCTTATGGGGGAGCTGGATAATCACACCCAGCTATCCTAGGGGCAGCGAACAGCGACCATTCACCATATCATGTTTCACCTTAAAAGAGTTCCAAGGAGCAATCTTTAAGGGGGAGCTGGATAATCACACCCAACTATATTAGGGGCAGTGAATAGCGACCCTTCACCTTAGTTTTATTCACAATAAAAGAGTTCCAAGGAGAAATCCTTGGGGGCTGGATAATCACACCTAGTTTTTCTAGAGGCAGCGAATGGCGATCTTTCCCTATATTATAAACTCATCACATGTGCACTAACAACTCTTATACAGGGACTAAACTTGAATGATGAACAGATGAGTGATGAGCCATTCACATATAAAGAGGATGACAATGTTAGACCTTCCACTGTTGATCTACCCGTTGACTCTGATCTGGAATCCATACCTGATGATGAAGTATTCATTATCGAGGACGATGCCACCCTCTCTGGTTTGAGGAAATGGAAGATATTGATGATCAAGTAACTTCCGCTGAGCCTAAGCCAATTCCATTACCCTCAATGATAAACGTCCAAGAACTAACTGCCAAGAAAATATGGACCCAGAGACAAACCAAACCAACCCCAGTTCCATTTCCCTCTATGCCAGATGTTATGGAACTAGGTGCAAAGAAGCATTGGGAGTACCTACAGCAGCTCAAACCCATTCACTTCCCAAGTATGCAAAGTGTTCAAGCTTTGGGAGCTAAGGAGCTCTGGGTCAGAAGGGGGACATCAGCATCACCACACCTAAGGTAACCGAAGAGGCAATCTATTCTAAACTTCAGAGTTTAGCCAACGCAGTTGAGGATTGATCCAACAATATGGAGAGTTCTATGACGAAATCTATGGAATCTACTCTCAAATCTTTGCTGCCACAACTATTAGGTGATGCTCTGGGAACACACCTCCCACCAGTGGTCAACCAAAGCTTTGATCAACACATGTCTTCTGCCTTAAAGACCGTTGTGCAAGGAAATGTGGCTGAAATTTCTAAGGCCACAGAGCCTTCTAGAACTCTCTTGCAAGAACTGCTTCAAAAATAACTTAAGGAACTCTGCCTATTTATTCATCAAGAATTTGAAAAGTACAACAAAGCAGGGTCAAGTGCGGCCTTCTCTGGTGCTGCACCTGAGGGGGAGAAATCTGCAACCTCTACCGCAAATGATGAACAAAATGTTGGATCTAATGGGGAGCAGCCAGCCAAGAAGCCAAAACCCACCATCATCCCTACACCCATTCTTTTGTGATCTTACCCTACTAAAGACTTTGAAAGTTTTGCTGCTCATCTAAACTTAGGCTATGAAACAAATTTTTCACCATCTCCTATCCAAGATGTTTCAATAAAAAAAAGGTAAATCTATTGTAAGTGTTGATGATCAGATCAAGACTCTGAGCTTCCTACAAGAGGAAGGAGGATCTACTGTTAGACTTCCAGAGCTCAGCAGTTTCAAAAGTGCCGGTGAAAGGGCTATGACTCCTGAAGAAGCCCATGCTCATCTGGTTGAACATAAGAGAATAGTTGATCTCAAAGTCGCTGAACTAAAAAGCAAAAAGCTTATAAGTCAACTCACCCCAACTGCCAAGGAAGAACAGAGGAAAAAGCTTGCTGAAATAGAAGCAAAAAGAAACAAAATTAAGGAAGAATATCTTAAGATTGTCAATGAAAGGACCCTCACTGATCAAATCACGAAGTACAACAGCTTTATTGACAAAAACAAGAAGGTAGTGATGACCATCTATAGAGGAAACCAATCCACTAACTATAAAGTCGACATTGACTTTAAGTTAAAAAGTTTGGGTCTCTCATAGTGGATGGAACTTCTGTGTCTAGCTCAAAAGAAATTTGGGCCTGGTGCAGCCCGGATGATGAAGAATCTTCAAGCAAAGATTAACTTGGTCAAAGAGACTGCCCAAAAACTCAAGCTTCCTCTTCCTCATCAACTATCACATGAGCAACCATTGAACACAAGAAAGAGAAGAAATCCAATGGGGCCACTCTTTGAAACACTGGTCACAGAGGATATTATCGTTGATGGGATGCACAGAAACTTGGTACTTCCAAAAGAGATTACCAAGCCAGTCGATGGTCAAGCTTACATTGAACCAGATAAGGCATGGTCTTCATGAACAGGGACTGTGATTATGTGTTCCAAAGGGAGAGTGAGCTACATCTTGCCTCCACAATACATCTAATTAGACTTAAACAAGGACTGCTGCAAAACTGTGATTATGCTAGAGACTTAGAGTATGAGATTGAAATAACCATCAACTCCATAGCTGATAAAGTGGAAGCCCATAGAATCTGTGACTAGAACCTTGATGTTTGAAGAACCTTTGTATTTTATGTTTAATCACCTCTAGGTGTATTTTGTAATAGACTAGGTCCTTTAAATAAAACTCAAGTACGTTTGTTAAATTATGTGTAAGAAGAAGTTGTGTACTCACTTACAATAATTTTAGACTTAGTATAATTTATGAACAAATAAGGGGAGATTGTTGGGCCAATGAAAGTTCTAACTATGGCCCAGTCTAGATTTGTTTTAAATTAGACTAAGTGTTATGAGTCGCTGATGAAGACCAGCGACAGAGACCAGACCAGCTGAAGGCAAAGCCTTAGTTGGCACACCAGAAACATTCAAGTCAAAGACAACGTCAAAGAAGTCGAAGATTATCTGAATTCATACTCACCAGCGGTTATGGACTAGCTGGGATGCAAAAGGAATGTGATGGTGTTCAAGCATCTCTGAGATGACAATACTCAGGGGTTACTTACAACCCTTTAAAGATTAAGCAAGCAGAGACTTGCCTTATCCTTTATAGTTTAGGCAAGAGAATCTCTAATGTACTTTGGGCGGGACAAAGTGGAGATTCAAGATAAAAGAACCTAGTACGACCTAGTGGGATAAAGTGAACAGTTGATAGAACTGTTCATCTAAAGTTGGTGAAAGGTATGTCTCCTTATAGACATGCATTTAATGTAGTGTACCACTTTCATTCAGAGGTGGACACGTATCAACTACTCCCACTAAGGAAGCATCCTCGTACCACTATAAATAGGAGGGAGAAAGAAGACAAACACAACCCTTGTGCTTAGCATAATTATCTTTGTCTTTTCTCCCATTAAACCTCTGAGTCCCTCAGCTGTTAACCAGCGACTCTAAGGTTCACTTGTAAACTTGAGTCTCGAATCAAGTTTACTTATTTAAAGGGTTCTTTCTTTATTGTCATTCAACGGGTGATGACGTATAGTCCCCAGCCGGGTCATGAACCCGGCCCACGGGTACTACCCGCATCCGGCCCATTACTGATGGGTGGGATTAATGTCATTTAGCCTATGGGCTTAGATGAACAGTAACCGCACACACGTGTGCGGCCCACGGCCCGACATGACCGGTACAGTGTTAGACAGAATCATACTCTTACTACTTAGGATTTACCTCAAAGAAGAGGATATTCACTCACCATAATTAGAAGATAACAATCAATCTAATTCTGGTACTTATCCTTTCCTTGGGGCCGAAGCATCAGTGACAGCCCATTAGGGTTTCACTGACTATATAAGGAACCCCCAAGGGTTCCACAAAGGTATTACATTCTACACACTCTCAACTCATCCGATTCTTAAAACCCTAACCGATTACTTACTCTCACGCCGGAGCTTAATCGTGGGATACATTCCTACGGTAAGTCTAACGCGTGTTGTTTCAGTGTGCAGGATCCCAACAAGATATTTCACTTGGTGCAGGAGCCGGACCCCAACCTACCCGAATTAAGCCTAATTCGGGTCTAGCAAGGATCATCCAACTTTTGTATCAACAAGTTGGCGCCATCCATGGGACCATACACTAAGCTAGAGCAAACCTCATCTCAATCCCTTTCAATGACGAAAGGACACCAGCAAGGAAATCCCAGGAACACGAATCCTGCGAACCGGAAATCCACAAGGGACGGGATACTCATTCCCAACCGATCCCCTAGTAACCAAACAGGCGGACCGAATAACCGAAGTGTTCTTCGGTCCACGGGTGTGACAAGCACGTTCGCTATCACCCCACCACCAACCTCGACCTTGGACAACCCTGATCCAGGGAGTGCGCCTAACCCCCCCCTAACAAGGAGCTGCGCAGACCATCGATTGAGGAAGAGGTGGAAGTCAAACCACTCAATGAGGAAGATATCGCTCGAGTTCTCGCGCAAAACTTTGAGAGGATCGTCCCAGGAATCGCGTCCCGATTAAGCCTAGGAAGGAATCTCCAATCGAGGCTTAACTTCGGCGGGCACGCATCCGGAACCTCTCCTCAGACTCAAAAGAAGAGGAGAGCACGACCCCAGGAACGAAACCTCTTTGAGGAAACCCCTCAAACTCGGAATGTGTTCGAACGCATAGGGGATCGTGTTATGCAGGAACTGCTACAATCCCGTGAGGAGGAAGAGAGGTCCGACGATTCAGCCGAACGGCCAGATCTGGAGTTAACCAGAACTAATCGCCGCACAAGCGTGTGGGACAGAATGAATACCGGGAAGAAGGCTCCCAGCTCTTCTCATAGAGAGGATCCTTTACCAAAAGGTGAAGCACCACCCCTTCTCCCGGTCCATCAGGAGAGGATTCGGATGACCATCCACCCAAGCGTCGCCGACCCATGCGTACTCCTCCACCGCCACCAGACAATAAAGAGTACTACGGCGGCCCTTATTATCGCGAGATGGAAGCAGAAGATCACTCCCGCCCATGGTGTGATCCTAATCTCACCCGTCCATGGGCTGATCCCAGGGAAGATCCTTTTACCCTCCGCATACGGAATTACTCTGAGGATACAAAGCGTCGCATGTCGGCATGCGTCAAGACTTATGATGGGTCTGGTGATCCGGATGATCACCTAAAGATATTTGACATGCAGGCGAAAATTGAATGATGGCCCATGCCCATATGGTGCCAGATGTTCAATTCAACCTTGATCGGCAATGCTCGCGATTGGTTTGAGGGACTTCCTCCCTAAAGCATTGATAGCTTCACTGAACTGCGTATTGCGTTCAAGAACAATTATACTCAGCGAAAGAAGTATAATAGGGACCCGGTCTCGTTGGCAACCGTCAAGCAACGGCCTGGGGAATCTACGGAGGCCTTCACCGAACGCTTCAATGACGAGTGCACACGCACAAAGACAATGCCGGAACTTCTAAAAATTTCCGATTATATGCACGCCATAACAGACAGGGAATTAATCAGACGTCTCAATGACAAGCGACCGGAGAAGTATGAGGACCTTATGGAAAGGGTCAGGAACTTCATAGAGGGGGAAACCGTGGTAGCCGCGGCCTACCCTCCAAAAGGAAATAGCTATCGATCGAACGACCAGTCCAGGAGACAGTCAGGTGGTCCAAGCAACCAGGGCAGTGGGAGGAGCTCGGACTACAAGAGCCAAAACAAAGGAGGGCGGTCAGAGGACAAATTTACTCCTCTAAAGATGTCCTACCGGAAGATCTTGTTGACAGAAGGGGCCAATTTCCCGAGACCTCCCCCAATGACGACTCCGGTGGACCGTCGTCAAGGAAATCACTTTTGCGAATTCCACAACGACAAGGGCCACTACACGGACGAATGTATCCAGCTCAAGAAGCACATTGAGTCACTGATCAAGTCAGGCAAACTAAAATATTTGGTCAAGGATTGGAAGGACCGGAAGGACAACAAGAAGCATGACAAGAAGGATCCCCAAAAGGATAAACCTTCGACTATATACATGATCCAATCCATGCAACGCCGCACAAGGCAGAAAATTAGTCAAAAATTTTCACGCGGCAGAGAAATCTCATTCCCTCCCATCACGGCAAGTGACGTAGCCGATGAACCTCTCACGATTGAGATAAGCATTGGAACACACAATGTCCGCCGTATGTATGTGGATGGAGGATCATCGGCAGAAGTACTATACGAACACTGTTTCGTACAGTTACGACCAGAAATAAGAAGCCAATTAGTATCGGCCACGTCGCCGCTCATCGGCTTTAGTGGATACACCATCTGGCCAATAGGACAGTTGCGTCTGCTCGTAACCATTGGGATTGAAGAGCATTCCACCACGGCGTGGATAAACTTTATGGTGATGACGTATAGTCCCCAGCCGGGTCATGAACCCGGCCCACGGGTACTACCCGCATCCGGCCCATTACTGATGGGTGGGATTAATGTCATTTAAGCCTATGGGCTTAGATGAACAGTAACCGCACACACGTGTGCGGCCCACGGCCCGGCATGGCCGGTACAGGGTTAGACAGAATCATACTCTTACTATGATTAGGATTTACCCCAAAGAAGATGATATTCACTCACCATAATTAGAAGATAACAATCAATCTAATTTTGGTACTTATCCTTTCCTTGGGGCCGAAGCATCAGTGACAGCCCATTAGGGTTTCACTGCCTATATAAGGAACCCCCAAGGGTTCCACAAAGGTATTACATTCTACACACTCTCAACTCATTCGATTCTTAAAACCCTAACCGATTACTTACTCTCACGCCGGAGCTTAATCGTGGGATACATTCCCACGGTAAGTCTAACGCGTGTTGTTTTAGTGTGCAGGATCCCAACCAGATATTTCACTTGGTGCAGGAGCCGGACCCCAGCCAACCCGAATTAAGCCTAATTCGGGTCTAGCAAGGATCATCCAACTTTTGTATCAACAACGGGTGTATCCATAACACTTTGTAATACTTTGTTTATAAGATTAATAAAGCATTACGCGTTTGAAAAGTAATTCATTAAGTATTCTTTGTATACGAGTTATAGTATCAACAATTGTCATATTTTGGGACTTTCACTATCCAAACAATTCGAATGACTTACTTAAGGACATTCGGTTTCATCAACTATACCAAAATGAACAGGTACTGAGAGCAACAGTGGAGGAACAAGATAGGGCACAAAGGGAGTGGGGGGAGAAAGTTAGGGCCGAAAAAGCTTACCAAGAGCAATTTTGGTGAAAGTTTTCTGGGCAGTTATCGGATTCGAATCGGGGAACTGGCTAATCGTATAACGTATTTGTTTTTTATCTATCTAGTAGTTTATTTCCTTTCGTATTGTATTTGAATTTCGGTATTTCTATGTTTTATGTATTGAATAAATGTTTTAATTTTCGAATAATAAGTTTACGTTTATGTTTTTATGTTGTTTGTTTACGAATTAAAATAATTAAGAAGAAAAAAAATATGGTATGAAGTGGCGGTGAGTTTCTCACTGTCACTAAGGTTAAAAGGTGGGTTAAGTAAATGAAAGAGAAAGCTGATGTGACGCTGAGGTGGCGGTCTCCATCTAGCCTTAAAATGAGAATAGTTGATAGGTGGTCTCGGATTTTGAGGAGAACAAGAATTATTGGTGGTATGTTCGTGTAATTGAAACTTCTTTCAGTATGAAAAAGATACTACTAGACAAGAACTCTAGGGATGCGATTTCATGCTTTTATTGTTTGAGTATGTTCGTATCATAAGTAATAATTATACGACTGGACACATGTGAGCCTATGAGGTCTCACATATATACAATGAGGTACCATTTAATACATCATGTCTATTTAAGGCAGGCAAAAAAATGATTCATAGACTACACCGAGAAAAAAATCAAAACTGGTTCCAAAAAACCGATTTTCTTGAAACCGGTTTCCCTCAAACCGAATCGTCAATTTCGTAACACGTTTATTAAAATGGCTCGGACCAATTTAAACCGATTTAAAAATCAGTTAAAATCGAATCGAACTGATTAAGACACAGTTAAAATCTAACAAAAAATGGTTTCAAACGAATTAGTTTAAATCAACCCGATTGTTGACCAATTGACTTAAACCTAAGGGTGGCTAAATGGGTGGGTAGGACGGGTATGGACGATGGGTCAAATGGACGTTGGTCCATGGACGCAGACTAAATGGACAATTTTTAATATTTGGACCAAATAGACTTGGGCTAAATGGACATTGAACCAAATGGACTTGGGTGAAATGGACAATATTAAAAGAGAAACAAAAAGACTCAAGATTAAATAACTGGAAAAAAATATCAATCACATATTATCCATAATACCCATTTGTTTTCACCAAATGCTTTTATGTTTTCCAAATAGTCCAACTAAAATAAAAGTAAAAACTCATTTAGGGGCCGTTTGGTTTGAAGTCGGGTTTTACTTTGGGTGTGCGTTTATAAAGTGGGTGGTTTAAGATTGGGTAGGGTTAGGTTTTTGTGTAGGTTTTGAAAAGAGATTTATTTTTTTTTAAAATTAAATATATGTATATAAATTAGTGGTGGACCCATAATTAATATTAAAAAATAATTTTTAATAAAATTTAAATAAAAAATAAAAAAAATAGTGAAGAGAGAGAAAAGTAAGCTAGTGGGTGAGGGATTGTATATACCCACTGTCAAAGAAATAAGCTCAGTATTAAATGATCCTACTTTTTAACCAAACATATAAATTACACTAGCTTTTAGCCCAAAGGTGGCAAAGCCTGGAAGCCAAACGCACCCTTAGTTCATTAATTAAAAAAAAAGGTTCAAATAACTTAATTTTAGACATTTTGATACTGTATAATTTACCATCTCTACTTAAACCAAACCGGTTTAGAAAAATACCGGTTTGGCCACTCTAAACACAAGATTTAAGTTCATTTGGATATCATATTTTTCTTTAGATATGAGGGGACTTATCTTAACCATCCATCTTATTTTAATCCAATGTATAAGATTAAACACAAAATATATTTTCACCATCTTTTTTCAAACATTAATATCTCTTAACCGTTAATCGTTATGCGAAAAAAAAAACATACCGTTACGAATAGCATTTAATTATCTTTTTATAGATATGTTATATGATACACTTTTGACAGATTTTTTTTTCTTCATTTTTTTCATGTTTTCGAAAATTATCATATATGATACTAATATCATATATATGATGTAACACCAGCATCATATATGATATGACCTATCATATATGATAGAAACTAATATCATATATGATTTACCGTTGTTATCATATATGATAAAACAGTATTATTATATATGATATTTCACGTAAATTTTAACAAGAATAAAAAAAATGAATTTTTTTTTCTTCGAAACTATATCATATTGCATATTGCTAGAAAGATAATTAAACGCTCGTCGCGATGATATAATTATTTTCGTTTAACACTTAACGGTTTAGAAGATATTTAAATTATAAAAAATAGATAAAAAAATAAAATATATTTAAGCTCATCCATTGGATGAAAATGAAATAGATGGTAGGGATGAATCCCCTTATATATATAAAAAAAATATGGTATTCAAAATAACTATTCTCAAATAATAAATAAAATTTCCAATGAATAATAATAAGAGGCAGGTAGGAGGAAAAAGGTCACAAAGTACAATATTATCCAAGTATAAACCAATAACTATATGCCAGATCTTTTTCAGCCAAATTAGTCTTTGGGTGCATCACCTTTTAAAAGAATCCACCTTGCCAACGTATCAAGGCCACAACATATTTGTGGCTGAAAACACTTCTCCTTTGCCTATGTGGCATCCACCTTTACCCCCATTTCAACCTCCTATATCATCATATGTTTATTCATACTTAGATTTTTACAAACCCTTCACTACTACTTTTCTTATTAGCCACCACCATTCACAACAACTGCCACCTGTCATGATGACTGATCCCGGTATTAGATTGTTTGGCCAGAAGATTGGCCTGCCTGAAACTCCCAAGACCACTGATCCATCGCCCTTTGCCGCTGCGAATTCTAGTGGTTGTGATGATGGTTTACTGAGGGAGAAGATGTCTGAAAGTGTAGACAGAGATGAATATAAGCGAGTTACGCCACATGTATGTGTTATTCTTTTTGTAAATCTAGTTACAACCCAGTTCATATAATTGTTTGACTATTAATTTTAGTTTTTCATTTTAATCAATTTAGGAGGTGAACGTCATGAAGTTGTAAACTTACTAATTATAGAAAGTCAAGATTTTTTTTTATTCTGTTTTACTAACTTGGTGTGTTCTTGAATTATGTAGGATCAAAGAAAAGATGAGGGTATACCTGATGATGAATCAGATGATAATCCGAAAACGCCTTCAATTGATGAAGAGGGTATGTCGGAAAACAACCAGACTACTGGAACCGATAGTGATCCGATGAATTTGCAGCCAAGAACTTTGAAAAAACCAGACAAGATTCTGCCTTGTCCCAGGTGTGAGAGCATGAATACAAAGTTTTGTTACTACAACAATTCAAATATCAACCAGCCTCGTCATTTCTGCAAGAGTTGTCAGAGGTATTGGACTGCTGGAGGGACTATGAGAAGTATGCCGGTGGGGGCAGGTCGTCGGAAAAAGAAGAGTCAACCGTCGCATTGTCGTTTCATTATAACCCGAGAAGATTTCGAATCAGCAGCAGCGGCAAACCATATTGAATTTGCAGCTGAATCTGATGGAGTTCAGCCAAAGGTCCTTTCTTTCGGTCAAAATTCGCCACATTTCGGGGCCAGATTAAGTAGTAGAGAAAATGGAGACGCCTGTACAAGTGGGTCAACTGTGGTAGCTTCCAGTCCAGTAGTTGAGAAACCACAGAGTAATAACGGATTCCAGCCTCAAGTTCATTGGATTCCAGGGGGTCCATGGTCTTACAATCCATGGAACACAGGGATGCCAATTCCAATGCCGATTCCCACTCTTTGCCCTCCAGGATACCCTCCGATGCCAATATACCATTCCCCTTATTGGAACTCGGTTTCTTGGTTACCACCATCAGGGTCAATATTAGGAAAACATTCAACAGATGAGGAAGCAAGAAGACCAAACGAGTTCCATGAGGAGCCAAAGAAACAAAAGAGTTCAGTTCTGACACCCAAAACTCTTAGAATAGATGATCCAGATGATGCAGCAAAGAGTTCTATATGGGCAACACTAGGGATAAAGAACGAAAACAGTGGCAGAGGAGATCTATATAAGGCATTCCAAGCAAAAGGGGATGAAAAGAAGAAACAAACAGCCACTGAACCTAGTCCCGCATACCAGGCGAATCCCGCTGCTTTCTCGAGATCACTTTGCTTTCAAGAAAGGGCCTAAATGGTCATCAAATGGCACTGTGATTCGGTGTTAATACAATGTAAGAAAATAGTATGTAGTAACAGATAGGAGGGGGGTAGTGCTTCTTTTGTATAGTTTTAGATGTTCAGATTTTTGTAAGTTTTCTGCACATTTTTGCGTGCAAAATGTTTTGCTAATCCAACTTTATAAGATAAGGCGACAAGAATAAAAGCAATGAACTTGGTTCTGCTCTTTCAGCAAACAAATCCAGTTACAAATTATAATTTGAATACGACAAGAGTATGATTTTGAGCCGATACACGCATCTACTTTCTGAATAGATAAGTCCCGATGTACAAGGCTATAACCAAAAGGCAAGGTTGAATATTTCTCAACTCTAAAACTCAACCTCACATAAAGTGGGCACATACAAGGCCTAAAGTTAGGTACCATTTGACGATAAAGAAAGCGTCTCGGTGAAGTGTAGTACAATCCAGTAATGCACACGGACATTGCTTTTGGGTATATCTTTATATCTACAAAGAAGTGTAAATCTTGATTATTTTGGGTGGGCACATCAAAATCAGAGGAAAAATATGTGTACCAGGAAAACTAGCCATATAAAAGATCAAGATATTTTCGAGGGCCTCAGCAATTTGAGGCCACATTATCTTGTATAACATGAGTTGTTTGGTGGACCCAAAATGCTATATATCTATATCTTTTGTAATGGCATTTGCTGCCTTTTGCTTTCTTCCTTTCTGTAAAGTAGTGGTGAAACTATAGTGGCCCAGATTTGTTTACATGGGTGACGTCTGTAATATGACAGTTTTAAGTTTTGAATGATCTATAAAACCAATCAGCAGCGCACACATCCCGGGTCCGGTGTTGTCTAATTTTAGGAAAGTGAACTTTAATTCACTTTGGACTTTTATTCAAGTTGAGAATTATATCAATCGATCCAGGCCGTTCATCGGGAAAGCTATCTAAGAGGCTCAGCTAACATCCAACTACATTTATATATCATGTGGATATGTATGCCAATAGGAAAAGGAAGTCCATGACTTCTTCTAGAGGTACACATCAAGTAGTATAAATGAGAAGAGAACGCCATCTTTCCTAAACATGCTTCATTAAAACTTAATAGCATTAAAAAACCTAACTACCTTCTGCAACTGGATCCATTTACATTGCATATATGCATGGTACAGTAAAGATTAAAAAAAAAAATAGCCTCATACACAGATCTGAATGTGCAAAAACAGCAAGGTTGGATCAGTGGTTATCACCCTTGCCTCTGGAGACAGAGGTCAAGTGTTCGATCCTCATTCCTTGCAAGGCCAGAGGTCCTTTTCTACCTTGGTAGAGCCGGAACCAGCCTCTCTACCTTATGTAGAGGTATGGTTGTCTACGTCTCAACCTCTCCCATACAACGTCCTAGACGGTATTGTGACCCATAACCCGTGGAATACGGCATTGGGTGTACCTTAACTTACAGATCTGAATGTGCACATAAGGTCAGTAGTTAATGGTCAATGCCAATTGTCAAGTCTTAGTAGTCAAAAGGTGAAACCACTATAGCTACAAAAGTCAAGCTCCCCACTAGTGATTAATTTCTAATGCTTAGTGCTTCCCTACATATTTCCATCAAAGTGGAGGTGAATAAATAATTAAAATGTCAAGGAAATACTAGTGCACAGATAATATGAGTGATAAAAGTGAACAAGCATATGTGCAACTGTATCTTTTTTATCACTCCGTGTGAAAGAAAAGGAAATGTCGTATATATGAGTAACCTTCTGAACCGAAAACTCAGAGCTCAAGATTCAAGACCCTAGTATACTACCTGTATGTATATATGTACTACAGTTTACTAAAAGCCATATATATCCTATCTTATATTTCCTTCAAAAATGTCTACATACTCTATAAATTTTACTGTGCTGCGACTTTATTTTAGTTTTTATATTTGGTGATGACTTGTTCATTATATTTTCTGACTACGATCATCTAGATACCAGGTATACATTGAAAACATGTATCATCAAAGTATGTTATGATTGCCAATAATATACACAGCAATGAGACTGTAAGGGTAAAAAAAGTAGTGATAGTATAAAGACAATGAGACAAAACACACCTATATGTATACATTTCAGCAAATTCTACCCATGTTCACACTTATTGCTACATTTCTGTGAATATGCCTTTTATATTCCGTATTACATGAAAACCAATGTAATATCCTTGGTTTACCCTAGTGAGAAGAAATTGGTTGACCTACATGCTACATCCCACCTTGTTTTCTAGGCATATTACATTTCTCATAAGAAACGAAAGTATCTATATTCCTTTCCTCAAGGCCAACGATGCAACCATTAGATAAAACGTGAATACAACCTTTGCAAACTCAAGTTGTAGGCTTGATAGGTAAAAATTGAACAAAAGCTAAATACAGTTTTGCTATACAGATATCAGCATTACAACAAATGAACAGAATTTGAACATACATCGATGTGCTCATTGCATGATACATCCTCCAGAATCTTGCCCTCTGCGCACGTTGCCATAGGCTGACAATTCAAGAAGATCCATGTCCCGCCCTGCAGTTATTTCAGATAAAGGTCAACATTACCAGAGTGTTTAAATCAAACTTGTAGAGAATCATTAAGCAAAAAGTAATTGTTAATGTTAATACTGTACCCGAAACCCTGCAGTAAGAGCTTTTCTGAATAAGATCGGCTCTAGACATCTCAGTACGATTCCCCTTTGATCTATTAACCGTTGCCTACAAGTAACCATCATGCGTACATAAGTTTTATATTGATGATTTAAATGGTTCACTTATTACATCCTCGAGCTATGTAAACAAGAATTATGTAAATTGGTACTAAATGGCAATTAACCATGTCTTATGCAATCTTCAAAATGTTAGAAGAAGAAAGAACATTCACGTGAGCACCATGCTTCAACATTGTGTTAGGTTACTAAATTTTAGAGTGAAGAATAAGGTTGTGTGCTATTATCTCTTTTGAGAATAAGCATCCTCATAAACTATAACATTCAATTACTCAGCCAAGAAAGGCAATGATAAACTTCCAAATCAGAATTATTTATAGGTACAATTTTGAAAAACTTATAAGAGAGTAAGATGTCGTGTTACCTGTAACACTTGACAATTTTCCAATGTGCTCTGGCCGCCCTGCAAGATCGACAAAATGAGGCACACGAGAGTGTAAGCTAACCAAAACTTGTAAAGTAGATTCAACATGAAAATGGCACAAGTTCAGTTAAACAAATTAAGAATGAAGCACTAACACTGTGTTCTCAAGTAATGTTAAAAAGAAAAGAAAAGGAAAGGAAAGAATAGAAAGAAAGGAAAGAAAGATGCTGATAAATTTTATGTTCTTGAGTCTCAACAGAAAGTAAGAAAAGCAAAGCAAGTTGTGCCGTAAAATTACATATATAGCATTGAAGTATGTAAGTTTCAATTGGAAAACAAGATCATTACCAGAAACAAGAATTAGATTTTCGAAATCCTTAAAATCAACCAACAATTTTATATGAATAAAACTTGCCCACATCTAAAATAATACTATGCCTAAAAACCACCCATGTGTAGATGTAGAAAAAAGAAGTGTTCAAATGCCGCTAAAAGCAATAAACAAAAACTGATGACGTTGAAATCAAAAATTCATTTGTGAGCAAAAAACAGAATTATTTAAAGAAAAGTTAGAGAATGAAAGCTGGGGTGCTCCAATAGTGTATACAGAGACGTGAGTTGAAAGTTGAAATCATGGCAACACAACAAGGACGAATTAGTCATTTTATAACAAGTTACATTCTCTCTTTCCCAATCTGCCCAAAACTGGGCGGAAGATTTTAGCTCTAAAAATCATCAAATTTCCTCCCACTTTCTTTCCTCATCTATTCCTTTCTTTCTATATAAAATCTCAAGAACATATAAAAAGTTTTTTTTCTCCCTTTTTCCTTTCCTTTCTCTCCAAATTAAAACTAAAGAGTAAGAAATTCAAAATCGGGGAAAAAATATCTGAAAGTATTCATTAATGTATTGCTACGCTGAACTTAACAGGGTGTATACAAGAGTAAGAAGATTCTAACTGTAGCTAACATAACTGAACTGCTTTCAACTAACTTAACTAACTTTCTTATTTATACTACGTACTAAATAACTAAACCGAGTTGCTTATTTGTACTAAATAACTTAACTGTCTTGACACTCCATTCATTTACATTGTGCTGCAGTGTGCTAGACATTGCTATGTTGAATCTTGATAGCGTTCAGATGCAGAAATAGTTGATTAAACGGTTTGAGCAAAGTAAACACTGATATCTTTTATGCTATGTAAGTTTACTAACACGTACACAGCTGACGACCACAGAAACTTCACTATCTATTTATCTTTGCTATGGTTTAGCCCGTTAGCCGTTTAGGTGGTTTCCATATCAAACCTTGATAAATGATTTTGTATTCTTAGCATGCATGGTTCAACCAGAAAATGGGTATGAGCTACAATGTCTAAAAAGTAGAAGTATCTCAATGAAGTTATATATGGTCTTTGAGTAACTTCAAGTTTAAATGACGGAATCAAAAGTTATCAGGCAGAAAATCAGAAGCCCTTATTCGAGATCATTCAGGCTACTGCTTCTTTGATCAAATGAAAGCGATAAACAAAGATGTATTCTCTACATCTACATCTAAGTCATCCTCATACTCAGCAGTAAACCTATCACAACCACACCACTGCTCAAAGTTCCAAACAAAATACAAGGCATAGACAGTCACATACAGTCCATGACAGCTTGTAACCAATGGCGGACCTTGAACCTTAATTTTGGGGGGCCGAATTATTTTATACATACCAAAATAAAAAAGTGGACCATAACTTTGAAACAGAATGAGTAATATTTACACTACTCGTCACAACCTTTGGGAGGGTCGGGACCCTCCCCAGCCCTACTAAGATCCGCCTGGGCTTGTAACAAACTAATTATGGCATAATTAGTCACTTAACTTAATTAGTTAGTAATATTGGTTACTTCTTCTATTTACTTTCTGGTCTGCTCTGACTTTCATCGTTGTTGTGGTATATGAAAACAATCGCTGTATAACTTTCTTTCTCAACAAGTTAGCTGAATAATCCATACATTTCATTTGCCAATAAAGTACTCATAATAAGTCAACGACAAAAGACACAAGCCAACCAAAACCCCACTATATTATCCAGGAAACTTCAAAAACATAACCAAATCAAATACCTATTCGTCAACCTATTTGAAAAAATGTACATATTCACCCTATGCTCATATTTATCACAGAGTTTCCTATAGTCAAACACATTTTATTACACCAAGTCTATCGAATAACATAATAATAATCATAGAACCCAAAACAAAAAGCCAAGTATCATGATAAAACTAATCCACTTTACTTCACGCATTCACACTATGTGCTCAATCTGTACTATCTTACCCAAAACGATTCACTGCTGTATTTCTTTATGAACTATGTGCTTTCATCCGAAAACTATTATCTACCTTACTGTTTTCCTACGTCCCAGATATAACTGTTCATTTCTAGATAATGACTTTTATTAAAACTATTATCTACCTTTTTTTCCCAAGACCAGCAGTAGTAGCTATTTGTTTTATTAAACCATTTGGTAACATAGTTATATCTGTATTTTTATTAGTGTTTAGAATAGTTGCTTTTAAACAAGATTAAAAAGCTAAACACTAAAATCTAAACACTCCGAAAATCTCGTCGCCAAACATAGCAGATAGGGATAGTTGACTAAGGGGGTGTTTACTAAATTACTGTAAGTGCTAATATATGAAGGTCTTAGTTAGCCACTTATTAGGGAGAATGTATTTTTATTGAGTCCCCCAATTAAGAGGCATTACGGCTTTAGGCCCCACATTTCTTTCCTACTAAGAAGAAAAGAAACACCCCGTTTATTCCTAAGTAAATATTAATATCTCACTATATTGCGCTAAACAAAAGCGGTAATAATTACGTTTTTCATCACTCATTATATACCTAGAAATGGTACAACTAATTAATGAGCATTGATTGTCATGCCTAATTGGTATGCCTACTCCCATGTATCAGCCTCGTATTCAGAGGACCAACTTCTTCTCAAACTAAGGACATCCACTATGGTGGTTTATCAAAATGTCTAATAGTGATGAATAGGTATATGTTTCATTTCAGCTATAGTGGAGTTTCATTTCATTTCATTTCATGTTAGGTGGCATAAGAGGGCCCTAAAGACCTAAACCTCTTGTAATTTCAAAACTTTTAACGCATGTGTTTTGTAAAGCATTTTAGGCAGTTGTAAAGGTTTACACCATACCATAGTAAATGTATATTTATAATGTTAAAAAGGTATATACTTGATGTGACATATCATAAACCTTTTTTATTTAACAACAAATGTGGTTTTATAAATTCGTGACGATCATAAGTAGAAAGTTCATATTCTTCAGTCATTGATAAACAATTTGTTGGACAATATTCAACGCAATTACCACAAAATATATATACATAATTATTCACATAGTGTTGTGCGCCGCTAGCCCCTTTGGATTGCAAAGTTAATCCTATGAAAAACGACACAGAGGTCATAATATTATTGTTCATAACCCGTTGAACTCTATTAAGTAGCTCGACCGCCTTAAGTGCATGGAAACCTACACCTTTTAAGAGTTTATTCACATCCATTTAGGCATAAAATTAGTCACATATTTCGGCATCTCAATCATTTTCCTAAATTAGTATCACTAAACTAGTAAATATCCGGTAAATAAAAGGAGTAATGATGATGATTTTCTTAAAATGTATCGGATATGACATAGTAGAGGTGGCAAAATGCGCAGGCACGAGCATGGGGCAAAACGGACGGCGGATTAAATGGGCGCGGGCTAAAATGGACAAAAACATAAAAATAAAAAAAATAATAATACTTAGTTTAAAAGTCGAGAAAAAAATATTGAACATAAAAATATATGGATAGGCAAAAAGTGTCCCTGCTTTTTAAAAAGGGCCTAAAAAGTGACTACAATTAGCAAAATGGGCAAGATACGCCACCTCTACGACATACCTTAGAATAAGGAAGAATGTGGTCATAATCATGACACAAGCAACCAGGACAGCCAACAAGCTTACGAAAAATAGTATTCCCTAAAGGGTCACGTCTCCATCGATCAGGATCACGTCCTTTAATCTTCTCAGCTTTATCCCAGCATTGTTGCTTCACACTGTATGGGAAGCTTCTAGGGTTTGTGAATTTGTTGTTGTCAGATTGTGAGTATGTCAGTTCTTCGGTGTTGTCTTCTGTTAGGAGATGTTGAGTGGCGGAGGGTGGTGGGTTGGGTGGTCGGGACGGTGGTGATGACGGGGTTTTGCGGTGGTTGCGGCGTTTGGTTTTGGTTGTTTGGGTCATGGTGGGTGGTTGAGTGGACTGGACTGGGGGTGTTTGGATAGATACTAGTGTGGTACTGACCGGATTATGTGAGTGGAGTTTCAAATTAGTTAACCAATGCAAATGGGCTTATTGCTTATTTTGGTTTTGAACTTAGTAAGCTATTTTTTTTGTTTGTAAATTTTTTTGTCTTATTAAACTTAGAGCGCTAGGTGTAGTAACGCACTAACGCGCATTTTTCGACGTTATTGAGCGTTACTACAATCGACCTTCAAAATCCTCAACGGTGTTTGGTTGGGTGTTGCTTGACCAACGCGTGATATGGGGTATTTTAAAAAGAAAAAATTTCTTTTTACCTCTCAGCCTCTCTTTTGTATTTTCCTTTTTAACCCTTCCTGTTTTGAAATTCAAAAACTTTTCAAATAAGCCCTTGTAACGGCTATTTTTTTTTGAAATTTTTTTTCATTTACCCCCAGTTTAAAACGGCTAATTTAAAAAAAAATAAAAAATTTACTACTATATATACAATATATTTTATATCCCAAATTACCTACTTTATTTTATCAAATTCTAACTAGTCTATATCAATTTCTTAGCAAATTATTAGGAAAAAAACAATGGCCGATTACCCACCCCACTGATTCGTTAACTTGATGAACGAAACTTGTGCCAGAAACCCGTTGAATCAAAATTCACAGTTTTCTTTGTTCAAAGCATTGCAACAACATCAACAAGAACAACAAGAAGCATTCTTTCGGTGGCAACAATCTCAAGCCGCGACACTACAAGACACCCCGTCATTCACATCTCAAACCGACACACACAAACCGAATCCCCGTCAAAAAGAGGTAACCGAAAAAAGAGATGTTCAAAGAAAGGCAAAGATGTTGACGAAGAAGAACCGATTCAAGCGGGTCGTTGGCTATCGGTTGAAAAAGAATTGCTAGCATCGTCATGGATTGGAGTCTCGAAAGATAATAATGTTGGTCGATGTCAAAAGGGTGATACGTTTTGGATTCGTGTGGTGAACGTATTCAACGCCACAAATTTCCAAAGACGTAACAAGGAGATGATAACTAGAAAATGGCATACTTTGAATGCCAATTGCCAAAAGTTTAACGCGGCTTTCAAACGGGCCAAACGTTTAGAAAAAAATGGCGAGAACGATGTGGATGTGATGAAACGGGCACACACTATTTACCGTGACGAGCATAATGGGGGGAGGGGGCGTTTACTCAATTGGACGCGTGAGGTGTTTGAGAAACCATAGCAAATGGGACGCACCGGAACTGGTGGACTTAACCGGACCCGTCCCCGGGCCTAGCCAAGAGACCTTGTTCACCCATGATGCAAGACCAAGACCCCCGAAAAATCACGTCCCTCCAAAAAAACCAAGTCCGGCGCGAGCGCGGGTGGAAGTAGCTCGACCAGTTTTGATTTGTTGTTGGAGACCGAGATGCGTCTCAAACGAGAAGCCGCCGAAAGGGTTTTTGATGCACAAACCGAAAAAGATTGCACCTTCACGCGTTTGGAGGAGTTGCAATTTTTAGGTACCCGATTCATAGGGACGTGGACGATGAAGATGCCTATTTGATTAGGAGGCAAAAACAACTAATCCGGAAGAAGTTGATGAGCGATTTGGGTGAAGGCGACGGTGCCGGATCGTCTTAATTTTTATTTTTTTTGTACAGTAATGCTTTTTTTTATTCGTAATTTTTTTTGATTTCGTAGCTTTTTTTAAATCGTACGTTTTTTTCTTCATAATGTAGTTTGTATTTTTATTTTTATGAATGAAAAGTGTGTTTGTTTAAATAATGGGATAACTGTTAAGGGGTATTTTTGAAAAAAAAAACGAAAAGTTATGTTGTTGGGTGTTATGATTATAGGGGTTGGTGTTATTTGGGTGTTTTACTGACGTGACGCTGATATGACGGTGTTATTTGAGGAAAATGGTGTTAATACACCTAGTGCTCTTATTATTACAATCATATAAGTCAAAGTCAAAAAGTTCTGAAAAAAAACAAAAGAAAAAAAGTTTGAGACATTAGTACAAAATCATATAAGGTATAAGCCTGTCATATAAGCCATAATAAACACAGCCATGGTAATCAAATAGGTTGAAAAGCTTGATACAGACAAGGCTGTCACGGTGAAATCGAAAACTAGTACTTACATGTTTAAAAGTCTTATTTTTATAAAAATATATATTTAAATGTGATTTTATAACAAATTTATAAAAAAATAGTTTTTTTTTTAACAGAACTTTTATTAAAAAACTAGCAAGGCGTTAGAAATTACAAAGAAATAAGATAGGGGTGTTGGAGCCAACGAACCCAGCTAAAAGAAATATTACATCTAGATAGACCCCATAAAAAAGAACGAGAAGTAACATCTTCAAAAATAACATCTTTCCGGGGAGGTTTAGCCGCAAACAAAATCTGATTCCTATAGCACCAATTACTCCACCATGCAACGTAAAAAAACGCCTTCAAGCACATTCTTAATCTTAGAATTCAGTCGAATAGATTGAAACCAAAGAAGCCACTCCACATATGAGTTAATAGAAACCCACGTTAAATCCCACCAACGACATAAATAACGAAATATCTCCTTAGCAAGCGAGCACGAGAACAATAAATGCGATAGATCTTCATCGTAGTTATCGCACACCAGGCATCTAAGAGAAGGAACCAAAACATTTCGATGGAACAAATTAACGCGAGTAGGCAATCGATCGAAAGACACCCTCCAAGCAAAGACGTTTATTTTTATTGGAACATACCTTACCCAACGGGTCGCGACATCACCTGAAGGCAGGAAGAAATCATCCAAAAGCTTACGAATGTCTTTGACAAATAATCCGCCATCGTTCCTCAAGTCGCAAACCCACCGATCAACATTGGAAAGGATAGTCTGGTCAATCATAGAGTTAAGCTGGGAAAGTTGCTGACCTTCGATCCCCCCTCTCGCCGTAGGTCGAAAAGAATCCATAATCGAACCATTAAGCTTCTCTGCAACAGAATAGTCCATAGAAGTCTCCAAAGCATAAACATGCGGAAACAGAATGTTCAACTACATATTCCCAATCCAAACATCCTTCCAGAATCTGGTATAGCAACCGTTACCCACTCGAGTCTTACAATAGGACAGCAAGTCGACTCCTTGAACCTTAATATGATGAATTTCACGGAGAATACATCTCCAAAGAGAAGGCTTAACAATTCAATAGCCCATTGAATCTTGGCCTTTTGAATTAAATCACAAGCCTCGACATATTTAAGATCATGAAGCTTTTGAAGCAAAGTAACCCTAGAATGTAAAAGGTCATCGTTAACCCCACCTTGATCAAGAACTTTATCAATATCATGCAACTTAACTTTAATCTCATTGATCTCCCGACAATGACTCCTCTTATAATCAGTCACCCATGAACGGATCTCTTTTTTCAGCAGTTGCACTTTCTTTTTGAACCGAATCATGCCATTACTATCATCTAAAATGATAGAACTCCAAGTACGAGAAATCAATTCATCTAACCCGTCAAATCTGAACCACGAATGATAAAACCTGAATGGAGACGCACCATAATCAATGACAACCTCATGAAGCAAAATAGGGCGGTGATCCGACAAGTGACGATCAAGGCAAACAACAACAATATGAGGAAAACGCGAAGACAACCCTTCCGAAATAAAAAAACCTATCCAACTTACTCATTTTTTATGCCGAAGGATGAGACCATGTAAACGAAAAACCTTCTAAATGCACTTCAATTAACCCGGAACTATAAATAAAGCTATTAAAGTCACGCGTGCCTAGAACATTGAAAACTGGTCCCATACGATCTTCTGCTTTTCTAACTTCATTGAAATCCCCCGTAATCATACAATCACCATCCCACCTCTTAACAAGAGAAGAAATATATTCCCACAACACACGTTTATGAGCGATGGACTGAGGCGCGTAAACAGATATCAGAAGAATCTTAGATTTAGTAGGCATCCAATCCCCATAACAAGTAATAAAGTTGTCTGATATAGTATGATGCTCCTTGTGAAACACATTAGTATCCCAAGCACATAAAGTACCACCCGAATTACCTAAAGCACCACTAATAACATAATCAAAGTTGTAATTGCCCCATAACGATCTTACTTCTATAGCCGACAACGATTCAATCTTAGTTTCTTGAAGAGTTAAAAACTGCACCTTGTGTTGAATATTAAGCTCCCGAATCCAATCTTTCTTGGCTTTGGACCCTAAGCCTTGAACATTTAAAGACAAGCAATTCATTGGAAACCACTAGTGTCTCTTTGAAGCCCTATTATACGTTCCATATCCTTGACACGACCATCCATATCGTAACCCATGGAGTGACCAACCTTTATCATGTCATCAAGAAGTTCCAAAACTGAGCCTCATGTCTTCACATTCCTACTTGGTACATCGGTAGCCGAGGATATAGGTTCTAAAGCCTCCTGAGAGTTCTCAACCACTCGAGATCCAGCAGCCAACGGACTGGCAGCTTCATGAATACTGGCCAAATTACCCGATTCTTCTTTCTCATGCAACTCTGGAGTGTAACCCGGGGGTGAGGGATGCTACTGCACTTACTACCACCAGAAGGAGAATTATCATTTATCTTCTTATTATCCAACGGGGGTTGTTCATTATTGGTCACAGGAGGAACCGCTTCTTTATTCAACAATGGAGAAATATAAAAAAGATCAGAATCACCACCTTTATTTGCCACTGAATCAGTGGGACCATGTTCGTTGTCAGATTGTTTTCCGATGTCTCCAAAAAAAGTCTATGACACACCCTCATCATCGCTATTATGCCCATTCGAATCATTAATATCTATATCCCCTTTAATAGAATCGCCTTCAATGGTAGACCCAGCTTCAAAAGGTTCCTTAAAGGTAGGAGTCTAGGTAAACAATTCTTTGGCTCTAATAGGAGAGATTTTACCTCGAACAATGATCTTGAAGCTTTCTAAAATGTTATCATTCAGCGATGTTTTAATACATATACGTTTACGACCAAAAACATCTTCAATACGCTCTTCAAGCTCCATAACATCCCCCATTTGGCGCCAATCTTCTGAAAAGTAGCACGAGACCATGCATTAAGAGGTAAGCCAACTTAACATTTGGAAAACCCTCATTAGCCAGCAAGACCTGCAGATTATTAATGAATGAAAAAAGCTTGACTTCACCCATAACAAAGTTGGTAAACTCACGGTTCACCAAACAACACTCATCAATTACTAACGCAGGTGGTGTGGAGAGAACAGGAGGTTAAAGGGTCGATTCATTTGTTTTTAAATGAGATCGGATTTTAAATTGGTAGAAAGATGCAAACTTTATTAAACATATTTTGTTCGTATGTATTTTACATTATTCAAGTACAAAAGATTTTATATTGCTCATATGAGAATTTGTACTACTTAATTAATAAAAAAAGAATATATGACAAAATCTTAGTAAGTTACCCATTTATAAGGTCGTCTTATTGAAAGTTTTATATGTAGCAACTATACGTTTGTGTGAATGGCAATGAAAGGAAATGGTATCGACTTGAGATGACAAATTCAAACCAAGAAGTGGAAATGTGGTAACCTGCTTGTGGAAAAATTAAATTGGCAAAAAGTTCGAATGAAGCTGAGCGTAACTGAGCTCGAGTTTAAGTTGAGGCTCATTTATTAAACGAACTCGAGACCAAGCTTTATATACAAAACTCGATCGTGTTCACGAGTCTAAACGAACTTTTACGATATTATAGTATTTTTATTATTAAACATATATAAAGTGTTTTTGTGTTATAGGTGAACTAATTTCTCAAAATAGACTTACTATCAATTGGATTTTAATTTTTCATTGTTAAATCATATAAACGAGCTCAACCCAAACATATATAACATATCATAAACCGAGCTCGAGCTTAAAATACAAAGCTCGAAACAAACTCGAGCTCGAGATTTGTACAACTTAGATGAGCTGAACTCGATCTCGGCTCATTTCCACCCTTATTCAAACCCTACTAAGAGTGGGGGGAGCGGTGGTGCCAAGGCTGGCTGTTAGCCCTTTGGCGCCAGCCCTCCGTTGGCGCACGGTACCGTGGCTCGCGCCAACGGATCTCGCGCCAACCCCAACAGCTCGTGCCAACAGATTTTTGTTTTTTTTTAATTTTTTTTTTTTGTTTTTTAGTTATAAAGTGGGGTTTATGTGGGTCTATTATACCCCTTTGTCACCACTTTTTCTCGTGCCAACCACTCCCCCACAAATGTGGTGCCAAAGGGTTTCTGGTGCCAAAGCCCCAAAATCCTACGTGGCGGCTTTGGCACCACCTTCTCGTGCCAACGACTCCCAGCTCTCTAATACGATAGTACCATTTTACATTAATATGGTTTAGTGTATAACAATTGGCATTATGTCATTATCTTGCCCTATAGAAACATTATAGATATTACCGTGTAATTAGAGGTGGCAAAACAGGCGAAGGGCGGGTATGGGCGGCGGGCTAAATAGACGACGGGTTAAACGGGTGTGGGTTAAATGGGCACGGGCGAAACGGACGGGTTAAACGGGGGCAAGGTAAAACGAGAAAAAAAAACATATAAAAGCGTAGAATTAAAAAAAATACTTGTTTAAAAGCCGGAGATAAAAAATTAAATATAAAGTATTTACCGAGTAGCTTATTTAGTATTTTACATTTGCACTAATCCATAAGTTTCTTAAATTTGCGCCCGTTTAGCTCGTCGATAATAAAGAATGGACAAAAAGTACCTATCATTTTTTCAAAAATATCAAAAAATACTCATATTTATCAAAATGAGCAAAATTTGTCACCTCTACGTGTAATCATCATCTCGTCGACGTCGGTCTCTCTTAATGAAAGAGTGAATGCACGAAGTTTCTACTTGTTAAAAAAACAATAGTACATAATTTAGTGAACTACTTTTGCAGCTCGAAATGCTTTCACAAAGGCCGACCTTACTTTTGACTTGTTCTTCTATCTCGTAAATTTGAGTTAAGGCACTTGGATATTGTTGTTATGAGGAAATTTCTTGGCACTAGTCAATTTTAGGAACGTAGCAATCAAGAAAACTGTATTCCGTACGTTAATATCTCGTTAACAAATGTACTAATATCATCGTTATTGTTATTTAATTTATGCATATACATTACAAAAAAAATCCCGCTCTTATCTCGTAAGACCTGTAGCTCGGCAGTTAACCGGATGGTTTTTTTTTATCCTTCCGGCTTCTAGTGTATTCTTTGATAGTTATAGTTTGAAGATCACTAGACGCATAGAATGAATAAAAAACGATGAGAATATAAAAATGTGATGGTAACAGTAAGATATATAACTTTAATAAATTAAAATTAGTAATTTTTTTAATAAGTTTTCAACCCTTTGAAAAAGAAAAAATATTAGAGGAAAATAGATGATCTCATCTCTCATCAGCAATTGGAGATTGATTTTTTTTAAAGAAACAAATATTAAATTTTGAAAATTCATTCGTCTCATAACAAAGTGTTTATGTAATTATTTTGTGATGTCTCAATATACGTATTTACTTTATATTCCAACGAATAAGAAAAGAGTTTAGTGAATGAAAATAATACGTATTTGATTAGTGAAAGTGTACTTAATATAATAATTCTTTAGAAATTTGTGCATTATAGACTTGAACACTTGAGACACGAGTAACATCTCCTAATGATAACACAAATACTATAAAATGGACCATTTTGTCATTCATTTCCGAGAAATTTCTGCTGAAAATATCTGCTGAACCAACTTTGTCATATACTATCTATTTTCTTCCTAGAAAAAATTTAAACATAGAGTCTAAAATACTAAAATTTCTGCATCTATGACATATGGATCAGGGTAAGAGATACGTTTATATGTTTTAAAAAATGTCACCATTGGTAGGATTTCTACTTGTATAAGAAATCGCGATGAAAAGTCATCAGTCGTGATCGAAATTATAATAGTACCCGCGTAATACGACAATAGATAGTCGATAGACTATTTTTATAAACAAATATTCTACTGGCCAATATGCCAATGACCATGGCATCTACATGCCGATTTTATTGGTTAATAAATCATCAGGATATTGCCAGGAAGCTCACTTCGGATACTTTGGCATAAGAACTAATCAATAATGTCGTTTTCAACAACTTCAAATCATGGGTGACGACTTGCAAGTTTTTTCCACACAATTTAACAATTTTCTTCGCTTACATAAAGCAAGGGATGCACCACTCCTTCATCGTGCCATACTAAGTTAACCACTAACAATCCTAGATTTTAGAAACTAACAAAATGATTTTCATGTATATGGTCATATTTTTCATGGTTATCGAATGGTTTATCTTGTTACATGACATGTATTCTCTTTTCCTTCGTCCTTTGTTTCAGTTTATCATCGATACACCGCCAACAAAGACTTACGCGGCTGCTACATTACACGAAAAAGCCCTTGTAACGAACGTTCGTGGTGTTGAGAATGGCCCGGGTAAGAAAAAGGCGTTGGGAGTGAATCCAAAGACTATGATGGAAAGATTAGGGACGTTTTGGGATCCCGATGATGATAGGGAAGCTCTTGATATGGACGAAATGGTGAATCTGTTCGTTGAGGAGGAACCGAGCTTAGATGAAGTGAAACAAGCGTTTGGCGTGTTTGATAAGAACAATGATGGCTATGTAGATGCGAAAGAGCTACAAAATGTGCTTTCCAATATGGGCTTTTTACATGTATGTGAAAGCGATTGTAGACGGATGATCCTTAGCTATGATGCTGACAAAGACGGTAAGCTTAATTTTCGAGAGTTTCTGAAGGTCGTGGAAGATGGCTTTCTGTAATTTTGAAATGGTGTATCAGATGGTTTCCCTCTCTGTTTTTCCAATATGCTTGTTTGCATAATATCCTTGTACGTGGCTCGTTGTATATACTAATTTCGTTTCCTGTATTATTTGCTACATGAAAAAACAGTTAACGTGACGATCATGAAACTATGGACTATCATCACATAACAAAATCATAAAATTTCATGTAAAAGTGTTTATGCAACTCGTCATATAATAAGGAAATATCCAGGCTCGCGCCGCAACTAAGTTTGCTTCACTAGAAAACATAAATGTCTTTCTTACAACATATATACATCTGAATTTGAAGAAAAAGGTTCTGTCCCCCAAATTGTGAAAGTTTCGGTCTTTAACATGACAAGTTCACCCGGTGCAATAACGTACCAATCTTTCTGAACTATGGCCAACTTTGATAGTGTTAACTATGGGGCTCAAACGAGATTTGATGAGCATAAGGCTCTTTATGCTAACGACGACTAATGAGGTGACTCTCTTATCAGTCTGTGGGGTTTAAAGCTGGAGACTTGAAACTTCATAAAAATTTAGCATAGACAATACAATATAAGGTTTTTTACACTAGATAGTCCTCCAAGATTTCGACTACATTCTGTATCGACATGAAGTAGCTTAACCTTTATCTTATGGGGCATTTGGACATGCAATTTGAAAGTGACTATATGATATTAAACTATCAAAATGCAGATAGCTCAGTTATAGTAGAAAATGTGTTACAGAAGTCATTGCCCCCCTTAAAATCGTATTAGAAGTGATTAACACTAATGCCCCTTGATCATAGCCAACTCACAATGAGTAAGATCATTATATATATACAAAATATACGCATATGTAAGCCCATTACGCACATCTGCAGGATGAATCTTGAGTTGTATCACTCGTATGTCTGTTTAGCAGTTTTACTTATGCAATTACCTACGTATAATTCACCATTTCATTTGCAGCACTTGTTATTTTTGCTACATGACTAGCAAACACTAGGATGCCGTCCAGCCTTGCCATTTTGTTAGTTTAGCCAATTGCGTTAACTACATAATGCTGTAAACGTTTCTTAATTCAATTCATGAAGGCGGCTTTTTAGCCAAAAAATTGTGACAATCAGTTTTACAACGAATGATTAAATATCCATCTCTCATTTTCCTCTGTACAATTAAAACCTTCTTGTTTACACATAGAAGCCCACATCCAAAAATCACAGCAAGATTCTTCATTTGTCTCTTTCGCCAAACGTCCTTAATTTCCAGAAAGCGTTTGGACTATGGTGTTGTGCCATGGGTCAGACAAGTGCTGCAATAAGTTATCTAACGGCCCTTTTCCAGTCACATTGTGCTGAACAATGAACCCCAAAAACGCCAACATAGCGAGTCTCCCTATAGTTAAAATAACACATTATTAGTATTAATCGTACAATATCGATAGTCTTGCAATGTAATGATAGTAAAGAGAATATTTAAGCTATGTACCATTAGCAATTTCTTTATCTTTGGCCTCAGCTGTGGGCGCAAAATTTAGTGGATTAAAGATGCCACCAGGGTACCCAACTTTGTTAGGAGGCAAGCTATAGCTTTTAAAAATCGGGTCTTGGTTAACGCTTCCTGGATTCTTGATATCTTGCCACCTTCTAATCTCGACGTAGTGGAACAAAATGAACTCGATAACCAACAAAGTTGATGATGATGCAAAGTACTCCTGCTTTCCAGCGTCGTACCATTTTGGGACATTGAGTATGCCTGCGTTTGTTAAGACTTCGGGTAATAGCATTCCTGCTACTCCCAACATGGCCCATCGACCGTTTTGTAGTTCTGCTTGTACGAACCATTTTAAGCTCTCAGGGTCCTCGGCTAATGCTAGTGGATCGAATCCATTGTCACCTGCTAGACTGTATGCATAAAATATGTTATAAAATGACATATATGGATCGTGCTATATTATCGTACTTGCACTCTATATACTTTAGGAGAAATGTACAAAACTTTAGCGAATTTTAGGGCCGAAAAAGTACCTTCCATCAAGGTAAGTAGGCGAGGCTAGGCCGGGTAACCATTCACCTTTCTTGGCTTCAACCTTGAATGACACACATGAAGAAGTAGTAGGTTTAACGACCAATGTTCGGTTCAGCTTTCCGGATGACCCAGATAAGAATGCTGACCGTGAGGCGCATGATCGGAGAGTCGGGACTGATGCTTGTGTCACGGTAGCCATTTTTCGAGTGAGATGGGCTAAAAGGTGGTTTTGGTAATGGTGAGTTGAAGATGTGGGATGTTTTGTGTCCCTTATGTAGGACTAATGTTATATGTCTACTTGTGGTTGTGATTATAGAGACTTTGGTTTCGTATATTTTTGGTGATCGTACGGTTGTGAGTTTGGGTTTGATTCTAGATTGGCCAATGGATTGATGGCACTTATCCTTATCTTGGGTCATATCTACAAATCTAATACCTTCTTCTTGTTGGTTGGACACAAGTGTGTTCAAGGGTCCCTTTGGATCTCCTTGTTAGCTACATTGAACATATATGATATAAGCAAATGACTACAAAGTTTGTTTGCTAACTGTATCTGGCTTTGACTAAATTAGAAAAGGTCCGGATTAAAGCACCATGCTAACATGAGAAATTTACTTGTTTATGACAAAGGCACAAAGCCACATGTTCATAACAAGTCGATGCTAATATTTTTAACTTAACCTAACCTCCCACCCTGTTATGTAGATATCCAATGATGTAGCCCCGATTAGGCCGGATTGGATGGACGTACAAGGAAACATGGGTATAAGAGGAATGGTTTTGTGACTACTGTGATGGAGTTCAGATCAATTGTTTCGAACGGTCAACACTCAACAGTCAACACCATATATTGAATCTAGAAAACAACAAAACAAAATGCAAAATGTGATTGTTGGGTTATGCGATCGTTTAGTCATCGGAAATGCGTGAGACTATCGGGGACACACACTCAAACACGGAGAGCACACTTTTATTGAGTATTTAATATTTATTGTATATATTAAATATTTAATAAACTTCACTTAATTATTTAATTATCGATATTTAAATTAGTTACGTGTTTAATTAATGTAAGGTACGCGCATAATTAAATTTGAGGGATCAAAAAGTCAATTCTTATAATACCCTAGGGCCTAGTCGGCCGAATATGATGTAGAATGATTCTAGAAAATTTCTTGTTTAGTTAATAAGAAATCTTATGGGCCTAAACTTGGAGTAGGGACCAAGAAAACTAAGGAGGTGGAGAGGCTATAAATACCACCACACCTCTTCATAAAATTTCATCCCTCATCCCGCAACCCTAACCGAATTTTTGGTTGGTATAATCTCTCAAACCCTAAATCACCTAGAGTGTAAGCCTTTGCAAGATCGATTGCTTTTTGGTACTCCCTTGTGAAGTAACTAAGCCTTACACTAAATCCTTGATACTCTTGTCAAGGTTTTAGCCCCTTTGGTTTTTCCCCTTGTGGTTCGTCGACATACGTAAACCCTAATTAGGGCTTATGTGATTTTTGGGTAATCAATCTTGTAGCGTTCTATAAACTGATCCTTACGTAATCCCACTTAGGGTTTTGGATCTAGGGTTTCTAGTTACAAGATATCTACATAAGTTGTTAGAGAAGTAAAGTTACCACTAGCATCGTGGTGTGTTCGTTTGACGTGTCGTGTGAGCAAACGATGGAGACGGTAATTTAACCGTTAAAGTTCAAGATCAAGATCAAGACGCATTAATTGATTTATTCAATTAATTAAAGGTTGGTTTTAAGTTGGTTTTCTATGTGCTTAATCATGTATGTTATACTAGATTCATTCCGTTGCGTACTCGTAGTTAATGGTTTAACTAGTTTCAAATCTCAACAGTGGCATCAGAGCCAAATCGTATGGCATTCATGGGTTACACACAGAATGAACACGCTTGATCCGCTTAAAACTCTCTTTATTTGTGTTTATATGGCAATAACATGCATTCTTGCCTTAAAGTTTTAATCTTGATCTAGATCTATTAGAATTGGGTAGGTTTAATATTGTATCGGCTAATAAATTACGAGTGTTTATTATCCGTCAAAAACTTTAGCATATCACTTTTTTGATTCATGCAAGTCATCAAGTACTTTGCTCAAAAACTTGATGAGGGTCTTTGTTCCTCAATTTAAGGGAAGACTCATTCGAGACTTGCATCTTATATGTTACTGCTTTCATATAGAGTCTGTCTTCACCTCTACCCCTTTTTATGTCTGTTTTATGTGCTTATTTGTTTTCCATTATGAATTGCAAAACTTAATAATACAAGATTCTAGTAATCATAAAAACGGATCTCTACTTATATTGAAACTAGCTTTAAAACATGTCATATTAATTACACTTATTTTTCCTTGCGAACTGGCTATGTGTTATTTGTTAAAAATCGTTTTTTTGAACAAATATTAATATGGACATAAGATATATGAAACTTGGTTTTATTATAAGCTAATTTGTTTTACGGAATCATATTGTCACTCGAGTTGGGCTTACATACCGCAATGACGGCTCATAAACCATCTTCTCAACGACGTGATTTAATTATCGAAAATACTAAATTGTGTTATTTCTATTAAGAATTTAACTATCGAAAATACTTAATTGAACTTTATGTTCTGATATTCTGTTATTGCAACATAATTCGTAAACTTAATTTGTTTTCTTATAGAAAACAAACATAGTCTCTTTTCTTGGTAAGAAGAGCGAGACTTATTCCTATCTCTTCTCAGTAGTTGACAAGAATAAGATAGGATTATAATCGAATCATTATCGATTGTATTTAAACTCACTTTTAATTTTTCATTATCCTAATTTGGTTCTGAAATCTTTGAAAGATAACGTATTTTGTGTATCTAGAGTACTTTTGTTTATAGCTACCAAAATAAATGACATCTTGCACTTGTCACAATGTATGAGTTTAACCCGCAAAGAGTAAAGAATTACTAGCATTTTGCTAGGTATCATTCTTGTACTCTTGTTATTTCTTAAAGTGTTAAATACCCTTG
The DNA here is from genome assembly GCA_025667525.1 of Glebionis coronaria. Taxonomy (NCBI): domain Eukaryota; kingdom Viridiplantae; phylum Streptophyta; class Magnoliopsida; order Asterales; family Asteraceae; genus Glebionis; species Glebionis coronaria. Next base: position 622,376,125 of record CM046875.1, on the reverse strand, counting down.
TGGCTATGTAGACGATAAAGGAGGAATTGCATGCTAAATAGTCAAATTAATTGAAAGCATGAATGGCTAGTCCCTCATCTAGACAAGTAGAAGTTCATATACTTTTCTCAATACCTAAGTAAATGTATACTTGTAGGTATTTTTCAGATATAAGGAAGTCAATAAATTGCTATTTGTTTTCTAGTGGTGATGTAACATTTATTATGTTTTCAAATCCAGTGGGAGCATTGCGGTTTATTGCTGAAATAATATCTATGTAATAATGTCAATTTCAGTGGGAGCTACAAGTTTTTTCTTGTTAGTCACCCATATTATTTTGAACTTGCTTTTAAATAATTTATTACCTTACAAATATGAACGACCATTGCTTAAAGGAAAATTGAATTTTATTTTATACGATAACACGTTGCCTTCTGATGTCGCTCTCTGAAACGTTATCTATAGAATAATAATCCACAATTTCTTATTAAACGATATGGTTATAATCTACTTATAATATCCATGACATTATCATACTGTTTACACAATCTAACAAATGTGTGTTTTTTTGTCTTGGTAATATTGATGGTGTGCCTTACACAAGTGGGAGAAATATTAAAGTGTGTGCAAGGTACAACATATAATTAGTTTCACTTGCCCTTAAGGCATGAAAGCTAATAATTCTACTAGGACTTGAACATATAAGATGTTTGTCGCCCTACTACATACAATGTCATGACATAGTGGAAAGCTACTTCAACATTTTTACTACATGTTTAGTAAATATAATTATGGTTAAGATATAATAATCATAATTTTGAAGTATAAAATAATTAACTTGAAATACTATTGAACTCAAGAATTTGCGTTCATGATTATTTTAGTTAGTATAATATGTTTTCTTTATAACACATAATTATAAAATCCTTGAATTAACTCACCGACTTAAGACATAAAGTATGTAGTAAAATAGTTATGTCTTCTTGTCAACACATAAATAAAAGATCTTTGAATTATTCAAAGACATGTAATGTATACTCGATATGGTCTGTTTGCTTATAAAAACATGATCATATAATTCTTGAATTTCTATGTCTTCATGCAAACACATGGTTCTTGCATTATTCAAGAAATATACATTATAGCATGCACTTGAATTTTACGAACATTGTAATTTGGCACACGACCCAGTTCACAAGTATTTAATCCAAAGAGAATTAAGTTATTCTTATGTAGTCTCACAATTCCAATACTCATTGAATACCAAATTATTATGGTATGTCAAAAGAGTTGAAACGAACTATATTCATATAGTTTGATTCATGATAGCTTTAGTTATTCTACCTCCATGATCTATCAAGGTTAGAAATTTGCGTGTGTCATCGATACACTCAATATAGTTCAAACCTAAAAGGTATTCAAGATAACCCACAACTAAATTCCCTAAACCATTAGGAATTTTCGGGTTATTCTACTCAAACCAATCAAATCTTAAAACCTTTTTTTTTTGTTTTTCGCCTTTTCTACACTTCCTAGCTTGACGATTGTAGTTTTGGTGTTCCTCCTAGCTTGACGTAACACAAATCTTTCCTAAATTTTATTGGTTAAAAGTGATGCAATAATTAAGGTTTATATTAAAAACCCTAATTAGGGTTCTTGGGAGAAATCTCGATATGTCTTGATTAAAATTTTTTAATTTGTTGATATCTTATGAATCATACTATCAACAAACTTGAGATATGAATTTTAAATGTGTTGTTATTGTCTCTCTAATAAGAACAATTTATTGTTGCTTAAATACTTAGTATTTAGAGAATTATCCCTAATTAAAAAAGTAAGTGTGAGTTATAATAAATCTTGAATATAATCAAGAGCAAAATACATAACCTTCAAAACCCACTTGTTGATGTCATATTTTGGTTAAGCATGAAAATGTCAAACCAAAGTAAATGTTACTATCTTCATAATCCGCAAGGATAACTCATCACTTGATTAATATTTTAATAATAATGTTGAGGAATAAAAGTTAGGAGATCTTTGTAATCTACTATGAATGATAAGATGCAATCCTTAGAGGGAAAATTAATCTTTTGAATTTGATTGATATTTCATCTAATTATAAACCTATGAGGTTGAAATGAGTTTCTTTTGAAGAAAGACTCACAAGGACAAAATGGTGTACATATTAATGCATGACTAATAATAGGAAGCTTTTAATTATACTCAAGCAATTGATTATGATTAAATCATTCTTTCCTACACGCATTGTTTAAATAAAGATAATTAGTTGTCATACATGTTTCCGTGGATATGGAATATGACAAATTAAGCTTTATAGCTTTTCCTTTATGATTACCTTTAGCAAGGATTGTGTATAACCAAAAGGGTTATAAGTTTATAAAATCTTTATTGAGTATACATGGAAAATAATCCAAGAATGGATTAAATCATGCATCTAGGAGTTAAATCTAGAATTTAATTACAATATGATTTTGTTTAAATTTAGATAGCTTTGAGTACACTTGACATTAAGTGGGAGCACTATGTTTTTCCTTTAAATTTATATGTTTTATAACATACTGAAGATATCATTCCATCTTAGCTAGATAATCCTTAAGATTGGAATGAAACTTCATTTGAGAATTTGTGAAATAAACCTAATGACTTTGGAATAAATGTTTATTGAAATAAACATTTACGGAAATTAAGTCCAAACACAATGCAATACATCAATGAAGCAAGTCTTGAATGATATATTTCACTCGACATAATTTATTACATGAATGGAAACCTTATGTTTTAACTAAGATTTATTATGTATATATTATATTGTGTATATGACTTGTTGTCACTTTTGCACAAAAGCAAGTGAGATGACAACAACAATATCTAATTGAGAGTATTTAGATTATTGTCAATACAAATGTTTACGAATTATAAAGCATAATGTTGTATGTGTACACTGATACTTAGAGGGTAATCAATTCTAGTAAAGTAGTAATATATCATTTATGATAAGTCTGCTAACTAGATATGCTCAATCAAGAGCATTGATGCATTACACATTAAGGAATAAGAATATTTTACATTTTAAGAAACTGTAAAGATGACTGTCAGCATATGGTTATTTTAAATAACTTATACAAGGTATGATGATATCCCCTACTATAAAACTTGCAATACTATGAACATGTAAGAAAAGACACTCATCTTGCTTTTCAAATCTTTCACAATTTGTGAAATTTGAAATAAGTATTCGAAAGGTTTACTTAGATGACTATTTAGCCTTCTTGTAAACAAAAGTTAAGGATGTTTGAAACATTAGACTTCAACTTGCTAAATTAGTTTCATGCAAATCTCTTTTATTATTTGGATAATTAGGATGGTAAGACTGTAATTATTTTCTGATGAATAAAGATACTTGATATTTGCTTTCATTCATATAATTATTGTTGTCCTATATCAATGTATGTTTAATCCTTGAATATTTGATTATTCTAAATATTTACATTGTCGGTTAGCAATATGGGAATATTACATTAAGACAAATGTGGGTGTTGGTTATATTCTTTGAATATATGGACGGTTCTCACCAAACTCATGTGTTATTCATAAGGGATGCATATTGGAAACTCCGAACTTTCGAATCGTTACTTTTGGATCCTTGTTATGAGTAACATTTCGAAAATTGTGATTAAGTCATCCCTAGACTTGAGATGCAAACAAGTTGTGCATGTGTGAATATCGCTTCTTGATTATATGTTAAACGCTAGCTCGCAAGAGTTAGTTATAAAGGTTATAGTTGGAAGTGTTGTGAAACAGCACCCATAGACACTTGCAGTAAATATAGGATTTGTTCATCCACTTGACATAGTGCAGACTAGTACCATTGGGCCCTCTCCAGAATTAATCAGATAATTGTGTGACCGCACCCAAAGAGTAAATCAAGATGATACTGGTTTATTTTTGGTATATCTGAATTAAATTCTATAACGAGAACTAAAAGTTAAACTATATGGAATGAGTTAGGATCTTATCCATGGTTTAACGATACTAGTAACAAAGGGATGATTGTTAGTAAGTCATATAATCGTATACCATTTATACTTTTGAAATATTCTTCTTGAAACTATACCTCAACATTCCCGGTTATAATAAAGTGTTGCTAGATACTTTATTATGGACGTACTATGTCTTAAACTCTAACAAGTGAGAGCTGTTGGGATATGCGATCGTTAACCATCGGAAATGCGTGAGTCTATCGGGGACACACACTCAAACACAAAGAACACACTTTTATTGAGTATTTAATATTTATTGTATATATTAAATATTTAATAAAGTTCACTTACTTGTTTAATTATCGTTATTTAAATTAGTTACGTGTTTAATTAATTTAAGGTACGCGCGTAAATAAATTTGAGGGATCAAAAAGTCAATTCTAGAATACCCTAGGGCCTAGTCGGTCGAATATGGTGTAGAAGGATTCTAGAAGATTTCTTGTTTAGCTAATAAGATAAGTAAATATCTTATGGGCCTAAACTTGGAGTAGGGACCAAGAAAACTAAGGAGGTGGAGAGGCTATAAATACCCCCACACCTCTTCATAAATTTTCGTCCCTCACCCCACAACCCTAACCGAATTTTCGGTTGGTATAATCCCTCAAACCCTCAATCACCTAAAGTCTAAGCTTTTTCAAGATCGATTGCCTTTTGGTACTCCCTTGTGAAGTAACTAAGCCATATACTAAATCCTTGATACTCTTGTCAAGGTTTTAGTCCTTTTGGTTTTTCCCCTTGTGGTTCGTCAACATACATAAACCCTAATTAGGGTTTATGTGATATTTGGCTAATCAATCTTGTAACATTTTATAAACTGTTCCTTACGTAATCTCACTTAGGGTTTTGGATCTAAGTTTTCTAGTTACAAGATATCTACACAAGGTGTTAGAGAAGTAAAGTTACCACTAGCATCGTAGTGTGTTCGTTTGACGTGTCGTGTGAGCAAACGATGGAGATGGTAATTTAATCGTTAAAGTTTAATATCAAGATCAAGACGAGATAATTGATTTATTCAATTAATTAAAGGTTGGTCTTAAATTGGTTTTATTATGTGCTTAATCATGTATGTTATACTAGATCCATTCCGCTGAGTACTCGTAGTTAATGGTTTAACTAGTTTCAGAATCTGAATAGTGATTATGTTATTTGCGTGTGATGCATTGACAAATTGTACTCTTTGATGGCAGACAAGCTTAGCATATGGAGTTCATAATTCACAAAGACCACAATTTCTTATATCTCCTGTCTCTTGAACTACTTATCGCTAGTTACACGTCCAACATGATCGAGGAAAATCACAAACGCTCCGCAAAGCCAATTACACAAGGGGCTAATACTCGAACCTTAGACCGCCATTGTTACAGTTACCTCCTGTGGCATCTATCTTAATGGATTGGTCTTAGGTGTTAACACACAATTTTTAATGTGTGGAAATTATTAGTCTTTGAGCTATGTTAAAGAGTCTTTAGGGGGTGTTTGGAAGTGCGTTTTGATCTAGATTTTCTGCTTATCTCGGTTACAAACTGCCAATAATCTAAAAGCTGTGTTTGGATACAAATAATAAAAGCGCTTTTCCGCGACTTGAAGGGTATTAAACGTGGTTTTGAAAAAGCATAGGTGAAGTTACTTTTTTGAAAACGTGATTTTTCCAAAGCATATAATTAGTGCCAAATAACCAAAATACCCTCATCAATACCTTTATCTTCTTCCTAACAGTTACCTCTTTCCCTATCATTCTTCGGTGCGACATATTTTTACGAATCATTATTCGCTGCGACATATTTTTGTGATGAACTATCATCACAGGAATAATCCCACTTTATGTATTTGCCATCAACATGAAACTTGTTGTTGATAGTTTAGTAAGAAGATGATAATCATCGACTCTGGAATTAACATATATGATTGTGGTTCGTTTGAATATCTATATCTATATCTACACTATATATAAAAGGTGCATATACACAACCTAACTCCAAACCTAATTCCAAACTTAAATCCAAACCTAATTCCAAACCAAAATTTAAGATAAACATATTAATAAATTAACCATTAGATCATTTTTAATCCAAACCTAACTTCAAATCTTAGCCATCCATTTCTTTTGTAACAACTTATTAAAAACTTATTTTTATTTTTAAATTGAAATATCTTTTAACTCATTTATTTTTTTCATAATCTAATTTCACCATATTTTTTAAAATTTTATTCTTTTTAATTCAACATCTATTTTGATATATTTACAAAAAAAATTATTTTTAGTGATTTTATTTATTTTAATTCAACTTTTTTACATTTTAACGTTATAAATCGATTGCTAAAAAATAGTCACTTATTACCCGTCGCTGCGTTGCGCGGGTACCATGCTAGTAAAGATAAAATTATGGATGATGATATTTGGATGAAGTCAAAGATAGAGGTAGGTGAGAAGATTTGATAGGAAGTTTTTGATAATAATAAAAAAAATTAATATACTTTTTACGGTAAGCTAAAAATCTTAAATAAAAAATCTCATCTATTAGGAATAAAATGCAAAAAAAAGAAGAAAATACTAACAAGATTATATATTAAATAAAATGTATATTTACTTTATTTATTGCTGGCGAAGCATGGAGAATAAATGATGACATGGCATAACTTACACACCGTACGATCAGTACTATAAATAATCTTGGTCCTATAAAATAATCAAACATATGTGGTCTTATCATGTAAGCTTTAATTTACACACGTTGTATAAATTAAATGTGAGGATAAGTACAAAATGAGATAGTGACATGACATATCCTTTTTTAACTAACTTACAAATAATTTCGGGGGTACTTCAACTTTGAACTGTTTTGGCACTACCCGTTGGTCATAAAAACAGTATATAAGTCACATTCATTATTCATCCCACTTACACATCTAACCATAATCTAAATCATCAAACTTTAACAGAAACATGGCAAAGAATCAAGAACTATCTTTCCACTTTGATTCCTTAAACATGAAAAACACTTGATGATGTCATTCTTATCGAAGATTCAAATGAGGAGGAAGTTGTTTATGAAAGACCAAATGCAACACCATGTAGATGATGAAATTGTTTATGACGAGGATGAAGACGATGAAGATGTGTATGAACATTTTTGACTTCTTATAAATGTAAATCCTTATGCTTAATTGTATTAGCATATTTTACTATTGTTCTTGCATTGTTTAATTCAAGTTTGTTCCTTATTGTGTTTGTGTTTCTAGGTTCACTAATAAAGGATACTAATAGGGGTGGAAACGAGCCGAGCTGCTCGTGAAAAGCTCGGGATCGGATCGGTAAAAAGCTCGAACGAGCCGAGCCTAAACGAGCTCGAGCCCGAGCTCGAGCCTAAATTGCAGCTCGTTTATTAAACGAGCTCGAGCCCGAGCTTTACGTATAATGCTCGTTTGGGCTCGCGAGCCTAAACGAGCCTAATGTTTTATATACGAGCTTCTTAACGAGCTTAATAACAATCTTATTAACGAGCCCAATTTAGGTATATTACGAGCCGAGCTCGAGCCAAATTTTATGTTTACATTGCAAAATCATATAAACGAGCCGAGCTCGAGCCGAGCCCGATCTTGTCTACCATACCACGAGCCGAGCCCGAGCCTAAATAATAAGGCTCGAAACGAGCCGAGCTCGAGCTTTGTAAAACTTAAATGAGCCGAGCTCGAGCCCTGACAAGCTCGAGCTCGGCTCGGCTCGTTTCCACCCCTAGATACTAATATAAAAAGTATCGGGTTCTTTAATTGTGTATGTGTTTCGGTTAGCAAACACTAGCTTATACATCTCTTTGTTCTTAGTTTCTTTACCCATAGCACTTACCAAGAAGAATTATAACAGATGTCATAAGGGGCTGTTTGGTTGGCACATATTTGAAGGTTTTGGATGGTTTTTATTTCAATACCACACATTCACTGCGTTTGGTTCAAAAAGTTAGATTGGTTTTAAATTTTAAATACATCAAGATAGAGGCTTTTTTAACCCATCGGATGAAGAGTGGAATTAAATATAGGACATTAAAATATGTCAAGTAGACAAACTTGCCCCTTATCACCTTCACTATCCTTCGTTTCTCTCTCACACAAATCAAAATATTATCATGCTCTTCTAAACTCCATCATTTAAATACTTCATTTTGAGTAATCATTTTTAATATAATCTTTAAATATCCATCTCACTATTTCTTAGCAATTTATTTTTTGATTTCTTTTCTTTAATCTTCAACGAATATATGAGTTTTTGAGAAGAGATCTCGGTATCCATATAAGTTCGATTATATGTTTGAAAATTTTGTTTTGACCTGTTTTGAATTTTAGGGTTTCGTAAGATTTAAAGAAATTAAAGCTATTGAAGAATTTCCTTTTGATTCGTAGCCATGTTGCTTGATTTTTTACGCGACATAAAAGTCATTGCCAAAGGATCACGTTGTGATATAAACATATGACATTTGGTTCAATTTTAAGAGATATAAACAAAGGTTAATTTGGTTTTTTATGCAAGTCAATAGTTTTAATTTTAGATCTTTGCTTTATTCATGCCAAATTGTTACGGTGAACAATTTTGAAGAACAATATCTAGGAAACTGAAGAACAAATCATTGCAATAATGAAAAAAAAGGACAAGTTTGTAATTTACTCTTGTTTACATACTAAATCCCGTTATATGTTTTCTATCAACCAAACAGCATTTAGAATTATAAATCTCATGTTTCGAAACACTTCAATCTTAAAAAATACCCCAAGACTTCAAAACCATGTTTTTAAATTTGTGAACCAAACGGACCCTAAATATTTTACATCTTAGTGCATCTCATTACATCTCTTTGTTCTTTATTATGTTTGTCCTTATCAGTTACAAAAAATGTAACAGAAGTGATGTCGCCACATTATTAAAGTCAGCTGCAACCGTGTGCTACAGTGTCGTGACAACACGTTTTGCACACCAACTACTATTACTACTGACCTTTCTATTTGCTATTCAAAGTTAAAGTTTCTGATGCTAACCATTTTTACCTTAATTCAATCTAAACTTGTAGAAATATATATTATTTTTAAGAAGAAAAACAATGGAACCTGTAGATTAATCAGAATGAAGATGAACCCATGAAGGCACTAACAAAAGAAGAGTTTAGGTGTTCGACAAGCCTAAGGGCAGTGTATACAATAGCATGTGAGGTTGGAATCGATTAGCATAAATGATTTTTTGATCTTACATTTTACACCTATGATCTTATCAAGTATGGTCAGTTTTCTATGATTGGTATATTCAGCTGGTAAATGTCATTCATTATTTAATAATAAATATGTGTCACTTAAAAAAAGCAAGCTTATCTTGAAAGTTGTCACCTTGAATTGAGGAAATTAGGTATACACATTCAAATTGTATCTATAATGAAAGAGGGGAATCACGTTCCCCTAAGAACAGTTCCCTCTCTCATCCCATTTGTTTATTGATTTTGCACTGTGCTCCTATCACACACACTCTTAATAAAAAATGATGAACAGTTCGCTCTTCTCACATACTCCTCTCAAAATGCACCACCATACTCTCATCTCCCTCACGGGGGATTGTCTCATACGTGTTTTTGTGATGTGATTGGTTTATTTGGCTCGATCTTACAGTTGAGATGGTTCTGGCGTATTATCTGTCTCTCTGTCAAATCATTGATTATAAAACTATCATTTGATCCGACCTTATCTGCTCCTGATCCTCTCTGATTATGACAGTTCTCGCCATAGGGGATTGTCTGAGTTTCGTTAAATTGTGTGATTGTCACAGTCTTTGGGGTTTCTTATTTGAATAGGCCGACGTATATTAAGGTTGTTCTGTTAACTTATTTATTTTTCCAATAAAATTATCTTTTTCTAACTCGATTTTTTTGTGTATTGTTGAAGGTAATTGGAGCATTCGGCGATGACCCGGTTGATGAGTGGTTCTTGGTGCAATTATATATGAGCCATGGGTGTTTGGTAGTGGTGGTGATAGGGTTAAACTTAAACCAGGTATTAAAACATAATCAAAACTTGGATTTTCTTCTTTTAGTTTGTGATATTTTATGCAATTAAGTTGTGTTTATGATGGGTGTATTGATTAGATTGAGAGGGTGATCGTGTATATAACACAACGTCGATACGGGTATGGGTGAGAGTAGGGAAGGGAAAAGAGATTTTCAATGTAAAGATGGATTCCCTCAGGTACACCGAAACCTCTAATGTAATTGTGCTATACAATAATCTTGCTCATGTATGCAGTTGTTTTCTTGATTGAAACTTATTTTTCATAAAAAGTTTATATATATACTGATGTGGTTTTGTTTAAATACAGTTTTTAATATAAACAATGCACACAGTCTCATTTTCGATGATATGAGTAGACGAGGCACGTATGTGTACGGTATGTATGTGCGCGTGGTTTCAGTAGAGAAACTAATTTGTCATTTCTATGTATTGTATACTGATAACTTGAAATTATGGCATGTGTCACGACTAATGAAATGTATTAGTAGATGAAGGCTTTAATGTTTTTATGTGCCAGATTTACCAATATTTAGTATCAATAAGTTGACTAATAGGCATACGATTAATGCAGCTTTTGTATTTTGATCATGATGAAGATGGTGGAGTGAATCTCGCTCTGCAGGTATGTCGAATACTAATGTTTAATGACCTGAAAACAAAAGTTGCCTATTCAATAATGAAAGGAAAATTTGTTCCATTGCAGGAAGACAGTGGTAAGAGAGGAACGACGACGTTTGTCGGCATGTATTTCCTTGGATTTCCAGTCTATAGACTGGACCAACATTCGAGCATGGTGACTAAATTAACAAAGTTTCAAATCTTCATCGTTTATGGATCATATTGTTAAGTTGGCTTCAGATAGCTAAGAAGGATCCAGATAATGCTTTTTTTAAAGCTTCAAAGATTTTAACCATGTGAAATAACAGAATTAAAACCAGGAGTCCATACATTTGCTGTTTATAGTTACCTTTATTAGACAATAATACCATACAGTTTGAAACAATTAGGCTCAAATATGTGTAGCTGACCATTTCGATACATGTAGGTGATAACTTCTTAAAAGGTGCTAGCTACACAATTGAAGTCCTTTCTACAGCTTCTTTTAGTAATGAGAAGGGAAGTCTGCATACAATTGAAGCTCATATTTCTATAAAAAGAACAAACATATCTAAGTTTGAAGCTGAATATAGACAGGTTTGTTTACCAATTTAGCTTAACCAGACCCTCACGGTTTACTTAGACTGTGAATATATACAACGCAAACACTCTCGCTCTGAAACCTACCACCTTTGATGGGTCGGTGCTCGCATATGTTAATTACTTATTATTGCTTATATATATGTATAATTTGAATTTAGAAATTAGGCTTAGCGTTTAAATGTCCGGTAGGTCTGTGTCGTGTATTGAAATATCAAACGAATGATATGTATGGGTAGGATTTAGAACTTTGCAATCACTTGGGAACTTTGACGCCAAGACATTGGTCGTTTATACTTCACTTTTAAAGGAATAATTATATGAGAGAGCATTAGACTTGCTTGCATTGTCCCATGATCATGTCTCTACGCACACGATTACGTGGTTCATGCTCTGTGAACTGTGAATGAAACTGATTACATGGTTCATTCCATGATGTCCCTACGCACACGTTATGTACCTTTTTGTATTTTAAACGACTAAATCATTCTTGATGTCTTTTATGTAGAGCCTGAAGACGCATCTAGGAGATGACGAATATCAAAGTACTGTATTTTTATTCTACTTATCCTTGCATTTAACGATCCCTCATTTGGGTTCGTTGTAGAACCAGCAAATAGACGCTCCACGGAGCCCTGCTTACTATTCCCCTAGGCATGGAAATGACTATTCTGCTTCGCATTCACCTTCCCCTTTCTTACTCATGTTACAACGGGCCTTATGTTGAACCTACGGATAGAGTGTTTAAAAGAGGTCCTTCTGACGATTACTTTAGGCAGCCTCATTTTAATCATTTGTCACCAGTTGACCATCGCTCCCAGTTACCAGAGAATTTTCCTTGGTTATAGACGTCACCTGTATCAGATGAACATGCCGGTTTTCCAAAAAACATTATGTATGGTACTAATGTTTGTGACCACTGTCCCCATCATTTCCCCAACCGTTCTACTATACAGATCCTAATATAGGAGGTGGAAGACCAACTGATCACTACATTTTAGATGGAAATGGTATGAACGTTGTAGTCATCATATTTCACTGTCTTACGTCCATCATGATGATCGCACATAATATGCCCATCATAGGCATGAGTTTGGTAATGAGTTGTTTTTTGATCATCCCATTGCTCGATATGGGAACTTTCCATATGGTTATGGACCAGAGAATGGGCATTTACCTGCAAATTCTTTCTGGAGAGACGTTCAAAGTCCAATTCATGGGTCACCGTCTAAATAGGCTTTTTTGTGAGAACACAATACATGACATTATGTTATTTCCAGACTGGGTGGCTTAGGTATTGGGTCAATACAGGTTTTGGGTCGTAACGCGTGGGGGGTCAAAACGGGATATTTGAGTTATGGGTCGATTGGGTTCCCACGGTTCACTTTTGCCTATTAAATACTGTGTTTGTGTTTTTTCGAACAACTGTGAATTAATATGTTGTCGGTATATTGTAGTTAAAAGGGCTTGCAGCAGTGGAAGAATTGCAGCGTGCTCTTGAATAAAGTTCGGAAGCGCTTATTGAACTCGAAGTTAACTAAGTATGTCATGGACGTGGTTTAATGTTTTATTTTATCATACGCTCATATGGAATTGTAAGTATGCCAATTGTGTAACTATGAATGACCTATTTGATAAATCAAGATTGTGTCCGTAATTTCTACTTTCTTATAAATGACCTGTCAGGGGTATCTCTATTGTGGGATTGAAATACTGATTCGACCACAATATTGATACAGTTTTTGGTTTTATATTCATTTATTATATGGTTTTGTTCACGGTATCGATAACATAAGAGTTGCTAGGGAAGAAAGAAGACATGGATACGATCTGCTGAACACACTACTTGAACGGAACACACCTGATGCATGTTTAGTCCCTTGACCGGTCAATAATAAAATACTGTTTTCACATCAATTTGGTCTAATTTCCCTTTTAAATATTGACAGTAACTGTAAAGTAAAAGGTTGTGATTTAAGTCGTTCAACAGTTTTTTTCGAGTTTTTCTATATGTACTTTTTCTTGACACCTACAGTTCACTTTCTTTGAACAAGTGCAAAGTCGATTTTTTTTGTGAATTATCAAAAATATGAACTCCATTTAACTTATTTGGTGGTTGTTTTGCAGTGGATATACCCTTCAAATACCTTAGTTTCTTTTTGGAGGATGACGAGGAACTTGAACATATTAGGAGGGTAAGAACTTTCAAAATTGATACATTAAAATCGATCTAAATATCCAAAGTCTGTCAGCTTAATCTTGCAGAAGTATAATGCTCATTTATATACATTTTTAGGAATATGGTTCGGGACGCATGCTTACAGGTGAGATAAAAATGAGATTAATTGAAGTGTTATCGGAATTGGTGGAAAGGAACCAAGCAGCTAGGCATTGGTCAATGAGGAGGTATTTATACATGAAATGTTTCACATTATACAAACAAGTCTTACAACACCCCATGTCCTTTATCTGATTACTTTGCATTTTTTCACAAGAGTTAGTTTGACTTTGACACTTTAATGGGATAATTTTAATAAAATGAAAATTATATAACCTAATTGATAAAACCTATAGTAATAGATAGGGGTTTGAATATGTGTGAACCGCTTGAAGTTGTGATAATAGGTGTTGTTGCTACTTATAGAAGCAGAACTATGAAACACCACCTTAGCTATAATTGAAAATTTTATTGTAATATTTCATAACTTTGTATTTTACTTCTTTGAACAAAATTCCCGCCAATATTTATACTCATTAAACACCAATGCATGCTATTTTCATAGAATGGATATATAGCCTGCTGACATTACCCAATTACTTGATGTTTTGTTGCAGATGGTAACCAAGTACTGCGTGTGCGACACTTCATGGTGGTTTATATCCGTACTTTGCTTATGCGTAGACTTCTTGCTGTTCCTTTTAGAATTTACAGTTCCACTCTTAGAATTTACAGTTCCACTCTTAGAATATTTCAAGCGTATATTTAAAGGAGTAGCAGTTTTAATTTATGACTCCTATTTTGTTTGCAGTTACGGTTTCTTTTTAATTGGAAGCAAAAGTAGAGACGTAAACTTTGGGACGTTGTCAGCAAGGTTAGTTTGTCTAGCTAGCATTTGTTAGCTTCAAGAACAAATTTATAGTGCTAATATACTACATCAATAGTTCTTCAGATGTCCACGAAGCTATAGAATGATGGTTTCGTTCTGATTTTCGAACTTTGCTAGGAGGAGGCTGTAAGCATTCTCATATGCTCTAGGAAACTTTTGACCCATTTCAGTTTTGTCCCAAGTCTATAAATTTTGGCCACTTTATAAGTTTGGAGATTTTATTTCATGATACATTTTCTTGCACAATAGCATTTTCTGGAATACCTTGGTTTATAAAGTTTTGTAAGCCTTGTTGGAAACTCATATATATCACTACTTCCACATTTAAATATGCATGGTTTTCTCGATATATCATCAACATTTGATAGTTGGACACATGATGTGGAAAGTTCTATGGTTGGAAGAGGAGATTTCTGGAGAGTCTAATCATCGCGTGCCATTTCCATATTAGGAAATGAAAATACATCCCTTTTTCTTCTCCCAGCTTGGACCAGTTCTTTTCGTTAGTGATTCTACTCTTCTTAAAATCTAATTAGGTCTTTTCTTGTGTTTCGTTTTTCTTAAAAACAGTCGATATGATTAGTTTTAGAAGGTGTTCTGTTTTTTCACGCTGAATGACGCTTGAATCTTGCAGTAGAACACGATGTATCAATTCAAGATCATATAGTCGGTGTCGAGCCTATATTCATAGTTTCATACCGTAAGTGTATTGCTACAGACCACTATGTCAGATTTTGAACTTTTAAAAAGTATGAAACGTCGTTGTATTTTATTGCTGTTGCTTGCGCTTAACTAAGAATCGAAGACAAACTTCCCGCGGCGAAGCGCGGACATCCGACCTAGTGAATATAATAAACGTGACATCCAAAATTTGTTTGTATCTAATCCACAACAACAATTTCGAAAAATTTGTTAAATGTAAGACTTAAATTGAATACAAATAACAATGAATTTCAAAAAGAGTCTCCACGATAATGTTTTCAACTTAAGTTATTCTGGTACATTCTTCCACTTCTTTTGTTCCGTCTATTTTTAAAGTTCAGGGGTATGATGAACATGGTTATTTGTTGGACCCTATTGATTTATATCCATAATGACAGAGGAGTGGACATACTATTGGTTGCTCAAAACTTGCACCAAAGTTTTGCAACACACGGATATTTATCATGTTTTTAGCTTAGGTATACCCGTGCAACGCACATGTATTGTTCTTGTTTTAATTATAAGCAAAGTAGATTGACATATGTTATAAACGAAAGCGTTCATTATTAAAAATCAACAACTATATCTCATATGTATGGATTTCTTGCCAAACATATAAAAAAATATTATCTTATTATTTCAATATCAAACAACATAATCAAATCTAAACACTACATTTCAAAATCTCGTTTTATAAAACCTGATTATCTGATTATCCGTTTTCAAAACACGTAATCTATTTTACATAAGCAATTCCAAACACCCACTTAAACTACTTGTAAAGTTGAATTGGGTCAAGTGTTATCAATTGCTTGGACTGTAGCCTAAATTTCATAAACAAACTTTTTATTGGGCTGGGTTTGAATCCAGTGCTATCAAGATCAGCATTCAACAGTAGTCCCACCGTTTGTTATTTGTATAGATGTATCATGTATGAGCAAATATGTTATTATAGGCGAGAAAATTTATTTTGCATCCTTGTTTTTTGATGCATTCTAAGGGACAAATCCCTACCATTCATTTTCCTTTGATCCGATGGTGGAGATTAATCTAAAATTTAATTAAACTAATCTTATTTTCTGTCAGTATATAATGTTCTAATTTTTTTTTTCATTTTAGCTCAATTTCTTCATACACAGGATGTGTGTTTTTTCTCCAATCGGTTCCAGCGAAAGCAGTTACTTCACCACCTATCATCTTCAAAACCATGCACCACTGTATACGAGCACCATCTCCATAACCCACCACCGTCACTGTCGTCTTACACCGCCACCACCACCACCACCACCACTGTCACCGAGGTATCGCATATGCATTCCTTTAGTTGGTTAAATTAACTGTTTCAATCGTTAATTAGTATGTTTTTTTTCAGCTTTTTAGTATATAAACGCATTCAATGTTCTAGATTTCTAGCAATTGAATATAATTATGTGTGGAACCTAGGTGAAGACAAGGTGTTTGATGAAATGCTTAAGGATGGTGTATAAGATGAACATATTTATGCTTTTGAATAAATGTCTAACAGAACATCACATTACATACCAAGCGTTCGATAATATGTCTATGAGAAATAAGACATCTTTGTTTGTTTGAGCATTAGATAAGTCAAGAGAATTAGAGAAACACTTCTTAACCACAAGAAAAAACCTTGAGGGATAACACATAGTTATGGTTTTAATTTATTTATACTAATTATGTAAGGTGATTTATTTGTGATATGTGATTATGAATTCAGTTAGGATGGTGTAATTAGTTATTGATGATATGTTGGTTTTCGGGCATATGCGTTTAGTACATGAATTTTGTATACATCAAATTAAGGCTTTGTAAACAGGTTTAGATAGTTATAAGTTGGAGGTCTAAAAGCCCATGGCTGTTACTGGTTGGAGTTATTGAGGTTCAAATAAGATGTCCCTTTTAGTGTACGTAAATAGCATTGGTGATGTATAGTAATTAAATTTGTATAATATCAAAACTAGGATGGAGCTTTTTAGTTCTAAGTGGAGCAATATAGTTTTAAAGCCGAATAAGATTGGGATTTTTATGTATGCACACCACTCGTAAATAATTTGACGTTAGAGAGAATTACATAAATTGTCCCTGTGGTTTATCGAATCCTACAAGATTGGTCCCTCAGTTTTTTTTCCATCATAATTAGTCCTCGTGGTTTCTTTTTCATACATATTCAGTACACCCATCAATATTTATAATTAATTACCCCAAAAATAAGAGGGTATTTTGGTCTTTTTCAAAAAATATTTTTTGAAAAACTTTTTTCGAACTTTTTTTTTCCAGAATTTGTTTTTTATATTTCGAAAATATTTTTTCGAAAATATTTTTTTTAAGAAATTTTTTATTTTATTCAATTTTAAATTTTGGGAAAAAAATATTATGGAGAATTTTTTTTATAAAATTCGAAAAATAAAAGATTTTCGAAAAATTTTAAAATTTTTTCAGTAATATGTTTTCGAAAATCTTTTTTTTTAATTCGAAAAATAAAAATTCGAAAATCTTTTTTTTTATAAAATTCGAAAATCTTTTTTTTTAATTCGAAAAAAATTTTTAAATTCGAAAATATTTATTTTTCGAATTTTATAAAAAAAAGATTTTCGAATAAAAAAAAAGATTTTCGAATTTTTATAAAAAAAAGATTTTCGAATTTTTATTTTTCGTATTAAAAAAAGATTTTCGAAAACATATTACTGAAAAAAATTTAAAATTTTTCGAAAGTCCTTTATTTTTTGAATTTTATAAAAAAATTCTCCATAACATTTTTTTCCAAAAATTTAAAATTGAATAAAATAAAAATTTTCTCAAGAAAAACATTTTCGAAAAAATATTTTCGAAATATAAAAAACAAGTTCTGGGAAAAAAAAAGTTCGAAAAAAGTTTTTCAAAAAATATTTTTTGAAAAAGACCAAAATACCCCTCATATTTTTGGGTAATTAATTATAAATATTGATGGGTGTACTGAATATGTATGAAAAAGAAACCACGAGGACTAATCATGATGGAAAAAAAACTGAGGGACCAATCTTGTAGGATTCGATAAACCACAGGGACGATTTATGTAATTCTCTCTTGATGTTATGTTGGTTGGGACCTATAATAATGCTAAGTCATATGTTTTTAGTTCAATATTACTTATTGGTGTATGGTTAATCAAGTGTCTTCTTAACTAGATATTAGTTGTTGATTTCTTTGTAATCAACTTTGAATTATCGTAATCAAGGGATTTTTATGAGATGCACTAATCTTTCATTACTAGAGTTGGCATTAGTCTAGGATAAGGTGATGAGTTGCTTGCCTAATAAAATATGTTTGTTAAAATTGCTTGACACACTTCGATGTATTATATTTTGTGGATTTTAGGGTATATCACTCTCTTGACAGATTTTTGGCTCGCGGTGGTAGTATAGTAAATTTTGAACTAGTTTATCATTTTTCTGATTTGGTTCTATATAAATGTTGATCTATTGTGGTATAATTTGTTGCTACGGTTCGTGATGTCTTCTGATCTTGTCTTTTGTATGATGAAAATCTTCATTAATATCCTTGCTGGCAAGACCATCACTCCCGAGGTCGAGAACTCTGACACCATCGACAACGTTAAGGCTAAGATCTAGTTTGGGAGGGGGGCCTCCATATCATAAAAGGTTGATCTTTGCTGGTAAGCAGCTCGAGGACGGCCGACCCTCTAGGGATAATGTAATCTCATATTTCACTTCAGAATTTAAGACTAAATTTATATTGTTTTTATGTCTAAAAAATGGTTAGGTTAATGGTAAAACTAGTTATTATAATCTGGGTACAAACGAGTCGGCTTGTGCTAATATCTAAACAAGTAATTACCCATTGTTAGCATTGTACCCGCATAAAGTGGCAATATCAAATAATTGCTCTTTTTTTTAAAAGCAATAGCGTCTACATGCATAGTTTTTGTTCTTAGATTACACTAATTTATCTATAGCCAATGAGTTACTTTTTATTTTCTATTTATTAATGAATAAAGATATACGTTCATGCCATTCTTGTGTTAGTAAAATCAACTGCTTATCTATTAGTATGCTACTATAATCTTTAATTTAAAAATCTACTTATAGTTGTTGTAAACCGTATAAAATTTTTGTGAGTCAACTTGTAGTAAAAAGTAACATGGTTTCTGAAAATTTAGTTTTCATTTGATGTCGTGACTGATTGTATAGAGGCTCCTATAGCTAACATTATATTCTTGGCAACTTTGTATGTTTTAGTGTTCTCGGTGTTGCTAATATACATTATTCATACTAGTGATTGTGTTCAAAAAGGTCTCGACAATCATAATTATTGCGTTACATGTCACATGTGAGAAAAAATGTGTTTGAAATCTTGTAGAGTAATTGATAGTGTGTTTGTGTATGGTTGCTTTATTGTGAATGTGTTTCATTTTTTGTGAGTTTAATTTTAAGCAACATAAAATTCGGACAAGATATAACTGGTAAAAAGTCTATAACTCGCATATATTGAGTTTTTGAGTTATTTTGTTTATATGCATACTTACAAATTCTTGTCTTCCATATATGTAGGTAAAGGTGGCAACTATCCTAACAAAGAAAGAAGGATGGTGGCTGCTACGACAACCTTCACGAGACATTTTGACATAATATCAACTATATATATAATTCAAGTTGTTGCCTTTGATATGATACTTTTTTAGGATTGCATAAAAATGTATGCATGTAATTTTTTGAACTTTTATTTATTTTTAATGAAGCTACTTTATATATTTTTCAGTTCGTTAATGTCTCGGTTTTGATGTTAAAGTTTGTTGATTTTGTCTAATATCACTTGTGATATTTAATTAAATGTCTAATATCACTTGTGATATTTGTTATATGATATATTGTTATGACATGTCTAATATTACTTGTGATATTTTATAAACACGGTTAACGTATAGTATTACTTGTGATATATCACCAGTGATAATATCACCAGTGATAATATCACCAGTGATAATATCAGTGATAAATTTACCCATAAATACCTTTATCACCAGTGATAAACATAATTTTTATCCATCACCAGTGATAAACATAATTTTTATCACCAGTGATAAATTTACTCACAACTTACACTGATTATCCGAATTGACCCGAACCCCGAATGATCTTTTTGCTTTAAATAAAGCAATAAGCTTCACGCAATAAGAGTCAAAAAGTTGAAGCGTGAAGTGTCGAGGCGAAAGCACGCACATCACATACCAAATTCGTCAATTTATAAAAATAAAATACATGTGAATTATATATAATAAACATAGTTAATGTCTAATATCACTTGTGATATACGGTGTATGACATGTTTGAATCACTTTATTTCATAACATAGTTAATGTCTAATATCACTCGTGATATCTTTTTATACGACATGTCTACTATCTCTTCATATGTGCATTATATACAATTCATGTGTATTTTATTTTTATAATTTGCCTAATTTGGTATGTGATGTGCGTGCTTTCGCCTCTAAACCTCGTGCTTCGACTTTTTGACTCTTATTGCGCGAAGCTCATTGCTTTTTTTTTAAAGTAAAAAGATCATTCGTGTTCAGGTCAATTTGTTAATCAGTGTAAGTTGTGGGTAAATATATCACTGGTGATAAAAGTTAAGTTTATCACTGGTGATAAAGGTATTTATGGGTAAATTTATTACTGGTGATAAAAGTTATGTTTATCACTGGTGATAAAGTTATGTTTATCACTGGATCACTAGTGATAAAATGTATCCCCAGGGTGATCCTATAATCTCATAGATAATGAATCTTAGTTGATAGAGGTTATATTTATCGCGGGTGATAAATGTTATACTTATCACCGATGATAAATATCGATAAATATCACCGGTGATAAATATCGATAAATAACACCGGTGATATTTACGCCATTGATATTAAATATAACCTATCACCGGTGATATTACAAGTGATGAACAAGTTTTACTTACAAATGCAAAAATGTATGAAAAGTGAAATAAATATTACAGTAAAAGAAAAACTTGACATATTCTTAAAATCAAAACAAGTGTTCATTAATTTATAAGACATGTCTAATATCTTACATTAGAAATCACATAGGTGACGATATAATAAAAAGTATATAAAGCAATAAAAATATCACGATGTTATATACTCCCCAAACAAGTCAATATCAGACGCATTTTTCAACAATCTTAGTTGGTGACAAACATCCTCGAGCATGGCATCATGCACATATGTCAAGGAATGGGAACAAGGTCCTTGAGTTGAACAACCCTTCTTTGGTGGCCTAGTTATCTTACTGGTGGCGATGAAAACCACATCTTTTCCATTGAACTTCTCAAGCTCTCTGACACAACATCAATGATACCAAAGTTGGGTTAGTTAGGGACAACAAATTTAGCATGACATTTTGGTAAACTAGCGGATATGTAAACTAAAATAGTCGTTCTTGGATCTAGATTCACCACATATTTTTAAGAATATGAGACCATCAGGAATCTTGAATTCATCCAAGTATTCATAGTTTTGTTGTTAAAATTTACGACGATATGCGAGAATGTTACAGTTTTAGAATAGATTATCAAAATAATAATCAAAAGAAAAGTACCTTTTTAACAAAAAAAAATCTTGAATTCCTAATACTCGATATATAATTTGGTCTAGTTTCGTATAGTTAACGCCAATTCAAATAATAGAACACACCACTCTTTGTTATTGCAACAATTTCCTTTTGATAAGAAAGGGTTTACTGAGTATTAGGACCCTTATCAAATAAAACACGAGACACTCAACCAAGAATCCATTTACAAAGATAACACATAACTGATTTTTGAAGTTGTAAGGCAATGTTTGGTATTGCGTTTTAAAACTCATTAACTAATTATTTGAATATGTGCTTTTCTATAATTTGGATAAAGTTAAACTGATTTTGATTATCAGATTATTAGCTACAGCAAAATAGATTCCCATACATGATGATTCAGATATTTTTTTTAACATTTAATCAAACTTCAAAAAGCCTATTATCCTATTATAGATGATGTTTGAGATTCCATATGTTTTATGAGATATGAAACTAGATCAAAGATGTACTAACAAAATTCTCATTAAGCTATAATTGGATAAGCAACTGTACATTCGACAAAAATGAAGATTATTGATTCTATAGTGATAACAACTATCATAAAACATTAGCAACATCTAAGCATATAATAATTAATCCAAAATAAACAATACTATAAGGATTTAAAGAGTGATACATAAGGTAAAAAGTGATTAAGAGTCTAATTAAACAAATGCTCATTTTTAGTCAAATAAAGAGTAATTATACAAAAATAATCCTATCACATAACTAATCAATTCAAACCGCGCATAATTTTTTAAACATCTAATACTAACACTTGGTGGAAGAAAACAGTAACTTCCCAACAATGTTGCGAAAGCTTAGGCAACCTATATAATTATGGCTAAGCTATTATGGTTGTAATTATGGCTAAGCTTAGGCAATAATAGATTGGAACAAAATATATATTACTTTGTTTAATATCACTGGTGATAAGCCTATTATCACCGACGATAAGCCTCTTATCACCGATGATAAGCCACATTATCAACATAAATAACTAACATCAACAAAATTCACAAAAATCTTCTTAAACATCTTCTAAATAAGAAATAAGTTTCATAAATAAGCCAAAAATCATAATAATATGAGAATAATCAATCATTAGAAACCAAAACTAACAATGCATCACTAATATTCACAAAAGTCATCAAAATACACAAATCAAACTCATAAAATAGACATATAATCATCAAAATATCAAATAAATCAACAAATAAATCTATTAAATCAATGAAAAATGAAATTGGATTCAAAATAAGTCTATTTGAGATGAAACAAAATAGGCATATAATCATCAACATATCATATCAATCAACAAATAAGTCTATTAGAGATGAAACAAAATGAAATTGGATTCAATCTGACTTATGAGATCGTCGGTACTAAATGAAATCGGATTGTCGTTGCAGTAAAGGATCTCCGTTTCGGTATAAGAACGCCGTGAAATACCATCTTCTCAGTCAAAGATCTTCGTATCCAGTAAAAGATCTCCGTCAAATACAGGCGTCTCCGTCTAAAAGCTCCGGCACCGGTTAATTTGATCAGAAGTTCGGATTTGTTTGTTAGGGTTTGATCGGTAGAGAGGGTATGTGTGATGTGTGTTCTTGTACTGTGAAATGAGGAGCAGTTGGTGGTGGGTTGGTTGGTGGAGGGTTGCATATTTTCACATTTAGTCCCTCCGTTTTGTTTTGTATATTGGCAATATTAGTCCTTCTGTGTTTTTTATCATTTGATCTGGTCCTTCCCAATAGATGGCCTAGATTGAGCTATTGGATTCCACCAAAAAAGATGGTTGTTAAATAACCAGACTCTATTATAGGCACTGAAATTTGGATAATCTGAAAAAAAATTTAATGTTAAGATTGTGAGCAATTGAGCATAGATGATAAATTAGCTTATAAGCTGTTAAAAGTAAGCTTGTAATCTCGTAAATTAGTCGACGAAAAGTTCAAAACGATAGTTACTAAAAAATCGGTCTAATAAATCAAAAAACTTAGAAAAAAAATACACTTAACAAACACCCTTCATACTAGGGATAAGCACGATACCGGTACCAAATTGATGGTACCGAATTTTTTCCGAGTATAAATTAATGGTACCGGTACCGGTACCGGTATCGGTATCGGTACCGGTAACGGGAAATCGGGATTTTCCCGTTTTTTTTCGGGAATTTCCCGATTTGATACCAGTCACGTACCGAATTAATGGTACAGATTTTTTTTCACCTTATTTCGTAGTAACGGTACTGTACCGAACAGGATTCGAATACCGAAAATCGGTACGATTCCGATACGGTTCCAGTTCGATTCCGGAATTCGGGTCCAAATGCTCATCCCTGCTTCATACGTTTTCAACATCCATCGTATGAGTGATTTGCTTGCATTTCATTTAATTGTTCAAATTCAATGCACAACCATACACTTTGATGTTGGACACTTGCAATAAATACACAAATTTTGCACAACACATCTATATTGACAATCAATCTACGTGGTGAATATGTGTGACAGAATCTAGATTACACATAAAAACAGTTACACACAGACTGCAACATTTCATTAAATATCAAACAACACAAAAACAAACATCATAAGCGGTGTCATAACACACACTGACTTACTGACCACCTTCTAAAAAAGCTGTTATTTTTCTTCCCTAACTAACATGCTAAACCACCTGGCGAGCGCGTCTAGTTTACACCGCACGCGCTCACCTCTTTTCCTCCACCCAAAAAACAGAGGAAAAGAGCGTACACGCATAAGACATAACTCCTAGAAATTAAAACATAACATGTCAAAATGAGCCTCTCTAATACGAGCCCATTTGTACAAGTTTTTCTTAATGTAATGTCTAAAATTGTCCGCCGCTAAAAGACTGGCCGAAAGACCAGCCATTTGGGACGGCATTGTTGCAAATAACCGTGCGGCCATCACTTGTGGTAACTTTGAAAGATAAGGCTTGTCCGTCGAGATTTGAGTTGCTTTGCCAGTTTTGGCCCCAGTTTCGTGACATTGGTACCCATTTCGTTTTAGTACCTTTGATCGCTACTGATGTTACGTCCCCTGCGCCTCCAACGTTTGTGATTAGTACTAAGTTGAAATATGAGTGTCCGTTAACTGTGAATCGTATTCCACCTTTCTTCATGCATGGTACCCTGTCGAAAACAGACACAATATGCTTTTAGATACATCTGAAACCAACGTTTAAGTCATCAACACGTGTATAATTATTTGTCGCTATAAAATTTGTTGCTTTTAAAGATATGTACTTTTTTGTATGTGAAGTTTGAGTGCTTCATTTGTTGTTTATTTGATTTTTCTTAAAACGATATTACACTTGAAATACAACCTCTGATTTATATCATCTAAACTGGCAGGCCTCGAAACTTGAACTATTAGGAAAGATCCGTGAAGAAAAACCTCTATCGCTTTAAAGATTTTTACAATTTTAGACTTATATTGCCATATAGAAAAAGTAACATTCACAAGATAGCTTTAAAGAACTTTATCTTAGCAAAATTAAGTTGAGCAAGAAACTTGATAACATTGTATAAAAAGCTTCCTTTTTATTTTCATGATTTTTGGCCTTTTTGCATGTACTTAAAACAAGATATAACATCCACCAAATTGCTTTACCAAACTATATATCTTTATATAGTATGGTTTAGTTCAAGAGGTAACTTGACAAATTTGCTTATATAGCTTATTCATGTTCTTTGGCTTTTTGCATATACATAAATCAAGAAGCAACATCTACAAGTCCGGTTTTAAGAAGTCTATATATTTTTATAAAAAATATTAGCTAAGATAGGAAACTCTTTTCGAAAAGTCCGAAAACGGCCACGGGAAAACCATTCCCGAGGCCGTGTATATCAAAACCAAAAAGCTCGTTTTCCTTCTATAAACTTAAGAAAATTTGCATGAAATTAGTACCTCTTGTACTGCACAGGAACAATTCCAGCTCTATATTGAGCAATTTGCTGAAATACAGGCTGAGAGAGATCAAAATGTTGTTGGGGAGGGTTACACCATCCTCCTGCATTATTAGGCAAAGCATTGTTTGGAGGGCAGAAATTAGTAGCAGTGACTACTATTGAACCAGGGTGGCACCATTTTGGTTCACCAGCACACTTGATTTCAAAGCAAGCTCCACAACTCATCCCATTGTTGAATAGTGCTGTACTTAGTGCTGCTGTGTTTGTTCCATAACCTTGACTATATAAGTTACCATAACCACAAGCCCCACCTGCATAATAACAACCCTCACAGTGTCATTAAGCAATTAAAAACAACTTTTGGCCTAGCGGTATGTGAGTGACTCATCAACCGAGTTGTGAGTTCAACTTTCGTGAAGACATTTATGTGACATAGGTGGTTTAAGTTGTAAAAAAATTGCTTTTGAAAAAGTACTAAAATAGTGTAATTAGTTCTATACAAGAGTTTATGTTGTTATTATTTACATTGTACACATTGTAAATTACTTGGTCATAGAAAATTAACCTAACTAACATGTCCTCTAACATTATTTAAACCTACCCACTACTCCACTAGTCTTCCTACTAACTTCGTCTCCCAATAAAAAGGTTAAAATTTTCTTACCCATGGTGCCAGAAGCATCACCACCTCCATAAAAGGTAGCATGAGCATCAATCCAACCTCCATTGTTCCCTTTAACCATAGAGACCATTGACAAAATACCCACAACCAAAAGCCCAATTGGTGCCATTATTCCTACACAAATTAAACAAATGTTAGTGAAACATTCAATCTTTAACCTTCAAGATTTTTATAAAAAAAACTTAAATTTTTTATAAAGGTTATACCTTTTGAGAAATGCATGGATGAGAGTAGTGAAGGTGATGTAAATGAAAGTGAAGAGTGAGGTGCAATGTGAAGGAAGTTAAGGTGTGAATAAATAGATAGTTGGCAGGGGCATTTAAGTAAAAAGCATGTTAAAAGTTTTTATATTTAGTTTTGGAAAATAAACACGTTATAATAAGTGACATTTTCTTTGGTGTAGGTGTAGCAACATGAAATCGCCAGGTGCTAGTTGGGTATGTGAAAACAAGCAATTTTGCATCAAGACAATTTTTCAACAGGTAATGTAAGCTTTTGTTGCAAAAAGATACAAGTTAAAAATAACATGACTGTTACTGTTATGTTAGTTAGTGTCATGTACTGTAAATAAAAGTGTCACACTTTTGACTACCTATGTTTACTCACTTTAACAATTAAGAATAACACTTAGTTACATTAGATCACATGTTTGATTTGTCTACATCTTAGTAGTAATGTCGGATGTGCACCATTTTGACTCTTCAACAGTTGGGTTGATTCTAATTCAGTGTGCTGCATATGCTACTTGAGAATTCACATTTTGTTGCATGTTTTGAATATGAAGATTAAAGGATGATTTTTGACTCATCATATGCATTCATTGCATTCTAACTAGAGTGTGAGACAATGGTCATTCAATGTTATCTACCGGACTACAATACTCTCTGCTCTTTCACACTTAGGTACGATAGATAAGCAAGGACGGACCTTTAGTGGAGACCGAGGAAGGCCACGACTTCCAAAATTTTGTTTTTTTACTTAGATTTTCTTAACGAAATTACAACTTTGAGTCGCCCAAATTAGTTGATATAGCCCTCGGCCCTCTAAAAAATTTCACCCAAGTTCCGTCTAGATAAGGGAACGCGTGTGATCAGTTTTTCATCTGAATTCATCACAACTCTTTGATATCAGTAGCACAATTTTATCACTATAAGTAGGGGTGTTCATCGGTTTGGTTTTCGGATTTGTAGGTTGTTTGGTTTGGGTTCCTCGATTTTGAGATTTTTAAAATCAAAAGCAAAACCAAACAAAACCAATTATAAAGCACGTAAAACCAAACCATACACCGAATTAAAATTCGTTTTGGTTTCGGTTAAAACCAAGAAAACCAAATTTAGAAAAACTCTATAAGAAAACCAAATGGTACGGCATAATATATAGTAGTGAATTAAGTTTTACATTCCTATTGGATATACATTAGATACTTGATTTCAGTATCAGTTTATAAATATTTTGAAAAAAACTAGAGAGTTTGTTAAGGATAAAAAAAAGATTATACATATATATATATATAATTAAAAAAAATTTGTACATAGATAAAATTATTCGTTTTTTCGGTTTGGTTTGATTTTCTATTTATTAAAACCAAAACCAAACCATACACCAATTAAATACTTCGATTTGGTCTCAAACTAAACCATACGCTATTTAAAAATTTTGGTCCAATTTTATGCGGTTTTAATCCGGTTTCTTTTTCGGTTTATTCGGTCTCAAACCAAACACCGAACACCCCTGCTCTAAGTAGTACATTGTCAATTCGGCATTTGGATGATTTTAATTATAATATAACCAAAAGATTCTAAATTTTACTATACTTAGTAATCTGGATCTTAAACAAAACAAGAGTTAAGACGGTTAACAACATTGGAAGCAACAATGGAAAGATAGGGTAATGTGCAAGCAAGTTTCTTCATAGGAAAAACCAATAAAAACTACAAATGTTGACTTTGAAGAGTCAACTACAGCTTTCAAATTCACATGGGTCAGCCTAATTATTTCGAAAGATGTGATTTTTGTTTCATAAATGAGACCATGGACTTTGGTTCACGGTAATCAGAGATAATTGTCGTCTTTCTTGGTTTAAATCTTTCAATAAGACTTATTTGTTTGCATGTTAGTTTATTTCTTGCTTGTGACTAATGTTTTGGCACCATGGTAGTTCATTGGAGGTGAGTTTGCACTTTCACAGTTTACCAGCTTGTTTTGTGCTTCTCGTGGCCTAGTGTGTTGCATGCAGCCATGCATTCATCATCCTGTCACGTGGCATATTTTAGTAGTTATGATATAGAAAATCATGTCTTTGTTTAAGGATAGAAAGATTGCTTTAAGGACAATTTCCGACTAGTATGTGTGAGTCATATATACTCATCTGGGCTGATTGGTACATATAAATCCTGTTAAGAAAAACTAGCGATTTACTTTTAATACAAAGTTTAACCTAATCCAATCGTAAAATGAGGTAGATTATAAGCTCTTTTTGGGTTTTACTAGTGTATATGAAGTTCTTAAAATCGTGGACACTTGTAACACATGCGTAAGGACATATTTGCACACACCTGGTTTGTACTACTCCGTATATAGGATGAAAAACACATTATTGAAATGGGGAAGGATATACATACCCCTTAAAAAAATCATTGTACCCTCCTTAGATTTTGATGCTTTTTTTATTATTATTATTTTTTTTAATTTTTTATTTGTTATAAAAATGTAAAACGGAAAATTTGGAACTAAAAAATATAAAATTTGACGAGTCAAAACTGTTAAACTGACAAAAAACACGGAACAAAAACTGATAAAAACTGTGTTATACTGAAACATAAGGAGTATAAAAAGAATTATTTGTACTTTTAAAATATCTTTCGGTAAGTCAGATGAGTCTTTATAATAGCACCTTATTGAAATGAGTAAGGATACACATACCCCCAAAAATCATCATATGTACCTTTCATATTTTTGAGTTTTTTTATTGTTTTTATTTTTTTTATTTTATAATTTAGTATATGTTATAAAATTAAAAAACTGAAAGTAAGGAACAAAAATTACAATATTTGTTAGGTCAAAATTATAAAACTGATAAAAACAGCGAAAAAGAAACTGATAAAAAAACTAATAATAAACTGTAAACCGGGAGACAAACACAAGTGGGAGGTACGTTTTTGTATTTTATGTAGGCCAGGGGGTCTTTGTAGTAGCACCCGATTGAAATAGCATGATGTGTCGGACGAAAAATGTATTCGACTATTTAGAAACGATGAGCGTTATAAATTTTAATATTTGTTTGAAAACCATCAAACACGTTTATTTATTATTTTGATATGTTATTCTAATGATTCATGGGAAGCGTTAAACATTTATGAGTTGTTTTACACATTATGAATTTACAATTAGAAATACAATTACGTTACTAATAATTTTCATAAAAGAAAACATTCATCCCTCACTATGCTAAACGTTTTTTTTTGCCAGACAACTGGGGAGTATTTTCAGTTCACGATATCTCAAAGTCTATAGAGTAAGTGAATGGTCAGGTGCTACTTAAAAGTTAGCCCTCGACGACATGACTCTCAATTGGTTACGATGAGAAGCACTACGCATATCTCGACAATACATATCCCCAATATAAGCGAATGTGTGTCGTTGAATTGCATAAGTTTAACATTAATGTGTGCCTCATATGTATGCTTAACCATTCTTTGAAGTGGATCTTTGTTATAGTATCCTTCAAATTGTGTGAGCATTATTCCTCGAAGTACGTGACACAAATGAAGATAACGCGATAGCTTTGTTCTGAGTTTGACCTTAAGACCAAGTTCTGATGTGGGAGTAATTACATATAAGTCGAATGGTTAACTAATAGATATGAATGAGACTGTAATAAATGTTACATGAATCTGAATGGTTCTTAATGTATTTATAATGTTTACTATTTAGATCATTGTTCGAATTATTATTCAGGTTTGGCGAGCCGAACTAATCCCAACTTAGGTGTTAGGCACGTATTTTTTGAGGAATAAAACCCTGTGAAATCCAAAATTTGCGTTGTGTCCCTTGTTCATGATATGGACAACTAGGTTATGAGAGTCCCCTGATTAATGGAATGCTCTTACAAGGCAGTGTTGCGAACCGCTCTTCCGGACACGTGCCCTTCCAATAAAACATAAGTCATCACCGTGCATTTCACATACTGTCATTATGTAAAGTGACACGCACATGCCTTGTAGAGTGTAAAAATGGAAACATTATTAGCTATCAATGTATTATAAAAAGTGTTAGTCTGTATTATTGTATGTATTTATATTGGCCTCAAGCCTCTAGCTAGAACATTCGATGAATATGTATATAATGTACTCATCCATTGATTAATGAAACATATGATTTCACCTAAATCTACAAGGTATCACGCCTAGCCTAAAACTCGATCCAAAACGCTAAAAAAAGCTCTACCACCGCTCTAATTCAAGCCCTTAACTTCACCTAACGAAATCTCCTAACCATGCATGTTTGTTATTCTCGATTTGGTGATTTGTGTTAAGGTCAAATTCACGCATTTGATTATTTGTTGTTCGTGCTTGGTCACGAGCACATTATGCAGTTCTTTACTTACTGTTTACTACAAAAACCATAACAGCTACTCACTGTTTACTACAAAAACCCTAGCAACTACATCCCCTACGTCACATAAACATACACTAAACCATAATTTTGTTCCACCCTTAAAACAATCACGGTGACAACATGTGCCGCTGTTCTACTTGCGGATAAGTTTGACTTGCCACGCATTATCATCTTCTCACTTGGTTTCCCATTAAGGTCCATCTTGAAAATTGGAACTATACCTCTCGAGAATACCTTTTTTTATTAACTTTTTCATATGAGGTTGGAAAGTGTTAATGCAACCAATGCCTAAAATCATTATTACTATTAAGTAATCTTTCTTAGTTTTGATCACGACAAAGTGTAAAAGCATTTATCGTCAAAGATAACCCAAAGACGAATTATTTAACAAACACTATCATCAATGTAATAATCATTTAAGTCTTACACAAACATATCTTAATCATGTTTAGTTATCATAGAAAGTGATTAACCTCAAAACTCACATTTATACAAATGTGAAAAAAGATTTTAATAAACTTTATTTTTAAGAAAATGTTTTATTAAAATAGAAAATGAAAATTTGCATATGGCTTATTCCAAATGCCATAGGAATATCCTTTGAGGGTTTAAACTACCCCGAATAACATTTCCCCACTAAAATAAAAAAAGGAGCGGACTCTATGATCCGCGGTTCCATATATAGGTATGCGATTCTTTAGTGATAATGAACCGCACTACCATTTATCGAACCGCGCTCAGAGAGCTTAGTGTCAGAAAATAACGTAAGCAACGTTGTAAGGTTTTCTCCGCCAAGAAGGGAGCTTGTGGATATATTAGAAATATCGAGTAAGGTGTACTCGAGGAGTGGAGTAGGAACAAAGAGAGAGCTTCATTGCCGAACCACTATAAATCTTGGTGTCGTACCTTATGTTGTTTATTTCCTTACTCTTTACTTATGCTTTCATTTATACATTGCATTTCATTGTCACTAGACATTGTTAATGCATTAGAATTGAACCTAATAACTATGAAACTAGTTTTCAAGTAAAAGGTAATTTTGGGACAAACCTAATTGAAAGGATTTTAATTAGGACCTTAAACAAGAGAATTATTCAACCCCCCCCCCCCCCCCCCCCTTCTAGTTTCTACAATTGGTATCAGAGAGATGGCCACTCAAGAGTATATTTGAAGTATATTTTGCATTAAAGCTTGGACCGATCCATTGTGTCCTCAAATAAGAAGGGTTCGTTGTACTGAAGTTTCTCTTTGGTCAAAACTATTTTTTTCAATAAAAATAGAGTTTCTAATTGGTAATATAGAATCCTATCTTGATTAGTAGTTTATATGCATTTTAGATTTGCTCTTGAAATGTATCTACTAGTTTGTATACTTTTTTTGTTTAGGTACTCATGAAGACTAATCATTAACTTGATTGTGGATTGAACTACTTGCACTTGTAAAAGACTCATCTCCTTTGATCTCCAACATCATAGGATGATGATATCAAGATTGGTGTATGTGATACTTGTCCTTGAAGACTTAGTATGCACTTTGGTCAAGTTCGGGTATAACATTGGTTCTTAGAAGACTCGGAATGCACTTTGCGGCTAAGGTACGTTTTCGTCCTTCCACACGCCCTATGATCATTCTATTGATCATTGCTTGACTATTTGATTGTTCTTGGCATCCTTGACTTGACATTTGTTTGTGGTATGTGATTCTTTTCTTTCACCATCTCAAACCTTCATGGTCTTGGATACTTGACTCACTTAGGTATTGTAGTGTGAGTTAGTAGTAGCTTAAAGTATCAAGCGTGATTTTTGTGATTTGCAACTCATACGGTTAGTAGGCCCTATATCATGTGTAATATGTGCAACTGAACTCATCTCTAAGATGACTGATTAATCCTTTGAGATACCAAACTACATCATAAGTTGTAGTTAGGATATTACACATTTGGAATTGAAATATTCCAAGGATATTGTCATTGTAACCCTAAACAATGATCATTGTTCGATCACGTGGGAGAGAAAGTGATTCTACAATTTTGCTCTTGTTTTGTAAAAGTTTAAGACATTTATTAGTAAGTGTTCTTACTCTATATAACAAAATATGCTTGGTATGGTTCATTACCAAAACCGTTTTGTCTTATGCCCATTAAGGCACGTCTTAAACCACTATAGATGACACAAGCTCTTCGTTTCTACAACTTAAAGATTGTCATTCATCTCTTCAGCATTGAACTTTGCCTTGATTCACTCATCTTGATTTCTCTCTTCTTTGTCTTTTCTTACGAGTAGTTGTTTTTCTGTTTTGTTCAAATTCGGTATTTTTCGGTCTCGGTTTAACTCATAATCCTTCATTAAGGCATTATAACCTAGTTTTGAAGTGGTCCAATGATTTTCAAAAGGCTTAGTATATGTTTTAAGTATATTTTATAAAAACTTGGTTCAAAAACTTCTTTCATTTTCTTGGTTAAAAAGCATCTTCTATGGGCGGTTCATTAATTAGCACGGTGCTAAAGCGCGGTTCGTTATTGATATCGAAACGCAACCCAATGAAGATAAATTAATCAGTGTTTTTATTAAAAAAAACTATTTCAAAAAACACCCACTCTTTTTTTCTTCTTGGTGGCGATGGGTTCCAACAAAAATCACCATTGTTAAGTTTTCAAAAGCTTCCATTCACTTAAATTAATTGGTTTCAAGACAATGGTTTGACTCATCCTTCATCTAACATCAATTAATTGTAAGTACCTTCACTCAATTTCAATCAATTTGTTCTAGGGTTCTTACTTGCATAATTGGGAATTTTTTGAAATTAAATAGAATTAGAACCTAATTAGGAATGTGGGTTAACATAATTTTAGTGCTATGATTCCTTTGGTTTGAATTCCTTGCGATTTCACTAGAAACCACTTATAGAACAAATCCCTAACTAAATTTATTTTGGTTGAATGATGGAATTGTTATGAACCCTTAAACACATTGGTAATTGCATTGATAACGCTTACCTAAAAACGAATTTTGAAAAACCAATCTTGAAGTTTATGTTTGATTTCGCATAATTCATATGTACTTGTCAAAGATGAAATTGCTACATTGTGGACATGAGAATGTTAAGGATTAATCATTTGGTTAGTCAAGTAATTGATTAAACACATCCTTATGATTTTGATTTTTATCTAATATAATATAAGTGTGGTTGTGGATATATTTTTTATGTTATATAGGTACTTAATCATGCCTTCGGTATATCAACAAGACCACCACACAGCTAAGAGTTATATGCCTAATCTTGTCGATTCGTGTCCGTCCGTTACACTTGGTAATACCCTTCGCGCACTTCAAAAACTTTTCTTTCATGAGGGTAGAGGCGTCTATGGGGACATTGAGGGATATGATTATACTAGACACTTGTTTAGTACTATTAAGTTCGATTGTTTGCTAGACATCGATGAGCTTATTTATGCCTAATTTCTCCTAGAGTTCTTTAGCACTTATTCCCTTCTAGTCAATGAAGATGGAATGTTAGTTAGGTTCGCCATTTGTGGTCGACTCATTTCTTACTCTCTCGAGGAATTCGGTAAGGCACTTAATGTGCCATATGTAGGTCAATGCCAATTCACGGATTCATGAAAAATTGATTCTTTAGAAACGTTTATCGACAATCCTCCATATGACACCAAAGTGTCGGACTTAGAACTCATCCTTGATGTCATCAGCAAGGTCGTAATCGACCCGTTGTACGTAGTATCCTCTCTAAGAAATGTGCTTTGAAACGTAATGAGATACTCATAAGCGATCTTAATGATTGTATAGTCTATTGGGTCGATATCATTAGGGAGAATGTATTTTGTCACGGTGGAAACCGGGATCATGTTTCGGAGTGTATGGCTCACATGATGTGTTGCATATGCCTTTACGCCGATTACAATCTTGCATACTTGATTGTTGTATATTTAGTACTTCTTTTAGAAAAAGGAAAATACTATGGCAAGAACTAAACGTTCACGATTTAGGGAAACCGTAAATGCTCGAAAGTGAGTTCGTTCCTCAAGGGAGTGTGTGTGTGTTTTTTTGTTAGTGACACTATTATTTACATAATTTGGATTAGTTCCTTTTGGAAGAAAATAGGGAAAATTGAAGAAGATTACGCTAAAAAAATATTAAACTAAGACGTAAAAACGTAAAATCGTAAAACGCGACGAAAAATAAAATTTTAACTAAAAAATTATTAAAAATCACAATTAAATCCTAAATAATATATAAGGATAAAAATTCAATAAAAGTTTTTGAAAACTTTTTATTAAATTAATATTCAATTTTAAATGTTAATTAAAGCCCTAACACTTTAAATAATCAATAAAAAGTCCAAATAAATTTTTTATTAAATGTAAATCTCACTTATGTTATTCTATTGCTAAAAAGTATTTTTCAAAAATTTTAAAAATTAATTTCCTATTTTTAAATGACCAAAAACTATTTTAAAATTAAAATAATCATAAAAATAAAGTAATGGTTAGAAAAATATGAAACCTTTTTCTAAAAATCTAAAATACTCTAAAATACTTGGGAAAATGAAAGAAGTTAAAAATGTTGACTGAATAAGCTAAAAAGGCTTAAAAATAAGGTGATAGTGATTTATAATTGTTAGTGGCAACAGATTGTGAAGTCAGTGGGAAAAGGTGTTCCCACTGACTTTGTTAACTGGGCAGTGAGTGATTATGGCTTGTTTTGGTACTTGTTTCTTGCTTTCTTGTGGAACAAGGGGCACCCCCACAAGCATAGACTTTTGGGGAGTCAACACAAACACAATTACACCAACAATAACCCAAATTAACACACTTATGGGCCCTAGATCAGATCAACAAAAAATGCATACATATGGTGTTTGTTTATTGATGCAATATGCACTTGGGCGAATTTCAAACCTTCCAAATTAGAGACTAGACTAAACAAATACCAAAGCAAAGATGCACACCCCTAGACTGACCTAACCACTAATAGAGTACCAATTTCTAAGTCCAAACTCTTAGTATTAAACCCTAGCAGACCTACTGTTTGCTATTGGGGTGTTTCATGTAGAAAATGAAAACTAGCAAGCACAATTTTTTACACTAACAAATTTAAACCAAGTACACAAACAACTAAAACTAACCTAATAGAGTATGCATGGACTAAGCTTAAGGCTTTGTGTGTCACCCACAGTCAAATAAGCACAGTGCCAAACACCCCTTTAAAATCTTAAAATCAAAATTTTCAAAAGAGATACAAATCAACATGAGATTCATCTAAAACTATTCTAACATGCATATAAACTGAAATAAAGTAGAAATCTACCAAGCAACAAGCATATAAAACACCATCCTACAAAAGAGCATACCAAAAGTACAAATAAGCCTTGAAATTTATGAGGAGTTCAAACCATACCCATACTTGACCATTTCAGGTCAAGTGAGCTGGTGATGCCACCAGCCATGTCTTTAATAGCCATTAGACTGATTAGAGGCTGTTTGCAAGAGAGAGTAGAGAAGGAAAACCACTGTCCAAGCTATAAGGACTATTGCAGTCCTTATAACTATGTCTTGGGTACCTAGAATGAACACACCACAACAAAACAAGAAAAATAACAAGAACCAGAGCACAAGCTTTTTTTAGAGCTTGTAGCTATGGCTTTTGCTACAGTGATTAGGACAGAAAAAGAAAACAACAGGATTTTGGAAAAACATTTATAAACCAATTTGCAAAAAGGTAAATGGTAACCAATTCCGAATTTTAAAAAGTCTTACACTCTTGTTATGAATTTGAGTTGTCAATCCAAACTTATAACAAATGCCTAGAACTTGTGTCTCAAAATTAATTTTGACAAAAAATATTTGAACAAAGAATAATTTTGATAAAATTATTTGAACAAAGAATAATTTTGATAAAATTATAACTAAGGTTTGCAATAAAGATAAATGATTACACTATAAAAACAATAAATGGAACTCAACACAGATTTTAAAGATTAAATCATAAACTTTTATTAAAAAATTAATTTTTACAAAAAATAGTTGGAACAAAGATATAGAGGTCACAGGCGACCTCTATTTATACAAGTCTATAGAATCTACTAAAACTGAATAAACCCTAGTAATTACAATTCCTATAATGCTCTTGAACATTTGAATTTTGGAAAATATGTCTTCATGCCCATGTAAATGATTCTGCTATGATCTTGGACGTTTGTGGTGTGATAGCTGTTGAGGAATGATCTATGCCATCCAATGATGAGTAGCTAGGAAGGAATTGATCTCCACCATGGATCTACTGTTGCCATGTTGTCTTTTTGTTGCAGGGGAGCCACATGGGGGGTCCTATGGTGAAAGGGGGGGGGGCATTTTGGGGGTTGGGATGCATTATGGTTAAGGTTAATCATGTATCTGGAACGAATTATAGCTTAATTCGTTGGTTTAATGAAGTTTGATATTAGGGTTCTTGGGGATTTTTGAGGGGTGTTTGATCTGATAAGAGGTTTTAGTGGGTGTTACCCAGTTTTAAATTAGTTAAGATATTTCAAAATATCGTTAATTAACCAGTAGTGGTTTGTAAAAGGGTTGGGTCGTATGGTGGGCTCAGACTGGGTTTGGTTTAGTTATTGGGTTTTGGTGGGCTCAGACTGGGTTTGGACTGGGTAAGGGTTATACTTGTGGCAAAAATGACCCTTGATCTTCCAAGAACATGGCATACAAAGTCTTGGTCATCACAACAGCTTTTTCCCTTTATACAACTTTGAGGTTTTTTGTCATTTTTGGCCTTTTTGTTGTAATAACTTTTAACAAGGACCATATATGCAATACATTCATTCTTCAAGGGCTTATGTTGTATAATCTTGAAACTTTAAGGACCAATCTTGTATATTTTTTTATTTACAAGGGACTAAAGTGACAAGTTTTCCAATATTAAGGGACCAATCTTGACAAATCTTTAAGCTTCAAGGACTTTTTTGGAAAATCATTGCTCGGGTCCGGTTCTTTGCGCGGCTTCGTTTCCCGTGTTTGTTTTTGCTTGTTTCTTTTGTTCTTTTGTTGAATTCACGATATTCGTACCTAAAACACACAATCAACAAATACAAGCATATTTTATGGTATTTTATGACCATTATTTTAGCATTTTAAGCTCGATTTGGACAATGAGACTATGTATAATTGTAGTCTCATCAATACTTCATCGCTCGACGAATCAATTATGTCCTCTCGACCCTAAAAGCTAACCTTCCATATGCCATGCTCCTCACTCGCCTCTTTAAAAGGATTGATCGTGACTATCCCGATCTCGGTCTCTCCAACTATGTGCCCGTCAATCGTGTGATGTTTCCAGTTCAAAAGGTGCGTCCACTAAAGATTAGGAGTGACCGAGGAACTCATAGAGGTGATCCACAAGAAACCGAAAACGAGGAAAGTTCCTCATCATAAAGTGATGGTGATGGTATTGGAACTAGTACCAACTTCGGTTCTACGAGTGATTCCACCCCATCTTTGAACACTTTCATGGATGGGTTTGACCAAATTAACCATCCTCCTAGTTAATCATCGAGTCAACTTCCTCAAAATTTTGGCCTTGAGGATGTCTATCAGTCAAACCTTCAAACTCGAGAGGAGTTGTACGATCATCGTACGGAGTCAAGGGGTGCCTTCAAGGCTATAGGGAGTATGCTCGAGAAGCTTGGCAAGAAAAAGAAGTGATGATTCTTTGAAGCTAACGGTGAAGACTTCATTTGGTTGACATGGTTGTTAAAATTAGTTTTATGTTGAACATTTTCATTTCATTAGACTTGTTTCTTATTTCTAGCATTAGACGTTGGTTTGTTTTAACTAATACTTTGTGTTTGGTTGACTAGTATTTTGATCCTAATGTGCTTCATGTAATCGAACTTTCAGTTCACATGAGCAATTGTGTGTTAGTTATCTAGATTTTGGTTGGTAATCTATTTTGGCTTGACAAACTTTTGTCTAAAATCTGGGCTTAGTAATTGCTGGAAGTTCCTTTTTCACGGGGTTCTGCCGACGGTTCTTTAGTGATATCAAACCGCGGGTATATTTAACGAACCGCATGTTATTACTTTGAAAGAATTTGTGCTTTACACTATTTTCTATAAATCTTTGTAAACATGGATAAATTTTTTGTTAAAAACCATGTTTTCCTTAATAAGCCTAGCAAATTTTATTGTTCACCAAAATCACATTACTAGTTTGGATCATCCCATCTTCTTCTTAAACCACCCTTGGTTATTCTTATTCTTCATCCTCTAAGCCTTCTCTAAACCTTGATGCACAACCATGGTGTCCGCAAGATCATCTAACTCTTCCAAACACTCAACCACCAAAAGAAACCTTAAGATTAAGATTAAGCTACCTAAACAAGGTGCTACATCTTTTCTTACACCCAAGAATGAGATTTCCCCTATTCTCATATCTTCATCACCTTCACCACCTCTTTCTCCATGAAAGACTAGTACAACTCATGGTACTAACCACTCCCATGGTTCTACCAATTCTTTATTCCAATCAAGAATGTATTGTCCTCACCTTTCACTCCAAGTCCTCTCTTGAATATGAACCCCAACCTCTCCAAAGCATTCCTTTTGTGAATGACATTTTTGAGCCTTTGGCAACCTCACCTTTCAATCTACCAAATTTACCAATATTATTATTGGACACCATGCCCTCTCCTCCTCCTAACACTCTACTTTTGGGTGTTCCTCTTTCTAACCTCATGGGTGATCCACACTTCTTTAATTACTTTATGAGAAATGGAACTAATTGTCCATGTTGCTTAAATAATTTTAACCTCATTGACATTCTTAGGATGGAGATGATTGGGGCTCACATAAAGTTGCAAAGTTTATTGTTAACTTTGTTCACCAATCCTTCTCCTCCTAGGAGATAAATGATGATACTTTCTAAAATATCTTTTCAAGAAAACAAGCTAAATAAGATTGCTCAATCAAGATTAGATTAGCTAGCTATTGTCGTAGTTAGTTGTTATTCTTTTCATATACTTGGTTTCCTTCATGAGTTTATCATGAAGATGTTTTAATAGATTAACTTTGTTATGTGTTATAATCTTTGTGCTCTCATATTAATCAACTTCAATTTAAATTTAAATTGAACCTTAATCTATTGAAACCTCTAAAACTTGACTAAAATTGGATCAAAATGTTATCTAAATATTTTGTTACCCTTTGTCAAGATACTCTTGTGAGTGTGTTTCCCTTTTTGAAACCATAGCCTAACCTAGTGCTATTAGAGGTAAAAATCCAAGATTTGCTTAATTTTGAAAAAGTCTTGTCTTTTCTCATAACTTTCAAAAATCGTATTTTTTTTGGTATGTCCACTATAGGCGGCTTAATAAAAGCCGTGCGACTCTTTATATTTAATGAACTGCAGGTTCATTTAGTGAACCGCGGACAGTAAGTCAACTTTTGGCTCATTTTTGTCTTTCTTCTTTGGCCTCAGTCTTTTTCAAGATTCTTTGTTTGCCTATTTGGGCTAAACATTCCTTGATACCTTTTGGTTTTCTTTCTATTCTTTGCCTTTTTATTTTCTTTAAATCTTCTTGCTTTAGGATCTTTCTTTCTCATCCCTCACAATGTCTTCTTCTTCTAATATTAACCTTGACATATCTTTGTCACAACCTTCTAAACCCAAAGCTTCTTCTCTAAGCTTTCTAAGAAACCGAAAATCTCAGTTCGACACGTTCGGATCAAGAAGAACAAGAATCATCATGATCCCTCTTCTCCCAAACCTTGCAAGACTATTTCTTTCTCTCCTATTGAGTATTGGGATGAGACTTTCTCAATCAATGCAATTACCAAAGAAAGGGAAGCTTTTCCACCACCACCTAAGCCTTTCATCACACCTCATCTCAATGACCTTTCTTCTTTTCCTAACCTCACTAGGCATTGTGAAAACCTCTCCTATCCTCAATCTCCTTTCTCCACCACCACCTTCTTATTTTGATGGTCCTCTCCCATCAAACGACTTTGTTTTTCATCATAGAAGCTCGTGTGCGTGTTTTCGATTTCAACAAATGGAACTTTCTCATGTTTGTGACAAGTTGCATTTTCTTGAATTTCTTCTCACTCGACCTCCTCTCAAAGTATTTATTCTCGTGCACAAATCTTCGAATGATGCACCGTCGTCTTATTTTACCAATTAAGGCATACATTGTGTTCTAATTGTTGAATCAAATAAAAACCTAAGCAATCTTGGAGGACTATCTCTACTAGAATAGTTGTTATGCTTATGTCATTTATTTTTCATATATGTTGTTTTAACAATCATATTTTGTGCATGAATATTATCTTTGTATGCTCTTTTATATTTTTATAATATTATTGATATGTGTGTTATTTCTTGTTTTGCTAATTCTTTATCACACATATTATTGAGAGTTGATTACGGTTAAAACTTACAACTATTTTGGGTGATTCCAACAATTATAAGTTTTAACCTTTTGACATATTTTTCACTACAATTGGTATGGATGTTTCTTTTCTACCTTTATTCTACCAATTTTGAATTAATCTTGTCAAAGCACTATCTTTGGACATACTTAGCAAATACTTACTTCTAATTTGAGATTTATTTTCTTCCTCCCTCTCAAGTTACTTAGTAGGTAGTGACTATAATATATACATTGGTGTTTCTTTTCTTTCTACTAACCTTTGTATGTATCTTGTCACCATAGCTAGATCACTTGGTGCCTCAAGCTAAGATGAGTAAGCACCAAGGGGGAGCTACTAGCAAAGTCGATTGCAAACCTTTTTGCTTCAACAAAGGGAGAGAAAGGATAGTGATAAACTCGTTAATAATTCAAAAACTTTTATTTTTGCATAAACGAGTTTATAGTTTGTCATAATAAAAAGGGGGAGATTGTTAATGCAACCAACGTGTAAAAACATTATTAGTGTTAACTAATCTTTCTTAGTTTTTATCACGACAAAGTGTAAAAACATTTATCGTAAAAAATAACCGAAAGACGAATTATTCAACAAACACTATCATCAAGGTAATAATCATTTAAGTCTTACACAAACATATCCTAATCATGTTTGTGATCATAGAAAGTGATTAACCTCAAAACTCACATTTATACAAATGTGACAAAAAAATTTAATAAGCTTTATTTTTAAGAAACTGTTTTTATTAAAATAGAAAATGAAATTTGAATATGGCATATTCCAAATGTCATTAGAATATCCTTTGAGGGTTTAAACTACCCCAGATAACATTTCCCCACTAAAAGACAAAAAAGAGCAGACTCTATGAGCCTCGATTTCATATATAGGCATGCGGTTCCTTAGTGATAATGAACTGCACTACAATTTATCGAACCGCGCTCAAAGAGCCATTGGTTTTTGTCTCCTATAAATAGTGGATCATATTTTCATTTTCAAACAACCCTTTTTGGACAAACCTTTTTGATTATTATCTTCTTTCTATGTTCTCCAATCGTTAGTAAATGATCACTTAATTTTTTAAGTATGTTTACTTATGATTATGCTCTTGATCCTCTTCTTTACTTGTCCAAAGAGAAGATCACTTACAAATTTGTGATGTTATTAAAGATGAAGCCTTGATGAAGATCATCCTTCCTTAGATCTAGTCATGTTCATTATTTTTTATACTTAAGTCTTGTGTAGATCCACTGTATTTTTTGAATACTTGGATTAGTCTTGTGTTGATCCAAGGTATTTGTGAATACTTGGATTAGTATTGTGTGAATCCATTATATGTGTATACATGGATTTGTCTTGTGTAGATCCAAGTTACATGTGTACACTTGGATATGTGTTTTTTAGTTGTAATAAGTGTTGTGTGTTAGTTCTCACTAAACTAAAAAATGATGTGTGTATGTGTCTTGTGAGTTCTCACTAAATTTAAAAGTGAAGAGTTGTGAAGATTGGTTCTAGCTTTGGATTAGAACTCAATATCTAGCCTTGTGTCGGAAAAGAAGATGGGTGACGAAGATTGGTTCTAGCTTTCGATTAGAACTCGACATCTAGCCTTGTATCGGAAAATGGTGAAGTAGGCGACGTGTGTAGATTGGTCCAAGCTAAGATTAGGTCGTCGAAAATAATGTAAGCAACGTTCTAATGTTTTCTCCGCCAGGAAGGGAGCTTGTGTATATAGTGGAAATATCGAGTAAGGTGTACTCAAGGAGTAGAGTAGGAACGAAGAGAGAGCTTCGTTGCCGAACCATTATAAATCTTGGTGTCGTACCTTAGGTTGTTTGTTTCCTTAATCTTTACTTATGCTTTCATTCTTACATTGCATTTCATTGTCACTAGATATTGTTAATGCATTAGAACTGAACCTAATAACTATGAAACTAGTTTTAAAGTAAAAGGTAATTTTGGGACAAACCTAATT
Organism: Glebionis coronaria; assembly: GCA_025667525.1. Classification (NCBI taxonomy): domain Eukaryota; kingdom Viridiplantae; phylum Streptophyta; class Magnoliopsida; order Asterales; family Asteraceae; genus Glebionis; species Glebionis coronaria. Next base: position 622,332,764 of record CM046875.1, on the reverse strand, counting down.
GAAATGATTTTAATTAGGACCTTAAATAAGAAAAACTATTCAACTTCCCCTTCTAGTTTCTATAGAAAGTATATTCATGGATCCGGGGATGGCACCTCCACAAGCACCATCACTCATCCCACTCCAAAAGAACTTAAGGTGGATAACATTGTGCTCATTATGGCTCCTTACGACTCTCTTAGACTTTATTCAAGCAAGAGCTGTAGAACATCCTAAATTCGATAAGGAAGCATGTGATCTCATTATCGATATTGTCAAGTACAACAAACGATCTTGTGGTATTGTGTTAAAGGCGAAATTATGATTTCTAAAGCTTTATGATTTAAACATGGATGCATACTTTAGGAAGATTGATATATGCTCACGAGCCGCAATTCTCCGTTAGTGGTGAAGATGTTGTTATATTTTCTCTCTAAAGCTTATCAGATAGGTTTTATTCTTACCCCCAACAGAAATATGTTGTTGAGATTATTGAGAAGGCGCACATGGTTACTTGTAATTTTAGTCGGAATCCTCTTGATCCTTATTCTAAGTTAGGTATTGACGGAGATCCAAAATCTGATCTGACTTTATATAGGTATCTTGTAGGTTCTCTTCGGGCGTCTTACGTTTACTACATCATATACTTTTATGTCGTTTAGCAAGTTTATCTTTATATGCATGGTCCTCAGAGCCTTATTTCTTGGCTCTTAAATAGATCTTGAGGTATGTTCAAGGTACTCTGAACTTTGGGCTCCGGTTGTTTGCTTCTTCTAGTGCTTCATTAGTTGCATATTAAGATGCGGATTATGTTGGTTTTCCACTAATAGGCGCATTACTTTTGATTATTGTTTATTTCTAGGCAACATCTTACTCTCGTGACCCTCTGGGTCTCGATGACGCTTTCTCGTTCTAGTGCAGAGATAGAGTATCGTAGTGTTAACATGTATTATTGTATGTAGTTATATTGAGCTCAAGCCCGTAACTAAAACATTTCAGGTATTTTTTATTAGCCGATATATATTTGGCCCATGCATTAGTTATTATTATCGGGCTTAGCCCATATTAGTTATCTTATTATGCAAGACTTAGATATGTATTTATATGGAATAATGAATAATATTCAGGCATGGAGTTTACCAATTCTAATATGATAACCAGAGCCTTCTCCAACCAGTAAACCCTAATCAATTTTTTTTTCTTTTTCTTTACACGATCAGAAGAAAGAAAAAAACCAACCCAAAAGCAATTTGCTCCTCCTGCTTGCATACTTGGTTTCATTACTCACAAAATCCAAACCAAATCGAATGCATATATTTAGCGATTGGTTATATGATTACTTTTGCATATATAATGTGTGAATTATATCAAAATCCCAAATAACCCCAACCGCTTGCTGCCGCAAATTGCTTGCTTGTTTTTTCATTCAATATTTTTTGCTATTTAGCCTCCGCCGCATTATTGTTGCTAGTTAATTGTTTTTCATATTCAAGTTGGGAATAATTGTATCATACACTGAAGTGATCATAAAGCTCATATGTTCCAATGGCCCATCCAGAATATGCATATTCCCCAAGTCCAAGTGCTCCTGTGGCCCAACCACTAATGTCCTATTTTGGTTTACAAGCGGGCCAAAGCCAACTTACACAACACAAGGCCCAGTTACCAGTTCCACAACCATTGTATCAGCTTACTGGAATGCATCCGCCTATATATCCTCAGGGAAGTAACCTTTATAATTCTGGGAATTATGCATACACGCCGAATGTTTTTCAATCTCAAGCCAATATGTTTTCGCAAGGATTTCAGACTATGACTCATCAAGATTCTACTTGGAACATGGACACCGGAGCATCTTCTCATGTGGCAGACAGTACATGTATACTCACTTCTTTTAGTAATTCGGGCATTTATCCATCTGTATTTGTTGGCAATGGTAACTCTATTCCAGTAACTCATACCGGGCATAGCTCCTTGCATACATCTCATAAGCCTCTTCATCTTAATCATATTCTTTTCAAACCTTACATAATTAAGAATTTAATTTCTGTTTGTAAATTTACGCGTGATAATGACGTTTCTGTTAAATTTAATGCTTATCGTTTTTCTCTAAAAGATTACCAGACCCAAAAGCTTCTTCTTCGTTGTGATAGTATGGGCGACCTTTACCCGGTCACTCAACAACCTCCGTTATAAACTCCAGTTGTTTTGCTTTCATTTAGTTCCACTACTTGGCACAAACGCCTCGGTCATCTCGGGGAAGATGTGCTTCTTCATTTAGAGTCAAGTAATTTAATTTCATGTAATAAATCAAAGTTGTACACTTTGTGTCATGCGTGTTGTAGAACAATGATAATCAATAATCTAATCAAGAGGGTTGTTGTTAATCTAGAGAGAGAAACAAGAGAGAGAAACAAAGAAACTTTATTAATGTGTGTGAAATAACTAAAACAACCAACACCCCTTTCCATGGTGGAAAGGGGTTTATATACCCAAGTCCTTAATGGACTTGGGCCTCCGACCCATGACAAGCCCATGGGCCGGGTTAAACATTAATATAACTTACCCATTAACTACGAGCTACTAAACGTATTACAATATTGTTGGAGTGACTGATACTACTAATATACGTTAAAAACGTATTTCTGACAATCTCCCCCTAAGGGAGGTCACTCCAAATTACAAAGTCCTAAACCTAGCATACTATACTAAGTCTTCGTTCTTCAGCTCATAGTCCTTTCTCTTTTATCTTTTCTTTTCGTTGTGAATATGTTGATGTTGATCTTTTAGGCTTTGGCTTTAGAGCATTGTTCTTTTGACCCTTCACGTGTGATCTTTTCCTTGTGATTCTTGCCTCCTCGTGACTCCATGTTCCACACACTTATGTTTTTGTTGAATTCTTGAAAGCTTAAAAGTTTGGTACAGCGGAAGACTTCATCTTGAACTTTCTTGAATTTTGTTGAAATTGATACAGAAAGACATAAGCATGTGGAAACGACTTCATCTGGTACACCGCAACGCCACCGTCTTCAAATGCGGCAACATAACAAGACATGAACGAAATGGCTTAGATCATCTCATTCTAAATCGGTAGCATTTTACCTCCGGTCGGTGAAGACCGTTGGACGATATTAGATATCGTACCTGTGACGGATAGTTTCAATTAAGTAACTTCCTGACAGGATTTCGCGGGTAAACCCGTTATCTTTATTCGACGATCACTAAGCCTCATTGCGAACATAAAGAGTGAATCATTTGGATTAAAAATCCTTATGATTGAAGCCGTCAATTCATGAATCCTGGAACAAGTGAATTTCAATAAGATTTTTACCATCGTTGCTTTCCAGTTGTCACGAGCTTGATTCAAATAGAATCTTGCTTGTCACCTACCAAGTGCTGTTTGATGTTAACACTAGAAGGATTTCCACTCGTCATCGTGAACACTAAAGAGTGTCACTCTGAGTGTTTTGGCAAGATCATACGATAATGCGTAGAGGCCTGGAACGAGTTTAAGTTCAATTAAGAATTAAACTACTGTTTCTTTTCAGTTTTCACAAGATTGGTTCTTAAAGAATCGCACGTGTCACCTACCATGAGCTTGTTTGATGTTGGCTCAAACAGGATTTCCATCTTCATTGTAATACTTGCGTATCACTCGGATGTTCTGGCAATATTACAAGAATACGACGTAGGACTCATAAAGTTCTCTTACTTTTCACAATGTGTGAGAAAGCAAGGAATAAATGGAAAGTGTCCTAATGAGACTTTTGATTATCTCGTGGCTCTAGACTCGATAGTACGTTTTGATTTAGTGAGCGATGGCTGGAGAGGAGTGTCACCTATTCAATATCAGTCTATTCGGAGTGAATAAACCAATAGATAACGTGTTGATCTCCGTGTGATTAAAACAAATACCTTTTGAGAGATATTTGAGTTAGCTGGTGAGGGTTGTGCATTGCATCACTGGGTCCATGATGTCTTTCTTCAATATCGAAAATCATTAACAAATGATCTCAATAGCATATGTATTGACCCGGTTTCTGCCTAAAGTTGTAAGGAGGGCTTCTTTCTTTACACCCTTTATCTTTACAATTCTTTTTCATTCTTCAACCCCTTCAATGCTTACCAATACGTCATCACTAGCACCTTGTTGTGATTGTTCCAGTGCAAGCTTAAGTACTTGGTCTGCATTCAGCTACGTTCACAATCATTCTCCATCTTTCCTAGGACTTCTAATTCTATCCAGGGAATTGTCCTTGGGAAGATTCCATCGGTTCTGATGAATCATTGGACTAATACCTATACCTACCACCCTTTTGTCACCACATCCGTCGTGAATTAAATGTGTTTTTGGGTAAGTATTGTCACCATGAAAAAAATCCTTGAAAAATCACTTAAAGCACTTGTGATATTGTAATCAAAGTTTTTGTGCCTTAAGTGGTTTTGATCATCAAAAACGCTCCCCCTTAACTTGTGCATTACACATGTTAGGTTGGTTTATCTTTTAAGCCTTTTTATTGTTTAGCCAAATATCATTAAGTCTCCTTAATCCTATTTTCTCCCCTTTCCAAAATGTTAACCATCAATATTTTGGATATTAATGGGTTAACCGGTCTTTGGGTAATAAAATGAAATTAGATGTTGGCCAAAGAACATATTAATGCTCCCCCTCAAATTAATGAGGGTTAGTTGTAGTGCTTGAGTATGATATGTTTGAAAGATTTAGAATCTCGAGAGAGATTCTTGAAAAGTATCACACTTTTACACTACAACAAGCCACAAAAGCACAATATTTACAAAATTTACATATTCACAAATTTAACCAATATGGAATAGACCTGAGATAGTACGACCCATTAGATGGATCGTTGCATCAGCTTGTGGTGTGCTCCATATGGTCTGCCACCAACGAATCGTTCAATACTCCTCATCAAGCGTCTTTCCCGCAACTTCTTATTGATCTTGTATATCAGGTAGTAGCACTTGTTGCGTACCCTTTGTGCCACTGGACGGTAAGTTGGGGATGCTTCTTGGTTCTGTTGATCTAAATCAATGTGTCCCGAACTTGCTCAAGAGTCCCGTCACTAAACTTAGAGAGTTCCGATATTCTCATGAATTTCTTATCACCGGATCCATTCAAGTAAAAAGTGCCTGGAATCGGTTTTGTAGTGCTTGTGTACGGACTTTTGTCGTGATGAATAGCAGGAACTTCTGTGTATGGAGTCGTGAGGTTTAGCTTCTTCTGATAACTCTCAACACCAAGTTGCAAATCTTCAACTCTTTTCTTGATCACAATACGACGAGTATACATGCGTAGAGCTGAATTTAGGTCAATGTAGTCGTCAGTGTTCAGGTGTTTGAGTGTGTCTTGAGTCATCAACAGTAACATATCTTCAATGTCAACAAGAGGAAGATCCGAGAAGTCTCCTTCCATGATGGTATAGAATTTACCGTCTTCTCTTTTTAATCGGATCTCTGTTACATGATGATAGCCTACTTTGGGTTCAACTCTTACTCCTAAAATAGCCTTGATTCTGAACTCGAATTTTACTGGAGTCTTTGACTTGAAACCACATGCGTAGCTGTAGGCTTTCTGTATGGTTTCTCCCCAATGTGAAGCACCCAATTCAGCATAATGATCATACTCAGGAATCAATTTCTTTACCCATATACGATCAACTTTTTCTTCAATCCAAGGTATTGACCCCCAAGTTGCAGCTTTGACCAATGTTAAGGAAGTCGCATACTTGTTGGCGCCTTTTACTAAATACTCAAGGTCATAGCAGACAAAGAAATCACGTATGATTTGATTGTCAGTATCAGTGATCGGGAGAGGGGCATTCTCAGGCCTGTGACGATATGTTTTTTGAGGAAGGTTCATTGCTTTCAACAGCTCATTCGCATTGTATTCAGCCTCCATTCTACTGATTCTTGAGCTAGGAATGATGGTGGGATCATGAAAAGCTCGAGTTACCATCGCTGGAGTTACATTGTCAGTTCCATACTTGTAGATTAGATATGCTGAGAAGTTGATGGGATTGTTGAGTATTTGGGAGAAATCGGGTTCATCTTCTCAAGTTAACGGACAAGTGCCAACAGCTTCTATGACCCAAGGTTGCTCGGGTGCATCTTCAACTACAATAACTGTATCCACCCATGCCGGTTCGCTCGATTCTGAAATATCATGACTTTGCACAGATGCTGGAGGTCGATTTGGAAAAATTACTCGAAGTGTCTGAGTACGTTGAGTGTCCTTCACTGGTGTAGACTTAGACGATTCAGATTGATCGGGTTCTCGGATGGGTAGTTGTTGTGGTGGTGTTGTAGATGTGATAGCTGGAGGTGATTGAAGTGAACCTGATATCTGATTAGCATCAGTGTCATGACGGTGTTTAGTGCGTCTACCGGTTGGAGGTGACTCAGATACTTGAGTTTCCTCGGCTGTTGAAGATGTTGGATTTTCCTTTGGAGACTTGTCACCTTTTCCTGAAGGTTGAACTGCTTCAACATCTGACTTATCTTTGTTGTTGTCATCCTCCTCTTCGTCATTCTTTTCCTTATTATCGTCACCATCATCATCATTGTTGACATCATCATCATCATTTATACGTTCGTCCATGCCGTCATCGACATCATTGTTACGCTTACCCTTATCAGCATTGTCACCATCATCATCATTTTCATCTTCATCGTCAGCGTCATCGTCGTCGTCGTCGTCATCGTCATCTTCATTCTGGGAAGATTCATCGGGTTTGTCTGACTCATCCTCATCTTCACCGTCTTTTTCTTGATCGAGAGTGCTGTATGGGACGACGGTGCCATGTTTTTCAAATATCTCGGTGTCTTGATCCATTGCCGTCTTTAAAGCTTTGTGAAGTGCTTGTTGTTCTGGCGTTCGGTTGTAGGACCCGACTTGAATCATCTTAGCATGCAACAGCTTCTTCATCTCGTAATCGGTGAGTCTTTGAGCTATGAGAAAGTCAGATTGCGGAGTGTCGGAGGACTTGATCATCATTTTGTTTGCAGCGATGTCTTTTAGTTCATTTCGCAGAGGATGAAGTATAGTTTCAATTGATTCTTGAACTTTTTCATTGATTGATTCAATCAATGTAGCATTAGCTTGAGCAAGTTCTTCTTTCTCCTCTTTGTATTTGTCTCCGAGTGCGCGAATACATTTAATTGATTCTTGCTTCCTTTCCACTGTAGCTTCTAGATTTTCTCTTTTTGACTCTTCAGATTGTTGACGACTTGTTAATTCTTTTCGAAGCTGGTCGATTTCTTTTTCAAAATCTTTCTTGCTTGCTAATTCATCACGAAGACTAGCGAGTTCTTTTTCATAGGCTGTCTTTGAAGATTGTAATTGCTCTGTAACTAGAATGGTCTTATCATCTTGAGCCTCCAAGCGTTGTTCGATGATTTGCATAAAATCTGGGGTGACGGGTGGAGATACTAGCAATGGTGTTGGATGAGCAGTTGATTGTGTAGGTGTGACATGAGTTGTGACAGTAGTGCTGAGTACTGATGTAGTGGCCATAGTTACAGGGACATTTACCATGTTCGGGTTTGTTGAAAGATCAGTGTTAGTAACTTCAGATTCAAGTGAGTCAAAGTTCAAGTACTTACCTACTGGATCTGACAGAGACGAGGATTTGGTAACACTCTTGTCCTTGTGGATGCTCCCTGTAACTGTTGTCTCTGGCTGAATATCATCAAGGAACGTGTCTTGTTGTTCGTATTGTTGATCTTCTTCATCTCCCTGAACTGGTTCGTCAATGAAATTATCTGGATCTCCAAATTCATCAATGTCAGACAATTCGGCTGTCTTAGGCTGTTTCGATCCACTACCTCCCGTCTCCCTTCTGCTTTGTATTAAGGTCTTCTTCAATTGTTTGGATTCTTGTTTCTTAGTCAACGGCTGTTGTTGTTCGTCCACGTCTTCAAGCAAGTCTTCATCAGAGAGAAGTGTTTTCTTTCCCTTGGCCTTTTTCTTCTCCCCTATAGACACTGTTTTTGTTCTTTTGCCTTTGTCTTGTTTTGGAGTATCAGCTTCTGAAGAATCAGTTTCCTTCCTTTTTCCTTTGGGTTTTGGTGACTTAGATTTTCCCGCAGCTAGTTTCTGGATGTGGTCGTCCACTTCCTTTAGAAGAATCCTATACGTAGCACTCTTCTTGATTTTGTCGTTCAGCATAGTATCCGGAAGTGGAGCTGGAATACCTGAGTAAGTGTTCTTTTGTCCTTCAGTTCTCATGGCTAGCACGAGGAAATCATCATCTTCTGAGTTAACAAAGAATCCACCACGTCGATCAATAGTCTCATCAGCTTTCATAAGGTAATTTATGATAAGCTTTGTAATACGTGGAAACTGAAGATGTTCGGATTTCTTCTTAACATTTCGAAAGGCTTGATAATGAATTTCTTCCCATATGAGAGCAGCATAATCCAAATCTAGTCTCTTGTAGATGCCATAGAAAATACGAGCCTGAGAAAGTCTCATAGAATCTGCTCCTCTGGATTTACCCGACAAGCATCGGATAATGATAGTAAAGATTGCCTTCCATGGTTGTCCAAGTCTAGCTGTGTTAAAGTTAGATATGATAGGCAATTCTGTATCATAACCAAGAGACAAAATCAAATCTATTATTTTGTGTGAGTCTGGAACAGTATCATATGTTTTCCCTTTAGGTGGGGGGAATCCAAAGATTTCGCGAAGTTGTTTAAGAGAAAATTCCTTCTTTTGACCGTTGATGTTGAAAGAAAACTTGGTGCTTGTTATGGCTTTAATGGATGCCCAAAATTCATGCATGTAGATTTCGGGAACACTTGCTGACATCCGTAGTGCATTTTTGATCGGGGAGATATCAAGGACTTCGATGGCAATTCTGAATGCTGCTTGGGATGGAACAAAGTCTTCTTTCAGTCGATGATTATTGGAGGTGATTGGAAGACGGTTCTCTTCAGGAACGAGTTCATTGTCAAGTGCAATTTGTTTCTCTTGAGTGCGAGACATGATAGCTGCTAAGACAGGACATACATATTGATACACAATAAAAAGATATATATCATAATGTATAAACCTAACTTTCCCGAAGACATATCAAAATATCATGCAAAGATTACCCAAAATAATCATCGAGTTGAAACACATACAAATCAGACTACTAAGCAAGCATATCAAAACTGTTATCCGGAAAACATGCAAGATATCCCTATTCTTATGCGGAATAAAGAGCAAAAAACTTATCCGGAAAAAATAGTTTCTGTCTTATCCGGAATAAAGTTTGCAGCCTTATCCGGAATATTGTTCTAAGGCATATCCGGGGAAACAGCATGTGGCTTATCCGGAATAAATTTGCTTATCCTGAATAATTTACTTAAAACTTGTCCGGAATAAAATCATTTGCTTATCCGGAATAATATACCTAGGTTTATCCGGAACAAAATCCTTTTTCTTATCCGGAATATTATACCTAGCTTATCCGGAGTAAAATCCTTTTTTCTTATCCGGAATAATATACCTAATCTTATCCGGAATAAAACCTTTTACCTTATCCGGAATAATGTACCTAGGTTTATCCGGAATAAGTTTCTAACACTTATCCGGGGAAACCTAATGCGACTTATCCGGAATAAGTTTGGACACTTATCCGGAATAAGTTTGGACACCTATCCGGAATAAGTTTGGACATTTATCCGGAATAAGTTTGGACACTTATCCGGAATAAGTTTGGACACTTATCCGGAATAAGTTTGGACACTTATCTGGAATAAGTTTGGACACTTATTCAGAATAAGTTTAAGGACTTATCCGGAATAAGTATGAGGACTTATCCGGAATAAGTTGAAGGACTTATCCGGAATAATTTGAAGGACTTATCCGGAATAAGTGGGATCGATTAACAGGGGATTGTTTTGTGTGTGGCTAAGACTGGGGATCGATTACCAACGCACCTAAGCTATTAAAAGAATCACAATGATGTAGGCCGTGGCTAACCCGAACTCTAAAACGCATCTACCTAACTGAATCAAGCAAATCTATTAAGCCTATCCTGAGCTGATTAATTAGAATGAGAGGATTTAATGAAAACACGTTTACCTGTTGTTCTTGAATCGTGAAATCAAAATAAAAGAAATGTTGATGATTTGATCTAGATATCAATGGCGGCAAACGAAGGTTGTTATGTGTGAGTTTTGAAGTGAAACAGTGAAACGAAAGAATAGTGGCGGGGAAGGGTGTTTGACCTAAAAGGTTTTGTAGATTAGCACTTTTAGCCCTCCTATTTCATTCAAAGTACCTTTAGGTAACTCTTAGTTTATTTTAACGTGTTGTTAAGGGTAGAATTAATGATCGTTAAAACTTAAACAGTTGTTTACCTATTGGTCACACATCACTTATCAATCTATTTAAAGACGTTGCCTAAAAGCCATTAATCTCTAAGTTTCCATCAAAAGCACGAGAAACGGTCTAGAGCATATCTAAGTACCACAAACTTGACAAACACATGACGAACAACATTTAACCGGTTATTTTTCTGGAAAAATATTCTTGATGACGATATATTGATCACAAAAAAGATTTGTTATTTTCTCCCCCTTGAACATTGACCCGTTTTCTATTTAAAGAGTTGTAGTCTTTGTTTAGAGAGATGAATACCAATGACAACATTTTCCGTTAACTGTTTTAGAAAAATTGATTCGTGGTGGCAATAAGATTTCTCTTATTTTGACAAATTAATGCACTGATACGTACACTAATTCGTGTTAGATCAAGTTATAAAGTAAACTTGATCCCTTGTATGATTTGGCTTGTAAATCATACCCGAGAAAAGTAATTCCCGTTGTGAGCCAACGTTTTCAAAAAAAAATACGTGACTTTAATGCGAAAAGCGGGTTGCAGTCTGAAATAACTACAAGCCATAATGGGCATGTTTTAAAACTTGTACAACTTTTATACGGACTCTATTTATGGCGCCGTGTCAATTTTAATCGACATTTCTAAGACCGTAAATATTACCGTACTAAAAGACATGCCCGTTTTGAAAATGAAAAAATATTTTTAGATTTTCTTGATTTTATATTTTTTATGGATTTTAAATGTTTTATATTTTTTATGGTTTTTCTATGTTTTATATTTTTTATGGTTTTTCTATGTTTTATATTTTTGTATTTTTCTTTTGGTGGTTTAAATAGATACGATAATATACAAGATCACGATCAAAGGAGACTCGAGAATAGTTAACCACTACTATTCTTCAGATTCTTCTGCCAACTCCTTAAGTGTCGCTGGTGAGAATGATTTCATGCCTAGCTTTTCGATCAAAAACTCGATACGTCCTCGATCTAAGGCCTTTGTGAATATATCTGCCAGCTGATACTCAGTGTTGACGAAGTACAGTTCGATCACTCCATTTTCTACTTGCTCCTTGATGAAGTGGTAGTGTATGTCAATGTGCTTTGCTCGGGAATGTTGAACGTAGTTGCAGCACAGAGCGATTGCACTTTTGTTATCACAGTACATCGGGATTTTGTTGAATCCAAGACCGTAGTCAGTCAATTGTGATCTCATCCAAAGAACTTGAGCACAACAACCGGACATAGCAATGTATTCAGCCTCCGTACTTGATATCGCAGCGCTTTTCTGCCTTTTTGATGCCCAACTAACAAGTCTATCTCCAAGAAGTTGCACACTGCCAGAAGTGCTACGTCTGGTATCTTGACACCCGGCATAATCCGCATCTGCATATGAGATTAGTGCAATAGAGGAATCATTCGGATACCACAGACCACGATGAAGTGTTACTTTAAGATACCGAAAGATCCTTTTCACAACATGTAAGTGCTTTTCGGTAGGCCGAGCCTGATACTGGGCACACATGCATATAGCAAATTGCAAATCAGGCCTGCTAGCAGTCAGATAGAGAAGGGTGCCGATCATTCCACGGTAAAGTTTAGGATCGACAGCTATCCCTTCCTTATCTTCATCTAAATTGGATCTCTCCACCATTGGAGTATCCACGGGGTCACAGTTTTCAAAATGATATTTCTTTAATGATTCAAGAGCAAATTTGGATTGATTAATGAAGATGCCTCTGGGATTCTAAGAAATTTGCAACCCTAAGAAAAATGAAATTTTTTCCATCATCGACATCTTAAACCGTGTGGACATAATTTTCTCAAAATGGTCAGACAAACGTTGATTAGTAGCAGCAAATATTATATCATCAACATAAATTTGTACCAGTATCATGTCGTTGTCCTCCTTGAGAATGAATAATGTTGGGTCCACTTTGCCTTTGGAGAAGCCTTTGGAGATGTGATACGACGATAAGAGATCGTACCACGCGCGTGGAGCTTGTTTTAACCCGTAAAGAGCCTTCTTGAGCTTGTACACGTGATTAGGATACTCTGAATTGACGAATCCATTCGGCTGGCTTACATAGACATCTTCCTTTAATTCACCATTGAGAAATGCCGTCTTAACATCTGTAACACCCCACTTAGATAAGTGGACCGTTACGTGTATTTATGGCGTGTCATCAAAGCATAAGGTAAATGTCCTAAAACATTAACTGACCATAAAGGAAATACCGGAACCAAACATCAGCAATCCAAACATAAGCCCAAAACATGAAAAATAAAATACTGAATGAAAGGACTAAACAATGTCCAAATAAGCAGAATAATGTAAGAAATGCATAAAGTAAGAAGTCTGGATAGCTTCCATCCAAATGCACATGCTCTTAGAATCCTAAAAGCGTCCTGGTGTACCTGCCGTTAGAACATGAAAGGAACTACGGCTGAGCATAACGCTCAGTGAACGGATATGAAGCATGATAAGGAATTACTGAAATGAAGTAGATGATAAATACTGAATCTGTAAGACTGATAAGTAAAGTTGCAGCGAAAATCTGTGTATAATCTGTAAAGTCTGATTTATAAATAATAAAGCTGAACTGATATCGGTTAAATCTGAAAACATGCATTTACTGTATTTTAATTGCCAAGAGCTTATATAGGTCATGTGCTGTAACAACTGCTGCATGAATACATAGAGGGGTGACCTCTAAATACTGTGCTGGGTGGAGGGATCAGCTCCAATGTAAAGGATGTAGAGCACACACCACATTCACCTGCTAAACTGTAAACTGTAGCCTAGGATGCATCCATACGCCCCACTAATAATACTGATAAAATGGCCAAGCTGAGCTGAGTGGGACGATGCAGGATATCACTCTCCTGCATGTGAGTCACGACACCGGTGCCTCTAGTGTCGTGGTTACGGTACCTCCGTAACTAGTACATAAACTGATCATGCTTGTATATAATGCTCAGGCAATTTATTTAATTATTAACATGATTACTGATAAGCTTAAGCATATACTGGGGAAAAACATTTGGCTGAAGACGGGGAATCCTAATCATGCAAAAAAAAGAAGTCCTTACTGAAAGGACGGAAATCCGTACCTCGTGTCCAGTACTGAAATAAGACTGAAAGCTGACGGATCGAATCTGACTTCACAGATACTACACAAATAATGGACGGAAAATAAGTCGTCTAATTACTGTTTGCTGTTACTGATTCTTATATGTTCTAAATTTGATTCAAAACTGTCTTTGTATTATAATACTATATAATCTGATAAATCTGAATGTTCTGTATTATTTCTGATAAGTGTATTCTTATAATTCTGATTACCGTATGATATGTATTTCTAATGTTTACGATCTTACTAAAAATAGTAACCTGTCATACATAGAAAGTTTCCTGATTTAGAAATATTTACAAATTTAATATCTTTAAAATTAACTCATTAACAAATCATATGTTTTTAATAAGATAAACGATCAAGCGAGAATTAATTAAATTAAATTAAATAAAACATACAATATAATTGATTGATTAATAAAACTCATTTTAAAAATGATTAATTAATTTAATTACTCCCATGCTTCCTATTGTTTTTGTTTATTTCCCCCTGTTATTATACTGTTCCCACTGCTATCATATTGTTCCCACTGCTTTCATTATCAGTTCCCCCTGCTGGTCGAGTTCCCACTGTCTGTTAACATTTCCCACTGTCCGTGCAGTGGTTCCCACTGCTTATGCAGTGGTTCCCACTGCTTTCATTATTGGCAGACCCAAACGCCCCCTGCTGTGAACAATGCCAAACACCCCTGTTTTCTGAATTTACTCCCAAACACCCCCTGTTTTCGAATTAAACAGCCCGGATGGGGTTTTTAGGGCTGCGGATCCAAAAAGTCAAACCCGCACCATAAGCTAAACAAACACACCCCGTGGGGTTGCTGTCCTCGACGAGCCACAACAAAAGACACCACCGAGAGTTTATTCTCTCGGTTTCCCTGAATCACAACCACACGACACCCCTTTAAATCCGTTTATTGATTTCCCTTCTAAATTAATAATTTATTGGTTTGATGGAAAGAATGTTCGTGATTAACCAAAGAAAAGAAATAACAAAAAAAAAGAAAAGGATTTACCAACTGTCGTGATTAGCAATCGAAACTCACACCAGAATTCGAAAAGAGGATCAAAACGGGTCTTTCTTGTTTCTTGTTTTCAGCCGGCGGTCATCTTCCTCTTTTTTTTTTTTGTCGGCAGCCACAGACAACAACCCTAATCCCTTTTTTGTTTTTTTTTGTGTCGTAGAGTGAACAAAAGGGGAGCCCCCCGTCTTATTTTGTAATCAAATGGGCTTAGCCCAATTTCTTTTTATTCTCTTTTCTTTTTAATACTAACCCGGCCCAAAGGAAACTAATACCAAAAATGCTTTAATTTTCGTTTTGATAAAACGTATAACTTGCGAGTTCGTGTTTTAAATTCGTCATGTATTTTTAATTTCCTGAATGAAAAATAATACTGCAACTTACGCGATACTGAATAGCTTGTATTTAATTATTAACTAGTAAGAATTATTTTCTAAATAATTAATCACGTCACGATTTTAATTAAAACTGAGACTGCGCGATTTCTGATAATGTTTAATTGTTTCTGTAAAATAATAATTCTGCTGTAATATTTTCTGAGACTAAATACTTATTATCTGAATAAATATTATCTGTAATATTTAAATAAACTGGGATAGCGTATTTAATTTCTGCGTTTATATTTCTGTCTAATAATTAATACTTATATAGTTTATTAATATTAAACCGCGTATTTAAATATTCTGATTTTTAAATACGGGTTTTACAATTCTTCCCCTCTAAAAACAATAATTCATCCCCGAATTAAAGATACGACTATACTGGGTTTTACAATTTTTCCCCTCTAAAAAGGAGAAATTCGTCCTCGAATTAAAGGTAATAAGCTGATGAAATTATAAGAACTGAAAGAACACGTAGACTGAAAAGACAATTAAGCTGAAGGATGAATTGTCTTCTAATTAAGACATAATGCTGGTGATAGGTTTAAATCTGACATGACTAAAATGATCATGTAACGTGACATGAGTGAAGAGAATAAGGAACGTGACATGACTGAAAGAACTTAACTGGATTTATTTAAGGAAACGGATGAGAGATCCGGATGGACTTCTTTGTTTCGAGTGGCTTCCCGCTCGAAACGATTCCTTCAACGGTCTAAACATAATGAACAAAATCTTGGTCCTGATGACATTGTCCTGATGATGCTGAATAGTTTCTGGTTCCATACTTAAGATGGATTTTCTGAATCTGAATGAATAAGTTATAGCATGTAGTATACATGAAACGGTACGTAGAATTATTCTAAAAATATAACATTTCTCTCTCTGAGCAAGCTACTGAAAAAAAAATATAGGGATGAACTACGTGAACAATTGTGAACGTGCTACGTGAGCAATTTTGAACGTGGTTCACGATCATCTGATGAACGTTGGGTATGGAATATGTCGTGAACGTGATCTGTGGATCATACTGTGAACGTGATACTAGACATATCATGAACGTATGCTGACTGAGGAATGAATGCCAAACGTTACGGCCTGAGATGTGAAACGTCTGTCTGGTTATGGAATAGTTGTGCTAAACTTGAGTCTAATTTCTCAAGCTTTCTGTAACCGTATTCGGTAATAAACTGAGAAACGTGTATCATGAAATGGCACTCGAACTTGAACGTGAATAATGTTATGAACACAAACGTGAGCTTAAATTATGAGATAGCATAAAAGATGAACTGAAATAGCATCATACCGCGAATGAGACGTAAACGTGAAAGTGAAAATAAACATGAATTTAAAG
The DNA here is from genome assembly GCA_025667525.1 of Glebionis coronaria. Taxonomy (NCBI): domain Eukaryota; kingdom Viridiplantae; phylum Streptophyta; class Magnoliopsida; order Asterales; family Asteraceae; genus Glebionis; species Glebionis coronaria. The sequence goes on along the minus strand of CM046875.1, from coordinate 622,316,549 downwards.
TGGGCGTAAACATACACTTGATCGTGAACATGAATTCTGTCTGATATGATGGTCGATGGAATGCCTTGAATTCGTACGATTTACTACTGAATTTCAAAATTTTATGTTACTGCGTGATCCTTTCGGATGAAAGAAACGCGCAGGCTGATTACATGGTTGATGATAACTTAGATAGTATCATACTTTCTCTGAGCCTGTGGTAGTTGATAACAATTTCATTGAATTTCGTCTCATTTCTGTTCAGAAATTTCTAAGGGTTGTAGTAACTCATTAACCTGACGGCGTTCTATCTTGAACCTGCAGTAGGTCAGGCATCTAGATATGAACATAGCTGCATTAATGTGTGATGCAGCTTCTATTAAAGTTTTGTCTGGGATTATGGAACATTCTGGTGGAAATCTGGTTGAATAGTCATAGAAGAATTTTTAGTGATGACTGTCAGCAATTTCTGCGTTAGCAGTCAATTGAGTTCTAGAAAAATTTGTACTTCGTTCACAGGCGCCGGTCGGGACCATCAGGTGATAGCCTTCACCTGCGCAGGATTGTCTGAAATTTCTTCCTGTTGAAATGTGGTGGCTCAGAAATGCCACTTTGTTCAAGTGATATTTATATCTGGATAGCTGTGTATAAAATTTTCTCCTATCGAAGATTCTGTACAACTGTGAGAAGATGATTCTCGTGTTCTCTAGAATTTAGCACATCAAAATGTGATCAATGAATATACTGACGATTTTGTCTAAGAATTGTGGGAAAATTTTATTCATAAATTCCATAATATAACTGGAGCATTAGGGAGTTCGGAAGCATAAAATCAAATTTTTTATTAGAAAGACTGTAATGTGTGCAACCTTAGTCTGGATAACATCATGTTCTTTCTCTCAGCACTGATGGTAGCATGATCCGAAATTGTTCTAGAAAAATATATAAGAAGTCATAGCATATCAGATAAACCTGCTATTCGTGGAATGAATCATCGATTAAAAATGGTGATCTTGTCAAAATATCGGTGGTCGATACATGATCTCATGTTACCAGCCTTCTTCTTGATAGACAGGAATGTAACACCTCATGGTGGTGCGCTAGGGCGAATTAAGCCTCGTTTCGATAACTCTTGCAGCAATTGCTGCAACTCTTTTAACTTAGCTTAAGCCCTGGAATAAAGAGTTTTGGAACAGCTTCTATTCTTGAGACAAGCTTGATGTTAAATTCTGCCTCATGGTTAGAAAGGAATTTCTAGAGAACTTTCTGAAATTATATCTGAGCACTCTAGAATGAACTGCTGATCATAAATTTTAAGGAATCTCAGAAGTGAATTATAACTGGTAGCTAAAAGTCTTCGTAGCTATGGACTGATAAGTCACGCACTCGTAAGGCAGAAATAAATTGTACTGATTTTTCTGGCAGCAAGTATAATGAATATATTTGGGATTTAGTAAGACGGATCTCGTCGTTAACACCGAATAAGACTTTGATAAACATGGTGATACTGTTGAGTCCTTTATGGCTGAGAGGCAGGTAACTACCTGATTTGATATAAAGCTGACATAAGAACACATGAAGTAAACATGGTGACTTTTCATGAATGTGTTCGTCTGTAACCTCGCATAATGAATACTGTGTGTTTAACTTGAATAATACTCTAGTGGTGGTGACTGAACTTTTCAAATGATCTAATTTATGCGTGGCATAATAAAGCGAGTGATTTCCCCTTGGAGGGTGCCCTGAATCGTTGAGGGCCTGGTTTAGAAATATACGGAGTTATGAGTCCTGACTCGTATTTTGAGGAAAGATTCGTACGACGTGTACCATGACTGGTGTCCTAATATGTGTCTTCTGAAACGATACTTGAGACCCGTGTCTTGACTGTTGTCTGGACATGTATTTTAGCAGATAAATCTGAACAAGGCTGGAAATTTTGGTAACTGCTAGGATTGGCGGACCGGTTGGACTACTGACCTCTGTATTTCTGGTCACGTCCGTTCCGGAGTTCCGATGATTACTGACTGATTAATTATAAGCACGGTGGTTGTCACTACTACTTTGTTTGTCAGTTTTCTGACGGTCGTTATCATGACCGTGATTAATGTAATTATTTCTGCTGAGTGGCCGGCTGGTTATCAGTTCCCACTCTTCTGACAGAAAGATTAGCTGAGTGAAGTGTGACATCTAACCGAGGAAGTAAAAGCATGGAATAGGAGGTTAGTGTCTGATGGTTGAAATTTATTCTTGTCAGGAATTTCAAATTTTATATTCTTCGTCCTTGTTCTGCAGAGTCTTCATCGTATGAACGACATCAGCATCTTGAGAGATTTCCAAAGTATCAGCAGCATCAGCATTTGGGAGGTCTTCAAAGTGTTAGTGGCATCAGCATCTAGCAAAATCTTCAACTCACGAGCAGCATCAGCACCTGGTAGAATATCGACAAGTGGAAACGCCTGAGATGATTAAGGATCGATTAGCAATATCCATAGAGTAGGGTACCTGGAGTACACCTGGACTACTGTAAATGAAGTACAAAGTGAATACTACACATTGAGCATATCTGAGATACTGTATGTGGAGTACTCATGAAATACTGTACATGGAGTATAACTGAGACACTGTACATGGGGTACATAGGGAATACTGTACATGGCACTGGTGGAAATTTTATGGGATGATCGTACTGGTGTTGCTTGTCTGACATGATCAAGCAAATAATTTGATTTAAAGGGTAGTAACTGAACTAAATGAGTAACATGATAGCCTGGTAATTCCTGCGTAGACTTAATGCTAGTTTTTCTAGAGTTCAAGGATATGATTAAGTTGAGTTCTAACAATGGTCAGCATGCTGACATGACTGATGAGGACCAAACATGCTTTATCATGAAAACAGGATTTTACTGTAATCCTTCTGTATCTTAGCATGAAACCTTATCGTTCTGTTGAAAACATAATCCTTGTAAGGAAAACATGAAACTGAAACCGCCTGAAGGTGACATCAGCTTGCAATTGTGAATCTGGATTGTTACAAAGAACATAAGAGTATGATCAACTGAGTTTTAACAACAACTGGTGTGGATGGCTATAGTTCAATCCACAACATTCAAGGAAGAAAACATGTGACTAAGTATGGGCGATTCTGGTTCGATCCATACTTGTCAAAGTTTCATGGAAACTGTCATGTATAGAATTTATAATCTGGGACTAAATATGGTTGGCTGTAGTCCAATTCATACTTGTCAAAATTTATGAAATGTCCTGATACGACAAAGGTGAACAACTGTGGATCGGTTCACAAACATCATTTGACTGAAAAGCATGAAATTTGACTTGAGAAATGGTGAACATTTATGGCTGGTTCACCAAGTAATATTTGACTGAGAACATGAATCTGACATGAGTAAGGGTAAACGTCTATGGTCGGTTTACCAATACAAAATCTGAATGGCAAGGGTGAACGCCTATTGTCAGCTCACCAAAACGAAAATTTGCTAAAAAGCACACGCGACTAAATATGGCTAGTTATGTACCAACCTTTTACTTAGTCAAAACTTTAAGAAAACTGACTGATAAATGAAGAAAACTGACTGAATAATCCATGAGAAACATGAAAGATAACGACGCCAAAATCTGAGAAGTTCCTGGTGACTACCCACTAGTCACAGGTCAAGTTTTAGAGCCTACAGGTCGAACCTTGCTCTCTGATACCATAATTGTAACACCCCACTTGGATAAGTGGACCGTTACGTGTATTTATGGCGTGTCATCAAAGCATAAGGTAAATGTCCTAAAACATTAACTGACCATAAAGGAAATACCGGAACCAAACATCGCAATCCAAACATAAGCCCAAAACATGAAAAATAAAATACTGAATGAAAGGACTAAACAATGTCCAAATAAGCAGAATAATGTAAGAAATGCATAAAGTAAGAAGTCTGGATAGCTTCCATCCAAATGCACATGCTCTTAGAATCCTAAAAGCGTCCTGGTGTACCTGCCGTTAGAACATGAAAGGAACTACGGCTGAGCATAACGCTCAGTGAACGGATATGAAGCATGATAAGGAATTACTGAAATGAAGTAGATGATAAATACTGAAGCTGTAAGACTGATAAGTAAAGTTGCAGCGAAAATCTGTGTATAATCTGTAAAGTCTGATTTATAAATAATAAAGCTGAACTGATATCGGTTAAATCTGAAAACATGCATTTACTGTATTTTAATTGCCAAGAGCTTATATAGGTCATGTGCTGTAACAACTGCTGCATGAATACATAGAGGGGTGACCTCGTCATGCTGTAGAGGGGTGACCTCTAAATACTGTGCTGGGTGGAGGGATCAGCTCCAATGTAAAGGATGTAGAGCACACACCACATTCACCTGCTAAACTGTAAACTGTAGCCTAGGATGCATCCATACGCCCCACTAATAATACTGATAAAATGGCCAAGCTGAGCTGAGTGGGACGATGCAGGATATCACTCTCCTGCATGTGAGTCACGACACCGGTGCCTCTAGTGCCGTGGTTACGGTACCTCCGTAACTAGTACATAAACTGATCATGCTTGTATATAATGCTCAGGCAATTTATTTAATTATTAACATGATTACTGATAAGCTTAAGCATATACTGGGGAAAAACATTTGGCTGAAGACGGGGAATCCTAATCATGCATAAAAAAAAGAAGTCCTTACTGAAAGGACGGAAATCCGTACCTCGTGTCCAGTACTGAAATAAGACTGAAAGCTGACGGATCGAATCTGACTTCACGGATACTACACAAATAATGGACGGAAAATAAGTCGTCTATTTACTGTTTGCTGTTACTGATTCTTATATGTTCTAAATTTGATTCAAAACTGTCTTTGTATTATAATACTATATAATCTGATAAATCTGAATGTTCTGTATTATTTCTGATAAGTGTATTCTTATAATTCTGATTACCGTATGATATGTATTTCTAATGTTTACGATCTTACTAAAAATAGTAACCTGTCATACATAGAAAGTTTCCTGATTTAGAAATATTTACAAATTTAATATCTTTAAAATTAACTCATTAACAAATCATATGTTTTTAATAAGATAAACGATCAAGCGAGAATTAATTAAATTAAATAAAATAAAACATACAATATAATTGATTGATTAATAAAACTCATTTTAAAAATAATTAATTAGTTTAATTACTCCCATGCTTCCCACTGTTTTTGTTTATTTCCCCCTGTTATTATACTGTTCCCACTGCTATCATATTGTTCCCACTGCTTTCATTATCAGTTCCCCCTGCTGGTCGAGTTCCCACTGTCTGTTAACATTTCCCACTGTCCGTGCAGTGGTTCCCACTGCTTATGCAGTGGTTCCCACTACTTTCATTATTGGCAGACCCAAACGCCCCCTGCTGTGAACAATCCCAAACACCCTTGTTTTCTGAATTTACTCCCAAACACCCCCTGTTTTGGAATTAAACAGCCCGGATGGGGTTTTTAGGGCTGCGGATCCAAAAAGTCAAACCCGCACCATAAGCTAAACAAACACACCCCGTGGGGTTGCTGTCCTCGACGAGCCACAACAAAAGACACCACCGAGAGTTTATTCTCTCGGTTTCCCTGAATCACAACCACATGACACCCCTTTAAATCCGTTTATTGATTTCTCTTCTAAATTACTAATTTCTTGGTTTGATGGAAAGAATGTTCGTGATTAACCAAAGAAAAGAAATAACAAAAAAAAAGAAAAGGATTTACCAACTGTCGTGATTAGCAATCGAAACTCACACCAGAATTCGAAAAGAGGATCAAAATAGGTCTTTCTTGTTTCTTGTTTTCAGCCGGCGATCATCTTCCTCTTTTTTTTTTTTTTTTTTTTTTTGTCGGCAGCCACAGACAACAACCCTAATCCCTTTTTTGTTTTTTTTTTTGTGTCGTAGAGTGAACAAAAGGGGAGCCCCCCGTCTTATTTTGTAATCAAATGGGCTTAGCCCAATTTCTTTTTATTCTCTTTTCTTTTTAATACTAACCCAGCCCAAAGGAAACTAATACCAAAAATGCTTTAATTTTCGTTTCGATAAAACGTATAACTTGCGAGTTCGTGTTTTAAATTCGTCATGTATTTTTAATTTCCTGAATGAAAAATAATACTGCAACTTACGCGATACTGAATAGCTTGTATTTAATTATTAACTAGTAAGAATTATTTTCTAAATAATTAATCACATCACGATTTTAATTAAAACTGAGACTGCGCGATTCTGATAATGTTTAATTGTTTCTGTAAAATAATAATTCTGCCGTAATATTTTCTGAGACTAAATACTTATTATCTGAATAAATATTATCTGTAATATTTAAATAAACTGGGATAGCGTATTTAATTTCTGCGTTTATATTTATGTCTAATAATTAATACTTATATAGTTTATTAATATTAAACCGCGTATTTAAATTTTCTGATTTTTAAATACGGGTTTTACAACATCCATTTGGTAGACGATCATGTTCATGTGAGCAGCATAAGCAAGGAATAGTCTAATTGCCTCCAATCGTGCAATAGGAGCAAAGGATTCTTCAAAGTCAATACCCAAAGCTTGTTTGTAACCTCTAGCAACCAATCTAGCTTTGTTTTTCAGCACACTACCTAACTCATCGAGTTTAACCTTGTATACCCACAACAATGTCAAGATTTCAACGTTGCTGGGTAACAGAACTAATTCCCACACTTCAAGACGTTGGAATTCATTAAGTTCCTCTTGCATGGCTTCAATCCATGATGATTTGGTCATGGCTTGTTGCCAGTTTTTAGGTTCAGTGTCTGAAAGAAATGCATCAAAATAGCAATATAATGCATGTTCTTGGAGTTGATGGCGTGTTAAGACTGGTCGATCGATGTCACCAATAATATTGCGGATTGGGTGATCCTTTGTCCATTTAGTGTTGTGAGTTTCAATCCGTGGTGGTCGGGAGTGAACGATTGCAGGAGCTTCCTCTGAGGTAGACGCACCGGTAGGGTCTTCAGGTATATGTGAACCAAAGAAGGGACGCTCTTGTAAGTGAGCATATTCCAAATCGTGATCATAGAGATCCTCTTCAACATCATTAGGAACGAGTGGGGGTGAAGATTCAGGTGTTGTTTGTGAATTGGTGGGGGATGGGACATCTGGTTCAAGAGTAACAGTAGATGCCTCAGATAGATTTCCATTATCTTGAGCAACAACTTCGGGAATCGGAGCTACTGCTTCAGGTGCTGTAGAATCATTACTCGGTGGATCAAAGAGTTCATCAAACATTGGTTGAAATAACTTATCCCACTCGGACCTTGTAGGTGGTATAAATGATGGAGAAGTAGGATTGTTGGGAGTTAATCTGGAACTGATTGTACCGGTACCCATCTCGTGTAATGCGGGTTCAGAGCTGTGTTGCTCAGAATCCATCGCTGTCAGCTCATCAAAATCGACATCCAAGGTTTCTACTATCTTGACAAGACGACGGTTATAAATTCGGTAAGCTTTCTTTGCAGGCGAGTAACCAATAAAAATTCCAATATCAGCCTTCGGTTGAAGTTTGCCCAAATTCTCACTATTTGTATTTGGATAACACAGTGCACCAAACACATGAAGATATGAAATATCGGGTTTGTGTCCATGAAGTAGCTCATATGGAGTTTTACCACGACGTTTACGAATGATGGAGCGGTTTTGGGTATAACATGCGGTTGCCACTGCTTCAGCCCATAAGAATAAAGGAGCATTCGCATAAATCAACATAGTTCTAGCAGCTTCCATAAGTGTACGGTTACGTCTTTCAACGATACCATTTTGTTGTGGAGTGAGAGCCATAGATGTTTCATGAGAAATACCAACCTTTTCATAATAATTTCGAAGAGTCTGATTAACGAACTGAGTGCCGTTATCAGTCCAAATGCGGCGAACAGTAGCATTACGACATACTTGGATCATCTTTAAGAAAGTAATGATATACTTTGGTGCTTGATCCTTGGATGCTAAAAATTTTACCCATGTAAACCTGGAGAAATCATCCACTATGACGAGGATGTATTTTCTACCACTCACACTCGCCGTACGCATTGGCCCGCAAAAATCCATGTGCAAAAGATATAGCGGTTCTTGGTTGGTGTCTTCTGCTTTAGGTTTGTAAGATTTCTTGGTGCTTTTCCCCAAAGAACACGCGGAACATAAATGATCCTTGTCGAACTTAAGTTTTGGAAGACCACGAACAAGTTCGTTTTTAGCCAAATGGTTAATAGCATCAAAGTTAAGATGAGATAACCGTCGATGCCACAACCATGACTTGGTCTTAGATGCTTTGGAGAGAAGGCAAACAGGAGAGGCGACCATCATGTTTTGAATAGACAGTGTGTAGAGATTATCCCCTCGAGAACCTTTTAACAAATCATTTCCTGCAAGATCGCGAATAAAGCAAGTATGTTGTCGAAAAGCTACTTCAAGGTTTGAATCGCAAAATTGTCCCACTGAAAATAGATTGTGACCAAGTCCCTCCACGTAAGAAACCCTTGAAATCGTAACATTCCCAATTTGGTATTCACCATAACCCATAATCTTCGCAATATGGTCGTTGCCGAATTTAAACGTTCCTAGAAACTTGCTGACGAAATTTCTGAGCATCGAGCGGTCTCCAGTCATATGTTTGGAGCACCCCGAGTCCAAATACCAAAGAATAATTTGGACGACCTGAAAATATTACCAAACAAAGACGATGTATCGGATTCTAATTGTTCCTCTGAGTTAGCAGGTACAAATGTAATTATCTTAGATTTGCTATCAGACGAAACTTTAGGCTTCCAAATTTTCTTACTAGTGGTTGGCTTAGATTCTAGTTGTCTAGTATTCTGAGGTACGTTTTGACTTAGGACATTACCACTGGTAGGCACAATAGTGGGGGCAGACCTAGTTAAAGGGCGCTTTATCCATTTCTTAGTGCTAGTGTTCCTATTTAAAGAACGCTTTGACCTAACTTTCGTGGATGTGATCCTAGTTAAAGGGCACTTAGTTCCATTAGCAGTGAAGGTCCTACCAGTGGGTTTCCATTGCCAACCAACTTGGGTGAATTTCTTCCCCGTTGGAATCCATTCAAGATTGTTCTTAATAGCATACATTTCATTCACGTGATCAACAAGGCATAAATCATGACGCTGAGAAAACATGCATTCATTACAATTCCAACATTTCAAATTAGAATTCACATTTTTCTTAGGTTTCCACTCAGAAGGTGAACCATTTTTCTTAGCTACCTGATTCTTTTTATTTGAAACCGAAATAACATTCCTAGGGTGAACTTCTACTTTCTTCTTCTCAGTCTTGCTAGTGAAAGGCTTGATCCTATCTTTCTTGTCTTGAGATCCTTTAGCCTTAGTAGACATAATTACTCCTGTAGAAGCCAAGGGAACATTAGTTATAGATTTTGACTTAGCCTTGATGGGTGTGTTTAAATCAGGCTTAGCTCCTGGGGTCTTATTGAATGGAGTAATGGCAATGGTGGTTTGTTGTTTAGATGGTACAGATATCGGTTGCCCAATGTACTCTAAGTTTGCTAAACAATCCTGAACGCGATCCACATATAATAAAAGCTCATATACACTATGACTTGTGGGATCACGTTCACGCATTTCATCAACAATCTCTCTAGCTAGATCAGCATGTTCTAAGGCATTTTTCATATATGTGGCAAACTTAGTGGGACTTTTCTTAAATTTTGGATCCCGATATAGCACGTGGGTTGGTTTTGGGAGCACTAGAGGTCGAGGCAGAAACAGTATCTGGATTATCAACACTTTCTCGTCCTTTGAGTTGAAGTGTCTCCTTTAATTCTACTATAACCATGTTTTTGTCTATGAGCTGAATTTTTAGGTCAGAGGATTCCTCACATTTTCTGTTCAGTTTGTCAATTAATGACTTTTGTTCTGTCGCATTAAAAGCGAGGCGTTCTTCTATTGAACCATAAGTTTGTGAGTCACCCTGCCTTACTTGTTCACGCTCTCCTAACATAGAATTAATTCTATTTTCTAGAACATGATTCTTAGTCTTTGCAGCCTCTAGTTCCGTTTTTGTTTCTAGTAATTCTCTCTTAATTCTCATCATCTCTTCCTCTAAATCCTGAACTATCTGAATCATCTTGTCACTTGTCTCAACGGAGTTTCCACCATCATTTAGTTTTGAAAGAGTTTCATTTTTGGATTGATTTTCAACTTCAAGAGATATAGAATGTCGTTGAAGCTCATTAAAACTTTTTGAGAGTGTATTATACGAATCTTGAAGCTTTAAAAATTCAGCGTTGGATTCATGACAAGAATGATTATCTACAGTATTCAAATGTTCAACCGTATTCACAGATTCATGCACATCATCACAAATATTCACAGTAGATGAAATTTCATGAGTATATTTAACAGTAATAACTTGCATCACTTCGAGAGACACCATATGTTCTAAAAATCGGTCATATTCGGATAAAATCTTTTCTTTTTCAATTAAATGTTGTTCATAAGCATCGTCCATTTCATAGAGAACTTTTTGAACTTCACCAATTTTAAAACTTAGATTACACGCTAGATCATAGACTCCTTGTTTAATATGGTCCACAAACGGAACGATCTCTTTCTCAAACACCGTTTTCATGTGTTCGAACGCCCATTCTCCAGCGGTTAGAACCGTTGAAGTCGTACATTCCAGGATGACCTTGTCAAACTCGGTAAGGTATTGCCCAATCTCTTCCAAGCTGAGCTTTACCGTACTAACCGGTGGAAGATTCTTAGTAATTTCCTTCGGTTGGTCCGAGTTGACGAGTGTAGGAATTATACTAAGGCATTCTCTAGTAGGCATGAAAGTGGATGTTTGGATAGTTCTCTTTTGCATATTAAAGCGAGTTCTAAGATCTATTGTGGCATTTTTTGCATTCATTTGAGCATAATCATATTCAGGATATGTAGGAAGTAATTTTAACCGCTTCTCCTCATATGGCGTCATACTCACAAAATTATTCAAGAACACAATCGGATCTAATACCAATCCTAACTTGGTTGCATCATAAAGTCGTGGGTTGTGGTGAAGCGCTTGCTTTGCATACCCCGGGTTAGGTGGTAGGTCTATTAGACGCGATAGATTGAACTCTTTAAATGATGCATGAAACAAGTGTACTAGATGTGAGGCAGCATATTGTTTTAAAAGCTTAATTTCCGTTTCTTTTATTCTTTCAGACGTCTTAATTTTCATTTCAATCTTTTTGGACTCAAGAATTTCAAAATCCGTTTGAAGCTGTTGAAAATTAGTAACAACTGACTCTTTTTCTTTAAGTTCATTCGAAAGATTTGCTCATAAACTCTCAGTTTCGAGCAGATTGTCCATTCGAACTTTCCTAAACCTATCAAATTCAGGATTGGTTAATGTAGTGGACACAGGAGTCATTTCCAAGGTTTTAACCTTGTCCTTATGCAAAGCAAGCTCGGTAGATAAAGTCTGATTAGCATTAAGGGTTTGAAGGACCGCGTTATTCATTTGGCTAAGCAAAGATGCCGGGACCATAACCAAATCAGGTTGAGCAGACGAATTGGTAGTCGTAATAGCTCTCGGTTGTGGTTCACTCAAAGTCTGAGGACTTTCACTGATATTGCTATCATTGTTTGTCTCATCGATTGAGTTACTAACCACCGGAGGCTGTTCCGAATACTCAGACATTTGCTCAACTTGATAAGGTACAATACTAGTACCTGTAGCAGTATGTGGTACCTCAGAAATTGTATCAGCTCCATATAGTGAAAGGTTTGCCATGAGAGATGCTTTGGCGGTGTTAAGATCATCATCGTATGCATCCAAATCATCACATTGATATGCAGCATTGTTGGTGATGACTGTTGTGAGACCGTCAGTTTCCGCTACTCCCGGATCTGCAAGGAATGCTAACTCTTCTGCATCAAGCTCACGACCTTGGGCTTGAGCATTTACCAGGTAGATCTTCTCCTGAAACCATGTGCCGTCCTTTTTCCTCTTAGGCTGCTTGCACTCTCGGGCCATGTGCCCTTCCCCTTTGCAGTTGTAGCAAATGACCACCTTCATTTTACCAGTGCTATTTCCTCTTGTAGCAGTAGTATTGGATGAACGTGCACCAGCAGTAGATGAATTAGATCTCCCTTCAAGTGGTTGCACCATGACTCTTCCGTCCTGAATTGTTGCCTGTTGTCGAGAGTTAGAAGAGTTCCTTAACTGATTGTTAGTTGGTGCTGGACCTCTATAACCTCGTTTGTTCAATGTTTGACTTAGATAAGCAGACATTTGAGCAAGGATATCAGTAGGGCTATCTCCTTGTCTAAACTCAGGGACAGGGATGTCATCTTCACAGTAGAATGTTGGTGCTGCTTGAGCTACAATCTGATTGGATGGAGCACTGACTTGTTGTGAGTAATGAGGTTGAGGAGCCTCAAGTTGTGGATAGGTACAAGCAAGGTTTGTTGGAGGTTGATACGGTGAATACTGGTGTGAAGCATAAGGTAATGGATGTGAATCTCCTTGTGATGATGATGTTGCTGGTTGGTGATAAGATGTAGGCGGTTGTGGCAGAATCGAGTACTGTGGGAAGCTTGGTGTTTGATACACATGTTGATATGAAGATTTGTGTCCTAAAGCAAGCTGAGAGTTGTGGTATGACAGTGTAGGATGGTTTGCTAATAATGCCATTGGTTCATGATAAGATCCCTGAGGGAGTCGTTTTTGGATCACATGCTTCTCGTGTTGTTGTAAGAAAGCATAGAGTTGATCTAAATTGGACTTGTGTAAATCGCGAATCATCTTGACATCAGTGACATATTGACTCCATTCAGGGGGTAATATGTTAAAAAACTTGGTGTTTAATTGAAACTGTTCAATTATTAGATTATACACATTCATGTCGTTCATCAACGTTGTAAAACGCCAGTAGAAATCATGAAGAGTCTCCCCCGAAAGGTATGTAAACCTATCAAACAAATAATACAGTTGACACTCTCGTTCTTGCTTAGTGAGAGATGTCCCTTGTAACAAAACCGGAAGTCGATCCCAAAGATCCTTTGCCACTTTATGTTCACTTACCATTCTAAAGATATCGGGTGGAAGGGCTTGAATAATTGTCTGAACAGCCCTTTCATCGGCATCTGCAATGATTTTGTTGGTATCGGTTAACTCATGATACTCTCTTGCCCTTGTGACATTGTTGACGGTAACCTCTCCCCAATCTAATGGTCCTTTATCAATTGATTGAAGCATAAGTCGACCACTGGGTTTGCCCATGATGTACGTTCTCATGCGACCTTGCCATGCTTCAAACAAATCTTTGATGAGCAAAGGTGGGCGAGTATCGGTACCCGAAATGATCGAGATGTCGGTAAGTGAAGTCATGGTTGGCATGTATGAGTGTGAATTCATTGTTGAAACACTTGATTGAAAAAGATTATCTTTTTGATCGAGCAATGAAATAAGGTTATGAAATTTGTTGTGAGTTGATGTAGAAATCTGAAGCTGATCCTGAAAACTGCTAAGTCCTCTTATCCGGAATGTCTACTTCTAGCCCTTATCCGGAATATTTCTCAGACTTCTTATCCGGAATAACTACTAGCTCTTATCCGGAATAACTACTAGCTCTTATCCGGAATAACTGCTTTATCTTTATCCGGAATGTGACTAATGAAGATTATCCGGAATAATTTTGCAACACCTTTTATCCGGAATACTCTCTTATCCGGAATACACTAACAATACTCTTATCCGGAATGTGGCTAATATAGCTTATCCGGAATAATCTTGCAAAACCTTTTATCCGGAATACTTTCTTATCCGGAATAAACTAACATGACTCTTATCCGGAATAACTGCAAACCTCTTATCCGGAATAATTGCAAACCTCTTATCCGGAATAATTGCAAACCTCTTATCCGGAAAAATCAAGAAACTATTATCTGGAATGATTTAAACTCTGTATCCGGAATAACTTACCAGCCTTTTATCCTGAATAACTGGAATACCTCTTATCCGGAATGATTCTTGCAGCTTCTTATCCTGAATAGTGTAAACCCTTGTATTCCGACAACCTAAACCCTTATATTCCGTATAAGAAAAAATTTGAACTTTTAAGTTTTACCCAAAAATCAAGCTAAAAATTCCAACTTTTTATGAACAAATCACCAATATGAAGAACACAAATTCCTACCACAACTATGTAGGCAATTTGTAGCAAAGATTTTGTGGTGAAAAACACAAAAAAATTGAAAACACGGATATAACTTGATTAAAAGAGTATGAAAACTAAAAACTAACACAACAAAAAAAACCTTATATCATCCCATGGCTCTTGATACCAATTGTAGAACAATGGTAATCTATAATCTAATCAAGAGGGTTGTTGTTAATCTAGAGAGAGAAACAAGAGAGAGAAACAAAGAAACTTTATTAATGTGTGTGAAATAACTAAAACAACCAACACCCCTTTCCATGGTGGAAAGGGGTTTATATACCCAAGTCCTTAATGGACTTGGGCCTCCGACCCATGACAAGCCCATGGGCCGGGTTAAACATTAATATAACTTAACCATTAACTACGAGCTACTAAACGTATTACAATATTGTTGGAGTGATCGATACTTCTAATATACGTTAAAAACGTATTTCCAACACGTGTCAATTAGGTAAACATGTTAAGCTTTCGTTTTATCATTCCGAGTCTTCTGTTAAGTCTGTGTTTGAAATTATCCACTCGGATATATGGACATCACCGATTCCAAGTGAAAGTGGAATAAAATATTATGCTATATTCTTAGATCATTTTTCGTACTTTGTTTGGGTCTACCCTTTGCATAAAAAGTCAGATTTGTTTGATAATTTTGTCGCTTTTCGTGCTTATGTCAACAAACAGTTTAACGTCGACATAAAGGCTTTGCAGTGTGACCATGGGGGTGAATATGGAAACACCCGATTCCATGACCTTTTCCGCAAAAATGGGATACAATTTCGGTTTTCTTTCCCTCGTACATCACAACAAAATGGAAAATCTAAACGTATGTTTCGCACCATTAATAACCTTATCCGCACATTACTTTTTCAAGCTCACATTCCTCCATCGTATTGGGTGGAAGCTCTTAATATGGTCGCTCACCTTTTAAACATATTGCCTTCTACCGCCATCAATAATGAAATTCCATTCACCATACTCTACAACCAGAAACCTATATATGAACATTTACGTGTGTTTAGATGCCTTTGCTACCCTCACATTGATGTTGCACACAAACTCGAACCCCGTTCCACACCATGCATATTTCTAATTTACACTGCCAGTCACCGTGGTTATCGATGTCTCAACTTATCCTCCAATAAGATAATTATCTCGAGACATGTACGGTTTGATGAAGAAGTTTTTCCATTCTGTCCCGCCTTCTACTAAACCTTCCTATGATTTTTTACTTCCACCATTAATTCCATCCTCACACATCTTGCCCAATCACACAACTGCTAACCAACCAATCCAACCAAGTACTCCAACCCCATCACCCCCTCATACACCACCAGCTCACCAAACCAATGATAGTCCACCACCCACTGGTTTCCCTGCAGCCCAAACTACCCCACAACCACGTGTTTTACTCACAACCCAACAACAAACTACCTCCACCTCTAACCTGGTTGTTGTCCCTTCTACGAACCAACCATCAACTGAACCTGTCCATAACGTACATCCCATGGTTACACGTGCAAAGTCTGGCATTTCAAAACCTCTTGAAAAATGTGTCTTAATGTTACCACTCCTTCACCGCTTCCTCGTTCTCATGTTCATGCTCTTCGAGATCCTAAATGGAAAGAATCTATGTTAGATGAATATAATGCTTTAATTACTAACAGGACGTGGGTTCTTGTGCCCCGACCAGCTAATGTTAACGTTGTTCGTTCTATGTGACTTTTCAAACATAAGTTTCATGCAGATGGATCATTAAGAATGTATAAGGCTCGTCTTGTTGCCAACGGACGAAGTCAACAGCAGAGTATTGATTGTGACGAGACATTTAGTCTGGTGGTTAAACCGGCTACCATTGGTACAGTCTTGAGTCTCGCAGTTTCTCGTCAGTGGCCTATTCATCAACTTGACGTGAAGAATGCCTTTCTTCATGGTTATTTATCTGAGACGGTGTATATGCACCAGCCTCCTGGTTTTGTTGATTCTGCTAGACCTGATTATGTATGTCACTTGAAGAAATCATTATATGGCCTTAAGCAGGCTCCTCGAGCTTGGTTTCAGCGTTTTGCTAGCTTTGCTACACGGATTGGTTTTCAGCAGAGTAAAACAGATGCATCATCCTTATTTGTTTATCATTTTGGATCGGGCATTGCTTATCTGTTATTATATGTGGATGATATTATACTTACTGCGTCATCTACATCGTTGCTACAACGTATTATTGGCTCTCTTCATGGCGAGTTTGCGATGACAGATCTTGGCTCTCTTAATTATTTTCTTGGTATTTCTGCTCAACGGACTACATCTGGTTTATTTTTATCACAATCCAAATTTGCTGAAGAGATTCTTGAGAAATCTCATATGCAGCAGTGCAATCCTTGCAGGACTCCAATTGATACTGAATTCAAGTTACGTCTTAACGGTAACCCGGTTTCTGATTCTACCATGTATCGTAGCTTGGCAGGTGCTCTTTAGTATTTTATTTTTACGCCACCAGATATTTCTTATGCTGTTCAACAGGTTTGTCTTTATATGCATGATCCCCGTTCATCTTACCGCTTTAAAGTGGATTCTTCGGTATTACGTGGTACTCTTGATCATGGTCTTCAGCTACATGTTTCTACTACCACTCAGCTCACTGAATACACTGATGTTGATTGAGCAGGTTTCCTAGTCACCCGCAGATCCATTTCTGGGTATTGTGTTTTTCTTGGGGATAATCTACTATCGTGGTCTGCTAAACGCCAGGTTACTGTTTCTCGATCTAGTGCAGAGGCTGAATATCGGGGTGTTGCTAATGTTGTTGTTGAAACTGCTTGGATTCGTAATCTTCTGTTGGAATTACATGCTCCTTTGCATACTGCTACACTTGTTTACTTTGACAACGTCAATGCCATTTACCTTCCTACTAATCCGGTACAACATCAGCGTACTAAACATATCGAGATAGATATGCATTTTGTTCGTGATTATGTGGCGTCTGGGCAAGTGCGTGTTTTACATGTTCCGTCTCGGTTTCAATATGCAGATATTTTCACCAAGGGTCTCCCGAGTGCTTTATTTCTTGAGTTTCGTTCTAGTTTGAAAGTCCGAAAACTTCTCGTTCAAACTGCGAGGGAGTATTAGCTTAATAATATTTGGCTCATGCATTATTTATTATTATCGGGCTTAGCCCATATTAGTTATCTTATTATACATGACTTAGATATGTATTTATATGAAATAATAAAATAATATTCAGATAGGGAATTTACCAATTCTAATATTTTTATATGATGTACCCGTCCGCTCATTAACGAAACATACCATTTCACCTAAACCTACTACATATAGATGTATAATGTATTCATGTTGATGACATAAAGAATGAATTTGCTATCAGTTAAAGTGAATATAAGGATATGAAAATATGATATAACCTTGAAACACAATAACATGTCTCTTTAGTTGCTACTTGCTAGTTCAACAAATCACTCTAGGATCAATTCATCCTCAACCACGTTTCTGGTACACATATTATGGCAATCAAATAGCTAATTTGATAATATTTTTTTCTCAGAATAACATATTTCTGTAACTTTAAGGTTACTATAATCAAACTGAAACCGGTAACTAAAATAATCAGCAACCGCTTTATCGGGAAAGATACGTTAGTCAGTTTATAAAGTAACATGTTTGCATCGGGAAATAGCTCCAACTTTATTCTTTTGTGGTATTTTTTCAGTTTCATTAACTTTAAGGTTACTAAATATAAATATTTGTATTGCTCCTTCACAATGACGGTCAACCATATATAGATTTTCATTTTTCCACTGAGTTTGTTGACTTAAGTTCAAGTTTCGAAGCCATCATTCCTCATGATGTGTAAGAAAAACCGTAGAAACCGTCTCCTGAATCGAATCATATCCAATACACCATAATATTCTATTGTTTTACACAATTTTCATATCAACTGCTACTGCTAGTCGTGTATTTTAAGGTATACTACTGATTAAGGTGTCATAATGCAACATGTGTATCGATGTTGGTCTAAAAGAAAAACAAATGGTTAGTCCATGTTTGAGTGTAATAAATCATAAGTTATTAAAATTCGAAGTGAAAAAAACTAGCTATTTTTAAACTGATTTTCGAAGTGAAGAGAATAAGAAAAAAGACACTAAACTTTGGCTGGTTAGAGGGCGTGGAGTGATCACACTCCTACACCAAAAAATATACTGTTACGTCGGTTTTTTCACTTCCACATAAAAAAAAAATTATCAACCATTTTAACACCAATTTTTCTATTTATTTTCATTAAATACCCTTAATAATTAATTTATTCAAATCTTAATTTACTATATTCATTCAAATAAAAAACATTACATCTTAAAATAAAAAAAACAACAATACAGAAATTAAAAAAGGAAATAAAGAAATAAAAAAGATGCATAAAATAAAAACTAATTTATTCAATTCGATATTTCTTTTTTATTTCATCCTTTTTCTCATTGATCAAACGAGCGTCGGTTTCGTCACAATTCCGTGTCGATGTAGAGAGAAATTTTAGTTCCTCCTTCATAAGGCGCTCGTTATCTTTATTTTTCGCCACTTCGAAAGTTTCAAGGGCGGCTTGCCTTTTGCGTTGAAACTCCGCCCCTAGTTGACTCAAATCAACTTTAACGTCTGGCACATTTTTGTTTTTGGCCGCCCGTTCACGATTTTGATGATCCATTTAGAGTGTGAGTTTTAATTTTTTTTAATTTTTTTGTTTGTGTAAAATTTGTGTTTGTGTAAACTTATAATGAAGTTTGTGTGAAAATGTGGTATTTATAAAGAGTTTTTATTTAAAAAAAGTAGCCGTTAGGCTATTGTGTTTTTAAAAATAAAATAAAAAATTATTAAAAAAGTAGCCGTTAAGGCTATTTTGAATATTCAAGTTTTTTTTTTTACAAAAACTATTTTTTAAAAAACTTCAACTTTTTTTAGAGGAAAAAAAAAATAGCCATTATGGGTGTGTTTGGTTTGTTCAAATTAATAAGGAGTGTTTTGTAAAGTTAAAAAGGGGAGTGTTTTTGTAAATATTGTGAGCTTTCTTCGATGTGGCTGTGGCCACAGTGTGGTTCACGTCGCACATCACGATGTGGTCACGCTGGACAACGTCGAACAACACCGACCCACACCGTGATCACTCTGTGCCCTCTTAATCCTTTTTAACAAAGAAGGTAAAAATTAGACATCACAACAAAACTCATGAGTCATGACTAAGATTTTGGAGAATGCTAAAAGCATCAGGTGGAGTGGCTTAAGCTTAAGCCAAAATCTAAAAAGTGTATCACGTTATACTACTTTAGAGCATAAGGTATAATGTTAAGTTATTATGCTGAATAATGGATAAAATTTCTTGTCACGTCAGTTTTTTCTCACTTTCTTCGTCTCTTGTATGTTGATTTTTGATTTGGCATGCTTGTATGGTGGTTTGGCTTCGGCTCAAGCCAATCCTTGCCACATGAGTTTCGCGGCTTGGCGCCCCACAAATTATCATGCCTAATGATTCAAACATGACATTAAAGGGTTATGTTTTGAAATTTTTTGATTTGTATAAATTGTTAATTACATTACTCTCTTAATTTAACTATTCTTAACCAATTCAAATTACCACCTATATTGCATTTTTGTAATAATTAAACATGTCTATTAGAGTCACAAGTATGGCCATTTTTCTTTAAAAAAATAATTTTTTTTCATAAGAAAAATCGAGTTTATTTACGAAAATAGCTATGCAAACTAACATACAAGAGGTTCATCTAATGATTGATATAATGTCAATCATTACTTGTCTAGATCATGTGAAACAAGGACATATATGTATGATACTATACACATTCACGACTTTGTAACCTTCAAAAAATTTGAACGAGTTTTCTTATTTTCAAGAACATGTGTCTAATAAACTCATACACTTTTGGCATGTGTCACGTACGTACCTAAATAAAAGTTATAGTCATGAGTCATAATTTATGGATTGGGACAGTTCAATGGAGGTGAAGAAACTAGAAACCCTCTATTAAATACGACAAAACAAATATAACATTTAGCATATGAATATGGTTCAATCAAAATTAATGTACAAATATGCATAATTGCATATTTATGTATAGTGCTTTTGTACCTTTATAGATGCCATGGTACTTGAATTAGAAAAAAAATCTAAAGAGATGCATTGATCTTGATAAAAAGCCCTTATTTCTACCTTTCAAAGTTCAAACTTTTCCTTTATATCTACGTTGTTACTTTTTATAGACTTTTTGGCTAAAAAGCTTGAGGTGGTGTGATGTAACCTTAAACCATATAAAAAAATATTTAAAATGAAGTCACCAATGATTACTTTAACTTGTTTGCTGGAAGTTCTGTTATATTACAAAACTATTGTTTGGTTACGTATTTCACCACCGCATGATGGAAAAGATGGTTTCAAATATAGTAATTTCAAAGCAACCAAATTGTCTATTTTTGCATGAAAAATTGTCACTTTATTCATTTGTTCATCCTCATAGACACGTTACTTCACTTGATAATCATAATAGTTTCATTGAAGACTTACTTTTGGCATGTGAAAACGAAAAAGAGACCGGCAACAATAATATTATTGTGAAAAATATAAGATCAATTTTAGTAAAACAAAAACATATCATATTATATCAAAATTTTTATTACGAATAGTTTTTAAACGGATGCTATTCAACAAATACAAAGGAAATAGTGTAGTCCCCAACTCGATGCTACAAGAGATACAGACTCCAATACTAACACAATCTAACCAAACTGTAAACCAGATCAATCACAAGAGGTGATTGATAAAGCAAGATCAAGAACAAATCCTAATCAACTGTGTGTAATCGTAACATAAAGAATGAATATAAAATAAGCTGATAATGAGCTTATATAGCTGCAGTCTTCAACTTTCGTATATTGGCATGATGAGTCCTTCAAGTCTTCTCCTTATACAACTTTAACCTAACATAATTACAATAAGGCCTTGGAGTATGACACACTTGTTAATATGAGAAAAATACTTCCAACATCCTCCCTCAAGCTTATGACTTAAACAAGTTTTTAAGTGTAAGCTTGGAACACAAGTATTGATGGTGAACAGTACCCAAACCTTTGGTGAAAACATCTGCAATATGAGCATCATAATCAACCTTCACTGTCTGAACCAATCTAGATGCAACTTTCTCTCTCACCAAATGCACATCTAAATCAAAATGTTTGGTCTTCTCATGCATAACAAGATTAGCAGCAATTTGTATTGCATAACTGTTATCACAAAAACAGATAAACTGGAAGGAAATTTTTGATATTCAAGTCTGTCAATACTTTAACTAACATCATCACTTCACAAATAACATAAGCCATTGACCTATACTCAGCTTCTATTGATGACCTGGATATGAATTAACATTTTTAAGAAACTTATCACCTTCTGACTCTTTATGTGCAAGAATACCATTTTCAATCATAGGTGTGGTAACAGGTTTACAAGCTAACAACCCATACTCATGTAACAATTCAATGCAATACTTTCTTTGATTCAAACATAAACCATTTTTAATTTTCAAGACTTCAATTCATAAAAATAATTTTAACTCTCCAAGATCCTTGATTTTGAATTTATTATTCAAAAAACTTTTTATCTTATCAATTTCAGAAACATTATTGTCAGTAACAACAATATCATCAACATATGCTAACAAAGCAATAAACACATCATTCATATTTTTAACAAACAAAAAATGATCATTCTTACTGAAGGTTTATATAGTTCATAACAATTACACAAAACCCTAAACGAGATCAAAGCACACATAGCGGAAGCGATTTAACAAGATCATAATAATAACATAATTATACTTAATCGAATTAGGGTTACATACCTTTACGCTAAAGCAAATCCACGAGATAAAGAACGAATCACTAGTTCGGGTTTATAACGAATATCACCAAGATATAGTCTAAAATAAGACTATATTACGTTCTTGTACACACGTAATACAACGAGCTAACCGTGATTCTAGCACGTGAAACCGAGCTTCTACGCTAGTGAAAAATCTACCCAACAACCCTAGAGAGGGGCTAGGACTAGATTATAAGTAAAATCGAAAAACACAAAAAAAACCAACCAAAACCCTTTGTGGGTTGTGTGTTGTGATCGCAAGAGATAATAGAGGGAAGAGAATGGTGTGTTGAATTATGAGGGTGGGGTTTTGTTTATATAGACCTACATATTGTAATCCAAACAAATATAAGGAAAGTTTTTCCTTCCCCTTTTTTTCCCTCATAGCCGACGGCCCAACACCCCTTAGGGTGTTCCGGAACCTTCTATTCTTCTTTCTATTAATTCCACTTTCTATTTATTTCATAACGCTCGTTAATACTTAACTCTTAATTATTTAATGATCATTAAAGTCATAGCTCGATTTAATTTAATAAATATAATAAATAAATTTATTAAATAAATTAATAAATATAATTAAATATATTTATTAAATAAACTAACTCTTTACGTATTGTGTGCAATCCCGTAATCTCGAGTTCGATCCTATCACACGACTATTAAATATAAGTCCATAAACTTTCATCTCCCACTTGGACATATTTCGAATATCGTGATTACATTGACTAGCGTCTAGTTACACTAGCAATGCCTCTAGTACAACTCGAGTAAGGTCTCCTGGATAAAACCTTTTAATGATTCATCATTATTATTATCCTTTTATTTCTAATACAACATTAATAAGGATATGGATCTCAGTCATTCCTTTCATTAACCATTTTGTTTCTCGTTCACAGATTCAGTAAGATTACCAAAACGAATTTGGGTGCGGCCGCACAAGCATCTTACTAATCCCACGAGGGACCCAGTTGTATTAACTCCAAAACAAAATTGGAGAAAATAAATTCCATATTGACTACACGCAAAACTTATGGATTTTGCAACACTTCTGAAAATAACCCTTATAACTACCAGTTATGTTTAGCGTTAGATTATTCCACAGAGATGCACTAGATTCATAACAGTTTCCTGGTATCTCAAGTCTAAGGATAACTCTTTATGATTTACTTGATGACAAAGATCCACAAAGTAAAATCATATTGTTGGGATAAGTCCAATATTCAATTCATCGAATATCATCTAAAATCGATCAATATACTTTCAAGCATACTCTATCGCAATTTTGATTTGTCTTAGTTTAATAATATGCCCATATTATTAATCGACAATGGACATTTAGCATAACAATTTATTCATGGATTAAAACATATAAAATAGTATACAAAATTAAGTATAATAAATAAATGAAACCCAATATTTATTTTATTAAATAATAATGTTTTAAAATCCTTTATCCAAATACTAATCACAGATTTATGGCATGAGTTCGCTAGCATAACAATTTAATAATATTCCCATATTATTAATCGAGAATGGACATTTAGCATAACAATTTATTCATGGATTAAAACATGTAAAATAAGATACAAAATTAAGTTTAATAATAAAAAAACCCAACCTTTATTTTATTAAATAATAATGTTTTAACATCCTTTATCCAAATATTAATCACAGGTTTATTGCATGAGTTCGCTAGCTAATTGCAGCGCAATAGCCTTGACATGATTAACTACCTTTGGTCTAGGCAAAGCCTTAGTAAAAGGATCAGCTACATTATCATCTATGTGAACTTTAATTAATTTGATTTCACGAGCTTCAACTTGTTCTCGTACGTAGTGATATCTACGTTTAAAGTGTTTGGCGCCCTTCATGATTCCAGCATCATTGGCGAATATTATTGCGGCAGAATTGTCCCAATACATATTTATTAGGTTCTTTTATTGCAAGCATCATCCCAAGATCTCCAATAAAATTCCTAATCCAAACCACATTTTAGTTATGTATATGGCTTCCTTCCGAATACCAAAACATTTCTTTCGTAATCCTCTGATATATTAGAATATGTTTAAACAGCAACCCAGTGGAGCTTCCCACGATTCTACTGGTATCAACTGACAAAGTTCTAAGAAAACGCCACATCAGGCCTTGTGCATCTTAAAACATACATAATAGATCTTACAGGTGAAGCATAAGGCACCTTCTGCATGTATGCCTCCTCTTCAAGAGTTGATTCATCCGTCTCATGACTCATATTATGCTTAACTTCCATAGGTTGAAAACCTTTTTTGGAACTATGCATATTATACTTCTTCAATATCTTATCTATATAAGCATCTTGACTTAGACCAATTAACCGTCTTTTCTTATCTCGATAGATCTTAATTCCCAGAATGTATGCAGCTTCTCCTAAATCCTTCATAGAAAAATATTTACCAAGATAATCCTTAACAGCTTTAAGTCTTGGAATGTTACTTCCCATGATTAATATGTCATCAACATATAGGACTAGAAATACTACATCACTCCCACTAGCTTTGCGATATACACATGGCTCATCACGATTTTGAATAAATCCAAACTTTTTGATTTCTTCATCAAATCATTTATTCCATTGACGTAATGCTTGCTTCAAACCATAAATAGATCTTTGAAGTTTGCACACGTGTTTTGGATTCTTAGGGTTAACATACCCTTTCGGTTGTTGCATATAGATGTCTTCATCTAAGCAACCGTTCAAGAAGGCAGTTTTAACATCCATTTGCCATATCTCATAGTCATAGTATGCAGCTATAGCTATGAGAATCCTAATAGCTCTTAAGTCTGCTACAGGATAAAATGTCTCCTCGTAGTCTACGCCAAAGGTTTGAGTAAAACCTTTAGCTACTAAACGAGCTTTACTGGATTGTATTCTACCGTCCATGTCGGTTTTCTTCTTGTATATCCACTTATGTCTCACTACTTTAGCATTTGGTGGTGGATCTACAAGAATCCAAACATCATTAACTTTCATGGATTTCATTTCCTCATCCATAGCAACCATCCACTTATCCCTTTCAGGATCAAGCATGGCAGATTTATAATTAGCAGGCTCTCCAAGATCCCCTACTTCATCATCATCCTCTATATTACGACATATATTTCTATTAGCGTTTTTAATCCTCTCGGATCTACGTAGAGGAACTAATTCCGGTGGAACCGCCAGACTTTCTGGTTCTACAGGAATTATTTTGCTAGTGTTTTCAGAAGGTAATGTATCTATATGACTCTCTTCAAGATATAATTCCTCCCACTGAATTCTTGATTTACAAGATCACATTCAAGGAAGTCTTTATACCTAGCAACCATCACTTTGTTCTCAGGTGGATAATAAAAGTACTAACCCATAGTTTCCTTAGGGTATCCTACAAAGATACATTTCACAGATCGTTGTTGGAGTTTGTCACCCGAGTCATGTTTCACATACACCTCACAACCCCAGACCTTTAAATAAGACAAATATGGCTTCTTGCCATGCCATAGTTCATATGGTGTCTTATTCACCTTCTTTGTGGGAACCATATTTAAAATACGAACGACAGATTCTAAAGCATAATCCCAAAAGGATAATGGTAAAGTTGTAAGATTAAACATAGATCGCATCATATCTAATAATTTACGATTTCTCCTTTCGGATACACCATTTTGTTGTGGAGTATAGGGAGAAGTAAGATGCTGAACAACTCCTTTCTCACTTAGATAATCTATAAACTCTTGACTTAAGTATTCACCACCTCTATCAGAACAAAGAACTTTAATTTTCTTTCCTAGTTACAATTCTACTTCTGATTTAAACACTTTGAATGTTTCAAATACCTCATGTTTATGTTTAAGTAAATAAACATAACCATAACGTCTATAATCATCCGTAAATGTTAAGAAGTATCTAGCACCTTTCCTTGAAAAATGTCTAAGTGGTCCACACACATCACTATGTATTAAACCAAGTAGATCAGTGGCTCTTTCAATATTGCAATTAAAAAGGTTTCTTGGTCATCTTTCCAGAGATACACGACTCACATTTATCAAATGATTCATGATTGATATTTTCCAAAAGTCCTTCACATTGAAGATTTTGTATACGAGTCTTCCCAATATTGGCAAGTCTACAATGCCAAAGATAAGAAGAGTTCTTGTCAAACTTTCTCTTCTTATGCATGCTAAATATAAAATTATTATTATACTTGGATTCATATTCATGCATGTCTATTTCAAATACATCATTCACAGAAATTGCATTAAAATAGAAAATACCATCTTTCCAAACATAATTTCCATTATAATCAATAGTGTGAACAAATCTATTATTCAACAAATAAGAAAAGGAAATAACACCCCTAACAATTGTCGGTGCATAATGACAATCATTTAAAATATGTACTAAACCCGAAGGTAAAACTAAATTAAATGTTCCTATAGCTTCTACTGCTGCTTGTGCGCCATTGCCCACTTGCAAAAATTGTTCCCCGTAGGATAGCTTCCTTTCCAGATTAAATCCCTGCAGCGTATTATAAATGTTAATACCACATGTCGTATCATAAACCCAGGAATTTAATTTGTATGTCAAATTAAATAATTCAATTATAAATAAAGTACCTGAAGCTGCAGCGCTCTGCTCGGACTTCTTCTTTATTTTTCGCAACTCTTCGAGGTAAAGAGGGCAACTCCTCTTCCAGTGACCACTTGCCTTGCAATGGTGACAAGTCTCATCCTTCTGAAATTGATTCTTCTTGACAAAGTTCTGCTTAGGTTTCGAATAAGTCGTAACTTGCTTGCCCTTATCACCCTTGCCTTTGCCTTTCTTCTTGTTCGCTTGTGGTTTTAGCTTACTCACTCTACCCTTTTGTATTGCTAATAAACGAGGAGTAGAGTTAGATGCCTTGTCCTTTAACCCTTGTTCGTAGTCAATGAGCATTGCATGCAAATCATTAACTGTCTTCCCCGTGCAATGTATATTATAGTTCCAAACAAAATCATTGAAGTCCTTGTTAAGGGACCTATTGATCAAGTTGATAGCTATATTATGATCACAGGGTTGTCCTAGTGCAATGAGCTATTCCATATAACCCCTCATCTCTATGTAATGGTCACTAACAGGCTTTCCAGGAGTTTGCTTGCAGCTATGTAAAGCATCTTCTAAGTCGTAGATCTCCACAGCTTGTGGCTTTTCGAACATAGCCTTGAGTTCATCAAGCATACGCTTTGGCGAAAATAACTCATACTTGTTTTGAAGCGGATGGGACATTTTCCCTAACATTAAACAAGCCACCTTCGAGTGCTTCTTAACATTAACAGCGTGTTCAAGCCTTTGCGCTTCAGAAGCTCCTTCAGCAAGATCCTCCGGATAAGGAGTGGTAAAGATATCAATAGTACCCTCTACTCTCAAGACAATTCTTAGTGAGCGGTACCAATCATTGAAGTTTGGGCCAGTAAGTTCAGGTCGATCAAAAAATGTTTTGAACGTAAAACTTATAGTGTTATTTTCGGGTTGAGCCATTTCTTTACGGAAATAAGTTCAAATATTAGTATTTTTGATAATAAAATACTTTCAAGAAAATAAAATTACCCTGGTGTATATACCATATTATTTTCCTTGAATCCTAGAAGTATATTGACATAGACCCATTACATTAGTTGATCTGCTAGTGATGAATGTACTCAACATAGCGACTTGTCGAACAGTTCAATTGACAAACAATTTTAAATTTCTAGATTTTTAAAGGATTTACATTGAAAAAAAAACTTTTTGCATTGTAAACATGTTTCATCTCTTTTAGGAATGCCTTATGTCTCCAGATCTCACTGAATAACTTAATTAAGTCGTCTAATCTGAATAACGTAAAACCATCATACGAATTCTCATTATATGAAAGTTTTATCTCCATTACAACATCGTCCAAAAATCTCATTTGATGACGTAGTAATTTCAAGTGTTCGTCAATTAGGAGCATTCGACTTAAATTTTAAGGGTATAAATTTGATGTCAAAATCAATGTATGGAGAAGCATGCATACAACTGCACAACATAAGTTTAATAAAACATTGAGTAAACTTTTATACGAGACTAAATTTATACATAAATTATGTTGAGGTATTGGTTTAACCAATCAAAGAATTTATCACAACTATTTACAACGTACTTATGGCTAAAGCACAAAGCAATAACCTTATTCATTGTGATTCGGATGTGAATTTGTGGTAAATCCACCTTAAGGTATAATTTAAATAATAATCGTAGGTAATAACAATTTGACACACAGGCGAGCCGGGAATTTGGTCAGCGACTAATTGCTTAACACCTCATTCCTTAACCGGGTACATGACCAGCGGTGCGTTATACCCACTTTATAGTTTGTCAAAAGGATTAACCATGAGATAATGATTGCAATTCACCAATCAACGTAATTCTATGCAATTTAGATCTCAAACAAATCTCAATTTTAATATGATATAGTCCATTTTTTTCCTTTAAAAAAATCCTTGTTTACAAAAATTCGTACAATTTTAACATAAACAAGTAAAAAAACTAAATCATAAACACATAATAACAATTTATATGTACGATAAATAAATCAAATAGCCACATACAAACTATTTATTAAATAACCTTTAAATCTAGGTTTTTATATTCATATGAAAGTCTTTTCTAATTCAAGATTTATTGAATCAAATAAAGCAAGTAGCACATAAAATCATATAAACATACTATTTTACGATCCATGAAAACATGCATGTTCATCATGGATCCACCTTCAAATCTTAACAATTTAAATATCTTCGGTTCGTAACCTTTAATTTACATGACATAACAATTAATCATACAATTTAATCTAAATATATCCAACATGTAATTTAGGGTTTCAAAAACAATTCTTTTTTTATATAAAATTCGACCAAAACCCTAGTTTTAAAAAAACAAAACCCAAATTCTTAAGAAAACATAAAAAACATGTAGTTTTAACTCAACAATTATTAGTTAAGAAACTTTAGATTTTCGATAATTATAACATGTTAAAACGGCTCTCTGATACCACTGAAGGTTTATATAGTTCATAACAATTACACAAAACCCTATACGAGATCAAAGCACACATAGCGGAAGCGATTTAACAAGATCATAATAATAACACAATTATAATTAATCGAATTAGGGTTACATACCTTTACGCTAAAGCAAATCCACAAGATAAAGAACGAATCACCAATTCGGGTTTACAACAAATACCACCAAGATATAGTCAAAAGTAAGACTATATTACATTCTTGTACACACGTAATACAACGAGCTAACCATGATTCTAGCACATGAAACCGAGCTTCTACGCTAGTGAAAAATCTACCCAACAACCCTAGAGTGGGGCTAGGACTAGATTATAAGTAAAATCGAAAAAACACAAAAAACCAACCAAAACCCTTTGTGGATTGTGTGTTGCGATCGCAAGAGAGAAGAGAGGGAGGAGAATGGTGTGTTGAATAATAAGGGTGGGGTTTTGTTTATATAGACCTACATATTGTAGCCCAAAACGAATATAAGGAAAGTTTTTCCTTCCCCTTTTTTCCCTCATAGCCGACGGCCTAAACACCCCTTAGGGGTGTTCCAGAACCTTCCATTCTTCTTTCTATTTATTCTACTTTCTATTTATTCTATAACGCTCGTTAATACTTAACTCTTAATTATTTAACGATCGTTAAAGTCATAGCTTGGTTTAATTTAATAAATATAATAAATATATTTATTAAATAAATTAATAAATATAATTAAATATATTTATTAAATAAATTAATTCTTTACGTATTGTGTGTAATCCCGTGATCTTGAGTTCGATCCTATCACACGACTATTAAATATAAGTCCATAAACTTTCACTTAGTTTGTTCAAAACCTGCTTCGAGCAATGTTTCAACCATTTTTTTATTCCATTGCCTTGGATCTTGTTTTAAACCATATAAAGACTTAACAAATTTACACACGGTAGAATCTTTAACATCACTTTAACCAGGAGGAGGTAACATATAAACCTCTTCATATAAGTCACCATACAAGAAAGCATTATTAACATCAATTTGAAATAAACTCCAACTATTTTGAACAACCATGTTAATAAAACATCTGACAGTACTCATTTTAACAGTAGGACTAAAAATCTCATCATATTCAACCCTTTCTTTCTGACCACAACCTTTGGCAACTAATCTAACTTTATACTTTTCTACCTCCCCCATCAGATTTATATTTAATCTTATAAACCTATTTACATGGAATAGCTTTCCTATTACTAGGCAAATTAGTTAATATCCAAGTATTGTTCAAATATAAAGCTTCCATTTCATTGTTCATATCTTGAACCCAATTAATATCTTTAACAGCCTCATTAAAACTATTAGGTCCAACAGTCTTATTCAAATTACTAATAAAACAACAATTATCATGAGACAAAACAGTATGATTAACATATTTATTTAAGCCATATCTAACTCTATTGTCTAACACATAATCATTTAGTTTTTCTGGTAACTTAAACATTTTATCTGACTTCCTAACATGCACATCAGAACTCTCTCATACTGTTCTAAAACTGGCATCAAAACTAAGAACCTGATTTGAAAACTTGAGACATTTCCCTCAGATGAAGGTTGTTCATCCATTGATGATGCAACATGAGTACTCTCAGATGACTGCTCCTCTGTAGGATCATCTGATAAACCCAGACAGCCCTACTAAAATCATCAACAACTATAAGAAAATATCTAAAGTCTTCCTTAGTAGTAACCCTATAAGGTCCTCATACATCAAGATGAATCAAATCACCCAAATCAGAAGACTTGTGATCACTTAATGGAAAAGGTTCTCTAGATTGTTTAGCAAAATGACAGATTTCACAAGGCTTTATGTGTTCAGGTTTACTTAACTTTAAAGTATGCTTTAAAACCATTAAAACTTCATCAGATGGGTGACCAAGTCTATTATGCCAAACAGATTAGAAACATGACAACACATAATAGAAAAAATTACTTTTAACTTTAGATAACTCACAATTCACATCAAACACATATAGAACACCAGACTCACTACCAGTCCCCAAAGTATTCACTTTTCTTGAATCCTGAATAACACAATAATGTTCATTAAACCTAACATGAAGTATACTATCATTAATCATTTTGTTAACAGACAAAAAACTAACAGTGTACTCATGTATAACCAGCATATCAAATAACACCACATTATTAGTAAGTCTAAGATTACCAACATATTTAATTTTAGCAACAGTCCCATTAGGATGTGCCACAGTAATATTAAGATATGATATATCTATAACATTTGTCATATTATCTATAGAAGATGTAATATGCTGGTTTGTCCCTGAGTCTATAATCCACCCAAAATGCAAAACTTTATCACCAATTTTAATATTAGCATTAAAGAATTTATAAAAGTGATTATTGAAAAACACATTTGCATTAAAGAAAGTAAACCCCATACATGCCATATTGGCATGAACCACAAAACCACTCTTTTCACCAATAAGACTCATGAGTTTACCAATTTGTTCACTAGTAAAAGGCAAAGTACCAGTACTCTTATGCACATCAGCATTATTACTAGTATTACCAGTCTTATTAAAACCACCAGTATTTTTATTGTTAGTAGAATTCCTTCCATTCATATTTCTTTTAAAACTAGTAGGATAACCAGCAAGCTCAAAACATCTGTCTATAGTATGACCCTTCATACCACAATGCTTGCAGGACAAAGAATTGTAAGCATTACTATTACCTTGGCCCTTATAAACCCCATTGTTATTAAACCTATTAAAGTTTCTCCTATTAGAATCAGATTTAACAACAAAGGAGCTAACCTGAGGTTTTTGAACCCTAGAATTAGAACCAAGACCTCTATGTGACTCCTCCCTCCCAACAATTACAAAAGCATCTTTAACATCAGGTAATTCAGTCTGAGTCAACAAAGTACTCCTAATAGGTTGATAAACTTCATCCAAACCCATTAAGAACTGCATTAATTTCATTAACTGATTATGCTTATTAATTTCATCTCTAACCTCACAAGAGAAAGGAGTCAACTTAGTCAAGATATCAAACTCTCTCCACAATGAAGTCAATTTATGATAATATTCAAAAATAGAAAGCCCATTTTGTTTAAAACTATTTATCTTTTGCATCAAGTTAAAACAAAATTGACCCATCAAAGACATCATATGTCTCTTTTAATTCAGCCCATATGTGACAACCGTGGTTTTGAGGTTCGTCACTTGGTCTTATTTTAAGGTTAATTTATGTGTGACTATGTGATTTGCGTGTTTACATGTTATTTTGCGTGAACAAGGTTGGTGTGGATATCGTTTATGGGTATAAAGTACTCATAAGTAAATCGAGGAACGGTTATTTCATGTTTATGAGCTCACAAATTAGTGACTATGAAATGGTGTTATTTTGGTGTTTTACGTATACGTATAGGTATTATAGTAAATCGTATTTTTTTTTACGATTTGGGGTTTAGCATTTAGAGGTCTCGGGTAAGGTGTTTAGTCATGTGAGTATTTTTCGGGATGGTT
The DNA here is from genome assembly GCA_025667525.1 of Glebionis coronaria. Taxonomy (NCBI): domain Eukaryota; kingdom Viridiplantae; phylum Streptophyta; class Magnoliopsida; order Asterales; family Asteraceae; genus Glebionis; species Glebionis coronaria. The sequence continues at coordinate 622,283,792 of CM046875.1, read as the reverse complement.
TTAAGTCATTTAGGACTTAGTTATAAAGTTTATTTCAAAATTTAAGATTTTTTTTAAAACTGTATATTTTACGTTTTTTTTCGGTATACGCGTAAAATTGACTAGTTTTACGGTTTTAAGGTTTCGGAGGCATTAGGAGCTGAAATAAATAAAGGTAAATTAAGGTATTATTAATAAAATAATAATAAGTAATAAAATGAAAAAAAAAATATATATATATGTTAAAGTCGGTTTAGGCCGATTAAAAAGAAAGAAAAGGGAAAAAAAGGAAAAAAGGGAACCGAGCTTTTGTAATGGGCCAATGACTTGTTAGGAAATTATATAAAGACTTTTTATTAACTAAAAACATATCATAATCCCCTGGAGATCAAGCTTAAGTCGAAATCAATGGAGTCTATTTAGGGTTCTTCATTAATTTTTCTTCTTTCAAAAATTCTAAGGTAAAATTTTCAATACACTTTTTAATTAAATTGTTTTTAATTCTCTTACAATCAATACATGATGGATCTAGGGTTAAGTTAATTATGAATTCTGTATTATAATGGTATAAACATTATTAGATTAATTAGAGATAATAATTATACATGGTGATGGTAATTAATTAAGCTAATTGTGTTAAATTCGTTTTTAAAAACTGGGCAAAATTTTATGTCATTTGTTTTGATCATATCTAGAGTTCTACAAACCCTTATTTTGCGATCCAAGCATCCCTGAATAGGTATTTGAAGTGGCTTTCAAATGAAACAAACGAGAACTAAATTGGAGGTCGGGGGGTGGGTCAAATACAGGTTAAACAGTCGGAGGTCAAAACAGTTTTGAAATCAGTCGGGTTTAATATAATGTTTTAAGGTGAGTGGGGTACTTAGGAGTACACTTGATCCCTCTAATGAGCATGGTCGTTGGTTTATATATTAAATAAGAGACCTGAAGGGTAGCTAAGCAAATAGGTTAGGGTAAGACCCCCTAATCATAACAAATTTTTTGTATGTTCAAAATCGGTAATATGTAGATAGGCAAAAGTATATATATATATATATATATATATATATATATATATATATATATATATATATATATATATATATATATATATATATATATATATATATATATATATATATATATATATATATATATATATATATATATATATATATATATATATATATATATATATATATATCGGAGCCTTAACAGTAGCTTTAAGGTTGGGGAAAATAGGAGGAGTTAGCTGACATATGTAAGGGCATAGGGTTTCCTTTACAGAGATCATGGGTATGGTTAGGTGGTCGTTTGGCTTATAGTTTGGAGACCTAAAAACCGGGACTGTTTTGGGTAAAATGTTAACGAGACGGGTTATGAAGTAAACTAAGTTAAGGGCTTTATAGAGGGGTGTAATGAGATGCTTAGAGAATATAAATGAGGTATATATATGGGAGAAGGTTAGATGTCCATCATGGGTTGATGAGCCATCTTATTGTTTGGTTCATGTTTTGATTGTGTGCTTTTGTTAGTTAGCTTTTTGCTAGTGCGCGGATTTTTAGAGAAGCTCAATCAGGTAAGTTTCATCGTCCCATATCTTTTAATGATTTTCACTTCCAGATGGGATGGAAGAGACACTGCATGCTTTTGTAACTAATGTTGTGAATGTTTTTATGGTTTGTGATGGACTTGTGTGTGCACTTATGTGATTAACTGCTATGTGATTCTTGATTGTGTTTATGATTTAGATCGGGGGACACGTACCGTCTCAGTTATTATGGTTTGACTTGGTACAAAGGGGATGTTGACAAGGCGGGGCCTTAGGGAGGTACATAGATGTGTGAGCATATATGGGACCAATGGATAATGACAAGGCGGGGCCTTTGGATTGGTACATAGGTGTATGGGCGCCTATGATACCATGGTGTTTGGTAAGGCTGGGAGCCTTGGATTTGGTTTGGAATGATTGATCTTGAATGTTAGTTGTTAATGCATACTTGTAGCACATTGTCAATTTGTTTAGTGGTTTATGATTGTTCACAGCTTATTATAATCTATTTTCGGTTGGAGTCTAAACCTATGACTCTCACCAATATTATGTTGACGTGTTTTAGTGTCTCTTTCAGGTGATAAAGTGGTTAAGCGTGAGAACATATGTGGCTAGGATTGGAGTCGCGTAGGAATGCATTTAGAGGGAGATCCCCGTTCCTTCTTAGTTTATATTTTTGTTTGTTTCAATAAGTGATACTATGAACCTATATGTTGATTTGTTTGTGTTATTTGTTTGTCTTGGGTAAGAGGTGGGACTGTTACCTACTTACCTAGACTCCTACATTGATGAGATAATATCATGACATTTGTGTCACCTTTTATGACATTTATAATTCATATAGTTCTCTCTATGTACACGCTATTGTTATGATTATATCCATGCGTCGCGTTCCATATTCCGCCATGGTGGGGTGTGACAGAAAATATATGTTAAAGTCGGTTTAGGCCGATTAAAAAGAAAGAAAAGGGAAAAAAAGGAAAAAAGGGAACCGGGCTTTTGTAATGGGCTAAGGACTTGTTAGTAAATTATATAAAGACTTTTTATTAACTGTAAACACATCATAATCCCCTGGAGATCAAGCTTAAGTCGAAATCAATGGAGTCTATTTAGGGTTCTTCATTAATTTTTCTTCTTTAAAAAATTCTAAGGTAAAATCTTCAATACACTTTTTAATTAAATTGTTTTTAATTCTCTTACAATCAATACATGATGGATATAGGGTTAAGTTAATTATGAATCTGTATTATAATGGTATAAACATGATTAGATTAATTAGAGATAATAATTATACATCGTGATGGTAATTAATTAAGCTAATTGTGTTAAATTCGTTTTTAAAAACTGGGCAAAATTTTATGTCAATTGTTTTGATCATATCTAGAGTTCTACAAACCGTTATTTTGCGATCCAAGCATCCCTGAATAGGTATTTGAAGTGGCTTTCAAATGTAAGAAACGAGAACTAAATTGGAGGTCAGGAGGTGGGTAAAATACAGGTTAAACAGTCGGAGGTCAAAACAGTTTTGAAATCAGTCGGGTTTAATTTAATGCTTTAAGGTGATTGGGGTACTTAGGAGTATACTTGAGCCCTCTAATGAGCATGGTAGTTGGTTTATATATTAAATAAGATACCTGAAGGGTGGCTAAGCAAATGGGTTAGGGTAATACCCCCTAATCATAATAAACTTTTTGTATGTTCAAAAATGATAATATGCGGATAGGCAGAAGTATATATATATATATATATATATATATATATATATATATATATATATATATATATATATATATATATATATATATATATATATATATATATATATATATATATATATATATATATATATATATATATATATATTGGGGCCTTAACAGTAGCTTTAAGGTTGGGGCAAAATGGAGGAGTTAGCTGACATATGTAAGGGCATAGGGTTTCCTTTACAGAGATCATGAGTATGGTTAGGTGGGCATTTGGCTTATAATTTGGAGACCTAAAAACCGGGACTGTTTTAGGTAAAATGTTAACGAGACGGGTTATGAAGTAAACTAAGTTAAGGTCTTTATAGAGGGGTGTAATGATATGCTTAGAGCATATAAATGAGGTATATATATGGGAGAAGGTTAGATGTCCATCATGGGTTGATGAGCCATCTTAGTGTTTGGTTCATGTTTTGATTGTGTGCTTTTGTTTGTTAGCTTTTTGCTAGTGCGCGGATTTTTGGAGAAGCTCAATCAGGTGAGTTTCATAGTCCCATATCTTTAATTGATTTTCACTTCCAGATGGGATGGAAGAGACACTGTATGGTTTTGTAACTAATGCTGTGAATGTTTTTATGGTTTGTGATGGACTTGTGTGTGCACTTATGTGATTAAATGCTATGTGATTCTTGATTGTGTTTATGATTTGGATCGGGGGACACGTACCGTCTCAGTTATTGTGGTTTGACTTGGTACCAAGGGGATGTTGACAAGGCGGGGCCTTGGGGAGGTACATAGATGTGTGAGCATCTATGGGACCAATGGATAATGACAAGGTGGGGCCTTGGGATTGGTACATAGGTGTATGGGCGCCTATGGTACCATGGTGTTTGGTAAGGCTGGGAGCCTTGGATTTGGTTTGGAATGATTGATCTTGAATGTTAGTTGTTAATGCATACTTGTAGCACATTGTCCATATGTTTAGTGGTTTATGGTTGTTCACAGCTTATTATAATCTATTTTCGGTTGGAGTCTAAACCTATGACTCTCACCAATATTATGTTGACGTGTTTTAGTGTCTCTTTCAGGTGATAAAGTGGTTAAGCGTGAGAACATATGTGGCTAGGATTGGAGTCGCGTAGAAATGCATTTAGAAGGAGATCCCCGTTCCTTCTTAGTTTATTTTTCTGTTTGTTTCAATAATTGATACTATGAACCTATAGGTTGATTTGTTTGTGTTATTTGTTTGTCTTGGGTAAGAGGTAGGACCCTTACCTACTTACCTAGACTCCTGCATTGATGAGATATTGTCATGACATTTGTGTCACCTTTTATGACATTTCTAATTCATATAGTTCTCTCTATGGACACACTATTGCTGTGATGATATCCATGCGTCTCGTCCCATATTCCGCCATGGTGGGGTGTGATAGAATGGTATCAGAGCGCCAATGGTTATAGAGAATTAGGTTGCCTAGTCTAGTAACCTAGTCTATAGCTTAAGGGTCCCTACATATAGGCGTCATAGGAGTATGTGTGCATTTTATATTAATTAAATTTTTCTGGATGTTATTGGTTTTTACTTGCGATGTTTGTTATGTTTTGACTAGTATGGGTTGAACCATAGTAGTTCATACTTAGCCACATGTTATTTTCTTTTTGGGGTGTGACTAGTGCTGGTTGAACCATAATCATCCACGCTAGTCATTGTCGTATTTTGTTTAAATTGTACATTATAATACATAATTTGGTACATGGTAGTTTCTATCTTTTGTTGGGTTATTTTATGTACCTGAGGTATAGTATTTTTCTTTTGATGTTTAAGTCATGTTCCCTAAGAATCATGTGGTGGTTCGAGTTATTAGGAGTAGGTGGATATGAAGGATTTTAAGTTGTTTCCACTCTTATGGGTGACATGACTTATAACTGATTATGTTTTCGTTTTGGGTTTAGTCTATGCTATTTTAGCTAGACTATGGATTTATGTATTTCAAGAGTTTGACTATGTTATTTTAATGGATAGAGTTTTGGACTTTTTTTGGTTATGTGGTTATGAGCTTATGTGAGTAGATGGATATATGTGTTATGTGTTGTATTAATTCTTATAAGTGTCATCATAGGAAGGAGTGCATTGGGGAAGGGTAATTGTATAAGTATGGTGGCCAACATAGTTATACAAGTACCACAACTTCAATGGATTCCTAAGTATGATTGCATGAAAGAGGGTTAGTACATGCTTGTATAGTAGATGTTAGACGGATTTAAGTATATGTATCCCGATATGCCTATATATGTATGATCCCCTACAATTATCGATTGTATCCTAGGAGGGTGGCTAGCTCGCTTTTTTATATTAAACCTCCGTTGTAGCGTATTCTTTGAGTTTCATATTTCACGTGTATGTTTTAAAATGGTGTTCTTGGTTTTAAGTCTATTGAAATAACTTGGGATTTCTTTTGAGATAATGAAATCTTTTGTGTTGGGTCTTACATTTCTTTTGGTCGGCATATATTGAAAAAAAAGGGACTTGGAAATCTACTATAGAGTTAGATAGTTGGTTGTATTCGGTAAAATGAGGGTAAGGTGTTGGAGTCGTGTTTGAAACAAGATGTAACATAAGATTTTTTTTAATCAACACTTATTTATTTCAAATTCTAAAAGACTTTCTTTAATATAAAGCGAAATAAAATTTCTTTCTACTTAAATAGTTTATATAAGTGAGCTTAATCAATATACGTCATTTATAATTATTTATGCAAGACTAAACAAAGTTCATGAAAATTTCACATACATTTATTTCTTTTCATTTAAAAAGGATTACGTTAATTACTAAGAGGATTCTTTAGTTTTTTTTAAAAAACAACTAGTATAAAACTGTTTTGGTCATAACTTGTTCGTTTTTAAAGCTTTTTGGGTGATTCAAAAGCCTAAAATTATGTACTCGGAATGTACTTTTCAAATATTTGGTATGTATAGTCATGGGGTGTCAGTAGCTTGATCGAAATTTTGGTACAAGTGACGGGTTCAAGGTTGAGTTTTGAATAGTAATTTTTTTAATGATTTGGGATGCACGGGATACCTAGTCTTTGAGTTGAGTTTTGAGATCGTCTAGAAGGTTGTTTGTAGATTGTTTGAGTCACATAGATGTGGTGAGGAAAGAAAAAATTTTTCTTTTGGAAAAGTCGATCTTGTGCACGGTTTAAATAATATGTCGCGGGGCATAAGATGTTTTGGTTGCCATTAAGTGTTTCTTGGATCATTTTTCGTTGTCACGAGTCATTTGAATTGGTACATGTTTGAGTTTTCCTTTTGAGTTTTCGTGGTTTTGGTCTGTTTTAACTCGTGCACGTGAAATGTCGTTAGTTATCCGTGGGTTTGATTCGTTAATCGTATCTAGTGGATTCAGGATGTAGTTTTGGGTTCGTATTGATTGGGAGCGTTGAGGTAGACATATGAAAGACTTGGTCGCGCCTACACGATTAAGTAGGTGGCCCTGAGAGAATGGTCGGAATGCCCTTAGTGGGGATGAAAGAGTTAAAAGTTCGTAGACGAACTAATGTGGTCATGAGGTCTCTTAGGAGTGCCAAGGGAGATTAATAGAGATTTGTATAATGTATGGATATTGGTACAAATAACGTGCCATAGAGAGTGTTAGAAGGGGATATAATACCTCAAAGGTATTTATGATTGTTAGTAAGGCATGTAAGTTTTCCGAAAATTTCCTGAGATTTAGTAGGTTTGCCTATTACTGTAAGGTAGAACCATAAATAGAGCAAGTAGGAGAAGTGAGAGGAGTTGTAGTTAGTGTCGTTCCTAGGAAATTGTTGATGGAATGATTTTAAGAGCAAGAGTTGTTAGAAATTGCAATGGATGCAAGGTAAAATTTGAGTTGCTTAGTAGTAAATTAGCTGTGAAAAGCGGTTGAGTGGTCTGATAAGAGGAAGTATTGGTCTTTTAGAATACGTGTAGATTTTCGCGAGTAGAACGAGGTAGAAATTTATTCGTATTGCTTCTAAGAGAGGGTGCAAGGAGGACGTAGTTGAAACTGCTAAGGATGTTGTATGAACGCTTTGGGTTTACGGTAATGATTTTGGCTTCGCCGAGGCACTAGCAGTTTTCATGGAGTCAATGAACCGGGGGTGCATGACAATATATAAACGAGTTGTCATCGGGAGCATCGACGACATCTTGATCTACTCAAATCTAAGAAGGAGAGTGAGGCGAATTATGAGTTGGTTTTGGAGTTGTTAGGAAAGGGAATTATACGTGAGATTTTCAAGTGTGAGTTTTAGGATTAAGTTGGCCAGGACGAGTAGTCAGATATGATGGCATATCGTGGAACCAGCAAGGGGCAAAGTGAAGAAGGGTGAGGAAGCGTTTTGGAGGCTGAAGAGGTGGATTGGATAATGAGCAGATCTTGGAATTATCGGAAGGACTGGATGAATCCACGAAGCATGACGATACGTGGAGCAAGGATTTGGATGTATACGAGAACGACAAAGAAAGGCGGTTGTTTATACGTTGTGGGAACTAAAGATTTGAAAGAACTAGATAGACTTAGTTAGTGGAGCTGGATTGTTATATCTGCCTAGAATGCTAGAGGCATTTGGGGTACGAGACGTAGAGAATGATCTATACAGATCATGAACGTCTCCAACACATATTTAATCATCTTGATTGAACATTTGGAAAAGGTGATGGGTGGAGTTAAGTGATGAAAGAAAATTGCAAGGCCAAGTACCATCTGGGAAAGGCAAGCATGGTTGATGAGACATGGAATAAGAAGAATGAAGTGAAGCTGAGACGAACTTAAACTATATGGATGACGTATTAGGGTGGTTTGGATGAAGGATGTAGGCTGCACGAGTTGATTGTCTAAAGCAGAGAACGCGTCAACATGTATGTTGCGTGGCTTAGACAATCATATGGAGAAAAGGGACGTAGACTATACTTCCTACATAGATAGGAGTAGCTTAGAAAGGGCGATGTAAGGATGAAGTTGGTGAAAGGGATACATAATGGGGTGGAGGAATAAGTACGACGAGATTTGGGTGATAGTCGATAGACTGACTAATTCATCTCATATTTCAAGAGGAATGAGAAGTCACGTAGTTGAGAAGTTGGAAGGATTGCGTACGGATGTGATGGAATAGAGGGTTTTGCGTAAAAGTTAGCCTAATATGTATGGAATGCCTTATGAAGGATTATGGCAAGGGAAGAAACGATGGGAAGCAAGCGTAGTATACCGTTGATAGACTAATGTTTGGTATGAGCATACTATAGGGGTAACTGAGAATGATGCCTAGAGCATTGGCGTGAGATTTGGAGATAGTTGGAGAACGCATTAGATTAGGAAGAATTCTCCTACAAAGAGAGAGTCACCGGTGAGAGGGGCATATTCCCCATTGATGAGGATGTAAGGAATAAAGGAGGAAACACCTAAATTATAGGCTGAAGATGGGATATAAGATGGTATGGAAATTAAGATTGTGGAGAGACAAGCGAAAAGTAGTATGGAGGAAGAATGATTCAAGGGAGCAAGAGGTTGTGAAGATAGTGGGGTGATATTGAAGAGAAACCGTTAGAGCAAGAGGTTAGTAGTTACGAACAATGGAACGTCCACTTAGAGAAAAGGTGTAACATATGTTAGTATGAAGGATGGTTAGTTACTTGGTGCCGAGCATGGGAAAGCAAGGATGAGGTGGTGGTTATGACATGTTTCTTGTGAATATTATGGGAAGCTTTTGGTTATGCAATCTTGCATATACCATTGGATGTGTTTAAGGTTGGGAGAACTTCCGAATGATGGAAAATCCGTAGAGGATAGAAGCCGTTAGGTATGGTGATAGGAATTGTAGTAGAAACTGCTGGAGTTAATTCATAGGAGATGAGGTGGATCACCGTTACAGTGGGATGAAGTTAGAAGCGGATAACGTATTGGACCGGAGGTGGATCGGAAAACTATGGAGGTGGTGGCAGTGACTAAGTAGAGGTTGAAAATTGCAAAGAACCGACAAGAGAGCTATGCGGACAAGAGGCGTAAGCCGTTGAGATTTGAGATAAAGTTATGCTAAAGGTTTCACCATGGAAAGGGGTGATGCGGTTTGGAAAGAAAAGGGAAGTTAGCACCTAGATTTATGGGTCCATTTGAAATCCTTGAAAGGATTGGGCTAGTGGCGTATAGGTTGAGATTATCGGAGGAATTGAGTGGTGTGCATGACGTATTTCATGTATCAAACTTGAGGAAATTCTTAGCAAGAACTGACTTGCAAGTACCGTTAGATGATATTAGTATGGATACGAGTCTTCGTTTTATCGAAGAGCCGATAGAGATTTTGGGTTGTGAAGCTAGGACGTTGGATAAAAAGGGTAATATACCGTAGTTATGGGTAGATGGAATTTGGAACGTGGACTAGAGTTCACGTGGGAACGGGAAGGATTTATGAGGAGCAAGTATCCTCAGCTAATTGATAATGACGATCCTAAGGAGTAAATCTCGGGACGAGATTTCTATTAGGAGGGAGTGATGTGACAACCGTGTTTTTGAGGTTCGTCGCTTGGTCTTATTTTAAGGTTAATTTATGTGTGACTATATGATTTGCGTGTTTACATGTTATTTTACGTGAACGAGGTTGGTGTGGATATCGTTTATGGGTATAAAGTACTCATAAGTAAATCGAGGAACGGATATTTCATGTTCATGAGCTCACAAATTAGTGACTATGAAATGAAATGGTGTTATTTTGTTGTTTTACGTATACGTATAAGTAATTATAGTAAATCGTATTTTTTTTTACGATTTGGGGTTTAGCATTTAGAGGTATCGGGTAAGGTGTTTAGTCATGTGAGTATTTTTCGGGATGGTTTTAAGTCATTTAGGACTTAGTTATAAAGTTTATTTCAAAATTTAAGATTTTTTTTAATACTGTATATTTTACGTTTTTTCGGTATACGCGTAAAATTGACTAGTTTTACGGTTTTAAGGTTTCGGAGGCTTTAGGAGCTGAAATAAATTAAGGTAAATTAAGGTATTATTAATAACATAATAATACGTAATAAAAAGAAAAAAAATAAAAAAAAATATGTTAAAGTCGGTTTAGGCCGATTAAAAAGAAAGAAAAGGGAAAAAAAGGAAAAAAGGGAACCGTTCTTTTGTAATGGGCCAAGGACTTGTTAGAAAATTATATAAAGACTTTTTATTAACTAAAAACACATCTGGAGATCAAGCTTAAGTCGAAATCAATAGAGTCTATTTAGGGTTCTTCATTAATTTTTCTTCTTTCAAAAATTCTAAGGTAAAATCTTCAATACACTTTTTAATTAAATTGTTTTTAATTCTCTTACAATCAATACATGATGGAACTAGAGTTAAGTTAATTAAGAATTCTGTATTATAATGGTATAAACATGATTAGATTATAGAGATAATAATTATACATGGTGATGGTAATTAATTAAGCTAATTGTGTTAAATTCGTTTTTAAAAACTAGGCAAAATTTTATGTCATTTGTTTTGATCATATCTAGAGTCCTACAAACCCTTATTTTGCGATCCAAGCATCCCTGAATAGGTATTTGAAGTGCCTTTCAAATGCAAGAAACGAGAACTAAATTGGAGGTTGGGAGGTAGGTCAAATACAGGTTAAACAATCGGAGGTCAAAACAGTTTTGAAATCAGTCGGGTTTAATTTAATGTTTTAAGATGATTGGGGTACTTAGGAGTACACTTGAGCCCTCTAATGAGCATGGTAGTTGGTTTATATATTAAATAAGAGACCTGAAGGGTGGCTAAGCAAATGGGTTAGGGTAAGACCCCCTAATCATAACAAACTTTTTGTATGTTCAAAATCGGTAATATGCGGATAGGCAGAAGTATATATATATATATCGGGGCCTTGACAGTAGCTTTAAGGTTGGGGCAAAAAGGGAGGAGTTAGCTGACATATGTAAGGGCATAGGGTTTACTTTACAGAGATCATGGGTATGGTTAGGTGGGCGTTTGACATATAGTTTGGAGACCTAAAAATCGGGACTGTTTTGGGTAAAATGTTAACGAGACAGGTTATGAAGTAAACTAAGTTAAGGGCTTTATAGAGGGGTGTAATGAGATTCTTAGAGCAAATAAATGAGGTATATATATGGGAGAAGGTTAGATGTCCATCATGGGTTGATGAGCCATCTTAGTGTTTGGTTCATGTTTTGATTGTGTGCTTTTGTTTGTTAGCTTTTTGCTAGTGCGCGGATTTTTGGAGAAGCTCAATCAGGTGAGTTTCATAGTCCCATATCTTTTAATGATTTTCACTTCCAGATGGGATGGAAGAGACAATGTATGGTTTTCTAAATAATGATGTGAATGTTTTTATGGTTTGTGATGGACTTGTGTGTGCACTTATGTGATTAACTGCTATGTGATTCTTGATTGTGTTTATGATTTGGATCGGGGGACACGTACCGTCTCAGTTATTGTGGTTTGACTTGGTACCAAGGGGATGTTGACAAGGTGGGGCCTTGGGGAGGTACATAGATGTGTGAGCATCTATGGGACCAATGGATAATGACAAGGTGGGGCCTTGGGATTGGTACATAGGTGTATGGGCGCCTATGGTACCATGGTGTTTGGTAAGGCTGGGAGCCTTGGATTTGGTTTGGAATGATTGATCTTGAATGTTAGTTGTTAATGCATACTTGTAGCACATTTTCCATTTGTTTAGTGGTTTATGGTTGTTCACAACTTATTATAATCTATTTTCGGTTGGAGTCTAAACCTATGACTCTCACCAACATTATGTTGACGTGTTTTAGTGTCTCTTTTAGGTGATAAAGTGGTTAAGCGTGAGAACATATGTGGCTAGGATTGGAGTCGTGTAGGAATGCATTTAGAAGGAGATCCCCGTTCCTTCTTAGTTTATTTTTCTGTTTGTTTCAGTAAGTGATACTATGAACCTATATGTTGATTTGTTTGTGTTATTTGTTTGTCTTGGGTAAGAGGTAGGATTGTTACCTACTTACCTAGACTCCTGCATTGATGAGATATTGTCATGACATTTGTGTCACCTTTTATGACATTTCTAATTCATATAGTTCTCTCTATGGACACGCTATTGTTGTGATGATATCCATATGTCGCGTCCCATATTCCGCCATGGTGGGGTGTGACACCATACTTCAGCAACATTTTCAGAATAAACTTGACTCAAATATAAATTCTTAGATATACTACTCAACAACCAAGACAACACAACAGCACTACACCTATCCTACTGATTAGACAAAGGAACACTATTAGCATAAGTATCCTTAACACAAGAACCATCAACAAAACTCATTTTATTCCTAGCTTGTAAAGCAATTTCCATAGCAGTGGCCCAAACTCTATAATTATTAGAACCAATTAACTTCAAATCAATCAAAGAACCACTATTATTATCATTAGACTGTAAATGCAAAGGATTACCATCATCTAATCCATTAATCATATTATAATTATTATCACCACCACTACCACTAGGACCAGCCATATTAAAACAACACAAGAAAACACGAAGAACACAAATCCAAGCCGAAAAACAGTTCTCATGCTTCCTAACCACTCAAGAGGTGGCAGGTCAAGAGTAGAGACTTGACGATGGTCTAAAACAACAAAAAACAACAAATAAACTAAACTACAAACACAAAACTAAACCAAACAGTTAATAACACACTAAACACAATCAAGAACCCCTTATAACTCCACAAATCCAACAAAAAAATCCCTTCGAAACCTAATCCCTCTAAACAATAAAAATTAAAGAGAAAGTGTAAAAGGTGTTACAAATCACGCAAAGCTTCTAAGAAAATTGATCAAGAAGATCAATAATCAACCAACAAAACAAACTATCAGCAGTAGCGGATAACCATGAAACAACCTACACAAGTTAGATAAAAACAATATCCAACTAACCAGTGAAAAACCCTAATGTTTGATTTTAAGGTTTTTCAAGAATAAACCAAAATTAATCCAATTAACACCGTCAATCAACGATTAACTACACCAAAAACAATCCTCAAGTGAAGAATTGAAACCCCCCCAAAAAACTGAAAACCCTAATGTTTCAAAACACAAACTAAAACGCAGATCTTCAAGATCCACCTAATTAAAACCCACATAAACCAGTTTTTAAAAAGATTTAACCCAAGAACAGAGCCAAAAGCTCTGATACCATGTGAAAAATATAAGATCAGTTTTAATAAAACAAAAACACCAGATTATATCAAATTTTTTATTATGAATAGTCCCAAACAGATGCTATTCAACAAGTACAAAGGAAATAGTGTAGTCCCCAACTGGATACTATGCGAGAGATATAGACTCCAATACTGACACAATCTAACCAAACTGTAAACCAGATCAATCACAAGAGGTGATTGATAAAATAAGATCAAGAACAATCCCTAATCAACTGTGTATAAACTGTGTGTAATCATAACAGAAAGAATGAATAAAAATAATCTGATAATGAGCTTATATAGCTTCAGTCTTCAAATTTCGTAGATTGGCAGGATGAGTCCTTCAAGTCTTCTCATTATACAACTTTAACCCAATATAATTGCAGTAAGTCCCTTGGAGTATGACACACTTTTTAATATGAGAAAAATACTTCCAACAATTATTCAAAAGGAAACGAAAAATAAACGAAAAGATATATATATTCCATAACAAAAGAAAGATCCAAAGGAGAAAACCACGATAAGAGTAAAAACGGAAGGCTTTGCATGTTTGAGACTACTCTTCAAATGATTTCATATTTTGGCAAACAATCCGTAAGATTTCGAATGAGAATGTTATTGGACTATGTGGACCAATCTTAAATAAGCACATCACTAAACTTGGTAAAAAGAACGGATTTCCTTTTTATTTTTAAGCTATGTTAAGTCAAGGAAAAAAACATTCACAAAATTAGATGCCATGTTTTTATTGATAGCTCTTCGAATAAGTTATTTCTTTTCTTTTTTATTAACCTAATCAAAATATGTCGTCTTATTTCTTAGACCATGTTTATCAACAATTTCAAACAACCGGTTGTAGTACATATAAACTGAGATAGAAATGAATATAATACGAAGTATAAAAGAGTGGAGAGAGGAATATGTTGATTGGTTTCAGTGTGACATGACAAGATTGAATGATATTTCTCAAGGTCATCATACGAACTGTTCGTGAAAGAAAAAATATTTTCCTTATGTATTTTTAATTAAATATCATTATCTTGGTCTTTTGTGTACGACAACAGATTGGTTCAAATCGTTGATAAACATGGTCTTAATTGTTTCTTTTTTATTCTCTTACCCATGTAGCATAACTTTTGGAAGATTTGCATATATCCTCATCCATGCTAAGTCAATTGTATATTTGTAACACCCCACTTTGATAAGTGGACCGTTACGCGTATTTATGGCGTGTCATCAAAGCATGCAAGGTAATATGTACTAAAATATACATGACCAAAGGGAAAACCGAAATCAAACATCGGTTCCCAAACATAAGCCCAAAACATAAATAAAGTAAATGAACTAGGAGGACAAGACAAGTGTCAAAACAAGCATAAGTATATGAAGTCAAAAAGGAGAAGACGTCTAAGGCAGCTTCCATCCTATGCACGCCCTCTAACTGCTCAAGTCTGTCCTTGGGTAAATGCCGTTTTGGGACATGGAAAGGAAAGTAACGGCTGAGAAAATACGCTCAGTGAACGGATATATGACATAGTATGAATGACTGAAACATAATAAAGACTTAATAGCAGCGGAAATGTATAAGTCCTAGAAAACCTGAAACATGTTTATAAAACTGGTTTTATAGTTTGAAAAGACTTATGTTTGTATATGAAAACTGTATTAATTCGCCAATAGTCTATATAGGTCATGAGGTTCCACCGTGCATGAATACTTAGAGGGGAGACCTCGTCAAGCAATTAGAGGGGTTGCCTCTAATTAAATAGTCTGGGTAGGAGGGATCAACTCCTTGTGAAGGATGCAAGGCACACATCACATTCACCATGAAAATCCTGTAAAAAACATGTAACAAGGATGCACCAATACGCCCCACATGATAATATAAATATATGGCCAAAACTAAAAAGAGACGCCACGAGCAATCACTCCGCCGTGGGGAAGTCATAACACTGGTGCCTCCAGTGTTATGGTTATGGTACCTTCATAACTAGGTGACACTGGTCATGCATGTATATAGATTAGGTCACTCCGACAATATATTAAGTAGTAACTCATAGTTTAGTTATCTTTATATTAATTAACAAGGAAAGGCCTAGTCCATGTTATGTGTGGACGGCCCAATATGTAATCCCAAGCCCATCTTATGGGCTTGGTATATAAACCCTCTCCATAGATGGAGAGGGAGTGGTTCACTTCATAATTTCACATAGTAGGAAGGTGTTTCTCTTTCACTTTCTCTCTCTAAGTGTGTGTGTTCTCACCATCTCTCTATCTCTTTCTCTCTCTAAATATAAGCAAGATTTACAATATCTTAAAAATGGTATCAAGAGCCATGGGATGATTGTATTGTTTATGTGTTTGTTTTCATAGAGATTCGTGTGTTTTTTTATCCCAATATCCCACGTCCAAATTTTTTTTTGGTGTTTTTTGTGGTTTGATCTTCACCAATATCATCTACATATACGTGTTAGTGATTTGGGTTACTTGGATCGCTCAAAAAGGTAAAAATTTTGAGTGTTTGGATTCATTTTTTGCATCAAAATTCGTATATCTTAAAGTACTATCCGAGATCCTTGTTTTTCTCACAATTTCGCAACATCTGGTATAATTTCGCAATAGTTGGTTATATTGCGAAATTATTGATCTTCTGATTATTGCGAAATCTTGCATTTCTGAGCATTGCGAATTCTTGCTTTCTGCTAATTGCGAAATCTTACATTTCTTAGCATTGCGAATTCTTGCTTTCTGCTAATTGCGAAATCTTGCATATTGATTAATTGCGGAATCTGGTCTATCGGGTAATTGCGAAATCTTTGGGTAGTTCAGGAATTGAGTCCAATTGCGAAATTAAATTAGAATTGCGAAATTGAATCTTCCAAGGTATTGCGGAATTGAAAGTTTCTTTGGATTGCGAAATCTTGTAGTCTGAAACATTGCGAAATCTTCAAGAGTTGCGGAATTACCTCACAATTGCGAAATCTTCCAAGGAATTGCGGATTTGTATCCATCTTAGGATTGCGAATTTGAATCAACTCTAGGATTGCGAAATCATTGAACATAATTGAGGAATCTTCACACATTGTGAAATCTTTGGAATTTTTCAAGATTTTTCAAGATTTTCGAAAAACGTGATTTAGAAAATTTCGAACATTCGTGATAAATTTTGCAGTGGAATTTTGGTTTCTCAAGAAGACAATTTTATGGGATTTTAACATAATTTCTCGACTTCAACACACGACAACAAGCACATTTACTTTCTCTCATTGTTCGATCATCGTTTGTAAATCTTAACTTATCGAAATGGAGTCCACATCTCTTACAGATAAGTCCATCCTTTCTGGTACGGATAATCGTCCACCAATGTTGGAGAAGTCTATGTACGAGGATTGGACTTCCCGAATGGAACTTTACATGTTGAACAAAGAGAATGGACATCTCATTTGGGCATCGGTGCTCAATGGACCATTAGACTATGGTACTGTGACGGAAGGTACAATTACTCGTCCTCTCACAACGGGTGAATTGACTGGAGATATGAAGATTCAAGACAAATGTGATAAGTATGCTACAAACATCATTCTCCAAGCCCTTCCTCTAGATGTCTACAAACTCGTCAACAAACATAAAGTTTCCAAAGAGTTATGGGATAGAATTCATGTTCTAATGCAAGGCACCTCGTTAACTAAACAAGAACGAGAGTGTAAGCTTTATGATACATTTGATAAGTTTGCCTATGTTCCCGGGGAGAGTCTCAATGATTACTATTTGGGATTTACTCTTTTGTTGAATGAGCTCAATACCTATGGCATGGCAATTCCTACGTTTCAATTGAACACCAAGTATCTAAACACCCTTCCACCAGAATGGCGTAAGTACGTGACGGATGTTAAATTGGCTAAGGATTTGCATAAAACCAACGTGGATCAAATTCAAGCTTTTCTTCAACAACATGAATGCCACGTGATCGAGGCTCGATTGTCTACACCACAAGTTCGTGATCCACTTGCCATGTATGCTTCTCAACAAATGACCCCCTAACAAAACATGGCTTACAATTATCAAAAACAATCATACTTGCAGCAGCAACCACAACACACCTATCAGCAACCACAACAACCATCTTATCAACCACTAATGATGCCACAGCAAGCATATTAACAAAGTGTTCTTCCACAGCCTTATCCACAACTACCAGTACATCAGGCATCACCCTCACAAGCTAACACTTCTCTTATGGGCTATACTCCTCAGCAAGGATATTTTCCAATTGAAGCACCACAAGCACACGTCTTCTACTTCAATGAACTTCCACCAATTCAACCACCGGTCTTTACTCTAAATGATACGCCTACTGATGTCTTAAATCATCTCATTGCCTACTTGTCAAAACTTTTTGCTACTAGAGGTTTTCCACCAACGAACAATCAGCTCCGCACCTCTTCAAATCCTCGACAACAAGCCACTGTTCAAGATGGTCAAGTGAGAGTGCAACCTATTCAGGGAAGGCAAAATTCATATGGACCTCCTACAAGGACCGTGAATGCTCAAGCTGTGAATTCTCAAGCTAATGGAAATGGAAGCATTGTTGGTCCACAAAAGGTTTTGATTTGCTACAATTGTAGAGGACAAGGTCATATGGATAGGAAATGTACTCAGCCAAAAAGGAGAAGGGATGCAACGTGGTTTCGTGAGAAGATGTATTTGGTCGATGCTCAGTCTAAGGAGAAGATTTTGGATTCTGAAGAGTTAGCATTTCTTGCAGACCCAGGGGCAGCAGATAATGAAGGCATTGCAGTCGTCTCTACTTCTAATGCGGCATATCAAGCTGATGATCTTGATGCATATGATTCGGATTGTGATGACATTCACTCAGCCCAAGCTGCACTCGTTGCTAATCTCTCTCACTACGGTTCTGATGTCTTCAGTAAGGTACTAACCACATCTAATAATATTCATGCTAATCCACATCATGTTGAGCATGACAATGACAACCTCGAACAGCATTCGGGAACTAGTAACTCAAATGATGCGGTATCCAATCTAACACATTTGAGTGAACCTCAACCAAATGCTACGACGGGTATGGAATCTTATGATCAACGTGATTTGGTAATGGTGCCTAAACATATTATTGATAACATGAATGTGGCTGTTCGATAAACCATAGATATGAATGTCAACCTAACCGCTGAGCTTGCGCTGTATAAGGAAAAGGTCAAAACTTTTGAAATGGTCCCTCAAGCAGAGAAAATAACGTGTTCTGAATTTGACCAATTTCGTTTTGAAAAGATTGAACACTTAAAAGAAATAGAATCATTAAAAGCTAATCTTTCCAATGAATTAAAAGCAAAAGAGTCGGTTGTCAATGATTTTCAGAAACTTAAAATGGATTTCGAAATTCTCGAGTCTAAAAAGTTTGAATCGAAAATTAATGCTACCAAACTTCTTAAATTCAAAGAACAACAGCTTTTAAAACAATACGCTTCCACAGAAAAGGTTCATCTTTTAACTAAATCGTTTAAAGAACTCGAACTTAAGCGTCTTCAAGATTTACCACCTAATCCCGGTTATGCAAAACAAGCTCAGGAATATATTCCTTGTCTCTATGATGTGACCCTAATTGGCAAATCGAAAGAAGCACCTTATGTTCGTAGTACTGAGGAGACACAATCACTTGTGGAAGAAACTCATTCTAAAATGCTTTCAAAATTCCATAAGCTTGATTATGATAAGTATAATAAAGATCAATTTTCTAAAAAGACTCGCATTCGCTTACAAAAGGAATTAACTCAATTATCAGCTTTTGTGCCCCAAAATTTTTCAACAAAAAACCTTCCTAGTACGTCTCCTACACTTGTCAAAAAGGATTTAACTAAGTTAATTCCACCGGTAAGTAAGGTGTCAGATAGCTTAAATGTGGTGCACCAATACTTTGCTGATTTTGACAAGGTCATTTTGGAACGTACGACGGCTTCGGCCATAACGGAAGGTGAATGGAATTTTGAGCACACTAGAGCTGCATTTCGAGACGAAATTGTTCCGTTTGTAAAGAATGTTAAAGCTTGTCTTAGTAATATTGATCAAGATTTGCTTTTGGAAATAGAAGAAGTTAGACGTGTTTTCAATGAAATGGATGATGCTTATGAAAACAGTTTACTTGAAATAGAACGAGTTTCACGCCAAAATGATCAGCTTCTGAAGCAAGTGATGTCTTATGATATAGTTTCCGTCTGTGTGAATGAAAGTGTTGATAATGATTCTATTGTGCATAATGTTGAATCTGTGGATAATGTGGTAGATAGTACTTGTCACGAATCTGACGCTGAATTTTTAAAGCTTCAAGATTCATATTCTTCGCTTTCAAAACGTTTTGCTGAGATTCAAACACATAGTATTTCGCTTGAATGCAAGCAACAATTTATTCAAGAAATCTTTGAAACGTCATTCGAAGGTGTTAATATCGATGATGCAAATTTTCAAAAGAATTTTCAATTGAATTTACAATCAAAACAGTGTCAGCCAAGTGACAAGGTTGCTAAATCATTGCCAATAGACATAGAAAAATCTAAGGAGATTCGTTGTGTGAACGTACTTGAGGCCGCTGAGAATTTTAAACTTGATCTAGATAATCGAGTTTCTAAGATTTTGTCCAAAGTTGATAACTTAAAACAGAAAAATACACGACTCTTCGATTCAGTAAAGCCGTACGTGCTAATACCACTGCACAGAATCAATCATTGATTGAACAATTGAATCAAAAGTCGGTGGAAATATATGATTTGAGGGAACAAATTTGTGATAAAAATCTGGCTTTGACTGATTTAAAGGAAACACTTCGTACTCTAGAAGGTAAGAATGTTGTGGATAATGCAGCCACTGTCTCAACACCGTCCTCCAGTGCAACCAAAAGGAACCTCATTGCCGTCACACCATTTAACAAGGGCCCTAGGACTAAACCATCTCAAACATTGGTCACTAAAGATAAGGAAAAATCAAAACCAGCTTCTGATATTCCCGTGTTGCCTTCTACAGGAGTAAGAACCACTACTAAGGCTCAAAGATCTAAGATTAAAAGAAACAAGAAGAACGATAGGATCTTGCCTCCATCTAGTAGTCCAGTGAAGAAGAAAGTAGAAGCCCATCCTAGGAATGTTATTTCTGTTTTGAATAAAAAGAATCATGTAGCTAAACCTAAAGGCTCTGCGGTTGTGCAGCGTTCTAAGCCTAATGTGAATTCTAATTTGAAATGTTGGAATTGCAATGAATGTATGTTTTCTAGTCGTCATGATTCTTGCCTTATTGACCATGTGAATAAGATGAATGCCCGTAAAAAGGGTTTAGAATGGAAACCGACTGGGAAAGTGTTAACCCAAGTTGGTTGGTTGTGGCGCCCCACTGGTAGAACTTTCACTATAGTAGGAAATGCGTGCCCTTTAACTAGGATCACTCCCGCTACAGCGAAGAAAGAGTGCCCTTTAATTAGGATTACCAAGGCTACCAAAACACAAGCGTGTACTTCAACTAGGAACACTGACACTAATGTAGGAACAAAGTGCCTTTAAATGGGACTACTCCCACTGTAGTGCCCGCTAATACTCCATAACCTCAGAAAGTTGGAACAGTGAAACCTGTTAGTGGTAAAACCCACACTAGAAAACACAGGAAATCTAAGGGTCACACAAATGTTAGCAATTCTGATAATATTATATCTGTATCTACTAACAATCCGGAACCAATAGTTTCCAATGCTTTGTCTACTGTTATTGTTGAAAACAGGTGGTCCAAATTGTTCTCTGGTATTTGGACTCTGGTTGCTCCAAGCATATGACCGGAGATCGCTCTCAGCTCAGAAGTTTCGTCAGCAAGTTTCTTGGTACGGTTCGATTTGGTAATGATCATATTGCAAAGATAATGGGTTACGGTGAATATCATATTGGGAATGTAATAATTTCAAGAGTGTATTATGTGGAGGGTCTTGGTCACAACTTATTTTCTGTGGGACAATTTTGTGATGCAAACCTAGAAGTTGCTTTTCGAGAGCATACCTGCTTCATTCGTAATTTGGAAGGGGTTGATTTATTGAAAGGTACTCGAGGGAATAATTTGTACACTTTGTCTCTACAAGATATGATGGCCGCTTCTCCCGTATGTCTTCTCTCCAAAGCATCGAAGACTAAGTCATGGTTATGGCATCGACGGTAATCTCATCTTAACTTTGACGCTATTAATCATTTGGCGAAAAACGAACTTGTTCGTGGTCTTCCTAAACTTACATTTCACAAGGATCATTTGTGTTTCGCGTGTACAATGAGGAAGAGCACTAAGAAATCATACAAACCCAAGACTAAAGACACCAACCAAGAGAAACTTTATTTGTTGCATATGGATCTTTGTGGGCCAATGCGTGTTGAAAGTCTTGGTGGTAAAAAGTACATCCTCTTCATAGTGGATGATTACTCTCGGTTTACATGGGTGAAATTTCTTGCAACAAAAGATGAGGCACCTAAAGTCATTATCGATTTTCTCAAGATGATTCAAGTGCGTCTCAACACTACTGTCCGACGCATTCGTACAGATAATAGAACCGAATTTGTGAATCAAACCTTGCGTAAGTATTATGAAGAAGTTGGCATATCTCGTGAAACATCTGTTGCTCGCACTCCACCACAAAACAGTTTCGTTGAAAGGCGAAATCGCACAATTATGGAAGCAGCTCGAACGATGTTAATTTACGCAAAGGCTCCATTATTTTTACGGGCAGAAGCAGTAACTACAGCAGTATACACCCAAAACCGGTCACTAATTCGTAAACGCCATGGTAAAACACCTTATGAGCTTCTCCATGGAAAAGTACCAGATTTATCATATCTTCATGTATTTGGTTCTCTTTGCTATCCAAATAATGATGGTGACAATTTGGGAAAACTTCAACCAAAGGCTGATATTGGTATTTTCATTGGTTATGCACCCGCAAAGAAAGCATACCGAATCTACAACCGTAAATATCGCAAGATCCTCGAAACTATGAATGTTGATTTTGATGAGCTGACAACAATGGCTTCTGAGCAAAGCAGCACTGAACCCGCACTTCATGAAATGGGACCCAGTAACATTAGCTCTGGTCTTGTCCCAAACAACCCCACTTCATCATCACTTACACCACCGACTAGGACTGAATAGGATACGTTGTTTCAACCGTTCTTTGATGAATTTTTTACTCCTCCAAGTATTGTTGCTCCAGAACCTGAGGTAATAGCTCTGGTAACCGAAGTTGTCGCTCTAGCAACCGTTGCGCAATGAGATACGTCTGCACCTACAATTGGTCAAGATATACCTTTAACGAGTTTCAACCAACACATGTTTCAACTACCCATGTCATGCCTATTGATGATGAAGAGGATGATGATGATCACGACTTGGAATTCGCTCAAATGCGTGAACTTCCATTCTTTGGTGTACCAATTCCCGACCCTAATCAAGTCGAGTCTTCCACTTCAGAGGAAGCTCCTACTACGGTTTACTCCAATCCACGGATTCGTGAACATGACAACAAGTGGACAAAGGATCATCCTATAGATTCTATTATTGGTGACCCTAATCGTCTGGTATCTACACGAAGTCAGTTACAAGAAAGTGCAATGTTTTGTCATTTTGATGCTTTTCTCACTGAAGTTGAACCTAAGACATGGCAAGAAGCTTTTACCCAATCCTGTTGGATAGAAGCTATGCAAGAAGAGCTTAATGATACGTCTTGATGTATGGGAACTTGTCCCATGCCCAGATAAAGTGCAGTTACTCACTTTGAAATGGGTTTACAAGGTGAAACTCGACGAGTTAGGCGGAATATTGAAGAACAAAGCTCGACTAGTAGCTCGTGGATACAAGCAATTATTGGGCATCGACTTTATGGAATCTTTTGCACCTGTTGCCCGTTTGGAAGCTATTAGACTATTCCTTGCTTATGCAGCCCACATGAATATGATTTTCTATCAGATGGATGTGAAGATGGCATTTCTTAATGGTGAAATCAAGGAAGAGGTCTATGTTCAACAGCCGGATGGTTTTGTGAATTCTAAATATCCTAATCATGTGTACAAGCTTAAAAAGGCTCTCTATGGATTGAAGCAAGCTCCACGCGCATGGTATGATCTATTGTCACAATTTCTCATCACACAAGGCTTCGCTAAAGGCAAGGTGGACCCCACGCTGTTTATTCAGAAACGAGGTAAAGATATGATTATGGTACAAATATATGTTGATGATATTATATTTGCAGCCTCGACTCAAACCTTATCGGATGAGTTTGGGACACTCATGTCTTCCAAGTTTAAGATGTCAATGATGGGCAAGGTATCATTCTTCTTAGGACTTCAGATATCTCAGAGTCCTAGAGGCATCTTTATCAATCAATCCAAGTATGCCCTTGAATCTCTTAAGAAATATAAGATGGAATCTTGCGACCCCGTGGATACTCCAATGGTGGAACGAACTAAGCTTGATGAAGATCCATATGGAGTTGCCGTTGATCCGACACTTTATCGTGGAATGATCGGTACTCTTTTGTATATCACAGCTAGTCGACCTGATCTTCAGTTTGCTATATGTATGTGTGCTCGGTATCAAACTCGACCTACTGAGTTACACTTGGCTACTGTGAAACGGATCTTTCGATATCTTAAAGGAACCATAAATCGGGGACTTTGGTATTTGAAGTACTCTTCGATTGCACTTATGGCATATGCAGATGCGGATCACGCGGGTTGTCAAGATACAAGGCGTAGCACGAGTGGAACTTTGCAACTACTAGGAGATCGACTAATCAGTTGGGCATCGGAAAGGCAGAAAAGCGCTGCAGTTTCAAGTACGGAAGCAGAATACATAGCTTTGTCCGGTTGTTGTGCTCAAATCCTTTGGATGAGATCGCAATTAACCGACTATGGTCTAGGTTTCAACAAAATTCCGATGTACTGTGACAACAAGAGTGCAATTGCCTTATGCTGCAACAACGTTCTATTCTCCCGGTCGAAGCACATTGACATTCGCTACCACTTTATCAAGGAGCAAGTGGAAAATGGAGTAATAGAGCTTTACTTTGTCCGATCTGAGTATCAATTGGCGGATATTTTCACGAATGCTTTAGATCGCGCTCGAATTGAATTTTTGGCCGACAAGCTAGGAATGAGAACATTCTCTCCTGAGACTCTAAAGGAACTGGCAGATGAAGCGAAAGAATAGTGGTGGTAAACTATTCTCCGTATCCTTGGTGATCATTCGTATATATTGTTTATATTTTTATCCACAAAAGCAAAATACAAAAATATAAAACCATATAAAAACCATAAAAATTGAAAAATGCAGAAAAATCCAAAAATATTTTTACTTTATTTTGCAAAGGCATGTCTTTTGGTACGATAATATTTACGGCCTTAGAAATGTTGATTAATATTGACACGGCGCCATGAATAGAGTTCGTACAAAAGCTGTGAATATTTCATAGAACATGCCCATATGGCTTGTAGTTATTTCATACTGCAACCCGGTTTTCACATTACAGTCAAGTATTTCTTATGAAAACTTTGACTCAACAACGGGAATTAATTTTCTCGGGCAAGGTTTACTTTAAAGCCTTGTAAGGGATTAAGTTTACTTTATAACTTGGTCTAACACAAATCAATGTACGATTCAGTGCATTTATTTTTTAAAAGAAGAGAAGTCTTGTTTTTATGAAGTTATCATCTCTACAACCATAGCAATCTACAATTGGTATCTACATACTCGACGATATGACTACTCAACCGACGACTACAGCTCTTTCAATAGAACACGGGTCAACAATTGAGGGGGAGAAATTGTCAAGCATTCAGAATCTTCGATGCCGAAAGTGCCAAGCTCACAAGTTGGTGTCAAGACAACAATACCAATCGTACATGTGGTGTCAAGAGATGACTTCAGACGTGACGAGCCGACCAACATTTGCAAACAGAACCATTTGATCCTATCATATGATGTTCTCATCAATCAGGTCCAACCTTGTCAATTCTTTCTAATATGGTGAATATGTGATTGTTTTTACAAATCGGTATCATATCTCATACATTTGGTATCATGAAGATAAAATGAACTTGCATTTTTCTTCCCAAAAGCTAAAACTACATTAAATCAATTGATATTAAAAACATCGATTGGGTTGATATTTTTAATATGGGGGAGAAAATGTGATTTAATATTGGAAATTATCACAAATGGTTTGACTTAATGTGATAGCTCATCCCGACATGTGCGATATGTTTTCGAGTATCGTGGCATATGTTAAGGGGGAGCAAAACGGATTTGCACATAAAAATGGATTTCATGGTGACATATACTTACCCAAAACCCATTTATTTCACGACGATGAAGATTGTGGTGACATAAGGATGGTAGGATAGGTTAAGTCCAATGATTCTTCCAAAACCGGAGGAATCTTCCCAAGGACATTCCATAGCTAGAAATAGTAGTCCTTAGGAAAGATGGGGAAGATTGTGAACGTAGCTGAATGCCGACCAAGTACTTAAGTTAACACTGGAACAATCACAACAAGGTGCTAGTTATGACGTATTGGTAAGCATTGAAGGGGTTGAAGAATGAAAAAGAATTGTAAAGATAAAGGGTCTGAAGAAAGAAGCCCTCCTTACAACCTTAGGCAGAAACCTGCTCAATACATATGCTATTGAGATCATTTTAATGATGCTCGATATTGAAGATAGACATCATGGACCCAGTGATGCATTGCACAAACCATCCCAGCTTACTCAGATATCTCTTAAAAGGTATTTGTTTTATTCACACGGAGACAACACATTATCTATCGATTTATTCACTCCGAATAAATTGGTATTGAAATGGTGGCACTCCTCTCCAGCCTCTGATCACTAAAATCCAAAATGCACGATCGAGTCTAGAGCCATTTGAGATCATCAAATATCTCATTAGGACACACTTCCATATTTCCTTGCTTCTTCACACTCTGTGAAAAGTAAGAAAGATATTAAGAGTCCTACGCAAAATCTTCATGATCTTGCCTGAACATCCGAGTAATACGAAAGTATTTACAATGAAGATGGAAATCCTTCTTGAGCGAATATCAAAAAGCTCATGGTAGGTGACTTGTGCGATTCCTAATGAATCAAACTTGTGATAACTAGAGAGCAACAACTGTTTTATTCTTAATTGAATTTAAACATGTTCCAGGCCTCTATGCAATATCTCAGTGATCTTGCCAGAACACTCAGAGTGACACTCTATAGTGTTCACAGTGATGAGTGGAAATCCTTCTAGTGTTAACCTCAAACAGCACTTGGTAGGTAACTTGCAAGATTCAATATGAATCAAGCTCGTGACAACTAGAAAGCAACGATGGTGCGATTCTTTAATGAATCAAACTTGTTCCAGGAATCAGAATTGACGGCTTCAATCATGCGGATAATTTTATCCAAATGATTCACTATTTATGTTCGCAGTCAGCTTTGGACGGTCGAGTAAAGAGAACAGGTTTATCCACGAAATCTTTTCAAGGAGATTTTTAATTAAATCTACCTGCCATAAGTACGATATTTTATATCGTCCAACAGTCTTCACCGACCGGAGGTAAAATGCTACCGAATCAGAATGAAATGTTCAAAGCCATTTCGTTCGTGTCTACTTATGTTGCGGAATTTGAAGACGGTGGCGTTGCGGAATCCCAGAAGAAGTCGTCCCCACATGCTTATACTTTATGCACCTAATACCTCATCAAATTCAAGAAAGCCTAAAAGTTAAGTCTTCCGTTGTATCGAACTCTGAAGCTTTCAAGAATTACGAAGGTATAAGTATGTGGGACATGAAGTCACGAAGAGGCGAATATAACAAGTGATGGATGCACAAGATCAAGGCAAGAGATAAGTGCTCAAGATTGATATCAAAGATCACATCAGCATGTTCACCAGAAAAGAAAAAGAAAATAAAGACGAAGACTACGAGCTCAAGACAAGCATAGTATGCTAGGTTTATTTTATTATTGTAACTTGGGTAACGCCCTTGTTTGGAGTGACCTCCCTTAGGGGGAGATTGTTGGAAATACGTTTTTACGTATTTAGGAAGATTCGGTCACTCCGACAATATATTAAGTAGTAACTCGTAGTTTAGTTATCTTTATATTAATTAACAAGGAAAGGCCTAGTCCATGTTATGTGTGGACGGCCCAATATGTAAGCTCAAGCTCATCTTATGGGCTTGGTATATAAACCCTCTCCTTAGATGGAGAGGGTGTGGTTCACTTCATAATTTCACATAGTAAGAAGGTGTTTCTCTTTTACTTTCTCTCTCTAAGTGTGTGTGTTCTCACCATCTCTCTGTCTCTTTCTCTCTCTAAACATAAGCAAGATTTACAATATCTAACAATTCTAACATAAGTAATCAAACATATAAAACAATACTGGGAAAACAGTTGGCTGCAAACGGGAAATCCTAATAAGGAAAGAATGTCCATACTGAAGGACGGGAAATCTGTACCTTGTGTCCAGTGAACGAGGAAAGACGAAAGGATGAATAGTCCTACTCCGACCTCGCTAATGCTACATAAATAAGGGACATGTATAAGTATTCTGGTTACTGAGTACGTAACTGGTTACTCCATGTTTTTAGCTTGTTTTATATGTTCTTGTCTTGTTTACTGTTTTAAATGTAGATAATGTATAAATCATGTATTTCACATATTTTGATTAAGTGTTATCTCGTATTCTGGTATTATTATACTTGTTGTGTAATAATAAGTAACTTTCTAAAATAGCAGGTTTCCTAAAATAGAAAGTTTCCAAAAATAGAAAGTTTCCAAAAGTAGATCAGTTTCTCAAAATAGACCAGTTTCTAAAAATAGTAAGTTTCCTAAAATAGAAAATTTCCATATTTAGAAATAATTTGGATTAATAAGCTAATAATATAAACTAATGATTACTGGTTAGAAATTATAAGTCATGCAATAATAGTATAGTTTATTAATTAAATGTCATGGTAATTAATAAACTACAGGTTATATGATTTAGTTAAATTAAGACATATAAAGTACATAGGTTAATCATGTATTAATAATTTATTAATAATAACCTAAGTCATGATTTATTAATTAATTATAGTCCATGTTTTAATAATTAATTAATAAACTATAGTCTAAATTAATTACCAAAAATACTTAGGTTAAAACATATATTATTTATTAAAAATGAAATATAACCTAAGTCCATGATTAAATTAAATTAATTATTAGACATGTCTAATTAATTTAATAATTTTTGTAAAAATATAACTAAAGTTTAAATAACATAGCCTAACTTGACAAGATTAAATCAATATTAATTAGATTAAATAAAATTAATATTGCATGATTAATTTAATATCATAATTAAATTAATTAAAATAACTTGTAAATGATGAATCAAACATCCCCTTTTAATTCCTTAAATTGTTAGCCAAACACCCTAAATGAAACCATCACCCAAAGACCCCTGCCCCCTTTTTGTGTTGCTGTTGGCTGCCACTGCCTGGCCTGGGTTTCCCACCGGCAGTGGCTGTTTCCCCCTGCTCGAACCAATTTCCCACCGGGACCACAAGGGTCTCGGTTCCCACTGCCTGACCAAACTCCCTGTTGGGGTTGCCACCGATAGACCAAACCAAGCCAATACCCACTAAGGGCTGCGGCTGGTGGCAGATTATTACCACCGAGACCATGAATGGTCTCGGTTTATGCGTGCAACAACCACGAACAATCTGCCCAAACCCGAATCCCTTCATCCCTCTTATTTTAACACGTTATTAATTCCAGATCATGAATTCTTGGTTCATTAATCGTATCAGAAAGAGGAAGAGATCAAAAGAATTACCTATTTTCGTGCTAGGGTTTAAAGAATTAACATACGAGTAACACACCTTGTTCTCTGTGATGTGGGAAGTGACGAAAGAGAAAGCCGAAAAGAAAACAATCGAGTTGTTTTAGTTTTGAGGGTTTTATGAAAACATCCCAAAATAAAAATACTCCCCGTCCCTTTTTGTCTATAAACGGCCTAGGGCTTTCATATGGGCCTTAAGCCCATTCACTCCTCTTTGGACGCCAGCCCATAACATTCCCCTTTAGTTTTTTAATTTTCGTGTGATAAGTACGTACGCGTGTTCGTGAATATAATTGTCGTGTATTATTTTCCTTGGATTGTATTATACATACCATACGTAAATACATATTAGTATACGTAATTACTTGTCGTGTTTAGTTAATATACGTAACTATCATATTAAATATTTGTGTCGTGTGTCGTATGTTAAATAATCGTAAAGTTTGAATTTGTACGTAATTTCATGTAATTAGTATTCTAGGGTTTTTAAAGCGGGTTTTACAACTCTTCCCCCTAAAAAGAATAATTCGTCCCCGAATTATAGATAACGGTAAGGCTGAAAAGAACATGGATGCGACATGACTGACAAGGAAATGGAACGTGACGTGCCTGAAAAGAACATAACTGAATAATGGAGGGATGAGAGGATAAAATCCGGATGGACTCCTCCGTTTCCAAGTGGTTTCCCTCTCGGAACAGTTTAAGATCTTGACACAAATGATAAATATTGGTCTTCGTGACCTCGACTTGATAATACATACAAGTTCCTGGTTATCAACGTAAGATAGATCCTCCTGAATTTGATCGAGTGGATGAAAGTTAACGTGCGAGGTTAAATGCAATGATACGATGTAAAATACTCTGGCAAGCTGACATTAATAGCATCCTAGCAATGATGTGCGAGACATACTGAAACGTAGTACGTGAACAATTGTGAACGTGATACGTGAACAATTGTGAACGTGATACATGGAGATATGGTGAGTGTAATATAAGAAACATGTGGTGGAAAATGATACGTGCAACTTATCGTGTACGTGATATGAGGAACGTGGAATGAACATGACATGTGAAACATATCGTGAACATGAGATAACTGAAGAGGTAACACCACTGATATAAGATGATGAAAAGTTTATTAGACTTGAGTCTGGTCTCCCAAGCTTCTACAAAACTTTCCAAAATGAAAAAGAAACGTAAATCGTAAGCCATGATACGATTATGAACGTGAACAATGTCATGAACGTGAGTGCGAAAGCAAGTCGTAAAATTAGACAAGGACATAAACATGACAATTAATGCGAATGTGCACCTCTGTCTGGTCTGATAGCTGGAGAAGCATTAAGTGATCGGATGATCTTTGGCTGGAAACATCTGATTATTTGCTGACTGTGAAATCCTTGCGGATGGCAGGATCTTGCAGACTTAGTCAAACTATTGATGACGCCCCGGTAGCATCATGCTTCCTCGGAGTTTGCGGAATTCCGGTAGCAAAATACATGGGGATCTTGTCACTTCTCCGTTCATAAGTTTCTCATGGTGGAAAATAAATCCTAGTCCATTGGTGTTGTATCTTAGCCTGCTGGTATGTCAGGTACTTAGGTATGAATGTAACCGTATCTTGCTTCATAGAAACTGGATATATAAAAGTTTGGAACACCATGAGTCTTTATAAACTAGACTTCACTTAGGGTAGGATCCTCTGGAACACATAATTTAGTGTAGGATTCTCTCCTTTACGCGTAAGCAGAGTCATGGTAGGATTAACAGTGGGAATCAATGTGATTCAGCGTGTCATTAAAATCAACCAGAATTTGTGCTAGGAAAATTTGGGTGAAATTTCTTCTGTCGTAGTATTTGTAACATGGTACGAATGTGTTATTCGTGCCCTTCTCAAGGCTTAGAGAAGATCAGGTTGTCATTGATGAGAACAATAACGAATTTGATCATGAGTTCAGGAAACTCCATCCATCAAGTCCCTAAATGCAGTTGGTACTCTCGTGAGACTAAAACAAAATCATGAATTTAGCATGACCAAATCTTGTACGAGTAGCAGTCATGGAAATGTCATGCTCTTCCACTCGCCACTGTTCGATCTTGGAATCGTGTTTAGTACCTTATAGTCGATCAAACTCGTCGTTAATACATAGAGGAGGATAACGGTCATATATGATGATTTTTTTAAATCGACGGTGGTCGACATATAATCTCGTGTTACCGTTCTTCTCCTAGAAGGGTCTTTTGGAATTATATAGAAAGATTCTGGGAAAAATTGGATGGTTGTAAATAAAAAGGAATTCCAAAAGTCGTGTCATCAATAATAGCTGAAAATCTTTGCAGTCATAGGGTAACAAACACGTGCTTGTAAAGCATAAATAAGTTGTACATATTTTCCTGATGGAAAACAATGTTGCAAGTATTCAGGAGCCTGAACATCGTTGTACATGATCTGGCATGAATGGCGACCAATCGTAGCATGGTGTGTTGTTCATAGTCCATAGTCAGGATCGTATTTAACTCACATCCGTCCTAGGTAAGTACGTTAGCATATTGGATCTTATCGTTAGACTACTAAAGGAAAAACCTCCGTATACATGGGTGATACGAATGGCGTACTTAATGGTCATGAATATATGAAATATGAAATCAAGAAATGAAAGTGTCATGAAACAAACGGAACAGATCTCACTGAATGTGTTTTGCCTGTCTCACGCAGAATGAATCCTACGTATCCAAACGTGAATACTACGCCATTGTTGGTACTGAAATTCTTGTGGCCTGATTAATACATGGCACAACACAATGGATATACCCTTTGGAGGATACCCTGAATTTCTTAGGGCTGTTTCAGAAGATATATTTGAGTCATGTGTCTTGACTCGTGTCTTGAGAAAATATGTTTATGACATGTGTCTTGACTGGTGTGTTGACATGTGTCCTCAGAAAATATACGTGAGACATGTGTCTTGACTGATGTCTTGACATGTGTCTCGAGGTGTGAAACGAATGAAACTGAAACTATTAGGTTATCATGTCAGAATTGGCGGATCAGTTGGACTGCTGACCCTTTGCATTTCTGATCACGTCCGTGACCGGTGTTCTGTTGTGATTGCTAGGATAGTTGCTGTCACAGTAGTGGTTACTATCGTCTTGCCTGTCAGTTCCATGATGGGTCATTCTTATGAAGATGATTCATGTAACTATTCAGCTGAGTGGCCGGCTGGTACCGGTTCTCACTCATATGACTAAAAGGACAACTGAATGACGTGTGACATATAACTAAAAGATAGGGACATGGAGTGTGATGGAAATTGTCTGGTGGTGAAGCATCTTCTCTTCCGATCGCTTTGATCTAACACCTTTGTCTTCGTCTTGTAGGATCTTACAGGTTGTGAACAACATCAGCATCTCGTAGCGTCTTCAAATAATCAGCAGCATCAACAATTAGTAACCTTTCCAAGTTATGAACGGCGTCAGCATCTTGTAGAATATCAAGAAGTGAAATACGCCTGGGATGATTTAGAATCAACCAGCGAATACTCGTGGGGTATCGTAAGTGAAATACTCATGGATTATGGTACGTGTAATTGATGTAGTATTTTTGTATATACTTTATTTTAGGAAAAACAAAGCAACACAAAAGTCGTTGGTAAGTATTAGTAATTACGTTTTAGGAAAAACGCAAATACCGACAATCGAGTTCGTTCTCGAGGAGGTATGGTGTTTAGCCAACAAATAGATACGTTATTTAATCGAGTGATTACGTTTTTGGAAAGACGAAAAGAAAAGAAAAAGGAGACGAGTTACGTTAAAAACGGAAGAAAACGCGCGAACGTACGAACGTAAAAACGCGCGAACGTACGAACGTAAAAACGCGACCCAACGAAAAACTTCACCTAAAATTTAATTAAAAATCACTAAAATGTTTTAAAAATCCTAACTAAGAAAAATACGCAAACCAAAAATTTTGAAAACTTTAAAATTAATTTATATTAATTTTTGAAGTTAAATAAAAATCCTAAAAAAATAAAATAACTAAGAAAAGGAAAAAATTCATATTTTTACTTTTGAAAACCTTAAATATATTATTTAAAAATTAAATAATATTTTTTGAAAATTTTAAAATTTACTTTCCCATTTTTAAACTAATTAAAACGGAAAAAAAAATGAATAAAAAAAATACGAAAATAAAAGCAATAAATTTGAAAAAATTAATTTAAGTCCTAAAAGTTATATACTATGTTGGAAAAATAAGCTGGACTAACCAGCTTATCTAATAAGCTCGAAAATCTGCGAATAAGCTACAATATTATATAAAAACAATTAACTAAAAAGAAAAAACAAAAGCGTATACAAAATAAACAAAAGAAAATGTTTACAAAAAGAATCAGCAGAGGAGATGGTTAGGGTGAGCTTCTGCTGCGTCTGTTTGTGATGTGAAGGTCTGGGGTTCGAGCCTAGCTTCTCCTTTTTTCTTCTTTTTCTTTTCCTTTTGTGTCAGGTGTTCAATAACAGCAATGTAAAGGAAAAGAATGGGTATACTAAAACACTATATCTTTGTAGGGCAGATGGTTTAAGGAGAGAGTGATGTGTCTGTATGCAGCAGATGGGAGTGGGTTCAAACCCGACTGCTGTCCTTTTTCTGTTATTCTTTTTTTTTTATGAGACAATAAGCAGCTCAAAGAAACAATTGGCTTTTTGTTTTTCTTGGCTTTCACTATCACTAAAGCATATAAAACATAAAAAAAATGCAGCAAAAACAAAAGCAGGTATGAACTTTTTGGTTCTTTTTAGTTTACTGTATGGTTAAGGACAGTGGGCACAAGGTACAAAAAAAAGTCTATTACTTGCTGTTAACAAGGCACCGAAAACACCAACTACACGCCACAAATTAAATACAAAAGACTTATACTTTTTGGTTTACTTGTGGGTGCACCGGTTAACAAACACCAACTCAAAATACTCACATCCAACACCATGTAAACACACCACGAGTTTTGGTGTGTGCTCATTCAAATACAAAGGACCAGCAGGTCTTACACTGTTTCACTTTGGTAACTTATTTTTGGCCTTCGTTTCTTTTGGTAATGAGACAATGGGGCACCCCCGCAAGCGTTCGTGCTTGTGGGGAGTCCCTGATATCACGCAAAGGAGCAAATTAGCAAGCCAAGATCAATAGAGTATGCAGCGACTAATAGTCACCCAAAGAAAAGCATAGCAGTGGGTCACGTAGCAAGCAAATAAACACCCCTATTAACACACCAAAGACAAACAGTAGGCTATCAATAAGCAAACAAACACTTCACAGGCCGATATCAAACAGTGGGTGAGCTCAAATAACACAAAAAAGATCAGTGAACTTATTGTGGAAATT
This sequence comes from Glebionis coronaria, assembly GCA_025667525.1. Taxonomy (NCBI): domain Eukaryota; kingdom Viridiplantae; phylum Streptophyta; class Magnoliopsida; order Asterales; family Asteraceae; genus Glebionis; species Glebionis coronaria. The sequence goes on along the minus strand of CM046875.1, from coordinate 622,249,079 downwards.
TTTTAACCACCAAATGCTTCTCTTTGTTTTTCCTTTTTGGATCTCTTTATTTAAAAAAAAATAACTACTTGCAGCTATATGATAAACTAGCTACACTACTACTATTACTACTACTTGCGTTTTAGACATAATGTATGATTTTCATCGCAAAATGGGACGTTTAGGTTCATAGAATAAGAACACGTGAATGCTTCGTTAGAAATAATTTCATCGTCCTCGATTTTCACTCCAATTCCATGCCAAGCGTGCAACGAGATCATTGTCATTATAAGTTAGTAATGCTAACACTACTCATATGCCCTAATCACGTACTTATCCTCCCATTATTCCTAAGTTGTATCTCTTATATTTTATTTTGTCTTGAATGTTTCACGAGGATACATTGTTGACTTATGCGATAATAGAGATTTAGGTCTAAAAATAGAGTCCTAACGGTGTAACCAAAATCATTAAATTAATAATTCATCCTAATAGACAGCGATGTCAAAAAATTAAGTCAACAAGAAGGATCGATAAACACGATTTTATAACGGTTTTGAACATGAGACTTATTACCAAGACTTTTATACGTCCCCTAACGGAAGGGCCTTATTATCTTTGGTTTACCTGCATCTTTTATTCAACTTCGCCATGAAGCTTTTATTATGACTTCGGTCTTGCCTTGCCTTTTATTATCCGCCTCATCGGTGGTTTTATTAGCCAAATACGTATATCCTCACGCTAAGGCGAATTTTGGATCTTTAAAGCTTCGAAGATTAAGGCTTGATTCACTTTCAATTTTGCATAGATTTTTCGGCCTTGTGAGCTTCAAATTTTTGCTTAATTTAGATGAGCACTTGAAATCTTATTATTAGGTGAAGCTTTCGATTATTCGGGTGCCAATACTTCAAAACCGTGACGCTGGCGATACCTTAATGTTTTCCCAATTTAATTACATGGAATCTACTAAAACAAATTAGAAACCAACAATAGTGACTAAACCGCTAAATCAATATTTATTAACAGTTTATTATACAAAAGCGTGGGGAGAATAAGCTAATAATTACTACACATGAGATCGTGATGATTACGAGACTTATAAATAACTCTATCATTTCTCGTCCTCATTTAAGAGACTTAGCCTAATATAAAGTTAAGGAATCAAAGCTAAGTGCTCAACACGCACGGTCGAGTCAAAAAAGACTCTTATTCTCGCCATCGGAAAACCTACATTCGTGTTTTAAACACTTATGAAAAATGAGAAATTTTTTAAAATTTGGCCATTTTTAGCCTTATTTTGCAACAAAACAATAAACAAAAAGATAATCTTTGGAAAGCGTGAAGGTTTGGCAAGGCAAGTATCTATCCACCCCCCCCCCTATACTAAAGTTAAACATTGTCCTCAATGTTTCGAGTCTAAGGGTAGAATACCCCCATACTAGAGACGTAGTCGAATGCTTAATCTAGCATGGAAAGGGTGGAACCATTAAATCAATAGCCGTTTATGAAGTGTGCTAAAAACGTAAGGTTAGAACATCAAAGGATACATCATGTGGATATTGAGAAATTCTTCCAAAGCAAACGATCAAGGCTCACGTAAAACGAACACGAGAGGCTTGAATCGTGAAGATGATCATCTAAAAACCACAATTCACAAACAACCACGGAACAAAGGTTGGAAGGGCAGAAATCCCCTCATTAGGTTAATTAAAAAGCAATAATATTTACAAGGATAAGCATGGGAACTCCCCCACGAGGCACCTTGTTTTTGATAACCGAGTCAAAAGCTCGACTCGAATCCCCATAAATGTGATCATTTAGGGATAATCATGGTTCGGTCATTTTTGGTGGGACTTACATGTAATCAAGGCCCAAAAGCAACCGTGAATAAAGGCAAAGCCTTTATACCGGGATCAAAGATCGTATCCTCACATTTTGTTGAAAATAAAACACGCAAAGCCGGAGGATACGTCTTGTAAGGAAGAAAACTCCTTACGACGTAGGTAAACTCATCATATCCGAGGGGATGGGTAGGGATACTTTGAAACGAAGGTAGAATTGAAAGAGAATTGCTCAAAATAGGAGTTTCAAAACTTCCCCCCGGATCGAAGGCAAAAGCCTCATTAAAATCCTCACTCCCATCAAGAGGCGGTCCATCAGTGAACCCCTCGAGAATGGAAACGTCATGAGTAGAAAGAGTAGTCTCAACCGTATGAGACGTCGGGAGGGTGACTAGCAAATCCGGCTCATCGAGTTTAGAGTCCTTAGAATCCTCACTCTCGATGTCCTCGAACGTCTCATCAAAGAGAGGATTTACGTCACCAAAAATGAACGCGTCATCAAATTCGAATAAAGGGTTCGAAAAGATTTTAAAATCGGTATTTTGAACGTCCTTGTCGATTAGTGACTCGTCATCACTAACGGAAAAATCATCGTCATTGAAAAGAGGGTTCGAAAAAGTCGTTGATTCTCTCCCCGAAGTGTCAATGGGAGAGACACCATCACGTGATATAGAATCACACTCACTATTATGATTTGCCTCGCTAGAATCTTCGTGGAAAAATTCATCGAGAGCAAAATCACTTACCTCATCTTCGGAGAAAACCGTAGGCTCACTTTTGGATTGGAATAGGGATCTCGACACTAGTATTAGTGCTAAGATTCGTCTCCCCCATACTTAGAGAGGCATCGGGTTCCGTAGTGGGTATAGGAGTAAAAGGCTCTTCATTTGAAGATTTTGCCTTAGTAGTTTCGACATCGGCGTCGAAAAATGTATCAATGTGAGCAAGGCCATCGGCGAACTTCTCACATGATAAATCCATAAAAGGCTCGTCACGAGACGTTGTAGCCTTGATGGTTTCAAATTGGTCCTTCGGAGGGATCGAATGCGGGTTCTCAAACGACGTAGAAATAGTAGTAACGCGTCCCTCCGGAATTAAATTTTGATACTCTTCAAAAATCGAGGGGTCAATGATTCTCCTTAAAACCTTATCAATTTCTTCTTTTTCAAAATCACTTAACGGACTATCTTCGTCAAAATTTTGTGTATTTTGATTTTGAAAATCTTTGATAATTTCAACTTCATTAGAAAAATTAGGTTCCAAAGGTTTAGCATTCATTGTTACAACACGTGCTACGAGTTTTTCTAGTTGTTTATTTTCAAAAACATTTTCAAAAACCTCGTTCGTTGACACCCTCGTTTTTTCATCTTCGATGCTCTTCTCAACCTCTTCAACAATTGGGTTATTATTTCTTTCCATAATTAGTTGAAAGAGCGTCTCAAGTCGTTCACAAATGTGATTAGAACTTTCGTCGATGCGTCTACAACACTCGTCGATGCGGCTAGAACCGAGATCATCATCGAAAACATGTTGTGGAGATGATTGCTCAAAATCGGAATTGTAACATGGGTCGGGCTCATGGGAATTTTGAGGATCGAGATTGTATGGTGGGGCCACAAAATTATCAAAACCGGAATTATCGTATGAATTGGGTTCATCATAATTCGTTGGTTGGCAAGAATAGGTATCGTGAGGCCCCCCACAATTGTCGCAACACGGATTTTGAGAAAAATCCCGTTCCTCGTATGGATAACCACCCCCATTGTTATAATTGTAACTGATACCGTGTGATTCGTCAAAACCGGAAAATTGATTGTCGAAATACGTATTTTGGTTCATTGGTTGACAATCGTACCCATAGTGAGGTTCATCTCCACAATACTCACATGACGGTGAGTGTTGCGAAGATTGGTCAACAAAATTTGGATTTGGCTCGTGATTGTGACCATTTGGGTATTGAATTTGACACTCATAGTGCCAATGGGAAGGGCTTCCACAATAGAGGCAATGGAGATGACGTTCTTCATTAGAAGTATACAAACAATTGGTCGGATTACATGAGGGACAAAATCTAAAATCTACATAGTCGATATAATCTCCGCACCTTTCGCATATACACCATGGACATGATACGGAACCAAACAATCGTCTCCCACAACCTAGGCAATGAAAATCCATGAAGAATTAAAATTTAGAGGGGTTGAGAAAAAGAATTATGAAAATAGAGGGAAAAATCGAAGAATCTTTTTGTGTTTTTGGTTTTTTCAAGTTTTTTTTGGAATTTTGGTGTATTACGTAGAAATTAATCTACAAATATTATCCACTAATCAAAGGTCTCGATTAGTGAATCCAAGAAGAATGAAGGCAATTACGTGAAGTAAAAACCCTCGTCGACTTTGAAACGTTGGCGGAACGCCAAAACGTTTCGAGGTTCAATAATTAAAACTCACAAAAATAGATTAATAATACTTGAAATGGCAAACCCCTAATTAATCGTCACTTTCAAAATACGCACAAGCGAGCGGAGAAAACGAGGCGGCGCGAAGCACTTAAGAGCCTTTTTTCCTTAGGTCGTGAAATACAACCGCCTTAAACCCACCTTATAGTTTGTATTTATCGAGATTAAACCAATTAAGAGTATTTATCTATTTTGCCTTTGACTTTCGTTTGAATTCGATACAACAATAGTGACCGGAACGCTCAACTATTGAGGTGCGATTTCTCGCGTATTTGGATAATTATTGTGTGTTAATTGTTCTACGTAAATACAATATATTATGCACAATAAAAACGAGAAAACGATTTTGTGTTAATAGAGTTCTATTTAACACGTATTTATTTCTATGGTTAATAATATAGAAAAATAACAAAAGAAGTATTTACGATAAAACGTAAACACTCAAATAAACACGATAAATAAATATGGCTAAACACACCTTCCCGGCAGCGACGCCATTTAGTGATGCGGTATTTTTGTGCACTTTATTTTAGGAAAAACAAAGCGACAAAAGCGGGTAAGTATTAAGTATCACGTTTTGTGAAAAACACAAATACCGACAATCGAGTTCGTTCTCGAGGAGGTATGGTGTTTAGCCAACAAATAGATACGTTATTTAATCGAGTGATTACGTTTTTGGAAAGACGAAAAGAAAAGAAAAAGGAGACGAGTTACGTTAAAAACGGACGAAAACGCGCGAACGTACGAACGTAAAAACGCGACCCAACGAAAAACTTCACCTAAAATTTAATTAAAAATCACTAAAATGTTTTAAAAATCCTAACTAAGAAAAATACGCAAACCAAAAATTTTGAAAACTTTAAAATTAATTTATATTAGTTTTTGAAGTTAAATAAAAATCCTAAAAAAATAAAATAACTAAGAAAAGGAAAAAATTCAAATTTTTACTTTTGAAAACCTTAAATATATTATTTAAAAATTAAATAATACTTTTTGAAAATTTTAAAATTTACTTTCCCATTTTTAAACTAATTAAAACGGAAAAAAATAAAAATGAATAAAAAAAATACGTAAATAAAAGCAATATATTTGAAAAAATTAATTTAAGTCCTAAAAGTTATATACTATGTTGGAAAAATAAGCTGGACTAACCAGCTTATCTAATAAGCTCGAAAATCTGCGAATAAGCTACAATATTATATAAAAACAATTAACTAAAAAGAAAAAAAACAAAAGCGTATACAAAATAAACAAAAGAAAATGTTTACAAAAAGAATCAGCAGAGGAGATGGTTAGGGTGAGCTTGTTCTGCGTCTGTTTGTGATGTGAAGGTCTGGGGTTCGAGCCTAGCTTCTCATTTTTTCTTCTTTTTCTTTTCCTTTTGTGTCAGGTGTTCAATAACAGCAATGTAAAGGAAAAGAATGGGTATACTAACACTATATCTTTGTAGGGCAGATGGTTTAAGGAGAGAGTGATGTGTCTGTATGCAGAAGACGGGAGTGGGTTCAAACCCGACTGCTCTCCTTTTTCTGTTATTCTTTTTTTTTTGATGAGACAATAAGCAGCTCAAAGAAACAATTGGCTTTTTGTTTTTCTTGGCTTTCACTATCACTAAAGCATATAAAACATAAAAAAAATGCAGCAAAAACAAAAGCAGGTATGAACTTTTTGGTTCTTTTTAGTTTACTGTATGGTTAAGGACAGTGGGCACAAGGTACAAAAAAAAGTCTATTACTTGCTGTTAACAAGGCACCGAAAACACCAACTACACGCCACAAATTAAATACAAAAGACTTATACTTTTTGGTTTACTTGTGGGTGCACCGGTTAACAAACACCAACTCAAAATACTCACATCCAACGCCAAGTAAACACACCACGAGTTTTGGTGTGTGCTCAGTCAAATACAAAGGACCAGCAGGTCTTACACTGTTTCACTTTGGTAACTTATTTTTGGCCCTTCAAGTTCAATTCCCACTAGGTGCAAACAACCTTGAAGTGGCCACGCTAACCTCTTGAAAAGTGAGGGCTTTACCTGGTTTGAGTCTGTGTGGCGGTGGGCTCAAACCCCGTGGATTAGTCGGCCAATGAGTCGGAAATCACGGTTACCAAAAAAAAAAAAAAAAAAAAAAAAAAAAAAAAACTTATTTTTGGCCTTCGTTTCTTTTGGTAATGAGACAATGGGACACCCCCGCAAGCGTTCGTGCTTGTGGGGAGTCACTGATATCACGCAAAGGAGCAAATTATCAAGCCAAGATCAATAGAGTATGCAGCGACTAATAGTCACCCAAAAGAAAAGCATAGCAGTGGGTCACGTAGCAAGCAAATAAACACCCCTATCAACACACCAAAGACAAACAGTAGGCTATCAATAAGCAAACAAACACTTCACAGGCCGATATCAAACAGTGGGTGAGCTCAAATAACACAAACAAGATCAGTGAACTTATTGTGGAAATTTTTTAACCACCAAATTCTTCTCTTTGTTTTTCCTTTTTGGATCTCTTTATTTTAAAAAAAATAACTACTTGCAGCTATATGATCGATGGACTTAAAAAGTTTAAACTAGAAAAAGATCAATACTAATCTAACCAATCTCACTCATCATGTTACTGCATAAAATCTCAACTGACAGAACATACGAATAACACAAAAGGTTATATAGAAATAGCACATCAATGGCTAAAATTACTAACGAACTAAAAATTGCACCAAAACAAATCAATACCTATTTTAAGAACAACGTAGGGTTAACATACCAAATCAATGAAAAAGATCAGACAATACATGCCACCTGCCGAGTCACAACTAGAGACATACGAGACATAAGTACCAAAACATTTGTAACTCATTCGAATCCCGAATCGACAAAGGTAACTTAACCTGGTCCCCATAAACATCACTGAATGCAAAGGAGCATTCACAACCACCCGAATAACTTCTAACAAAATACCCCGAATCGATTCGAGCAGTAAACATCTAGAACAGTGCCAACATTCCAAACATAAGCTGTAACTCTTTTTTTTCTCGTTTGGCCACAGCAGCCACCAAATAGAACACCCCTTTTTTTCGGCAACAAGAACAAAAAGCAACAACGAGGAAAAATAAAATAAATCTCTCACTCTCCTTTTTTATCTACTCGAAACAGTAACATCAAACAACAACACCATATTCTTTTTTTATACAGCAACTAAAACACCCAATCTATTTGTAGAAATCTACTTTCCTAAGCCGTTAAGGTTGTGCAGAATTGAGCAATCTCTAGGTTAGTGGTTACCGACCTAGACCAAGCTCTCCCAAACACCCCCTTACAGCCTAGTAACCCAATTTCTTACAAAGAATTACGACTAAAAGGCCACAAACCAACGATATATCAACTCATCATGCATGAATACCACACAAATAACACAATTCACCACATATTTCACTTAAATAACAAGAACAAGAAAATCACTTAACCCTGAAACTTTTCAAGAAAAATTAAAGAGGATGTGTACCTCCAAGGCATACATCCATGCCTTGGATACAACGAGCTTATGTGATCGCACGATCACAAGCTTTCCCAAACCGTGCTAAGAATAACAAACATTAAACAGAAACAATAATCATAAACCAACTGACTTTTATTTTTCTTTCACAAAAACTCTTTCACACAACCTTTAAAACTTCATTTTTCTTTTTTTTGCAAGAAAATTAAATTGACAGAAAAAGTAAAGTGACAAGCAAATAAATGTTGGAAGGTAAAATTGGAACTCAATATTTCATTCATAAAATTCGTATCAACATTACAAACTATGAACTGAAAAATTGGAACTCAAGATTTCATTCATAAAATTCGTATCAACATTACAAACTATGAACTGAAAAATTGGAACAAAAGGGTAACCAACAACCCTGGTCCTCCTTTTATACTAAAATAAAGAAGATTCTAGAAAAGAGGAAAAACTATAAACCCTAATTGATGAATATCCGAATGTACCCTTGGATATTCGGATCCTTTTGAAGATGCCTTGGCCTTGTCTGAATTCTCCTCTTGGTCAAAAGATGCAACCCGTGAATTTCAGGAAGCATGTGAGGTTGCCAGCTGTCTGAGTTGATCTAGAGCCCTTGAATATCCCTTAGCTAACAAGAAAGATGCCGGGGTCGTTGATTTGGTTGTACACATTTGGAGTCTTGTAGCAGGGATGCCACGTGGGGTGTTGTAAAGTGATGGGGGGACCAAAACAAAGGTGGGAAAGGGTTTGGGTTAGGGTTAATCACTGATCTGGAATCATATTCAATCTAATTTCAGTAATTAGAGAGATAGGAATTAGGGTTTATTGGGATGATTGGGGATTTTAATCTTGTGGGAGATAATGAAGTATGTTGCCCGGTTATGGGATTAATGTATATTAATTTAAAAAAAGTATTTAATTAATACAAACTAATCATGGAGGGGGGGTGATGTGGCATGGAAGGCTGAGGTGTCGGTTTGTGAGTGGAGGGTGGGGTTTTCTTGTCTGTGCAACTTAGGTCCCTCACTTTCCAAAAACATTGCATATAAAGTTTCAAGCAGATTTTACTCCCTTCCTTTGTAAATAACTTTCAATGCTTTGTCAAATTTGGCACATTGATATCTCAAACTTTTAACAAGGACCATTCTTGGAAAATTCATCGTTCGGGTCCGGTTCTTTGTGCGGCTTCGTTTCCCGTGTTCGTTTTTCTTTGTTTCTTGTGATCTTTTTGTCTTTTTCTTGATATCCATACCTAAAACATTCAACAAACGAATACGAGCATATTTTCCGGTATTTTATGATATATTCACGCGTTTTAAGCCCAATTTAACGATGAGACTATGTATAAAAGCAGTCTCATCAGTAATACACATGGAATACGGTACACGGAGTACACATGGAATGCACATGATATGATCGGTATGGGGTCGATCATCTGACGTGATTTTAAAAGAAAATAATTGGTTAAACGGTTAGAAAACCGAACTGGTATGAGCATCATGATAGGCTGGCAATTCCAGCATAGACATCATTCTGGTTGCATAGAGAGACGCTAAAAGTGTGGTCAAACCAAATTCAACGATGATTTGCATGAAGCATGATTAATGAAAACCAACCATGACTATCATGAAAGCAGGATTAAATGAAATCTATCAATTTCTTGCATGAAAGCATAATCAACATGATGAAAGCATAATCAACATAAGAGACGTAAGACATAATCAGCATGAAGACGAAATTAACATGAAGAAACATGGAACAAGATTTACATGAAGGAGCATAAAACATACTCAGCATGAAAACGAAGTTAACCATGATAGTATGAAACATAATTGACATAAGGACATAACAATTTATTAGGGGACATGAAAAATATTATGACTTGTAATGACATGAAATCCGAAAAATCGTTGGTGTGAACGACCATCAGTGGTTTCACAAAACAAAATTTGACATGATTAATCTGATTAGAACATAAAATGAACATAAAAAATGATGCATGGAATAGTTTATAAAACATGGTCTATTAAAAGTTTTTTGTATGGGTGAAGGTGAACGCCTATGGGTCGGTTCACCAAAAATGACATAGCGAGGTTGGACGCCTATGGGTCGGTCCACCAAAACAAAATAGTTCGAATAAAAGCACATGCGACTAAATATGGCCAGTCATGTACCATCCATTACTTAATCAAAATACCTGCAACAATAATACATGGAATAAATAAGTGAAACTCAGCTGTCAAAACTTAACAAAAAAATAAATAAATTTATGTGACCAATTACGAACTACTGGGGTTCAGTCCACATTAGCCACAGTTCACGAGGAACATCATGCATGAAACAATGACACATAACTAAGTATGGATGACGGTTGTTCATCCATATTAGTAAAACAATATCGATGAAAACATCATGGTTAAAACAACAAGGTGTTGAAAACATCAATACGTGGAATAACAAGCATTGACTTAGAAAGCTTCTGGTGACTACCCACTAGTCACAGGTCGAGTTTTTGAGCCTACAGGATGAAACCAGGCTCTGATACCATAATTGTAACACCCCACTTTGATAAGTGGACCGTTACACGTATTTATGGCGTTTCATCAAAGTATGCAAGGTAATATGTATCAAAACATACATGACCAAAGGGAAAACCGGAATCAAACATCGGTTCCCAAACATAAGCCCAAAACATAAATAAAGTAAATGAACTAGGAGGACAATACAAGTGTCCAAACAAGCATAAGTATATGAAGGCAAAAAGGAGAAGAAGTTTAAGGCAACTTTCATCCTATGCACGTCCTCCAAATGCTCGAGTCTGTCCTTGGGTACCTGCCGTTTTGGGACATGGAAAGGAAAGTAACGGCTGAGCAAATATGCTCAGTGAACGGATATATGACATAGTATGAAACTGAAACATAATAAAGACTTAATAGCAGCGGAACTGTATAACTTCTGGAAAACCTGAAACATATTTATAAAACTGGTTTTATAGTTTGAAATGACTTATGCTTGTATATGAAAACTGTATTAATTCTCCAATAGCCTATATAGGTCATGAGGTTACACCGTGCATGAATACTTGGAGGGGAGACCTCGTCATGCAATTAGAGGGGTTACCTCTAATTAAATAGTCTGGGTAGGAGGGATCAACTCCTTGTGAAGGATGCAAGGCACACATCGCATTCACCATGAAAATCATGTAAAACATGTAACCAGGATGCACCCATATGCCCCACATGATAATATAAATATATGGCCAAAATTGAAAAGGGACGCCACGAGCAATCACTCCGCCGTGGGGAAGTCATAACACTGGTGCCTCCAGTGTTATGGTTATGGTACCTCCATAACTAGGTGACAATGGTCATGCATGTATATGGCTTAGGCAGTTATTCTAACATAAGTAATAAAACATATAAAACAATACTGGGAAAACAGTTGGCTGCAAACGGGGAATCCTAATAAGGTTAGAATGTCCATACTGAAGGACAAGAAATCTGTAGCTTGTGTCCAGTGAACGAGGAAAGATGAAAGGATGAATAGTCCTACTCCGACCTCACTAATGCTACATAAATAAGGGACATGTATAAGTATTCTGGTTACTGAGTACGTAACTGGTTACTGCATGTTCTTAGCTTGTTTTATATGTTCTTGTCTTGTTTACTATTTTAAATGTTATACTGTATAAATCATGTATTTCACGTATTCTGATTAAGTATTATCTTGTATTATGGTATTATTATACTTGTTGTGTAATAATAAGTAACTTTCTAAAAATAGCGGGTTTCCAAAAATATAAAGTTTCTAAAAATAGAAAGTTTCCAAAAACAGAAAGTTTCCAAAAATAGATCAGTTTCTCAGAATAGATCAGTTTCTAAAATAGTAAGTTTCCTGAAATAGAAAGTTTCCATATTTAAAATAAGCTGGATTAATAAGCTAATAATTTAAACTAATGATTATTGGTTATGCAATAATAGTATAGTTTATTAATTACATGTCATGGTAATTTAATAAACTATAGGTTATATGATTTAATTAAATTAAGAAATATAAAATACTTAGGTTAATCATGTATTAATAATTTATTAATTATAACCTAAGTCATAATTTATTAATTAATTATAGTCCATGTTTCAATAATTAATTAATAACTATAGTCTAAATTGATAACCAAAAATACTTAGGTTAAAACAAGTATTATTTATTAAAAATAAAATATAACCTAAGTCCATGATTAAATTAAATTAATTATTAGTCGTGTCTAATTAATTTAATAATTCTTGTAAAAATATAACTAAAGTTTAAATAACATAGCCTAACTTGACAAGATTAAATCAATATTAATTAGATTAAATAAAATTAGTATTGCATGATTAATTTAATACCCTAATTAAATTAATTGAAATAACTTGTAAATGATGAATCAAACATCCCCTTTTAATTCCTCAAATTGTTAGCTAAACACCCTAAATGAAACCATCAGCCAAACACCCCTGCCCCCTTTTTGTGTTGCTGTTGGCTGCCACTGCCTGGCCTGGGTTTCCCACCGGCAGTGGCCGTTTCCCCCTGCTCGAACCAATTTCCCACAGAGACCACAAGGGTATCGGTTCCCACTGCCTGACCAAACTTCATGCTGGGGTTGCCACCGATAGATCAAACCAAGCCAACACCCACTAAGGGCTGCGGCTGGTGGCAGATTATTACCACCGAGACCATGAATGGTCTCGGTTTATGCGTGCAACAACCACAAACAATCTGCCCAAACCTGAATCCCTTTATCCTATTATTTTAACACGTTGTTAATTTGAGATCATGAGTTCTTGGTTCATTAATCATAACAAAAAGAGGAAGAGATAAAAAAATACCTATTTTCGTGCTAGGGTTTAAAGAATTAACATACGAGTCACACACCTTGTTCTCTAGATCAAACCCACAAATTCTTTTGGTTTCTTGATGTGGGAAGTGACGATAGAGAAAGCATAAAAGAAAACAAACGACTTGTTTTAGTTTTTAGGGTTTTATGAAAACATCCCAAAATAAAAATACTCCACGTCCCTTTTTGTCTATAAACAGCCTAGGGCTTTCATATGGGCCTTAAGCCCATTCACTCCTCTTTTGACGCCACCCCATAACATTCCCCTTTAGTTGTTTTAATTTTCGTGTGAATATAAGTACGTACGCGTGTTCGTGAATATAATTGTCGTGTATTATTTTTCTTGGATATTCTTATACATATTATACGTAAATACATATTATTATACGTAATTACTTGTCGTGTTTATTTAATATACGTAACTATCATATTAAATATTTGTGTCGTGTGTCGTATGTTAAATAATCGTAAAGTTTTAATTTATACGTAATTTCATGTAATTAATATTCTAGATTTCTAGAGTTTTTAAAGCGGGTTTTACAATATTTCTCCAGTCAAACTTGATATTTACATATATCCCCAATCAAATAGATTAAACTTTCGTATTTACCCATTTTATCAATTTTACTTAAAAATAATTTAACATATTACAATTATACCTTTTTTCCCATCTCTTAACAGTCTGACACATACTATATATGTATCACAAACCCATATGTGATGGCTCGACTCAATTTGAACAAAGTTTTCACAAATATGTAATATAAGAAGATTTGATACCATATTAATATTACTCACATACAAAACAAAAGTCCACTGATTGATAGTTTAGATATCTCAAATTCACATGGACATCTTCCTTACATATGTTGAGCTCCATGTTCTCATCAAAAAAAATTGTTACACTAAATTAATTTTTATCATCTAATGCTTCAACTTTGATTTCTTATTTTGAGATCCACTCTTCCTCACCCTTATAAACAAACAATTGTCCAAGATTTTAAAAAGTATCAAGCATATTCTTTTAGAAAAATAGTTATATAAGAAAATTTTAATAACCTTTTACTCAAGGTTGCAATAATCGTGAATCGCTAGCCGACCGGTCGACCACCGAAGCATGTACACATGATAGACCTCTAACTTGCCAAGCCCGACAAGTGCTCTTTCTTTCATCTAGAATTACCTCCCAACGTTTGCCCTTATACTTAACTTTGGCTTGATTATTACTACTTGCACAAACTGCATACTCACCCAAATTCTACAAGCAAAAGATACGAAATAAGACTTGGTGCAAATCCTTAAAATTAGAGCATAAAATACAAATAGTAACTGTGGTCTATTATACTTACCTTCGAGATTTTATTTATATGGTTTTTGGCTATAAGAACTAATGTGCCTTTCCATTTTTTTACCAGCTTGCTTTTCTTATGAAGTCACACCACAAGCATTTTTCTAATACCATCAAGAAGATCAAGCACATGTTTATAACACAAATCACCCACCCAAGCATTAAATGCTTCTGATATATTGTTTGTAATGTAAGCGCACTTAGATGTTGTACCAAACTTGCTTCGGATCCATATCTTTTATCGTTCACACGTAGATATGTCATAGCTTCTTCACTCATATTAGCAATTTCATTTAATAAATTTTCATGATCGTTAACATAATATGCTCTTGCAGCACTCACAATTTAAAGTTGAAGAAATCACCACGAAAATTTTTCTTGAAAGTGCTATATAAATGCCTTACGCATTCTCTGTGTTCAACACTAGGATAAACTTGAACAATGGCTACCTCTAATCCTTTTTGCATATCAGATGATACAACAAGACCATATGGCATCCCAATAGCCTTTTTCAATAATTCAAGAAACCAAGTCCACGAATCTTTATTCTCTGGTTCAAGAATACCGTAAGCTACTGGAAAAATAGAATTGTTACCGTCTATTCTAGTGGCATCGAGTAGGAAACCATTGAACTTCCCTTTTAGATGACAAACATCAAGAGAAATGTAGGGACGACAATCCTCAAGAAAACCCATGGAGCACGCCACTAGTGAAATAAAAAACCATAGGAAATGTTTCTTATCACCATCTGTCTCAAACCCAATTTCAAAAATACTTTCGGGGATCCTGTTTCTTAGTTCCTTTTTAAAATTGTCACTCCTTATAAAGGAGTATTCCCACTTACCATTCAGTTTCGTGTATTCTAATTCCTTCCCTTTAAAAAACTTTGTGGTATTGTAGGTGAACACTGTACTTTTTCATACGCCACTTTGAAAGTTCATTAACAGATACATCCCCATTAGATTTCAACTTATCACTAACAACTTTAGCAACCCATCCTTGAGTAGCATGTTTATTACCACCCTTGTTGCTTCTAATACAAGTATGCATTTCTGTCATTATTTTAACCAACAAGAATTTCACATAAACATAAGTCATACTAATAACTTTACTTAATAAGCTAAAAAACAAGAATTTTTGTCATTCTTATAACCGATTTAGATCACGTACTTACTTTAAATGTAACTCCATCTTGCATGACATAAGTACAAATTTTCCACTTGCACTCAAGTTTGCACAAGCCTATTGGTACTTTACTTACTCTATTACAGTATGAGGAGGAGTTAAAGAGCAGAGACTATGGATGATGTTTTTGTGTTGATAGGAAAGAAAGTTGCTAAAGATAGAAAAATTCTTGAAGCTATGGTTCCTTTGATTGAGGAGTTTTTTGATGTTTTCCATGATGATTTTCTTGATGGGTTGCCATCATTGGTGACATCCAACATCATATTGGTTTGAAACCTGGTTCAAAATTGCTTAATAGGCTACATTATAGGATGAGTCAGGGAGAGCATGAGGAGTTGCATAAGCAGGTTGAGGAGTTGGTTTCTAAGGGTCATGTTCATAAGCATGAGCCCATGTGATGTTCGTGCCATATTGACTCAAAAGAAGAATAGTATGTGACGTATGTGTGTTGAAAACCGATACATCAACAAGATTGTCGCGAGGTACATGTCTCGTATTCCTCACCTTGATGATTTGCTTGACCAGATTAATGGTGTTACTTTTTTTACGAATTTATATTTGAAGATTAGGTATTACCATATTCGTCATAGACTTAGTGATGAATGGAAAACCACCTTCAAGACTCGTGAAAAGTTGTATTAGTGTTTGGTTATGCATTTTGGTTTATCAAACGCACCTAGCACATTTATGTATGTGATAAATCAGTTACTTAGGCCTTTATTGGGGAGTTTGTAGTTGTTTATTCTGATGATATTCTTATTTATAGTTCTTCTTTCAGTGAGTATGTCACCCATGTGAAGCAGGTCTTGAACTTAATTTGCAAGGATATATTTTATGCAGCCACGAAGAAATGCGTGTTCATGACCTCTAAAGTTTTGCTTTTTTGGGTATGTTGTTTCTAGTGAATGAATACACGTGGATAAATCTAAAGTACAGTTGTTCAAGAGCGGCTAACTCCAACTACCATTACTAAAGTTTGGGGTTTCCATGTTCTTGCTAATTTCTATAGGTGATTTATCGCTAATTTAGGTCCATTTCTATGGATAGAGAAGGTAGAGTTGGCTTGTCAGGTTGTCAAGGAAAAGCTTACTACAACAACAATCTTGGTATTGCCTAATTTTTCTAGGGTTTTTGAGCTTCATACAGATGCCTCAAAGATTGGTATTGGCTGATTCTTAGTCAAGGTGGTCGACCTGTTACTTATTTGAGTGAAAATTTGACACAACCAAAGTTTAGGTACAATACTTATGACCGGTGGTCCAAGCTGTGAAGCATTGGCGCCATTATTTGTTTCATAAGGATTTTTTTTCATCACGATTCCCTGAGACATATTCGTACTCAATATAAGGTATGCCATAAGCATGGGTGTTGGTTGGCATTTAATGAGAATTTTGCTTTTGTGGTGAAGCACACAACTAGATTTTCCATTCGAGGTGTTGATGCCTTGAGCAGGAGGAGTATTGATGTGTCAGGACTACTTGATGTCATTCGTGATACGGTAACCATGGTATCGTATTTTTAAGTTGTTTTGCACGGTGTGCAATATGGGGAGACAACATATTTTGTTCTACATGATGGATTCCTATTCAAATGGAATCAACTATGTATTCGTGATTTAAGTATTCATTTGCAAATTATTGAGAAGTTGCGTGATGAGGGGCATGTTGTTTGTGACCCCACTTTACAGTTGGTGCAAGCTTTTTTTGCCTACTGTGAGGAAAGTGGTGGATCATTATGTCAAGAGGTATTATATTTGCCAAGTTTCGAAGGGCACAACTACCAATGCGGGAATTTATATGTCTTTTCTTGTTCCTCTACAGTCGTAGTTTGATATTAGCATCGATTTTATGTTTGGGTTACCTAGTGCGCAAAGGGGTAATGATTGAATATTTTTTGATCGTTTAAAAAAAATGGTTCACTTTATCCCTTGCAAGAAGAAAATATATGCATTTAATGTGGTGCAACTTTTCTTTAGGGATGTATAACTTTTAAATGGTTTACCTTCCTTTATTATTTCTGATCTAGACACCAACATCTGAGTCATTTTTTGTGTAGCTTATGAAAGATGGTGGATACTTAACTCAATTTTAGTAGTGCTTGTTATACTCAAATTAAAGGGCAGGTCAAAGTTGTTAACATGTCCATTGGTACCTTGTTAAGGTTTTTGATGGGTAATCATGTAAAGGAATGTGATCAGAAGTTGTGTCAAGTTGATTTTACTCATAATCGTGTTGTTAATCGAAGCATTGGGCTTAGTCCATTCTAAGTGATTTATTCAACTCAACCACGTGGTCCTCTTGATTATTTGACTCCTCATATTTCTAGGTTTGTTTCAAAGAAAGGGAAAGATTTTGTTGAGGGGTTACATGATGTTAAAGTTGTTCGTGACAACTTGGTTCACGCTAATTCCAAGTATAAACAATATGCAGATCAAAAGCATGGACATGTTGATTTTGAGGTAGGTGACTTTTTATGGGCTATTATAACTAAGGACCGTTTTCCAGTTGGTGACTATAATAAGTTGTCTTCTAAGAAGATGGGTCCGGTGAAGATTGTGGAAAAAATGCACTAGGATGCTTATCGTTTGAAGTCACCAAGCCATATTCGAGGTTTTGATGTTTTTAATATAAAGCATTTGTTGCCTTACCATGGTGATTATTCTGATAACGATACTATTGAGAATTCGAGGACATTTTTTTTCCTATATAGGGGGAAGATGGAGGCTCAAGTATTGAAGAACGGACAGACTTGTTATATAGGCCTAGGATCGTGTGAGAAAAGGTGTTTACTAAAATGGGCATAATTTGAGCTCCGGGAAAAGTTAGAAGGATCATGACTAGTCAAATCGATGAGTAGTAACAAATTGTAACTCCTCAAAGTTATAATCATTAGAACCTGGAGGGGGATCTTTCTCCACAGATTTTTCGGTAAACCATGAAACATGAAGAGTAAAAGCGGAAGCATCAACGAAAAAGAAATGATCGTCCAAATTCTTAACAGAGTTTAGCACTTTCATATAGCAAACATGGGAAATTTTTGAACGCTTACTAAAGGCCAACCAGTCCCTACTAAAAGAGTTCATGTAAAAGACGTGAAACAACCCTACGGAAGGAACAAATCCGTGGACGTGACACAATATTTCGAAATGAGAAAATTTATGGTAGAAATGAGATGGACGCATCTGGTTAACTTTGTCTGGTTACGGAATTTTCGAGGTCTGATACACTATATTTAGGAGTTATTTACTTGTTTTTATGTTTTTTTATGTTTTATTTACACTTTATGTTTGACTTGATTATGTTTTAGCACACGACCCGATTGTCTTTTGAGTTTTTTTCTTCAGCTTAATGAGCTTATTTAAATAAAATGTTGTAACCCTAACAACCAAGTTATCAGTTTTATAATAAAACAAGTGTTGACAGCTTTTGTTGTCCTTTAGCCTTAATAATCGTTACTTGTTTGAAATTAATGATTGTTGAAAGAATTTATGGTATTCATAAAATCAACAAATTCAGTTGGTACAAAAATGTACTAAACTTAAGAGTCATTTCCAATAAAGGTAGAACTTTTTTTCTTGCATAAAAAATCATTCAACTTATTTTTTTGGTATTTCACTAAATATTTAACATTCGTCCATTAAGTTTTACATTTCAACTCCACTACCGCTACCACATCCCCAATCACCATCACCATTAGCAGACTTCCTCACCAGGCCACCACCATCGAGCACCGCCGACCTCTGGTACCACCTACTACCATCGTAAATCGTTGACCCCAACCACAATCTAAATGCTACGAGAAAACACTGAAAGTAATTTATTAGCCATTATAAATTACTATCCTGATCGCTAAAATATAACTCGTACTCTTTGTTTGTTCAAATCGTTGTCTTTATATATTTTTATCATATGCCATTTTTATTGTGTGAAATCTGCAATCTTTGTGTGTGATTGCCCGACAAACACACTTATAAGGCGTTCGGTTTGCGAATAGTTTTGGGTTTAGATTTGAATTTGGGTTTAGGTTTTTAAAAAAAGTTGTATATGATATATTCAGTATTGTATATTATTTAGATTGATAGGATATTTAAAACTATTATTTGTAGTTAAAAAACTGAAATTAGTGATGAGTATTATAGGAGGACCCACAAATTTAATATGATGGGATAATCTTTTTGAAAACCTGGACTTAGGGTCAGAGTGGGTCCATTTCTTAGGTCCCACAAATACAAACCAACCGTTTGAAATTGACCATCAACACCAAAGTTGATCCTTAGCCCCATCAACTAAACGCACCCTAATGTTTGACGGATTACCGCACTAACATTATCAAATCATATAATATGGCTTAATCTTTAATACATGCATTACTTCAATATACATACATACATACATACATACATACATACATACATATATACATACATACATACACACACACACACACACACATATATATATATATATATATATATATATATATATATATATATATATATATATATATATATATATATATATATATATATATATATATATATATATATATATATATATATATATATATATATATATATATATATATATATATATATATATATAAAGTTAAGTAAATTATACATCGAAAAACTAATCATTTGCTTACAAAACACATATTAGTCAGAGCCGGTCTTGAGGTTTTTGATTTCCGGGGCGACCCGACTAAAATATGCGCCTTTTATAAACAAAACACACACGATCTTTTAAGGGTTCAGAACCTAGTCAAAGCTATGTGGCTCATCCCTCCGCAGAAGTTATTTATTAATGAAAATTGTACTACAATACAAGAAAATAAACTTTTACAGCTCCACCTATATCACCTAAAACAACGTCTTCGTGCTCTTAAAGCAAATTCATAAATTATCTCGGTATAGTCGAAATTTGCTAAAACCCAACTTTCCATACTCAATATTATGATTAACTTTAGCTAGATTCTCGTTAACTTTTTCAACATGATTCATTAGCAATATAACGTTATTATTTTTTGAATTTTTGAATTTTCATTGTTTATAAAATTCTCATTATTTTCTACATTATTATTATTCTTTTTTATATAACAACAAATGGATCCAAAGATCCAAATTGAGCATGATTAGATTCTTTTTTTCTTTCTCTTTCTATTTTGGACACATAATGATTATGAATAACAAAACATAATAGTGTCTAGCGTAAATTATCTAATATAACAAGAAAATATTCTACCAAAATGAATTATGGTATATGAGACAACATAACCTGATTAGATTATATAAGAAGATAACGAAGACCGCAAATAATATGATAAGAATGAATTGACGATTGACTTGATCACCCATTGCCACAATAGGTTAGGTTGTTTTTTTATGTTATTATAATTGTGACATTTTAAATCTTAATAGCATTCATTATAATAGTTTAAAAATAGGATAAAAAAATTATAAAAAGGTTAAAAAAAATTATATCATAGTAAGGAATCATTTCAAGTATATGTGACATTAAAAGGTATAAGATTATGAAAAGATTTATAAATCAATACATTGCATGATTTGACAGTTTTATTAGTAGTAATAGGTTTATAGTATCATATAGATGCCTTAACTGCAAAAGTGGGAATTCATTCTCACGTCCCATTAATATTTCACTTTCTGTTTATAAAATAGATTTACCCTAATATTATGGGCTTGAGGCCTTGAAAGTGCATAAATTTATATAGCTTGTAAAATTAAACATAGTGATACACGCCTATAAAATTAGGCAAATGATATTTACACGGACACAATTTATGTGTACACGGAATAATTGAATAAAAAGACATTTACACCCTTCACTATATATGTACACAATACGTTTGGTGAAAAGTCAAAGGCCCACCATTTACCATCCATTTCCGGTCGGCACCAACTAAACAAACGAGCTTTGATGGACACTCTCCCACCACTGTCTTTAACATTCATCACAAACATGATCATCACAAACATCGATCATCACAACACCATAAGTCCATAAACGACGATCTATAAAGAGCTACATAGTCACATAATCACATAGTCACATAGCCACATAAGTATATATCTATCATGGCAACGTTGTGGCTAACCTGACCAACGTTTTTCGATCATCGTAACACATACCAATTAACATCATCGGCATAACCCATCTACGATGAACCATACTCAGTTTCTGGCTATCGCCATCTAATCACACCTAATTCTATTTTATAAGCTTTTTGATTGATACGACATTGTAATTATTTATCAAAGTTAAGATTTAGAAGCAGATTAAGAATGAACCCCATTGATATTCCATAATAAACAGTTTCTGTATTACAAACCTGTTTCAAGGATATCTTCATGTTATGCAAAAGTTGACCTTTACTATAACGATGTTTATGAAGTGTGACGAATAAATATAGAGCTCATAAATCAAAGCATTATCACAACTATTTTGATAACCCAAGAAGATCATAAATTATGAAGACTTAAAGGAAATCATATGTGTGAGTTATATTATACTAAGGCAGATGAATAGAGGATGAGAGGAGAGACAAAGACGTCAAAATGTTTTTTTTTCTCTTTTTTCTAAAATACACTCTATAACAACTAACAAGGGTATACTAGTCAAAGCATCTAAAATTGCCGTGTACATATAAAAAACGTCCGTGTAAGTATCAACTGCCATAAAATTATGTCATTTTTCCTAGTGATGCCTTAGGCTGTTGCTCACCTGTCCTAACGCTAAATCCAGCCCTGATATTAGTTAACATGATATATATTTTAATTGAATCCTTATTTTGATGATCATTTATGCGCAATGCAAAGATACCTATGAATCTATGATGAATAGTTTTCTTTATCTTTTACGTATGAGTAGTACTAGATAAACACGCATATGATTATCGATGATCGGAGGCGTGATAGTGACGACGGATTTGAAATACAATCCTTAACGAATAACCGTTTAATATGTAATGAAAATATTCAAGTTAGTTAAAAAAATTAGTTGAATGTTTCTTTATGTAAACAAATGAAATACCTTTTTTTTGAACGGCAAATATTATTAAGAACTAGCAAAAGCTAGACAATCTTACATAGAGTTCATAACACCAATGGGATCTTTTAACCACCCTATCCAACTAAAGTTACAATTTTGATTTCTAGACGAAATCCACAAATAAGAATGAGCAACAATAGAATCCCAGATATTCGCTTTCTTTTGGGGAGAACTAGAGAAAATTATCGAGTTTTGATAATTCCAAATACACCACAAAAGCGTCCCCCCTACAACTTCGAGGCCCAGCCAAACTTTGGAAGAAACAAGCGCTGTAGGAAGCCAGTTGAGCCATTCCGAGAAGCTAGCGCAGACTGGGATATCGACATCCCACCAGTTTGCAAAGAGAGACCATAAATCTTTCGCCATCTTGCAGTTAAAGAAAGTGTGATTTACCGTCTCAAAATCACCAAGGCAAGAAGGACATAAGAGCGAACTAACATCAAATTGACCCTTGATGGAAGCTTATTTAACATTAGCCTCCAAATGAAGATGTTGACTTTGATAGGGAGTGATTTGTTCCAGTGAGTGGCATCATTCCCAACAATCAAAAAATGTGAATCAACCAACGAACGAATAGAAGCAACTGAAAAACCTTTAGTCCGCCAAGAGACCATTGCCAATAGTGAAATTCCCAATAGCAGCTTTAAGACCTTCAAATTGAACTGACTCCACCCCACCTCTAGGATCACGACGCAAAACTGAGGTTAAGTCATCCAACTTCAGACGACTAGCAATAGAGCAGTCTTTGATAGTTTCAAGATTAAAAATCCGCAAAAACATCACTTTAAAAGGTTGGATGCCACTCCAAGTGTCATGCCAAAAACTAGTATCAACTCCATTCCCAATTTTTCGAGTACAGTAGGAGACTAGATCAATTCCTTTAACTTTGAGGCCCATGATAAAGGAGATTATGGAAATCCAATTGCTATGTTTAATATTCAAACTAGAGGTAGTAGTAATACCCCCATTATCACCATGGATACTTTTGATAACACGAATCCAAAGGTCCGATTGATTATCTAAAAATCTCCAAATCCATTTAAAAAGAAGGCCGATGTTAAGCCCATAAATACTCCCAATTCCCAGGCCACCTTCTTTTTTACTTGCTAAGCATTGGTCCCATTTCACCCACGTCATTTTCTTGTCACTCAAATCACCCCTGATGAAAAAATTATTCCTTAACGATTCCAACTTCTTACGAATAACAACAGGCATACGATATAGAGACATGTAGTAAATAGGTAAACTATTTAGAACAGACCTGATCAAAGTAAGCCGACCTCCAACTGATAAAAGACGTGCTTTCCATCCAGAAAGTTTTGAGGCGAATTTTTGAACAATAACATTCCAATTACAACACCTAGACATGTTGCATCCCACCGAAATACCCATATATTTCAAAGGAAAGTTGGACGCTTTACAGCCAATGATACTAGCCATATACGAGACCTCTTCATCAGTGATACCAAGCCCAAGAACCGTGATCTTATGAAAATTGATACGCAAGCCAGAGACAAGAAAAAAGCATCTAAGAAGACTCATGAGATTACGAGCATTAGTCCAAGTCCACTCACCCATAAAAATAACGTCATCTGCGTACATCAAGTGGGATATACATAGATTGTCACTACAAAAATTAACACCTTTGAAAAGCCCTAACGACTCCGCTTTACACGTATAAGCATGTAAACCTTCCATTGCCAAAATAAAAAGGAAAGGAGACAGGGGATCTCCTTATCTGAGACCCCTAAGAATCGTGAATTCTTCGGTTGGAGATCCATTAACTAACACCGAAGCTCGGGCTGAACATTGACAACCATTTATCCAAGCTCGCCACCGATTACCAAACCCCAATTTGTCAAGAATTAAATCTAAGAAATCCCATCAAAGAGAATCATAAGCTTTTTTAAAGTCCACTTTAAACACTGTTAATGCAAGTAATGCCTAAAAACATTATTAGTGTTAACTAATCTTTCTTAGTTTTGATCACAACAAACTATACAACACATTTAGTATAAAACACAAAACGAATTATTTAACTAACACTATCATCAAGGTAATAATCATATCACTAACCTTTCTTAATCATACTTAGTGATCATCAAAATGATTATCCTTGAAACTCACTTTTGTTAATATGACAAAAGACTTTTTAATAAACTTTCTTTTTTAGAAAATGTTTTATTAAAATAGAAAATGAAAATTTGAAAATAGCATATTCCATATGCTATTAGAATATCCTTTGAAGGCTTCAAATACCTCAGATATTCCCACCCCACTAAACGACAAAAAACAGAGCGTACTCTAGGGGCAGAACCTTAAGTAGCTAGGCGGTTCCTTAGCGATATGGAACTGTCGGGCTAGATAAGGTACCGCGCCCAGATAGCCGTTATATATCCGTTATACTTTGTCTCCTTTAAATAGTGGGTCAAATCTCATTTTCCAACAAGCCTCTTGGACGTTTTTCTCAGCCCCCTTTCTCTTTTCTATAGCACAATCATTAGTAAATGATCACTTAAAGTGTTAAGGATGTTTACATATGATTATCCTCTTGATCCCCTCCTTTACCTTGTCCAATGAGAAGATCACTCACTCACTAGTGTTGTGATAAAGATGAATCTATGAACTAGTCATATTCATCATGATATCCTTTTTGTTTTAGGTTAATCCATTGTATTTATGAATACTTTGACTAGTTGTGTTCATCCAAGTTATTTGTGAATACTTGGATTTGTTGTGTACATCCATTGCATATGTGTTTGCTTGGATTTATGTTGTGTAGATCCAAGTTACATGTGTACTTGGATATGTCTAGTTGAGTTGTAATAAATTGATTAGTAGTTCTCACTAAACTATAAAGTGATGTGGTTGTGTCTTGTGAGTTCTCACTTAACTTGAAAGTGATTAGTAGTTGTGTTGTGTGAAGTTCTCACTTAGCTTCAAAGTGAAGAGTCGTGAAGATTGGTTCTAGCTTTGGATTAGAACTCGACATCTAGCCTTGTGTCGTAAAATGGTGAAGTAGGCAACGTCGTGAATATTGGTTCTACCTTGAGATTAGAACTCGACATCTAGCCTTGTGTCGTTAAATTGTGAAGTAGGCAACGTTGTGTAGATTGGTCCTAGCTAAAGATTAGGTCTAGACATTTAGTTTAGTGTCAGAAAATAATGTAAGCAACGATGTAAGTTTTTCTCCGCCGAGAAGGGAGCTTGTGGATATAGTGGAAATCTCGAGTACGTGTACTCGAGGAGTAGAGTAGAAACGAGGATAGAGCCTCGTTGTCGAACCACTATAAATCTTGGTGTCTTCCCACTAGGTTGTCTCCTTCCTTACTCTTTACTTATTTCATTATCATTACACTTACCTATTATCTTTGCTAGTGCATTTGAATTGAACCTAATCATTATGCAACTTAGCTTCAAACAAAAGATAGTTTTGATACAAACCAAATTGAAAGTAACTTTAATTTGGTCACCAATAAAGAGAAACTATTCAACCCCCCCCCCCCCCCCTTCTAGTTTCTATAATTGGTATCAGAGCGATGGTCAATCAAGATCTTTGAAGTATATTTTACTTTGAAACTTGGATCGATCCATTGTCTCCTCAAATTAGAAGGTCAAGTTGTATAAAGTTTCTCTTTGGTCAAAACTATTTTGTTTTTTGAAAAATAGGTCTTTTAATTGATAATATTGCATCCCACTTAAGATTAGTAGTCTTTATGCATTTTAGATCTACTCTTGAAATGTATCTACTAGTTTGCATCTTGCTTTGTGTAGGTACTCATGAAGATCAATCACTTAATTAGTTGTGGATTGAGTTACTTGCATTTGTAGAAGACTCATTTTCATTGATCTTTAACATCTTTGAATGATGATAACAAGATGATTGGGAATGATACTAGTCCTTGAAGACTTAGTACTCATCATAGTCATTGTTGGGCATAGCATTGATTCCTTGATGGATTGCTCTTTGTGGCCAAGGTACGCTTTCGTTCTTCCACACGCCCTTTGATCATTCTTTTGATCATTACTTGACTATGTGCTTGTTCTTGGCATCCTTGCCTTGACATTTGTTTGTGGTTTGTGATTCTTTTCTTTTATCCTCTCAAGCCGTCATTGCTTGGATACTTGACTCACTATGGTGATGTAGAGTGAGTTAGTGGTAGCTTAAAGTATCAAGCATGATTTCCATGGTTTGCACCCATACGGTTAGTAGGCCCTTTGTGGGAGAGAAAGCGAATTAATACCTTGCTCATATTTAGGTTTAGACTAAGACTATTATTGAAAGTGATCTTAGTCTATACTTGAATAATTGCTTTGTGTTTATTCATTACCAAATCCGTTTAACGTTTCGCCGGAAAGGCACGTCTTAAACCACTATATATGACACAAGCTCTTCGTTACCACTGTTTGAAGATTGTCATTAATCCCTTGAGCATTGGTCCTAGTCTTGATTCACTTCCCTTGACTTCTCTCCACTTTGTTGTTTTGCTACGAGTAGTCGTTTGTCCGTTTCGATTCTTTTCGATCTTGATTCAACTCGTAATCCTTCATTAAAACATATTGCCTAGTGTCTTGATGATCCAATGTTATTCTAAAAGGTTCATGATATATTTTTAAGTATCTTAGAAAACTTGGTTTTTAAAATTTGGCGTTTTTCATTGATAAAAACCTGCCTCTGTAGGCGGTTCTTTATCTAGGCGGCTCAAACCCGCGGTTCCTTATCGATAAGGTACCGCGGGCAGTAAAGTTTGTCAGAGCGCTAGTTTGATTATTTTATTCCTTTTCAAACTACTATCTCTCTCTCCCAAAAACACTCAGCCGACGGGTTTCATCTTCTCCACCATTGTTGAAGCTTCAAAAACCTTCAATCACTCAAATTAATTGATTCCAAGTTGTGGGTTTCACTCATCCTTCATCTAACATCAATTGATTGTAAGTATTTTCTTTCAATTTCATCTATTTTGTTCTAGGGTTCATCCTTTCATAATTGGAGATTTTTAAAATTGAAATTGAATTAAAACGTTAATAGGAATGTGGGTTGACATGGTTATTTTACTATGATTCCTTAGGTTCATATTCTTTAAGATTTCACTAAAACCCACTTATAGAACAAATCCAAATTTGATTAATTATCTTGATTAGAAGATGGATTTGAGATGAACCCATGAACAAGTAGGTAATGACATTGTTAATGCTTACCTAAAAACCTTGTTTTGAAAAACTAATGTTCTAATCCATTGTTGATCCAACATAGATCATGTGTTCTTGGTTAATGATGGAATAGATGCATTGTGAACATGAGAATGATATGGATTCAATCCTTTGTTTGTCGAGAAATTGATATAACACATTCTCATATTTTCGATTTTTGATTTTTCATATGAGTGATTGGAAATATGTTTTTCTTGTTTGTATTTAGGTACTAATCATGCCTTCACAATATCAAAAAGATCATCAACTCACTAGAAACTATATGCCGGACATTTCTCAAACCTATACTTCCACTCAACTTCAAAATTCTTTCCCATCCCTTTCCACTCGAAATTTCCATGAGGGTAGGGTTGTAGATACAAGAATAACGGAGTATAGATATATCAACTCTATGTTTGAGCATATTGGATTTGATTGCTTGCTCTTCATAGACGAAGAAATTTATCCCTTGTTTCTTCTTGAATTCTTTAGCACTTACTCCATGCTTGAAATCAATGGCCAAATCTTTATTCGTTTCATGTTGAATGATCAAATCATTCAATATTCCCTCGATGATTTTGGTGATATTCTTGGTGTGCCATATAGAGGCACTTGTCGTTTTACGGACAAATGGAGACTTGATGCTCTCGTAGAGTCCAACGATAAACCTTTAAATGACATCACCGAAGTTGATCTAAATTTCATCCTTGATATCATCTCGAAAGAGCGTGATGGAAACGTTGTGAGAAGCCTTCATACTAGTGTGCGAAATGTGAATCGCTATGAAGTGCTCTCGAGCGACCTTAAGGATTTCATGGTCCAATAGGCTAACATCCTTAGAGAGAATGTGTTTTGTCTTGGTGGAAACCGAGATCATATCCCGGCTTGTATGGTGCATATGTTGTTTTGCATCTTTACATCAACCGAGTACAATTTAGCATTCTACATCGCTCGACGTACAAATTATGCTCTTTCCAAACCCAAAACAAACCTTCCCTATGTTATGCTTCTTACTCGCCTTTTTAGAAGGGTTGGTGAAGATTTTCCTCATCTCGATCTTTCTCGCTTTCACCCGGTTCAACGGGTTATGTTACCTATTCAAGAGGTATATGAACGAAAGCCTAGAAGTGACCGAGGTTCACGAAAATCCGATCATCAAGAGCCGGACTATGAGGACACCGATATGCCAACAAGTGATGGTGATGGCATCGGTACTAGTTCTCAATTCAACTCTTCGAGTAATTCCCATCCATCCTCAAATCATTTCGAGGATGATTTTGAAGACTTAGCTCCTCTTCCTCATCATTCTAGTGATATACCGGAAGATCTCAATATGGAGCATCTTTACCGTGAGAATCTTAGAACTCGAGGTGAATTGCACGAACACCGGGTTGAATCAAGAAAGGGATTCAAGTATTTGGGAAAAATGATCAAGGGTTTAGGAAAGAAAAGGAGGTGAAGACTTTGAGTTGTGTCAAAGTTTGGTTATCATTTGATGTTTAAACATTTGCTTATTAACACTTTGGTTTAGTTGTTTATTAACTTATGTTACATGTTTGGATTATTATTTATTTCAATCCTAAATGTTGCTTATGCCATCATGTTTGTGATTTACATAGCTTTGTGCATCTTTGTGATAGTTAGCTTATTAGATTATGATCTGTAGTTAACTTTGGCTTGTGAATCTTTTGGTAAAAATCTGGGTTCATCAAAAACTGGGATTGAAATTTTTGAAACCTCTGGTCGCGGTTCCATATCGACCAGCGGCTCCTTTTCGATAAGGAACCGCGGGTCCTAGATAAGGAACCGCCGGCCACTGTGCCCGACAGCATCTTTTGCTTTACACTGTTTTCTCAATTATGTGTAAACACTACATGATTTTCTGTAATAAACTGCACATTTCCTAAACTAGCTTATCTAAATTCATTATTCACCTAAAATGATTTTAACCCATTACTAGTTTGGATCATCCCCTCACCCATTTAAACCCACCTTGTTAGTCATGTTCTTCACACATCAAAACATCCTTCCCTAACCCTTAAACCATCCTTGTCAACCATGGTTTCTACAAAAACCTCAAACACCCCAAGGAAAACACTTAAGATTAGGATTAAGGTACCGAAGCCTAACTCATCACCCTTTCACACACCCAAAAATGAGATGGTTCCAATCCTCATTTCCTCATCACCTTCACCACCCCTTGCACCATGCAAGACAACATCCACCCATGGTACTAACCACTCCATTGGTTCTACCTCCTCTTCATTCAACTCAAGAATGAATGAGCTCTCTTCACCCTTCACTTCAAGTGCACCCTTAGATGTGACCACACAACCCCAACCAATCCAAAGAATTCCTTTTGTGAATGACTTTGATGACACCTTGGTGACTTCACCATTTACCCCTCCTAACTCACCCATTTCACCAACCTTGGAGAACATACCTCCACACTCACCCATTTCCCCTTTAGGGAACATGCCTCCACTCTCACCCACATCACCCTTGGAGAACATGCCTCCTCCACCTCCACCCAACTCAAACATTCCAATTTTGGGTGTCCCACTTTCCCTCCTTTTGGGTGATCCTTACTATGGGTTTCAAGAGACTCATGGTCCTAATTGTCCATGTTGCCTCTACAACCACTACATCATCCATAACCTTAGGATGGAGATGTTTGGACTACATAGGAGGTTGCAAGAGTTCTTGCTTGCCTTGTTCTCCATGCCTCCTCCTAGGAGATGAATGATGAGTTTTCTAAATAATAGTTTTCAACAAAACCAAGCCAAAGAAGACTACTCATCTAGATTTAATTTTAAGCTAGCTATGTATTAGTTAGTTTTTATTTATTTTTCTATTTGTCATTGTACTTGCTTCCTTCATGAGTGTTTCATGAAGTTGTTCTATGGATTTAGATTTATGTGTTTCTACTCTTATGTGCTCATTAATCAACTTTAACTTTAATTTGAAATTAAAATTGAACATAAATCTATCACAACCTCTAAAAACTTGACTAAAATTGGTTCAAAATGATATTCAAATATTTTGTCACCCTTTGTCAAGACATTCTTTGTGAATGTGTTGCTTTATGCAACCCTAGCATAATTTGGTGCTAATAGAGGTAAAATTCCAAGATTTGCAACTTTTTGAAAAAGTCTTAGTTTTTCCAAAACCCTGGAAAACATGGTTTCATGTCCACTGGATGCGGCTCACTAAAAGTCGCGCGGTTCCTTATGTGATAAGGAATCGCCGGTCCCTTTAAGGTACCGCGGATAGAAATCAATTTTTGACGATTTTTTGGTCAAAAATTTTAAAACCCTATACCCTGTCAAGATTCCTTGTTTACTCAAATTGACTAAACATTCCTTGACACTCCATTTTTTGTATTCAAATTCTTACCTTGATTACATTCTACTTATACCCCAACCTTGAGATTTCATTCTCACACCTTCCCAACCTTGAGATTTTGTTCTCACACCTTAACAATGCCTAACTCATCCTTTCATAACCTTGACATTTCATTGTCACAACCTCACTGACCCAAAGCTTCCTCATCCAAGCTTTCAAAGAAACCGAAAATCTCGGTTCGACCTATTTGGATCAAGAAGAATGAACCATCTTCTTCCAAACCACCCAAAAACCCTACCTTCTCTCCAATCAAGTATTGGAATGAGACTAATACCATTAACCCCATCATCGGAGCTAAAGAAAATGTTCCCCCACCACCACAATCCTTCAATACCCCTCAACTCAATGATCTTTCAACCTTCCCAAACCTTACAAGGCATTGTGAAAACATTTCCAAACCCATTACCCCTCCACCACCAAACCCTAGGTTTGATGCCATACCCCCATCAACCGATTTTGTGTTGCATCATGGATCCTCGTGTGCTTGTTGTCGATTTCAACAAATTGAACTTGCTCATGTGTATGAGAAGTTAAATTTTCTTGAATTCCTCCTCACTCGACCTCCTATTCAAGTTTTCGTTCCGGTGGACAAAACTTTGAATGATGCATCGTCGTCTTATTTTTCCAACTAAAGGACTAACTACTCTTGGAGTCTTTATTACTTTAGTTGCTTTAGAGTCTTTTATTTTCTAGCAATCTTGGAAAATTATCACTATTAGAATAGCTTATGCTTTGTGGTTTATTTTCCATATCTTTTGCTTTAGATACTCATATTGTGTGTATGACTATCTACTTTGTTGTGTCTTTTCTATGTAACCTTTGTGTGTTATCCCTATAGTTCTATTTTGAGTTGATCATGGTTAATTTTTACAATTGCTTATGGGTGATTCCATCAATTCTAAACTTTAACCCATTGACAAGCTTATTGAAGTTTGATTTTGTCAATTACCTTTTTGGACAAACTTAGCAAAATACTTGCTTCTAATTTGAGATTTCTTCTCTCTCTCCCTCTCAAGTTACTTAGTAGGTAGTGATTGTAAAACCTCTGTTTTTATCTTCATTGACTTTGTCAACTGTAGTACTATTTATATTTGGAATTTATATAATTTCACTTTTATATGACTTATTAATTATCATATACCTATTGTCATACTACCTTTCATATTTATTTTATATTTATATGAACCTTTAGTCATTTATTGACTACCTTGGCAATTGACTGGCCACTTGATTGAATAATATATGAACCTTTAGTCATTTATTGACTACCTTGGCAATTGACTGGCCACTTGATTGAATAATATATGAACCTTTAGTCATTTATTGACTACCTTGGCAATTGACTGGCCACTCGATTGAATAATGAAATTCATCACCTCAGTACATGTTTGAGATAAAACTGTAACCTTACTTAATTTATTTTATTAAGTACTTGAATTATTTTTATATGTACATATTTACATATAATACTTAAAATGATTAAATGCCAAAACACATTAAAAACAATGTATATTATTTTACATTGTCACCTATTTACTTTAATAAAGTAAATTAATTTTAGTAATGTATTTAATAATACACTTTCACTAAGTTATCTAAAAGCTTCAACAAAAATACCTACAACACAACAAGTACCTATAATAATATACAAAGACTATTATTATCATACAACACTTGGCAAAATTTACCCAAAACCCTTCCCATGTCTATACAATAACGTGTGTATGTATGCATGCATGCACTACCATCATTGGATTTAACTAGCCACAAGTAACCTAGTGTCATCATGCACTCCACTAATACCCTATACTAATGCATGCATAAACCTTACTTTACTTACACATAAACCATGCCTTCTTACAAAGCCACTTACACACTCCATACATTTCACTATACATGTCATTTTTGTCCCCCATTTGACTTATCAAAAACACACGGATGGAACCAAAAAGGGGAAAGAAGAAAGTTGCTAGTTTTTGAGCATGTGTGTATTTGAAAGGAGTATCCAAGTGTATCCATGCATATCTTGGATAGATATTTTGTACAAGGTACCAAGATCCTCTTGATTCACTCTCTCACTTGTTCTTAAGCCGAAACAAACACACAAAACACAACACAAAATATTTTCCAATCTCACTTCACTCTTCTCTCTCTCAACTCACGGCTAAACCCCATTCACCACCATTTTTAAACCTTCAAGCTTTACTACTACTCCTATACTATGTATTCTACTACCTAAAGGTTAATCCTAAGCTCAACCTACAAGAAACCTTGATCAATGAAGCAAGAACAAGAACCCTAGAAGACTAATTGAAGCCCACGACATGTTTATGATTTCCTAGACCTCCATTGTTGAAAGCTTGTCACTTGTTTCTACCCATTCTCATATCATTCCTAAACCTAACTAAACAAGTAAGTCCAAGTTAAAACCTATCTTTTCTAATACACTACCTTTATATATATTGATGTGTACATGTTTATATTTGGTAAAGATAACATTTAAACAAGTATGGAAACCCTAAAAACATAAGTGAAACCCACGGCTAATTTTTATATATAACAAAACTTGATGTAAAAACTTGTCAACTTTGAAGAACACATCAACATGATCTTGTTTAACTTGAAAAATCATGAAAACCTAACCATGCAAATAATATTGGACGTGAGCTTTTAAGATCATATTATGATTTTGAGTGATCTTGTAATGTTTAGATATAACTAGAAACATTAGATTCATATTACTAGGTGCCTTAAAATGTTAAGATCACTACTAGGCCTCATAAGATTAGTTTAAGCTCACTATAATACTTTGCCTAGATAAATAATCATTTTCATTAAATAAATGTTTTATAAGACTTTTAGTGTCAAAGATATGATTTTATAAAGTTACATGTTGGAAAATATAGATCTATAAATATTTTGGATTTAAATGATAGATCTAAGAAGTTTGGACTAAAATAGTAAATATATAAACTTTCGGGTTAAAAATGGCATAGATAATACTTTCGGGCTAAATTGTAACTTTACAAAGTAAAAGGGATCTAAATGAATAAGTGTAGAACTTTGTATTTCAAAAACATAAACTTTGAACCACTTTTTAAATAATGCCGAGAGTATAAGGGTGTGTTTTAAACATATCCAAAACTTTGTGGAGTTATAAAGGACTAAAAAGAGATTACTAAAATATTAGGGTAGGTTGTGTAAACTTTGGAAAGCCTAGGGACTGTTTTGGACACAAGCCGTGACATAATATAAACCTTAGGGACTAAATGTGTCAAGATATTAAACCTAATAAAACCCTAAGTAACCCTAGGGACTAAACTAGCCAATAGCCGAAACCCATACAAGCCCTAGGGGGCAAAAATGTAACTTATAATAAACCGTATTATTAGCCGAAACTATTGGGACCAAAACTGCCAATAAGTGAAACTATAATAAGCCCTAAAATAGGCCGCATACTATAAGGACCAAAATTAACACTTTATGAAACTTTAGGAAACCCTAGTTACACGTGTAACTAGGGAGGGACCAAAACTGTAAATACTTGAAAGATTTAGAAACCCTAGGGGTATAAAAGTAATTTAATCGCGAGTACCTATTTTTTTAAAAGGACTAAAACGTATTTTTATACAAGTATTATGAACCTTAAAATCTTATATATTTTAAATCATTATTTAAACGTAAAACTTAAATAAACGTAACAATTGTTATTTTTCCAAACCTATAACTTAATAAATATAAATCTTACGTAAACTAAACATGGATTTTTAAATAAATGTTATACATTTATAAACCTTATTTATATATTAAATATAAATTGAAAATGGTTAACTTATAAAATAAATATATTAATTATATTTATTTCCTATCACTTTAAACGTATATAAAACTATCCTATATAAATATTTAAAGTGTTTTATAAACAACGTAAGTACAAAATATTAATTAAGTGAATTAATTAACTAAACCTTATTATTTATTTTATACCTAAAATAAATACTATTAGAACTTGTACTACGACGAACAAATTACAAGTATTGTAATTAAATATTTAAACCCGTTTAAGCATGTACAGAATTATTCTGGAACTTTTATGCATTATGTTATGCATTTACTGAGACCTTATAATTATTTAGGCGTTGACTTATCGTGAGCATCCTTATCAGATTTATCTTCTGACTATTGTTGTACTACTGAGGTGAGTTCATGGCCCCACTTTATATATTGACAAACTTTTAAACCTTTTAATGGGGAAGAAAACATGCAACGTATTTGATTTTTATGGACATAGATTGAACTGTGAAACCTTTGATTACCATGCCTATTGTAGATGAACAGCATGACCCGTGCATCCGAAACTGTTAGAATTATTGAATTACCTGAATGTTATAAATAGATCTATTTGGGATTGACCGTCCCCATCTGGGTGAGTCATGCTCACTGTGCCTCGGCCGGGACAACAGATGTTTCACATGTCAGCACTTATTTTTGTTATGGGTGCCTTGATAATGATAAGGCGAAGGGTCCTTATCTGTTAAGGACTTAACTGTCAAGTTTCAGTTTCGGGCAATATGGAAATGTAATTACTTTTAAGTATTAATGCTTTGTGCATTACTACTTCTGGGAATATCTAATGTCCAAACTTATTTTAATTAAACCTATGAATTCACCAACTTTATGTTGACTTTCTAAGCATGTTTTCTCAGGTAACTGAAGCAGGTAATGGTGTGCATGAAGTCAAGCATCATGATAGATTGCATTTATAGAGCTCATCTGGGGTTTTATAAATTGGGAATAAATTCAGACTTTCAAACAATGTTAAAGACTACTGTAATACTATTTGCACTTTCAATCATGTAATAAATGTAAGGATAATCTTTTATCTGTTGCTCTATATTCTGTCTGCTGTTGATCCACCTACGTGACACCCAAATATTATTTCCGCTGCGTTGACTCAATTTGGGGGTGTCACAGAATGGTATCAGAGCGATAGTTATAGAGAATCAGAACCAAGTTTAAAATAAATATAAAAATAAAATATTCTGGATTATAGTCCAGTAAGCCCGGAACCTGCTAGTGGGAGCCTGCAGGCAAAGAGAATGTTAGTGAGTCTTAGCCGAATGGATTTCAAAGACCAGAAAAAAGAAATAGGAAAAATGAGACATTCAATCATGATTTAGCGGTGGCAGTTAGACGATGCAAGGTATGCTTCAATCTGAGAGGTTTCCCATGCTCTCGCTCCTCTCCTTAACAGTAGAGCTCTTTATCACCTCTCCTTTCAGTTGAGTTGCTCTCGCCCCTCTCCTTAGCAGTCGAGCTCTTTATCTCCTCTCCCTCAGGTCGAGTGGCTTTGCTCCTTAGAAAGATTAGGATACGCCTACCTTTGCCTCCCTGCTAAAAACAAAAGAGATCGCACTTTCAGTGCTTGCCGGAATTGCGTAAGTGATCAGTGAAATCCGTCTAACTAGGTAGCTCGGCCAAAACGCCATGCGGTGTCTTCCGAGCTGCAAGTCCGGACGGAACAAGAAGGCACTGATTGAACAAACCATCAGGAGTCCGAACGGGCGGGGGAGCTGGCAGCTCCCTGTTGGCGTTGTATTATTGTAAGTTCCCTGTTCCAAACATTTCCTTCAAGTAGACGACAAGTTTTAAATTTGAATGAAGGCATTCCTCCCTCACATGCATTTGCAACAGATTCTTACTAAGACCGGTAATCCCCATAGACACGGCCATTCTCGGCATCTTCACTGTTGCCCCTCTTCTCAAAGCCCTTCGAGAGGAAGATGAATGTCAATGTGCCATTTTCTTCTTTCCCCGGGATACTATTGGCTTACTCTTCTTTTCCTTCGGCGAGGATACCTTAGTTCCAATCGTTTGAGGAAAGTCGGCATTCTTAGTTGAAAGGAAAGGACTTCTACCATGAACGGACTCTTTGCCTTGGGGAAATCACTTCCTTGGCTTACTAATGACCATTTCGAGAAGAACCTATTTGAAGTCTAATGCCACATCTGACTCAACAGCTCCCTCTTCCTCTGAGAACTCGACTTTGATTCCTGCCTCCACTACTGGTGTGTCTTCTGCCGTTCTCAGTGCTTCCCTAGTGGCATCTTCACTCATGACAGACTCAAGCATCGAGTCTTCATCGCTGTCACAAATAACGGCTTTGCAGTCCTACACCACTGCATCTGGTTCGTTGTCCTTTGTGAACCCGAAACCATTGTTGCCCTCTTATTAGGTTCATGGACCGACTGCAGGCCCCTCGGCATCTATTCTACAGCCCTCCAGTCATGTTTTCATGCCTTCCCCACAGGTATATACCACGGTTCCCTCTGCTGCCTTCTCACCGTTATACACCATGTCTTCCAATGCATCTCCTCAATCTTTCCCTTCCACCTACCAGAACCCATCATCCTTCTCACCTGCTTCTTGCTGCACCCATCTCGTATCCATAAAGGTAGACTGACGCAACTATCTTCTCTGGAAATCGCAGTTTGAACCTATACTCATCAGTAATGATTTAATGGGCTATGTGTAGGGGACCTTTCCATGTTCCCCTCAATTCATCAGTGATGCCGAAGGAAGGGCTCATCTCAACCCCGCTTATAGTGCTTGGGTGAGAACGGATCAAAGTGTTCGCTCTTGGTTGAATGCGACACTCTCAGTGGACATGTTGACGGAAGTCTACAATAGAATATGAAAACAAAACATATATGGATGTTTGGATGGCTTTAGAGCAAAGATTTGTTGATCAGTCCACGGCTAAAGAAATGAAATTGAAGTTCGATATTCAGAATAACAGGAAAGGTAACAAGCCTATGGATGCCTATTTATGGGAACTTAAGTCTATGGTTGATGCCTTGGCTGCTATCAACTCTCTTCTATGTCCCCAAAGGATATAGTTTTCACTACAAAGCCCTTTGAATATGAAGCTTTTGTTACAAGCATCTCCGACTCTAAGACTGTTCCATCGTTTGAGGAGCTGCGGACTCAGGTCCTTAACCAAGAATCGCGTCTTCATCGCATACAAGCTGCACAACACAGTGAGCAGCAATCAGCCTTTGTGTCTCAGACTTCAGCTGCTTCTGATAATCGTTCCTCTCGCTCCAACTACAATGGAGCTCGCAACAACAATGGGCGAAATCAACAACTGATTCTCCGCATTGCTCTTCCAAGCCCTTATTCCCAAGTTACCTTAACTAGTTCTCCGCACCTGTCTGTAACGGACCCTCTGCCTTTAGCTACAAATAAAGACTCTCAAGAATTATGGGACTGTCTTAGAGGCCTGAATCCTTTGGATAGTGGTCAAGAAGATACCTTTAACCCCTGAACACACTGGCAGATCACCTGGCAGTGCTTGGCCTTTGATGGCTTTGATAGTCTTGAAAACAATGTAGTATTCCGCCAGGAGCATTTGCCACCTTGCTATCCCTATATAATCTGAACTATAACTGCTTTAAAAATCTTTTGGGATTTTCGGGACTAGAATAGTTAAGCATGTAGACCGTAGAGCATACATCGATTGTGTGATTGCCTGTGCATTGATTATTAACATCCGGTTAATTAATCTTATAAGTATTAACGTAACCTTTAGCATGGCGAGTGTTAAATGGCATTATAATATAATTTTAAATTATATTTCTCAAAACTTTTAACTTGAGTAAGTTTATACTTATATCAGTTAAAACTATATTACTTTCAGATTTATCATGACTTCACCTACTGATACACCTGCCGCCGTATCTCTGACGACCGTCTTGTGTGGATGGTTATCTGATAGTGACTTCGGTGATAGTCACGCATCTGTTGACGCTGCATCCATTGAGGCGCTTATTTCTTCACCACCTGTTTCCCCCGCTGGGGAAGAGGTCCAGCCTCCTACTGCTACACCACCTGTACCACTCGTGACTGTACTACGGGAGCATGCACCCGAGTCTCTGCCACCTCGTAAGAGGAGGTACGAGGCACCTCTCGATTCCACCTTTGAGATTGGTGAGGGCTCCCGGGCCAGATATGTTGATCTTGTCCAGGCCCAGATCACGGCACTTGCCGCACGCCAGGCCCAGGACGTAGCAGACATTCTTGCTCTGCTAGCGGCCAGACAGACTGAGCGCACTGTTCTACAGCAGCGCCAGGACCTTTTATCGTGGACCGTGAGCTCAAAGGCACACGCTGCCCGAGGAGTGTGGTCGACTACTTACCATTCTCTCCAGTGGTTGCTGGATGAGAACGAGTTCCTACGAGAGCAGATTTACCTACTGCAGAGTCAGCAGACAGAGACTCACACCGCTCTTATGACCATGGAGCAGACTCTTGCCATATTCTTCGACCTCCAGGATGTCCGCCATCAGGGGTTGACGTCAGAGACCGCTCATCTCCGGGGAGTTCAGCAGACTCTCAGAGACCAGTTCCGTGAGGCACTTCGACTGCTCAGGGAGACTAGGACTGCTATGACCGCGATGCAGGATGCCATGCAGGCACCGGCTGTCTCATCTCCGCCCGTGGCACCAGCCGTATCCGAGGAGTCAGTTAGGCATCAGTAGAGTAGATGTGCTAGATCTTTTGTACATGATGATAAGCTATTAGGGTTGCACCCCGGCTATCATGATATAGGACCTCTTGTATTTGTACTTTTCTTTAGTCAGTTGTATTCCTGTACTGTACTATTTAGATTAGGGATTCATAGATGATGTACTTTAGATTTCATGTACCACCATCCCAGACAGGCGGGCTGTGCTCTGTCTTGGATTAGGTTGTGTATTTTGTACTGTATTCCTATTCTAGACTTATGGCATGTACTCATTAGCTTTTGTTATATCCGTACTGTATTATATTATGAACTTTAAACAGGTTATCCAATTTGTTGCAAAGTCTGTGCATGAAATTCCTTTTTGTGTAATTATATAAAACTGTGCTAACACCTTGAACTAATGATTTCATTTTTTTGTATAATTATAGAAAAATGGTAAACACTAGAACGAACCCCATAAATGCCGAGACTACCCAAAACGTCACGGCTGCCCAATTAAGGGAAATGATTGACCAAGGCATCGCATCTGCGATGGCTGCCAGCAAGAACGTAGACGACAGTCAAAATTCCAACAACCGCCGGAATAATCAGACCACCAGGGGTTGCTCTTACCCCGACTTCTTGAAATGTAAACCTTCCTATTACAAGGGCAAAGAAGGAGTGGTGGAACTGATGCAGTGGTTTGAGAGGTTGGAAACGGTATTTCGCATCAGTGATTGTGCAGAAGAGAACAAAGTGAAGTTTTCCGCATGCACCCTACTTGAGAGTGCTCTTACTTGGTGGAACTCTGTTGTTGCTACTCTTAGACACGATGCTGCCTATGCTCTCAACTGGACTGAGTTGAAAGAGAGGATGACTGAGAAATACTGCCCAAGGGGAGAAATGAAGAAGCTGGAGATCGAGTTATGGGATCTCAAATGCAAGAACAATGACATCACTGCGTACAACCAAAGGTTCCAAGAGTTGACCCTAATGTGCGCCAGGATGTTTGTAGAGGAGGATGAAAAGATTGAGAAGTACGTGGGTGGACTCCTAGACGCCATTCACGACAGTGTGCTCGCATCTCGACCTACTACCGTCGAGAGTGCCATTGAGTTCGCTTATGAGTTAATAAACAAAAGAGTCCGTACCCTATCCGAGAGGCAAACTGACAACAAGCGAAAGGCAGACGAGTACTTCCGCAATCAGCACCAGCAGCATCCTAAGAAGCAGAATGCTGGGCAAGTTTATAGTGTTACTTCTGTAGGAACTAACTCGTACGTGGGCGCCAAACCTTTGTGCCCAAAGTGCAACTATCATCATACGTTTGATAGCCCATGCCAGACCTGCTACAGATGTGGACAAGTACGCCACTTTGCTAAAACCTGTCGAGTTAATGCTGTCACCCAGGCCCGACCCACTCAAAACACTGGGAACTACAACAACAGGGGTGGATACAATGCCCGTGGGAACGGGAATGGACAGCAGGGGAACCGCAACGCTACTGGAGGAAACAACAATGGACCCAAGAAAGGAGTTGTGTGCTACGAGTGTGGAGCACCAGGACACACGAGACCAAGTTGCCCTAAGCGGGCAAGCCAGAACAAGAACAGTGGAGGAGCTTCATCCAGAGTGTACGTGGTCGGCAATGCAAAAGCCAACCCCGATTCAAATGTCGTAACTGGTACGTTTCTATTGAACGATCGTTATGCATCTGTCTTATTTGATACTGGAGCAGACCGAAGTTTTATATCCATTGAATTTAGTCAAGTACTAGAAGTTGTCCCTACAAGCTTAGATCACCGTTACTCTGTAGAATTAGCTGACGGTAAAACTGTAGATGCTGACACTATCATTAGAGGTTGCACCTTAAATATTTCCAAGCACCCGTTCAACATTGACCTTATCCCCGTAAACCTTGGTAGTTTTGATATTATTATCGGCATGGACTGGTTATCAAGATACCGCGCAGTCATTGTTTGTGACGAGAAGCTAGCCCGTATTCCATGGGGAAACGAAACTCTAATCATTCGAGGTGACGGTAACACCGACCTCGCTGACACTAGACTTAGTGTTATCTCTTGTACCAAAGCTCAGAAATATTTGTTGAGAGGATGTCCTATCTTCTTGGCCCATATTTCTCAAACAGATGAAGAAGACAAACCCGAGAAGAAGCAAATCAAGGACGTACCCATTGTCCGAGATGTTCCAGAAGTCTTTCCTGATGAGTTGCTAGGCTTACCACCGACTCGACAAGTGGAATTTCAAATTGATTTGGTTCCCGGAGCAGCACCTGTAGCTAAAGCTCCATACCGGTTGGCACCATCAGAGATGAAGAAATTAGCTGAACAACTTCAAGAGCTATCTGACAAAGGATTCATACGACCCAGTTCCTCACCATGGGGAGCTCTTGTGTTGTTTGTCAAAAAGAAAGATGGTTCTTTCCGAATGTGCATCGATTACAGAGAGCTGAATAAGTTAACTGTGAAGAATCGATATCCACTTCCTCGCATTGACGACCTATTTGACCAACTGCAAGGGTCAAGTGTGTATTCCAAGATTGACTTGAGATCTGGATACCATCAGCTACGAGTCAGGGAGGAAGATATTCCAAAGACAGCTTTTAGAACCCGTTACGATCATTACGAATTCCAGGTTATGCCATTTGGGTTGACCAATGCACCAGCTATTTTCATGGACCTTATGAACCGTGTGTGCAGACCCTACCTGGATAAATTCGTGATAGTCTTCATCGACGACATACTCATTTATTCCAAGAACGAACAAGAACATGGAGAACATCTTGCACAAGTACTAAAGGTACTCAAGGAGGAGCAGCTCTATGCCAGATTCTCTAAATGTGACTTTTGGATTCCTAGAGTGCAATTCCTTGGACATGTCATCGATTGTGACGGTATTCATGTGGATCCAGCAAAGGTCGAATCTGTCAAGGATTGGGTATCTCCTAAATCACCAACGGAGATCCGCCAATTTCTAGGCCTTGCCGGATATTATCGTAGATTCATTGAAGATTTTTCCAAGATAGCCAAACCGATGACCAAGCTCATACAGAAGAGAATAAAGTTCGAATGGGGAGAGAAGGAAGAATCAGCTTTCCAACTGATCAAGCAGAAGCTATGCAGTGCACCTATACTGGCCTTGCCTGAAGGCAACGATGATTTCGTTGTATACTGTGATGCCTCACACAAAGGCTTAGGAGCCGTATTGATGCAGAGGATGAAAGTGATTGCCTACGCTTCAAGGCAATTGAAGAAGCATGAGAAGAATTACACCACTCACGATCTAGAACTTGGATCCGTAGTTTTTGCTCTCAAAATCTGGAGACATTACCTATACGGAACAAAGTGTACAGTGCATACTGACCACAAAAGCTTGCAACACATATTGGATCAGAAGGAGTTGAACATGAGACAACGCCGTTGGATTGAGTTACTGAGTGACTACGACTGCGATATCAAATACCACCCGGGAAAAGCAAACGTGGTTGCTGATGCTTTAAGTCGTAAGGAAACGGACCCTCCTATGAGAGTTCGGGCATTGGTGATGACAATCAGTTTGGATCTACACAAACAAATTTTAGAAGCTCAGACTCAAGCCCAATTGCCTGAAAACCTCGTGAAGGAAGATGTCGGGGGAATGCTCAGAATTGATCTTAGCAAAGAAAAGTTAGAACCTAGAGCAGACAGAACCCTATGCCTTCACGGACGAAGTTGGTTACCGTGTTATGAAGATTTGAGGAACTTGATCATGCACGAATCTCATAAGTCTAAATATTCTATACATCCCGGATCTGAAAAGATGTATCAAGATATGAAGAAGTTATATTGGTGGCCGAATATGAAAGCCAACATTGCCACCTACGTTCAGAAGTGTTTGACCTGTGCTCGTGTCAAAACTGAACACCAGAGACCATCGGGTTTACTTGTACAACCCAAGATACCGGAATGGAAGTGGGAAAACATAACTATGGACTTTGTTACCAAACTCCCAAAGTCATCTCACGGTTACGATACTATATGGGTAATCGTCGATCGACTCACCAAGTCCGCTCATTTCCTGCCGATTAGGGAGAATGATCCCCTTGCCAAACTAGCAAAGACGTACCTAAAGGAGATTGTGACCAAACATGGAATACCAGTGTCAATAATCTGTGATCGAGATGGTAGGTTCACGTCAAACTTTTGGAAGGCTTTTCAACGAGCCTTAGGTACCAATTTGGATATGAGCACTGCTTATCATCCGCAAACTGATGGTCAAAGTGAACGAACCATCCAGACTCTAGAGGACATGCTACGAGCATGTGTGATTGATTTTGGAAATGGATGGGTTGACCATATTCCTTTAGTGGAATTCTCCTACAACAACAGTTATCATGCCAGCATTAAGGCTGCCCCTTTTGAAGCACTGTACGGTCGCAAATGTCGTTCGCCTGTGTGCTGGGCAGAAGTAGGTGAATTTCAGCTCACTGGACCCGAGTTGATCTAGGAGAC
The DNA here is from genome assembly GCA_025667525.1 of Glebionis coronaria. Taxonomy (NCBI): domain Eukaryota; kingdom Viridiplantae; phylum Streptophyta; class Magnoliopsida; order Asterales; family Asteraceae; genus Glebionis; species Glebionis coronaria. The sequence goes on along the minus strand of CM046875.1, from coordinate 622,205,219 downwards.
TACTGACAAGATTGTCCTCATCAAACAGAGAATTCAAGCTGCTCGCGATCGACAAAAGAGCTACGCGGACCTGAAACGCAAACCTATGCAATTTGATGTAGGTGACCGTGTTATGCTCAAGGTATCACCTTGGAAGGGTGTTGTATGTTTTGGCAAACGTGGAAAACTGAATCCACATTATGTTGGCCCTTTCAAAGTAATAGCCAAGATCGGGGAAGTAGCGTATCGTTTAGAGTTGCCCCAGCAACTGAGTCGGGTACACTCTACCTTTCATGTTTCTAACCTAAAGAAGTGCTATGCTGAAGAGCCACTGGCTATGCCATTGGAAGGAGTTCAAATTGACGACAAACTCCAGTTTGTAGAAGAACCAGTGGAAATCATGGAGAGGATAGTTAAGAAGTTGAAACGCAGTCACATCCCGTTGGTCAAAGTACGTTGGAACTCTAGGAGAGGCCCTGAGTTCACTTGGGAACGAGAAGACTCGTTCAAGACCAAGTATCCACACTTGTTCACCTGACCAATGGCTTCATCTTAAGCTTTGAGGACAAAGCTAAAATAACGGGATGGTGCTGTAAAACCTCTGTTTTTACCTTCATTGACTTTGTCAACTGTAGTACTATTTATATTTGGAATTTATATAATTTCACTTTTATATGACTTATTAATTATCATATACCTATTGTCATACTACATTTCATATTTATTTTATATTTATATGAACCTTTAGTCATTTATTGACTACCTTGGCAATTGACTGGCCACTTGATTGAATAATATATGAACCTTTAGTCATTTATTGACTACCTTGGCAATTGACTGGCCACTTGATTGAATAATATATGAACCTTTAGTCATTTATTGACTACCTTGGCAATTGACTGGCCACTTGATTGAATAATGAAATTCATCACCTCAGTACATGTTTGAGATAAAACTGTAACCTTACTTAATTTATTTTATTAAGTACTTGAATTATTTTTATATGTACATATTTACATATAATACTTAAAAGGATTAAATGCCTAAACACTTTAAAAACAATGTATATTATTTTACATTGTCACCTATTTACTTTAATAAAGTAAATTAATTTTAGTAATGTATTTAATAATACACTTTCACTAAGTTATCTAAAAGCTTCAACAAAAATACATACAACACAACAAGTACCTATAATAATATACAAAGACTATTATTATCATACAACACTTGGCAAAATTTACCCAAAACCCTTCCCATGTCTATACAATAACGTGTGTATGTATGCATGCATGCACTACCATCATTTGATTTAACTAGCCACAAGTAACCTAGTGTAATCATGCACTCCACTAATACCCTATACTAATGCATGCATAAACCTTACTTTACTTACACATAAACCATGCCTTCTTACAGAGCCACTTACACACTCCATACATTTCACTATACATGTCATTTTTGTCCCCCATTTGACTTATCAAAAACACACGGATGGAACCAAAAAGGGGAAAGAAGAAAGTTGCTAGTTTCTGAGCATGTGTGTATTTGAAAGGAGTATCCAAGTGTATCCATGCATATCTTGGATAGATATTTTGTACAAGGTACCAATATCCTCTTGATTCACTCTCTCACTTGTTCTTAAGCCGAAACAAACACACAACACAAAATATTTTCCAATCTCACTTCACTCTTCTCTCTCTCAACTCACGGCTAAACCCCATTCACCACCATTTTTAAACCTTCAAGCTTTACTACTACTCCTATATTATGTATTCTACTACCTAAAGGTTAATCCTAAGCTCAACCTACAAGAAACCTTGATCATTGAAGCAAGAACAAGAACCCTATAAGACTACTTGAAGCCCACGACATGTTTATGATTTCCTAGACCTCCATTGTTGAAAGCTTGTCACTTGTTTCTACCCATTCTCATATCATTCCTAAACCTAATTAAACAAGTAAGTCCAAGTTAAAACCTATCTTTTCTAATATACTACCTTTATATATATTGATGTGTACATGTTTATATTTGGTAAAGATAACATTTAAACAAGTATGGAAACCCTAAAAACATAAGTGAAACCCACGGCTAACTTTTATATATAACAAAACTTGATGTAAAAACTTGTCAACTTTGAAGAACACATCAACATGATCTTGTTTAACTTGAAAAATCATGAAAACCTAACCATGCAAATAATATTGGACGTGAGCTTTTAAGCTCATATTATGATTTTGAGTGATCTTGTAATGTTTAGATATAACTAGAAACATTAGATTCATATTACTAGGTGCCTTAAAATGTTAAGATCACTACTAGGCCTCATAAGATTAGTTTAAGCTCACTATAATACTTTGCCTAGATAAATAATCATTTTCATTAAATAAATGTTTTATAAGACTTTTAGTGTCAAAGATATGATTTTATAAAGTTACATGTTGGAAAATATAGATCTATAAATATTTTGGATTTAAATGATAGATCTAAGAAGTAACTTTCGGGTTAAAAATGGCATAGATAATACTTTCGGGCTAAATTGTAACTTTACAAAGTAAAAGGGATCTAAATGAATAAGTGTAGAACTTTGTATTTCAAAAACATAAACTTTGAACCACTTTTTAAATAATGCCGAGAGTATAAGGGTGTGTTTTGAACATATCCGAAACTTTGTGGAGTTATAAAGGACTAAAAAGAGATTACTAAAATATTAGGGTAGGTTGTGTAAACTTTGGAAAGCCTAGGGACTGTTTTGGACACAAGCCGTGACATAATTTAAACCTTAGGGACTAAATGTGTCAAGATATTAAACCTAATAAAACCCTAAGTAACCCTAGGGACTAAACTAGCCAATAGCCAAAATCATACAAGCCCTAGGGGGCAAAAATGTAACTTATAATAAACCTTATTATTAGCCGAAACTATAGGGACCAAAACTGCCAATAAGTGAAACTATAATAAGCCCTAAAATAGGCCGCATACTATAAGGACCAAAATTGACACTTTATGAAACTTTAGGAAACCCTAGTTACACGTGTAACTAGGGAGGGACCAAAACTGTAAATACTTGAAAGATTTAGAAACCCTAGGGGTATAAAAGTAATTTAATCGCGAGTACCTATTTTTTTAAAAGGACTAAAACGTATTTTTATACAAGTATTACGAACCTTAAAATCTTATATATTTTAAATCATTATTTAAACGTAAAACTTAAATAAACGTAACAATTGTTATTTTTCCAAACCTATAACTTAATAAATATAAATCTTTTCTAAACATGGATTTTTAAATAAATGTTATACATTTATAAACCTTATTTATATATTAAATATAAATTAAAAATGGTTAACTTATAAAATAAATATATTAATTATATTTATTTCCTATCACTTTAAACGTATATAAAACTATCCTATATAAATATTTAAAGTGTTTTATAAACAACGTAAGTACAAAATATTAATTAAGTGAATTAATTAACTAAACCTTATTATTTATTTTATACCTAAAATAAATACTATTAGAACTTGTACTACGACGAACAAATTACAAGTATTGTAATTAAATATTTAAACCCGTTTAAGCATGTACAGATTTATTCTGGAACTTTTATGCATTATGTTATGCATTTACTGAGACCTTATAATTATTTAGGTCGTTGACTTATCGTGAGCATCCTTATCAGATTTATCTTCTGACTATTGTTGTACTACTGAGGTGAGTTCATGGCCCCACTTTATATATTGACAAACTTTTAAACCTTTTAATGGGGAAGAAAACATGCAACATATTTGGTTTTTATGGACATAGATTGAATTGTGAAACCTTTGATTACCATGCCTATTGTAGATGAACAGCATGACCCGTGCATCCGAAACAGTTAGAATTATTGAATTACCTGAATGTTATAAATAGATCTATTTGGGATTGACCGTCCTTATCTGGGTGAGTCATGCTCACTATGCCTCGGCCGGGACAACAGATGTTTCACATGTCAGCACTTATTTTTGTTATGGGTGCCTTGATAATGATAAGGCGAAGGGTCCTCATATGTTAAGGACTTAACTGTCAAGTTTCAGTTTCAGGCAATATGGAAATGTAATTACTTTTAAGTATTAATGCTTTGTGCATTACTACTTCTGGGAATATCTAATGTACAAACTTATTTTAATTAAACCTATGAATTCACCAACTTTATGTTGACTTTCTAAGCATGTTTTCTCAGGTAACTGAAGCAGGTAATGGTGTGCATGAAGTCAAGCATCATGATAGATTGCATTTATAGAGCTCATATGGGGTTTTATAAATTGGGAATAAATTCAGACTTTCAAACAATGTTAAAGACTACTGTAATACTATTTGCACTTTCAATCATGTAATAAATGTAAGGATAATCTTTTATCTGTTGCTCTATATTATGTCTGTTGTTGATCCACCTACGTGACACCCAAATATTATTTCCACTGCGTTTACTCAATTTGGGGGTGTCACAGTGATCATATATACATTGGTGTTTCTTTCCTTTCTACTAACCTTTGTGTAGCATGTCACCTTAGCTCATATACTTGGTGCCCCAAGCAAGGGGGAGCAACCACCAAGGGGGAGAAACCACCAAGGGAGAGCTACTAGCAAAGTTCGATGTTCTTCAAAGACTTGTGCTAACCTTTTTGCTACGACAAAGGGGGAGAAATGATAGTGATAAACTCGTTAATAATTCGTTATTTTGTGTTTCTATGCAAATGAGTTTATAGTTTGTCGTAATCAAAAAGGGGGAGATTGTTAATGCAAGTAATGCCTAAAAACATTATTAGTGTTAACTAATCTTTCTTAGTTTTGATCACAACAAACTATACAACACATTTAGTACAAAACACAAAACGAATTATTTAACTAACACTATCATCAAGGTAATAATCATATCACTAACCTTTCTTAATCATACTTAGTGATCATCAAAATGATTATCCTTAAAACTTACTTTTGTTAATATGACAAAAGACTTTTTAATAAACTTTCTTTTTTAGAAAATGTTTTATTAAAATGGAAAATGAAAATTTGAAAATAGCATATTCCATATGCTATTAGAATATCCTTTGAAGGCTTCAAATACCTCAGATATTCCCACCCCACTAAAAGACAAAAAACAGAGCGTACTCTAGGGGCGGAACCTTAAGTAGCTAGGCGGTTCCTTAGCGATATGGAACCGCCGGGCTAGATAAGGTACAGCGCCCAGATAGCCGTTATATATCCGTTATACTTTGTCTCCTATAAATAGTGGGTCAAATCTCATTTTCCAACAAGCCTCTTGGACGTTTTTCTCAGCCCCCTTTCTCTTTTCTATAGCATAATCATTAGTAAATGATCACTTAAAGTGTTAAGGATGTTTACATATGATTATCCTCTTGATCCCCTCCTTTACCTTGTCCAATGAGAAGATCACTCACTCACTAGTGTTGTGATAAAGATGAATCTATGAACTAGTCATATTCATCATGATACCCTTTTTGTTTTAGGTTAATCCATTGTATTTATGAATACTTGGACTAGTTGTGTTCATCCAAGTTATTTGTGAATACTTGGATTTGTTGTGTACATCCATTGCATATGTGTTTGCTTGGATTTATGTTGTGTAGATCCAAGTTACATATGTACTTGGATATGTCTAGTTGAGTTGTAATAAATTGATTAGTAGTTCTCACTAAACTATAAAGTGATGTGGCTGTGTCTTGTGAGTTCTCACTTAACTTGAAAGTGATTAGTAGTTGTGTTGTGTGAAGTTCTCACTTAGCTTCAAAGTGAAGAGTCGTAAAGATTGGTTCTAGCTTTGGATTAGAACTCGACATCTAGCCTTGTGTCGTAAAATGGTGAAGTAGGCAACGTCGTGAAGATTGGTTCTACCTTGAGATTAGAACTCGACATCTAGCCTTGTGTCGTTAAATTGTGAAGTAGGCAACGTTGTGTAGATTGGTCCTAGCTAAAGATTAGGTCTCGACATTTAGCTTAGTGTCGGAAAATAATGTAAGCAACGATGTAAGGTTTTCTCCGCCAAGAAGGGAGCTTGTGGATATAGTGGAAATCTCGAGTAGGTGTACTCGAGGAGTGGAGTAGAAACGAGGATAGAGCCTCGTTGTCGAACCACTATAAATCTTGGTGTCTTCCCACTAGGTTGTCTCCTTCCTTACTCTTTACTTATTTCATTATCATTACACTTACCTATTATCTTTGCTAGTGCATTTGAATTGAACCTAATCATTATGCAACTTAGCTTTAAACAAAAGATAGTTTTGATACAAACCAAATTGAAAGTAACTTTAATTTGGTCACCAATAAAGAGAAACTATTCAACCCCCCCCCCCCCTCTTCTAGTTTCTACAAACACCATAACCTCTTTATTGTAATGACGATGCCAAGACAAAAGCTCATTTAGAATGAGGGCCCCATCCTGAATATTCCTCCCTTTGATAAACGCAGATTGCACCGGGTTGACACAATTCCCAATAACTTTGCAAAGTCTATTAGCTAAAAGCTTACCAATAATCTTATATTGGCTACCAATTAAGCTTATAGGACGAAATTCAGACACATTCTTAGCATTGGGAACCTTTGGAATTAAAGCAATAAACGAGGGATTGCAACCTTTTGGAAAGAGAGTAACAAAGCGAACCACATCATCTTCTATGAGGTACCAGAATGTTGTGTAGAACGTGAAGGTAAACAAATGCAATACCTTGATCGGAAATGATTACAAAGTTTAATATTTTTTGTGCCATTTGCCATTCAAGTTATTGTCTCGTTTACTAGTTTATGAGAAAAGTTTAATAAAAATCATCTTTTTAGCATAAATTCAATCAACCAATAACAACCACAAATTTTTTTTATCTAACAAAAAATCTATTTTTAAAACTTAAATATCTAAAAAACCCGTTAATCGTTACGCAAGATGGAACATACCATTATGACGATAATTAAATCATCTTTCTATCGAGGGGCATATGTATATACATACTTTCGACGAATTTTTTTTTGAGAAAATTATATATGATTCGTATCACGAATCGTATATGATTTTGAAAAATCATATATAATCATGATACGAATCATATATGATTTACTTAGAAAAAATGTTCGGCGACAATATATACATGTGCCTCTCGATAGAAAGATGGTTTGTTGTAATGTATTTTTTGTCACTTGATAATTACCGAGATATTTAATTTTTTAATTTTTTTTGAAAAGTTGGAGTTTTAATGAATGTGATGGATTGATATAATTTATGCTAAAAATAGAGTATACATTGATCTGAACTCACTAGTCTACATCATTAAAGCCTATGGGGCCGTTTGGTTGGAGTATATTTGAGGATATTCAAAATACTTACATTTTAATTTCGCCCAAATATTGTGTTTGGTATTGTCAACGAAGGAATTTAAAATTCCTCGAATTCCCAAAATGAAGGATATTAGAATTACTCCAAAAAGTGAGGAATTTTAATTTACTTGAAATTTATTTTTTATAAACTTTTTTTCTAGTCGTTATTATTCAGGTTTTTATGTTTATATAAAAAATTATAAAATTTAAAAAATTTATATAAAATTATTCTATATATAATTTATATAAATTTTAAACAAAAAATTTATATCATTTTTTATAAAACTTATAGAATTTGTTATAAAATTTATATAAATTGTTTATAAAATTTATCCAAATTTTTTGTGAAATTTATTCAAATTTTTTATGAAATTTATATAAATTTTTACTAATTTTAATGAATTTTTTATATAATTTAATGATTTTTTTATAAAATTTATATAATTTTTTTTATAAGATTTATATAAATAATTTTATAAAATTTATATAGATTTTTTATAAATTTTTTATAAAGTTTATATAAACTTTTTATAAAATTTAATGAATTTTTTCATTAAATTTATATAAAAATTTACAAAGCTTAATATTTTTTTATAAAACTTTTATAAGATTTATATAAATATTTTCATAAAATTTTCATAAAAAGTGAAAATTCTATTTTTACTCTTTTAAACAAAAAAAAAAAATAAAAAAAAATATATTCGTTAACTGGTTTAATCCAAAATCAAGATTTTAAAATATTATAAAATTTTTTCAACAAAATAGGCTAAGGCATTTTAAATTATATAATTTTAAATTCTGGGGAATTTTAATTTACTAGATATTAGAATTATAAAATTTTAAAATCTTGAACCAAACGGACCCTACGAGTATTATAATAAACCAAAAAAGTAAAGCTTACAAGCAGGGGCGAACCTATGCGTTGGGGTGGGGCTATGACTCGACCAAAACGCCGAGATTCTAGTGTAGTTATTCTTCAATTTTGACAATTTTTTAACTGCCCTCTGTAAACGCAAATCGCCCCCACTCAAACATTGAAGTCAACTTTTGACACTCTAAAACTTAAAAATTTTCCATTTTAAAGTAAAATACTCGAATTTTTTTATTTGGATTTTAGTATTTTTCGTTTTGCTATTATAAATAAAAATAAAATTTCAACCCTTACAATCAAATATCCTGCATCCACCACTGCTTACGAGTAATTACCAAAATCAAATAAGCTCATAAAACCACATATAAACGGAAACAAATACTCTCTAAAATGTTTGTGTAAATCATTAAATGAAATGATAATTGCGAATATGTCTTTGTAAAACGTTTCAAGAAACGAAACTTCGACTTCGTAACCAAATGCCTGGCGAGGCCGCGCGGTCCATTACAGTAGTATTTTTTTGTTCCATGACATTTTAAGAATTGGTCTAAGTAAAGGATTTTACTGTTGGGCTTATAATGTAGATCTATGGGCCTGTGTTGGGTTTCTAAACTTTAACCTAATTTTTGCTGCTTCTAGTGCTATATATACTTAAAACCCTACTTCATGTTAAATCCACCACAGCCGCTTTCTCATTCATCACCTTCCTCAAATTCTTTAGTCATTTTTTTCCATAGTTTTACACTTTTTGATTATTTATTTTCATTTGGTTTTCTTTGGTCTTAAAATATGTTTGCAAATGATGATGATTTAGACAGGGACTCTGCACTCCATTGGAGTTTGATGATTTGTCTTATGGGAAAATCTTTCTGATGCTTAAAATAAATTTCATTCTTTATTTACAACTTTTTTTTATTTTTGTGTGTTGGTTTTATCAATAGATTGGCCAGTGATGTATCTAAGTTTTAATGATGGTTTAATATGATTATACATCAAGAATAATGAATCATCGCAACTGAGGCTATCTTTGAATAAAACTTTATATTTTATAGGTTAAAGAAAGTATTATATTTGATGTTCTTGTCATAAGATTTTATTTTCAAGTTTTTGTTAAGTTTGCAGATGTTTGTTTGAAAAAATAATGTTTGACTTTACGTTATTTTTAACTATCAATTGTTTTTATTTCGATAAATTTTATCTTCTATTATTGCTGTGCTTATGTATTAGTGGTGTTTGTTTTACCCTATATAATGGGCTTTTAAGCTTATTAGCTTATATAAGCTTATAAGTCAAAACTAACTTTATCTAAACAATGGCTGTAAAGTTACACGCGTGCTTTAGTGTAAAAGCTGGGAGGTGATTTACTGAGCATCGGTCCAGGACCGGACCGGACCGGCTAAGACCGGACCGGACCGAGGACCGAAATGGTCCGAAACCCCGGATCGAGACCAGACCGAAATGGTCCGGTCCGGTCCGGTTCGGTCCTCGGTCCGGTCCGGTCTTATTAGACATAATCAATAAGATTTTCATAAGACCGAACCGGACCGGACCGGACCGACCGGACCGAGGACCGAATTTGTCCAAAACCTCGGACCGAGGACCGGACCGAAATTGCTCGGTCCGGTTCGGTTCGGTCCGGTCCGGTTTTCCGGTCCGGGTCGGTTTTGGGTCTGCCGTGCTCAGCCCTATGTTGACACATAGGCTCTCACATCACTTCTAATTCTGTTTACTAGAGGTGGCAAAATAGGGGGCGGGCGGGCTAAACGGGGGATAAAAAGTTTAATAAAAAATATTCGTCGAGTATACTAATTTGTATTTTACAAGTGTCCCCGTTAAACCTATTTAGTTTCTTACATATGCGCCTGTTTAGCTTATTCATTATAAAGAATGAGCAAAAAAAAATGCCCCATCTTTTTTTTGAAAATGGGCAAAAAGTGTCCATATGTATCAAAATGGACAACATTTGCCACATCTACTGTTTACATTATAAGGACATATGTGTCAAGACACACTAATTTTGAGTGTGCCATCAATTTGAAGACATTCCTTACGAATGGTTTGTTGAATGTTCAATTCGTTTAGTGTCTTATCAAGTTAGCAAACCAAATAAAATTTACAATAATACTAACTACGAAATTTGGAAAGGGGTGTTTGTTTGCTTATGAAACATATGCTCATTTCGGTTTATCTTTCATAAGCCTTAATTTTTGGTTTATTTTTAGACTTGTTTGGCTTATAATTTGAAGTCTTAGGACAGAAAATTAAGGCAAACAAACACAAGTAGGTATATTGTGCCGCAAGTAGAACCAGCCTGATGAGCAGCATCAGTCTCTGTTACCCATATTATTATGTTTATTAGAGCAACAAGATTGAATATATGTAGCTGTTCAGTACCTCATATTATTATGTTTATCAGAGCAGCAAGATTGAATATCAGTAGCTGTTCAGTACCTCGAGGAACAGCAATGACCATTAAATCCTTAACAACCCACAATATGTGTGAAGTAATAAAATGTAGGGCAAGGTTATATTGACCCCCCTAAAACCCTATACATACCCCTGACTTTTTATTTATTTTTTTTTTATTTTTATAATTTTGGTTTTATTATAAAACAGTGAAACGGAAAATACGAATTGAAAAAAATCAAATTTACTAGGTTAAAATTGTTAAACTGACAAAAATACTGTTGAGCCATTTTCTGTACAAGAGTTCATATCAGGTCATGCCTGTGACATCATTCCCCATGCTGCTCCAGCAATGCCGTAGCCTAAAGATAAGCACAAGTTTCCTGCTAGCCCAAGTGATTTGAGTCATGTCAAATAGTCAATTTTTGTTAGTTACAAAAAAAACAGAACTAAACTAAATCAAACTGTCCCTCTTTTTCCAATGCTTAAATATCACACTGTATGTTCGAACATCAGTCTTGCTAACCTTTTCTACTATTTCAGAAAGAATTAGGTGGTGTTTGTTTCATTAAGATGTTTTAAGTCTGAATCTGATGAAACCATCATCAAGTGGCCTAGTGGTAAGGTCTTTGACTCTCAAAAGAGAGGTTAAGGGTTCAAACCTCACTAGGTGTGTACACTTGGGGGTGGCCACGGAGGTTCACCTGCGACGACTCCGGGCTATCCAAAAGGGTAGTCGCCCTGGGATTAGTCGGCTCGCAATGTCGAGTCAGAAACCTAGGTATACCAAAAAAGTCTGAATCTGATTACCACATCTTACTAGTAAGAGACGGTAGCAATGTCGGAATCTGATTGAAAAAATGTTTTTGTTTTTTCATAATTGTCTGAATGGTCTATTTTTTAAGATATATATTTAATAATGAACAAATAACTTGTGTAAACATGAGAAAAAACATTTCTATCACATACTTAACACAAACGTGAACTTTTAAATTAATTATTTTAACACATATCCTAAATTTTAACATAATAAAAAAAATATACGAGTTGAACCAAAATCGAACCGGTTAAATAAAAAATTCAATGACTTAGCCAAATCAATTTAAAATGTTCATAAAACCATTGTTCCCCATAAAACAAGTTCATAACAAATAAATCAAACACAACTAATTACTATCATTTTAATTTCAACCTTTTCAATCCATTTACTAAGCCCATCCAACTAATAAAAGTACCATTTATATGACCCGAAAATAGTTAATATACATACATGCCCATCCTGCCTTCACACAACCACCACACAGGCACACATACTCCTTTCTTATCTTTTCATTATTCTCTTTTTCAACGAAAGTTTCTTTCACAAAAGTCAAAAACTATAAAAAAACATGTCAAAGAACAAAAATGAAAAAAGACAAAAGAAAAAGAAAAAAAAGCTCCACACATTCACGTGCATACTGTATATCTTTCTTATCTTTTTTAATCTTCTTCTTCTTCACAACAAAACGTGAAAACCTGCAACTATTTCTAAAATATACAACTTCAAAAAACCCAAAAAAAGCAGAAATTGCAGTGAATCCATTTAAGTTAGAGCGTGTTTCATTGTTAAAAGAGAGTCAGACGTAATCGCCACCTCTGATCGCGTCAGACGTTTTTTATTTTTCCGCGTCTGACTCACACGTAAAAAACAAACAACCCTTTTGTCTGACCGCGTCTGACTGGTAAGATGTCAGAGACGATCAGACGTTTTTTTTGAAAAACAAACACAGCCTTACATAAGCCTCGTAACAACAGACTCGTTAACGAATTATAAGAGTAATTCACAAGACAACTGCTTTTTAGTTCCGATACTTGTAAGATGTACTAGAGATATAAGTCTTAAAATTCAGGTGGTTTATCTACGAACAAAAGTAAACTTTGAGTACACATTCACCCTCGTAACTGCCCCAAAACTACGATTGCCCAATGTAGTACGACAACCATCCCAAATAAGCAGCTAAAACCACCCCTCCACAAACTCTGTAGGCAAGATGCGTAGCAAAAATATGGAGAAACAACACGCTGGGGCCAAATAAAACTGCAAACGAAAAAGTCACTAACAAGAACTTGAAGCATAACGAGTCTTTCATATTGGCAAGGCCAGGGAATGCTGATAGTAGAAAACCAGAAGCTATGGTAGTGAGTATACCAAACAAAGAGATATTGTATCCAACAGACTTCTCAAGATGTCTGACGAACTCGGTGCTATCCCTGGAATTTTGTTTTGCCAACTTAGTGAGAAGCAAATATAACGAAAGAGATGTGAATAACCCAAGGAAAACAAAAGCAACGACACAAAAATGACCAGAAGACGTGTTAAGTGTACCAAAATACACATAAGCACATAAGCATCTATGTTGCACCGAAACGGGAACGGTACGGGGATACGGGAACGATACGGGAACGGGAAACGGCAAAAATAAAAAAATCAAGATACGGAAACGGCATGGATACGTCAATAAAATATATAAAAAATAAATATATTAAAGAAAATTCAAAATAAATATATATGATGCAAGGAGTCTAACATAACTAGGCGAGGGTTCGAAGAAAACATTCTTCGGCTTGGATGTCATTGCACGACTCGACCCACTAACCATTAACATTTGCCGTTCTAATATATATATATATATATATATATATATATATATATATATATATATATATATATATATATATATATATATATATATATATATATATATATATATATATATATATATATATATATATATATATATATATATATATATATATATAGGGATGAGTTCTAGAGAAAACCTTACATTCATGGAAAACCTAGAAAACAAAACTACAGGGTATATTTTAAACATATATCAAACTTAAAGGGTAACTGTTGTAAATAAAATAAGGCAGAGGGGTAAAAACCGTCAAAACCCAAACACAATCGTATTGTTTTATCCGAACCTCATCTTGATTAAACACCCGATCTAATAACACACACTGACACACACTAAATCACAATCAGATAAATCCTAAATTCACACACTCATATCATATTAATCGGTGTTTATGGCGAAGATATAGTGCTCAAAACGCAGGTGCTCTAGTTTTCTAAAATTTATCAATTTTTTTATGGTTTTAGATTTATACAACTAACGATTTTTTCTTTCTCTGCTACTAGAATAAGTCCACGAACGATTACCAATTGGAAACAACTAGAAGGTGAAGAATCAGACAGTGGTATGTTACATAGTTTTTAATTTATTATATTTTTTGTTTTTTTTTGTGTTAATTTAATAATTATCTTATATTTTTATGAGTTATTTAATTTTTAAGCGCAAATATGTTTGTGTTAATTATCAGTTGAAAGGCATATGTTTGTTTCTTTAATTTAGGGTATATGGATAATATAGTGTATTTTGCACTATGTTGAATAAGCGAGAACACAGAGGAATCAGTGGTCGTTAAATTAATACGTTTTAATACCTCTTTATTGCATCGTGTGGTATGTTAGAACACTAAATATAAACCATAATAAAGGTCACATGAACGGATATCAATTGTATGTTTGATACGACATGTTTATATGTGATTGCTTAAGATATTTAATTATTGACTAAGTTATGACCATGTTCGTTATATTTGTTGCGTCTGTTAGTTAAATTTAAGACATGTGTTTGTTAAAATAAAGCATATGTTTGTTAAAATAATGGCGTCTGTTTGTTTACATTTCAGATACCTAAAACCTAGAAATGTACTGTGATAAAACTAGAAAGCAATTATAAATGTATGCATGTTTAGTGAATAGGCAAACATTAATCTGATAGTTTAATTTTTACATAGGAAGCTCGTTTTCGTTTACATTTTGAGATATTGTCGAACCTCATAAACTAAATTTTAGATTTGTATCTGGCAGTTTTTTTTTCCAGCTTATACATTCCAAAAAGTCAAGATAAAACATAAAAAGACCATGAGATTATATTTACCAGAAGCAAGTCTTTGTGAAGTTATTTATTTTTCAGTTCAGCTTTTGCTGTTATTTATGGTACCTCCAGTGATTCCTCCTTACGGGAATCGAGTATTATTAGGGTATCAATCTGTAATATTAGTGCATCATTAAATTATCACGGCATCTATTTGTTATTCATTTACGACATCAATTAATATTATCAGGGCATCAAATTATTAGGTAAAATTGAATTTTGACTTTTAATTGTATTTCGATATCTTATTTGAGGTGGTGTTTAATATACTCTCATGTGATGTTAGGCAGAAAATATCGATCTAATGGCTAAATATGGGGCTGATGTATGGAATAAGCATAATCAGAGACTAGAAGCATTCTTATTGAGGTGTGTTTTCAAAACCATGTCTGTTTGTAAATGATATTAGGAACTTCTAGAATGATTTTGTGGCTCGCAATCTGACCAAACACGAAACCAGTGATAGTGGTAAAAACGAGACCTACTCGTTGACAAACCCAAACATACCTCAGCTACAAGGTCTTTGCACTCAGCTTTGACGATGATTGCTAGCAGCGGTACAGTATCCTCATATGTTCACAAACGCAATATCTGATATATAATTGAGAATTCTTTTGTTTTTTTGTTTATAAGTAGCCGCACAGTTTGAGGGATACAAACAGCATATATAAATTTATTCTTATTGTACCTGATGAAAAAGAAACGTACCAAGATAATAATCAAAGTACGAACATTGGATCAGATAGTAAAAATATAATCTCTTTGATATGATTAAATCAGGTTAATGGAAAGTAGCATCTGTTAGAAAGTAGTTTAGGGAATCTGTTCGTTATATGATGGCATTTCTTTGTTTTATAAAGGGCATATGTTTGTTATCATAATGTAATTGAACCTCGTTGATTTTTTATGGAGTAATAATGGATTTTTTTTATTTTGATTGAGTTCATGACTTTGTCTAAGTTAATACATCTTGTAGTTCTGTGCCATTTTTTGTAGTAAATGATTTTGCGGTAAAGGATTTAATTTTATTTTGACTGTATAGCAGCTGCAAGGGCCATGGATGTTCTGTACCCTACGGCTGTGAATGGAAGGAAATTTGCATCATGTGTTCTCATAGGGATCTAAACATTCGTAAAATTGGAACTGCAAACATCTTTATCAAGGTATGTTGATCATTATTTGTTGTCCACGCTCTTAAATATTCATCAAGAGTTCAAGACCATGTTGATAACTTGTATATATGGATCATACCCCTTTATAAGAATGACTAAGAATCTCTACTGACTGTACGTCCGAAAAAAACACTTTGTGCCTTAGATGGTTGGTTAACGGGTCAAAACAGTGTGGTTGAAATGGGTCATTTAATTGCATCTGTTTAAGTTAATTTAGTGCATCCCTTTGATTGGGAGTTAGAGTTAGAGTGCTCTTATTTAGTCGACACTCGAAGAAACATCGAATACCGATAACCCAGATACCAGAACTGTCTTGGTTCATTGCAGTCACATCAAGCACTCACTATTATTAGTCAATCTTAGCTTCTGATATGTAGTAAATTAGAAGTTTTGGAGTTTGTTTAGGATTGCTTATCCAAAATGCTTTTCTGTTATTCGCGAGTTAAGTAGGGGCAGTTTAAGGGTGTATGGGATGGCTTGTTTTAAAGTGGATATTGTTTTGAAGATAGAGTAAAATAACAATTCTGGAAGTTATCATCTTGCCTGTATGAATGTGGTTGTAGGCACTCTTCATCTCTAGCGGTTTGAGCTAAAATTGCATCTTTATTGTACTTAGTTTTAGGAGAAAATAACAGGAATATAATCTTGATGCATTTTACTTTATAAGTTACATACTCAGCATTAAAAAAATGATTGATGCTTTATGGATAATAAAAGAAATGATTTTGACTAGCAGTAAGTAGATACCTAATGGAGGAAACATCAGATATATGCCTTGTAATATTAACTATCTGCTGGTTTAATAAAGTAAATCACATCTCATGTTTCACAAATCATAATGTATGATTGGATACTGCACTTAGTTTAGTTTGCTGCAAGTTTTAGTAGACCACTGTCCTGAACAATATTTATCATGTCAATTCATCTTTATAAAGAGGCTTCTCAGCATATAGTTAACAAAAATAACTGAGATTCTCGTGTACGATTGCCTCCAAGTGCTTTGACAAGTAGAATGATATACCCATGTAATAAGTAACTTAAACAAAATATAACGTGTCCCGTATGATTTGACATTTTGTCGGCCATTGCATAATCTAGTATCCAACGCTCCAGTCACCTAGTCTCTTCAGGTTACATGCTAATGTCATTGTTGTTGTAACTTGTTTAGCAAAGGGTTGGTGTTGATACTGATTGGACATATTTTTATGACTTGGGAGAGTTGCTGTTAAGAAAAGCTAGCCCATCAAGAGTTTTTGTGAATATCCTAGAGAGAGATGCTGGTGATCAGGAGGTTAAAGCAAGCGACAAACATTCTTTTGACAAACGAGATGGACCAAAGTTTTTCCATTTGAGTTTGTTGCACTTGAGGCATGCCTAGAAGCAGCTTGTAGTTCTTTGGATAATAAGGTGAGGTTTCATGGCCATCTCGTACATGTTTTTATACAAATATCTGCTTACGGCTGCATTAGCAGCTGCTTATGCATTTTAGTGTCTCTTACGTTTGTTGTTGTGGAATTTTAGGAACGATGCTAAAGAGCTGGATGTGATTTGTTTTTTAAGAATCTTCTCAACTAGAAGTAACGTAAGCTTCAGGCTTTCTGCGTACACAACATCAAGTGGACTTGAGAGCTCTCCGTGTAACTTCTTGACTGGGAGTAAGGTGAGATTTCTTAAAGTATCACGCAAATCTATTTACTTTATGGTGATGGTGAAAATAAAATCTTTTTACATTTTCATTCGTTGTTATTATTTAATGTGTGTAGTTTAACATCTGTTTTAATGTTATGCAGGTGCTGGATAACATACTAGTGCTTAAGATCACCGAGGATCTTACACCCTTTCATCATTTCAAATGGTTGGACTTGCACGTATTCTTATTCTATTCTACTTGTTCTTCTGCTCTTGTGAATTCCTGCTGCAACACGCTTCTACTCAGCTTTGGTCTTGCAAATTTGTTCATCAGGCGATGATGTAATAATTTTAATACATCCAGTCTGAAAATAATAATTTGAGTAACGTCATTGTAGAGCACGGGCAAAACATGTCAATTTTTAGTATAGTTCGATATTCGGTTGACTTTCATATTGTTACTTTTTTCATAGTTGTACATGCTCAGTGTTTTATTTATGAATGTAAATATACTGTGAAGTAAACATTATTGGTATGCGCTTGGTTTAAATAATCTGTTGGGTTATTTGGTTCCTAAAATACTGTTTTGTTTTTGAGAGTCGGTGTGTGCAAATAGTGTGTTTGGATTCCTTTCGTATAGATTTTAGTTTATTTATGCATGCAAATATCATGCGATTATCAACAAAAGTATGTGAAAATGACTGACATATTTAACGTATGTCTTGATGACGAAAAAGCAACAAAGCGGATGGCAAAAAGAAAAAATGAGCAGAAAGCAAAAGCTAAAAAGATTAGGGAAACAGTCAAATAACCAGTTAAACAAGTTTAAAAATAAATGAAACACAAAATAACCCTTGAAGAATAAAGAAAATGGCAAACAGGCCCCTGAACTTTGAAAGAAAAAAAAGGAGGGGAAGGAGTCTTCATCCAACGGTTAGGAGGAGGTTTTCTAGGTTTTCTTTTGAGATGAAGTTTTCTATTGATCTCATCCCTATATATATATATATATATATATATATATATATATATATATATATATATATATATATATATATATATATATATATATATATATATATATATATATATATATATATATATATATATATATATATATATATATATATATATATATATATATATATATATATATATATATATATATATACTAGCGTCGTAACCCGCCCAACGGGCGGGGTCGTTTCGTAAATATTTTCTAAGAGTACGTTTTTGTGTTAGTTTTGTGAGTTTACAGTTATGGTTTGGGTTTTCGCTTTTGTTAATGCAAGTAATGCCTAAAAACATTATTAGTGTTAACTAATCTTTCTTAGTTTTGATCACAACAAACCATACAACACATTTAGTGTAGAAACACAAAATGAATTATTTAACTAACACTATCATCAAGGTAATAATCATATCACTAACCTTTCTTAATCATACTTAGTGATCATCAAAATGATTACCCTTAAAACTCACTTTTGTTAATAAGACAAAAGACTTTTTAATAAACTTTCTTTCTTAGAAAATATTTTATTAAAATGGAAAATGAAAATTTGAAAATGGCATATTCCAAATGCTGTTAGAATATCCTTTGAAGGGTTCAAATACCTCAGATATTCCCACCCCACTAAAAGACAAAAAACGGAGAGGAGTCTAGTGGCGGTACCTTAAGTACCTACGCGGTACCTTAGCGATATGGTACCGCGGGGTGAGATAAGGTACCGCGCACAGTAGCCGTTATAGATCCGTTGTAACTTTGTCTCCTTTAAATAGTGGGTCAAATATCATTTTCCAGCAAGCCTCTTGGACGTTTTTCTCAGCCCTTTTTCTATTTTCTATAGCATAATCATTAGTAAATGATCACTTAATTTGTTAAGGATGTTTACATATGATTATCCTTTTGATCCCCTTCTTTACCATGTCCAATGAGAAGATCACTCACTCACTAGTGTAGTGATAAAGATGAATTTACGAGCTAGTCATATTCATCATGATACCTTTTTGTTTTAGGCCAATCCAATGTATTTATGAATACTTGGACTAGTTGTGTTCATCCAAGTTATTTGTGAATACTTGGATTTATTGTGTACATCCATTGCATATGTGTTTGCTTGGATTTGTGTTGTGTAAATCCAAGCTACATGTGTGTACTTGGATAAGTCTAGTTGAGTTGTAATAGATTTGATTAGGAGTTCTCACTAAACTATAAAGTGATGTGGTTGTGTCTTGTGAGTTCTCACTAAACTTTAAAGTGATTAGTAGTTGTGTTGTGTGAAGTTCTCACTTAGCTTCAAAGTGAAGAGTCGTGAAGATTGGTTCTAGCTTTCGATTAGAACTCGACATCTAGCCTTGTGTCGTAAAATGGTGAAGTAGGCAATGTCGTGAAGATTGGTTCTACCTTAAGATTAGAACTCGACATCTAGCCTTGTGTTGTTAAATTGTGAAGTAGGCAACGTCGTGTAGATTGGTCCTAGCTAAAGATTAGGTCTCGAAATTTAGCTTAGTGTCGGAAAATAATGTAAGCGACGATGTAAGGTTTTCTCCGCCGAGAAGGGAGCTTGTGGATATAGTGGAAATCTCGAGTAGGTGTACTCGAGGAGTGGAGTAGAAACGAGGATAGAGCCTCGTTGTCGAACCACTATAAATCTTGGTGTCTTCCCACTAGGTTGTCTCCTTCCTTGCTCTTTACTTATTTCATTATCATTATACTTGCTTATTATTCTTGCTAGTGCATTTCAATTGAACCTAATCATTATGCAACTAAGCTTTAAGTAAAAGATAGTTTTGATACAAACCAAATTGAAAGCAATTTTAATTTGGTCACCAATCGAAGAGAAACTATTCAACCCCCCCTTCTAGTTTCTACAATTGGTATCAGAGCGATAGTCACTCAAGATCTTTGAAGTATATTGTACTTTAAAACTTGGATCGATCCATTGTCTCCTCAAATTAGGTCTAGTTGTACTAAAGTTTCTCTTTGGTCAAAACTATGTTTTCTTTGAAAAATAGGTCTTTTAATTGATAATATTGCATCCCACTTAAGATTGGTAGCCTTTATGCATTTTAGATATACTCTTGAAATGTATCTACTAGTTTGCATCTTGCTTTGTGTAGGTACTCATGAAGATCAATCACTTAATTGGTTGTGGATTGAGTTACTTGCACTTGTAGAAGAATCATCTTCATTGATCTTTAACATCTTTGAATGAGGATACCAAGATGATTGGGAATGATACTAGTCCTTGAAGACTTAGTACTCATCATAGTCATTGATTGGGCATAGCACTTATTCCTTCATGGATTGCTCTTTGTGGCCAAGGTACGCTTTCGTTCTCCCACACGCCCTTTGATCATTCTTTTGATCATTACTTGACTATGTGCTTGTTCTCGGCATCCTTGCCTTGACATTTATTTGTGGTTTGTGCTTCTTTTCCTTTATCCTCTCAAACCTTCATTGCTTGGATACTTGACTCACTATGGTGATGTAGAGTGAGTTAGTAGAAGCTTAAAGTATCAAGCATGATTTCTATGGTTTGCACCCATACGGTTAGTAGGCCCTTTGTGGGAGAGAAAGTGAATTAATACCTTGCTTATATTTTTGTTTAGACTAAGACTATTATTTAAAGTGATCTTAGTCTATACTTGAATAATTGCTTTGTGCTTATTCATTACCAAAGCCGTTTAACGTTTCGCCGGAAAGGCACGTCTTAAACCACTATATATGACACAAGCTCCTCGTTACCACTATTTGAAGATTGTCATTAATCCCTTGAGCATTGATCCTAGTCTTGATTCACTTCCCTTGATTTCTCTCCACTTAGTCGTTTTGCTACGAGTAGTCGTTTGTCCGTTTCGGTTCTTTTTGATCTTGATTTAACTCGTAATCCTTCGTTAAGGCATATTGCTTAGTGTTATGATGATCCAATGATATTCTAAAAGGCTCATGATTTAATTTTAAGTATTTTAGAAAAACTGGATTTTCAAAATTTGGCGTTTTTCAGAGATAGAAACCTGCCTCTGCAGGTGGTTCCTTATCTCCGCGGCTCGAACCCGCGGTTCCTTATCGATAAGGTACCGCGGGCAGTAACTTTTGTCAGAGCGCCAGTTTGTGTTTTTTATTCTTTTTCAAACCAAACTCTCTCTTTCCAAAAACACACAGCCGACGGGTTTTACTTTTTCCACCATTGTTGAAGCTTCCAAAACCTTCAATCACTCAAATTAATTGATTCCAAGTTGTGGGTTTCACTCATCCTTCATCTAACATCAATTAATTGTAAGTATTTTCTTTCAATTTCATCTATTTTGTTCTAGGGTTCATCCTTTCATAATTGGGGATTTTTAAAATTGAAATTGAATTAAAACCTTAATAGGAATGTGGGTTGACATGGTAATCTTACTATGATTCCTTAGGTTGATATTCATTAAGATTTCACTAAAACCCACTTGTAGAACAAATCCGAATTTAGGCTAAATGATTTTGGTTAAAAGATGGATTTGAGATGAACCCATGAACAAGTAGGTAATGATATTGTTAATGCTTACCTAAAAACCTTGTTTTGAAAAACCAATGTTCTAATCCATTGTTGATATAACATAGATCATGTGTTCTTGGTCAATGATGGAATAGACACATTGTGAACATGAAAATGATATGGATTCAATCCTATGTTTGTCAAGAAATTGATATAACACATTTTCATTTTTCGTTTTCCTTTTTATTTTTCATATGAGTGATTGGAGAAATATTTTTTTTTGCTTATTTAGGTACTAATCATGCCTTCTCAATATCAAAAAGATCATCAATTCACTAAAGTTTATATGCCCGACATCTCCCAAACCTATGCTTCCCCCCAACTTCAAAACGCGTTTCCATCCCTTTCCACTCGTTGTTTCTATGAGGGTAGAGTCGTTGACAAGGAAATAACGGGTTATGTCTATATCCTTTCTATGTTTGAGCTTTCGGGGTTTGATTGCTTGCTCAACATAGAAGAAGATATTCACCCCTTATTCCTTCTTGAATTCTTTAGCACCTACTCCATGATTGAATACAATGGAGAAATCTTCATTCGTTTCGTATTGAATGATCAATTAATTCAATACTCTCTTGAAGACTTTGGTCAAATTCTCGGTGTGCCTTATGAAGGCACTTGTCGTTTTACGGATAAATGGAGACTTGATGCTCTCTCGGAATCCTTCGATAAACCTCCAAATGACCACACCGAAATTGATCTAGAGTTCATTCTTGAAATCGTCTCGAAAGAGCGTGATGGTAACGTTGTGAGAAGCCTTCATTCAAATGTACGAAATGTGAATCAATATGAAGTGCTCTCTAGCGACCTTAAGGATTTTATGGTTCAATGGGCCAATATCCTTAGGGAGAATGTCTTTTGTCTTGGTGGAAACCGAGATCATATCCCGGCGTATATGGTGCATATGTTGAGTTGCATCTTTACATCCACAAAGTACAACTTGGCATTCTATATCGCTCGACGAATCAATTATGCCCTTTCGAAGCCCAAGACAAACCTTCCCTATGCTATGCTTCTAACTCGCCTTTTCAAAAGGGTTGCTCATGATTTTCCCCACCTTGATCTTTCTCGCTTCTACCCGGTTCATCGGGTTATGTTGCCCATTCAAGATGCATATGCTAGAAAGACAAGAAGTGATCGAGGATCGAGAAAATCTGTTCATCAAGAGATGGATGATGAGGACATGGACATGCCAACAAGTGATGGTGATGGCATATGTACTAGTTCTCATTTCCACTCTTCGAGTAATTCCCATCCATCCTCAAACCCATTCGAGGATGAATTTGAAGACTTAGCTCCTCCTCCTCATCATTCTAGTGAAGTACCGGAAGATCTCAATATGGAGCATCTTTACCGCGAAAACCTTAGAACTCGAGGGGAATTGCACGAACACCGGGTTGAATCAAGAAAAGGTTTCACGTTCTTGGGGAATATGATCAAGGGATTGAGGAAGAAGAGAAGGTGAAAGCATTGAAGTTTTTCAAAGAATACATGTTGGTAAACATGTATTGTTGAACAATTTTACTTTATCTTGGATATGTATTAACTTGTGATTGTATGTTAGAATTATCATTTATCTTGATCCTTAATGTTAATTATGCCTTCATGTTTGTTTTTTACATAGCTTTGTGGATGCCATATGATAGTTAGCTTATTAGATTATGATCTGTAGTTAACTTTGGCTTGTGAAACCTTTGGGAAAAATCTGGGTTTATCAAAAACTGGAATGGGAAATTTTTTAAAACCTTCTGGTCGCGGTTCCATATCGACCCGCGATTCCTTATCGATAAGGTACCGCCGGTCCTAGATAAGGAACCGCCGGCCACTGTGCACGACAGCATCTTTGCTTTACACTGTTTTCTTAATTTTGTGTAAACCTTGCATGATTTTTCAGTAATAAACTGCACATTTCCTAAACTAGGGTATCTAAATTCATTATTCACCTAAAATGATTTTAACCCATTACTAGTTTGGATCATCCCCTCAACCATTTAAACCCACCTTGTTTGCCATGTTCTTCACACATCAAACATACTTCCCTAAACCTTAAACCACCCTAATCAACCATGGTGTGTACCAAAACCTTAAACACTTCCAAGACCTCCACCCCAAGAAAAACACTCAAAATAAGGGTTAAGGTAGCTAAGCCTAACTCTTCACCTTTCCTCACACCTAAGAATGAGAATGTTCCTATCCTCATTTCTTCATCACCTTCCCCACCTCTTGCACCATGCAAGACTTCTTCCACCCATGGTACTAACCACTCCATTGGTTCTACCTCCTCTTCATTCAGTTCTAGAATGAATGAGCTTTCTTCACCCTTCACTCCAAGTGCACCCTTGGAAGTGACCACACAACCTAAACCAATCCAAAGCATTCCTTTTGGGAATGACTTTGATGACATTTTGGTGACTTCACCATTTACCCCTCACAACTCACCAATTTTACCAACCTTGGAGAATTTTCCTCCACACTCACCCATTTCCCCTTTGAGGAACATGCCTCCACTTTCACCCACTTCACCCTTGGAGAACTTGCCTCCTCCACCTCCACCCAACTCAAACATCCCAATTTTGGGTGTCCCTCTTTCCCTCCTCTTGGGTGATCCTTACTTTGGGTTTCAACAAACTCATGATCCTAGATGTCCATGTTGTCTCTACAACCACTTCCTCATCCAAAACCTAAGGATGGATATGTATGGACTACATAGGGGTTTGCAAGATTTCTTGCTTGCTTTGTTCTCCATGCCTCCTCCTAGGAGATGAATGATGGAGTTCTTTTAATAAAGATTTTCAACAACAAGCCAAAGAAAACCACCTATCTAGATTTAATGATAAGCTAGCTATGTATTAGTTAGTTTTATTTATCTTTGTACTTGTTTCACTAATGAATGTTTCATGTTGTTGACTTATGGATTTAGGTTTGTGTGATTCTATCCTTTTGTGCACACTAATCAACTTTAATTTGAGATTAAAATTGAACCTAAATCTATCACAACCCCTAAACTTGACTAACATTGGTTCAAAATGATATCTAAATTATTTTGTCATCCTTTGTCAAGACATTCTTTGTGAATGTGTTGCTTTATGCAACGCTAGCATATTTTGGTTCTAATAGAGGTAAAATTCCAAGATTTGCAACTTTTTGAAAAAGTCTTAGTTTTTCCCAAAACCCAGGAAAAACATGGTTTAAAGTCCACTGGACGCGGTTCCTTAAGGACCCGCGGTTCCTTAGTGATATGGAACCGCCAGCCCATATAAGGTACCGCGGCCAGAATGTGGCTTTTGACGATTTTTTGGTCAGAACTTATAAAACCCTATTCCCAGTCAAGATTTCTTGTTTACTCAAAATTGACTAAACATTCCTTGACACTACACATTTTGTATTCAAATTCTTACCTTGATTACATTTTACTTATACCCCAACCTTGAGATTTCATTCTCACACCTTCCCAACCTTGAGAATTCATTCTCACATAACCTTGAGATATCATTCTCACACTCTCACAATGCCTAACTCCTACATTCCTAACCTTGACATTTTTTTGTCACAACCCCACTCACCCAAAGCTTCCTCATCTAAGCTTTCAAAGAAACCGAAAATCTCGGTTCGACCCGTTTGGGTTAAGAAGAATGAACCATCTTCGTCCAAACCACCCAAAAACTCTACCTTCTCTCCAATCAAGTATTGGAATGAGACTTATACCATAAACCCCATCACCGGAGCAAAAGAAAATGTTCCGCCACCACCACAATCCTTCAATACCCCCCAACTCAATGACCTTTCCGCCTTCCCAAACCTCACAAGGCATTGTGAAAACACTCCCAAACCCTTTACCCCACCACCACCAAACCCTAAGTTTGATGCCATACCCCCATCAAACGATTTTGTGTTGCATCATGGATCCTCATGTGATTGTTGCTGATTTCAACAAATTGAACTTGCTCATGTGTATGAGAAGTTAAATTTTCTTGAATTCCTCCTCACTCGACCTCCTATTCAAGTTTTCGTTCCGGTGGACAAAACTTCGAATGATGCATCGTCGTATTTTTAGTTTCATTTTATTTTTAGCAATCTTGGAAAATATCACTATTAGACTAGCTTATGCTTAGTGGTTTATTTTCCATATTTATTGCTTTTAGATACTCATACTATGTGTATGACTATCTTCTTTGTTGTATTTTTTTTTGTAACCTTTGTGTTATTTGTGTGCTATCTAATTAGTTCTATTTTGAGTTGATCTTGGTTAAATTTTTACAATTGCTTATGGGTGATTCCATCAATTCTAAAGCTTTAACCCATTGACAAGCTTATAATCTTCATTTTATTGAAGTTTGATTTTGTCAATTACCTCTTTGGACATACTTAGCAAAATACTTGCTTCTAATTTGAGATTTCTTCTCTTTCTCCCTCTCAAGTTACTTAGTAGGTAGTGATCATATATACAGTGGTGTTTCTTTCCTTTCTACTAACCTTTGTGTAGCATGTCACCTTAGCTCACAAACTTGGTGCCCCAAGCAAGGGGGAGCAACCACCAAGGGGGAGCTACTAGCAAAGTTCGATGCACTTCAAAGACTTATGCTAACCTTTTTGCTACGACAAAGGGGGAGAAATGATAGTGATAAACTAGTTAATAATTCCATAGTTTGTGTTTCTACGTAAATGAGTTTATCGTTTGTCGTAATCAAAAAGGGGGAGATTGTTAATGCAAGTAATGCCTAAAAACATTATTAGTGTTAACTAATCTTTTTAGTTTTGATCACAACAAACCATACAACACATTTAGTGTAGAAACACAAAATGAATGATTTAACTAACACTATCATCAAGGTAATAATCATATCACTAACCTTTCTTAATCATACTTAGTGATCATCAAAATGATTATCCTTAAAACTCACTTTTGTTAATAAGACAAAAGACTTTTTAATAAACTTTCTTTCTTAGAAAATGTTTTATTAAAATGGAAAATGAAAATTTGAAAATGGTATATTCCAAATGCTGTTAGAATATCCTTTGAAGGGTTCAAATACCTCAGATATTCCCACCCCACTAAAAGACACAAAACGGAGCGGAGTCTAGTGGCGGTACCTTAAGTACCTACGCGGTACCTTAGCGATATGGTACCGCGGGGTGAGATAAGGTACCGCGCACAGTAGCCGTTATAGATCCGTTGTAACTTTGTCTCCTTTAAATAGTGGGTCAAATCTCATTTTCCAGCAAGCCTCTTGGACGTTTTTCTCAGCCCTTTTTCTATTTTCTATAGCATAATCATTAGTAAATGATCACTTAATTTGTTAAGGATGTTTACATATGATTATCCTCTTGATCCCCTCCTTTACCATGTCCAATGAGAAGATCACACACTCACTAGTGTAGTGATAAAGATGAATTTATGAGCTAGTCATATTCATCATCATACCTTTTTGTTTTAGGTCAATCCAATGTATTTATGAATACTTGGACTAGTTGTGTTCATCCAAGTTATTTGTGAATACTTGGATTTGTTGTGTACATCCATTGCATATGTGTTTGCTTGGATTTGTGTTGTGTAAATCCAAGCTACATGTGTGTACTTGGATAAGTCTAGTTGAGTTGTAATAGATTTGATTAGGAGTTCTCACTAAACTATAAAGTGATGTGGTTATGTCTTGTGAGTTCTCACTAAATTTTAAAGTGATTAGTAGTTGTGTTGTGTGAAGTTCTCACTTAGCTTCAAAGTAAAGAGTCGTGAAGATTGGTTCTAGCTTTCGATTAGAACTCGACATCTAGCCTTGTGTCGTAAAATGGTGAAGTAGGCAACGTCGTGAAGATTGGTTCTACCTTAAGATTAGAACTCGACATCTAGCCTTGTGTCGTTAAATTGTGAAGTAGGCAACGTCGTGTAGATTGGTCCTAGCTAAAGATTAGGTCTCGACATTTAGCTTAGTGTCGGAAAATAATGTAAGCAACGATGTAAGGTTTTCTCCGCCGAGAAGGGAGCTTGTGGATATAGTAGAAATCTCGAGTAGGTGTACTCGAGGAGTGGAGTAGAAACGAGGATAGAGCCTCGTTGTCGAACCACTATAAATCTTGGTGTCTTCCCACTAGGTTGTCTCCTTCCTTGCTCTTTACTTATTTCATTATCATTATACTTGCTTATTATTCTTGCTAGTGCATTTCAATTGAACCTAATCATTATGCAACTAAGCTTTAAGTAAAAGATAGTTTTGATACAAACCAAATTGAAAGCAATTTTAATTTGGTCACCAATCGAAGAGAAACTATTCAACCCCCCTTCTAGTTTCTACAGCTTTTTTTTCCAGGCCACCCAGTGATCGTGTTTTGTTTCTTTTATATACCCAGTGATCGTGTTGTTGTTTTGTTTTTTGTTTTTGTGTTTTTTTCAATGTTTGGCGTGTTTGGTTTTTTCGCTATGTTTTTTCTTTTAAACTTTTGTATTTTTTTGTAATCGTTTCTAAAAGTACGTCAGTACATTAGTATGTCTGTTGGAAGTGGTACCCGTTTTTGTTAAACAAAATCTAAAAAAAAATATTTGATATATTTAGGCCTTGGCCAACCTAATGGACGTGATTTTTCTCATGTTAGTAGTTCGACGTGCACAAATAAACGGATGTGTGTTTATTTGTAAGTATCCTAAATGGTTAGTGTTTGCATTGGATAACTATAAGTAGATGTAGCCGGTTACAAACCTCGTTTTGAAACTGTAGTGATATTATTCTCGATCAAGTAATACTTGCTTGGAAATAGAGAGTGTAGATATTAAATAAGTTGTTTGAACATATTCATCTACGTCGTGAAGAAATAGGTTATTGATCAAGGTTTTTAAGATCGGGATCTTACCTAGGATCGTTTTCGTCTTTGTAAGATCGAGATCATAAAGTAAGATCGCAATCGTAAGGATTCTACTATGATGTAGTTTTCTTAGTAGTCTTTGTAATATTTTATAATTTTACAAATTAATATACATCGTAAACACAAAATTATACGAGTATTTCATAAAAATGTGATCCTAAATTATGATTATGAAATATATAAGAAGATTTACATGTTGTTCTTTAGATTATACAAAATAGAATTTATAAATTTGTAGATTTTTAGTTTGTCGCTCGAGAAAAGGTAAGATCGGATCGTAATAGATCCTAAGATCTTATGATCAAGATCGGGATCTTATAAGATCTTAAGCATGCAAAGATCCTACGTAAGATTCGGATCGTTTTTGCTTTGTAGTATCGTAAAATCGTAAGATCTTAAGATCAAGATCGGGATCTTGACGACCTTGTTATTGATTATCTTAAACCCACCTTTTAGATATATAAGTCAACAAATACTTTTAGTTGTATCTAGAGGTGAGTAACCACGTTTTATTTTCCAAAATCGTACCGGTTTTTAAACCTGTTCAAATTAGTAACCAGTTTGACTTAAATCGATGCGGTTTTTAGCCGGATTGATTCGCTTTTATCTTGTTTTAAGCCGGTTCGGTTTGCTTTTATTCGGGTTTTAAACCGATACTGACCAATTTATTAAACAGGTAACAAACAACCCGACCGGTTAAAAAATGATTTTAGTTATACTGGTTTTTTAAACCGTTTCTATTTTTTTTAAAAAGGTGACCACTTCCACTTCATTTTATGTTAATCCGGGCCTTTTAGATATGTAATTCAGCAAATACATTCAAGCTCTATCTAAAGGTGAGTAAGCCGCTTTTTAGAGGATTGGTTTTTAAACCGGTTTAATTTAAATCAACCGGTTTGAAACCAGTTTGGTAAGATTTTTAACCAGTTTTTAAAAAATTGGTAGTTTTTAATCAGTTTGACAGTTTTTAATCGGTTTATAAATTTTAGGTTCTACATATCAACAACAATTGTGTGTGAAAGCTGAGGCAATGCTTTATAGTTTAGAATGCTCAACTATGTGTCAACGGATTTTATTTTAGTTGCTTATCTGAATCACATTCACCATGTTGTTGCACCATTTGGGCCCTCTAGAAAAAAAGATCGAGATGGATTAAAAATGACTATCAATTGGATTATTGCTAATAGAAAGCCTTGCCCAAAGTGTGACGATTTTTAGCCGGTTTTAAACAAAGTCTAAACCTTAGGGGGCGTTTAGTTTGATGTAATTGAATGTAATCTGGTGTAATTGTAATCTAAATTACATCATAATCATGTTTGGTAGGTAGTAATATTAGAAATGTAATTCTAATTACATTACGTTATGTGTTTGTTTTGGTTTGTCAATGTAATTAATTTTTTCAAATTACACCATATGTTGTAATTGAGATTCCATAGAAGAATGAGTGGAAAATTTTCAATTACATTGTAATCTTATATTTTATTATTAAACATTCATATTTATCTATTATTATAATTATATGTAAAACTTTTATAATAATAAGTAAATATAATATATAAAAAATAATATTATAATAATAATTATTATTATTATTTATTTTAATTTATAATTTATAATTTTTATTTAATTTTTTAATTTTTTAATATTTTAATATTTTAATCTTTATGTTTTTTAAGTTTTTTAAGTTTTTTAAGTTTTTTAAGTTTTTTAAGTTTTTTACTTTTTAAATTTTTTAACTTTTTAATTTTTTAACTTTTAATTTTTTAATTTTTTAATTTTTAATTTTTTTTAACTTTTTTAATTTTGTCTTTAAATTTTAATGTTTTAATTTTTTAAAATTTTTTAAAAACTTTATTATTATTGATTTTTAATAAAATAACAATTATTATTTATTTATATTATTATTATTTATAAATTTATTTTATTTTTATTTTTATTATTATTATTATTTATTAATTTATTATGTATTATTATTTTTATTTTATAATTACTTTATTCTAATTTATAACTATTATTATTTTTAAAGTTAAAAAAAAAATGAATTACATTACGTTGACTTCCAACCAAACATATTAACATATTACATCAATTACCATTACAATACATTACAATTACAACACATCCCTTTTATTTAAATTACAATTCATACACAATACAATTCCTTTAATAAATTATAATTTATTTCAAAACATACTACGAACCAAACAGCCGCTTAGTGTGTCCTCTGATCGAAAAATTTCAAACCGGCATCAAACTAAGATGATACTAAAATTGGCAAATTGGCTTAGGTGGCATTGTTTTATTAAGTGACCCACCATATAATAATCCAAATATAGAAAAGAATTGTACATTGACAAGAACGCGACTTTTGAAAAGTAGCGTATGAGAAAAAAAACCTTTTATTATTTTGTATGAACTATTTGTATAAAAACATCCAACAAGTGTTACTATGTATAAAAGTGAATTAATGGCAAACTGTTTTTTGTGTATGATATTTATATGAAGTAGGATGACATTATGTAAAATACATAATGTATCTCGTCCATTGAAGATAGTTTAGGAATTTGAGTCTAAACATAATTTGTTGTATGCAGATGGTATACAATGGTACATCATAATGGTTCTATACTTAACACATTCAATTATCTTAAGGAGAACGGAGTTGATGGTTTCATCAACATATGGCCTAAACCTACTACGATTGCATGGAAGATCATTGCTTGTTATGTCGTTTCTAAAGATGCACTTCAGCATGGTTACCTGGAAAAAGAGTAGAAGGGCCAATATCACCTACCGGAAATCAGCTCGTCTATAAGGTACCATAGTTATAACGTTGAGTTAGGATCGAAGAGATTATGAACCTTTGACGTACACCTGCGTTAACAAAGTCACGGTGAAGCTTAAAGGCTGAATAAAAAAATGTTGGACTAAGTAAATTTGTCAAAACAATGTTACCAGTCAGCTCGTGTAGCAAATTACCTCTTTAGTGATAGTGCTTATAACAGATGACAATTACACCATTTTAGATGCAATTTTTTTTTAAATACAATAAAGTAGTAATACCAAAAAATGAAGTAGTAATACCAAAAAGTAACACATATATGTCCAGGAATATGTAGCACATATATGTCCAGACTAAATGAAGAAGGCTATATAAAGCTCGTCAAAAAGTAACACAAAACTACAAGTTATTAATCATGTCAAAACTAAACAGTTCCATCTTTTTACGAACATGGATTTAAAGAACGAAAACTTGTCCTACCTATTTTGATCGTACTCATAAATATCGGTCAAGTCAAGGCTCCAAAAAAGAAACTAATCCAAACACCCGATTCTGAAAGCAAAGTGCTGTCAAATTCAAGCAATCATCACGTTTTGAATCTCATCCACTGTTACCATTCATCTTCGTAAATCTATATAACAACCAAATAAGATAACACATGTTCTTCATACCAAAAGAGGCCGCCACAATGTCGGCAGACTTGATCACAGTTCCTAGATACATATAGGTTGACAGCCAAATAACCAGGAGAAAAGGCTCCTGAAGATGCCATCAGGTATTGGAAAGAAAATGGATTCAGGTAGTACTTCCTTGTATTGGCTCTCTTTTTAGTTTCCATTTTAATAAAATATGCTTACATGAAATTGATGTGATAATTGTTACGTAACTATAGTGGCACAAGAAGAATGATGCAATAAACTGCAAAAAGAAGTAATTAGAGTTGCATATAATGTTACTTCCTATCCTTGAAATCTGAGTCGTGCTCATCAGAATCAACATCTTTCTTCTTTTTTGAAGAACTATTAGTTCATAACCTATAAGGATTAATTGTTTACAGTGATCTAGATGTACCGGTGATAATTTGCATACAGATGGGTCAAATAAATAAGATGAAATAAAAAGTGTTCTCCAAATTAAGATATGAAATCAGAATGTTTGGAGTTACCATGAAGACTATCAGTAAGAGTGTTAAGTTACCATGAGGATACACATATCCATAAGCGCTATATCACCCAAATCATCTTCGTCGTGCTTGTGTAAATAGACCACATAAGCGCTGTAGTGGCTATCTTTTGATATTCAGGAAATGATACCAGGTCCATATATTATTGCTTGATTTCAGGCTTATCCTTAAACTTATGCAATGTTTTTTCTAGAGAATGTAAGCAAGAAGAAACCAACAATTTTCTTCTTTGTGGAACGGGTAGTATGGGCCATGTGGTAGAGAACGGGTCAACCAATTGGCACGTTTCAGGGCCACCCAAGCTTGAACCGTGACTACATCATCTTCTTGTATACCCTCTTCACCTTCGGTCCCACGCGTGACTTCAACTGTTATGGAAGGCATCATTACAAGTACGGACTCCGCATCTTGGATTTCGGCAGCAGAGAAACCTGCGGTTTCAAAAAGCAACTCAGCAATGTCACGAAGCTCCTTAAGGGTCATCACCATCTGCAAGAACATATATAAATCTACGTAATTAGCAAAAGTTGATACTATTTTTCCCACCAAATGCACTGCAAGGGATATGCAATCTTTTACCTTGCCGGCAAATCTTAATGAGTATATTTTTTATACAATGTGAAGCAAAATCCAAAAAACGTCTCTAAAACTAATGTTTTTTGCCCTCAATCACCTGAAAGAAGAGTGAATAATGACTCTGATAAAGGGATGTGTACTGCTTCGCTGCAAAAACCTTTTGCAACTTAATACCAAACTGTCTTGCTGTAGCAACCAACAAAGTTTATGGTGACTCAGTTCTGGTTGCTCTACTGCCAACTTCATTGGCTAAGGTAGTGGGCATACGGGTTTAATATCTTTAATATAAATCGAATATATTTTGTAAGACCAAGCAAGTACCCATTATCTCACGAATATCTAGACTCGTTGTGTTTTATATCCAACAGGTCAAACTGGTATAATTCTGAAAACAAAGGTTAGCTACATAAGAAAAGGGCGAAAGTGTATAAACATAATAGACTAAACTAATAGAAAAGTATCTCTAAGGTATTATACATTAAACTAACAAAATCTTTCTTCTATAGTATGGCATCAGCAGGAACAAAAGAAGCATAAAGATTAAAGACTGATTGTATTGATAAAGATGGCTAGGCAAGCAGAAACATAAATGTATTCCGGTCAACCTTAACAAAGTTCAATAAAGTTTACCTTTATAGACACTTGTGTCTTTCCCATATCCACCCAACTATTTTTATTCCTTTTCGTTCACACCCATGACGTACATAGGTGCATCAACACTCAAAGCAGAAATGATGACTTTCTTGGCACCACCCTGAAAATACAAAATGACCAACTGTAAAATAAATACGTAACAAACAAAGATTCAATCAGACCTTCAAATGGGCAACAGCCTTGTCCTTGGTGGTGAAGACACCAGTTATTAAGCGGTCAATCATATAATATGTTTGTTTTCCCACGTTATATCTTTTAAGATTCTAAAATTTACTTCATATTCATCTTTTAAGCTTGCATTTGCACCCCATCTGATCCAAAGAAAAAGTTTTTAAATATACCCGAAGCTGCAAACGAAGAAAATCAACTGTGAGAACATTAGTTAGATAATTCACAACATTGTTCATCTCCAGTTCACTTATTTCGTTTAGTAGTTTATTATAACTGAATATATTTTATTTAGCACTGATATGCGAATGTAATAATGAACGATCAGTTGCAATAAAATGACTATATGCCAACCTCTAGAGGAATTAAAAGGGTTGTAAAATGAACACAAAGAATCTTACCCTCGAAGCCATAATAAATTAAGTTGCACCTTGGATATATCCGTTCTGCACCTTTTGCTACAACCGCGATCATTTGGCTTCCCACTTTCCACTTATCAAATTGTGTTGTCAACTCTGCAAGCCCACTTCTACGAATGGGCACGTACTTACCTTGATGCTGGTGCTACATCTGGTGATATCAACTCAAGCAACATCACTCCAGCTATAAACATCAACCTTTTTGGGCACCCTACACGCTAAAACATCATCTCGTTCTTTGAGAACTCCGATAAGTTCAAGACATCATGGTTACTCAAATATGAGTACAGTAAATCCTGTAAAAGGAAAAAAACAACTATTATGTTTTATATAAATAACACAATCATTCCACATTTAGTACTATCCCAATTTCATGTTCGAAATCCAAAGCCACAAGCATAGCAAAACCAAATGTTCGATCAAAATTTTTCACATAAATTGTTTTAGCCACCCAAGCTGAAGCAAAAGGCCAATGGCTGAAGTCTGCATCTTCCAGGTGTTCTATCCCAAATCTCAATTTTCAGCCGCCTGGGTTGGTTGAAACTTTTTGCCCCAAATCTGTTTTTTGAGCTGCCCAAAAGTCAGGGCTAAAGTTCAACAAAGTATTGGTTGGGCCGATGGAAATTTCATGTTAGTGAGAATTTATCGACTTTTTGGAAAATGTGATGACTAAAGTAAACTCTAGAACCTTTTTAGATGTATTTTCTTATAAGTTTAGCCAATTAATAAATTACCACGTTGACCATAAAATGTATAACTTAATACCATTGCGCAGTTTATCTAAATCGGATATGTCGGCATAGACTAATAATTAGACAGGTAAAAAGAGATAGACGTAATTGGTAACAGATAGTGTCAATAAAGGTGATAAGTATAAGAACAGCCGGGGAGCAGCTTGAGTTCACGGAGGTCCGTGAGTTAAGGATTACGACCACCTGTTCTAATTACAGATGTTGAGCTTGGAGCTGGTTGAACAGGATTTGGGGCAGAAGTGTTGTTCTCATTGTTACCCATGAGTACAGGCTCCGTTGTAACAGTAGATGTGCACCCACCACCACCGTCCTTAATCCTACAGACCGTCATTCTACAAAAATAAATATTTACAGTCAATAACTAAAGAAGGGATACCTTAAGTTTATGCGTTTTGTTGTGCCGTCCGAATAAATACGAAAGAATTCCCATTTCTCAACAATCAACGCAAAAGCTGAAACCCTGATCATAAAAACACAATAATAAGATTATTTAACAATATATTTAAAATAATAAGATTATCATTAGATTAATATAATTATACTATCCTTGGCAACCAATTTGCACTCTTCAACCACTTGAGATTCTTTGGTCTTCCTTACTCGCTCAAGTCGTATTCGTCTTAATTCCAATAAAAACACATTAAACTACCATTTTGACAATATTGAGGGTAGCGTGTCAATACCTTTGATGAAGTGATCTATATTTGTTGTATGATGGATCCTCACATTATATCTCTGATATAAAGCACCCAGCAAAACAAACGTTTTCAATACACTCAAAACTGTAATCAACACCTCCATCTGTCATACCAACAAAAACCTATTGTATCAGTTGCTCGTGGTCTTTTGGGTTCACAAACTCAGTCACGCCAAAGTTTTTGCTGCAATTCATAAATGATAAAGTAGTTAGTTACTGCCTTGAGTTTCTTAACTGTACACTTCTTAAAGACAAAACAAAATTTTGTGGAAGTTAATGCGTACCTCGTTCAGACTTTCGGGTGTCAATATCTATCCCAAATCGTTGAAGCACCAACTGCTCTGGCGCCCTCTGCCACCTATCAAATTGCAGTCAAAGTTACTTCGTTTTCATGTCCAAATGTTTAATTAGATACGTAATATTAAAACAACAAACTTGTATTATATATACCATGTGGGGAGGAATCGACTTTAGCATTATATGAGCCTACATATAAAACTAAACATTAGGAACTTGTTAAATGTGTGTAATTTTCACGCATGTATCAGATAGTTTGGCAAGAACACAAGAAAAGAACAAATCTTTTCTTCAGTTATGAAGAAGTCGTCAATTATTTGACACTTAACTTTCCTGCATAACCGTTCAACTTTGCTGCCAACTTGATTTTTCCAGCTCTTCTTCAGCCAAGTTACCAGTTAACTTAAAAAGAGAAGGCACCTCATCATCAGTTTGCGCAATTGACTCTACAAAATATTTGACCAACTCGGTAGTAGTTTCATCAAACATGACCACCACATTATCTGCAGTATTGTCAGAAACGGCAAGTTAAAATTTGTATTTACTCCACTCGATGATGAGAAGTATTTATTTGAACGTCGTCACAGTTTCTCCACCGCCTTCAGGTGTGGACTCGAACTCTTTTTACGTTTATGTTGTATAGTCACATAGAAATGGACCGAGTGGGATAGTTACCCTATGTCTTCCATTTTAGACATTCTGAAAGCTAAAAATCACCAGCAATTCAGACGGCAGTTAGCTGAGACAAAAAAAACACCATCAGAAATAAGAAACATGATTTTTTACCTATTGATTATTTTAGACAACAGTTATTTTGATAAGCATTATTATGTTAAAAAAACCATACTCGGACATATCTCTGGCTGCATATAGGTTAACTTATGACTCATGATACTGAAAACCAAAAAGGGAAAAGGTAGTACCTTGACACCATTTTGCTGCTCTCCAACAGGTGTAAGAGCTAATGCATCACCTTCACTTAGGCCTTCAGTTCCAAAAACACCAGGAGGCGTACCTGCGAACAATTCAGAAAAAACAAATTACAAAAATTGAATTAGGGTTTTAATTGATCATGGATCTTGAATAAGATCAATTTTCTCCAATTCATGACGATCTTTGATTTGATTTGGTTTGGTTTTTTTTATCAGGCTGATTTAGATTTAGGGTTGATTGATTTAGATTTAGGGCTAGAGGTTATAGAGAGCAGGAGAAAAAAATGAATTAGGGTTTTAATTGATCATGGATCTTTAATCAGATTAATTCTATCCAATTCATGTCGATCTTTGATTTGATTTGGTTTGGTTTTTTTTATCAGGGTGAGTTTAGGGTTATGTATCGGTGATAGATGGAGGTTGTAGAGAGCAGGAGAAAAAAAAGAGAGAAGAGAGCCATGGAGGTATGAAGATTGTGTGTGTTTTTTTACCCGTAGGTTAATGAGGAAAAAAAATATAAGGAATATATACCCACGGTATGAAAACGTAGTTTTGAAACAAAACGCACTTTCAAAAACTGCGGCCCGCCCAAAATGAGTTAAAAAAGGAAAAAAGTGAGATTTTTTAGCAAATACTAAAATCCTATTGGTTAAAAGATGTGACTGGGATATGACATGGATTAAAACTGTGGTTTCAAGTCATAATTATACCTATATATAATATAGAGATATTTGGAGACTTAATATTAGATCCACACGAAACAAAATTTGTTTGTAAACTATCAATAGAAGTATAGAACTCATGAAGTTGCAAATAACAATTATTAACATTAACGAGCCATGATTGTAAAATGTAAATCTTAAATTTTTTTGTATGTGGCTTGGGCCTAAACTAGTAATATGGAATTAGTAATAACTAATCGTAGTACGATATCGCTATAAAATATTGTCGCGGGTTCGCCGGTAGTATATACTATAAACGAGTTCACGTGTAACGTGTTGACATGAATAATTACTTAACTCAAACATGACCCACTTTTAAATGGATTATACGGCTTAACTTTTTTTTACTTAAATCTGTTTATCCTCAATCTAGACATGTTTAACATCATGGCACGTTTATGTTTACTAGACGAGTACCCGCGCATAGCGACGAAAATCTTTAACGGCAGATAATTAACGATATGCGATAGTGTGATAAGTTTTTCGTGTATAAATGTGAAATACATGTATATGTAGATAAGATCATACAGGCGAGTACACGTGGATCAATCCGGTCGAGTAATTGGCTTACTGATTTGACCACCGGGTTAACCCGGTCGAGTTATCGGTCACTGATTTGACCATCAGTTAACCCGATCGATTCACCAGATTATCAATTCGTCTACTTAAACAATTATCATACCGTCAATTATTTGCCGCTAGGTTATTATCGTAATTATGCGCAAATATTCGCTAGTATTCTTAGCGCTAGATCAATAACCTGATAATAGATCACCCAAAAAAAGGTTCATGTATTAAAATTACAAATCCAGATAATGCTAGGATCACATCTACAAATCAATGCTTCCAGGATAACAACCATACTCCATTGTTTAAACATGTAAATTAATTGAATTGTGCAACATTTTAGATAACGTTGCATCTTGCATTTTGGCAATCAATTAACGGTCTTACCTTTAAAGCGACATAATGTGATAGTTTCTTTTACTTCGGTCAGAAAGAAGAACAAAAGATACGAAAGAAACGTTGATTAAAGAATAACATGTTTGATTTTTTGACAACGATTACCTTACAAAATTGATACTAATTTCATATTACCTAGAAATAGAAGATGTTTGACTCTTTTATCCAATCTGCAAAGAAGAAAATAAAAGTTAAAAAACCAATTAGATATGTATGAAATATAAAACTTGCTGCATAAACTGTGACTTATTTAAAACATAAAATAAAATAAAATTTTGAGTTATAAGTTGCCTAAAATATTGTTTGACTTGGTAAAGGGAACTAATTATTTTAATTTATTTGAGATTTTGACTCATTGAGATTATTCAGTTGTATAAATTGTTTTGTTCCAAAGTTGTTATTAGGGGAAAGAAATCTCATGTTTAGAAAGCTTGCCGGAATTATGTATTAAAACAAATCAGTGTAACCAATTAGAAGTATGCATCTATTGTTTGTGTTAAAAAAGAACAATAACTTTCGTATATATGCAGCTTGAATTTTTCCAATAACCATTATTCCATTTAGTTTTTAGTTTCAGGTTTCCACGTTCCTAAAAATAAACAAAAATAAATTTTAAGATTTCACTTTTCACCTGTTCCTTGTTTATAAGTAGTATATAGATATATAGATTGTTCTTGTATCTTTTGAACTTTGATCTCTAGAGGTCAAAGTAACCAAATAATTTTTTTTAATATATTAGTTAATCTTCTACACTTGCTAAATTGTTATCAACATTTGAACCACAAAATGCATTTAATTAGATTTTGACTTTGACATTAATTTAATTGCATTGTTGAGAAATTTGCAAGTGTATAAGATAAAAAGGGATTTGTTTAGAAATTTGCGCATGTATATGACTAAACACTAAACTTATGAGTGAATGAATATAAGAAGAATGCAAATTCATAATTAGGTCATCCAATTACCATTACAGGTGATCTTACCGGTTCGACCGCGTCTTTCATGCCTATTACCGAGTGATTTTATCAAATCGGTAACGAGCTTTACAATACACAACATAACACATTGATTCGGATCTAACACTCTATAGATACACAAGCAACAACAACAACAAACAAGTTCCCTTCCTTCTAAAATGACATCTGATCACAAAATCACTTTTCATTAAACAAATCATACACCTTATCCAATTCATATTCATTCTCCATATCTAACCAATGTATATACAAACAAATTAAATTAAAATACTACAAATAATTTTACAACAAATTCAATACAATTTTTATAAGAACCTAAACATCTCGGCAGCAAATTCCGATGAAGGCAACATATAGCCCGACAAAGACGTGGCTGCAATAGAAATTTCAAAAATCTACAAATAAACCTATAGATCTATAAAGAAAACCTTCAAAACTTGATATATAGCAAAAAAGAAAAAGATCTCATAACAATACTCAAAGAATACCTTATAACTTAAACCCCCCCCCCCCCCCCCCCCCCCCCCCCTTGGTTGGTGTTGATCTCAACAGTAATGATATAATGGTGGTTGTGCTGTCGGTGGAGATGTGAGTTTCGACTGAGGGATGAGTTTACGTGATGGTTTGCTTTAGTTCGGTGGAGGACGTCCGGCGATGGACGGGACTATCGGCGGACAAATCCGGCCATGTAAGGAAAAGGCGTTTGGGTTTGATACTTTTGAGTATGTGTGTTTATATAATGTCAAGTGTTTGGGTTTAAATAATTTTTTACAATTAATAGCTTAGAGGATGAGTTTGATACTGCATGAATGTCAAACTTTCATGTTATAGTTGTTGTTGCCAAGTTTAAAGGATACGTTTCATAATACCTACAGTTACCATATGCATGCAGGAAAACTTACGTGAGAAGATTAATTAGACGTGTGTATATGTTACCATGTATACAATTGTTGAAAATTTTCAACTTTTCAACATTTGGGATAAACCCTTTATAGGGTATATAGATAGTTTAAATAAGGAATTTTCAAATGCCCAAAGATGTCACTTTTTTTTCCCTTTTTGCACTCACCAAATGAAAATTTCTCAAAATGTCATGTAACTTATACGACTTGTCTAAAAATAGGAAAATTGTATTTTATTAAAAGCATGGTTATAAATAGCGTGAGGCGTGGCGTGCCGGCATGTCAAAGCTACACGCTTTAGCGGCTAAAGCGATGCCTTAGCGTTTCTAAAACGTGACTTATTGCGACACAACAAATAAAAATATTTATTTATTTTATCATATTTTAATATTATATTTATATTAAGTTCATAATAAGTGTTAATAAGTGTTGTACATAATAATTAAAGTTAGAAAAATCTCTTTACACTAATAATATTCATTTTCTGGAGTTAAATTCAAAAAATCACCGCACATCATTTTGTAGCGCGCCTTGATCTATTGCGTAGCGTGGAGGCCGTGTCACATCTCAAGTTTTAGTGTGTCTTAAGGCGGGCTATAACGAGCTATTTAGAAATATGATTAAAAGTAATAATTTTTTTTTAAAAAAATCTATAAAACTTTTTTTTCCTATTTTGGACGAGTCGCATAAGTTGTATAAGATATTTTAGAAAATTCTCATTTAATGAATGAAAAAAAGAAAATGGGACATCTTAAAAAATTTCAAGAATTTTCCTTATTATTTATTTATTGTGTACAGCCTAATGTAAAGTGTTGTACAATAAAATGTAACCCATCCGACAACTAAAGGATGAATAGCCATTTCTCGTACAGGTTATCATTGCCCATATGCCGCTCCAGCGATACCATAACCTAAAGATAGGTAAGGATTTCTTGCTAGCTCATATATAAATAGTTTGTTACAAAATGGTTACCATTTAACCTTTGAATTGTTTTTCTCTATTTTCTCTCATCCACCCAGTTGATCCACTTCAAGTATCGGTCAAAGCTTGTTATTCCTGGTTGTTATATGATCTAGTTACACGGTCAATTGTTATTAGTAACCATTAATGGTTGTACAACATACGCAATTGTTGTTAATAACCATTAATCGTTGTACAACGTACTCGTTTGCGAATTATAAGAGCGATTCACAGGATCAACACCCAAATTAGTGAAAATTTCATACAATTTGCAGGATGACACCATTTTGCATAGTTCTCATACTTGTAACTTGTAAGATACTAAGGGGCTGTTTATTTTTTTTCTTATTAACCACTGATTCGATATACCTTCTATATGGACAGGGATTAATCATATCAAGTAAGAGCCACAAGCATATTTGGTGTTTCTTTTTATGCACAAAAGAAGCACTTGAATTTTGTAAATGACTAGTATGCCCTTCTCACAAATATCAGATCCAAATTTCCTACTGTAATTGTTTATAACATGAAATTTTACCAAATATTTACAACCAAAATCACAAGCAATAAATACACATATATTAATCAACTAAATAAATACAACGGTTATAGTTCAAGATTTTATTTAACCTTTATTTTTTATTTTCATCTAGTAAATAAAAAATCATTGAAAAAAAAGAGTAGATGAATCAAGATCTGGACTCCAAATCACATTAAAACTTTGGAATACTCAAATAGAAAAAGTGAAATTTAAACACTGAGACTTGTGTGAAAGTCGAAGCAACAGATTTGAAGAGCAGATGAATTGGCGGGTTGCTGTCTAGGAAGAAGATCGCGGTTAGTGTGGACATGGTCAAACGACCAGTTGCGGCTGGGGGTTTTCAAGGGTGGTTGATAATTATGGTAAGAATGAATGGGTGATGTGAAGAAGATGAGGGTAGAAAAGTCTATTATGTGAATAATAATGAGATATGAGGCTCTAGTTGGGAAGGAGTACACTTTTGGCTCTCTCCATGTATAGAGGTTCATATGGAAAAATTGTAAAAGAAACACTCGTTTTTATCTTTGTGGACCCGATTCTCTCCCCATATAACCCATTAAGTGGAAAGTAAACATGACCTAAGACGGGCAGTCGCTATAAATTAGGCAATCCGTAAAAGACTTCAGTAAAGGGGAAATGTTCCGTGCACATGAAGGTGCCTTTTCCTCTTTCTCAGTCTCATCACTTACCACTCGCTTCTTAAACTATACTCATAACCATCATAGTGGGATAGTACTAAAAGATTCCAAAACCACCCTTCACTACTACACAAACAGCTTTTATCCACGAAATTTTTCCCACGCAACAAAAACCGTGGGAAATTTGACACGGTATTCCCACGGATTACTCACAGAAATGACAAAAAAATATTCCGTGGGAAATCCGTGAGAAATTTCACACGGATTTCCCACAGAAGCATTGACCAAGATTTCCGTGGGAAAGTCGTGACAAATTACCCACGAGCTTCCCACGGATTGCAAATTACCCACGGAGTACCAAATTATTTTTGTTATTTACACATCCGTGGGAAAACTGTGGCAAATTACCCACGGATTTCCCACGGTATACACATGAGTATTTTTATTTATCTATCCGTGGGTAATTTACCCACGGATTTCCCACGGACAACATATTATTTTATTATTTATCCGTCCGTGGGAAATCTATGGGTAATTTACCCACGGATTTCCCACGGACAACATATTATTTTATTAATTATCCATGCGTAGGAAATCCATGGGTAATTTACCCACGGATTTCCCAGGGACAACATATTATTTTATTATTTATCCATTCGTGGGAAATCCGTGGGTAATTTACCCACGAATTTCCCACGGACAACATATTATTTTATTATTTATCCATCCGTGGGAAATCCGTGAGTAATTTACCCACGGATTTCTCACGAAACTTTCCCACGGATTTCCTACGGAAAACATATTATTTTATTATTTATATATCCGTGGGAATGTGTGGGTAAATTACCGAAGAATTTCCCACGGATTACAGATTTCCCACGGATTTCCTGCTGTGGGTAATATGTGTGAAAATGTTTGTGGGAAATATGTGGGAAAATGTCTGTGGGTAATCCGTGAGAAAAAAGTTTGTGGGAAATCCGTGGGAAAAAAACCACTTCTTGAATGTTAAAAATGTGTAATAATGACCGTGGGAAATCCGTGGGAAAATGGTTAACGCTCTGTGAGAAATTCCGTGGGAAAGTCTCATCAAAGTAAACACCAAGTTGCTGACTACTACCATTAGCAACTAAACGGGCCTTATAGCGACTCAATGTACCGTCAGCATGAAACTTATGCTTGAATAACCACATAGATCGACCAAGTTTACATTTGATGGCCTAGGTACAAGAATCCAAGTACCATTTTTAACTAACGCATTATACTCGTCATACATAGCATTAGACTAATGAGGGTCTTTTAAGGCAAGAAACGGGGATTTAGAAATAGGAGAGAGAGGGGTAGTATGAAGAGATAATTTTTGGATGGGTTTAACAATTCCGGTTTGAGACCGAGTGACCATGCAGTTAGTTCGAGTAGGTTCGGGTTGGTGAGAAGGTGGAGGGTCGGGAGCTTGTTGTTA
The DNA here is from genome assembly GCA_025667525.1 of Glebionis coronaria. Classification (NCBI taxonomy): domain Eukaryota; kingdom Viridiplantae; phylum Streptophyta; class Magnoliopsida; order Asterales; family Asteraceae; genus Glebionis; species Glebionis coronaria. The sequence continues at coordinate 622,160,797 of CM046875.1, read as the reverse complement.
GGCCGTTGGGAGTGGGGTAAGGTGAGGTGATGGTGGTGGAATTGGGCTGTTTGAAGGAGGAGAAGTAGGGCCGGGTGTGGTGTGGGTAACAGGTGGAGGATTAGTAGGTGGAGGATTAGTAGGGAAATTTTGGTTAGGTCTTAGAAGGGAATGGTGGAGAAGAGTTGACGTGAGAGGAGTTTCGAGGAATTGATATGAAGGAGGAGAAAAAGGTGTCATGGATTTGTAGGGAGATTGAGTTTCGTCAAAGGTGACATGACGGGAGAGTATGATTTTGTTAGTTTCAAGGTCTAGGCAACGATAACCGCGATGATAAGCGGGGTATCCTAAAAATATACAAGGAGTGGCTCTTGGAGCAAGTTTGTGAGGTGAGTGAAGGTGTGGGTAACACAGGCAGCCAAAGATGCGTAAGCATGAGTAGTCGGGTTCTTTGTGAAAAAGTTTGGTGAAAGGAATGTCGTTGTTGATGGCCGTGGAAGGGAGAAGGTTGAGAAGGTAGGTTGCCATATGGAGGGCCTCAACCCAAAAGGATGGGGGTAAGTGTACTTGAAAGAGGAGAGTGCGAATGACATTGTTTATGGTTTGTATCATTCGTTCGGCTTTACCATTTTGTTGAGAGGTTTTGGGGAAAGAAAAACGGAGTTGAATGCCATGCGTGGAAAAGAGTGTGTGAAGTTGTGTGTTGTCGAACTCGCCATCGTGATCACATTGGAGACTTTTTATTTCACACTTGAATTGATTTTGAACGTATTTGCGAAAGTGTACAAATTTGCTAAACATATCAGACTTATGCTTAAGAGGATATATCCATAAGTAATGAGAGAAATGATCAAGAAAAAGAACATAATATTTTAAACCACTTGAACTAACAATAGGATAAGTCCACAAGTTAGAGTGAATGATATCAAAACATTGTTTAACATTTGAACGAGAACTATGGAAAGGTAGTTTTACATGTTTACCAAGCTGACAAGCATGGCAAACGTGTGAAGATCTTTCTTTATTACACGAAATTAAATGACGAGAGGAAAGAGAACGAATGACATCATCCCCGGGGTGACCGAGGCGTTTATGCCAAGTGGAGGGACTCGTGGAGACAAAAGCAGCATGAACGGTAGACGGCTTGGTAACTGGATAGAGATCACCCGAACCGTCACATCGAAGGAGGATATGGCGAGTCAAGAAATCCTTCACAGAAAAACCAAAGGCGTCAAATTCAATAGTGCAATTATTATCTCTAGTAAATTGACGAACATAAATGAAATTTTTGATGATGTTTGGTGTGACAAGGACATTTATGAAGATGTAAGGGTCGATGAAGAGATGGAATAATGCTATGTCCGGTGTTAGTAACGGGAATGGAATTACCGTCACCAACATGAATACAGGGGTATAAGCGCGAATTAAAAATAGTACTTAAATTACTAGCATTAGAGTTTAAGTGAGAAGTTGCACTTGTATCCATGTTCCAAGTCGGGTCTTGTAGTGTCATGGTGCTAAAAGCACTTGGAAGAGCAGTAGCATGAGACCCGTAATTGCCCAGAGCAGGACCTAAAATACCTTGGCTTGTACTAATAAAAGCTGATTGATGTGGCTGTTGGGTTGCATGCTGTGCTTGGGCCCCATATTGTTGATGGGCCAGCCCACTATTCTGATGTTGGGGTGCTGATCCATTTTGCCAAACGCTGTGGTGCTGAGATGTGAAGTGGGCTGATGGGTAACTATTCTGGCCAGAAGGTGATTGGCCAACATGGGCCTGTGAAGCCCAATGAGGACGCGTGGAAGGCTGGTAACCACCAGGAACAAACTGCCGAATGTTTCTATGGTCAAAAATACCACCAGGAAGAGTGGTGCGGGTAGATAAACCCGACCGATTACGGTAATCATGTACAAACTTGCACTTATCCCCAAACCGACATGTACCTTTATTATAGTGATTACAAATTTGAAGCATGCTAGAAGATTTATTTGGGTTACCTTTTTGACTTGAGGAGTTGGATGCCAAAAGAACGGTAGGGGAAGACGAGCTGCTTTCAAACGAGTTTGTGCCACCGTGTTCATCGTTAAAAGATGATTCTTTTAAGAGAAGCATGGAACGCATGGTTGCAAAGGTGGGAAGAGGCTCACGATTGCGAATAATTTCAACGAGTGTAGCAAAGCGAGAATCGAGGCCATTAACCGCGTAGATCACTAGGTTCTTCTCGTTTACATTACAATCAAGGTTTTTGAGTCGAGTCGCCATAGCTTGAATTTTAGTGCAATACTCATTAACCGTCATCTTTCTAATCTTGATGGAGCGTAGCTCATTATTAAGAGTGATTTCCCGGGCGTCTTTGTTATCATGGAAAAGGCTTTTGAGATGGTCCCATAATGCTTTGGCGTTACCCGGAGTTGTGACCACTTGTTCTTAAAGAGAGTCACATAATGATCCAAGGATCCACATCTTTATGATGTCATCAAGTTGACACCATTCTGCCGTAGTAGAGGCGGTTTCTTGTTCCACATGAGCTTTAAGCCCGAGACTACCAAGATGAATTAGGGAAAAAGAACTCCAAGAATTGTAGTCGTGGTTTTCAAGGTCCAATTTTATGGAAACCTTGTTAGAGATGCTAAATGGGATTATTTTATCAGTTTGAGAAGGAGGTGGGGGATTGTCTTCAACTGTCATAGAAGGCTTTTAGTGTTGTGAGATTGGTTGAGGAGAAGAAGACGTGAGGGGGAGAGTTTTTAGGAGATAAAACCTAGCTGTGATACCATAATAAACCGTGTTTATTCATTGCTTGATTTGTCAAATCACAATTACATAATATATGTACATCAGTAGAAGCATCTAGAAAGCGGGCTTGGCCTAAAACATAAATATGGGCCATAACAAATAATGATAAACAACCTAAACAACTATGTCGATTAATAAATATTCACCCACGATGTTTTTACAAACGGAAGAATTCCGTGGAAAATCCGTGGGTAAGAGCCTTTTCTCACTGGATTTCCCACGGATCTTGCTGTGGGTAAAAGCTGTTTTTCTAGTAGTGCCTTTATACGTTATACGTACACAGCTAAATCGATTCAAAGTCAAACCATGCATGATTCTTAAACACAGGAAGCAAACTTATGATAAACTAATAAAGCCCTCGAGAAGAAAACAAACAAGTCACAACACCAGGCATCATAAGATGAAATTATGTTTCTGTCATATCGTACAAGAGATATAAGTCTGGAAATACACCTGGTTTATCTACGCACAAAAGTAAAATTTGAGTACACATTCTTGTTTCCTAATATATACTAGTACTTTGGGTTAATTTTCTAAAAAAAACAAATCCAATGTACTGTACTTCCCCGCAGCCCAACGCCCAACTTTGTACGACAACCCTAAAATATAAGCATATAAAACCGCCCCTCCACAAACTTTGTAGGCATGACGCGTAGCAAAAATCTGGAGAAACAACATGCTGGGACCAGATACAATTCCAGCCAGAAAAGCGATCAGCCAAAACTTGAAGCATAACGAGTCTTTCAGATCTTTATTGTCAAGGCCGGTCAGCAATGCTAATAGTAGAAGTCCAGAAGCTACGGCAGTGAGCATACCAATCGCAGATATAATAAATCCAACGGACTTTTCAAGATGGCTGACGAACACAGAGCTATCCCTCGAATTTTGTTTTCCCAAACCAATCAGAAGGGCATATAAAGAAAGAGATATAAGTAACCCAAGGAGAATAAAAACAGCGATGCGAAAACGAGGACTACACCTGTACCACAAAAATATATATATGCACATAATCATCAACATAAGCAAAAATAGAAGATACATAAAATAATAAAAATACAAATTAGTTTAAACATTTTACCTGCAGCAAAGCGGTACATTCGACGCGTTCACTTGCTGCTGCTGCTGCTGCTGTTGTTCACTGTTTTAAATACAATATCGAAAATAAATCAATATACGAGAAGAAAGAAACCTGTTAGCAAGATACTGTAATTTCAATTTCAAAAATATTGGTAAATACCTAATATATTATCGACTTATATTCAGTTCATAAGCTATATATTTGGCTTATTTTGTGGTTCTTGAACTTATCATGATTTAAAGATGATCAGTAGATAGTTAGAAACCGTAAAATGAGCTACAAATAAGTCCTGGAAAAAGATGCTTATTTATATAATTAGATACTAGTATCAGATAAGCTCCAAAAGTATAAACTTTTTTGTAACTTAAGAATGTTACTGCCAATATAAGAATAAGTATAAAACCAATAAAGAAGATATTAAATTAAAGTAATTAATCGTAAAAAAACCTACATATCAAGGACATTGTTCGATGCGACTGTGTCAATACACGGCGGTGGCGTAATGTCAAGCTTCGGTGACGGTGGTGTGATGGTGATGTTGATCGGAGGTGTTATGATTATGATATGTTTATCTGCCATTGTTGTTTGGTTCTTAGGTTGGTATTCGAATGAATGAGCAAATTGTTGTTACTAAGGGATTTTGTAAGCAGAGTTATGTTATGACTGTGATTGCTTCCCCATGCACGTCTTTCTTAGTATAGAAAGTTGACATGTCTCTCAAATTAATACAAACTCTAAAAGTGGCAATGATATTATGAATATGATTGACCTTAAATTAAATATCGATTATGGTTTGAACCGCCATTTTACGAGTCTCCACTTTTCAAATACAAAGTACCTTTTTTTCTTCTAATTTTCGGCAAACTCGTTGTACTTTGACCCGTTTCTGATGAACTAAATACAAGGTAAAATAATTAATTGATCTAAATGAACAAAATATAGACGAAAGGGAGTATTTACGAAAAGTACAATGACCCCGAAGATCATTAACCTTTTATGAACTAATAGTAGCTTGTTAGAAATCAAGCATGATTAGCAGGAGCTCAGGAAGCAACTCTGACGTGACGAGCAGTAGCAGTTTGGCCACCCTGTGACGTAGCAAAGTACACAAGTTGGAGAATAGTATACCGCCTAAAACATCAGATAGAATAACATAATCCTCAATAATTGGAATAGATAAATGGTGAAGGTTTATATCACTCATAACAATTACGTAAAACCTTAATTAAGATCAAAGCACACATAGCGGAAGCGTTTAACAAGATCATAATTAATAACACATTCATAATTAATCGATTTAAGGTTTACATACCTTTTAGCTAGAGCAAATCTTCAAGAACACCGGCGAATCACGAATTAGGGTTTATATGAAGAACACCAAGATATAGTTTATAATGAAACTATATTACGCTCTTGTACACACGTAATCCAACGTATCAATCGTGATGCTAGCACTAATAAACCGGAGCTTCTACACTTGTGAATTATAGCTAAAACGAAAATCAAACCGAAACCTTGTGTGGGTTAGGGTTTGCAATCGCAAGACAAGAAAGAGGGGAAGAGACAAAAATTTATGAAGGCTTGATGGGGTATTCATAGGATTACATAACTTGTTCTCCAAGCCCAAATCAAGATTAGGAAACTAATCCTCCTTCCCTTTTTCCTCTATATAGCCGACGGTTATAGTAAGCCCCAAGGGGTTTCCGGAACTTTCCGTTCTTGTAACACCCCATTTTGATAATGGAATGTCACGCGTAATTATGGGTGTCATCAAAGCATACAAGGATAAATGTATAAAACATTACATGACCATAGGGATAACCGGAATCAAACATCGGTTCCCAAACATAAGCCCAAAACATAATAAAGCAAAAGAAATGATTGAAAGACTAAACAAGCATAAGTATATGAAGGCAAAAAGGAGAAGAAGTCTCTAGCAGCTTCCATCCCAAATGCTCGAGTCTTTCCTAGGGTACCTGCCGTTTTGGGACATGGAAAGGAAAGTAACGGCTGAGCAAAACGCTCAGTGCACGGATATAGACATAGTATAAGTGACTAAAACATAATAGAGACTTAATAGCAGCGGAATTGTATAAGTCCTGGAAAACCTGGAACATCTTCATAAAACTGGTTTTATAGTTTGAAAAGCCTTATGTTTATCTTATAAAAACTGTTTAACGTATTTTACCATTAGCCAATATAGGTCATGAAAATCCACCGTGCATGAATACTTGGAGGGGTGACCTCATCATGCAAATTAGAGGGGCTGCCTCTAATTTAATATACTGGTTTTTGGGTAGGAGAGATCAGCTCCTTGTGAAGGATGCAAGGCACACACCACATTCACCATGTAATCCTGAATAAAACATGTAACTAGGATGCACCCATACGCCCCACAGGATAAATATAAATAAATGGCCAAAAGCTGAAGGGACGCCACGAGCAATCACCCCACCGTGGTGAAGTCATAACATCAGTGCCTCTAATGTTATGGTTATGGTACCTCCATAACTAGGTGAAACTGGTCATGCATGTATATGGCTATAGGTAATCTTAATTAAACATAAGCAATCAAACTCATAACTTATACTACGGGAAAACAGTTGGCTGCATATGGGGAATCCTAATAAGGACATAATGTCCATACTGAAAGGACGGGAATCCGTACCTTATGTCCAGTGAACGAGAAAGACGAACTGCGAGGAATCCTACTTCCGAATCACTAGTGCTACATAAATACGTACATGAATAAGTATCTGCTTACTAAATACATAGCTGGTTTTATGTCATGTCTTAGCTTATTTTATGTGTTCTTACCATGTTTTACTGTTTTAAAGCCTTAAACTGTGTTAAATCTTATATTCTGTTTAATCTGATTAAGTATTTCTGATATTTCATGTGTTATTATACTTACTGTGTAATAATAAGTAACTTTCCAAAAATAGCAGGTTTCCTAAAATAGAAAGTTTCCAAAAATAGAAAGTTTCCAAAAAAAGAAAGTTTTCAAAAATAGAAAGTTTCCAAAAATAGAAAGTTACCAAGAATAGAAAGTTTCCAAAAATAGAAAGTTTCCAAAAATAGAAAGTTTCCAAAATAGATTTACTGCTTAAAATAGATAAGTTTCTAAAAATAGAAAGTTTCCATAAATAGATTAGCTGCCTTAATTAAATAAGTTTCCATAAATAGATTAGCTGCCTAAAATAAATAAGTTTCTAAAAATAGTTGGTTTCCATAAATAGATTAGCTGCCTTATTTAATTAAGTTTCTAAAAATAGAAAGTTTCCATAATTAGAAATAAGCTGGTTAAATAAGCTAAGTATATAAGCCTAAGTGTTTTCATGATTATTTTCTAAGTCATAATATATAGTGTATAGTTTAATAATTATTTCATGTAATTAAATTAAACTATAGGTTAAAATATTTAATCAAAGTATAACATGTTTTTAATTAAATAAGTTAAATACTTAGGTTAAAATATGTATTATTATATATTAATAATATAACCTAAGTCATGTTAATTAATTAATTATATCCATGGTTTTAAAATAATTAATTAATTATAAGTCTTAAATATATAAATACTTAGGTTAAAATAATTTCATGATCATTAATAATTAAATTACCTAAGTCATGTTATTAAATTAATCTCATCATTTTATTAATTTAATTTTAACATAAGTTCATAACATAAAAAAAACTAACATACACCATGAACCGGATCTAGACTAAAAAGCATGAACCGGACATGAAATCGACACCGTACCCCGAACCAACTCGGGGTACCCCGTGTTTCCTTGCTGCCGTAGGACCCACACGCACCAACCAAGACCATATGGTCTTGGTGGTGGTCGGCTTGGCAAGCCGAAACCCATTCGGGTTCGGTTGCAGCCTGCGGCCAAACAAACACCCCTTAAAAACAACCTTTTGATTTTATTTAACACCAAAACATGTTAGATCTATGCTTAATTATTATGTTTTTGTAAAAACATTACATGTTCATAATTTATAAAAAGATTAAATCAAAAGAAAAGGTTTAAATAAAAGGTTTTACCGAATTCGTTGATCAAGAGGGCGAAGAACAAACACGATCACCAACTAATAATCCAAGATCCAAGATCAACAACCACCTACTTGTGGTGTTCTTAGGGTGGCGGCACAATAGAAGAAGGGAAGGAGGGTTTTAGGGTTTTTTTCTAAAATCTTCTGTGAATGAAAAATGAGTAGTGAAAAATTATTTAACCCTTTTTGTGAAAAATTGATGGGCTAAGCCCATCCCCCTCCCTAATTTCGTGGTAATGGGGCCCACAAGGCGTAACCCGATCATTTTCCGTGTCTAATTAATAAGTGTGTTCTCGTGTTCGTGTTTTACGTGTTTGTTCTCGTTAAATAATTACCGTGACCTAATATATTTAATTACGCTCGTAATAAATATATATACGTAATTAATAATAGTTCGTGTTTTAATTACGTTCATGATTTCATGATCGCATGTTCGTGATTAATTATTGTCAAATAATTATTACGTGCTCGTGCGTAGTAAATACTTATCGTGTTCTAACACGTACGTAATACGTAAAATCCTAACACGTAATCGTAATCATGCTATATTAGGAAAGTTTAAATCTAGTACGTACGATCTTAAGGGTACTATTCATGGTAAAAGCATGCGGGTTTTACAGTTCTTGTTCTTTTTCTATATAATTATTATTATCCTTTCATTATTATTATCCTTTCATTTCAAATACAACGTTAATAGGATATGGATCTCAGTCATTCCCTCATTAACTATTATGTTTCTCGTTTACGGATATAGCAAGATTACCAAAACACATTTGGGTGTGGCCACACAAACATCTTACTACTTCCCCGAGGGGCCCAGTTGTATTATACTTCAAAAAATAATTTTTAAGGAAACAAATCCCATTTTTGACTACAAGCGAAACTTACGAACTTTGCAACACTTCTGAAAATAACCCTTATAGCTATCAGTTACGTTTAGCGTTAGGTTATCTCACAGAAATACACTACATTCATGACAGTTTCCTGGTATCTCAGGTCTAAGGATAACTATTTATTACTTAATGACAAAGATCCATAAAGTAAAATCATATAGTTGGGATAAGTCCAATATTTGATCCATCAAATATCATCCAAAATTGACCAATATACTTTCAAATATACTCTGTCACTATTTTGAATTGTCTTAGTTTAATAATACTCCCATATTATTAATCCACAACGGACATTTAGAACATAACAATTTATTCACGGATATAAAACATGTAAAATAGGATACAAAATCAAATAACAGAAAATAAACAAAACTCAATCTTTATTTCATCAATTCAATAATGTCTTTAACATCCTTTATCCAAATACTAATCAACAGATTTATTGCATGAATTCGCTAGCTAGGTGCAGCCCAATTGCCTTGGCATGCTTAACTACCTTTGGTCTAGGCAAAGCCTTAGTAAAAGGATCAGCTACGTTATCATCTGTGTGAACTTTTATTAATTTTATTTCACGAGCTTCCACTTGTTCTCGTACGTAGTGACATCTACGTTTAAAGTGTCTGGCGCCTTTCATGACTCCAGGGTCATTGGCAAATATAATTGCAGCAGAATTGTCGCAATACATATCAGTAGGTTCTTTAATTGAAGGCATCACTCCAAGATCTCCAATAAACTTCCTAATCCAAACAGCTTCCATTGCGGCTTCTGACGCGGCCATGTACTCCGATTGAGTTGCATGCATAGCAATGGTTGTCTGCTTCTTTCTCTTCCAGTCAACTGCTCCTCCATTGATGACAAACACGTAACCCGTCTGAGACTTCGTATCGTCTTTATCACATTGTCAGGACGCATCACAGAAACCTGTTACATTCAGTTTTGTATCTGGTTTACCCCCAAATACCAAAAACATATCTTTCGTACTCCTCAAATACTTTAGAATATGTTTAACAGCAGTCCAGTGGAGCTTCCCTGGATTCTGTTGGTATCTACTGACCAAGTTCTGAGCAAACGCCACATCAGGCCTTGTGCATCTTACAACATACATAAAAGATCCTACAACCGAAGTATAAGGCACCTTCTGCATGTAAGCCACCTCTTCAGGTGTTGATGCATCTAACTCATGACTTAATTCATGCTTAACTTCCATAGGTTAAAAACCTTTCTTGGAATTATGCATGATATACTTCTTCAATATCTTATCAATATAAGCATCTTGACTAAGACCAATTAACCGTCTTTTCCTATCTCGGTAGATTTTAATTCCCAGAATATATGCAACATCTCCTAAATCCTTCATAGAAAAACATTTACCAAGATAATCCTTTGTAGGTCTACGGTTTCTTAGGATTTAGCCATGTATGATTTATCTATTGAATGGAAGGGAAGGAGGAAGAACTAGAGAGAGAAAGGAGAGGAAGAGAGAAAGAAGGTTCATTGAATGAGAAAGTGTGAAATACAAATGAGCAACCCCTCCTAACATGCTAGGATGGGGTATATATATATATATAGCCCACCCTACATGTGGGCTATATGGGCTATACGTTTACATAATGGATCACGAGCCCAATACTTGAATATATTATTAGAGTGACCGATCCTTTCTAAATATGTAAAATTGTGTTTCCAACAATCTCCCCCAAAGGGAGGTCACTCCAAGTTACAATGTCCTAAATAGTCTATAGCTCGTGATCTATGCTAATAATGATGTGACCGAGACTTTCCTTGGAAAAACGTATTTCCAACAATCTCCCCCTAAGGGAGGTCACACCATTTTACAAAATCTTAAACCTAGCATACTATGCTTGAGTCTTCGATCTTGTTCTTGTGAATATGCTGATGAGATCTTTGACTTTAGTCTTGAGCATGTTCTCTTGCCTTGACCTTGTGCATTCATCACTTGTGATATTTGCCTCTTCGTGACTTCATGATCCACATACTTATACTTTTATAAATTCTTGAAAGCTTCAGAGTTTGATACAGTGGAATACTAGACTTTTAGACTTTCTTGAATTTGTTGAAGTATTAAGTGCAGAAAGCATAAGCATGTGTTGACGACTTCTTCTGGACTGAACACCGCAATGCCACCTTCTTGTTACGCTGCATAAGACAGTTAACAATAAAACATATACACGGATGAAATGGCCTTGAACATTTCATTCTAATTCGGTACCATTTACCGCCGGTCGGTGAAGACCGTTGGACGATATTAAATATCGTACTTGTGGCAGGTAGTTTCAATTAAGAACCTCCTTGACAAGATTTCGTAGGTAAACCCGTTCTCTTTATTCGACCGTCCAAAGCTGACTGCGAACATAAAGAGTGAATCATTTGGATAATAATATCCGCATAATTTGAAGCCGTCAATTCATGTTCCTAGAACAAGTGAAATTCAATTAAGAACCGCACCATCGTTGCTTTCCAGTTGTCACGAGCTTGATTCGTATAGAAACTTGCAAGTTACCTACCAAGTGTTGTTTGAGGTTAACACTAGAAGGATTTCCACTCATCACTGTGAACACTAAGGTATCACTCTGAGTGTTCTAGCAAGATCACTAAGATATTGCGTAGTGGCCTGGAACGTGTTTAAATTCATTTAAAAATTAAACCACCGTTGCTTTCCAGTTATCACAAGTTTGATTCATAAAGAATCGCACAAGTCACCTACCATGAGCTTTTTGATATTCGCTCAAGAAGGATTTCCATCTTCATTGTAAATACTTTCGTATTACTCGGATGTTCAGGCAAGATCATGAAGATTTTACGTAGGACTCTTAAGATCTTTCTTGCTTTTCACAGTGTGTGAAGAAGCAAGGAATTATGAAAGTGTGTCCTAATGAGATATTTGATGATCTTAAATGGCTCTAGACTCGATCGTGCATTTTGGATTTTTAGTGATCGGAGGCTGGAGAGGAGTGCCACTATTTCAATACTAATTTATTCGGAGTGAATAAATCAATAGATAATGTGTTGTCTCCGTGTGATTAAAACAAATATCTTTTAAGAGATATCTGAGTTAGCTGGGATGGGTTGTGCCTTGCATCACTGGGTCCATGATGTCTGTCTTCAATATCAAGAATCAGTAAACAATGATCTTAATAGCATATGTATTGACCCGGTTTCTACCTATGTTGTAAGGAGGGCTTCTTTCTTTACACCCTTTATCTTTACAATTCTTTTTCATTCTTCAACCCCTTCAATGCTTACCAATACGTCATTACTAGCACCTTGTTGTGATTGTTCCAGTGCTAACTTTGTACTTGGTCGACATTCAGCTACGTTCACTATCTTTCTCCATCTTTCATAAGGACTACTATTTCTAGCTATGGAATGTCCTTGGGAAGATTCCTCCGGTTCTAGAGGAATCATTGGACTTTAACCTATCCTACCATCCTTATATCACCACAATCTTCATCGTCGTGAAATAAATGGGTTACGGGTAAGTATAAATCACCATGAAATCCATTTTGAAGTACAAATCCATTTTGCTCCCCCTTAACATATGCCACGATATTCGAAAATATTTCGCACATGTCGGGATGAGCTATTACGTTAAGTCAAACCATTTGTGATTAATCATTTCCCATATTAAATCACATTTTCTCCCCCATATTAAAAATATTAACCCAATCGATGTTTTTAATATCAATTAATTTAATAGCATTTTAAGAAAATTTGGGAAGAAAGATGCAAATCCAATTATCTTCATGAATTACACAATCTCCCCCTCAAATTAATGAGGGTGTACTTGAAACGTAAATTAAATACCTTTTAATCACAAGTGTAAGGTACTTATCACATGCAAAGATCATATATGATAATGTATTCACAAGATAAGCAATTTATGAGGTTGGACCTGAATGATGGAGAACATCATATGAAAGAAGCACATGGTTCTTGTTCACGAATGTTGGTCGCCTCATCACGTCTGAAGTTATCTCTTGACTCTATGTGTACGATTGATATCGTTGTCTTGACACCAATATGTGAACTTGGCACTTTCGGCGTCAAAGATTCTGAATGCTAGACAATTGCTCCCCCTCAATTGTTGACCCGTGTTCTATTGAAAGATCTGTAGTCACCGTTTGAGTAGTCGCATCGTCGAGTATGTAGATATCAATTATAAATTGCTACGGTTGGTGGAGATGATAAATTCATAAAAACAAGATTTCTCTTGTTTTAACAAATAAATGCACTGACACGTACATATATTCGTGTTAGATTGTGTTATTCCGTAAACATAATCCCTTACATGGTTATAAAATAAACCATGCCCGAGAAAATTAATTCCCGTTGTTGAGTCAAAGCTTTCCGGTGAAATGCTTGACTTGAGTATGAAAAGCGGGTTACTATCTGAAATAATAGTAAACCATTTTGAGCATGTTTTAAAACATTTGAACTTCTGCTCGAACTTTATTTACAACCCCGAGTCATTATTGAATGACATTTCTAGTATCGTAAATATTATCGATTCCAGAAGACATGCTCTTTTTATCAAAACATTTTTTGAACACACAATTTTGAAAGATTTAGAGGACCTTTTTGAGAAATTCTCGAAAAATTGTGTTCAACGTTTTGAAAACCAATTAGTTGAGCTTAAGATGTTGAATATCTTGCAAAACGAGCTCAAGTCCGAGAAGTTGTAAACTTCCCATTGTTAAGGAAAAGTTTATCATCGGCGATAAACTTTTCTTTTAAATGAAGAACGTGTAGAAACTAGAAGGGGGGTTGAATAGTTTCTTATATTTACTTGTTAAATGATGGTTTTCAAAAATCCTTTTTCTCAAAAACTTAGACTTGAGGAAATAAGTGAAATCTTCTTATGCACGATATGAACAATGATAGTGTAACTAAACTAATACTAACTACTATATATATGCACAAAGAATAAAGAATGTAAAGAGTTAAGGGTAAAGAAAGATCAAACCAAACACCAAGGATTTATAGTGGTTCGGCAACAAAGCTCACTCCTCGTTCCTACTCCACTCCTCGAGTACTCCTTACTCGAGAGTTCACTACACAACAAGCTCCTTGTGGTGGAGAAAACCGTACACGTCGCTTAACCAATTTCCGACTCTAAGCTAAAAGTCGAGCCCTAATCGTAGCTAGGACCAATCTACACAACTATACTTAGTACATACACAACTTCCAAATAGACACAACTACTTGGATCTTCACAACTATTACACAACAACAAATGTATAGGATTTGATCTTCAAAGGATCTTTGGTGGTGGACTCAACACTTCACAATGATAGTGTTCTTCTCTTTGCACTTGAAGAGGAAGAGATGGATGAGATAGATTCACTTCTAAACAAGTAGTAATCAATCAAATGATCAAGGATTTGAGTGATTTTATGTTTGAATCTGGAAATTTGTGTGCAAAAGAGGTGGATTGAAAATCTGAGAAAGGTCCACTATTTTAAGGACAAAGGGCCAACGGCTATATCTGCCCACGGTTCCTTATCTCAGCCGGCGGTACCTTATCGATAAGGAACCGCCGGACTAGACTCCGCTCCCTTTTTGTCCTTTAGTGGTGGAGGTCTTATCTGATTATAAAAATATCCTGAAAGGATATTCCAAATCAAAAGGGAATATGCCATTTTTAAATTTTTAAATTTTCAAATATTTACTTAATAAAACATTTTCTTAAAAAGAAAGTTTAATTAAAAACTTGGCACACTTAATAAAAAGTGAGTTTTAAGAAAAGATTAAATCACTTGATCACTTGATTAAGGTTAGTACTTGTTTATTCATACCTTAAGTGAAAATGGGTAAAATGAAAAATACTTGAACTCAAGAATTCGTTTTTTTGTTGTTTTCGTAAATGCTTGTTTTTACATATTGTCGTAATCAAAACTAAGCGAGACCGAAAAATGCAAGTAACGTTTTTAGGCATTATTGCATTAACAATCTCCCCCTTTTTGATTCCGACAATATATAAACTCAATCACACAAAAACAAGATTTTCGAACACGAGTTTATTCATTTCTCCCCCTTTGTCCAAGAAAAAAGGTTGCAGAAGTCGGTGTTGAAGAGACGGACTTTGCAAAGACTTCCCCTTGGTGCTTACTCCCCCTTGCTTGGGGCACCGAGGAATCAATATATGGTGACAAGCTACATAGAAGGGTTAGTTGAACAAAATAAACAACCAACAAGAGATAACTATAGTTCACACACAAAAATAAAAAAAATAAAAATAAAAAGAGAAGAAAACACAAAGACTAAGATCCAAGTGAAGTCATATAAACTAAAAAGAGTCATACAAAAGATGAATGAAAGAGGAAACAAGCCACAAGCATAAGTCTAATCCTAGTTAATCTAGAATTTTAATATTTGCTTGAAATTAGGTGTCTTGAGGATAAGCAACCAATGCTTATATGAAAGACAAGGTAGTGGCGGAAGGTGGTGGTGGTGGCTTGGTGGAGATCTCATAATCAAAGTGAAGAGGAGGCTAAATTAAGAGACTCTTGATGTAGCTCAACTCCTCATAGATGTGTGCCATGGCAAGATGTTGATATTGACAACAATGACAATATGTCCCATGGTGCATGACATTATCATGAGAAGGAGGAAGAACACTAAAGGGTGGTGGTGGAAGAAAAGGTGTTCCACAATCAACATTCTTGGTAGGAGAAATGTGATTAAGAGTGTTCTTGGGTGAATTTGGATTGAAAGTATTCTTGGGTGAGTTGGGATTGAAAGCAATTTGGGAAAATAGAGGAGAATTAAGGCTTTCATTAGGAGAGTAAGACATTTTGGGATGTGAAGTAAGGCAAAATGCTTATGGTTAAATAGGGAAGGCTCAAGGTATTTTTGGGGTGGTCAAATGGTTGAAGCAAAGATTCTCAAAAGTATTGGAACAAATTTGGAATTTCAGGAACACCCAAAAAAGGAAGCACTGTACGCGGTTCCTTATTGCTTCCAGCGGTTCCTTATTGATAAGGGACCGCAGTTCATATATGGAACCGCCTACAGAGGCTGTGTTTTGGTGGTGAAGGAAGATTTTTCAGCAAATATTATTTTTCTAGTCTAACTTATCATAGGGATATGCTTAAAACAAAGATAGACAAAGAAAACACACACTAACTCACCAAATAGGGATTTGACCAAAATACATGGATTTTAAAAATCGATGTAGGAGGTGTGTAAGACAAGACCTTAAGTCATGACACAATGATCCTCCATGATTCTATCTTGTTCTTGCTATGTTTGAGAGAATCATACATATGAATTATGTAAGCTCGAGATTAATAGCAAGAATCTATGAAAAACGTTTTTAGATTGAATTAACAATGTCAAAACATTTCTTGACCATTTTCGAAAGAGACTTTGAGGATTTTGAAAAGGAGCACAGAAGATTTTCAAGAAGAGTTTAGGAGACTCAATGACTCAAAAAATGATAAAAGACTCACAAGAAAGTAAGAGACTCAATAAAGGGAAAGCAATTAAGGAATATGTTCCATTAATCCTAGACCTAGACGCAAGTAATTAAAAGGTTCCCTCTTAAGTGGCTTAGTGAAGATGTCGACTAAGTTATCCTCGGAGGGTACCTTCTCAATTGAAATGTTCCCCTTTTGAACATTATCCCTAAGAAAGTGGTGACGAATTTCTATGTGCTTGGTTCGCGAATGTTGCACGGGATTCTTGCTAAGGTCTATAGCACCTTTATTGTCGCACATCATGGGAACATCATCAAGACAAATCCCGTAATCAACAAGCGCTTGCTTCATCCATAGAGCTTGTTGGCATGCTTTTTCGGCACTCACATACTCGGCTTCCGTGGTGGATATCGCAAGAGCGGTTTGTTTCTTGGAGAACCAAGAAGTTAAACAACAACCCATGAAGGTACAAACTCCACTAGTGCTTTTCCGGTCCACATAGTCTCCTGCATGATCCGAGTCCGCGTAGACAATGGTTTCTACGCCGGTCCCTTTAGGATACCATAATCCTAAATATATAGTGCCCTTAATGTATCGGAAGATACGCTTAACCGCTTCAAGGTGAGAGGTTTTGGGATCCTCTTGGAAGCGAGCATCAAGGCAAACACTAGACATGATATCCGGTCGACTTGCCGTTAGGTACAACAAACTACCAATCATACCTCTATATTTGGTGTTGTCTACCGACTCACAATCATCATCTACGGTGAGTTTAGTATCCGAGGCCATTGGGGTCTTCATCGGTCTAGATTCTTCTAATCCAAATTTCTTTAGCATTTCTTTAGCGTACTTAGATTGACTAAAGAAAATACCATCGTCCATTTGTTTAATTTGGAGTCCTAAAAAGAAGTTAAGTTCTCCTATCATACTCATTTCAAACTCATCATGCATGATTTTGGCAAAGTCATCACACAATTCTTGACAAGTTGAGCCAAATATAATGTCATCAACATATATTTGCACGATTATGAGGTGAGAACCTTTCTTCTTTGTAAAGAGAGTGTTGTCTACCATTCCCATGGTATACTCATGTTTAACAAGAAATGCTTTAAGTCTATCATACCAAGCTTTGGGTGCTTGTTTAAGACCATAAAGTGCCTTCTTAAGCTTGTAAACATGATCCGGTTTCTCAAAATCAATGAAGCCGGGAGGTTGAGCCACATATACCTCCTCATTGATCAAACCGTTAAGAAACACACTCTTTACATCCATTTGTTGAAGCTTAATATCTAAGGCACAAGTGTAGGCTAGAAGGATTCTAATGGATTCTAATCTTGCTACCGGTGCATATGTCTCATCATAATCAATCCCTTCTTGTTGATTATAGCCTTGTGCTACAAGTCTAGCTTTGTTACGAGACACAACACCATTCTCATCTAGCTTATTCCTATATACCCATTTGGTTCCTATAATGGTAGAACTTCTAGGTGGAGGAACAAGTTCCCAAACATCATTAGCAACGAATTGATTCAATTCTTCTTGCATCGCAATGAACCAACTCTCATCCGTCATAGCTTCTTTAACATTCTTTGGTTCAATCAAGGAGACGAAACAAAAGAAGTTGCTTTGGTTTTGGACTTGAGATCTTAGGGTCCTTTGATTTATGTCACCAATAATATTATTGAGAGTATGATCCTTAGACTCCTTAATGTGTACTTCCTTTTCAACACTAAGGTCTTCAACTCCTATTTTTCTAACCTCTTTGGCTTTAACTACTTCTACTTCATCCAAGTCATCATCAACCAATGGTGGTGTCTTGGTTAAAGGAGGGGTTTCATCAAAAGTCACGTTAAGTGATTCTTCAATTACGCCCGAGGTTCTATTGAGGACTATGTAGGCTTTGCTAGTTTGGGAATAACCTAAAAAGATACCTTCGTAAGACTTTGGGTCAAACTTGGTAAGGTAGTCTTTGGTGTTGAGGATAAAGCACTTGCTTAAAGTATTCCAATGAGGATTTCTTACCTTTAAGAATCTCATAGGGGGTCTTTCCTAGGAAAGGTCGAATAAGAATTCGGTTGAGAATATAAGTCGATATGTCCACGGCATTGCACCAAAACTTTTGAGGCAAAGATTGCTCATTTAACATTGTCCTACTCATCTCTTGGATGGTCCTATTCTTCCTTTAAACTACCCCATTTGATTGTGGAGTGCGAGGAGCCGAGAAGTTATGGGTAATACCATGAGCTTCACAAAAGGCACCAAATTGCACTTCATTATCAAATTCCCTACCATGATCTGTCCTAATAGAGACAATTGGACATCCTAGTTGATTTTGAATTCTTCGACTAAAGATTTTGAAATGATCGAAAGCTTCATTCTTAGATGGCAAAAATCTAGTCCAAGTGAATCTAGAGTAGTCGTCAACTAAAACTAGGGTATAAAGGTTACCTCCATAACTCCGTATGGCGGTAGGTCCAAAGAGATCCATACGTAGGAATTCTAAGCACCGAGAGGTTGAAGCCAAATTCTTGGCTTTGTGACTTGAGTGAACTTGCTTTCCAACTTTGCAAGCATCACAAAAGTGACTATCAAACTTCATCTTGGGGAGGTGTCTTACCAACTCCTTAGAGACTAAAGATTGAATTAGACGCATATTAGCGTGACCTAATCTCCTATGCCAAAGAGTAGAGCTATCATCTATTGTCGCAAGACATATGTTGTCTTTTGACTTCTTATTTACCTTCATGACATAAATCCCATGCTTTCTAACACCTTTTCCAATGACCTTTCCATCTTTTACGATTTCACTATCATTTTCGGAAAAGATGACCTTACACTTATTGTCACAAACTTGATCTATGCTTAAAAGGTTAAACCCTAAATTATCTACGTGCTCAACATTTTCAATAGTCATGGAGTCAAGAGAAACCGTACCTTTGCCAATGATATTACCACGTAGACTACTAGCGAATGTGACGTTACCTCCATCATATGATTTGTAGCGCGAGAACAAACTTCGATTACCCGTCATGTGTTTAGAACAACCACTATCCTTAATCCACTCGTCGGGTTCCAAATCAATTCCCAAGCATATCTAGGTAACAACACACACGATCAAACATTTGGTCCCTAATATCTCATGGGTCCAAAGTTGTTAGTTCCAAACATCCCTTGCATTTGGTTGGGATGCATGGATGGAGGAGGGGTTCCCCACGGGGAACAAAAGGGAGGAGGATAATAATTCATATAACCATTTTGTTGTTCATTATTTCTCCTAGGTGTATTTGATCTTGGTTTAGAGTTGTGGTCATTCCTTCTAGGTGTTAGAGTTTTACTTCTAGGTCGTGAATTGTTTTGACTATCTTTTCTAGGTGTTGTCATTCTACTTCTAGACCTAGACTCATTCCGTACTCTTGGTGGAGTAGAAGATGGTCTTGATTAACTTCTATTTCCCATTAGAGGTTTACTCAAAGGCTTATAGAACTTATCAACGGCATTGTCATCAAGTATGGGTAATTTCACTTTGTTAACAGTAAGATGCTTAGGATGTTCACTTAAATTTGACTTTTCAGAAGGTTCAAGATTTTCATCATAAATACTTTCTGGCCGCGGTACCTTATCTACGGCGGCGGTTCCATATTGATAAGGAACCGCCCCATACAATCTGGGACCGCGTACAGCAGATAGTTTTTCTAAAAATCGGATTTGTTTAGGTTCACTAGTTGATGCTTCATTTGAGTTAAAACCAACACCAAGTCTTTCCTTAGAATGAATTTGTTTATTTAACATATCATCAAGAGCACTAGTACCTTTCATGAACTTTTCCAGTTTAATGGAGGTGCTCTTGAGATCTTCATTCTCTAATCTAAGTTTCTTATAACTTACGCAACCTACATCAACTTCTTTATTTTTCTCAAGCTTGGCTAATTTTTCCCTAAGTTCATTAATCTCATTTTCAAGATTAGTTTTAGTTAATTTTAAGGTCTTGTTCTTTTCTATGAACTTAAGGCTAAGTTTGTGTAAATTAACATATTGGCCTTCTAATTCAATGTCATCTAAGGTGGAGCTATCATTGCTATAATATTCGGTTTCGGAATGTACCTCTTTAGAAGTGTGAGCCATGAGACATTTCTCCTCTTTGGGGTTGTCATCAACATCTTCACCTCTATCGCTCCAAGAACCACTAACGAATGCCGTTTAATTCTTATCGCGTGAAGGCTTTGAACACTCACTAATGAAATGATTTGGATCACCACATCTAAAGCAATTCCTATCACCTTTTTCGATCTTGGCAAACCAATTCTTTGAGAATGGTTTCTTGTCATTGTTGGGTTGCCTCACGTGTTGACCTCGTCTTTTGAAGAACCTCTTGAAATCTCTCACCGCCAATGCATACTCCTCGTCATCACTATCCGAGGAACTATCATGATCACTTTGTGCCTTCTTGGCTTTGAGTGCAATAGACTTCCTTTCCATCTTGGTTTTCACTAACTCCGAGTCCTTCAAAATTATCATCTCATAAACCTTCAAGTTGCCTATGAGTTCATCGAGTGATAAAGTTGAGAGATCTTTCGATTCTTTGATCGCCGTGACTTTTGCTCTCCACTTCGGATGTAAGGCCCTTAGAAACTTCCTAACATTGTTCTTTCTAGAAAAACCTTCATCAAGTGCTTTTAGACTAGTAATAATAGTGTTAAATCTAGCAAAAGCACTATCAATAGCTTCATCTTCTAAGATGACAAATTGTTCATATTTTTGTACAAGAAGATCTATTTTGCTTTCTTTGACATGGCTATTACCTTGGTGGGTTACTAAAAGAGTGTTCCAAATATCTTTAGCGGTTTCACACATAATAATCCTTTCATACTCTTTCTTAGGCAAAGCATTATAAATCACCATTTTAGCCTCATTATTTTTCGAAAGTTTCTTTTTAGTATCATCATTAGCTTTGTCAAAAGTGACCAATTCCTTTGTTTTAGAAACTTCATTAAATTGATAAGGTAAAAAAATCACCA
Organism: Glebionis coronaria; assembly: GCA_025667525.1. NCBI lineage: Eukaryota > Viridiplantae > Streptophyta > Magnoliopsida > Asterales > Asteraceae > Glebionis > Glebionis coronaria. Next base: position 622,139,537 of record CM046875.1, on the reverse strand, counting down.
TTGGTAATAACATGCCAAAGATCTAAATCTTTTGATTTCACATAAGTCTCAAATCTATTTTTCCAATAAATAAAACTATCGGTTTCAAAAAGTGGTGGTCTTTGCATAGATTGCCCTTCTATGTAGTTGTTGGAATCCATAGATCGATTCAAGTTTTAAAATACAATATACTTTAAAAATACTTGAGCAACCCGCCCTGATACCAATTGTAGAAACTAGAAGGGGGGGGGGGGGGGTTGAATAGTTTCTTATATTTACTTGTTAAATGATGGTTTTCAAAAATCCTTTTTCTCAAAAACTTAGACTTGAGGAAATAAGTGAAATCTTCTTATGCACAATAGGAACAATGATAGTGTAACTAAACTAATACTAACTAATATATATATGCAAAAAGAATAAAGAATGTAAAGAGTTAAAGGTAAAGAAAGATCAAACCAAACACCAATGATTTATAGTGGTTCGGCAACGAAACTCTCTCCTCGTTCCTACTCCACTCCTCGAGTACTCCTTACTCGAGAGTTCACTACACAACAAGCTCCTTGTGGTGGAGAAAACCGTACATGTCGCTTAACCAATTTCCGACTCTAAGCTAAAAGTCGAGCCCTAATCGTAGCTAGGACCAATCTACACAACTATACTTAGTACATACACAACTTCCAAATAGACACAACTACTTGGATCTTCACAACTATTACACAACAACAAATGTATAGGATTTGATCTTCAAAGGATCTTTGGTGGTGGACTCAACACTTCACAATGATAGTGTTCTTCTCTTTGCACTTGAAGAGGAAGAGATGGATGAGATAGATTCACTTCTAAACAAGTAGTAATCAATCAAATGATCAAGGATTTGAGAGATTTAAGAAGTATGTTTGAATCTGGAAATTTGTGTGCAAAAGAGGTGGATTGAAAATCTGAGAAAGGTCCACTATTTATAGGACAAAGGGCCAACGGCTATATCTGCCCGCGGTTCCTTATCTCAGCCGGCGGTACCTTATCGATAAGGAACCGCCTAGGCGCTAGGGAACCGCCAGACTAGACTCCGCTCCCTTTTTTTCCTTTAGTGGTGGAGGTCTTATCTGATTATAAAAATATCCTGAAAGGATATTCCGAATCAAAAGGGAATATGCCATTTTTAAATTTTCAAATATTTAATTTAATAAAACATTTTCTTAAAAAGAAAGTTTAATTAAAAACTTGTCACACTTAATAAAAAGTGAGTTTTAAGAAAAGATCAAATCACTTGATCACTTGATTTAGGTTAGTACTTGTTTATTCATACTTTAAGTGAAAATGGGTAAAATGAAAAATACTTGAACTCAAGAATTCGTTTTTCGTTGTTTTCGTAAATGCTTGTTTTTACATATTGTCGTAATCAAAACTAAGCGAGACCGAAAAATGCAAGTAACATTTTTCGGCATTATTGCATTAAAAGAACGAGTCCTAAGTTGACATTTACTTAGAAGTCGTTTTCATGAGCTTGAAAAAACTTTGAATGTTTTAATGTAAAGCTCATGACCGAGAAAGGTGAATTTCTCGTTATGAAGAAAAGTTCTCTTATTTAAAAGATTCACTTTCCTTTATGAGCTTAAAACTTGGAATGTTTTAATACAAGCTCGTGACTGAGAAAAATTAATTTCCCGTTACGAGGATAACTTATCTTTAAAGATAAGCTTTCCTAAATATGAAGTCTGAGTTACAGTCTGATATTTAACTGTAAGTCATTGTGCATGAGCTTAAAAAACTTCGAATGTTTTTAATATTAGCTCATGCCCGAGAAAAATTAATTTCTCGTTGTAAAGGATAAGTTTATCATCGGCGACAAACTTTCCTTTCTTTGAGGTCCGGGGCATAATCTGAAATGTGATTATACGCCATTGTGCATGAGCTTAAAAACTTCGAATGTTTTTAATATAAGCTCATGCCCGAGAAAAATTAATTTCTCGTTGTGAGGATAAGTTTATCATCGGCGATAAACTTTCTTTTATTTGAAGAACGGGTCATTGTCTGACATTTAACAATGAACCATATACACGAGCTTAAAACCTTTGAATGGTTTTAGGATAAGCTCGTGTCCGATAAAACTTAATTTCCCGTTTTGAGGGTAAGTTATCGTTTCGTAGATAAACTTCCCTTTCTCTGAAGTCTGGGTCATCGTCTGTCATTTAACGAGGAGCCATATACACGAGCTTAAAAGCTTTGAATAGTTTTAAATCCAGCTCGTGTCCGAGAAAAATTAATTTCTCGTTTTGAGGGTAAGTTATCGTTGACGAGATAGACTTCCCTTTCTCTGAAGTTCGGGTCACAGACTGTGAGACATTGTGCACGAGCTTAAAAACTTGGAATATTTTTTATATAAGCTCATGCCCGAGAAAACTTAATTTCTCGTTGTGAGGATAAGTTTATCATCGGCGATAAACTTTTCTGTCTTTTGAGATCGAGTTACAAACTATAATGTGACTGTAAGTCCTTTTGGTAAGCTTAACCGTGAATCCCCTGAGACACTTGTTTCTTCGATATCTACTTCTTCAGTAACCAAACTCTAAGGGTGTCCTTAGTTGAACGGTATACGATGATTGGACCGCTTCGTTCTTTTGGAACATCAACTTTGGTACCTGCATTCTCATTAGGAATTTGCATGCTTTGATATAGGTTAGCGATATCTATTTTAGAAGCAAGTGGGGGTTCACAGTTGTCTTTTCTTGTGCCAGAGGCGACCTGAGTAGATGATTCACTTGTCTTAGATGGTAAACGTTTCCTTTTATAGAAAACCTTAAGTTCATGCTTAAGTGATGTATCATCCTTTTCAATTTCCTCCCTAGTAGTCATAGTAGAATCAGAGACTATCCTAGTTAAAGGGCACTCGTTTCCTACAAGAGTGAAAATTCTACCAGTGGGGCACCAAACTTTACCAGTGGGTTTGATTTTAGCTATCCACTGGGTTTTAAGTCTAGCACGGGAGTTCACCTCATTAAGTAATTTCTTGACACAAGAGTCATGATTTGCCGTAAAGACACATTTTCTACATGTTTTACAAGTAGCATATTTAATGTCTGAGTAATTCCTAGATGATTGATTGATGCTCCTAGGATGTGACATGCTACGGTTAGCAGTGTTGGGTAAACTAGAAGGCATCTGACTAGGTTTGAAATTCCTATCTCTTACTTGTGTCTTTTGCTTAGCTTCCCTTAGACCAAATGTATGGCAAACGTCATTTGAACTAGTTCGAGATGTGTTCTTTGGACTATGTCTAGGGAGACTAGGGGCAATCATGTGATTAGGTCTTGCAGAAGCTGTTTTAGTCACATTGGCCCTAGTTGGTGGAGTGACTGGTCTAGAAAGATGAATCATATCAACTTGGGAGGCATACCGCGGTCTCAAGGATTGTGATCGCTCGGATCTAAATGCAGTCGGTTGTCGAATGAACTGATTTGTAGGCAGTTTCCCCAAGATTGATGGTTTTTCAAGCTTAGTGTCCACACTAATTCCTTTAGTTTTCCTCAATTTGTTTTTCAATGCAGCTATAGCAAAGACATTTTCCTGAACTTGACCTTTTAAAGTCTCATTCTCTTTGAGAAATCTATCTTGGGATGCCAACTTAGATTCTAGCAGTTGAATTTGTTTCAAAAGATTACCCTTTTCAGCTTTAGAATCTAAAACTTTTTGATCCAATTTTCTTTCAAGAACAACGTTTGACTTTTCAAGTTTTTCAAAATATGTTTCAAATTTGTCCATTTTCTTGAAAAATTTTAATTTGGCATCCTCAAGATCTTTTGATTGTTGAGCTACAACTGTTTCGAGCTCTCTAATCTTGGAATCAGAAGCAGTCAATGAAACAGTTATAAGACAATTATCATGATGTTTAGCATTTTGAACACATTCTCCCCCATTATGACTCACATCGGATGAATCAGAAGTGGTATTTCTATCACTCTTTTCTGTCCCATGTTTGTCATAATTAGGTTTAGAATGCTCAATATGCGGCATTTCGTCAGCATATACATCATAAACAACATTACATTGTACCATGTTCGCAGGCTCTTCGTCATAAACGGGTAAGGTGTCATCAAAAGAGATCTCGTGAACATTCCCTGACGTGCCACTGGTATCATGTTGTCCTCCTGATTCCATGCTCTTGCCATCGTTAGGCTCCAAGTTGTCAACCGTATGACCACTCCCCTCTTGCATCTGCAGCATAGATTCTTGCACTCCATTATCATACGCTTGCTGAAGTCGGGATCTTTCATAAATCAAAGATGAAACCGATGTCATTAATTTCAACAGTTTATCACGGAAATTTTAACCTCGTCCTGTGTGTATTGAAAAAATGACCGGCATATCCCTGAATTATCAGACTTGATGATATTGAATTGGAGGAAAGGCGTGCGTTGTTTCTAAAGAGCCTGATATGCAGTTTCTGATGCATAGTGATTAATTTCTTCTTTGTGAAGTTGCTCAGCTAGGTGGTTCACGTTGAGGAACATTAAGCCGATGAATGTATAACGACCTTGACCAAAGAGTGACACAAATTCGCTTCCTCCTTGAACCCATGAAATGGTCATAAGATGTGACTGAAGTAGTCGAACTGAAGTGATACCACTTTCTCTAGCTATGTCTTACATTAGATGCAATTCTCCCTCTTGAAACGTTGAAGTCAACGAATCCATTGAATGTTTGATGACAAATAATTGTGGTCGTGGTGGATTTCAGGATTTTACAGTTCTGGAAGAAACTTAGAAATTTAAAATCACGGAATATGACAAGACCAACGAAAGATCCGTAAATAATTCTAAAAAAAAATCCTCGATGGATGATATAACTCTTTTTCGGCTCAATAACTATTGTCGACTCAAACTTTGATAAGACAAACCGGAATCCAAGTAAAAAATAGGCTCACTCTATGCTTTCGGTAACGCTTAATAACCTACACCAAATTTGATAAAGCCTTATAATACCCAAATATGGATAGCAAATCCAAAGCCCGTCCAAAACCGACCCAAATCCAAGAATAATATCACACGAATACTAAATTCGTCTAAATCAAAAAGACTTTTACCCACCAATACTAAAAGCGACCTAAATTTGTCCTAACAAATTTCTACAACTTGGTGAAACAAAACGTGGCCCGCTTCTTTGAATTAGGAAATAAATTTCCGTTAAATAACTCTCAAAATGTTGTTTATTTCTACACGTTGTTTATTCACCCTAAGAAATTTAGCTGGTTTAACATGTCAAGAAATTTGGAAATAAAATTCCACACGCGTCCAATCCTAAAAAATTGCCTTTATAAAACGAAAATCGTTTACACTACATCAATTGACTACACTACACGTGGCTTTGGTCAACCATCAATTGACTTCATTCCTTGTTTCCTCCGCCCCTTATTTAATATATATAAACCCACTCTTTTATCTCTCTCAAAACAAAATACTATAACTAGCTAACCCTAAACTCATATCATAGTTATCTCCGCCTCCCATCTCCACTGCTCTCATCCACACAGATAAAAAACTCAGACACCATGAACATAATCAGTGGCATCATCTAACTTATCTCGACCTAATCTCAAACAAATATAACCTCTTATCAATATCAACGAATCTAAAACACACAACCAACACAAATCTCTATCTCAATCTTGCATCAACCCACCATATAGTATCAAAGAACACCTACGAAATCTTATGGCTTTATAAACCGTACCAAGATCTTTTCATCAGATTTAAATTGATGTGTATCAAGTAGCTTCAAGATCTCCAAGGGGGTCTCGGGTAGGTTTGATTTGTAGTGCATGTGATTGATTTAGTCGTTTAAAACCAAATCGAATCAAAGAATGATGATAACATATTTGTTATCCATCTATCTTGAGATTCGTATATCAAAAAGATGGATTGACCGTACATGATTAGATCAATGATGATTATTTTCTTTCGAATATGGATCTGTTATGGTCTTGATTCGTTGTTATTATAACACGAATTGAAAGAATAGCTGAGATCTTTGATGTGAGTGTGTCTGTGTGATGTCAGTCGAGTCTTGAGTAGATTGTATCTAGTCAGTGTATGTCGAGGGTGTGTAAGTCTTGTGAGGTTTGTTTGAAACGAGATTCAAGTGTTTCTTCACTGTTGGTAGTAAGTGTTTTGAGTGCGGTTGAGTTTGGAGTCGGGGTTGTTTTTGAGGTTTTGAGGTTGTTTGTCGAGGTTGGTTTACGTGGAGAATCGTGGGTCTGTTGATTTGGTTAGAGTTTGTTTTGGTGTGTTGTGTTAGTTGAGTCAATGTTGGTTTGTGTTTTGAGTCGAGTCCGATGAGACGAGGATGAGACGAAGGTGAGTTGTTGTTTGGGTTTTGTTGTATCGAGTCAAAACTTGGTCAAATCGTAAGAAAGAGTCAAGTCATCGCATTCTAGTCAAAATAAACTCCATCGCAGTCACCATAACACTCCATCGCAGTTACAATAACACTCCATCGCAGTCGAAACAAAACTCCATCACAACGAGTTATCGAAGTCTATGATCGCACTTGTGATCGTAACTTATGATCGTACCCGTGATCGTAACTAGGATCGCAGTTGTGATCGTAGTGAAGATCGTAGCTTTGATCGTACTTTCGTGATCGTACACACTAGATCGTAACCGTGATCGCACTAGGGATCGCAGTTGTGATCGTAGTGGTGATCGTAGAAAGTGATCGTGACTTTGGATCGCAAGTAGAAACCCCCAGGGTTTTTGCGATCACAAAAAATCAGATCGTAGCCGAAAATTATATGATGCCAGATTCTTGATAAAAAAAATATGTTGGATCGCAACAAGAAAATTATGCCCAGAAAAAGTAGATATGAGACAATATGACAGTTTTGGACACAAGTGATAGAAACAATAAAAAAACTTAATCAGATACAGTTATTTGATATAGATGAGACAAAAGATTAGACAAATGATGATAAAAAAAACTAATAATCAGATACTAATGATTAATAAACAATGCTTTTATCAAATTGATAAACACGCAACACCAAAAAACGAGAAAATTTTTTAGAAAGAAAAGATTTTTATTACCAAATCAATAGATAAATACACGCAAATCCAAAGAATCAACCAAAGCTCTTGATACCAATTGTAGGTCTACGGTTTCTTAGGATTTAGCCATGTATGATTTATCTATTGAATGGAAGGGAAGGAGGAAGAACTAGAGAGAGAAACTTAGAGAGAGAAAGGAGAGGAAGAGAGAAAGAAGGTTCATTGAATGAGAAAGTGTGAAATACAAATGAGCAACCCCTCCTAACATGCTAGGAGGGGGTATATATATATCCCATCCTACATGTGGGCTATATGGGCTATACGTTTACATAATGGATCACGAGCGTAATACTTGAATATATTATTGGAGTGACCGATCCTTTCTAAATACGTAAAAACGTATTTCCAACAATCTCCCCCAAAGGGAGGTCACTCCAAGTTACAATGTCCTAAATAGTCTATAGCTCGTGATCTATGCTAATAATGATGTGACCGAGACTTTCCTTGGAAAAACGTATTTCCAACAATTAGGAACACTACGTCACTCCCACTAGCTTTGCGATATACACATGGCTCATCACGATTTTGAATAAATCCGAACTTTTTGATTTCTTAATCAAATCGTTTATTCCACTGACGTGATTCTTGCTTCAAACCATAAATAGATCTTTGAAGTTGGCACACGTGTTTTGGATATTTAGAATCAACGTACCCTTCCGGTTGTTGCATATAGATTTCTTCATCCAAGCGACCGTTCAAGAAGGCAATTTTAACATCCATTTGCCATATCTCATAGTCATAGTATGCTGCTATAGCTATGAGAATCCTAATAGCTCGTAAGTCTGCTACCGGAGAAAATGTCTCCTCGTAGTCTACGCTAAAAGTTTGAGTAAAACCTTTAGCTACTAAACGTGATTTATAGGATTGTACTTCACCATCCATGTCAGTTTTCTTCTTGAAAATCCACCTATTTTTCACTACTTTAGCATTTTTAGGTGCATCTACAAGAATCCAAACATCATTGATTTTCATGGATTTCATTTCCTCATTCATCGCAACTATCCATTTTAACTTTTCTGGATCAAGCATTGCGGATCGATAGTTAGCAGGTTCACCAAGATCCCCTACTTCCTCCTCATCATCCCCTATGTTAAGACATAGTTTTCTTGGCGCACGTATAGTCCTTGCAGACCTACGTAGAGGAATTAACTCCGGTGGAGCTCCCAGACTTTCTGGCTCTATTGGAATTTCTTCGCTAGTATTTTCAGAAGGTAATGTATCTTCTTGAATTTCTTCCAGATCATAGTTTCTCCCACTGAATTCTTGATTTACAAGATCACTTTCAAGGAAGTCTCCATACCGAGCCACAACTACTTTGTTCTCAGCCGGATAATAAAAGTAGTAACCCATAGTTTCCTTAGGGTAACCTACAAAGATACATTTTACTGAGTCTTGTTGGAGTTTATCTCTAGAGTCACGTTTCACATATGCCTCACAACCCCAAATTTTCAAATAAGACAAATATGGCTTCTTGCCATGCCATAGTTCATATGGTGTCTTATCAACCTTCTTTGTGGGAACCATATTCAGAATACGAACAACAGATTCTAAAGCATAATCCCAAAAGGATAAAGGTAAAGTTGTAATATTAAACATAGATCGCACCATATCTAATAATGTACGATTTCTCCTTTCGGATACACCATTTTGTTGTGGGGTATATGGAGAAGTAAGTTTCTGAACAATTCCGTTCTCACTTAAATAATCTTTAAACTCTTGACTTAAGTATTCACCACCTCGATCAGAACGAAGAGCTTTAATCTTCTTTCCTAGTTGCAATTCTACTTCCGCTTTAAAAACTTTGAATGTTTCAAATACCTCATGTTTATGCTTAAGTAAATAAACATAACCATATCGGCTATAATCATCCGTAAATGTTAAGAAGTAGCTAGCACCTTTCCTTGACACATGTCTAAGTGGTCCAAACACATCAGTATGTATAAGTCCAAGTAGATCAGTAGCCCTTTCAATATTGCTATTAAAAGGTTTCTTGGTCATCTTTCCAGAGATACAAGACTCACATTTATCAAATGATTCATCATTGATATTTTCCAAAAGACCATCACGTTGAAGCTTTTGTATGCGAGTCTTCCCAATATGGGAAAGTCTACAATGCCAAAGATAAGAAGAGTTCTTGTCTAACTTTCTCTTCTTATTCATGCTAAATACAGAATCAATCTTTCTCTTGGAATTATTATCATGCATGTTAATTTCAAAAACACCATTCATAGAAATTGCATCAAAATAGAATAAACCATCTTTGAAAACAAAAATTCTATTGTTATCCATAGTGTGAATAAATCCAAGATCCAACATACAAGAAAAGGAAATAACACCCCTAACAATTTTAGGTGCAAAATGACAATTATTCAATCTCAGTACTAGAACCGAAGGTAAAACTAGATTAAATGTTCCTATAGCTTCAACCGCTACTTGTGCGCCATTGCCCACATGCAGAAACTGTTCCCCATAGGTAAGCTTCCTCTCCAACTCAAACCCCTGCATAGTATTACAAATGTTAATACCACATCCCGTATCATATACTCAGGAATTTGATTTTTATGTAAGATTAAATAACTCTATCAAATATAAGATACCTGAAGACGCTGCAGCACCAAGCTCATCCTTCTTCTTTATTTCTCGCAACTCCTCGAGATAAAGAGGGCAGTTCCTCTTCTAGTGACCACTTGCTTTGCAATGGTGACAAGTCTCATCCTTTTGAGATTTCTTCTTGACAAAGTTCTTCTTAGGTTTAGGATAAGTCGCAACTTGTTTGCCCTTATCACCCTTGCCTTTGCCCTTCTTGTTGTTCTTGTGCGGTTTTGGCTTATTCACTCCACCCTTTTGTACATAAAGCATAGGAGGGGTAGGAGCAGATGTACTTGCCTTGTCCTTAATACCCTTTTCGTAGTCAATGAGCATTGCGTGCAAGTCATTCACTGTCTTCCCCGAGCAATGCATATTAAAGTTCCTAACAAAATCATTAAAGTCCCGATTAAGAGACCTATTGATTAGGTTAATTGCCATATCATTGTCGTAGGATTTCCCTAGTGCGATGAGCGGTTCCATGTAACCTTTCATCTCTTGATAATGTGCACTAACGGATTTCCCAGGGGCTTGCTTACAACTGTGCAAAGCATCTACCAAGTCATAGATCTCTATAGCCCGAGGCTTCTCATACATTGCCTTGAGCTCTTCAAGCATTTGATTTGGAGCATATAGCTCAAAATTCCTTTACAGGAAAGGAGCCATTTTTCCGAGCATTAAACAAGCCACATCATTGTGCTTTTTAACCTCTGCCTCATAATTCAGTCTTTCAACTGGAGTAGCATTAGGGCCAAGGGGCGCAGGAAACGCCATGGTCAAGTAATCAGAAGTAACCGCTACTCTCAGAACTATTCTTAGTGAGCGGTACCAATCGTTGAAGTTTGGGCCAGTTAATTCCTGACGTTCAAGATAAGTCTTGAATGCAGTACTTAACGCGTTGTTATCGGGTTGAACCATTTCTAAAGAAATAAGTTCAAAATATTAGTATTTTCGATAATACCATTCAAGAAAATAAAATTAGCCCGGTAATTAAAACCATAGTATTTTCCTTGAAAACTAGAATCCACATTGACATAAACTTATCACATTAGTTGATCTGCTAGTGATAAATGTACTCAACATGGTAACTTGTCGAACAATAATTGACAAAACAAATTTTCAATTTCTAGATATTTTTAGGGATTTACGTTGCCAAAAGTCATTTTGCATTGTAAACATGTTTCATCCCTACTTTATGCCTTAAGTTTCCAGATCTTACTGAGTAACTTAATCAAGTTGACTAATCTAAAGAACGTAAAACCTTCATGTGCAATCTTATTCAGTCATGAAGTTTTCTCTCCATTACAACATCGTCCAAAATCTCATATGACGATAATTGTAACTTCAAGTGTTCGTCAACTAGATGGCACAAGAATTAATTTTAAGGGTATTGATTTTGGTGTCAAAATCATGTATGGAGAAGCATGCATACATCTCCATAGCATAAGTTTAATAAAAACTTTTAGTAAACTTTTTGTTGAGACTAAAATTTCATCATATATTTGCAAGTTGAGATATTGGTTAAACCAATTAAAGATTTTACCCACAACTAAATTCACACCGTACTTTTTCTAGAACTTAGCTAAAGCACAAAGCAATAACCTTATTCATTGTGTTTCGGATGTGAATTTTTGCGGTTAAATCAACCTTAAGGAATTATGTAAATAATAACCGTAGGTAATTCCAACTTTGACGCACAGGCAAGCCGGGAATTTGGTCAGCGCTGAAGCATAACACCTCCTTCCTTAACCGGGTCCATGACCAGCGCTGCGTTATACCCACTTTATAGTTTGTCAAAGTTTAGTAGGCCGTTAAGTTATTATTGCAATTCCAATCAACGCAAATCATATGTCAATTAGATCTCAAAACAATTCATTAATTTATATATGATTTAGTCCATATTAATTTTCTTGGAAAAAATTACCCTTGTTGACAACATACAATCAATATAAAACGTATGAAAACAAGTAGGTACAAAAAAAACTAAATCAAATAGCCACATGTATAACAATTTATTCAAAACATAAAATCTAGGGTTTTTATAAACATAAAAAGTCTTCCCTAATTTTAAAACTTTTGAATCAAATAAAGCAATAGCATATAAAATCATATGATCCGTGAAAAAACATCCATGTTCATCACGGATCTTCCCCACATAATCATAACAATTAAATCTCTCTACGGATCGTAACCAAAACATGACATAACAATTACTTCATGCAAACATCTAAAGCTAATCACCATGTAAATTTTTAGGATTTCAAAAAAACTTTAAAAAAATAAAAGTAAAAAAAAATCGGCTAAGCCGACATAATTTAAAAAACAAAACCCTAATTTTAATGAAAACCTAAAAACCATCATGTGATTTTAACTCAAACCAATTTTTAGTTAAAAAAACTTTAGATCTCGATAATTATAACATGTTAAAACGGCTCTCTGATATCAATGAAGGTTTATATCACTCGTAACAATTACGTAAAACCCTAATTAAGATCAAAGCACACGTAGCGGAAGCGTTTAACAAGATCATAATTAATAACACATTCATAATTAATCGACTTAGGGTTTACATACCTTTTAGCTAGAGCAAATCTTCAAGAACACCGGCGAATCACGAATTAGGGTTTATATGAAGAACACCAAGATATAGTTGATAATGAAATTATATTACGCTCTTGTACACACGTAATGCAACGGATCAATCGTGATGCTAGCACTAACAAACCGGAGCTTCTACATTTGTGAATTATAGCTAAAACGAAAATCAAACCGAAACCTTGTGTGGGTTAGGGTTTGCGATTGCAAGACAAGAAAGAGGGGAAGAGACAAAAATTATGAAGGCTTGATGGGGTATTTATAGGATTACATAACTTGTTCTCCAAGCCCAAATCAAGATTAGGAAACTAATTCTCCTTCCCTTTTTCCTCTATATAGCCGCCGGCTATAGTAACCCCCAAGGGGTTTCCGGAACTTTCCGTTCTTGTTCTTTTTCTATATAATTCTATAACGCTCGTTTACACTTAACTTTTAATTATTAACGATCGTTAATAAGCTCGATTTATATTTTAATAAATAAATATATTTATTAAAATTAATTAATCCTTTACGTATTGTGTGAAATCCTGTAATCCCGAGTTCGATCCTATCATACGACTATTTAATTTTATGTCCATAAACTTTCAAATGGTGTGTTCACCTTGCACTCTAAATGAGCAGTAGCAGTTTATGCGCCCATCCAACAAGATCGCAGGCCATGCCACCATTCTACGAGCTTCAAACAAGTAAACTGAACTTATTAGACAGCGTATGTGCATTAACCGGAGAAGAAGAAAAAACAGCTCGTGATGTTCTATATTTATCCATATTCCAATAAGTTTTTTGAATTTGTTTATCGGTTTATTATTCTTTAAGTCGTTGAAACAGACACGTGGTAAATATCACTAACACAATCACACAACTCACACGACAATAAACTACTAAAGCCTTGACAAGAAAACAAACGCGACACAACTGTAGTCCTCATAAGATGATCAATGCAGAGCATGTTCCTATTCTAAAGATAATCTGAATTATTTAGGAATAGTAAGATTCAAGTAGATATTCTTGTATCCAAATAGTAGTAGATTGGTTTAGTTTTCTCTAAAAATTACGTCCAGTGTACATACACCTCATCGAACAAGTAAAAAACTAAAGATCATGTACAAATTCTATGGTAACCACGTAATAGAAGTACATAACTGATTCTTATCACTTATTGGGCTACTGCTAACATAATCCAAGGTCATATCCTCACAGTACAGGAACACAGGATGCCATTCGGCCAGATGTGACTAGTTTAGGATAATAGGGAAACAAGTCAAGATGAACATAAAGAAACAATGTATCATACTAATAAACACATATATGACACGACTAGCTCGCGTCATCGCCACCATCCTCGCCACCCTCCCGATCCTCAGCATCATCACACGGGCGACTCCCGCTCCCGCTCGCACCAGCACTCTCATATCTCTGAAAATGATCAGCATACCTGTCGTCGCCTCTCAGCAGGCCCATCATAAAATCAACATCCCGACGAGTGTCAGGGGGTGACGAAAAGCTCGGCCTAGAACTGCCGTATCCCGGTAATACCATACCCACGCCAGGATGGTGGCCGCGAAACTTGCCTCCTCGTACCATTCTGTTGATCTCGGAAGTGGTGTACTCACCCGTCGCCTCTAGCTCCCTCATTTGATCTTGTGTAGTGACAATAACACAAGATAGTAAATATATTAGTCGGGTTGCTAGATTATTAATCAATGATTATTAAAGTGTGTTTTGAAAGAACACTTACATACAACTGGAGAGCGTTCGGATCTGCAAATACACTGTCTGCATCCGTGTGCAAACGATAGAAGATATCGTTCTCTGAGGGCTCCTGTTGGGTTTCGGACGCCTTTTTCTGTACATACACTCGCATATAAGATCAATCTAATTAAAAACGGCAAATCTTAACACACCAAAATGTATAATCAGATATATATGTATGTAAAATCAATAATAATAATAATAAAATAATAAAAATAAATAAAAATAAGAAACAATAGTAATAATAATAATAATAATAATAATAATAATAATAATTACCATGAGCTGTCTAGTGAGAGGGATCGACCGAGATCCATGCGGGAGTTGCCTTGGACCGATTTTGGCTGTTTGTTAAGGATCGCTTCTTGTTATTAGGGTCAGTCCAAAACTGATTTGTTTTTCCCACTCTTCAGCTGGGTGCTCGTCGGGTCTGTCCTGCCTAATTCGAGTTACATCGCATTCTCCATTCTCGGGGTCTTTTTTATAGTAATCTCGCTTCAGAGTGGCCTTGTTGGTGTTGTATGTTTTTTGAAACTGGGCATCAATGGTATTATGAATACGCTGCCACCGATTGGAGCTCCTGTGCGGCTCGAGATTGTATTTTTTTCTGCAATCAAATACAACACATTGAAAACAGAGTTAGAAATATAATTTATATATTTATTTAAATTTGTTTATTTATTTATATGATATAAATAAATAAACGAATTTAAATAAATATACACAATACAACACATTGAAAACAGAGTTAAAAATATAATTTATATATTTATTTAAATTTGTTTATTTATTTATATGATATAAATAAATAAACGAATTTAAATAAATATACACAGTACAACACATTGAAAACAAAGTTAGAAATATAATTTATATAATTATTTAAATTCGTTTATTTATTTATATGATATAAATAAATAAACGAATTTAAATAAATATACACAATACAACACATTAAAAACAGAGTTAGAAATATAATTTATATATTTATTTAAATTTGTTTTTTATTTATATGATATAAATAAATAAACAAATTTTAATAAATATACACAATTAAATGAATGAACACGATAATTAAATAAACATAAAATGATACTTACCCCACGAGATTCCCAAGCCGCCGCCTTGTGCCCTTTGGGGACCCTGTTCCACGAAGGGTAATACAAAGGTATATCCCTAACGATCACCCCGAAATAGTTTCCCCAATGCTCTGCGTAGGGGCCGACAGGTGTAACTTGGTTATCTTTAGCGTCTACAAAGTCGATCTCGACTGGCCGGTTCTGATTCGCGGCTACCGTATCCAGTAATTTCAGGCAACGGGTCTTGTCTAGGGTCTTGCCCCTGCCGGCTCTCCTCCCGCCCAAATTGGGCTTTTGCTTTCCTTTTCCTACAAAATCAAGTGAGTGATAAAGTAATAAAAGTTCAAGGCAAACAAGTTCAATATGTGTATCAAATTTATATTTGTATTACAATAATCCAAAAATTCTTACCTCGGTTAATGAAGCAACCCCCGCAACCGAATGATGGAGGGCGTGGACGTGAAGAATCCTCGCCACCACCGTCCCCGCCGTGTCCCCATGCAACATCAGCCATCTGTACATGTACATTTAGCATAACATGTAGAAATTCATGAACAAAATAATACAAGCATGCACAAATCCAAATATCAAAATAAATGTACACATTTAAACAATCCACAACAATTTCATTCATTCATTCATTCAAATATATAAGTGTATTTTGCAAGTTACAACACAAAGTTAATCTTCTTCGTCACTAGAATAAAATTTCTCGACACCATCATCATCTTTGATGAGGTCTTCAATATCAGAATATGCTAAATCATGAGGGAGGGGGTCTTCATCATCAGTAATATCATCGTCTTCGCCAGGAACATCATCGATATATGGCGGTGCGTCAACCTCCGTTGATTCACCATCTATATGCAAATCTATATAGAAGGTGAAATTACCGAAGTCATTCCCACTAGTAGAAGGTGGGAGATCACTAGTAGAAGGTGGAAGATCAGATGAGTTGTCCAAATGTATAATATCAGGTTCGTTCTCTACTACGATTACACCCTTGTTCAAAAACATTTTATGATTAACATGTTCGAAGACCTTCACGTTGGGTTTGGCCGGATCTACAAGGTACAAGACTTGTTTGACTTGTGTTGCGAGAATGTATTTTTCAAATTTCCACCACTCACCAGAGCTGACGATTTGTGTCATTCCATTTCTAAATGTAAGTTTCTTGACTCTACCAATGTTTCGAGTGTCGAACCACTTAACTTTGAACAACACAACTTTACACGACAAATAGTCAAACTCGAGGATTTCTTGAAGCTGGCCATAAGACATTTCCCCGTTAGGGCCAGTCGAACAAACGCCGCTATTTTAAGTTACGCAACGTTCATCGCGGCTCTACACGACATACCTCACACCATCCACGGCGCAACAGTTTACTGACATTGGAGCCTTTGATGGTCCATTAGCCAAAACGAATAACTCGCTGGTTGGGCTAACCTATGGGTCTTGGGGATTTTGTGCGTGACGTCCAAAGATCTATGAAGAAGATAGGATTAGATAGAAAACAAAAAATATGATATTGTTATTTTTACACTTAAGTACACAAAATAAGTGTTAGTTTACCAGCGTCCTAAACCAGTGGGGGGATTCTTCTAGCATGTCTTTTTTTGTTTTTCCTGGAAATAAACTGAAAAACGTTCCTGCTATTAGAATAAGTAGTCGAAATGATAAGTTAAGAAAAAAAAGTTACAAAATTAAAAAGCGTGTACCTCCGGAACTGGTCTTGGTACGTGTCGATCTCAGGACTGTTGTTAAGTACATAACATCTCGCTTTCTTGTACTCTTGGATAGGAAAATGAGGAAAGGACAGTAAACCAATCGGCTTGCATACCGATCGGAACACCTGAAACTTACACGTTGAGGGAGGGGGTCCACATTACGATCGGGACGATTAAGTTTCGTGGTAACACCCTGAAAATATTGAGAACTTATAGTCAATGCTTCTTCTGCAACATAACCCTTCGCGATCGAACCTTCCGGCTTAGCTTTATTTCTTACATAACCCTTTAACTTCTTCATGAATCTTTCAAATGGAAACATCCACCGGGGTTGAATAGGCCCGCCTTCAAGAGCTTCTAGAGCTAAATGGATGGGCAAGTGAATCATAATGTCAAAGAAAGCAAGAGGATATATGCACTCAAGCTCGCATAGAATTTCAACCACTTTGATCGAAGCTTTCAACATGTCCTCCTCCATCAAAGTTGTAGAGCAGAGTTGCTTAAACAAGGAACATAGATTGATTATTTGTTTTGCAATATTTTCGGGCAAGTAATTTTGAAGTCCGTAAGGAAGTAAACGTTGCATCATTATATGACAGTCATGAGACTTCAGGCCCGTTATATTTGTATCATTATCGGTCACTTTGTGCTTGAAGCATGATCCGAACCCATCTGGTAGTTTAACTCCTTTGATGTACTGACAAAACTTTTTTTCGGTTCTCTGCTGTTAAAGAATACGCAGCATGGGGCTTCACAGTCTTCCCCTTGTGGTATACGGTTAGCCACAAAGGTCTTCGAATGCCCATCTTTTTCAAGTCTTGTCTTGCCTTTGCGGTGTCTTTACTTTTTTCATTCATTAACAAAATGTTCAAGATGGCCCCCAACACATTTTTTTCGATATGCATGATGTCTAAATTGTGTTTTAGTGAAATAAAAGGCCAATACTCAAGCTCGTAAAAAATAGACCGTTTAGTCCAGTTAAGCTCGACTTTAACATTGCGGGAAATCTTCACACTCCCATGTTTCAGATGTTTACCTGACAAACGCCTTAGCAATCTAGCATATTGCTCCTTGATTACATCCGACCGGTTATATTCTTTAGGTCGATCATTGTGTTCAGGTTTGCCATTGATGTCATCACATGAACTCCTCCATTTATGGGTCTTCTTTAACCATCTTCTATGGCCAACATAAGCTATTTTGCTTGTGACAGGAATATATGGAGTTTTTTAGGTTACATGTAGGGCATGCATAGTAACCTTGACCACTCCACCAGACAAACTACTTCGAGCAGGAAAATCATTTATGGTCCATAAAAGCATCGCTCTCATGTTGAACTGCTTTTGTGAAAAAATGTCTATAGTATCAACACTGTCCTTGTGCCATAAAGTCTGCAGGTCCTTAATCAAAGGCCTCAAGAAAACATCAATGTCCTTTCCCCGGGATTTAGGGCTAGGAATTAACAACGTCAGCATAAAATTACTTTCTTTCATACATAACCAAGGAGGCAGATTTTATGTTGTCAATATCACCGGCCACATGCTGTAGGTCTGAATAAGGTTGCCGAACGGATTGAAAACATCAGCACACAACCCTAGTCGAACATTTCTTGGTTCTGCTGCAAACTCTGGATACTTCAAGTCAAACTTCTTCCAAGCCGCGCCATCAACCGGGTGTTGCATCTTACCAGGCTCCGCACACTTTCCTGTAGCATGCCAAGTCATGTCTTTTGTAGTGTGTCTAGACTTGTACAAACATTGTAGTCTAGGAATGATCGGAAAGTAACGCAACACCTTCCTAGTAACTTTCTTCCTCGGTGTGTTAGTGTCTTTCCATCTACTCGTATTACACACCGGACAGAATTGCAATTCTGCTTTATCATCTCAAAACAAGCAGCAGTCGTGTTCACAAGCATGTATCGACTCGTACCCTAACCCAATCGTTTTAAATGTCTTCTTTATTGCATAGTACGACGGTGGGAACTTGAATCCTTTACTTTCAGGAAATTCATATTGGAAAAACTCTAATATTTCATTGAATAAAGAATCTGTCATTTTGCCTTTAGCCTTAAAATAGGTAAGTTTTGCCATAAAGTCTAGTCGAGACACATGTTCACAACCAGAGTATAGCGCCTCGTTGGCACTTGCATACAACTCTTCAAACTCGCTACGAGTGGCTTGAGTCGGTTGGTTACTAGTCTCGCCAATATTATCTCCTTGTGTTGGTTCATTCGAAGGAATATAGCTAAGATCATCGAGTAACGTTGTCATGTCACTCATCATAGGTTCTCTTAGGTTATCTATCACTGGCGCAGGTGGAGCTGGTTCACTATGTTTGACCCATGTGGTATAAAGTAGGTCCCACCCGT
Source organism: Glebionis coronaria (assembly GCA_025667525.1). Taxonomy (NCBI): domain Eukaryota; kingdom Viridiplantae; phylum Streptophyta; class Magnoliopsida; order Asterales; family Asteraceae; genus Glebionis; species Glebionis coronaria. Next base: position 622,120,351 of record CM046875.1, on the reverse strand, counting down.
TATGAGCAATATGATCTCTAATCCAATCGATGGGTTTCCATAATACACTTTGACATTTTTTGCATGGACATCTACTTTTCCCCGTATCATTCACCAACGGCTGGCAATGATCGATGAACTTTGTGAGACCGTCATTAAATTCTTGGGAAACAATCGGTTTTTTATCCAACTCTTATCAGCGAATACCATAACTGCGTTGTATCCGTATATTTAGTTATTATTACATGGAGGGCAATTATGGAAAGCAGTCCTAGATGTTTTGTTCACCTAGTGCAACTATGGAAGGCAATCCTAACCCACTCTTTGATGCTTCGTCTCATATATGAATGCGTATAACCGATTTACTATTTGAGAAAATTTCGACAGCATTTCCCCTCAACTCCCCAAATACGTGTTTAAAGACATATTCGTAGGAGTAAAGGAGAAACACTGTCGAAATCATCTCAAATAGTAAACCAGTTATACGCATTCATATCCTAAATGAGACAAAACAATCAAAAAGCAGTCCCAAACAGGGGACTTTCCGAAGTTAATTCCTATTAAATTAACTTCGGACGGGTATTCTATAGGTTGATCAATTTCAGACGGGAATTTTCTGAAATTAATCGCTAAAATCCTAAAACATTCCTAAGGTTTAGTTCAATATAACATTTATATCAAACAGCTTATTCTGATAACCTTATCAGAATAAACTGATTTCAAACAGCTTATCCTGATAGGCTTATCAGGATAAGTTGTTATCAAACAGCTTATTCCGATAAGCTTATTAGGATAAGCTGTTTGAACACAGCTTATTCGCATAAGCTGATAAGCAACATAACGAGTGTTTGGGTTTGCGTTTTACACAGTTAAAGAGTGTTTGGATTTACGTTTAACGGAAATAAAAAAGTTTATAAATCCCCAACGACATGTCGCTGGGGAATCCAAAATGATTAAAAAAACATACTTGCTATTTGTGGTGGTCGGCTGTGGTCGGGGCTGCGTCTCGGGCTGTGGTCTCGGCTGTGGTTGGACGATGGACTGGTGGTGGTGGACGATGGACTGGTGGTGGCGAGCTTGGTCGGCTGTGGTCGGGCTCGGCTGTGGTCGTGGCTCGGCAGCAGTCGGGCTCAACAACATAAAACAAAACATTAATTATATTAATTATCAATTACAATATCAATTATAAAATCAAAATGAAAATCTAAAATCAAAATGAAAATCTAAAATAAAAATTAAACAAAACATTACTTGTTATTTTATGGGATTGGCAGAGTGGCGGATTGGTGGTGAAGAGTGGCGGATTGGTGGCGAATTGGTAGTGAAGAGTGGCGGATTGGTGGCTGAGTGGTGGCGGAGGATGACGAAATGTGGTGGTGAGTTGTGATGATGACGGAAGGTGGTGAAGGTGATGATAACGGAATTATATGGGTGGTGGTCGGGCTCGGCTGTGGTGATGATGGTTTTCTATACGCAGAGAAGAAGATTGGTGAAAGAGATAATATACTATGTTTTTTTAGATTCGTTTATGTGAGGATAAAAGCTGGTCAAACTTTCCCCAGCGACATGTCGCTGGGGAAATTTATTAACTTTTGACGAAAGTTTCCCCAACGACATGTCGTTGGGGGAAACCTTCCATTTGTCGTTTTCTGCCAGCTTGTTTATTAGTTCGCTGATGATAAGAAAACTTTCCTCAGCGACATGTCGCTAGGGAAACCATATAGTTTGTCATTTTGCGAAAGAAGCGCGTTAATGAAATTTTTTGGAGGGATTTCTGGAAAGTATCCCCAACGACATGTCGCTGGGGAAACTTCAAGTAGTTTTGTTTTAGTTAATTATTAATAATGAGTATTATATAAATGTATATTTTTTAAATAATAACTAAATTTTATAAATAATAACTAAATGCTTTTTTATTATTATTTATATAATGATTCCGTTTCTCGGTTCATTCAGGTAGAGTAAACCGGTTCGTTCGGTTTGGTCTGGGTTACGGTTCAATGTATTAGAGGTTCAATGTATTAGATAGGGTTATAAATTAAAGGTTCAATGTATTAGATAGGGTTCAATATTAAAGGTTCAATGTATTAGATAGGGTTATATATTAGAGGTTCAGTGTATTAGATAGGGTTCAACATTAGAGATTCAATGTATTACATAGGGTTCAACATTAGAGGTTCAATGTATTAGATTGGGTTCAACATTAGAGGTTCAATGTATTAAACAGGGTTATACATTAGAGGTTCAATGTATTAGATAGGGTTATACATTAGAGGTTCAATGTATTAGATAGGGTTCAACATTAGAGGTTCAATGTATTAGATAGGGTTCAACATTAGACGTTCAATGTATTAGATAGGATTCAACATTAGAGGTTCAATGTATTAGATAGGGTTCAACATTATAGTTTCAATGTATTATATAGGCTTCAACATTAGAGGTTCAATGTATTAGATAGGGTTCAACATTAGAGGTTCAATGTATTAGATAGGGTTCAACATTAGAGGTTCAATGTATTAGATAGGGTTATATATTAGAGGTTCAATGTATTAGACAGGGTTATATATTAGAGGTTCAATGTATTAGATAGGGTTCAACATTAGACGTTCAATGTATTAGATAGGGTTCAACATTAGAGGTTCAATGTATTAGATAGGGTTCAACATTTAAGGTTCAATGTATTAGATAGGGTTCAACATTAGAGGTTCAATGTATTAGATAGGGTTCAATATTAGAGGTTCAGTGTATTAGACAGGGCTCAACATTAAAGGTTCAATGTATTAGATAGGGTTATACATTAAAGGTTCAATGTATTAGGTAGGGTTCAACATTAGAGGTTCAATGTATTAGATAGGGCTCAACATTAAAGGTTAAATGTAATAGATAGGGTTATACATTAGAGGTTCAATGTATTAGGTAGGGCTCAACATTAAAGGTTCAATGTATTAGATAGGGTTATACATTAGAGGTTCAATGTATTAGATAGGGTTATACATTAAAGGTTTAATGTATTAGATGGGGTTCAACATTAGAGGTTCAATGTATTAGACATGGTTATACATTAGAGGTTTAATGTATTAGATAGGGTTCAACATTTGAGGTTCAATGTATTAAAAAGGGTTCAACATTAGAGGTTCAATGTATTAGATAGGGTTCAACATTAGAGGTTCAATGTATTAGACAGGGTTATACATTAAAGGTTCAATGTTTTAGATAGGGTTATACATTAGAGGTTCAATGTATTATACATGGTTATACATTAGAGGTTCAATGTATTAGATAGGGTTCAATATTAGACGTTTAATGTATTAGATAGGGCTTAACATTAGAGGTTTAATGTATTAGATAGGGTTCAACATTTGAGGTTCAATGTATTAGATAGGGTTAAACATTAGAGGTTTAATGTATTATATAGGGTTCAACATGAGAGGTTCAATGTATTAGATAGGGTTCAACACTAAAGGTTCAATGTATTAGATAGGGTTATACATTAGAGGTTCAATGTATTATATAGGGTTCAACATTAGAGGTTCAATGTATTAGATAGGGCTCAATATTAAAGGTTAAATGTATTAGATAGGGTTATACATTAGAGGTTCAATGTATTAGATAGGGTTCAACATTAGAGGTTCAATGTATTAGATAGGGTTATACATTAAAGGTTCAATGTATTAGATAGGGTTCAACATTAGAGGTTCAATGTATTAGATAGGGTTATACATTAGAGGTTCAATGTATTCTATAGGGTTATACATTAGAGGTTCAATGTATTAGATAGGGTTCAACATTAAAGGTTCAATGTATTAGATAGGGTTATACATTAGAGGTTCAATGTATTAGATAGGGTTCAACATTATAGGTTCAATGTATTAGATAGGGTTCAAAATTAGAGGTTCAATGTATTGGATAGGGTTATACATTAAAGGTTCAATGTATTAGATAGGGTTCAACATTAGAGGTTCAATGTATTAGATAGGGTTATACATTAGAGGTTCAATGTATTAGATAGGGTTATACATTAGAGGTTCAATGTATTAGATAGGGTTCAACATTAGAGGTTCAATGTATTAGCGGGAAAATATTGGCGGGAAAACACTGGCGGGAAAATGTTAACCATTTCCCTCATTTTTTACCATAAAAGGACAACCACACACACTCCTTATCATAACAACCACCAGCAGATCACAGACACACACACACACACACTTATCATCACAAACACATTGTTATTATGAAGATGTTGAAGCATGAAGCTTTTCCGTGCAAGTGTGGACATGGAGATGTAGTTCTTCGAAAATCGTGGCAAACTGATTCCTTTTGTAGACAGTACTATGCTTGTCCACGTTCACAGGTTGAACCTCCAGTTTCATATGGATGCAATTTTTTTTATGGAAAGACGAACGCGTCCAACTACTAATCAATTCTCTTGGAGGTTCAATGAGCTTTTCGCTTCCAACCCTTCTTCGAGACCTTCAACGAGCTTTTCTACTCCAAGCTCTTCTCCCAGGCCTTCAACGATTCTAATTTCTTCTCCAAGCTCTTCAACGTGTGCAAACTGTGTGCACTTGAATGGAATGATAAATGCACTTGAGAGTACAGTAGAGTGGTACAAACATTGCGATAGGCACACCGTGGATTCAGCTGCACTACTTCACGACCTTTACGATGACATTGGGAACATTCGTTTGAACTAGTTTATGATGTATCTGTTTTCGTAGTTATGAGTCTATTATCGTTTTAATATCCATGTTTAATTAAGCGCGTGTTTAAGTGTCCGTGTAGAATAAAGTTATGTTTAGGCGTGTCTGTTTGTAAGCCTCAATGAATGTTAACAATTTCTAATGAATATTAACAATGTATGTTAACAATTATCAGTGAATGTTAACTTTTGGCGGGAAAACATTGGCGGGCAAAATGTTAGCGGGAAAATATTGGCGGGAAAATTTAACTATTTCTCTCACTTTTTTTATCATAAAAAGACATATAAATTTTTTTAATGGTAAAATAGTATTTTAAATTTTAAGAACTATATTTTTGGTATATATTATAATTTTTCTATTTTATATATAATTTTAAATATACATTACATAAAGAATATTAAAGATTGCATGTGAAGTATCTCCAGCGACATGTCGCTGAGGAACAATTTTGTTTGTCGTTTGTAAAAAAAGCGCGTTAACGAAATCTTTTGATGGGAATCCTGAAAGTATCCTCAGCGACACGTCACTGGGGAAACTTTGTAATATTGAATAAACCATTCGTTAACACTAATCACTCTGTTTAGTCTATGAAAAAAGTTTCCCCTCTCCCGCTTACATTTTTGTTAAAGAATTTGGTCAAATTTTAGCCAACTTTTCCCCAGCGACATGTCGCTGGGGAAACATTTCGATATACTTTGGTCAAATTTTCTACGAAAGGTGCCACGTCGGACTCGTTTTGTCGTTTAGTGGGTTTTCCCCAGCGACATTTTGTCGCTGGGGAAAACCTCAATGGGGAATGGGTGGATTGTTGTAGCGTGTATGGGGGAGGTTGAGACGTATACAGCCTTTACCCCTACCTAAGGTAGAGAGGTTGCTTCCGGTTCTACCAAAGGTAGAAAGGGACCTCCGGCCTTGCAAAGAGTGAGGATCAAACTCTTTGACCATTAACCACTTAATCCAACCTTGCTGTAGACTTGTTAAAGTAAAAAAAGTCAAATAAAGTAAAATGGCAAGAAACAACTCAAGTTAGATGTATTGCTGCAAGTAGAACCAACCTGATGAGCAGCAGCAGTTTCAGTGACAGATAATTTTTGGAGCAACAAGATTGGAATATAAGTAGCAGTTCAGTAGCTGATGTAACAGCAATGAAATAACCATTTGATCACTATGTGTAAAGTGTGAAAGTAACCAATATGACAGCTTAAGGAGTTAAGGATGAATGTTGGACCATTTTTCGACTGCTCGAGTACAAGTGGTTGGTTACAAAATGGTTGTCATTTAGCTTTGAATTTTATTTTCTATCTTTGCTCTCATTTCATTGTAAATGTTCCATTGTAATCCTTCTTCCAATCGATCAATCTCAAGTAACAGTCTAAGCTTGTTATTCCTGGCGGTTAATTGATGTTACACCATCAATTGTTGTTAATAACCATTAAATGTTGTTACAACATAACACAAATAAAAAAAAAACTTCTTTCATCAGTCACTCAATAACTAACTAAATCAACCCGACCCGTTCTTCCCAATGCTCAAAATATCACACTGTGTGTCCCAACATCAGCTGTGTTAACCTTCTCTACTATTTCAAAAAGAACTCCATAAGCCTCGTAAAAATATCCTGTTTCAGCGAACGGACTCATTAGCGAATTATAAGTGTAACTCAGGATAGTGAAAATTTCATACAATTTGCAGGATGACAGATTGACAGCTACTTGCTTAGTTCTGATAGCTGTAAGACGGATAGTCCCTAAATTAGGCAACCCGTAAAAGACTTCAGTAAAGGAGAAAGTATGCCGTGCACATGCAGGTGTCTTTTCCTCTTTCTCCCTCTTATCACTTACACCTCACTTCTCAAACTATACTCACCGCCATCACCATTGGATAGCACTAAACGATCCTAAAACCACCCATCTAATTTAAACCATGATCCTTGAACCCATGAAGCAAATGCATGATAAAATCACTTGCTCAGTCACAAGACAGTAACATACAAAATACCATCAAGAAAACAAACAAGACACAACAGTAGGTATCATAAGATGAAAGCATGTTCCTATTAATTTACATAAGAGATACGAGTCTGAGTATCACCTGAAGTATTTAATACTGAAAGTGAGATTCGAGTAAGTATTCTTGTATCCTAACAGTTGTTTGGGTTAGTTTCTAAAAAAAAAAAACATACAGTATACATACGCCTCAAGCCCTCAAGCAAGTAAAAACCATCTCAATCATCATCATAAACGCCCCAAAATTACCAACGCCCAATGTAGTATGACAACCTTCCCACATAAGCGGCTAAAAGCATCCCTCCACCCACTCTGTGGCCTAGATGTGTAGCATAAATCTCAAGAAACAACTGGGACCAAATACAATTCCAAACAGAAAAGCCACCAACAAGAGCTTGAAGAATAATTGGTATCCCGGATGTCTAGGGGCAAACCAGACTAGTAGTGGTCCAGAAATTAGAGCCAAGAACAGACCAATCACGGAAATACTGTAACCCAAGTGGAGTGAGAAAACAGATGCAGACACGAACAGGAAACCTGATATGTATAATGAAATCGACGTAAGAAGTCTGAAATTTAACCCGCTTATGTACGAAAGATACTAATTATTTCTCATCCGTATAAACTAATAGTTTCATCATGATTATCAGTTTACCATTTGCACTCCTAATTTCCAAAACCTTTGTAAACCAACTTTTAAGTCTTCTTTTCACACCTGTCTATAAAAATATGCTCTCGAGTTTGAGAGGAAAAGGAAAAAAAGCTAACGGTAATGTTCTTCTAATGCAGTAATTAACTTTCGTATTTGTTTCTGGTTCTTGATTCAGAAGTAAAGAAAAAGAACAATGAATGAAATATGAATGTTAACTTACCATTATTCCATTCTTCTATTTTTAGAAAAACACATACAAAAACTGACCCAACATACTCGCAAACTTGACCCAGGCCAATATTCGCACAATAAAATGTTACTAATTTCAAAACATAAAAATTTAATCACTAGAAATATGCAGGTTAATTCACACATTTGATTCAACACGTACCATGGGCATGCCTGTTGGGGCTTTGAAAAACTTACCGCTGCACCTTTGTATCAGGGTGGGCCCGCCCTTCCTCCTGCTCTTCCATTTCATGAAGACTAATGACTTCTTCACAGTCCAAACTTTCAGTTTCCTTGAGTTAATCTTCTTTTATCGAATAACTGGAAAGTAACTCGCTTACTCCAAATCATGTTTTCCTATGTTTTTCTTTCTGTTTTTCAATCTGTTTATCCAAGAACACTAAAGTCGTATCAGTGACATGATTTGGAGCACAGCCCGCATCCACCATCATCTTCAAAAACCGACGAGCTTCTTTTAATCTACCAGCTTTACTGTTAACCTCAATTAACGTATTATAAGTAACAACATCAGGGTTTATTCCAGTCTTCTTCATTTGCTCAAGAACCTTATTTGCCTCATCAAACCGTCCACCTTTCCCCAATACATTAATCAAAGTATTAAACATCACCAAATCAAGAAAACCTTCTTTCGTAAGTCTACTCAAAACAGAACTAACTATATCAACCCGTCCGATTTGACCCAATGCTTGAAATATCACATTGTAGGTTGCCACATCAGTTGAGGTAACCTTTTCTTCCATCTCAGAAAGTACTCCGTAAGCCTCATTCAAATACCCTTTTTTCACCAATGAACTCATCAGCGAATTATAAGTATAATTCACAGGATCAACACCCAAATCAGTGAAAACTTCATACAATTTGCAGGCTAAACTTAGTTTTCCTTTCGTTAGATAAATAGACAAGTAGGTATTAACCATATTAATGTCAAACGAATCTACACCTTTTTCTTGAACACGTTTTCCTCTTGATGAATTCAGTAAACGACTCTGTGATTTGGCTTCATCAGCCAAGTGGTCCATGTATGGTGAAGACGACCATGGATCAATGGTTTCTTGACTAAAAACAGTAGATTCGTTTGAAGATAATAAAGACAAAATGTCTTTGAAATCGCCTTTTCTAGGAAACATAGGAGTGAAATCTTTTTCCCTACTCTGCTGATCTTTCATTGATGCTTCCATACTAGCTTTCCACTCAAGAACCGTCGACAATAAATCACCATTTTTTATATATTTCACGAGCCTATCCGTCATATCCCTTCGGCCTTCTTTGTTAATGGCTACTAAAAGATGAGTTATCGTAACCAAATCAACAACAAAGCCTCTTGCTTCCATTTCTTCAACCAACTCCAAAGCTTCCTCAATCATTCCCTCTTTACATATGTGACATATAACAATCGAATAAGTAATCCTGTCCACAAACTGACCTTTTTTCTTCAAATCTTTAAACAATTGGTACGCAGCTTGACCTAGCCTATTCTTAAACAACCCATCAATCAATATATTATATGTGCAACACGACGCCCTCACGCCATCATCAACCATTTTCTCAAACAAATTACACGCTTCCATAACCTTTCTCGATTTCAAAAATCCATCTAACAATGAATTATACACAATAGTATCTGGACGAAATCCAACATGCTGCATTTCACCAAAGATCTTTGCACCCTCGTGTATCCTATAACATCTAACACACCCTTGTATAATAATACGATAAGTAAAAGCATCCGGCTCATGCCCCGAGCTTTTCAACTCTTCCCAAACAACTAAAGCATCGTTCACCTTCCCGTTAAAGCAAAGAGCTTGAATCAAACTATTATAAGTACACAAATCCGGACTGACTTTCTTTTCCTTCATTTCCTTAAAAAGATCCAACGACGTTTCCAACTCACCCCAACAACCAAACCCATGGATACACACATTATACCCCCACGCATCACTCGGAAAACCATTACCCTTCGTCTTTTCCCTCAACTTCTCAAAAACATTTCTAAACTCCGCACGCATACCTTCTTTCCGTAACGCCACAAGCAGCTCACAACAAACCGAAAACTCAACAAAACTTGCATCGTTTCCACCATCCAACATCTTAAAAAACGTAAACAACGCCATATTCAACCTCCCACCGCGCACAAGCGGAACTAAAACACTATTATAAACACCAAGCTCCATCTTTTCCACCACATTTTCGACACGGTCCAAGACCTCAATAACACACTCAAAATCACCAAATTTGACAAAAGAATCAAGCACAAACTTAAAAGTTGGCCCATCAAGCACAACCCCATCTCTATTCATCTCATTAATAACCTCAAAAACCTCTTTTTTATAAACAACAGGGTTTAAGCAAAGGGTTTTAAGCATTTGTGAGTAAGTGCACTCAGAGTGTCTGTAGAAATGCATCAAAGAAACCCATTTGAAAAAATCCAACTTTTTTGAGATATCCAAAAAGGGTCTTGTTAAGATTTGTAAAATAAGTGAGTCTGTTAAAAGATTTGAGATTTTGGATTGGTTGAGAGTGAGATTGTGGGTCCCACCTGGTTTTGAAAGCAGTTTGGCTATGGTTGCAATTGTGAGTATGTTGGTTAATTTTGATGTCATGATATTGAAGAAACCTCGAATTGTGTTTTAAGAAATGGAGGAAGCAGCCATTGTTGTAATTTTAAGGTTTTAAGGTTTTGGTAAGATGGTGAATCTAGTGACGGATAAAGGTATGATATTAGAAGTGAAAAACAAGTGGCCTATTAGCTCAGCTGGTTAGAGCGTCGTGCTAATAACGCGAAGGTCGCAGGTTCGAGACCTGCATGGGCCAATATACTTTTTAACTAGCCAATAATTATCTCATACGAAGAAAGTCAAAACAGAGCAAACCCTTGCGGGGTACATCCATTTTTACGGGAGTTGATCGGACATTCAATGTAAACAGTTTATATTTTTTAGTGTCCCAATTAATTATAGGAGTGTATAAATGACTAACTTTTTTTTATCGACTTGATTTTTAGCGTATTTCTTAAAATGGCCAAAAAAACAAAAGCACTTTTTCATTTCGGCCAACAATAGTCAGGTTTCTCAAAATGACCCGATACAACCTATCCTCCCTACATGACATATGTATCGGTTGCCTTCATATTCCAAAATGTTGTCGCGCATGGGAGATATAGGTTGCTTCGAGCCATTTTCAAAAATTTTCAACATCATTGACAAAAATATAACATCCAAATGTTTTTGGGCAATTTTGGAAAATACCCTTAATTTTAATAGCCAGGTTAACCGTTGAATCGTTGATTTCATATATATGTATATTGTTTAACATATTTTATTATGGAGTTTTACAACTTGTTTTTCTTATCAAGGGTTTTACAACTTGATAATTTAGTTACGTTTATGTTAAGTAAATTTTAATTTTACTTTAACTAGTATAAAGTCATCGCCTCTTTAGTTTGTCAATTAAACCTAAAAAATATTTATAGAAAAGTTTTAATTTTACTTTAACTAGTATAAAGTCATCGCCTTTTTTAGTTTATCAATTAAACTTAAAAATATTAATAATTGAAAAGATTTTTATAAAATTTCCAAAAAAAAAGTGAACCACTCGAGTTTATCCTATTGGATCAACAAAAGACTGGCAATTTAACCCCATTCTCAAACAAGAAAAAAAATCGGCTACATTTGGTTCAGTATCCGAGCCTATTCACATATTAACCGGTCTAACTGTCTGGTTAATCTGGGTTATCTTTTATGTTAACTGGGTTATCGTTCCTATCGACTGGGTTATCGTTCCTGCGCGTCTACTTGTTGCCTCTGTACCACTCTCGACTAAATTGCAACAAATCATGCCAAAAAAATATCTTCTGGGTTCTTTTTTAATCATGTTTGCACGATCTGGATAAACAACATGCACGAATGATGCCTACGCTATAAAAAAAAGTTAGATATATATTCATAAAAAAAGTTAGATGTATGTATTACAACTAGATGTGCTAAAACGGGCGACCCAAATGGGTATCGACGGAGTAAAACGGATGACCGGGTTAAACGAGCGGCAGACGAGTTAAATGAGCACGGGTCAAACGAACGCGGCTAATCGAGCGCAAACTAAAACGGATAAAAACATATAAAAACTCAAATATAATACTTATTTAAAAGTCGTGAAATAAAAAAACATCAAATATTAAATATCTGTTCCAGTGACCAGTTTAATATTTTACATACGTAATTCTATCTCATCTAATATTTTATATATGTTAATTCAACCCGTCCATAATAATAGATGTATAACAAACCCATAATTAACAAAATATATAAGATTTTTCACCTCAAATTACAACCGTGTAACATTGATATGATCGAAATAAAGAAACCGACCAAAGTGCAAATATTTATATTTACGAATAGAGATGAGCTCGGTATCAATCCCGAACTCATACTGATTTAGTGCTTTCAAATTTTTTCTCATCTAAAAAGTTATGTATTGATCCTGTACCTAACGGGATTAGAATATCGGTACTACCGGGAAATCGGGATTTTCCCGTTTTTTTGAAAATTTTTCAATTTGGTACCGATCTCGTACCAAATTAGTGGTCCAAATTGTTTTTCACCATATTTCGTAGTCCCGTTACCGTACTGAACGAAATTTGAGTACTAAAAATCGGTACAATTCTGAATACCGTTACCGTACTGAACGAGATTTGAGTACTAAAAATCAGTACAATTCGGAATACGGTTCAGAAGATTCGGGTCAAAATGTTCGTCCTATTTACGAATATGTTTGCTAAATTGCTAACTATAAATGCTTTGATGCAATTTGCACAAACTACATGACCATGCTTTGCAATTTACTCTAAAATAAAATAAAATAGTGAATTATCTTATGAGAATTGCTACAACCACAAAGAAACTTCCACAAAAACTTTTACAAAATGAGTTGTCATGTAATTATTGGTATATTCAAATTCATTTTTGATTTCTCTTTCATACATGCATCCACAAATTAGATGACACATCATTTTATAAGAGTTTTTATAAAATTTTATTTGTTCTCCTATCTTATACACTCTTTTACCTCTTCAACAAAATTTTTAAATTTAATGGAAAAGACAGGCGATGATCGCAGATGCCGCCCTTCATCGGTGCAATCAGTTATCTCCAACGACGACCTTTTAGTCGAAATCTTAGTCAGGTTACCTGTTCTTTCACTTGTTTTCTTTAGATCCGTATCCAAACGTTGGTTTTCTCTTATCAACCACGCTAATGTCACTTTTCGCCGTACCCTTGACCCGCTTTCTGGTCTCTTTCTCAAAAAGATTTTACACCATAATTATTCCCAGTCATTTAGTTGTAGTTTTGTGCCGTTGGATATCCGCATCCCCTTACTCGCCACTAACTTCACTGATCGTATTTTCGCCAATATTGCTCGGAATGATATTAGGATTTTGCATTCGTGTAATGGTTTGCTTTTATGTGGTACGGTGTTTGGGGAGTTATATGTATACAATCCGTCTATTACTGATATGTTTAGGTTGATTCCGGTACCTGATAATGTGACATATTTTCGCTCTTCTCTTAGTGGTGGTTTGAAAATGGCTTTTGATCCTACTAAATCACCTCACTATAAAGTTATTTATGCTGATACAGTTTCATGTGATCCTCCTTTAGATAAATGGGTTCAAATACACACTTACTCTTCAAAAACGGGCACATGGAGTCTTTGTGGGGATCGATTTCCACAACGTTGTTTGAACTTTTTTCAGGATGGAGTTTATTGGAATGATGCAATTTATTGGCTAAATTACACTTCAGATAGTAAGTTTTTCAAGTTAGATATAAGGAACGAGAATCCGGTTTTAACAGCCTTACCAACTCCTTTAACCTTAGATGGGAAGGTTCATTATAGTTATTCGTTGTTTGAGTCTCGTGGTTGTTTGCTCCTTGTTGGTAACGATAATGCTTGTTCCCAACATGTTACTATTTACGAGAAGGGGAAAGTGTATTTTGAATGGTTAGTGAAGTACACCGTTAATCTTGATGACTTTATAAAGCCCGAAAGGTGGAGTTTTTGCCAAACTATTTTTTGTATTGTTTTGGGAGAAAGAGAAGAAGATTCTTTTCTTGTGTGGCAATTAGGTAAAACGGTTGTACAATACAAAATCGTGTCAAAGACACTCAGCACAATCTCTGATTTGGGACCAAATGACAATCTTGTTAGCTGCTATCAGTTCATTCCATCGTTTGCTAATGTGTGATCAAACTTTCTGTTCCAGGTATGTTTTAAGTAATTATGTGCTCAGTTATAGTGTTAAGGCTTCAATTACTTAGCTATCTCAGTGCTCGATTTATTCTTTTGATTTATATGGTCAAACTCTATTTTGATAAGAGAACGTTTGGTGAGTATTAAACATTAATTGCTCTGTTATGATGCCCTTTAACAATTGTGTACGAAGATATGGATGCACTATGCAGTTCATTTTAAACTACTACTGTTCATCAAAAACCTTGCCTCAGCGTTGTTAATGTAGATCCTCTAAGTAAAAGCGTGCTAACGTAGTAAGTTTTGGAATTAACTTTGTACTTGGTAGCAGCACGTTATTGAGAATTACGATTGTTGTGGATCACAAAAAGCCCCTCTTCACCCCAGTCAAATACAGCCAACACAAAAAAACACAAGACAACATTGCTGTATTATCATTTGTGATGTCTTAAGCTCATGACAGCAAGTTGGTGTAATGCCTGCTACTTAAGTAGGTGTTTGGTACATGAGTGTGCGAATGGATTCATTCCCATACAAAGCTGTTGATTAGTGTTTGGTAAACAGGCCTTGGAATAAAAAAGGGTATGAGACAAATAAATCCAAACCTAAGGTCAGAGCTGTGCTTATATCTCGTTTCCATATTTCTTCATGGTTTAACTACTCTGCCTCTCACGTTCTACCCTTCTATCTCATCATCGAACATCATCATTTTCCCTTTCATATTCGTTCTCGCTGTCTTCATCACAGCCGCAAGGTATGCCATAATTTAATCATTATCCATTCGCCATCGCGTCATTTGTAGTGGTGTATGGGTTTTTCACCGTCGATCTCTTTTCATCTTCCATCATGTTCATTTCTCCCTCCTTAAGTCATTGTCTTCAAATAATATTTGAGGAATACGTTGGTGTTGTGTTTGTATATGACATTAAACAAAATGAATTAATATATAAGGAATATATAAGCAATTAAAAAAAAAAAAAAAAAAAAGAAAAAAAAAAAAAAAAAAAAAAAAACAATAATACCTACTCCTATTAAAGCCTATTATTATACCCAAACGTATAGTGACTTCTTTTTGCATAGCAAACGCCCCTTAAGATTTTCTGGCTCGTGAGAACATGTTAGAATGGATGGGATGATTGATTCTATAGATTTACACAATGTGAATATTGTAGCATCTATTACATGATGACTGAGTTTCTCTATTTAATTCTCGTCACTCTTTGATTATCGAATTATCACCCATTGACAGTAAAACTGAGAATTTTTTGAATTGAGAAGCACCTGTGAATTCTACGCTTCTGAATTTCCTGTTAAAGATAAACTAATGAATGTACCATCTCAGTGTTTTCTTAAGATTGACGGTTTGTTGAACAAGTGTATTACAAAAGTCAACAGAAGTTATTAAATCGCCATGTACTAGGCTTAATTTTTTCCACATGCGTATCAGGTTTTGAACATATCATGTGGTAGAGGAAGAGACCTGTCATCTATGGAATTTTGTTAATTAGCTTTTGTAAATGACAGCAATTATGATGCAATATATATTCATTAAAAGCTGCAACTCAGAGGGTTAAAACAGAAAAACAAGTATTCCTCATTATTGTTGTCTGCGAGTATATTTGATATAAGATGCTGCAAAGACAACATTAAATCATCATCAAAGACTATTTTCAGCATCTGTTGAATTATAACGTAACCACGTCATGAACTAAATGCAGATATCTGTGTTTGCAGAACACCTTACAATGAACAAACCTTAACTTTTGACTGTAAGCATAGGTTGCAGCTGCAGTTTCCTTGACAAAATGGGCAAAGGTCTGAAACTTCTTCCTGCAATTGAGGATACCTGAACATTCAAGAAATACTTTAAGAGATAGATTGACAACAATGACTAAAGGATCCCATAAATATTCGAGTACAACAAGTGTGATGTCTATTTGTATGTGTTCTGTGATGTTTGCTATTTTTGTATATTTCCTGTCTACAAAGGATCTGTCCATCAGTTGGTCTGCAATATCCTGTCTGCAAAGGTTCTATCTGTCATTCGAGTACTGATGTGTGATTGCTCCAGGTTTATGGGAGAATATCCGTCCGAGTTGGCCTGGATCTTTTATACATCTATGATATTTTCCATTGAAGTGATATGGCCAGGCCACATATGTTATTAGTCTCTATTTTGTACTGTTTTAGTTTGTGATAGCAAGTGTTTCGATAGTTTGTATTATATATTTTTGTATTCTTTTTTGGGTCTCATCCTCTTTTAATATTGGTTGTGTTATAAAGACCCACTTGTCAACCTTAGTTTCAGACTTCCAGTTATCTTGAGGTTAGTCAAAAGGTATAAAACTCGTCCGCAAGGAACCTCTTCCCAACAAGTAATCAAACAAGACAGCCAGACGAAGACCATCATTCATTCTTCAGAAGCTACCACCTGCAAGATTTAGGACTACTGTTGTTACTGTTGTAGTAGAGTTTGTATTGAACTGTTCGTTGCATTCTGTTTTTAGGTACTATATCATTGTTAAATATCCTACGACCTACATCATCTATTGTTTAAATGCTTTTTCTCAGATGCACTGATATCAGGAGTGTTTTTTTTGGTCGTGATGTTCTTCGGTTTCATCATTCTTTGTTTTCATAACGCATTGCAACTATCTTGATCAACGATTTAGGATATAAAAGTTTCGTGTTTTCAGCGTACAGAAAAAACATTTATATTGCTATGATGTGTTAGCGGGTCAGGGGATGTAAAACTGAGAACTTGGTTACTTATAATTTAGAACAAGCTAAGGTTAGGCGGAGTGGCAATATAGTCACGAGTGACTTGCCATTACTCACGTGTGAGTTCCATCTCGGCCACCCAACTCGCGCGTGAGTTGGTGGTGAAACGGTGGTAAACTCACCTGATACCCACCTAGCCTCGTACCACCAGCCTAACCTCATACCAATGACACCCCAACTCGCACTAGAAAACCCTCGCGTCATGCCAACGACCAGCTCATGTGATGTGGTCGACAATGTTTTTTTTTTTATTCTCAAATTGTTTCATTTTTTAGAAGAATTGTATAACTGAGAACTTCATATTTCTTTTAAATGACAAGAAGATAATTAGTGCCAATGAGTGCTAAGAGATCCACAATGGACAACTTTTCCAAAAACTTTGTACTATTTTAAAAAGTCATTTAAAGACTTTTTGGCATTGCAAGAATAGGTTTTCACAAGACTTTTTAAGAAAGACTTGTAAAACTACAAGTGTTTGACAATATTTTTAACAAGTTATTGCCATTAAATTATTTAAGCATTGATTGTAATATAAAAAGATTGACTAAAAAAACTATACATTAAATGTACCAAGTCTTGAATGACTTGGTTGCATTGTGGATGCTCTAAGTTCGACGCTTATTTATCCGAAACTAAAGGCACCAAATTTGTAAAAACCCCAACTTATAATGCATACAAGAAAAGAAAAAACAAGAAAAAACCATACAATATTTTTGAGTGATACCATTTGCTTCGGCTATTATAAGGTAAGACTTCTACTTGTTTACTTTGAATTTTTCATTTATCATTTTCAATTTGTGGGCTTAAATTAATTTATTATCGTCTGTCAGTAGTGTCGAATGAGGTATTTGGTTTGACTTATATAACGTAAGATCATTTCGGTTTATATAACATGAGTCTAATTTTTGTGGCTTATTTGTAGGTTTATGGGCTTATATAAGTTTATTATATCATGATAAACTTATATAAGCCACTAAGGTGTTGTTCCTTTTTTTTGAAGATAAAGTACTGGCTGGTAAAAGGACTTCTTGATATATGTGAACCTTACATATGAGTTTCTATGAACAAAGTTTGTTTCTTTTTATCAGTTGAGGGAGCATCTAATTTACTGAAAAGGACAATTTTACCCCTTTATAAAATATTAACATATACTGTTATTGTTGGTGCCAGCCTACCAGGAGTTCATATACATACTTCAAATGCCATTTTTCCCGAGTACAAAAATGAAGACAAAACTCCAAATAAGAATGGTGAATAATATAACGAGTGAGTAACAATGTACAATTTAAGAGCTATTGCTTTTTTTGTTGTTTGGGTTCCGTAAAGGGTTTTAAATTAGATAGAGAATAACGTATTGTGAAAAATTTACCTATAACTTCAATTAATCAACATCGTCAATTAATTGAAGATGGAGAATGGTTGTGTAGATGCCGTGATCACGGATGGAGCACTGGTGCGTATGGAGTGGCAGTGATGATGAAAGTGATGGTGGTTTTATCTTGATGCACAGAGAGATGTACTATATTAGATTTGGGAAAATGAATAAAATATAGGATAAAATCAAAAGGTAAAAATGACTTTGGGGCAAGTGGAGGAAGGATATGAGGGTCTGAGTTGGGACAAGTGAAAAAATGATCCCCTCTCTAACTAGACGATTTAAGAGAAGAGTATAAAAAAGAAACACCAATATATAACCAAGTGGGACCTTATTCTTTTAGTAACAAATCATTTAAGGGAAAAACATGAAAAAGAAACAGCACCTAAGTTTTAAAATAAGCCACAAAATTGAAGTTTATGTTATACAAATCGATAATAAGTCATGTTTCAGCTTATATTTCATAAACCTTAAATTTTTAAACTTATTTGAAGATAATAAACTTATATAAACTCATAGGTCTCTAAATAAGCCACAAAATTAAAACTTATGATATATAAGCCAAAATATGCTTATGTTACATAAGCTAAAACAAACAGGCCATAAGCAAAACAAACACTCCCGAAAATTAGATTTTTAATTAGTTTATTTTTTTATTTATTTTTTTGGTAACCGTGATTTCTGACACATTGGCCGACTAATCCAGGGGGTTTGAGCCCACCGCCACATAGACTCAAACCAGGTAAAGTCCTCCCTTTTCAGGAGGTTGGCGTGGCCACTTCAAGTTTGTTTGCACCTAGTAAGAATTAAACTTAAGACCTCATACACTTTGGAGTGATAGCCACAAATCCTTTTAATTAGAGAGGTAAAACTAACTAGTTGACTCTCAACAGATTACCCAAAATTTATAAAATTATATATAATCTCTAAAAATTTAGCTTTATTCACTTGTTTTCTAAAAAACTTATAAACATCATGAGATATAATTAAGCATGAATAACGGTCGTTTTACTCACATATTTTTCTTTAAGGGGCACGCAAATGTGTTTGACATGCCACTTCTAATTGTTGTGGTGATTTGTGCCTTGTTCGGTTTATATGATTACTGTGAGAAGCTTTGTATTAGGTCCGAGACCTGGACACACCACATTTTTGCCTTTGGTTAATACTAAAAGAGTATTACATGTTGGTTCCCGCCTGTTTACCGAATGATTAACTTGTTCTTTTATCAACCAGCTTTTAACCAACTATGGAGTCTAACTTAGCTATTCAAAATGGTGGGCATATTGCAATTTCCGTAAACAATGACCATGAACAAGCGTTAACCCGTCAGTCCACAGTAAGTTCCTTCCAATTAAGTTTCTGTTTATTTACGCTTTCTGCTTAGAAAAATGAAGGCTTACATTTTGTCCATTGTGTTTTCTGTGTTTCAGGTTGTTCTGGTACCACATGTTTTTGTGTCTCATGTCTCGATTCATTTCGGTTCCATCAGTGATTTTTCACTCCAAACATGAAACTATAAAACAACATCCTGGTGGGGTTTTTGTCATCATGACTATTGTCACAATATCTGTGACTATACTTGCATCTTTCATATTAATTTTTACAAGCTGTTTCTTAAAAAGTTATACGAGGATCATTCATTACACCGTCTTGAAGACTGTTGGTAGCTTGTCAGGAATTCTAGCACCATTCTTTTTTGGAGTTGTCTTGTTCGTTGACAGTCCTAGAAAGACTGTGTATACCCTTATGGGTGTAATATTTGTTGGGATTATGGTTGGATATTGCTTTCTTTGGAAATATGCTATCTCTCATCAACAACACAAAAAGAATTGTCTCCCCCTTGGGTGCTATTTGTTTCTGTTCCAATACCTCTGGAGGTTGTTTCTTCGCCAGTTATCCTGGATAACCTTCACTGGATAGTTACTGTATGCTTCTTTGTGCAAATTTTGATCTTTTGCGTAAATTCCATCAAGACGTCTGAACAAATTAGGCGACTTGGAACCTCGCCAGCTATTCACCAAGACAAATGACAAGATCAGTAATCATCATTGATCACCTTCTTGCAAATTTTAAAACTAGTAATGAATCCTTAAGTTGAATTGAATAGATTAACCAGATCTATGTTTTGTTCAATATCATTTCATTACCATATTGAAATTAAATCAAACTTGCTGATAAAAGAATCACAGGTATATATGAATCTGTTTTTTGTATTGATATGAATTGAATGAGTTTTGTACAGATTCCTAACCTATTTATACAAGATGAATCGGTGCCAAGGAAACATCGTGACTGTTGGAGGCATACCGAGTCTATACAAACTAATCATTGTAAGCCTATGCTACTAACGGTTATACCGTTATCTAATATCCATCCCATTTACAAACCTATTGGGTTGGTTTTTTTTACTTTACAAATATTTACATACTAATAAACTGTAACACCCCATTTTGATAATGGAAATGTCACATGAAATTATGGCGTGTCATCAAAGGATATAAGAAAAATGTCTAAACATTACTTGACCATAAAAGGAAAATACCAGAATCAAACATCGGTAGTCCAAAAGTAAAGCTCATCACACAAAAACATAGTATAGTAAAGGAAAGGACTAAACAATGTCCATAGAAAATGTATCATAAGAAAGGAAATGCATAAAGTAAAGAAGGCTAGACAGCTTCCAGTCCATATGCACGTACTCTTAGTGTCTACGAACGTCCCTGAGTACCTGCCGTTTTGGGAACATAGAAAAGGAAAACGACTGAGCAAATACGCTCAGTGCACGGATGTACAATAAAGCATGAATAGGATAAGCATATAACATATAACAGTGGAAGAAACTAAGTCCCGAGTAACCTGGTTAAGTCTTAATAAAACTGGTTTTATAGTTTGAAAAGTCTTATGTTTATCTTGTAAAAACTGTTTGTCATATTTTACCATTAGCCAATATAGGTCATGAAAATCCACCGTGCATGAATACTTGGAGGGGTGACCTCATCATGCAAATTAGAGAGGATGCCTCTAATTTAATATACTGGTTTTGGGTAGGAGGGATCAGCTCCTTGTGAAGGATGCAAGGCACACACCACATTCACCATGAAATCCTGACTAAAACATGTAACTAGGATGCACCCATACGCCCCACATGATAAATATAATATAAATGGCCAAAAGCTGAAGGGACGCCACGAGCAATCACTCCGCCGTGGTGAAGTCATAACATCAGTGCCTCTAATGTTATGGTTATGGTACCTCCATAACTAGGTGAAACTGGTCATGCATGTATATGACTATAGGTAATCTTAACTAAACATAAGCAATCAAACACGTAACTTATACTACGGGAAAACAGTTGGCTGCATACGGGGAAATCCTAATAAGAAAAGAATGTCCATACTGAAAGGACGGGAATCCGTACCTTATGTCCAGTGAACGAACAAGATGAACTGAGAGAAATCCTACTTCCGAATCACTAGTGCTACATAAATACATACATGAATAAGTATCTGCTTACTAAATACGTAGCTGGTTTTATGTAATGTCTTAGCTTATTTTGTGTCTTCTTACCATGTTTTACTGTTTTTAAGCTTTAAACCGTGTTTATCTTATATTCTGTTTAATCTGTTTAAGTATTTCTGGCATTTCATGTGTTATTATACTCACTGTGTAATAATAAGTAACTTTCCAAAAAAACTAGCAGGTTTCCTAAAATAGAAAGTTTCTAAAAATAGAAAGTTTCCAAAAATAGAAAGTTTCCAAAAATATAAAGTTTCCAAAAATAGAAAGTTACCAAAAATAGAAAGTTTCCAAAAATAGATTTACTGCTTAAAATAGATAAGTTTCTAAAAATAGAAAGTTTCCATAAAGAGATCAACTGCCTTAATTAAATAAGTTTCCATAAATAGATTAGCTGCCTGAAATAAATAAGTTTCTAAAAATAGAAGGTTTCCATAAATAGATTAGCTGCCTTATTTAATTAAGTTTCTAAGAATAGAAAGTTTCCATAATTAGAAATAAGCTGGTTAAATAAGCTAAGTATATAAGCCTAAGTGTTTTCATGATTATTCTCTAAGTCATATGATATAATGTATAGTTTAATAATTATTTCATGTAATTAAATTAAACTATAGGTTAAAATATTTAATTAAAGTATAACATGTTTTAATTAAATAAAGTTAAATACTTAGGTTAAAATATGTATTATTATTTATATATAATATAACCTAAGTCATGTTAATTAATTAATTATAATCATGGTTTTTAAATATTTAATTAATTATAAGTCTAAAATATAAAAGTACTTAGGTTAATTAATTTCATGATTATTAATAATTAAAATAACCTAAGTCATGTTATTAAATTAATCATGTCATTTATTAATTTAATTTTTTAACATAAGATCATAAAAAAAATAAAACTAAACATACACCATGAACCGGATCTAAAATCAAAACCATGAACCGGACATATATTCGACACCGTACCCCAAACCAAATAGGGGTACCCCGTGTCTTGATGCTGCCGTGGGACCCACACCCACCAACCGAGACCATATGGTCTTGGTGGTGGTCGGATGGCCAAACCGAAACCCCCCTTGGGTTTGGTGTAGGTCGCGGCTAAAACAAACACCCCTTAAAACCATACTTATGATTTAGTTAAACCTTAATTCATGTTAGATCCATGTTTATTTATTAGGTTTTTGTAAAAACATAACATGTTCTTGATTAATTAAAAGATCAAATCAAAAGAAAAGGTTTAAAAAGGATTTACCGAATTCGTGGATCAAAAGGACGAAGAACAAACACGATCACCAACTAATATTCCAAGATCCAAGATCAACAACCACCTCCTTGTGGTGTTCTTAGGGTGGCGGCCAAAAAGAGAAAAGAGAGGAGGTTTTTAGGTTTTTTCTAAAATCTTCTGTAAATGTAAAAAATGAGTAGTGTAAAATTATTTAACCCTTTTAGTAAAATTTTACAAATGGGCTTGGCCCATTTGTCCTTGTAGCCGCGGGTAGGGGGACCCACTTGGGGTACCCGTACCTTTTTCCGTGTCTCGATGTTAAGTTACACATTCGTGATTATATGTGTTCGCGTTTTAAGTGTTCTCGTTACGTAAATACCGTGATCTAATATAGTTAATTACGCTCGTAATAAATATATATACGTAATTAATTATAGTTCGTGTTTTAATTATGTTCATGGTTTCATGATCGCATGTTCGTGATTAATTATTGTCAAATAATTATTACGTGCTCGTGCGTAGTAAATACTTATCGTGTTCTAACACGTACGTAATACGTAAAATCCTAACACGTAATCGTAACCATGCTATATTAGGAAAGTTTAAATCTAGTACGTACGATCTTAAGGGTACTATTCATGGTAAAAGCATGCGGGTTTTACAACTCTTCTCCCCTAAAAAGAATAATTCGTCCCCGAGTTATAGATAAAGTAAACTGGAAAAGAAGAACATACCCGAATTCAAAATATGAAGTGAGGGTAAGAAGCCCGGATAGACTCCTCTGTTTCCCAAGTGGCTTCCCGCTCGATATGATCCCTCCATAGAATTTTGACGAATGGAATCGTCTTCTTTCTCATGACTCGTTCTTGTCTGTCAAGAACTCGTTCGGGTTCTTCTATAAAAGTGAGATCTTCACGTATCTGTTCCAGTGGATACTGAACCATGTGAAGGGGATGATACTGGTACCCTCTGAGTAAGGACACATGAAACACATTGTGCACATGCGAAAGCTGCGGAGGTAACGCCAATCGGTAAGATACTTCACCGACTCGTTCAATGATATCAAACGGTCCGATGAAACGAGGACTGAGCTTCCCTTTAATCCCGAAGCGTCTAACACCACGTGCCGGCGAAACCTTAAGGAAGACGTGATCTCCTACGTTAAAGTGTATGTCCCTACGATGCTTATCGGCGTAACTCTTCTGACGTGACCGTGCCTCCTGAATTTTCTGCTTAGCTACTGCGATCTTCTCATTGGCCATCTCTATGATTTCCGGTCCTTCAAGTGTTCGCTCACCAACCTGATCCCAGCAGATTGGGGCGCGACACTTTCTGCCATACAACATCTCAAATGGAGCACACTTGATACTTGCGTGCCAACTGTTGTTGTATGCAAATTCCACCAAACAGATGTAATCGTCCCAATCACCCGTCCATTCCAACGCACATGACCTCAACATATCTTCCAATGTCTGAATGGTTCGCTCCGACTGTCCGTCTGTTTGAGGATGAAATGCCGTGCTAAGCTTAAGTTGTGTACCCCAAGCTTTCTGCAGACTTTTCCAAAAGCGCGAAGTGAATCGAGGATCTCTGTCTGAGACGATGCTGGATGGTGCACCGTGGAGTCTCATTGTAAAACACGCATGCTTTTACCATGAATAGTGCCCTTAAGATCGTACGTCCTAGATTAAAGCTTACCTTATTTAGTATTGATCACATTCATGTGCAAATAGTCAAGCAAGTGCATACGTGTATGACATGATAAGTATCGATTACGTACGAACTCATGATAAACAGTGATGAGACTGCTTTTATACATGGTCTCATCGTCCAAAACGGCCTTAAATTGCATAAAATATCATAAAATATGCCAAATATATGCTCGTGTTTGTTACTTGTGTATTTTTAGGTACGGATATTGAGGAATTGGCAAAAGAACACAAGAATCAATCAAAAACGAACACGGGAAACGAAGTCGCACAATGAACCGGGCCCAAGTTTGGAATTTTGCAAAAAGGCCCCTCAAGTTTGAAGAATTGGCAAAAATGGCCCCTCATCTTTGAAGGACTTGTCATAATTAACCCTCAAAAATGTTAAATATGCAAGTTTCATCCTTGAAGTTTGAAGAATGCACAAGAAAAGCCCTTGGAATCTATCAAAGTTGCAAAAGTTAGCATAATATCACCAAAAGGACTAATGTTGCAATTGAATTGGACTGTTGGTGCAAAGACTTGACGGTTTGGACTGGTTTTGCAAAAGGTTAACCATGAACTACGTTAAAGAAAGGACTGGATTTTCAATTACCCACTTTAGCCCACCAACATCCCTTAGCCCAAACCGTTTAACCCGGTTTTTATATTAAACCCAAGTCAAACCTACGGTCAAACCCCCCACTAACTATCTTTCCCTCCCTTAACACTTATTTAAAAATCATTAAACCCAAAAACAAATCAAAACCTACCCTAATCCCTGACGAACCCTAATCCCCACCCTAATCAATTAAGCCCAAATCAAAGGGGTATTACCTCTTTCCCTCCAGATTATTAATTAATCATCTCCTAAACCTAACCCACCTCACCACACAGCTCCACGTGGCTTGTGGTCCTCAATCTCACCCTCCCCTGCACCCGTCCTTTTCCCATAACCCAATGCCCCGACCAAATCAGCGATTGAGATCCCACTACTTGGCCTCCAAGCCATTTTAAACGTCCAAGATGAGAATTTCCAACTGGCATTTCACATGGCTCCTTTTGACCAAAGATTCGTCCAAGACAAAGGGGCATTTTAGAGAATTCTGTAAATTAGGGTTACTAGTTTGTATTTTTTAATTCCCTTGTTCTAGTATGTTCTATTTCATGTATAAATATGAGACGGATGTGTCTCATATACTTGTTCCAGTTTTTTGCAAAAATCTCTTGTAATTCCTTTTTTAATTTTATAAAGTTTGGTGTTTGAGAAATTCAATTATAATTCCTTTTATACTTATTAAAAAGTTTGTGTATTGAGTTGTTTGCAAAAGGCTGAGTTCCACTTAAATTGAGAAAGTTGTGTTTGAGGTTTGATTGTCAAAAAGGGTTCATAGAAGGTTGGATAGATTTTTCATAATTCATAAATCTTTTTGAAGTGAAAGTGGAAAAAAGTTTTGTGAATTATGAACTTTGTAATGTTTTAAAACGTTTTGAAGTTTTGAAAAAAAAAGAAGGTTTTTGAAGAAGTTTTAAGAAGATTAAAAAGGAAGCAGAATATAGCATATATTTGTATTCTCTTTTTGTTCTTTGTCTTTTTCAGGTGGAAGTTGTTGATTTGTTGAAGGTTCTGCTCCAACCCGTGTTGGAAGGAGGTGGAATTGCTTCCACTAGGACCCTGGATTGTGGGGTCCTAAGGTAATCTCTTTTTGCCTTGATTTTCAGAAAAAAAATTAAGTTGCATGTGATCTTGCTTAAGTTGGTGAAATTTGTGTGTTAATCTGCTTTGATTGGAGTTCTCAAGTTGTTGAATGCATGTTAGAAGCTAAGGGAACGAGTTTTGCTAAGTTTATTGGTGTTTTGGTTTGATAAAAGTTGAAAACAAAAGTTTAAAGGGTGTTTGGCAACAAGGATTAGCAGGGTAGTAATCCTTGTTGTGTTTTCAAAAAGGTGTTAGCAAGGCTATAATAGGTTAAGCTAGGTTAGTAATTGGTTAGTAGTTAGTATAGAAGAGATTGGGAACAATTTTGTGTGGTTTAAAGATAAAAATAGCATAGAAATCTGTAGGGTTCTATTTTTAGCTTATTTTATGAGAATTTTGGTACTTGATTCTTGATTTCCTGTTAGATTTAGGGTGCTATAAGTTTGTTGATTACTTGTGAGCTATGTGGTGATTGAATGTGAAAAATTTGAGCCATCAAATCTCATTAGTGTGCTAGTTATTTGCCAAAAGTCCACCAGACCTAGTCCTTAGTATCACAGAGAACTGTATGAGCCTTTGGTGCCTTGGTTTTTGAAATTTTGTGTGCTAAGTGTTATTTTTTTTGCTAGTCAGTGACTCCTTGTGCTCAGAAAGAGCACAAGGGTGCCTTGTGTTCCATAAACAACACCATACAGCCAAAGCCAAGACCTCTTGGCATAAATATTGCTCAAAGTGAGAGAACTAAGAACTTGTGTTCTTAACTTTAACACAGGCCACGTTTTTGATTTTCATCTAGCTTAAAACGTGTTAAAAAGAAGTCTGGATTGAGTAATTAAGCTTGTTTAAGGTCACTGCTTGGTTGGTAAAGAGTTAAAAAAAAAAAAAGTGCAAAAAGGGGTTTCGCAAGCCTCGAACCCACAATCACTACGCTCACAACACACACACTCTACCACTGCGCCCTTGGGTCTTTTACTGACCAAGGGTGAAGTGGTTAGATACTTAACCACTTTCTTGTTTTGCCTTTTTAAAATAAGCCGTGAGTAAAAAAGCTCATTTGAGCTTATTGGCTTATTAATTTTGCTCGTTTTTATTTTTCCTGGATTAGATATAGACTTAGGGATTTTTCAAACTTAGTTTCATATTTTTCCCTTGATTAGTTTATTTTTTATTATTTATTTAATACCCGTATTTTAAAAAGTCATAAAAAATAGAAAAAAGATTTTAAATTTTTAGGAAAAATCATTTTTAGGTTTTATTTAATATTTTTGAGGTTTACATGTAAAAATTTTTTCAAAAACTTTAATTTTTGATTTTATTTAATTTTAGGGGTTTTTGGCAACTTTAAAAATTAATATAAAATTCATTAAGAGGTTTTAGAAACTTTTGTTTACATTTTCTTCTTAGTTAGAATATTTAGGATTTTTGAGAATTTTTTAGAATTTATTTAAGGACTTTTTATTTTTTAGATTATTTTAATATTATTTTATTCATTAAAATAAAAAGTTTTATTTTTATTTCTTTTTCATTTTTCCTAGATTCTATAGCATTAATTAGGACTTTTCCCATTTGTAGAATAATTTTTAGGCTTTTCAATTAATTTTTAGAATTAATTTAAGATTTAATAGATTTTAATAGTTTTTAGGAGTTTAAAAATAGTTTAATTTGGTTTTAAAATTTTAAAAAATAGTTTTTAGTTTAATTAAGTCATTTTTGAGGTTTACAAACTATTAAATCTTGTTTAGGGATTTTTAATATTTAAAAGTGATTTTTAGGGCTTTAATTAGCATTAAAAAGTCATTATTAAATTAATTAAAAGGTTTTGGCAAGTTTGGATTTTTTGTAAACTCTTAGAATATTATTTGGGAGTTTTTAGTGATTTTTAGGAATTTTCTTAGATTAAAATTTTAAATTTTGTGTTTTTCACGTTCTTCGTCGTAACTTTCTAGTAGTGTTTTGCCTTATTTTTCTAATTTTTTTCGTCTTCGTCATTTTCTCTTCTTTTCTTCTCATTAATAATCAAAAACATAATCAATCATTCATTACACAACGCACGTGCCTCCTCGAGAGAACGATTCCCATCAAGGGTCATAACTTGTGGTTTTCCTAAATCACTCGTTAATACTTACCGCTTTACTATCATTTTGGCGCCGCTGCCGGGGAGGCGTGTTGTGTTTTGATTGAAAATTGTTGTTTTTATATATTAGCCATAAATATTATTGTATTAATAGCACTCTATTAATACGTATTATCGTTTTTTCGGTTTTTGTGTGAATACTATTACTATATTGTATACGTAGAACAATAAATACACAAGTACTCCAAATACGTGAGCAATCACAACCTTGACTTGGGAGGTCATTACCCAATCATTGTATTCGAATCTCAAACCAAAGAAAAAAGGCAAAAATAGATAAATACTTTCGTGAAGCTTAATCTTGATAATACAAACTATAAGGTGGGTATAAGGCGGTTGTATTTCACAACCTAAAGGAAAAAGGCTCTTAAGTGCTTCGCGCCGCCTCGTTTCCTCCGCTTGCTTGTGCGTATTTGATTTTGAGAGTGAATCGAGGGTTTTGCCGCCCAAAGTATTACTACATATCATATATATTTTCTTGGTTTTCATTTGATTAAACCCTCTTGAACGATTTGGTGTTCCACCATCGTTCTAAAGTCATCGAAGGCGTTCACTCCACGTGATCGTTTTCATTCCTTGAGGCCTTTTTAATCAAGAGATTTGATTAAGTGAGGAGATTTGTGGACTCATTGTCTACTTAATATATTCACCAATTCCAAAAAGGTTAATACAATCAAAAACCAAAAAAATTGAAAAAACACAAAATACCAAAAAGAATCTTCTTTGCTCGCCTTCTCGTTGTACGTGACGTTTATGCAAACTCGCTCTAAAGCTAGACGTGCACGTAAACGAAGAAACAAATCACTCACTCTTTCTAGTGAGGAGTCTCCTATTGACGAACCCATTGTACGAGAAGAACCTACCATGGCGAATCGAACTATGATGGAGTTACTTCAAGCACCCACCGAGGGTTATGGAGAAGCTATTGTGATTCCCGCAATCCTTGCGGAGAATTTTGAGGTGAAAACGGGTTTGTTGTCGATGATCCAAAACAACAAATTCCGTGGTGATGAGAAGGACAATCCTCACAACCATATCCGCCAATTTAATCGTCTTACCGCCACATGCAAATTCAAGGATGTCTCGAATGACTCGATTAAGATGATGTTATTTCCGTATTCGTTAGCGGGGCCCGCTAAAATTTGGTTAGAGAAAGAGCCACCCAATTCTATATTGACGTGGAAGGATCTCGTTTCGAAGTTCGTGAACCAATTTTTTCCGCCCTCTAAGACTACGCATTTGAAAAACGAGATTTCTAAATTTTCACAAGAATCAAATGAAAGTTTTTCTACGGCTTGGAATAGGTTTAAGGAGATGTTACACGAATGTCCTCATCATGGTTTTTCCGATTTGCACCAAATCGACACGTTTTATAATGGACTTAACGATCATGAAAGAGATTATTTAAATGCCGCCGCGGGTGGTAATTTTTTGTGTAAAACGGTTGAAGAAGCTTTGGTCATAATCGAGAATAGGTCTAAGGTTTATAGCCCTCGTCACACACCGAGTGTTGCCAAATTGGGCTCCTCATCATCGTCTCAAAGTATCAATGCATTACATGATGAAGCAAATGAAGAAAACCGATTTTTCGATAGATTTGCAAACCTTATGTCCCATTGGAAGGCTCAAGAAGCTTCCAACACCGCTTCGGTTAAAGCGGTTTCTAAAAGTTGTTTGTCGTGTGGGGGAGCTCATGATTTATCCGAGTGCATTACCGCGGATGGTAACACTTCGAATGCTTTTGTAGCCACGGGAACTTATAACCAAATCGGTCAAGGTTCACGTTCAAATCAAGCTCAACCCAATCAAAATGCTAATAATTATCGCAACAACAACAACCAAGGTGGAAATTACCAAGGAAATCAAAGAAATTATAACAAAGGTAATTACCAAAGTGGAAATGGGCAAATTTCAAACCAAAACCAAAACCGTGATTTTCAAACTAATGCCCAAGGTTTTCAAAACGATCACACCAAAAATCTTCAAGGAGAGTTTTTGAATTATGCTAAGGCTAATGATGCTAAGTTTGACAACATGCAACGTGATATGGTTAGCTTAAGGTCCGAATTGAAAAATGAGCTTAAAACCGAACTTGCTAATGAACTTAAAACTCATGCTAATAAAATGGAAGGAAATGTCACACGACTCCAACAAAATCAACAAAAAATGGAGCAAGGACAACATGAGATTAAGCAAGAATTGTTGAAAGCGGATGCTAGGCAATCTAAGTTTGAAGACCGAATGGCTAAAATGTTTGAAGCTATCATGTGTAAGCCCTCTTCTTCGGGTGGTCTTCCTAGTGATACCATCGTAAACCCGAAAGGAGAATTGAAGGTTATTGCCACTCGTAGTAGTAAAACTTTCAAAGAACCCATTTCTCGTCCAAGTACTTCTATGGAGAAGGAAAAAGAGAAAGAACCCGAGGTCGTGGTTGAAAAGGAGCACATTACAAGCCCACGAAGTACCGCTCAAACCACACCTACGGTTGAACCAATACCCATTATGGAACCCGAGATTCCAAGGCCGATGCCTATGCCTAATTTGCCCCAACCCACACCACCTTTACCCTACCCATCAAGACGAAACAAGGAAAAGGCACAAGAACGAAATAATTATCAATTTGAACTTTTTATGAAAATGTTTCGTGACTTGCATTTTAATATAAGTTTTGCCGACGCCTTAGTCATGATGCCTCGATTTGCCGCAAACTTCAAAAGTATGTTGAATAACAAAGAAAAATTGCAAAAATCGTCTAGTTGTTCATCGGTTTTTCTAAGCCGCATACCTCAAAAAGTCGGTGATCCTGGAAAGTTTTTAATCCCATGTGCTATCCAAGACATGGAAGAATGCTACGCCTTGGCCGATCTTGGTGCTAGTATTAATTTGATGCCTCTCGAGATTTTTAAATCGCTCAATCTTCCAAATCTCACTCCTTCAAGAATGTCAATCGAAATGGCCGATCATTCTACGATTCTAGCTTGTGGAGTTGCCGAGGACGTCTTTGTGAAAGTTGGGAAATTCTATTATCCCGTGGACTTCATAGTTGTTGATATTCCCATCGATCCTAAAGTTCCGTTAATTTTAGGTCGATCTTTTTTGGATACCTCGAGAGCACTTATCGATGTGCATGCAAGAAAAATCACTCTTCGTTTCAATGAGGAAGAACTCGTCATTAATGCAACCCAAAACTCCACTCTTTCTCATGTTTATTCGATCACATCTTTGTACAATGTCAATCCCATCAAAAACATTTGTCAAAAGATTTCAAATAGAGTTTTAGGAGTTGTTGAAAAAAATGAAGTTCCGTCCCCTCCGCCGATGGAGGTTAAGAGTGTTAAGCCGATAATTCCAATCTCGAGTGATTCTTCGGATGATGAATACGTTGATCCCGATGGGGAGGTTTTCTTTGTTGACAAAAGATTTGAAAACTTGCCACCACCTAAACCAAAACGTTTTCAAAATGTGAGAATTTTTAGTGTGACTAACATTGTTTTAGATACACCAAATATTTTTGACATAATCAAATCGGGTTTTCACAAGGAGAGTTTAAAAGATGAAAAAGGAAAAGATTTTGAATCTAATTTAAAAGATTTTTCTACTATCCTAACTCCGTCATCACCGCGTGTCTTGAGTACTACAAGCTCGTCTTCCCCTTTTGACGATGCTTTGTGTGGACCTAGTGTGGGGGAAGCCCCTTATGTTCCCTCCCCTTTCTCCACCGAGGACGAGATATTTGATCCTGGAATTGCTTATATAGGGAAATCTCGGTCTTCCACCGATGCAATAAATGGAAAATCTTTTTATTTGATTGGTGCGAGTCTACCTCGAGTAGCTCAATGTTTTGACTTACCCATTGTCCCACCCTTCTATTTCTTCTCTCCTATTTTCTTCTATCCCATTGGGATTTGTGTTGGAGTTGAGTTGTCTCGTCTTTCATCCGAAAACGAGGACACTATCTTTGACCCCGGTATACGTTTATCGGATTTTTAAAGTACTCCACGTACTTTTGGGCCTTGTTTATCATGTAAGCCCCACCAAAAATTGACCCAACCATGATTATCCCTAAATGATCACATTTATGGGGATTCGAGTCGAGCTTTTGACTCGGTTATCAAAAACAAGGTGCCTCGTGGGGGAGACCCATGCTTATCCATGTACATATTATTGCTTTCTAATTAGTTTAATGTGAGGGGATTTGTGCCCTTCCAACCTTTGTTCCGTGGTTGTTTGTGCATTGTGTCTTTTAGATCATCATCTTCACGATTGGAGCCTCTCGTGTTCGTTTCATGGGAGCACTCGATCGTTTGTTTGGAGCCCTTTCCCAATATCCACATATGATATATCCTTTTATGTTCTAACCTTAGGTTTATAGCACACTTCATAAACGGCTATTACTTATTGGTTACACCCTTTCCATGCTAGATTAGGCATTCGACTACGTCTCTAGTATGGGGGTGTTTTGCACCCCTAGACTCGAAACATTGAGGACAATGTTTAACTTTAGTATGGGGGGGTGAATAGATACTTGCCTTGCCAAACCTTCACGCTTTCCAAAGTTTATCGTTTTGTTTATCGTTTTCTTGCAAAATAAGGCTAAAAAGGGCCAAATTTTAAAATTTTTCTCATGTTTCATAAGTGTTTGAAGACACGAATGTAGATTTTCCGATGGCGAGAATAAGAGTAATTTTTGACTCGACCGTGCGTGTTGAGCACTTAGCTTTGATTCCTTAACTACACATTAGGCTAAGTCTCTTAAATGAGGACGAGAAATGATAGAGTTAATTATAAGTTACTATGCTAAACGTAGTGTACTCGTATTCTTTCAAAAACTCATGTGTTCTCGTTGTTTGCTTATTCTCCCTTCGCATGTAAATATTTTTTGCTTAATAAATATTGATTTAGCGGTTTAATTTTGATTGTTGGGTTTCTAGTCTTTTCTAGTAGCTTCCGTGTAATTAAATTGGGAAGACATTAAGGTATCGCCAGCGTCACCGTTTTGAAGTATTGGCACCCCAATAATCGAAAGCTTCACCCAATAATAAGATTTCAAGTGCTCACCTAAATCAAGCAAACAATTTGAAGCCCCACAAGGCCTAAAATCTATGCAAAATTGAAAGTGAATCAAGCCTTAATCTTCGAAGCTTTAAAGATCCAAAATTCGCTTTAGCGTGAGGATATACGTCTTTGGCTAATAAAACCACCGATGAGGCGGATAATAAAAGGCAAGGCAAGACCGAAGTCATAATAAAAGCTTCATGGCGAAGTTGAATAAAAGATGGAGGTAAACCAAAGATAATAAGGTCCTTCCGTTAGGGGGCGTATAAAAGTCTTGGTAATAAGTCTCATGTTCAAAACCGTTATAAATCCGTATTTATCGATTCTTCTTGTCAACTTAATTTTTTAACATCGTTGTCTATTAGGAGGGGTTATTGATTTGATGGTCTTGGTTACACCGTTAGGACTCTATTTTTAGACCTAAATCTCTATTATCGCATAAGTCAATGATGTATCCTCGTGATCATTAAGACAAAATAAAATATAAGAGATACAACTTAGGAATAATGGGAGAATAAGTACATGATTAGGGCATATGAGTAGTGTTAGCATTACTAACTTATAATGACAATGATCTCGTTGCACGCTTAGCATGGAATTGAAGTGAAAATCGAGGACGACGAAATTATTTCTAACGAAGCATTCACGTGTTCTTATTCTATGAACCTAAACGTCCCATTTTGCGATGAGAATCATACATTATGTCTAAAACACAAGTAGTAGCAATAGTGTAGTAATTTTAGTATGTAGCTAGTTATCATTTCAATAAAGTCATAAAATTAAATTTTGGAGATGCTTTGATACTTTATTCTTAGCATTGCGTGAGGGCACGGCAATGGTTTAGTATGGGGGAGTGATGAGACTGCTTTTATACATGGTCTCATCGTCCAAAACGGCCTTAAATTGCATAAAATATCATAAAATATGCCAAATATATGCTCGTGTTTGTTACTTGTGTATTTTTAGGTACGGATATTGAGGAATTGGCAAAAGAACACAAGAATCAATCAAAAACGAACACGGGAAATGAAGTCGCACAATGAACCGGGCCCAAGTTTGGAATTTTGCAAAAAGGCCCCTCAAGTTTGAAGAATTGGCAAAAATGGCCCCTCATCTTTGAAGGACTTGTCATAATTAACCCTCAAAAATGTTAAATATGCAAGTTTCATCCTTGAAGTTTGAAGAATGCACAAGAAAAGCCCTTGGAATCTATCAAAGTTGCAAAAGTTAGCATAATATCACCAAAAGGACTAATGTTGCAATTGAATTGGACTGTTGGTGCAAAGACTTGACGGTTTGGACTGGTTTTGCAAAAGGTTAACCATGAACTACGTTAAAGAAAGGACTGGATTTGCAATTACCCACTTTAGCCCACCAACATCCCTTAGCCCAAACCATTTAACCCGGTTTTTATATTAAACCCAAGTCAAACCTACGGTCAAACCCCCCACTAACTATCTTTCCCTCCCTTAACACTTATTTAAAAATCATTAAACCCAAAAACAAATCAAAACCTACCCTAATCCCTGACGAACCCTAATCCCCACCCTAATCAATTAAGCCCAAATCAAAGGGGTATTACCTCTTTCCCTCCAGATTATTAATTAATCATCTCCTAAACCTAACCCACCTCACCACACAGCTCCACGTGGCTTGTGGTCCTCAATCTCACCCTCCCCTGCACCCGTCCTTTTCCCACAACCCAATGCCCCGACCAAATCAGCGATTGAGATCCCACTACTTGGCCTCCAAGCCATTTTAAACGTCCAAGATGAGAATTTCCAACTGGCATTTCACATGGCTCCTTTTGACCAAAGATTCGTCCAAGACAAAGGGGCATTTTAGAGAATTCTGTAAATTAGGGTTACTAGTTTGTATTTTTTAATTCCCTTGTTCTAGTATGTTCTATTTCATGTATAAATATGAGACGGATGTGTCTCATATACTTGTTCCAGTTTTTTGCAAAAATCTCTTGTAATTCCTTTTTTAATTTTATAAAGTTTGGTGTTTGAGAAATTCAATTATAATTCCTTTTATACTTATTAAAAAGTTTGTGTATTGAGTTGTTTGCAAAAGGCTGAGTTCCACTTAAATTGAGAAAGTTGTGTTTGAGGTTTGATTGTCAAAAAGGGTTCATAGAAGGTTGGATAGATTTTTCATAATTCATAAATCTTTTTGAAGTGAAAGTGGAAAAAAGTTTTGTGAATTATGAACTTTGTAATGTTTTAAAACGTTTTGAAGTTTTGAAAAAAAAAAGAAGGTTTTTGAAGAAGTTTTAAGAAGATTAAAAAGGAAGCAGAATATAGCATATATTTGTATTCTCTTTTTGTTCTTTGTCTTTTTCAGGTGGAAGTTGTTGATTTGTTGAAGGTTCTGCTCCAACCCGTGTTGGAAGGAGGTGGAATTGCTTCCACTAGGACCCTGGATTGTGGGGTCCTAAGGTAATCTCTTTTTGCCTTGATTTTCAGAAAAAAAAATTAAGTTGCATGTGATCTTGCTTAAGTTGGTGAAATTTGTGTGTTAATCTGCTTTGATTGGAGTTCTCAAGTTGTTGAATGCATGTTAGAAGCTAAGGGAACGAGTTTTGCTAAGTTTATTGGTGTTTTGGTTTGATAAAAGTTGAAAACAAAAGTTTAAAGGGTGTTTGGCAACAAGGATTAGCAGGGTAGTAATCCTTGTTGTGTTTTCAAAAAGGTGTTAGCAAGGCTATAATAGGTTAAGCTAGGTTAGTAATTGGTTAGTAGTTAGTATAGAACAGATTGGGAACAATTTTGTGTGGTTTAAAGATAAAAATAGCATAGAAATCTGTAGGGTTCTATTTTTAGCTTATTTTATGAGAATTTTGGTACTTGATTCTTGATTTCCTGTTAGATTTAGGGTGTTATAAGTTTGCTGATTACTTGTGAGCTATGTGGTGATTGAATGTGAAAAATTTGAGCCATCAAATCTCATTAGTGTGCTAGTTATTTGCCAAAAGTCCACCAGACCTAGTCCTTAGTATCACAGAGAACTGTATGAGCCTTTGGTGCCTTGGTTTTTGAAATTTTGTGTGCTAAGTGTTATTTTTTTTGCTAGTCAGTGACTCCTTGTGCTCAGAAAGAGCACAAGGGTGCCTTGTGTTCCATAAACAACACCATACAGCCAAAGCCAAGACCTCTTGGCATAAATATTGCTCAAAGTGAGAGAACTAAGAACTTGTGTTCTTAACTTTAACACAGGCCACGTTTTTGATTTTCATCTAGCTTAAAACGTGTTAAAAAGAAGTCTGGATTGAGTAATTAAGCTTGTTTAAGGTCACTGCTTGGTTGGTAAAGAGTTAAAAAAAAAAAAAAAAAAAAAAAAAGTGCAAAAAGGGGTTTCGCAAGCCTCGAACCCACAATCACTACGCTCACAACACACACACTCTACCACTGCGCCCTTGGGTCTTTTACTGACCAAGGGTGAAGTGGTTAGATACTTAACCACTTTCTTGTTTTGCCTTTTTAAAATAAGCCGTGAGTAAAAAAGCTCATTTGAGCTTATTGGCTTATTAATTTTGCTCGTTTTTATTTTTCCTGGATTAGATATAGACTTAGGGATTTTTCAAACTTAGTTTCATATTTTTCCCTTGATTAGTTTATTTTTTATTATTTATTTAATACCCGTATTTTAAAAAGTCATAAAAAATAGAAAAAAGATTTTAAATTTTTCGGAAAAATCATTTTTAGGTTTTATTTAATATTTTTGAGGTTTACATGTAAAAAAGTTTTCAAAAACTTTAATTTTTGATTTTATTTAATTTTAGGGGTTTTTGGCAACTTTAAAAATTAATATAAAATTCATTAAGAGGTTTTAGAAACTTTTGTTTACATTTTCTTCTTAGTTAGAATATTTAGGATTTTTGAGAATTTTTTAGAATTTATTTAAGGACTTTTTATTTTTTAGATTATTTTAATATTATTTTATTCATTAAAATAAAAAGTTTTATTTTTATTTCTTTTTCATTTTTCCTAGATTCTATAGCATTAATTAGGACTTTTCCCATTTGTAGAATAATTTTTAGGCTTTTCAATTAATTTTTAGAATTAATTTAAGATTTAATAGATTTTAATAGTTTTTAGGAGTTTAAAAATAGTTTAATTTGGTTTTAAAATTTTAAAAAATAGTTTTTAGTTTAATTAAGTCATTTTTGAGGTTTACAAACTATTAAATCTTGTTTAGGGCTTTTTAATATTTAAAAGTGATTTTTAGGGCTTTAATTAGCATTAAAAAGTCATTATTAAATTAATTAAAAGGTTTTGGCAAGTTTGGATTTTTTGTAAACTCTTAGAATATTATTTGGGAGTTTTTAGTGATTTTTAGGAATTTTCTTAGATTAAAATTTTAAATTTTGTGTTTTTCACGTTCTTCGTCGTAACTTTCTAATAGTGTTTTGCCTTATTTTTCTAATTTTTTTCGTCTTCGTCATTTTCTCTTCTTTTCTTCTCATTAATAATAAAAAACATAATCAATCATTCATTACACAACGCACGTGCCTCCTCGAGAGAACGATTCCCATCAAGGGTCATAACTTGTGGTTTTCCTAAATCACTCGTTAATATTTACCACTTTTACCTTGTTTTCCTAAACAAGTGTGATTTTACAACTATCAAACAGTTAATAAATATGTCACGTGAACATAATTAAATCATGATCACCATTTAAAATACGAACTAAAATAATTACGTAAATACATATAATATAATTACGAGCGTTAAGATTACGATAAACTACATGATAAAATAAACAGAAACACTTTAAACACGAACACGTTTAACCACGAACGAACACGAAACATCGGGACACGAGAAAAGGTACGGGTACCCCATGTGGGGCCCCATACCCACGGCACACTAACCAAAATGGTCTTAGCCCATTGACTTTTACAAGAAAAGGGGGGGTTATGGTAAATATGTTTTTCATTTTTTACATTTCAAGAAAAATAACTTTTAACCTAAAAAAAAGTTTTCTCTCCTCCTCTTGGTCTCTCTTTGTGCCGCCACCCATAGGACCACCATAGGTGGTTGTTGATTGATTTTGATCTTGAAAATCATTGCTATAAACCGTGTTTGTTCATCCTCTTCCAAGCTACGTATTGGTATATCATTCTAAACCTTTCTTTTTAATTCTTTTAAATCCTTGATTATTTTCATGAACATGTTATTATTATTCTTATTAAAACATGATAATTAAACATTGATCTAACATGTTTTGGGGTGAATTAAAATCAAAGGATGATATAAAAGGGTGTTTGTTTTGGCCGCCTAGCATAACCAACCCGAGGGGGGGTTCGGTTTGCTTTTAGCCGCCATCACCAAGACCATTGTTGGTCTTGGTTGGTGCATGTGGGACCCACGACAGCAAGGGGGCACAAGTACCCCGAGTTTGGCTCGGGGTACGGTGTCAAGTTCATGCCCGATTCATGGTTCGTTGGTTAAATCATGATTTATGCTACATGTTAAAATTTATGAATTATGAACTTAGGATATAAATTAATTAATAACATGAGATATTAATTAAACCATGACTTGGGTTATTTTTAATTATTAATTTAGTATGATATTAATTTAACCTAAGTATTTTATGTTATATGTTATAATTAGTTAATTATTTAAAACATGCTTATAATTAATTAATTTAGACACGACTTAGGTTATGTTTTTAATACATAATAATACACATTTTAATCTAAGTATTTTATTCCATTTTAATTAAAACATGTTATACTTTAATTAAAATGCTTAACCTATAGTTTAATTAAATACATGAAATAATAATTAAACTATATACTATATCATATGACTTAAGAAATAAGCTTTTAAACACTTAGACTTATATGTTAGCTTATGTAACCAGCTTAATTCTAAATATGGAAACTTCTATTTATAGAAACTTAATTAAATAAGGCAACTAATCTATTAATGGAAACCTTCTATATATGGAAATCTATCTATTTCAGGCAGCTAATCTAATCATGGAAACCTTCTATATATGGAAACTTATTTAATTAAGGCAGCTGGTCTATTTTTGGAAACTTTCTATTTTTAGAAACTAATCTATTTTAAGCAGTAAATTCTATTTTAGGAAACTTTCTATTTTTGGAAACTTTCTATTTTTGGAAACTTTCTATTTTTGGTAACTTTCTATTTTTGGAAACTTTCTATTTTTGGAAACTTTCTATTTTTGGAAACTTTCTATTTTTGGAAACCTGCTATTTTTGGAAAGTTACTTATTATTACACAGTAAGTATAATAATACATGAAATACCAGTAATACTTAATCAAATTAATCAGAATACAAGATAAACACAGTTTAAGGCTTTAAACAGTAAACCATGACCTAAAACATACAAAGTAAGCTAAGGTGAGACATAAAACCCAGTACGTAATCAGTGATTCGATACTTATACACGTGTGTATTCATGTAGCTTTAGTGATCCAGAAGTAGGAGTCTTTCTTCCGTTCATTCACTGGACTTGAGGTACGGATTCCCGTCCTTTCAGTATGGACATTCTTTCCTTATTAGGATTTCCCCGTATGCAGCCAACTGTTTTCCCCAGTATTTGTTTTATTGTTTTGATCTGCTTATGTTTAAATAGCATAATCTATAGCCATATACAAGCATGACCAGTTTCACCTAGTTATGGAGGTACCATAACCATAACATTGGAGGCACCAATGTTATGACTTCCCCACGGCGGAGTGATTGCTCGTGGCGTCCCTTTCAGTTTTGGCCATATTATTATATCATGTGGGGCGTATGGGTGCATCCTAGTTACATGTTTTATTCAGTATATCATGGTGAATGCGGTGTGTGCCTTGCATCCTTCACAAGGAGTTGATCCCTCCTACCCAAACCAGTATATTAATTAGAGGCATCCCCTCTAATCAGCATGATGAGGTCACCCCTCCAAGTATTCATGCACGTGACCTTTTCATGACCTATATGGGCTATGGTATATTTATGTTAAAACAGTTTTCATAAGATAAACATAAGGCTTTTCAAACTATAAAACCAGTTTTCTTAATACTTAACCAGTTTACTCAGAACTTAGTCTTCCGCTGTTATATGTTACATGCTTATCCTGTTTCATGCTATATTGTACATCCGTGCACTGAGCGTCTTGCTCAGCCGTTTTCCTTTTCATGTTCCCAAAACGGCAGGTACTCAGGGACGCTCGTAGATCTCAAACGTACGTGCATATGGACTGGAAGCTTTACTGTCTTTCTTTACTTTATGCATTTCCTTTACTTTAATACAGTTGCTATGGACATTGTTTCGTCCTTTCCTTTTACAGTAATTATGTTTGTGTGTGATGAGCTCTACTTTGGGGTTACCGATGTTTGATTCCGGTATTTCCCTTTTATGGTCAAATAATGCTTAGACATTTATCCTTGTATGCTTTGATGACACGCCATGATTATGCTTAAGATTCCATTTCCAAAATGGGTTGTTACAATTATGGTATCAGAGCCAAGGTTTCGACCTGTAGGCTCTCAAATATGACATGTGATTAGTGGGTAGTCACTACGGTCTTCCTAGAACTGACAGTTGTTTTCAAGCATTCATCATTTTA
The DNA here is from genome assembly GCA_025667525.1 of Glebionis coronaria. Classification (NCBI taxonomy): domain Eukaryota; kingdom Viridiplantae; phylum Streptophyta; class Magnoliopsida; order Asterales; family Asteraceae; genus Glebionis; species Glebionis coronaria. Next base: position 622,079,447 of record CM046875.1, on the reverse strand, counting down.
AGCATACATATACATGTCATTGTTACAGGGTTTTTGACTAAGTAATAGTTGGTACAGGACTGGCCCTATTTAGTCGCATGTGTTTTATCGAAACTTCTAGATTTGGGACCGACCCATAGGCGTCCCCTCGATATGTCTTTTGTTTTGAGTGAACTGACCAGAGGCATTCACTCTCGAGCATCAAAAGTTTTCATAAAACTGCATCATGCATTCATACAAAAAAATTCTTGCATAAAATTTTCTCGTGAAATTTTTGTATAAATTTTTTTTTCATGTATAAATATAATTTATATTTTATGTTTTGAACTGTCGATCATATGTTTTATGTTATACTGTCAGATGGCAAACACAGACAAACTCTGGGAGTTATTTGCAGACATGGAGGCAGAAAGGCAAGACGCCATTCTTCATGACGACGAATATCCTCCCCCACCTATCATTTTCCCCATGGAAGGAAGGAATCGACTCATGAGGGAATACTACGCTATGAGACAGAGACCCGACGAGAATTGTGGTCAGTTCATGCAGAGGTCCCTCGGGTACACAGCTGTCCTGAGGGCATCTGCAGGCACCACTGAAGAACAAGCACTACATTTTCGTTGGGGCCTTAACCCAAGGATTGCCAATAATTTATCGGGTGCCCCGTTGGATACTGTGGCACAAGTGGCTTACGCAGCAAGGAAGCTAGAGATGCTACAGGAGCGAGATGAGTTCGGGGAAGCTGAAAGACCCGACAAGAGGTAAACCTTTCGTATTCAAACGGTAACCAGACCGCATCCTATCATTATATGTTCAATAATCATCTCTAAACTGTATCTTCCAGGCAGAAAACTGGGGACCGGTCTCAGCCGGCTACTCAGCAGCAGCCTCATCAGCCCAAAGGAAACGGTCACACTAACGATCGTTCTGTTGTGGAAAGGCGTAGCGGTAATGATAATTACCGTAACAACGCTGGACACTCCAACAACAGCAGGTCCTACTATTTACGCATCTTCTTATGATTTCATGTTATAGCTCTCATGCTGACACTATTTTAACCTCTACCAGGAACCACGGTAACGGGAAGGACCAGAACCACAGGGGTTCGCAGCCTAACCGTTCAGCTAACACTGGTGAACATCTTATGATGCATATGTCTTATACTCGTGCATATACTTTATTTTTAACACATTTTGTCATCAGCAGGCCCTCAGCAAGCAAGGACTCCTGCTGGAGGATTTACTCATCCTCTTTGCAGCACTTGCCATCGCAGACACCCTGGCCCATGTCGTCGTGATTCCGACGCGTGCTACAAGTGCGGCCTCCCTGGCCATCGTATGAGAGATTGCCGTAAGGGTGAAATGGAGGGTACCTCAGGTCATGCTGATACTAAGCCGCCTCCTACCACTGGGCGTGTCTACACGACATCTCGTGATCAGGAAAACAAATCTACAGGTACCATTACTGGAATTTTGTATATGTAGGGCCAAGCTGCATGTGTTCTTTTCGACACGGGTGCCACTCACTCAGTTATTTCCACTACTTATGCCAAAAACATCAGGACACTTCCCTTGCCATTAGAAAATAGGCTTACCATTTCCACGCCTTTGAGGGACTCTGTATTAATAACTCATGTATACAAGAGTCTTCCTCTAGAGTTTGACGATAAAGTTCGTGCAGTAGATGCACTTCCCCTAGACATGATTGAGTTCGATATGATTCTTGGCATGGACTGGCTATCCAAGCACCATGCTACCATAGACTGCCACTCATATCGGGTGATCTTCGGCGACATTAATGCACCAGAGTACATTCATAATGGGTTCATACCCGGACGGTCTGTACAAGTCATATCTACCTTGCAATCACGTGCATTATTGTCACATGGCTGTGAGGGTTATCTAGCTACGGTTCACGACATGGATGCTGAATCCCCATCGATTCAGGATCAACCAGTAGTTTCGGAATTTCAAGACGTTTTCCCAGCTGAACTTCCAGGCATACCACCTGCACGAGAAGTGGAGTTCAACATCGACCTTGTTCCAGGAGCTGAACCAATCTCTAAGGCTCCGTATCGTATGGCTCCTATAGAGCTAAAAGAACTGAAGGACCAACTGCAGGAACTTCTTGAACGAGGGTTCATTAGACCAAGCGCATCTCCATGGGGCGCACCGGTCTTGTTCGTTAAGAAGAAGGACGGCAGCATGCGACTTTGCATAGACTACCATGAACTTAATAAGATTACCATCCGCAATAGATATCCACTGCCACGTATAGATGATCTGTTTGACCAACTTCAAGGAGCCAAACACTTCTCAAAGATCGATCTAAGGTCAGGCTACCATCAGCTAAGGGTTAAAGAGCAGGATATTGCCAAGACTGCTTTTCGTACCCGCTATGGCCATTATGAGTTTGTGGTCATGCCATTCGGCCTGACTAATGCTCCAGCAGTATTCATGGATCTGATGAACAGAATCTTCCACGAATTCCTTGATAAGTTTGTCATTGTATTCATCGATGATATCCTGATTTTCTCAAAGTCCACGGAGGAAGACGAAGACCATCTCCGTACGGTACTACAGATTCTTCGTCAGAAGCAGCTGTATGCGAAATTCTCCAAGTGTGAGTTCTGGTTAAACAAGGTGGCATTCTTAGGTCACATTGTATCAGCAGAAGGGATTACTATGGATCCAGCGAAGGTTGAGGCTATCACTAAATGGCCAAGACCAACGTCAGCGACTGAAGTCCGCAGTTTCTTAGGCTTAGCTGGATATTATCGCAGATTCGTGGAGAACTTTTCCCGTTTGGCACTACCTCTCACCAAACTGATGCGAAAAGGAGAGAAATTCGTCTGGACGGAAGAACGAGAGAAGAGCTTTGAAGACCTAAAGTAGAAGTTAGTATCTGCACCTATTCTTACTCTCCCATCTGGTACAGGTGGATTTCAGATCTACAGAGATGCATCGGGGAAGGGACTGGGCTGTGTTCTCATGCAACATGGGAAAGTGATCGCGTATGCTTCACGGCAGCTTAAGCCCTATGAAGAAAACTATCCTACGCATGACCTGGAACTTGCTGCAGTGGTGTTCGCATTGAAAATATGGAGACATTACTTATACGGAGAATCATGCGACATTTTCACGGATCACAAGAGCTTGAAGTATATCTTCACTCAACGAGAATTGAACATGAGACAAAGGAGATGGTTGGAACTGTTGAAGGATTATGATATTAACCTACAGTATCATCCCGGGAAGGCTAATGTAGTAGCAGATGCACTCAGCAGAAAGTCCGGAATGATCAACGGCATTGAAATCAAGGAACAAAACATAAGAGACTTGGAGCGGCTAGACATCAAAATCATGGTACGTGGGCAGCACGGATACTGGGCGAATCTTAGAGTAGAACCTGAGTTACTGTCTAGGATCAAGGAAGAGCAGAAGGATGATGGAGAAATTTGGGATAATTCAGAATTTGGAGAAGCAGACATAATTCAGAATGGACGCAGACGGTATCGTTTGGCAGGGCACGAGACTTTGTGTTCCTGACAATCAAGAACTCCGGGAAGCATTGTTAGCTGAAGCTCACAGCTCCCCATTTTCTATACATCCTGGGTCGACAAAAATGTACCATGACATCAGACAGTACTTTTGGTGGAGTGGTATGAAACAGGATGTAGCCACTTATGTTTCCAAATGTCTTACCTGCCAGCAGGTTAAGATTGAGCATCAGCGATCGGGCGGTCTCCTTCAACCGTTGGATATTCCAGAGTGGAAGTGGGACAAAATCACCATGGATTTTGTTACCGGTCTTCCGCCTACCAAGAAGAAGCACGATGCTATTTGGGTCATTGTTGATCGACTCACCAAATCAGCTCATTTCTTACCGATACGCAAGGAAGATCCGGTAAGTAAACTCGCAGATACTTACAGAAGGGAGATCATGAGACTCCACGGTACTCCCTCCAGCATCGTCTCAGACAGAGATCCTCGTTTCACGTCGCGATTCTGGAAAGGTCTGCAAAAAGCTTGGGGTACACAACTTAAGCTGAGTACGGCCTTTCATCCTCAAACGGACGGACAGTCAGAGCGAACAATTCAGACATTGGAAGATATGTTAAGGTCGTGTGCGTTGGAATGGACAGGTGATTGGGACGATTACATCTGTTTGGTCGAGTTTGCATACAACAACAACTGGCACGCAAGTATCAAATGTGCTCCTTTCGAAATGTTGTATGGCAGGAAGTGTCGCGCTCCAATCTGCTGGGATCAAGTGGGAGAGCGATCACTCGAAGGACCGGAGATTATAGAAATGACCAATGTGAAGATCGAAGTAGCTAAACAGAAGCTGCAGGAAGCACGGTCACGTCAGAAGAGTTACGCCGATAAGCATCGTAGGGACATACATTTTAAGGTGGGAGATCACGTCTTCCTCAAGGTTTCGCCGGCACGTGGTGTTAAACGCTTCGGGATCAAAGGGAAACTCAGTCCTCGTTTCATCGGACCATTTGATATCATTGAACGAATCGGTGAAGTATCTTACCGATTGGCGTTACCTCCTCAGCTTTCGCACGTGCATAACGTGTTCCATGTGTCCTTACTCAGAGGGTACAAGTATCATCTCCTTCACATGGTTCAGTATCCACTGGAACAGATACGTGAAGATCTCACTTTTATAGAGGAACCCGAACGAGTTCTTGACAGGCAAGAACGAGTCATGAGAAGGAAGACGATTCCATTCGTCAAAATTCTTTGGAGGGACCATACCGAGCGGGAAGCCACTTGGGAAACAGAGGAGTCTATCCGGGCTTCTTACCCTCACTTCATATTTTGAGTTCGGGTATGTTACTTCTTTCTAGTTTGCTTTATCTATAATTCGGGGACGAATTATTCTTTTTAGGGGGGAAGAATTGTAAAACCCGCATGCTTTTACCATGAATAGTGCCCTTAAGATCGTACGTCCTAGATTAAAGCTTACCTTATTTAGTATTGATCACATTCATGTGTAAATAGTCAAGCAAGTGCATACGTGTATGACATGATAAGTATCGATTACGTACGAACTCATGATAAACAGTTAATAAATATGTCACGTGAACATAATTAAATCATGATCACCATTTAAAATACGAACTAAAATAATTACGTAAATACATATAATATAATTACGAGCGTTAAGATTACGATAAACTACATGATAAAATAAACAGAAACACTTTAAACACGAACACGTTTAACCACGAACGAACACGAAACATCAGGACACGAGAAAAGGTACGGGTACCCCATGTGGGGCCCCATACCCACGGCACACTAACCAAAATGGGCTTAGCCCATTGACTTTTACAAGAAAAGGGGGGGTTATGGTAAATATGTTTTTCATTTTTTACATTTCAAGCAAAATAACTTTTAACCTAAAAAAAAGTTTTCTCTCCTCCTCTTGGTCTCTCTTCGTGCCGCCACCCATAGGACCACCATAGGTGGTTGTTGATTGATTTTGATCTTGAAAATCATTGCTATAAACCGTGTTTGTTCATCCTCTTCCAAGCTACGTATTGGTATATCATTCTAAACCTTTCTTTTTAATTCTTTTAAATCCTTGATTATTTTCATGAACATGTTATTATTATTCTTATTAAAACATGATAATTAAACATTGATCTAACATGTTTTGGGGTGAATTAAAATCAAAGGACGATATAAAAGGGTGTTTGTTTGGCCGCCTAGCATAACCAACCCGAGGGGGGGGTTCGGTTTGCTTTTAGCCGCCACCACCAAGACCATTGTTGGTCTTGGTTGGTGCATGTGGGACCCACGGCAGCAAGGGGGCACAAGTACCCCGAGTTTGGCTCGGGGTACGGTGTCGAGTTCATGCCCGATTCATGGTTCGTTGGTTAAATCATGATTTATGCTACATGTTAAAATTTATGAATTATGAACTTAGGATATAAATTAATTAATAACATGAGATATTAATTAAACCATGACTTGGGTTATTTTTAATTATTAATTTAGCATGATATTAATTTAACCTAAGTATTTTATGTTATATGTTATAATTAGTTAATTATTTAAAACATGCTTATAATTAATTAATTTAGACACGACTTAGGTTATGTTATTAATACATAATAATACACATTTTAACCTAAGTATTTTATTCCATTTTAATTAAAACATGTTATACTTTAATTAAAATGCTTAACCTATAGTTTAATTAAATACATGAAATAATAATTAAACTATATACTATATCATATGACTTAAGAAATAAGCTTTTAAACACTTAGACTTATATGTTAGCTTATGTAACCAGCTTAATTCTAAATATGGAAACTTCTATTTATAGAAACTTAATTAAATAAGGCAACTAATCTATTAATGGAAACCTTCTATATATGGAAATCTATCTATTTCAGGCAGCTAATCTAATCATGGAAACCTTCTATATATGGAAACTTATTTAATTAAGGCAGCTGATCTATTTTTGGAAACTTTCTATTTTTAGAAACTAATCTATTTTAAGCAGTAAATTCTATTTTAGGAAACTTTCTATTTTTGGAAACTTTCTATTTTTGGAAACTTTCTATTTTTGGAAACTTTCTATTTTTGGTAACTTTCTATTTTTGGAAACTTTCTATTTTTGGAAACTTTCTATTTTTGGAAACTTTCTATTTTTGGAAAGTTACTTATTATTACACAGTAAGTATAATAATACATGAAATACCAGTAATACTTAATCAAATTAATCAGAATACAAGATAAACACAGTTTAAGGCTTTAAACAGTAAACCATGACCTAAAACATACAAAGTAAGCTAAGGTGAGACATAAAACCCAGTACGTAATCAGTGATTCGATACTTATACACGTGTGTATTCATGTAGCTTTAGTGATCCAGAAGTAGGAGTCTTTCTTCCGTTCATTCACTGGACTTGAGGTACGGATTCCCGTCCTTTCAGTATGGACATTCTTTCCTTATTAGGATTTCCCCGTATGCAGCCAACTGTTTTCCCCAGTATTTGTTTTATTGTTTTGAACTGCTTATGTTTAATTAGCATAATCTATAGCCATATACAAGCATGACCAGTTTCACCTAGTTATGGAGGTACCATAACCATAACATTGGAGGCACCAATGTTATGACTTCCCCACGGCGGAGTGATTGCTCGTGGCGTCCCTTTCAGTTTTGGCCATATTATTATATCATGTGGGGCGTATGGTTGCATCCTAGTTACATGTTTTATTCAGTATATCATGGTGAATGCGGTGTGTGCCTTGCATCCTTCACAAGGAGTTGATCCCTCCTACCCAAACCAGTATATTAATTAGAGGCATCCCCTCTAATCAGCATGATGAGGTCACCCCTCCAAGTATTCATGCACGTGACCTTTTCATGACCTATATGGGCTATGGTATATTTATGTTAAAACAGTTTTCATAAGATAAACATAAGGCTTTTCAAACTATAAAACCAGTTTTCTTAATACTTCACCAGTTTACTCAGAACTTAGTCTTCCGCTGTTATATGTTACATGCTTATCCTGTTTCATGCTATATTGTACATCCGTGCACTGAGCGTCTTGCTCAGCCATTTTCCTTTTCATGTTCCCAAAACGGCAGGTACTCAGGGACGCTCGTAGATCTCAAACGTACGTGCATATGGACTGGAAGCTTTACTGTCTTTCTTTACTTTATGCATTTCCTTTACTTTAATACAGTTGCTATGGACATTGTTTCGTCCTTTCCTTTTACAGTAATTATGTTTGTGTGTGATGAGCTCTACTTTGGGGTTACCGATGTTTGATTCCGGTATTTCCCTTTTATGGTCAAATAATGCTTAGACATTTATCCTTGTATGCTTTGATGACACGCCATGATTATGCGTAAGATTCCATTTCCAAAATGGGGTGTTACACTCATGATCTCTCTTCTGTACGTGTCTGCGAGTTTACTTACCGGATCTTCCTTGCGGATCGGTAAGAAATGAGCTGATTTGGTAAGTCGATCAACGATAACCCAAATTGCATCGTGCTTCCTCTTGGTAGGCGGAAGACCAGTAACAAAATCCATGGTGATTTTGTCCCACTTCCACTCTGGGATATCTAACGGTTGAAGGAGACCGCCAGATCGCTGATGCTCGATCTTAACCTGCTGGCAGGTAAGACATTTGGAGACGTAAGTGGCCACATCCTGTTTCATACCACTCCACCAAAAGTACTGCTTGATGTCATGGTACATCTTAGTCGAACCAGGATGTATAGAGAATGGGGAGCTATGAGCTTCAGCTAACAAAGCTTCCCGGAGTTCTTGGTCATCAGGAACACAAAGTCTCGTGCCCTGCCATACGATACCATCTGCATCTACTCTGAATTATGTCTGCTTCTCCAAGTTCTGTACTATCGCCCAGATTTCTCCGTCATCCTTTTGAGCTTCCTTGATCTTAGATAGTAACTCGGGTTCTACTCTAAGATTATCCCAGTAACCGTGCTGTCCACGTACCATGATCTCGATGTCTAGTCGCTCCAAGTCTCTGATGATTTCCTCTTCGATTTTAATGCTGTTGATCATTCCGGACTTCCTGCTAAGAGCATCTGCTACTACATTTGCCTTTCCGGGATGATACTGTAGATTAATATCATAATCCTTCAACAACTCTAACCATCTCCTCTGCCTCATGTTCAATTCACGCTGAGTGAAGATATACTTCAAGCTCTTGTGGTCCGTGAAAATGTCACATGATTCTCCATATAAGTAGTGCCTCCATATCTTCAATGCAAACACGACTGCAGCAAGTTCCAGGTCATGCGTGGGGTAATTTTCTTCATAAGGCTTAAGCTGCCGTGAAGCGTACGCGATCACTTTCCCATGTTGCATGAGAACACAGCCAAGTCCCTTCCCCGATGCATCGCTGTAGATTTGAAATCCACCCGTACCAGATGGTAGAGTAAGAATAGGTGCAGATACTAGCTTCTGCTTCACGTCTACAAAGCTCTTTTCTCGATCTTCAGTCCAGACGAATTTCTCCCCTTTCCACATCAGTTTGGTCAATGGTAGTGCTAGGCGGGAAAAGTTCTCCACGAACCTACGGTAATAGCCAGCTAAGCCTAAGAAACTGCGGACTTCCGTCGCTGATGTCGGCCTTGGCCACTTAGTAATGGCCTCAACCTTCGCTGGATCCATAGTGATTCCTTATGCTGATACAATGTGACCTAGGAATGCCACCTTGTCTAACCAGAACTCACACTTGGAGAATTTAGCATACAGCTGCTTCTGGCGAAGAATTTGTAGTACTGTACGAAGATGGTCTTTTTGTTCCTCCTTGGACTTTGAGAAAATCAGGATGTCATCGATGAAGACAATGACGAATTTGTCCAGAAATTCATGGAAGATTTTGTTCATCAAATCCATGAACACTGCTGGAGCATTTGTCAGGCCAAATGGCATAACTACAAACTCGTAGTGGCCATAACGGGTACGAAAGGCAGTCTTAGCGATGTCCTGCTCCTTGACCCGTAGCTGATGATAGCCTGACCTAAGATCAATCTTGGAGAAGTGTTTGGCCCCTTGGAGTTGGTCAAACAAATCGTCAATGCGTGGCAGTGGATATCTATTCCGAATGGTAATCTTGTTGAGCTCGCGATAGTTTATACAAAGACGCATACTACCGTCCTTCTTCTTAACAAACAAGACCGGTGCGCCCCATGGAGATGCGCTCGGTCGAATGAAACCTCGTTCAAGAAGTTCTTGCAGTTGATCCTTCAGCTCTATGGGAGCCATGCGATAAGGAGCCTTGGAGATTGGTTCAGCTCCTGGAACCAGCTCGATACTGAATTCCACTTCTCGCGCAGGTGGTATGCCTGGAAGTTCTGCTGGAAAAACATCTTGGAATTCCGACACTATAGGTTGATCCTGAATTGATGGAGATTCAGCATCCATGTCGTGAACCGTAGCTAGATAACCCTCGCAACCATGTGACAGTAGTGCACGCGCTTGCAGGGTAGATATGATTTGTACAGACCGTCCGGGTATGAACCCATTATGAATGTACTCTGGTGCATTAACATCACCGAAGATAACTCGATATGAATGGCAGTCTATGGTAGCATGATGCTTGGATAGCCAATCCATGCCCAAAATCATGTCGAAGTCATTCATGTCCAGCGGAAGTGCGTCGACAGGTCGAACCTTATCGTCAAATTCTAGGGGAAGACTCTTGTATACATGGGTGATTAATACAGAGTCCCTCAAAGGCGTGGAAATAGTAAGCCTATTTTCTAGTGGCATGGGGAGCATCCTAATGTTCTTAGCATAAGCAGTAGAAATAACCGAGTGAGTAGCACCCGTATCAAAAGAACACATGCAGCATATACAAGATTCCAGTGATGGTACCTGTCGACTTGTTGGCCTGGTCTCGAGATGTCGTGTAGACACGCCCGGTAGTAGGAGGCGGCTTGGTATCAGCATGTCCCGATGTACCCTCCATTTCGCTCTTACGACAATCCTTCATAATATGGCCAGGAAGACCACACTTGAAGCACGCATCAGTATTATGGCGACATGGTCCTGGGTGCCTACGGTGGCAAGTAGAGCAAAGAGGATGAGTGTATCCTCCAGCAGGTGCTCTGGCTGGCTGGGAACCTGATGAAACATTTTACATAAGACATGGTAATTGGGTGCAAAGGACAAAGCGTATAATCGTAAGATTGAATACCAGTGATAGCTGGACGGCTAGGCTGCGAACCTCTCTGGTTCTGGTCCCTACCATTTCCATGGTTCCTGGTAGAAGTTTTGCTAAAGTGTCAGAATATGAGTTATAACATGAAATCATAAGGAAATGCGTAAGTATTAGGACCTGCTGCTGTTGGAGTGACCAGCGTTGTTACGGTAATGATCATTACCGCCACGCCTATCCGTAGCAGAACGGTCGTTAGTCTGACCGTTTCCGTTGGGCTGATGAGGCTGCTGCTGAGTAGCCGGCTGAGACCGGTCCCCAGTTTTCTGCCTGGAAGATACATTTAAAAAGATGAATGATTGACATATAGAAAGTATACGAATTGGTCACCGCTTGAATATGAATATTTACCTCTTGTCGGGTCTTTTAGCTTCCCCGAACTCATCTCTCTCCTGCAGCATCTCCAGTTTTCGTGCTGCATCGGCCACTTGTGCTACAGTGTTGAACGTGGCACACACCAGATTGTTTGCGACCGATGTGCGAAGAGCCCATCTAAAGTGATGTGCCTGCTCTTCCGGAGTACCTGCTGCCGCACCAAGGAAACCAGCTAAGCGAAGAAAGCGCTGCATAAACTCGTTGCTATTCTCCCCAGCTCTCTGTCGGATCCCATGGTACTCTCTCTTGAGATTGTCCTGCTCAGCCTTGGGAAATAACTGCTCCATCACCCTGTCCTTGAACTGAGCCCAAGTCAAACCAGCAACCCACTCGTCACCACCTTCAGACTGCATCAAAGCTAACCACCAGTTGAGTACATCACCTTTGAACCGATAGCATGCCAACCTCGCCTTGTATGCGGGGTCACAGCCCATAGCGTTGAAAATCTTCTCGATGTGTGCCAACCAGCTTTCAGCATCGCTGGAGCTATCTGTCATCTCAAAAGCTCGAGGGCGGAGCTTGTTGAATCTCTCCAGCCATACTGCTAATGTCATTGGAGGAGGAGGAGGAGGTGCCTGATTATGCTGCTGATTGTTGGCAGCTTGAACTTCAGCCCTGATGTCATTCCTCAGTTGAGGAAGCAAAGCTTGCATGGCAGCCTGAATTGCAGCATTGAGCTGCTCCTGTTCGCGTGTGAGAACCATCTGACATTATAACATAAAACATATGATTAAACAGATCAAAACATAATATATATATATATATACATGTCAAAAAAATTTATACTAAATTTTCACGAGAAAAATTTTATGCAAGAAAATTTTGTGTATGAATGCATGATGCAGTTTTATGAAAACTTTTGTATGCTCGAGAGTGAACGCCTCTGATCAGTTCACCCAAAACCAAAGACATAGCGAGGGGACGCCTATGGGTCGGTCCCAAATTTAAAAGTTTCGATAAAACACATGCGACTAAATAGGGCCAGTCCTGTACCAACCACTACTTAGTCAAAAATCTGCGACAATGACATGTATATGTATGCTTAAAAATGATGAATGCATGAAAACAATTGTCAGTTCTAGGAAGATTGTAGTGACTACCCACTAATCACAGGTCATATTTGAGAGCCTACAGGTCGAAGCCTTGGCTCTGATACCATAATTGTAACACCCCATTTTGATAATGGAAATGTCACATGAAATTATGGCGTGTCATCAAAGCATACAAGGAAAAATGTCTAAACATTACTTGACCATAAAAGGAAAATACCGGAATCAAACATCGGTAGTCCAAAAGTAAAGCTCATCACATACAAACATAGTATAGTAAAGGAAAGGACTAAACAATGTCCATAGCAAATGTATCATAAGAAAGGAAATGCATAAAGTAAAAAAGGCTAGACAGCTTCCAGTCCATATGCACGTACTCTTAGTGTCTACGAGCGTCCCTGAGTACGTGCCGTTTTGGGAACATAGAAAAGGAAAACGGCTGAGCAAATACGCTCAGTGCACGGATGTACAATAAAGCATGAATAGGATAAGCATATAACATATAACAGCGGAAGAAACTAAGTCCCGAGTAACCTGGTTAAGTCTTAATAAAACTGGTTTTATAGTTTGAAAAGTCTTATGTTTATCTTGTAAAAACTGTTTGTCATATTTTACCATTAGCCAATATAGGTCATGAAAATCCACCGTGCATGAATACTTGGAGGGGTGACCTCATCATGCAAATTAGAGGGGCTGCCTCTAACTTAATATACTGGTTTTTAGGTAGGAGGGATCAGCTCCTTGTGAAGGATGCAAGGCACACACCACATTCACCATGAAATCCTGACTAAAACATGTAACTAGGATGCACCCATACGCCCCACATGATAAATATAATATAAATGGCCAAAAGCTGAAGGGACGCCACGAGCAATCACTCCGCCATGGTGAAGTCATAACATCAGTGCCTCTAATGTTATGGTTATGGTACCTCCATAACTAGGTGAAACTGGTCATGCATGTATATGGCTATAGGTAATCTTAACTAAACATAAGCAATCAAACACGTAACTTATACTACGGGAAAACAGTTGGCTGCATATGGGGAAATCCTAATAAGGAAAGAATGTCCATACTGAAAGGATGAGAATCCGTACCTTATGTCCAGTTAACGAAGATGATGAACTGAGAGAAATCCTACTTCCGAATCACTTGTGCTACATAAATACATACATGAATAAGTATCTGCTTACTAAATACGTAGCTGGTTTTATGTCATGTCTTAGCTTATTTTATGTGTTCTTACCATGTTTTACTGTTTTTAAGCCTTAAACCGTGTTTATCTTATATTCTGTTTAATCTGATTAAGTATTTCTGGTATTTCATGTGTTATTATACTCACTGTGTAATAATAAGTAACTTTCCAAAAAAAATAGCAGGTTTCCTAGAATAGAAAGTTTCCAAAAATAGAAAGTTTCCAAAAATAGAAAGTTTCCAAGAATAGAAAGTTTCTAAAAATAGAAAGTTACCAATTATAGAAAGTTTCCAAAAATAGAAAGTTTACAAAATAGAAAGTTTCCAAAACTAGAAAATAGATTTACTGCTTAAAATAGATAAATTTCTAAAAATAGAAAGTTTCCATAAATAGATCAGCTGCCTTAATTAAACAAGTTTCCATAAATAGATTAGCTGCCTGAAATGGATAAGTTTCTAAAAATAGAAGGTTTCCATAAATAGATTAGCTGCCTTATTTAATTAAGTTTCTAAAAATAGAAAGTTTCCATAATTAGAAATAAGCTGGTTAAATAAGCTAAGTATATAAGCCTAAGTGTTTTCATGATTATTCTCTAAGTCATATGATATAATGTATAGTTTAATAATTATTTCATGTAATTAAATTAAACTATAGGCTAAAATATTTAATTAAAGTATAACATGTTTTAATTAAATAAAGTTAAATACTTAGGTTAAAACATGTATTATTATTTATATATAATATAACCTAAGTCATGTTAATTAATTAATTATAATCATGGTTTTTAAATAATTAATTAATTATAAGTCTAAAATATAAAAGTACTTAGGTTAATTAATTTCATGATTATTAATAATTAAAATAACCTAAGTCATGTTATTAAATTAATCATGTCATTTATTAATTTAATTTTTTAACATAAGATCATAAAAAAATAAAACTAAACATACACCATGAACCGGATCTAAAATCAAAACCATGAATCGGACATGAAATCGACACCGTACCCCGAACCAAATCAGGGTACCCCGTGTCTTGATGCTGCCGTGGGACCCACACCCACCAACCGAGACCATATGGTCTTGGTGGTGGTCGGATGGCCAAACCGAAACCCCCCTTGGATTCGGTGTAGGCCGCGGCTAAAACAAACACCCCTTAAAACCATACTTTTGATTTAGTTAAACCTTAATTCATGTTAGATCCATGTTTATTTATTAGGTTTTTGTAAAAACATAACATGTTCTTGATTTATTAAAAGATCAAATCAAAAGAAAAGGTTTAAAAAGGATTTATCGAATTCGTGATCAAAAGGACGAAGAACAAACACGATTACCAACTACAATTCCAAGATCCAAGATCAACAACCACCTCCTTGTGGTGTTCTTAGGGTGGCGGCCAAAAAGAGAAGAGAGAGAGGAGGGTTTTAGGTTTTTTTTCTAAAATCTTCTGTAAATGTAAAAAATGAGTAGTGTGAAATTATTTAACCCTTTTTGTAAAATTTTACAAATGGGATTGGCCCATTTGTCCTTGTAGCCGCGGGTAGGGGGCCCCACTTGGATTACCCGTACCTTTTTCCGTGTCTCGATGTTAAGTTACACGTTCGTGATTATTTGTGTTCGCGTTTTAAGTGTTCTCGTTACGTAAATACCGTGATCTAATATAGTTAATTACGCTCGTAATAAATATATATACGTAATTAATAATAGTTCGTGTTTTAATTACGTTTATGATTTCATGATCGCATGTTCGTGATTAATTATTGTTAAATAATTATTACGTGCTCGTGCGTAGTAAATACTTATCGTGTTCTAACACGTACGTAATACGTAAAATCCTAACACGTAATCGTAATCATGCTATATTAGGAAAGTTTAAATCTAGTACGTACGATCTTAAGGGTACTATTCATGGTAAAAGCATGCGGGTTTACATAAATAATTATACTAAAATACCCTAAACTATTGATATATATATCATTAAGTTTCAACATTCCCCCTAATGATATAATCATTTAATCGAGTCTTCTTTACTTGTCTTCACAGCAATGTGGGTTCACTGTCAGTTTCATAGATGAGAAGAGATTCTTCTTGCTTGTCTTTCTTCTTCCATTTGGTGCATTCGTGTGCAAAATGACCTAAGTCACCACATTCATAGCATCTCATTTTCCTTTTGTTTTGTTCTCTTGTAATTTGTTGAAAACTTGTTCCACTTCCTTTTCCATCTTTACTGAAGTTTCTTCCTCGACCATTACCATGATTTTGATTATCTGATCTTGCCATGAGAAGCTTGTCTTGATCATTTGCCTCTTGCGTGTCTGGACTTTTGATTCGTTCTTCATAGGCAGTTAATCTTCCAATGGCTTCTTCAAATGACATTTCATCCATATCTTGATATTGTTCTATAGTTGCCACGATCGGTAAAAACTTCTTTGGAGCAGAGTTGAGTAATTTCCTTACTAGCGACTTATCTTCCAAAGTTTCACCAAGTCCTTTGAACTTGGCATTTATACTACTTAACTTTCCTCCAAAATCACTTACTTTTTCGTTTGGTTTTATCCTTTGAGTCTCTAGTTCACTCCTAAGGGTTTATAGTCGTGCCTTTTGAACAAGATCGGCTACTAAACTCTTGACTTTGATCGAGTCCCATACTTCCTTTGTAGTCGAGTACTGTGCAACTTGCATCAACACATCTTGTGGCAATGTTTGGAAGATACTTGCCTTTGATGTGTTTTCTTTCTTCTCATTTGTTGCTACTCCTTCTTTTGGAACTATCGTTTCCCAAAAGCCATACGCCTTCATTATTGTTTTCATCATCAATGCCCATGTTCTGTAGTTTGTGTCGGTCAGTTTTGGACATTGTAGTGAAACATTTCCTAGTTCTCGAACCGATGTGTTATCGTTCTTGTCGCCTTCTACCATGCTTGTTTGCTTTCTTGCTTACGATTGTTTCTTGCTTACTTTCTTACTTTCATACTTACTTGTTTGAAACGCCTAGGTTTCTCTTACGGGGTGAAATACTAAGATTTCTCATACGTGGTGAAACATTAAGGTTTCTTCTTACGAGATGAAACACTAAGGTTTCTCTTACGGGGCGAAACACTAAGGTTTCTTCTTACGGGGTGAAACACTAAGGTTTCTTCTTACGGGGTGAAACACTAGGGTTTCTTCTTACGGGGTGAAACACTAAGGTTTCTTCTTACGGGTGAAACACTACGGTTTCTCTTACTTTTTTATGAAAACAACTTCACTTTAAAATAATTTAATTCTTTTATAAAATAATTTTGTAAATCTTACTACTTTGAATGCTTTAATCAATCGGGACTTTTACTTGCTAACGAGGAATTTCCTATCTTACTAACAATCGATATGAACAACAAAAAACCGCCACCCTTTTCTAAGTAATAAAATTTAATTATAGAAAAATAAATTACTTATAAAAGGTTTGTTAAAAAAACTTACGGGTTTCTGGATTCTCTGGTGATTGTTGATATAATCGAAAACAACAACCCTCTTTTTATTTTCTTCCTTGTGGATGTCGATTCAAAGGGTAACCCTTAACAGCTGGTTCTTGTTTTCTGGTCGTTAACCACTCCGAAAAAAACAAGCAGCCCCTTTTCTTGTTCTTGCCTTGCTTTTTGAATTCAATTGATCGATACAAAAGTTGCCTTTCTCTGGATTAACCTTGCTCTTGATACCAAATATTGAAATTAAATCAAACTTGCTGATAAAAGAATCACAAGTATATATGAATCTGTTTTTTTTATTGATATATATTGAATGAGTTTTATACAGATTCCTAACCTATTTATACAAGATGAATCGATGCCAAGGAAACATCGTGACTGTTGTAGGCATACCGATTCTATACAAACTAATCGTTGTAAGCCTATGCTACTAACGGTTATACCGTTATCTAATATCCAACCCAGTTACAAACCATTGGGTTGGGTTTTTTTTTACTTTACAGATATTTACATACTAATACATAATCATACCAAAATACCCTAAACTATTGATATATATCATTAAGTTCCAACAATCCAGTTGCATGTAATTTCTTTCTTTTAATATATATGAGTAGTATTATTATTACTATGTCTTTTCTGAGGTTGCTTTTGATGATAGTTAGTGATCATGTTTAGTTGTTTTAATCAAGATTAAATCAATTCTAAGGGTGATTAAATCTAAATGATATAAGCAACATTGGTTTAATTCATGAAGTCCCAAACTATTTTTTAACGCCAATATGTATATAAGAAAGACTAGCAAAAAAATTGTGTTTCTTTCTTGGTAAAAAGAACAAATATAGCATATAGTACAGTTTTCAAGCTAAAACAAGACTTACAAAATGTTACAGACCCATGTTCATATCAAGCACACAATCATTGTTTTAGTGAAATAATTTATGATCACGGGTTCCAGATGACGAATGATTTAATTTAAGCTATACTACACATTTGCTCAATTGATTAGTTGTGTGTGTAATAAACAATGTTTTAAAACCCGGTTTTAAATTGACCCGTTCGAGTCATCGGGTCCAGGTAAACCCGGGTCACCCTAAACCCGGCGGGTCTAGCCGGGTTTTGAAAAAGTGAAAGCCGGGTCAACATGACCTGTTTTTTCAGCCAGAACTGGGTCAACATGTTGACGGCCGGGTCGACCCAGGTTTCAAAAGATTTGTAATAAATATGAGGGGTATTTTTATACCTAAGAAATTAGACAAACCTGAGGTCTTGTGTCATCTATAGACTCTAGGCACCATACACGAGACAAGATCTTTTCCACAAAATCTGAGATTGGGCGACTTTGGCGGCGGTTCTACGTACTGACTAATGGATAAAACCTTGCCTCGTGGATATAAGCCTAACCTTAAGGTCCTTCGCTTCGTTCGATGTTTCCTCATTCCCAATGCTTTATGCGTTGGTATCAGTATCTTAGTCTCCATCTTTGGCCGATGTAGCGATGTTGACCCCCGAGTCAATTTCTGAGATCATACGCGAAAATGTCCCCCTAGTGTTGGGTTTTTAGAACTCTTCTGATGACGCACTTACCGCCGCGGTGTCCTTATTACTTGTGCAATGCTGGATTGGGCTTAAGCCATTATCTATTCGGAAAAACAACACGATGGGACCAGATAAAATTCCTAACAGAAAAACCAGCAGCCAAAACTTGAAGTGTAACAAGTCTTTCAGATCTTTATTGTCAAGGCCGATCATCAATGCTAATAGTAGAAGTCCAGAAAATATGGAAGTGAGCATACCAATCACTGCAGACATAATGAATCCAACGAACTTTTCAAGATGGTTGACGAACACAGAGCTATCCCTCGAATTTTGTTTTCCCAAACCAATCAGAATGGCATATAACGAAGAAGATATAAGTAACCGAAGGAGAATAAAAATAGCCATCCCAGAACGAGGACTACACCTGTACCACAAAATATATATATGCATATAAGCATATAAGCATCAACACAAGCAAAAATAGAAGATACATAAAATAATAAAAATACAAGAGAAAAAATGCAAATATCATACATGTGGTTTGTCCAGTTACCTGTCTTCTTACCGGTCTTCTGAAAGTACGCGGACGAAGTGTCCGTTTTAGTACTTTGACCCTAACTTTTGTTATTCTTTGACCATTAAACTTAGTTGCTACAGGGACTTTTTTGTCCTTTTCATCTCTTTTGTTTTCCCATTCCATCTTTTTTTTCCATTCCATCTCTTTTGTTTTTCCCCAATCTGATCACTAGCAACATAAACCCTAAATCCATATCTTTACAATAATCTTAATAATTTCAATATAATCATAACATGGAGATGGTTAACTACTATTGTGGTAATCTATATCACTGTACTAAATGCTAGGGATTAGTTAGTTCTATAATAGTTTGTTAAAAGTAAGAAAGCCCAAACGTAATAAAAACGTGACAAATGTATATGCATTCGAAGGGCAAAATCTGAAAGCATGTTGTGCAATTTTGGTGAGCCATTTTAATCAGAGTGTTCAACCATCATTTTAGGAATTGTTCTTTTCTCTTTTTGAATTTCATTTGATATTCATCAGTACCATACTACCATGGACAGTCAGATTCAGTACATAGTATTTTTTCCTAGAATTCGAGCATCATATAAGAGATTGCATAAATGGCATCTTAAATTGCATCTCTAAATTTTCTTATTAATCATCAGCTTCTTACCACAATAGCAGTTAACCATCTCCAAGTTATGATACTATTGAAGTTATATGGATTTAAGGTTTATGTTGCTAAAGAACAGATTGAGGAAAAACAAAAGAGATGAAATGGAAATAAAAGAGATGGAATGGAAAAACAAAAGAGATGAAAAGGACAAAAAAGTCCCTATAACAACTAAGGTTAACGGTCAAAGGATAACAAGGGTTAGGGTCAAAGTACTATAACAGGCACTTACTTAAAGACTAGTGAGTCTGCGCGCACTTTCAAAAGACCGATAACTATAATTTGGACAAACCACACGTACGATATTTGCATTTTACTCAAAATACAAATTAGTTTAAACATTTTTCATGCAGCACAACGGTACATTTGACGCGTTCACTTGTTGTTGTTGCTGTTGTTGTTCACTGTTTTAAATACAATATAAAAAATTAATCAATATACGAGAAGAAGGAAACCTGGTAGCAAGATTATTTTGGAAAGGTCTTAATTGTATGTTTCCAGGATCGAATAATGACCAAACAATCATGATGATCATATAAAAACAGACAGGACTTAATTTAGGAAGAACAAGAAAAGATTTAGGGTTTGAACCCTTCCTGGTCAACCACATGAATATTGATATTGAATAATAATTGGCTTGCATTGTGATTTAAAAGATCGTAACTATATATACAAACTGAATCGGTGTCTTCATGAATATACATACCGGTTCTCTAAAAGTAATCGTTGTATCTTATAAACCATTATATAACTGCCAACCTAAACTAGGGTATAGGTATGTTGGCATGCGGCCCAAACCCGTATGTATACAGGCTTCATGGAAGTTCCTTGGCCTGTTCTATTTCTTCCTAATCTTCCTGTGTCAACCTTTTGCAGCCTTAACACAACAAGAATAATAGGTTGTTGTTTATATGTCAAGAATAGATTAGACTAATTCCCAACATTCCCCCTTAATCTAATTAATCTTTGTGTTCTTCTTGTTCCGTGAGATCATATTAAAGGTTGAATCTTCATTGGCAGTATTGATGTAGATGGTGTAATCCCTTGACATTAAAAAATACCGAGTTCTCCATTTTCATCAACTTTGCAACCGTTTTGGGTACATTATGTAACACCCGAGAACTTTTTGTGTTTTAAATAATAATAAATTATATTAGTTAATATTCAAAATTCATTTTTGAGCATTACCAAACTTATTGGATTTTAAAAGGGGACATATTTTACAAAATCTAAAAAATCGCAGAGTCTGCATATCAACACAGTAAAAAAATAAAAATTTTAAACCTTTATATCTAAATGTCACGAGATATTTACAGATCTTACCCTCGAGTTGGTCGTATGTCATTTTATGTGCTAAATTAATGTTGGAAATACGTTTTACGTATTAAGAAGGATCGGTCACTCCAACGATAGTCCATGTAATAGCTCGTAGTTTAGTTAACTTTCTTTATTTAACAAACAAGAACAAGCCTAGCCTACAACATGTGTAGGCCGGCCCAAATGTAAGCCCAAGCCCATGACAAGGGCTTGGGTATATAAACCCTCTCCTTTGATGGAGAGGGTGGTGTGTTCCTCATTTTTACACATAGTAGAAAAGTGTTTTTCTTTCACTTTCTCTCTCTAAGTGTGTGTGTTCTCACCATCTCTCTATCTCTTTCTCTCTCTAAAAACATAAGCAAGATTTACATATCCTACAAATGGTATCAAGAGCCATGGGATGATTGTATTGTTCATGTGTTTGTGTTCTTGATTCATACGCCATTTTTTATCCATTTTCACACGTCCAAATTTTTTTTTTGTGTTTTTGATGGTTTTTTCTTGATACAAATCTTCTACATAGTTGTGGTAGGGATTTGGTATAGTTACTTTGGCTAAAAACACAAAAAATTTGGGTGTTTTGATCATTTTTTGGCTTAAAATCACGAATTGGTTGAGTTTGGTCCGAGAAAAGTGGGAATTATTCCGATCAGGTCATCGGAAAAGGGTTTATAGGACATTCCGATCAGTGTAATCGGAATAGGGTTTAGGGATTCCGATTTTGGGTACATTCCGATCAGGTATTCCGATTAGGTATTCCTATTAGGCATTCCGATTAGGTACATTCCGATTGGTATTCAGATTTGGTATTCCGATCAAGGTATTCCGATTAGGTATTCCGATTAGGCATTCCGATTAAGTACATTCCGATTGGTATTCAGATTTGGTATTCCGATCAAGGTATTCTGATTTGGGAGATTCTGACTGATATTCCGATCACTATTTCGACTGATATTCCGATCACTATTCCGACTGATATTCCGATCACTATTCCGATAACAAAAATTATTCCTTAAAAAATTTCGAACAATCGTGTGTAATTTTGACTTGGAATTTTTGGTTTATTGAGAACATATTTTAGGGGATTTTAACATTGTTTCTCGACTTCAACTCACAACAACAAACACATTTACTTTCTTTTATTGATCGATCAAAGTTTGTAAATCTTAACTTATTGAAATGGAGTACACATCTCTTACATATAAGTCCATCCTCTCGGGTACGGATAATCGTCCACCAATGTTGGTGAAGACTATGTATGAGGAATGGGCTTCCCGAATGGAACTTTATATGTTGAACAAGGAGAATGGACATCTCATTTGGGCATCGGTGCTCAATGGACCATTAGATTATGGTATAGTGACTGAAGGTACAACTACTCGTCCTCGCACAACGGGTGAATTGACTGGAGATATGAAGATTCAAGACAAATGTGATAAGTATGCTACAAACATCATTCTCCAAGCCCTTCCTCCAGATGTCTACAAACTCGTCAGCAAACATAAAGTTGCCAAAGAGTTATGGGATAGAATTCGTGTTCTCATGCAAGGCACCTCGTTAACTAAATAAGAACGAGAGTGTAAGCTTTATGATACTTTTGATAAGTTTGCCTATGTGCCAGGGGAGACTCTCAATGATTACTATCTGAGATTTACCCTATTGTTGAATGAGCTCCATATCTATGGCATGACAATTCCTACCTTTTAATTTAACACCAAGTATTTGAACACTCTTCCTTCAGAATGGAAAAAATACGTGACGGATGTTAAATTGGCTAAGGACTTGCATAACACCAATGTGGATCAACTTCAAGCTTTTCTTCAACAACACGAATGCCATGTGATCGAGGCTCGGTTGTCTACACCTCAAGTTCATGATCCACTTGCAATGTATGCTTCTCAACAAAACATGGCTTATACTTATCAACAACCATCATACTTGCAACAGCCACACCACACATCTATCAGCAACCACAACAACCATCTTATCAACCACCAATGATGCCACAGCAAGAATATCAACAAAGTGTTCATCAACAATCTTTTCAACAGCAACTACCATATCAAACATCACCATCATAAGCCAACACTTCTCCATTGGGCTATACTCCTCAGCAAGGATATTTTCCAATAGAAGCACAACCAGCACAAGCTTTCTACTCTAATGAACTTCCACCAATCCAAGCACCGGTCTTTACTCCAAATGATACGCCAGCTGATGTACTAAACCATCTCACTGCTTACTTGTCAAAACTTGTTGCAACTAGAGGATTTCCACCAACAAACAATCAGCTCCGCACCTCATCGAATCCTCGACAACAAGCCAATGTTCAAGATGGTCAAGTGACGGTGCAACCAATTCAGGGAAGGCAAAATTCATATGGACCTCCTACAAGGACTGGGAACAATCAAGCTGTGAATTCTCAAGCTAGTGGAAATGGGAGTCCTATTAGTCCTAAGAAGGTTGTGACGTGCTACAATTGCCGAGGACAAGGTCATATGGCTAAGGAATGCACTCAGCCGAAAAGGAGGAGGGATGATGCATGGTTTCGTGAGAAGATGTATTTGGTTGATGCTCAGTCTAAGGGGAAGATCTTGGATTCAGAGGAGTTAGCATTTCTTGCAGACCCAGGGGCAGCAGATACTGAAGGCATCGCAGTCGTTTCTACTTCTAATGCAGCTTATCAAGCAGATGATCTTGACTCATATGATTCGGATTGTGATGACATTCACTCTGCCCAAGCTGCTCTCGTTGCTAATCTCTCTCACTACGGTTCTGATGTCATCAGTGAGGTACCAACCACATCTAATAATATTGATGATAACCAACATCAAGTTGGGCATGAAAATGACAACCTCGAACAGCATTCGGGAACTAGTAATTCAAATGATGTGGTACCCAAACCTACACATTTGAGTGAACCTCAACCAAATGCTACGACGGGTATGGAATCTTATGCTCAACATGATTTGGTCATGGTGCCTAAACATATTATTGATCAAATGCATATGACCCTCAGACAATCCGTAGATACGAATTCCACCCTAACTGCTGAGCTTGCGTTGCATAAAGAAAAGGTCAAAGCTTTTGAAATGGTCCCTCAAGCAGAGAAAATAACATGTTCTGAATTTGACCAATTTTGTTTTGAAAAGATTGAACACTTGAAAGAAATAGAATCATTAAAAGCTAATCTTTCCAATGAATTAAAAGCAAAAGAGTCGGTTGTCAATGATTTTCAGAAACTTAAAATGGATTTCGAAACTCTCGAGTCTAAAAAGTTTGAATCGGAAACTAATGCTACCAAACTTCTTAAATTCAAAGAACAACAGCTTTTAAAACAATACGCTTCCACAGAAAAGGTTCATCTTTTAACTAAATCATTTAAAGACTTCGAACTTAAGCGTCTTCAAGATTTACCACCTAATCCCGGTTATGCAAAACAAGCTCAGGAATATATTCCCGGTCTTTATGATATGACCATAATTGGAAAATCGAAAGAAGCACCTTTTGCTCGTAGTACTGAGGAGACACAATCACTTGGGGATGAAACTCATTCTAAAATGCTTTCAAAATTCCATACAATTGATTATGATCAACATAACAAAGATCAATTTTCGAAAAAGACACGCATTCGCTTACAAAAGGAATTAGTAGAATTAACAGTTCTTGTGCCCCAAAGTTTGTCAAATGAAAACCTTCCTAGTACGTCTCCTACACTCGTTAAAAAGGATTTAACGAAGTTAATTCCACCGGTAAGTAAGGCGTCCGTTAACTTAAATACGGTTCACCAACACTTAGCCGATTTTGACAAGGTCATTTTGGTAAGTACGACGGCCACGGCCATAACGGAAGGTGAATGGAACTTTGAGCACACTAGAGCTGCGTTTCGAGATGAAATTGTTCCGTTTGTAAATAATGTTAAAGCTTGTCTTCGTAATATTGATCAATATTTGTTTTTGGAAATAGAAGAAGTTAGACGTGTTTTCAATTAAATGGAAGATGCTTATGAAAACAGTTTACTTGAAATAGAATGGGTTTCACGCCATAATGATCTGCTTCTGAATCAAGTGATGTCTCATGATATAGTTTCTGTCTGTGTGAATACAAGTGTTGATAATGATTCTATTGTGCATAATGTTGAATCTGTGGATACTATGGTAGATAATACTTGTCACGAATCTGACGCTGAATTTTTAAAGCTTCAAGATTCATATTCATCGCTTTCAAAACGTTTTGATGAGATTCTAACACATTGTATTTCGCTTTAATGCAAGCAACAATTTATTCAAGAAATCTTTGAAACGTCATTCGAAGGTGTTAATATCGATGATGCAAATTTTGAAAAGAATTTTCGATTGAATTTACAATCAAAACAGCGTCAGCCAAGTGACAAAGTTGCTACATCTTTGCCGATGGAAATAGAGAAATCTAAGGAGCTTAACTGTGTGAACGTACTTGAGGCCGCTGAGAATTTTAAACTTGATCTAGATAATCGAGTTTCCAAGATTTTGTCCAAAGCTGATAACTTAAAACAGAAAAATACACGACTTTTCGACTCAGTAAAGCCCGCATGTGTTGATACCACTGCACATAATCAATCATTGATTGAACAATTGAATCGAAAATCGGTGGAAATATCTGATTTGAGGGAACAAATTTGTGATAAGAATCTGGTCTTGGCTGAGTTAAAGGAAACACTTCGTACTCTAAAAGGTAAGAATGTTGTGGATAACGCAGCCACTATCTCAGCATCGTCCTCTAGTGCAATCAAAAGAACCCTTATAGCCGTCACACCACTTAACAAGGGCCCTAGGACTAAACCATCTCAAACTTTGGTCACTAAAGATAAGGCGGAATCAAAACTAGCTTCTAATATTCCCGTGTTGCCTTCTACAGGAGTAAGCACCACTACTAAGGCTCAAAGATCTAAACTTAAGAGAAACAAGAAGAATGATAGGATCTTGCCCCCATCTAGTAGTCAAGTGAAGAAGAAAGTAGAAGCCCATCATAGGAATGTTATTTCTGTTTTGAATACAAAGAATCATGTAGCTAAACCTAAAGGCTCTGCGGTTGTGCAGCGTTCTAAGCCTAGTGTGAATTCTAATTTGAAATGTTGGAATTGCAATGAATGTATGTTTTCTAGTCGTCATGATTCTTGTCTTATTGACCATGTGAATGAGATGTATGCCCGGAAAAATGGATTAGCATGGAAACCGACTGGGAAAGTGTTAACCCAAGTTGGTTGGATGTGGCGCCCCACTGGTAGAACTTTCACTATAGTAGGAAATACGTGCCCTTTGACTAGGATCACTCCCACTAAAGCGAAGAAAGCGTGCCCTTTAACTAGGAGTACCAAGGCTACCAAAACACAAGCATGTCCTTTAACTAGGAACACCAACACTAATGTAGGAACAAAGTGCCCTTTAAATAGGTCTACTCCCACTGTAGTGCCCGCGAATAATCCAAAACCTAAGAAAGTTGGAACAGTAAAACCTGTTAGTGCTACAACTCACATTAGAAAACGCAGGAAAACTAAGGGTCAAACAAATGTTAGCAATTCTGATAATCATATATCTGTATCTGCTAACACTCAAGAACCAATAGTTTCCAATGCATTGTCTACTGTTGTTATTGAAAACAGGTGGTCCAAATTGTTCTCTGGTATTTGGACTCTGGTTGCTCCAAGCATATGACCGGAGATCGCTCTCAGCTTAAAAATTTCGTCAGCAAGTTTCTTGGTACGGTTCGATTTGAAAATGATCATATTGCAAAGATAATGGGTTACGGTGAATATCATATTGGGAATGTTATAATTTCAAGAGTGTATTATGTGGAAGGTCTCGGTCACAACTTATTTTCTGTGGGACAATTTTGTGATGCAAACCTAGAAGTTGCTTTTCGAGAGCATACCTGCTTCATTCGTAATTTGGAAGGGGTTGATTTATTGAAAGGTACTCGAGGGAATAATTTGTATACTTTGTCTCTACAAGACATGATGGCCGCTTCTCCCATATGTCTTCTCTCCAAAGCATCGAAGACTAAGTCATGGTTATGGCATCGACGGTTATCTCATCTTAACTTTGACGCTATTAATCATTTGGCGAAAAACGAACTTGTTCGTGGTCTTCCTAAACTTTCATTTCACAAGGATCATTTGTGTTCCGCGTGTACAATGGGGAAAAGCACTAAGAAGTCTTACAAACCCAAGACTGAAGACACCAACCAAGAGAAACTTTATCTGTTGCATATGGATCTTTGTGGGCCAATGCGTGTTGAAAGTCTTAGTGGCAAAAAGTACATCCTCGTCA
Source organism: Glebionis coronaria (assembly GCA_025667525.1). Classification (NCBI taxonomy): domain Eukaryota; kingdom Viridiplantae; phylum Streptophyta; class Magnoliopsida; order Asterales; family Asteraceae; genus Glebionis; species Glebionis coronaria. Next base: position 622,052,292 of record CM046875.1, on the reverse strand, counting down.
TTGTCGATGATTACTCTCGGTTTACATGTGTGAAATTTCTTAAAGCAAAAAATGAGGCACCTAAATTCATCATCGGATTTCTCAAGATGATTCAAGTGCGTCTCAACACTACTGTCCGACGCATTCGTACAGATAATGGAACCGAATTTGTGAATCAAATCTTGCGTGATTATTATGAAGAAGTTGGCATCTCTCATGAAACATCTGTTGCACGCACTCCACAACAAAACGGTGTCGTTGAAAGGCGAAATCGCACACTTATGGAAGCTGCTCGAACGATGTTAATTTACGCAAAGGCTCCATTGTTCTTATGGGCAGAAGCAGTATCTACAGTAGTGTACACCCAAAACCGGTCACTAATTCGTAAACGCCATGGTAAAACACCTTATGAGCTTCTCTATGGAAAAGTACCAGATTTATCATATCTTCATGTATTTGGTTCTCTTTGCTATCCAAATAATGATGGTGACAATTTGGGAAAACTTCAACCAAAGGTTGATATTGGTATTTTCATTGGTTACGCACCCGCAAAGAAGGCATACCGAATCTACAACCGTAACTCTCGCAAGATCCTCGAAACTATGAATGTTGATTTTGATGAGCTGACAGCTATGGCTTCTGAGCAAAGCAGCTCTGAACCCGCACTTCATGAAATGGGACCCAGTAACATTAGTTCTGGTCTTGTCCCAAACAACCCTACTTCATCATCATTCACACCACCTTCTAGGAATGAATGGGATACGTTGTTTCATCCGTTCTTTGATGAATTCTTTACTCCTCCCAGTATTGTTGCTCCAGAACCTGAGGTAATAGCTCGGGTAACCGAAGTTATCACTCCAGCAACCGAAGCGCAATCAGACACATCTGCACCTACAATTGGTCAAGATATACCCTCAACAAGTAATTCTCAACCAACACATGTTCCAACTACCCATGTCATGCCTGTTGATGATGAAGAGGACGATGATGATCACGATTTGGAATTCGCTCAAATGCGTGAACTTCCATTCTTTGGTGTACCAATTCCTGACCCTAATCAAGCCGGGTCGTCCACCTCAGAGGAAGCTCCACCTACGGTTTACTCCAATCAACGGATTCGTGAACATGACAGCAAGTGGACAAAGGATCATTCTATAGATTATATTATTGGTGACCCTAATCGTCCGGTATCCACACGAAGTCAGTTACAAGAAAGTGCAATGTTTTGTCACTTTGATGCTTTTCTCACTGAAGTTGAACCTAAGACATGGCAAGAAGCTTTTACTCAATCCTGTTGGATAGAAGCTATGCAAGAAGAACTTAATGAGTTTATACGTCTTGAAGTATGGGAACTTGTCCCATGCCCGGATCAAGTGCAGTTACTCACTTTGAAATGGGTTTACAAGGTGAAACTCGACGAGTTAGGTGGAATATTGAAGAACAAAGCTAGACTAGTAGCTCGTGGATACAAGCAATTATTGGGCATCGACTTTATGAATCCTTTGCACCTGTTTCCCGTTTGGAAGCTATTCGACTATTCCTCGCTTATGCAGCCCATATGAATATGATTGTCTATCAGATGGATGTGAAGACGGCATTTCTTAATGGTGAACTCAAGGAAGAGGTCTATGTTCAACAACCGGATGGTTTTGTGAATCCTAATTATCCTAATCATGTGTACAAGCTTAAGAAGGCTCTCTATGGGTTGAAGCAAGCTCCTCGCGCATGGTATGATCTATTGTCACAATTCCTCATTACACAAGGCTTCGCAAAAGGCAAGGTGGATCCTACGCTGTTCATTCAGAAACGAGGTAAAGATATGATTATGGTACAAATATATGTTGATGATATTATATTTGCAGCCTCGACCCAAACCTTATCGGATAAGTTTGGGACACTCATGTATTCCAAATTTAAGATGTCAATGATGGGCAAGGTATCATTCTTCTTAGGCCTTCAGATATCTCAGAGTCCCAGAGGCATCTTTATCAATCAGTCCAAGTATGCCCTTGAATCACTTAAGAAGTACAAGATGGAATCTTGCGACCCCGTGGACACTCCAATGGTGGAACGAACTAAGCTTGATGCAGATCCACATGGAGTTTCCGTTGATCCAACACTGTATCGTGGAATGATTGGTACTCTTCTGTATATCACAGCCAGTCGACCTGATCTTCAGTTTGCTATATGTATGTGTGCCAGGTATCAAACTAGGCCTACTGATTTACACTTAGATACTATTAAAAGGATCTTTCGATATCTTAAAGGAACCATTAATCGGGGACTTTGGTTCGAAGGACTCTTCTATTGCACTAATGGCATATGCAGATGCGGATCACGCGGGTTGTCAAGATACAAGGCATAGCACGAGTGGAACTTTGCAACTACTAGGAGATCGACTAATCAGTTGGGCATCGAAAAGGCAGAAAAGCGCTGCAATTTCAAGTACGGAAGCAGAATACATAGCTATGTCCGGTTGTTGTGCTCAAATTCTCTGGATGAGATCACAATTAACCGACTATGGTCTAGGTTTCAACAAAATTCCGATGTACTGCGACAACAAGAGTGCAATTGCCTTATGCTGCAACAATGTTCAATTCTCCCGGTCGAAGCATATTGACATTCGCTACCATTTCATCAAGGAGCAAGTGGAAAATGGAGTAATAGAGCTTTACTTTGTCCGATCTGAGTATCAATTGGCGGATATTTTCACGAAGGCTTTAGATCGCGCTCGAATTGAATTTTTGGCCGACAAGCTAGGAATGAGAACTTTCTCGCCTGAGACTCTAAAGGAACTGGCAGATGAAGCGAAAGAATAGTGGTGGTAAAACTATTCTCCGTATCCTTGGTGATCATTTGTATATATTGTTTATATTTTTATCCACAAAAGCAAAATACAAAAATATAAAACCATATAAAAACCATAAAAATTGAAAAATCTAGAAAAATCCAAAAATATTTTTACTTTACTTTTCAAAGGCATGTCTTTTGGTACGATAATATTTACGGCCTTAGAAATGTTGATTAATATTGACACGGCGTCATAAATAGAGTTCGTACAAAAGTTGTAAATATTTCATAAAACATGCCTAAATGGCTTGTAGTTATTTCAGACTGCAACCCGGTTTTCATATTAAAGTCAAGTATTTCTTATGAAAGCTTTGGCTCACAACGGGAATTAATGTTCTCGGGCAAGGTTTAATTTAAAACCTTGTAAGGGATCAAGTTTACTTTATAACTTGGTCTAACACAAATCTATGTACGCCTCAGTGCATTTATTTGTTAAAACAAGAGAAGTCTTGTTTTTATGAAGCTATCATCTCTACAACCATGCTATCTACAATTGGTATCTACATCCTCGACGATGCGACTACTCAACCGACGACTACAGCTCTTTCAATAGAACACGGGTCAGCAATTGAGGGGGAGCAATTGTCAAGCATTCAGAATCTTCGATGCCAAAAGTGCCAAGTTCACAAGTTGGTGTCAAGACAACAATACCAATCGTACACGTGGTGTCGAGAGATGACTTCAGACGTGACGAGGCGACCAACATATGCTGACAAGAACCATTTGATCTTATCATATGATGTTCTCATCTATCAGGTCCAACCTTGTCAATTCTTTTTTAATATGGTGAATATGTGATCATATTACAAATCGGTATCATATCTCATGCGTTTGATATCATGAAGATAAAACGGACTTGCATTTTTCTTCCCAAAACCTTTGTTAAAACTTCATTAAATCAATTGATATTAAAAACATCGATTGGGTTAATATTTTTAATATGGGGGAGAAAATGTGATTTAATATGGGATATTATCACAAATGGTTTGACTTAATGTGCTGGCTCATCCCGACATGTGCGAAATGTTGTCGAATATCGTGGCATAGGTTAAGGGGGAGCAAAACGGATTTGCATATCAAAATGGATTTTCATGGTGACATATACTTACCCGAAACCCATTTATTTCACGACGATTAAGATTGTGGTGACATAAGGATGGTAGGATAGGTTACGTCCTATGATTCTTCCAGAACCTGAGGAATCTTCCCAAGGACATTCCATAGCTAGAAATAGTAGTCCTTAGGAAAGTTGGAGAAAGATTGTGAACGTAGCTGAATGCCGACCAAGTACTTAAGTTAGCACTGGAACAATCACAACAAGGTGCTAGTTATGACGTATTGGTAAGCATTGAAGGGGTTGAAGAATGAAAAAGAATTGTAAAGATAAAGGGTGTAAAGAAAGAAGCCCTCCTTACAACTTTAGGCAGAAACCGGGTCAACACATATGCTATTGAGATCATTTTAATGATTCTCGAAATTGAAGACAGACATCATGGACCCAGTGATGTAATGCACAACCCATCCCAGCTAACTCAGATATCTCTCAAAAGGTATTTGTTTTAATCACACGGAGACAACGCATTATCTATTGATTTATTCACTCCGAATAAATTGGTATTGAAAAGGTGGCACTCCTCTCCAGCCTCCGATCACTAAAATTCAAAATGCACGATTGAGTCTAGAGCCATTTGAGATCATCAAATATCTCATTAGGACACACTTTCATATTTCCTTGCTTCTTCATACACTGTGAAAAGTAAGAAAGATTTTAAGAGTCCTACGCAAAATCTTCATGATCTTGCCTGAACATCCGAGTAATACGAAAGTATTTACAATGAAGATGGAAATCCTTCTTGAGCGAATATCAAAAAGCTCATGGTAGGTGACTTGTGCGATTCTTTATGAATCAAACTTGTGATAACTGGAAAGCAACAGCTGTTTAATTTTTAACTGAATTTAAACACGTTCCAGGCCTCTACGCAATATCTTAGTGATCTTGCTAGAACACTCAGAGTGATACCTTAGTGTTCACAGTGATGAGTGGAAATCCTTCTAGTGTTAACCTTAAACAGCACTTGGTAGGTAACTTGCAAGATTCTATACGAATCAAGCTCGTGACAACTAGAAAGCAACGATGGTGCAGTTCTTAATTGAATTTCACTTGTTCCAGGAACATGAATTGACAGCTTCAAATCATGCGGATATTATTATCCAAATGATTCAAACTTTATGTTCGCAGTCAGCTTTGGACGGTCGAATAAAGAGAACGGGTTTACCCGCGAAATCCTGTCAGGAAGTTACTTAAGTGAAACTATCCGTCACGGGTACGATATCTAATATCGTCCAACGGTCTTCACCGACCGGAGGTAAAATGCTACCGATTTAGAATGAAATGTTCAAAGCCATTTCGTTCGTGTCTACTTATGTTGCGGCATTTGAAGACGGTAGCGTTGCGGAATCCAAGAAGAATTCGTCCCCGCATGCTTATACTTTATGCACTTAATATCTCATTTAATTCAAGAAAGCCTAAAAGTTAAGTCTTCCGCTGTATCAAACTCTGAAGCTTTCAAGAATTACTAAGGTATAAGTATGTGGGACGTGAGGTCATGAAGAGGCGAAGATCACAAGTGATGGATGTACGAGATCAAGGCAAGAGATTAATGCTCAAGATTGATATCACAGATCACATCAGCATGTTCACCAGAAAAGAAAAAGAAAAAGAAAGACGAAGACTACGAGCTCAAGACAAGCATAGTATGCTAGGTTCATTTCATTATTGTAACTCGGGTAACACCCTTTTTTGGAGTGACCTCCCTTAGGGGGAGATTGTTGGAAATACGTTTTACGTATTAAGAAGGATCTGTCACTCCAACGATAGTCCATGTAATAGCTCGTAGTTTAGTTAACTTTCTTTATTTAACAAACAAGAACAAGCCTAGCCTACAACATGTGTAGGCCGGCCCAAATGAAAGCCCAAGCCCATGACAAGGGCTTGGGTATATAAACCCTCTCCTTTGATGGAGAGGGTGGTGTGTTCCTCATTTTTACACATAGTAGAAAAGTGTTTTTCTTTCACTTTCTCTCTCTAAGTGTGTGTGTTCTCACTATCTCTCTATCTCTTTCTCTCTCTAAAAACATAAGCAAGATTTACATATCCTACAATTAATTTAGTTGCAGACTGCGCTCAATCAATGCCGATATGAACACTGCATGTGCTAAATTTGACCTCGTGCCCTCACGAGCTATACCCGTTGCCATTTAATTATTTGCTTAAGCTATATGACTTATGTGTCGTGTGCTTTACATAAAATATGATATAAAATGTTAGAGTAACGCACGAACCCCTGATGGAATAATTTCTCATTATACTCGATATCGTTTTCACGACACGACTACCTAGTGCACGACTTCTATTCCCGCTATCTACAAAATTGGTTATATGCCACCTTTGGTCCAACTTCCTACATTGTTCAATTTACAATTGATAACTACATATCTCAAACAAACTATTAAGATTCCCTACTTGTTTTGTTTTTCCCGCCTACACCTCTTAACTGATTTCAAATACTTCAAATATTTTAGTAAACCAAATGTAAGCTACTACCATGTTACCATCACACTGCTACCAAGTACCTTCTATGCTCAAATTCTATTTGGCGGTCATTTTGGTCCCTTATTCTCTCACAAATTGCACCTGTTTACCTAGCTAAGGACTTTCTCTCACACTCACTTACATAACACACACTAAGCATAAACACATGCATACTCCTTTCCCCTCTCTCATTTTCGGATCAGTCTTAACCACCAAAATCCATTCTTAAACCTTCAGCATCCATGTTCACATACCTCAATCTCCATTCCTACAACAAATATTTCTTTTAAAAACCTATACTAATACATCTACTTACAAAGCCTAATCTATCGATCATCATTTATTTTGGGCTACATTGCTCGAAGAGTTCAAGGACGCGAAGTGAATACGTTTCGCGGCGCGAGTCTTCTAGTTCGAGTGGGTGATAGTTTGTTGTCGCGAAGGGGGTTCATCGTTTCGGCGCAAGTCACTGGTTCGAGGGTTATTGTTGCGAGTCTTGAAGTGAGTACAGTACGGTCTTGACGAGGTTACTTTGTTCGAGTGTTAGGTTATTACGGTTCGAGAGGTTTAAGGTCACGTTTTGGTTTCAAGCATTGTTATTGTAGCTGAGAACTCGTCGAGGTTAACCCGTACACCTTCTTGTCTCATTTTCTTTGGTGTTGTCATGCGTTCATGTCTCACCGTTACCACCTTTTTCGGAAACCCAACTTTTAAGATATATATATATATATATATATATATATATATATATATATATATATATATATATATATATATATATATATATATATATATATATATATATATATATATATATATATATATATATATATATATATATATATATATATATATATATATATATATATATATATATATATATATATATATATATATATATATATATATATATATATATATATATACTAGCCGGGTACCCACGCAATGCGGCGACGGGTACCCGATAACTAATTTCATGGCGAACAATTTTTTTTTCATAACCTTTGTTTATATGATTTTATTTTTATTAGTTGTGACAAAGTAATATCAAAATATGTAACAAATTTACCTCGAAGTATGGTGGATATTTCGGAGATAAGTAAAGTAAACTTGAAACAATATTGTTCATGATGTCTTCATCTTTAACTTCAACGACATTCGGATCACTTTTGCATTGCTATCTGAATTCATCGTATTAACAAAGTGATATGGAAGCGAACATTTGATACAATTTGTTTATCTTTGTAATTATTAATTGCACGATATTTACTCTTTTGTGGCGACGATCATTAGTAAAGTTTCATTTTTATCAAAGTTTTAGTAGCTCGATATTTGATGTAGTTGCAAGATTGCAACAATGTTAGCAACAACTTTGGCAACTATGACTATATTAAGTTATGCATTTTATTAATAATTAACCACGCCACAATAAAAGTTAAAGTAGCTGTTTATATTTTCAGTTTGGTGGTGAGACAAACAGGCTTTTGTTGTCCATTTTTTATAATTATATAGTACTACATATAATCAAACGAATTTCAGTCTAAACTTTAAAACCTTATAACCATAAAAATAATATCAGCCCAATTATATCTTGTAAATGTAACTTCAAAAATCAGCCCAACCTGATTAATATAACCCAAGTAATATAACATCTCAAACCCTAATTTGTCAATCACAAAATTTGTGTGACTTTAATGTAGGCCTACACATTTCTATTCTCAAACCAAACACACTACATTAATTTATCTTGTCTATTAGATTCGTGTAAAACCACAAAATCGTCATCAAAACACCAACAATCACTTTCGGTTCGATATCATGCACTAATAGCTGCAACAAAATCGATACCGGTTTAGAGAAAAGGGTCTTTGTTGTGGTTATGTCGGATTTAAGTGGTGGTGGTGAACGGGGATGATACGATGGGGTGGCTACTTGCTTATTTTTGGTTTAGGGAGGGTCTTGTTAAATGGCTTGGATGTGTTTTTGTGTTGTGTGAGTTTTTATATCCCGAACTACCATCGAAACCACAAGATCTACCACCGATATGACATATAACTGAAATCATAAAAAATAACAGTTTCAGTGGCGACAAATGATGATGTGGTGGCGGCACAGAGGATCTGATGATGGTGGTGAGGATATTGTTGTAGTAGTAGAAGGTTCCCTAGTAGTGGTAGAGTTTTCATCTTGTCGGAGTTCATTTGGTGGGCATTGGTCTCGGTCGTCGTGTGGTCGGGTGGTGGTGCGGGTTTTGGGATGTATGCTTGGTGCAGAGGTTATGAGTTCGGGTAGTGGTCTCGTAACAGTGGTTGTTGTAACAACTTGTTGCGTGCTATAATTCTGAGAACGAAGACTGTAGGTATATATATGTAGTGTGATAGGAGGTTATAACTCTATATTTAATTTTCATTGATGCTACTGTTACTTTTTTTTTCTTTTATTACACCTTTATTGAGTTGTTACAAAATTTTCAATTGTTTTATTTTTTACTCTGTATTTAATTTTCATTGATGCTAGTATTACTTTTTTTTCTTTTATTACATATTTATTGAGTTGTTACAAATTTTTCAATTGTTTCATTTGTTACAAATTATTGAGATGTTACAATTTCATATTGTATTATTTCTTAATAAGGAAATGTTCAAGGCTAAAATTTTAAGACTACTATTTTTAGAAAATGGTCTAAATGTTTTATAAGGTATTAAGATGGGCTGTAAATCTTTAAAACGTTGTCTTTGTAAAGTTCCTAAAACTGTCTAACCACACGCCTTGCGTGAGTTTTACGTCGAGTCTAAGATCATGCTTTAAAAACCCACGAGTGTATGTTGTTTGGCGAGTGTCGGGCTTAATGGGTACGTGTCAAACCGAGTTTTAAGATGTAATGAGCTATAGCAAACGCGAGTTGTGACTTAGTCGAGAGTTTTAAGGGTTTTTATGAGGTTGTGAGAGTTTTGTAAGCATTTTGTGAAGCTTTGTGGGTCGTTTGTGCTAGTGTTAGCGAGAGTTTTGACGAGAGTTTTGTGGCGAGGGGTCGTCGAGCCAAAACTTCTTCTATAAATGGTGTCGTAGTCTCTGCTTTTGGTTTATCGAGAGGTTGTGAGTTCCTGTTAAAAGTTGCCGAAAGTATTGGTTTTTGCTACTGTTTTTATAACCGAGAGTGATGGGAAAATGTTTTTATGAAGCATTGTTTCTGTGTGGGTGAGTGGGTCTATGCGTGGGTTTCGTGACGAGGTTCATATGAACTATGAGAACAAGTAGTCGAGTTAAAAGCTGGTTTTACAAATGGTGTCGTTGTGATTTCCGTTGCTACTATTTTTATACCGAGAGCAAAAATGGTTTTGAGTTGCTTGTTAAAGAGAGAAGAAAGAGTATAACATATATAGGTGAGTGAGAAAGATTGGAAAGTGTAATGGAAACGTTTTGTTGCTACTGTGATGTTCATGTTTTAACGAGGGAAGGAGAGAGCAATGAAGGTTTTGGGAGAGGTTATACATATTCAGTTTACATGAGAAAGAGTGGAAATGAGTAACATAATTATATACTATATGCATATTCAGTTTACATGAGGTTATACATATTCAGTTTACACTCGTGACATCTCTCGAATAGATTGATGGATTTGATTGGCTATTTGGCTTTACTTAATTTTATCAGTAAAAAATATAGCAAGTGGAGATTATGAAATAGAATATTACTATAATATTAAAATATAATAAGTGGATTTGCAATAAATTTGTGACGTTTTTTTTGTAACATTTATATTCAGTAGCCTTTTACAAGTTTAAATTTAAAATTGTAAATATGTTTTTCATATAGCAAATCAAAACACTTTGTGAATATTTATATGTTTAAAAAAATTATCACTTTCTTTAGTTAGTATTACTTTTGATCCGAAATTATAATTTATATTTTGAGTTGTTTTAAATTAATTGTGAATTTTTAAAAGTAGGTACAAAATTTAAAAAGTAAACTGTAAAATATATTCATGTGGTATAAACTTTTTTAGACAATAATCTCTGACGGAAAGTATTGGACAGAAAGTATTGGAGAATGGACACTATACACCACCCGTTAGGCAAACGTTTGTCACAATACATTCTCAGGACTAACGATGCAAATATTTTTCGTTTTCTTGTCATGAGGGATGTATTTTGCAAAAAAAATATTTCACTTTTTCCGAAAAAGAAAATTTTGTTTTTTCCGAAAAAAAAAGTTTAATTTTTTCTTAAAATTCTTTTAATTTTTTCCAGAAAGAAATTCTTTTTAATTTTTTTCCAAATTTTTAAAAAAAAAAATAATAAGTTTAGCTTACTTTTAGGAAAAGTTTAAAATAAATAAACATATCATTTTTCTAATATATTTATGTTTTTCTTCGATTTTAAAAGAAAGTAAAAATGACTAAATAATTGAACTTCAAAAAGTAAAAAGTAAATAAATGTTTTAAAACATTTTTAAATAACTAAACATTTTTCTTTAAAAAAAATGTTTAAAAGATTTACATTTGTTTACTTTTTTGAAAGAATATAAATCTATTTAAACAGTAATATTAATACGTAATAATACTTTTTTTTATGTAAAAATACATGCATAATTATTAGTTATCATAATATAACAATTATAAAACATAAAACACGAGAAAATTATCAAATATTTGTATATTAGGCTAAAATAATAAAATAAATTTGATTTATTTATGAATCTTACGTGCGCGAAACTTATTTATTTATCTACCTAATCTAATAAAAAAGAGTTTTAAATCATGAATTGAACAATAATTTTATTTTAAGGCTATGTTTGTCAAAACTAGTTGTAAGTTATTTGCTAAAACGCTGTTAATTTTAATAAATATGAAAAACATAAATGACAAAATGCACGCAAATAGTAAAATAAATTGTACAATACATATTATATCTGACATAGTATTACACTATTACATAAGACTTGTAATAATAAAATGTCTTAATTGTAATACGGAAGATAAAATAATTGTCTAGTTGATAATGTACAGTATATATTAAAGTAGTGATGTGACAGTGATGGGTTTATAGAAGGAAGGTCAAGTGTGTAAATAGCAAGGCCCGTATTATAATTAAGACATTTTACAATTAAGAAGGTCAAGTGTGTAAATACAATTAAGACCTTCTTCCTATAAATCCATCACTGTCACATCACTACTTTAATATATACTGTACATTATCAACTAGACAATTATTTTATCTTCCGTATTACAATTAAGACATTTTATTATTACAAGTCTTATGTAATAGTGTAATACTATGTCAGATATAATATGTATTGTACAATTTATTTTACTATTTGCGTGCATTTTGTCATTTATGTTTTTCATATTTATTAAAATTAACAGCGTTTTAGCAAATAACTTACAACTAGTTTTAACAAACATAGCCTTAAAATAAAATTATTGTTCAATTCATGATTTAAAACTCTTTTTTATTAGATTAGGTAGATAAATAAATAAGTTTCGCGCACGTAAGATTCATAAATAAATCAAATTTATTTTATTATTTTAGCCTAATATACAAATATTTGATAATTTTCTCGTGTTTTATGTTTTATAATTGTTATATTATGATAACTAATAATTATGCATGTATTTTTACATAAAAAAAAGTATTATTACGTATTAATATTACTGTTTAAATAGATTTATATTCTTTCAAAAAAGTAAACAAATGTAAATTTTTTAAACATTTTTTTAAAGAAAAATGTTTAGTTATTTAAAAATGTTTTGTTAGAAATACGTTTTAACGTATATTAGAAGTATCGGTCACTCCACAATAATATTCATGTTGTAATAGCTCGTAGTTAGATAATAGTTGTTAGTTGCTTATTAACTTAAGTAAGAACCGGTCCATGGGCTTGTCATGGACCGGCCTAATAAGTGTGAAAACACTTATCCTTTTACCACTTATTTCCAATAATAACAAGACCAAAACGTGTGATTTATGTCGTAAAAGTCGGAATTATGCGTGGTTTGTGTTTTTATTGTGTTTTAGGACCAAAAGATGAAAAAGGAAGAAAACACGGGCTTTCACGGGCTTTTATCGAAGAAAACGGGAAAAGACGAAGTCAAAAGATCAAGAGTGCTTAAAGAACGGATGTCCAAGACCTATTCTGGAGATTTATCGAAGAGCAAGTCTAAAGACGGAAGTTTAATGAAGTCGAAGAACTTAAGTCTAATAGAAGAAGAAAATTAAAAGACAAGTTCAAATCCCGAGACTAAAAAGACGAAGAATTAAAGTCGAGTCGAGAAGAAAAAAAGAAAGAAGAAAGCACCACACATGCCTCCCACTTCCCTATAAATACCCTCCTAATCACATTAGGAGGGGGTTAGCTAGTTTTTATTTTCTTTAGTTTCTTTCTAATTTTTAGAGAGAGAAAGTCTTAAACTTTCTCTCACTAGTTCATCTTTTTCTTTTAATCTTTCAAGATTAAACACTTTTTTGTATTGCTTATTTCATTAATCAAAGTTCTAGTTTAAGCTTTTGATCCTTATTCTCATTCTTCATTTCTTGATTTATTCACTTTTGATCCGAATATCATACTTCATTCGTATGATTTTATGATTTCGTGGTTAAAGGGTTGATCTTTTAGTTTTACACACAAGCTCTTTCGTCTAAACCATAAGTTCGTAATGCTTATTGTCTTATTCGAATCATAGCTTATTGATTTTCGGATTTCTTCAAGGTTTTTAATAGTTTAAAGTTCATTTCATAAAGTTCTTGATTTTAAGTTTTGAAAAGTCATCGAATTTGAGCTTTTTGGGATTGTTTGAGATTCGTTTGGATTTGCTTATTGCGTTTGCTTATTGAGATTCACACTTGCCACGAATTTTGGAATCTGTTGCCTTTCATCGCAAAACTAGGGTTTTGTACTCATTCCGACGGTTACTCCACATTCCGATAGCCTTTGTTTTTGATCGCAATAACCCATTAGGGTTTTACTTTGCGATCAGTTGGTTAACCCCCTTATTCCGATCTGGGTTGCGATCGCACATTGCGATCGCGTATTCCGACGGGTCTTAAGGACTTGGTTAAGACGAAGTGCTGCCCGTTTTTCGATAAAGTCATTGCGATAGCATCATTCCGATAGATAGACATTGCGACAGTAGCCCTTTACATCATTCCGATCTGGATCATTGCGATAGTGGCTTTCCGATAGATGGTCATTGCGATAGAATTGATCTTGACTATTCCGATGGTTAATTTTAGTTATATTCCGATGGTTGCTGTTTGGTGTATTCCGATGAACATGAATTGTTTTCTTACAATTGATTAAGTTTTTAAGTTTTTAAGTTTTTCAAAGCTTTAATTTACTCAACGACACTTTAATTATTTGCTAGTAGTTTAAAACAAACAAACCAAACCATTCTCTTGATTCACCAAAAGACGATTGAGTCGCACTTAAGACCGGTTTTCAATTCGAAAAGATTCGGAACTATAACGAACTTGAACTTTGATACTTTTGGTTGTAAAATCACAAGTATTAAATGGCGCCGCTGCCGGCTCTTTTCGTTAAGATAAACGGTTTCTAGTGAGAGACGCATTGAATTTTGGGATCCGTTCTTTGAACGTTATTTTCATTGCTATAAAAAAATTTCAAAAAATCCATAAAAATTATAAAACTCTTCAAAAATACAAAAACATTAAAAAACCTATATAACCCAAAAAGATTATATAGATATTCCTTGTGTATATTTTTCTTCTGCAGGTGCATGCGTACTAGATCTACAAACTATTCTGAGCCCGAGAATCTTGAAGATTTAGATATGGCTGGTGTTAACAACAACAATAATCACCCACCTCAAAATAATTTGAATAACAACCACAACAATAACAACAACAACAATGTCCTTCAACCTGATTTACGAACCATGGAGGAATTGTGCCAACCCACCATGAACGGACGCGGAGGCCCGATTGCGCCAATGCACGTCACGGCTCAGGAGTTTTCGTTGAAGCATCATATGATACAACAAGTGCAAACGAATCCGTTTCGTGGAATTCCGGACGATGATGCCAACAAACACCTCGACAAATTCATTACCATTACCCAAAGCATGAAATGCCCCGGTGTTTCTATGGATGACCTTCGCCTTCAACTTTTTCCACACTCGCTTTCTCACCATGCCGAAAAATGGTTTGACCGTCTTCCTAAGAATTCTATTCATACGTGGAACGACATGACTCAACGCTTTTTATCGCGCTACTTTCCCCCATCCATGGTTACTAGCCTTCGTAACCAAATCAGTGGATTTATGCAAGAGAATGATGAATCGCTTTTCGATGCTTGGGAACGTTACAATGATTTAATCGACCGCTGTCCTAATCACAATATGCTCCCCGTCACTCTCATTGACACCTTCTACAACGGTCTCACCTTTCGTGATCGTGACACGATCAATGCCGCCGCCGGTGGTACTTTTATGAAAAGGAGACCGGAGGAGTGCCGAGAGTTGATCGAAAACATGACTACTCACCACAAGAATTGGGATTCATCCGCATCCTCAAGATCTAACTCGAGAGTCAATGTTTCTTCTACTTCCTCCAATCCTGAAATGTCTGAAATTTCTCGCCAACTCGCTGAAATGAACAAGAATTTCATGGCCATGGCCACAAACCATTTTCAACAAGCTAAAGCCGTTGCTATTTCTTGTGACACATGTGGTGGCCCTCACTCTTATAATGATTGTCCTTCTACCCAAAGCAATTATTCTGAAGACGTTAACGCAGCATACGGTACTTATCCCACGGGAGGCTATCAAGCCCGCCCTCAAGGAGACCGTAACTTGCTAAGTTATCGCTCCAACAATTATCTTGCTCCCCCCGGTTTCCCTCCTGCAAACCAAAACCAACAACAAAGCTACCATCAATCCCAACCTCGTGCAAACAATCAGTATCAATCCCAAAGAAACCCATACCCAACTCAAGGAAATTCTCAAGCTTACCAGGCTCCACCTCTCAATCAACCGATGGCAGTGAATCCAGAAGTCGAGACATTCATGAAGACTAATCGGGAGTTGGTGATGAATCTTCAGAGTCAAGTCCGCAACTTGAAGGGTGAAATGGCAAAGCAAGGGAACGATATTCGAGCCGAGCTAAGGAATGATATGGCCAAACACAATGATACAATGAATGTAAACATGCAAAACTCTTTTAACAATCAAGCTCTTCACCTTCGTGATATGATTGGTTCGCTCATCCAAAGTAATCAACCCTCTTCCTCGGGTACTCTTCCGAGTAATACCGTTGCGAATCCAAGAGGGGAGATGAAAGCAATCACCACTCGTAGTGGAAAAGGTTATATGGAACCCGAGCTTCCTACACCTCCACCGGTGATTGTGAACAAGGAAAAAGAGCAACTTTCCCCACCTCCTTCACCTTCTATCCCCATTTCCCCACCACCCGTGGTTGTGAGTGATCCTATTCCCCTAAAGCCTTCTTCTTCATCCAATATACCTTATCCTTCAAGGTTGAGGAAAGAGAAGCAAAAGAGCAAGGATGATATTCAGGTTTCGAACTTCCTTAAAATGTTCAAACAATTGAATTTTAACATCTCCTTTGCCGAGGCTCTCGCTCACATGCCCAAATACGCTAAGATGTTTAAAGATCTTTTAAGTGATAAAGAAAAGCTTCTGGACATTGCTCAGACCCACCTTAATGAGAATTGCTCCGCAGTGCTCTTACGACAATTGCCCACCAAACTTGGTGATCCGGGTCGCTTCTTGATTCCTTGCAACTTCCCGGGAGTAGAGAATTGCATGGCCCTAGCCGATCTAGGTGCCAGTATAAACTTAATGCCTTTAAGTGTTTGGAAGCAATTATCTCTCCCCGAGCTAGTCCCCACACGAATGACTTTGGAATTAGCCAACCGTACGGTTGCTTATCCAGTGGGGATAGCCGAAGATGTCTTTGTTGGCGTCGATAAATTCACCTTCCCGGCGGATTTTGTCGTCGTTGATTACGAGATGGATCCCCGTGTTCCATTAATCGTTGGACGTCCATTTCTGAGGACCGGTCGCACTCTCATTGATGTAGCCGCAGGCGAAATCATCATGAGAGTTGGTGACGATCAAATTGTCTTCAACATGGGTAAGATTTCTAAGCACCCTTATTCGTATGAGAGCGTTAATGCTATCGATGTTCTCGATGAGGCTTGTGAAGAACATTTTCATGATGCTTGCAAAAGTACTCTTTCTTCTCTACCCAATGTTGAGACCGTTGCCTCAATTGCTCCAGCATTGACTCCTTTCGGAGAACGTGACTTGGATGACTTCGAAGCTAGCTTGGGTCCTCTCGATATTAAGTATGATAATTTGTCCACAAATTGGGATGAAGATATTCGTACTATTGAGAGACTTCTCAACGAGGACCCGTTGTCTCCCCCTGCTCCTAAAGAGGTGACTAATGATGATCCATCGTTAGTTTCACCATCTATTCAGAATCCTCCTACTCTTGAGCTTAAGGACCTACCTCCTCATCTTGAGTACGTTTTTCTGGAAGACAACGAGAAGCTACCGGTCATCATCGCAAAGGATCTGAAAGAAGACGAAAAAGAACGCCTTGTCGCTGTGTTGAAGAAGCATAAAAGTGCTATCGCTTGGAAAATCTCCGACATCCGCGGAATTGATCCTCACTTTTGCACACATAAAATTCTCATGGAGGACGACTTTAAGCCCACAATTCAAAGTCAACGAAGGGTGAATCCTAAAATCCATGAAGTCATCAAAAAGGAGGTTATCAAACTTCTTGATGCGGGTATGATTTACCCTATTTCAGATTCACCGTGGGTTAGTCCAGTCCATTGTGTGCCTAAGAAAGGCGGAATCACCGTTGTGCCCAATGCAAACAACGAGTTAATTCCTACCCGTCTCGTTACTGGGTGGAGAGTTTGTATAGACTACCGCAAACTCAATGATGCCACGAGAAAGGATCATTTCCCTCTACCTTTTATGGACCAAATGCTTGAACGTCTAGCTGGTAATGAATATTACTGCTTTCTGGATGGTTTCTCGGGTTACTTTCAAATACCCATCGATCCTCAAGATCAAGAGAAGACAACATTCACTTGTCCCTATGGCACATTTGCTTATAAACGAATGCCTTTTGGCTTATGCAATGCCCCCGGGACTTTCCAAAGATGTATGTTGGCTATCTTCCATGACATGGTTGAGCAAACCATGGAAGTCTTCATGGATGATTTCTCGGTCTTCGGGGATTCCTTCTCTGCTTGCCTTGCCAATTTGGAACGTATGCTTAAGCGGTGCGAAGACACTCGCCTTGTTCTGAATTGGGAAAAATGCCATTTTATGGTAAAAGAAGGCATTGTGCTAGGACACAAAATCTCTAAAGCCGGTCTTGAAGTTGACCGTGCTAAAGTTGATGTCATAGACAAATTACCTCCACCTTCAACCGTAAAGGGTGTGAGAAGTTTTCTGGGTCATGCGGGCTTCTATCGTAGATTCATTCAGGATTTCTCTAAAATCGCTCGCCCGATGACCCACCTCTTGGAAAAAGATACTCCCTTTATCTTTTCTAAAGAGTGTCTCGAAGCCTTCAATCTTCTCAAGGACAAGCTAACTAAGGCACCGGTCTTGGTTACCCCTAATTGGGAGCTGCCTTTTGAATTGATGTGCGATGCTAGCGACTTTGCTATTGGTGCGGTTTTGGGCCAACGTGTGAATAAACACTTCCAACCAATCCACTATGCTAGCAAAACAATGACGGGGGCTCAATTGCATTATACGACAACCGAAAAAGAGCTTTTAGCTGTTGTCTATGCTTTTGAGAAATTTCGCCCCTATCTTGTTTTATCCACCACCATCGTATACACGGACCATTCCGCGTTGAAGTACTTGATGACAAAGAACGATTCTAAGCCAAGACTTCTTCGCTGGGTTTTGCTCCTTCAAGAATTCAACATTAAAATTCGCGACAAGAAGGGAGCCGAAAACCTGGCCGCGGATCATCTGAGTCGACTTGAGGATCCATATCAGGGGGATCATCCGAACAAAGAGATCAATGACTCTTTCCCCCTGGAGACTCTAATGTCTATAAATCTCAACCTTGATGGCACCCCGTGGTTTGCGGACATTGCAAACTACTTAGCGGGTGGTATTCTCATCCAAGGGTTAACATCCCAACAAAAGAAGAAGTTCTTGAACGATGTTAAGACTTACTTTTGGGATGACCCTTATCTATTCAAACAGTGTGCTGATCTGATTATTCGTCGATGTGTTGACGGACCGGCAGCTTTTGACATCCTCCAAGCTTGCCACAAAGGACCCACCGGTGGTCACTTTGGTCCCAACTACACCGCTAAGAAAGTGTTTGATTCTGGATTCTACTGGCCCACCATTTATCGTGACGCTCACGAAATGGTTAAGCATTGTGATGCTTGCCAACGTCAAGGCAAGATCACACATAAGGATGAGATGCCTCAAAATTTCATACAGGAATGTGAAATCTTTGATGTATGGGGCATCGACTTTATGGGGCCATTTCCATCCTCCAAAGGGAACAAGTACATCCTCGTCGCTGTCGACTACGTCTCTAAATGGGTTGAAGCTAAGGCTCTTCCTACGAATGATGCGAGGGTGGTTGTGAACTTTTTAAAGCAGCTTTTCGCTCGATTTGGCGTTCCTCGTGCTATCATCAGTGACCGCGGGACTCATTTTTGCAACGATCAATTTGCAAGAGTCATGGCAAAGTATGGTGTCAATCACCGTCTTTCCACCGCCTATCATCCCCAAACCAATGGGCAAGCCGAAATTTCCAATCGTGGCTTGAAGAGAATTTTGGAGCGTACTGTAGGAGAGCATCGTGCCGCGTGGGCCGATAAGTTAGATGATGCTCTGTGGGCTTTCCGTACTGCTTACAAGACCCCGATCGGTTGTACACCTTATCGTCTTGTGTACGGGAAAGCCTGCCACCTACCCATCGAGCTGGAACACAAGGCGCACTGGGCCTTGAAGTGGGCGAACTTCGACATCATAAAAGCCGGTGATCATCGCAAGGTTCAACTCAACGAGCTAAATGAACTGAGGAATGAAGCTTATGAGAACTCGCTGATCTACAAGGAGAAGACGAAGATGATCCACGATGCTAAAATCAAAAACCGAGAGTTCCACGTTGGTGATCAAGTCTTACTCTTTAACTCTCGGTTGAAGATCTTCTCTGGCAAGTTGAAGAGCCGCTGGACTGGTCCATTCACCGTCGCCAAAGTCTTTCCGTATGGGACCATTGAGCTTTCTCAGCCAAATGGGCCAAATTTCAAGGTGAATGGCCAGCGTTTGAAGCTGTACTATGGTGAGGACATCTCTCAGGAGATGATTCCATCCCTCACCACGTTCCCCATGAACTAAAATTGGGTCGAGTCAGGCTCATGACTCGGTGAACAAAAACAAGCGCTTCTCGGGAGGCAACCCGTGTTCTATCCTTTACTACTTTCACAATAAGTGTAGGGGGAGCCCCGCATATGTTTGTTGTCTTGTTTCTTGTGCTGTGCAGGGATTAAAGCTTCAGAGAGCATCTTCATGACTTTTGACGAACCGTGATACCGTGTTTTCCATCTTCCCGGTTCTATCCTAAACTCTTGTGATTCAATATTTCATATTCTATATGTTCACATTGAATTCACTTTAGTTGTCCTTTCCTTAGCAAGATTTAAACAAAGTGCACAATGTCCTAAGTGTAGGGGAGTTTACTCCCACATGCTTAAACATTGAGGACAATGTTTATCTCAAGTGTAGGGGGGACTTCTATCGAAGTAAGTAGTCTTTTCCATGAATTTGCCCTCATTTTAACCGGAAAATTTGATTTTTCGACATTTTTCAAAATTTTTAATCTATTTTGGCCTAGTTGTATAGTTGCATTTTCCTTTATTATGTTTATTTTTTTCCCTTGCTAGAATAGTTTTTCAATAAAGTGGTTTTAGATTTTTCTTAGTCGTGAACATTTTGACTCAACCCGAGTTTACTTGCCTAAGTTTACTCTAGCTAGTATCCTTAACGTGTTTAAGTCAAGTTTTGCTAGGCTTTTATATAGGGAGCTATAAAACGCGAAAGTCTTAACTCTCACGGGTTAAGAACTAGAACTTTTCGCAAGTTCCTATAATTGATCCTAGAGAGTCGTTTATCAAGGGAACTTTAAAACGCGATTTCTAAACTTGAAAAAGTCTAAGAATTTGCAAGATCCTATAGGCGACTCGAAAACCCAAAACTTTGACTTAATAGGCTAAGCATCCACGAGTCTCATTCCTTGAGATTTTAAACTGTGGAGAACGAGAGATGATAGAGTCAATTATAAGTTCGGTACTCTTTCGTGAATTTATGTGAGTTAATTATGAGCCTATTCTCCCTTCGCTTGATAATAATTTATCTGCTAATAAGTAGGGTTGTACGATTTAAAAGGTTACTTAGCTTTTAGCCCCAGATCGTTTAAAAGTTGCTCGGTAATGACGAGAGTTCATAGCCAAGGCATAACTTATGAAGCGGGGCGCGAAGATTGGCGAGTCCGAAAAGGCCCTAACAAGGCATGAGGGCTACATTTTGTTGCTAAAAGATCCAAAAGTGATATGAAGAATCATTTATCGAAAATCAATATGAAGGATCGAGACACACGACGAAAAGCAAGAACTCCCCAAAAGTCATGGAGAAGTCTATCCGAAAAGACCCTAACAAGGTATGAGGATAAATAGATCCAAGTCCTAAAAGGAGGCGGATCGTTGTATATCAAAGTCCAAAATAAAGATTGGAGAAAAATGAAGAAGTCGTGGTCCAAAGATGAAGAATCTCTCAAAAACTTCAAGTGAAGAAATTCCTATTATGAAGAGAAGACCAAAATTTCAAGAACGTCTCTCGAAGATTCGAAGTATGAAGTCGCTGCCAAATATCGGCCCGAGAAAGGTCTCAAATCGCGAACCAAGTTATGCCAAGATATGAACTTTCTGATATCCCGAGAAGCAGTTTTAAAAGATTTGGTCCTTTAGCTAACTATTGATTAAGTCGTTCACCTTATTTTCGGACTAAATAACTATCGAAATAAGTCAAACAATGCATCCTCGTGATCATTCAAGACAAAAATAAAATATAAGAGATACACCTAGGAATAAGGGAGTCTAAGTGAATAATTGACCCACATGAGTTCGTGATAGTTTGCTAACTTATAATAACAATGATCTCGTTTTTAAGCTTGGTATGGGGAACGTAAAACTTGAGGATGATAAACGTTCATGGCCGCCAAAACCCAATGTAAGTTTCTATCTTTCATGTTTAGTATTTAATAAAGGCCAAGGTGGGTTATTTATGATGGAAAATGTAAACCGTGCTTTAAAATTGATGCATTGCATGAGGGCATTGCAATGGTCAAGTGTAGGGGATTTAATAAGTGTGAAAACACTTATCCTTTTACCACTTATTTCCAATAATAACAAGACCAAAACGTGTGATTTATGTCGTAAAAGTCGTAATTATGCGTGGTTTGTGTTTTTATTGTGTTTTAGGACCAAAAGATGAAAAAGGAAGAAAACACGGGCTTTCACGGGCTTTTATCGAAGAAAACGGGAAAAGACGAAGTCAAAAGATCAAGAGTGCTTAAAGAACGGATGTCCAAGACCTATTCTGGAGATTTATCGAAGAGCAAGTCTAAAGACGGAAGTTTAATGAAGTCGAAGAACTTAAGTCTAATAGAAGAAGAAAATTAAAAGACAAGTTCAAATCCCGAGACTAAAAAGACGAAGAATTAAAGTCGAGTCGAGAAGAAAAAAAGAAAGAAGAAAGCACCACACATGCCTCCCACTTCCCTATAAATACCCTCCTAATCACATTAGGAGGGGGTTAGCTAGTTTTTATTTTCTTTAGTTTCTTTCTAATTTTTAGAGAGAGAAAGTCTTAAACTTTCTCTCACTAGTTCATCTTTTTCTTTTAATCTTTCAAGATTAAACACTTTTTTGTATTGCTTATTTCATTAATCAAAGTTCTAGTTTAAGCTTTTGATCCTTATTCTCATTCTTCATTTCTTGATTTATTCACTTTTGATCCGAATATCATACTTCATTCGTATGATTTTATGATTTCGTGGTTAAAGGGTTGATCTTTTAGTTTTACACACAAGCTCTTTCGTCTAAACCATAAGTTCGTAATGCTTATTGGCTTATTCGAATCATAGCTTATTGATTTTCGGATTTCTTCAAGGTTTTTAATAGTTTAAAGTTCATTTCATAAAGTTCTTGATTTTAAGTTTTGAAAAGTCATCGAATTTGAGCTTTTTGGGATTGTTTGAGATTCGTTTGGATTTGCTTATTGCGTTTGCTTATTGAGATTCACACTTGCCACGAATTTCGGAATCTGTTTCCTTTCATCGCAAAACTAGGGTTTTGTACTCATTCCGACGGTTACTCCACATTCCGATAGCCTTTGTTTTTGATCGCAATAACCCATTAGGGTTTTACTTTGCGATCAGTTGGTTAACCCCCTTATTCCGATCTGGGTTGCGATCGCACATTGCGATCGCGTATTCCGACGGGTCTTAAGGACTTGGTTAAGACGAAGTGCTGCCCGTTTTTCGATAAAGTCATTGCGATAGCATCATTCCGATAGATAGACATTGCGACAGTAGCCCTTTACATCATTCTGATCTGGATCATTGCGATAGTGGCTTTCCGATAGATGGTCATTGCGATAGAATTGATCTTGACTATTCCGATGGTTAATTTTAGTTATATTCCGATGGTTGCTGTTTGGTGTATTCCGATGAACATGAATTGTTTTCTTACAATTGATTAAGTTTTTAAGTTTTTAAGTTTTTCAAAGCTTTAATTTACTCAACGACACTTTAATTATTTGCTAGTAGTTTAAAACAAACAAACCAAACCATTCTCTTGATTCACCAAAAGACGATTGAGTCGCACTTAAGACCGGTTTTCAATTCGAAAAGATTCGGAACTATAACGAACTTGAACTTTGATACTTTTGGTTGTAAAATCACAAGTATTAAATTTAATAAGTGTGAAAACACTTATCCTTTTACCACTTATTTCCAATAATAACAAGACCAAAACGTGTGATTTATGTCGTAAAAGTCGGAATTATGCGTGGTTTGTGTTTTTATTGTGTTTTAGGACCAAAAGATGAAAAAGGAAGAAAACACGGGCTTTCACGGGCTTTTATCGAAGAAAACGGGAAAAGACGAAGTCAAAAGATCAAGAGTGCTTAAAGAACGGATGTCCAAGACCTATTCTGGAGATTTATCGAAGAGCAAGTCTAAAGACGGAAGTTTAATGAAGTCGAAGAACTTAAGTCTAATAGAAGAAGAAAATTAAAAGACAAGTTCAAATCCCGAGACTAAAAAGACGAAGAATTAAAGTCGAGTCGAGAAGAAAAAAAGAAAGAAGAAAGCACCACACATGCCTCCCACTTCCCTATAAATACCCTCCTAATCACATTAGGAGGGGGTTAGCTAGTTTTTATTTTCTTTAGTTTCTTTCTAATTTTTAGAGAGAGAAAGTCTTAAACTTTCTCTCACTAGTTCATCTTTTTCTTTTAATCTTTCAAGATTAAACACTTTTTTGTATTGCTTATTTCATTAATCAAAGTTCTAGTTTAAGCTTTTGATCCTTATTCTCATTCTTCATTTCTTGATTTATTCACTTTTGATCCGAATATCATACTTCATTCGTATGATTTTATGATTTCGTGGTTAAAGGGTTGATCTTTTAGTTTTACACACAAGCTCTTTCGTCTAAACCATAAGTTCGTAATGCTTATTGGCTTATTCGAATCATAGCTTATTGATTTTCGGATTTCTTCAAGGTTTTTAATAGTTTAAAGTTCATTTCATAAAGTTCTTGATTTTAAGTTTTGAAAAGTCATCGAATTTGAGCTTTTTGGGATTGTTTGAGATTCGTTTGGATTTGCTTATTGCGTTTGCTTATTGAGATTCACACTTGCCACGAATTTCGGAATCTGTTGCCTTCCATCGCAAAACTAGGGTTTTGTACTCATTCCGACGGTTACTCCACATTCCGATAGCCTTTGTTTTTGATCGCAATAACCCATTAGGGTTTTACTTTGCGATCAGTTGGTTAACCCCCTTATTCCGATCTGGGTTGCGATCGCACATTGCGATCGCGTATTCCGACGGGTCTTAAGGACTTGGTTAAGACGAAGTGCTGCCCGTTTTTCGATAAAGTCATTGCGATAGCATCATTCCGATAGATAGACATTGCGACAGTAGCCCTTTACATCATTCCGATCTGGATCATTGCGATAGTGGCTTTCCGATAGATGGTCATTGCGATAGAATTGATCTTGACTATTCCGATGGTTAATTTTAGTTATATTCTGATGGTTGCTGTTTGGTGTATTCCGATGAACATGAATTGTTTTCTTACAATTGATTAAGTTTTTAAGTTTTTAAGTTTTTCAAAGCTTTAATTTACTCAACGACACTTTAATTATTTGCTAGTAGTTTAAAACAAACAAACCAAACCATTCTCTTGATTCACCAAAAGACGATTGAGTCGCACTTAAGACCGGTTTTCAATTCGAAAAGATTCGGAACTATAACGAACTTGAACTTTGATACTTTTGGTTGTAAAATCACAAGTATTAAATGGCGCCGCTGCCGGCTCTTTTCGTTAAGATAAACGGTTTCTAGTGAGAGACGCATTGAATTTTGGGATCCGTTCTTTGAACGTTATTTTCATTGCTATAAAAAAATTTCAAAAAATCCATAAAAATTATAAAACTCTTCAAAAATACAAAAACATTAAAAAACCTATATAACCCAAAAAGATTATATAGATATTCCTTGTGTATATTTTTCTTCTGCAGGTGCATGCGTACTAGATCTACAAACTATTCTGAGCCCGAGAATCTTGAAGATTTAGATATGGCTGGTGTTAACAACAACAATAATCACCCACCTCAAAATAATTTTAATAACAACCACAACAATAACAACAACAACAATGTCCTTCAACCTGATTTACGAACCATGGAGGAATTGTGCCAACCCACCATGAACGGACGCGGAGGCCCGATTGCGCCAATGCACGTCACGGCTCAGGAGTTTTCGTTGAAGCATCATATGATACAACAAGTGCAAACGAATCCGTTTCGTGGAATTCCGGACGATGATGCCAACAAACACCTCGACAAATTCATTACCATTACCCAAAGCATGAAATGCCCCGGTGTTTCTATGGATGACCTTCGCCTTCAACTTTTTCCACACTCGCTTTCTCACCATGCCGAAAAATGGTTTGACCGTCTTCCTAAGAATTCTATTCATACGTGGAACGACATGACTCAACGCTTTTTATCGCGCTACTTTCCCCCATCCATGGTTACTAGCCTTCGTAACCAAATCAGTGGATTTATGCAAGAGAATGATGAATCGCTTTTCGATGCTTGGGAACGTTACAATGATTTAATCGACCGCTGTCCTAATCACAATATGCTCCCCGTCACTCTCATTGACACCTTCTACAACGGTCTCACCTTTCGTGATCGTGACACGATCAATGCCGCCACCGGTGGTACTTTTATGAAAAGGAGACCGGAGGAGTGCCGAGAGTTGATCGAAAACATGACTACTCACCACAAGAATTGGGATTCATCCGCATCCTCAAGATCTAACTCGAGAGTCAATGTTTCTTCTACTTCCTCCAATCCTGAAATGTCTGAAATTTCTCGCCAACTCGCTGAAATGAACAAGAATTTCATGGCCATGGCCACAAACCATTTTCAACAAGCTAAAGCCGTTGCTATTTCTTGTGACACATGTGGTGGCCCTCACTCTTATAATGATTGTCCTTCTACCCAAAGCAATTATTCTGAAGACGTTAACGCAGCATACGGTACTTATCCCACGGGAGGCTATCAAGCCCGCCCTCAAGGAGACCGTAACTTGCTAAGTTATCGCTCCAACAATTATCTTGCTCCCCCCGGTTTCCCTCCTGCAAACCAAAACCAACAACAAAGCTACCATCAATCCCAACCTCGTGCAAACAATCAGTATCAATCCCAAAGAAACCCATACCCAACTCAAGGAAATTCTCAAGCTTACCAGGCTCCACCTCTCAATCAACCGATGGCAGTGAATCCAGAAGTCGAGACATTCATGAAGACTAATCGGGAGTTGGTGATGAATCTTCAGAGTCAAGTCCGCAACTTGAAGGGTGAAATGGCAAAGCAAGGGAACGATATTCGAGCCGAGCTAAGGAATGATATGGCCAAACACAATGATACAATGAATGTAAACATGCAAAACTCTTTTAACAATCAAGCTCTTCACCTTCGTGATATGATTGGTTCGCTCATCCAAAGTAATCAACCCTCTTCCTCGGGTACTCTTCCGAGTAATACCGTTGCGAATCCAAGAGGGGAGATGAAAGCAATCACCACTCGTAGTGGAAAAGGTTATATGGAACCCAAGCTTCCTACACCTCCACCGGTGATTGTGAACAAGGAAAAAGAGCAACTTTCCCCACCTCCTTCACCTTCTATCCCCATTTCCCCACCACCCGTGGTTGTGAGTGATCCTATTCCCCTAAAGCCTTCTTCTTCATCCAATATACCTTATCCTTCAAGGTTGAGGAAAGAGAAGCAAAAGAGCAAGGATGATATTCAGGTTTCGAACTTCCTTAAAATGTTCAAACAATTGAATTTTAACATCTCCTTTGCCGAGGCTCTCGCTCACATGCCCAAATACGCTAAGATGTTTAAAGATCTTTTAAGTGATAAAGAAAAGCTTCTGGACATTGCTCAGACCCACCTTAATGAGAATTGCTCCGCAGTGCTCTTACGACAATTGCCCACCAAACTTGGTGATCCGGGTCGCTTCTTGATTCCTTGCAACTTCCTGGGAGTAGAGAATTGCATGGCCCTAGCCGATCTAGGTGCCAGTATAAACTTAATGCCTTTAAGTGTTTGGAAGCAATTATCTCTCCCCGAGCTAGTCCCCACACGAATGACTTTGGAATTAGCCAACCGTACGGTTGCTTATCCAGTGGGGATAGCCGAAGATGTCTTTGTTGGCGTCGATAAATTCACCTTCCCGGCGGATTTTGTCGTCGTTGATTACGAGATGGATCCCCGTGTTCCATTAATCGTTGGACGTCCATTTCTGAGGACCGGTCGCACTCTCATTGATGTAGCCGCAGGCGAAATCATCATGAGAGTTGGTGACGATCAAATTGTCTTCAACATGGGTAAGATTTCTAAGCACCCTTATTCGTATGAGAGCGTTAATGCTATCGATGTTCTCGATGAGGCTTGTGAAGAACATTTTCATGATGCTTGCAAAAGTACTCTTTCTTCTCTACCCAATGTTGAGACCGTTGCCTCAATTGCTCCAGCATTGACTCCTTTCGGAGAACGTGACTTGGATGACTTCGAAGCTAGCTTGGGTCCTCTCGATATTAAGTATGATAATTTGTCCACAAATTGGGATGAAGATATTCGTACTATTGAGAGACTTCTCAACGAGGACCCGTTGTCTCCCCCTGCTCCTAAAGAGGTGACTAATGATGATCCATCGTTAGTTTCACCATCTATTCAGAATCCTCCTACTCTTGAGCTTAAGGACCTACCTCCTCATCTTGAGTACGTTTTTCTGGAAGACGACGAGAAGCTACCGGTCATCATCGCAAAGGATCTGAAAGAAGACGAAAAAGAACGCCTTGTCGCTGTGTTGAAGAAGCATAAAAGTGCTATCGCTTGGAAAATCTCCGACATCCGCGGAATTGATCCTCACTTTTGCACACATAAAATTCTCATGGAGGACGACTTTAAGCCCACAATTCAAAGTCAACGAAGGGTGAATCCTAAAATCCATGAAGTCATCAAAAAGGAGGTTATCAAACTTCTTGATGCGGGTATGATTTACCCTATTTCAGATTCACCGTGGGTTAGTCCAGTCCATTGTGTGCCTAAGAAAGGCGGAATCACCGTTGTGCCCAATGCAAACAACGAGTTAATTCCTACCCGTCTCGTTACTGGGTGGAGAGTTTGTATAGACTACCGCAAACTCAATGATGCCACGAGAAAGGATCATTTCCCTCTACCTTTTATGGACCAAATGCTTGAACGTCTAGCTGGTAATGAATATTACTGCTTTCTGGATGGTTTCTCGGGTTACTTTCAAATACCCATCGATCCTCAAGATCAAGAGAAGACAACATTCACTTGTCCCTATGGCACATTTGCTTATAAACGAATGCCTTTTGGCTTATGCAATGCCCCCGGGACTTTCCAAAGATGTATGTTGGCTATCTTCCATGACATGGTTGAGCAAACCATGGAAGTCTTCATGGATGATTTCTCGGTCTTCGGGGATTCCTTCTCTGCTTGCCTTGCCAATTTGGAACGTATGCTTAAGCGGTGCGAAGACACTCGCCTTGTTCTGAATTGGGAAAAATGCCATTTTATGGTAAAAGAAGGCATTGTGCTAGGACACAAAATCTCTAAAGCCGGTCTTGAAGTTGACCGTGCTAAAGTTGATGTCATAGACAAATTACCTCCACCTTCAACCGTAAAGGGTGTGAGAAGTTTTCTGGGTCATGCGGGCTTCTATCGTAGATTCATTCAGGATTTCTCTAAAATCGCTCGCCCGATGACCCACCTCTTGGAAAAAGATACTCCCTTTATCTTTTCTAAAGAGTGTCTCGAAGCCTTCAATCTTCTCAAGGACAAGCTAACTAAGGCACCGGTCTTGGTTACCCCTAATTGGGAGCTGCCTTTTGAATTGATGTGCGATGCTAGCGACTTTGCTATTGGTGCGGTTTTGGGCCAACGTGTGAATAAACACTTCCAACCAATCCACTATGCTAGCAAAACAATGACGGGGGCTCAATTGCATTATACGACAACCGAAAAAGAGCTTTTAGCTGTTGTCTATGCTTTTGAGAAATTTCGCCCCTATCTTGTTTTATCCACCACCATCGTATACACGGACCATTCCGCGTTGAAGTACTTGATGACAAAGAACGATTCTAAGCCAAGACTTCTTCGCTGGGTTTTGCTCCTTCAAGAATTCAACATTGAAATTCGCGACAAGAAGGGAGCCGAAAACCTGGCCGCGGATCATCTGAGTCGACTTGAGGATCCATATCAGGGGGATCATCCGAACAAAGAGATCAATGACTCTTTCCCCCTGGAGACTCTAATGTCTATAAATCTCAACCTTGATGGCACCCCGTGGTTTGCGGACATTGCAAACTACTTAGCGGGTGGTATTCTCATCCAAGGGTTAACATCCCAACAAAAGAAGAAGTTCTTGAACGATGTTAAGACTTACTTTTGGGATGACCCTTATCTATTCAAACAGTGTGCTGATCTGATTATTCGTCGATGTGTTGACGGACCGGCAGCTTTTGACATCCTCCAAGCTTGCCACAAAGGACCCACCGGTGGTCACTTTGGTCCCAACTACACCGCTAAGAAAGTGTTTGATTCTGGATTCTACTGGCCCACCATTTATCGTGACGCTCACGAAATGGTTAAGCATTGTGATGCTTGCCAACGTCAAGGCAAGATCACACATAAGGATGAGATGCCTCAAAATTTCATACAGGAATGTGAAATCTTTGATGTATGGGGCATCGACTTTATGGGGCCATTTCCATCCTCCAAAGGGAACAAGTACATCCTCGTCGCTGTCGACTACGTCTCTAAATGGGTTGAAGCTAAGGCTCTTCCTACGAATGATGCGAGGGTGGTTGTGAACTTTTTAAAGCAGCTTTTCGCTCGATTTGGCGTTCCTCGTGCTATCATCAGTGACCGCGGGACTCATTTTTGCAACGATCAATTTGCAAGAGTCATGGCAAAGTATGGTGTCAATCACCGTCTTTCCACCGCCTATCATCCCCAAACCAATGGGCAAGCCGAAATTTCCAATCGTGGCTTGAAGAGAATTTTGGAGCGTACTGTAGGAGAGCATCGTGCCGCGTGGGCCGATAAGTTAGATGATGCTCTGTGGGCTTTCCGTACTGCTTACAAGACCCCGATCGGTTGTACACCTTATCGTCTTGTGTACGGGAAAGCCTGCCACCTACCCATCGAGCTGGAACACAAGGCGCACTGGGCCTTGAAGTGGGCGAACTTCGACATCATAAAAGCCGGTGATCATCGCAAGGTTCAACTCAACGAGCTAAATGAACTGAGGAATGAAGCTTATGAGAACTCGCTGATCTACAAGGAGAAGACGAAGATGATCCACGATGCTAAAATCAAAAACCGAGAGTTCCACGTTGGTGATCAAGTCTTACTCTTTAACTCTCGGTTGAAGATCTTCTCTGGCAAGTTGAAGAGCCGCTGGACTGGTCCATTCACCGTCGCCAAAGTCTTTCCGTATGGGACCATTGAGCTTTCTCAGCCAAATGGGCCAAATTTCAAGGTGAATGGCCAGCGTTTGAAGCTGTACTATGGTGAGGACATCTCTCAGGAGATGATTCCATCCCTCACCACGTTCCCCATGAACTAAAATTGGGTCGAGTCAGGCTCATGACTCGGTGAACAAAAACAAGCGCTTCTCGGGAGGCAACCCGTGTTCTATCCTTTACTACTTTCACAATAAGTGTAGGGGGAGCCCCGCATATGTTTGTTGTCTTGTTTCTTGTGCTGTGCAGGGATTAAAGCTTCAGAGAGCATCTTCATGACTTTTGACGAACCGTGATACCGTGTTTTCCATCTTCCCGGTTCTATCCTAAACTCTTGTGATTCAATATTTCATATTCTATATGTTCACATTGAATTCACTTTAGTTGTCCTTTCCTTAGCAAGATTTAAACAAAGTGCACAATGTCCTAAGTGTAGGGGAGTTTACTCCCACATGCTTAAACATTGAGGACAATGTTTATCTCAAGTGTAGGGGGGACTTCTATCGAAGTAAGTAGTCTTTTCCATGAATTTGCCCTCATTTTAACCGGAAAATTTGATTTTTCGACATTTTTCAAAATTTTTAATCTATTTTGGCCTAGTTGTATAGTTGCATTTTCCTTTATTATGTTTATTTTCTTCCCTTGCTAGAATAGTTTTTCAATAAAGTGGTTTTAGATTTTTCTTAGTCGTGAACATTTTGACTCAACCCGAGTTTACTTGCCTAAGTTTACTCTAGCTAGTATCCTTAACGTGTTTAAGTCAAGTTTTGCTAGGCTTTTATATAGGGAGCTATAAAACGCGAAAGTCTTAACTCTCACGGGTTAAGAACTAGAACTTTTCGCAAGTTCCTATAATTGATCCTAGAGAGTCGTTTATCAAGGGAACTTTAAAACGCGATTTCTAAACTTGAAAAAGTCTAAGAATTTGCAAGATCCTATAGGCGACTCGAAAACCCAAAACTTTGACTTAATAGGCTAAGCATCCACGAGTCTCATTCCTTGAGATTTTAAACTGTGGAGAACGAGAGATGATAGAGTCAATTATAAGTTCGGTACTCTTTCGTGAATTTATGTGAGTTAATTATGAGCCTATTCTCCCTTCGCTTGATAATAATTTATCTGCTAATAAGTAGGGTTGTACGATTTAAAAGGTTACTTAGCTTTTAGCCCCAGATCGTTTAAAAGTTGCTCGGTAATGACGAGAGTTCATAGCCAAGGCATAACTTATGAAGCGGGGCGCGAAGATTGGCGAGTCCGAAAAGGCCCTAACAAGGCATGAGGGCTACATTTTGTTGCTAAAAGATCCAAAAGTGATATGAAGAATCATTTATCGAAAATCAATATGAAGGATCGAGACACACGACGAAAAGCAAGAACTCCCCAAAAGTCATGGAGAAGTCTATCCGAAAAGACCCTAACAAGGTATGAGGATAAATAGATCCAAGTCCTAAAAGGAGGCGGATCGTTGTATATCAAAGTCCAAAATAAAGATTGGAGAAAAATGAAGAAGTCGTGGTCCAAAGATGAAGAATCTCTCAAAAACTTCAAGTGAAGAAATTCCTATTATGAAGAGAAGACCAAAATTTCAAGAACGTCTCTCGAAGATTCGAAGTATGAAGTCGCTGCCAAATATCGGCCCGAGAAAGGTCTCAAATCGCGAACCAAGTTATGCCAAGATATGAACTTTCTGATATCCCGAGAAGCAGTTTTAAAAGATTTGGTCCTTTAGCTAACTATTGATTAAGTCGTTCACCTTATTTTCGGACTAAATAACTATCGAAATAAGTCAAACAATGCATCCTCGTGATCATTCAAGACAAAAATAAAATATAAGAGATACACCTAGGAATAAGGGAGTCTAAGTGAATAATTGACCCACATGAGTTCGTGATAGTTTGCTAACTTATAATAACAATGATCTCGTTTTTAAGCTTGGTATGGGGAACGTAAAACTTGAGGATGATAAACGTTCATGGCCGCCAAAACCCAATGTAAGTTTCTATCTTTCATGTTTAGTATTTAATAAAGGCCAAGGTGGGTTATTTATGATGGAAAATGTAAACCGTGCTTTAAAATTGATGCATTGCATGAGGGCATTGCAATGGTCAAGTGTAGGGGATTTAATAAGTGTGAAAACACTTATCCTTTTACCACTTATTTCCAATAATAACAAGACCAAAACGTGTGATTTATGTCGTAAAAGTCGTAATTATGCGTGGTTTGTGTTTTTATTGTGTTTTAGGACCAAAAGATGAAAAAGGAAGAAAACACGGGCTTTCACGGGCTTTTATCGAAGAAAACGGGAAAAGACGAAGTCAAAAGATCAAGAGTGCTTAAAGAACGGATGTCCAAGACCTATTCTGGAGATTTATCGAAGAGCAAGTCTAAAGACGGAAGTTTAATGAAGTCGAAGAACTTAAGTCTAATAGAAGAAGAAAATTAAAAGACAAGTTCAAATCCCGAGACTAAAAAGACGAAGAATTAAAGTCGAGTCGAGAAGAAAAAAAGAAAGAAGAAAGCACCACACATGCCTCCCACTTCCCTATAAATACCCTCCTAATCACATTAGGAGGGGGTTAGCTAGTTTTTATTTTCTTTAGTTTCTTTCTAATTTTTAGAGAGAGAAAGTCTTAAACTTTCTCTCACTAGTTCATCTTTTTCTTTTAATCTTTCAAGATTAAACACTTTTTTGTATTGCTTATTTCATTAATCAAAGTTCTAGTTTAAGCTTTTGATCCTTATTCTCATTCTTCATTTCTTGATTTATTCACTTTTGATCCGAATATCATACTTCATTCGTATGATTTTATGATTTCGTGGTTAAAGGGTTGATCTTTTAGTTTTACACACAAGCTCTTTCGTCTAAACCATAAGTTCGTAATGCTTATTGGCTTATTCGAATCATAGCTTATTGATTTTCGGATTTCTTCAAGGTTTTTAATAGTTTAAAGTTCATTTCATAAAGTTCTTGATTTTAAGTTTTGAAAAGTCATCGAATTTGAGCTTTTTGGGATTGTTTGAGATTCGTTTGGATTTGCTTATTGCGTTTGCTTATTGAGATTCACACTTGCCACGAATTTCGGAATCTGTTTCCTTTCATCGCAAAACTAGGGTTTTGTACTCATTCCGACGGTTACTCCACATTCCGATAGCCTTTGTTTTTGATCGCAATAACCCATTAGGGTTTTACTTTGCGATCAGTTGGTTAACCCCCTTATTCCGATCTGGGTTGCGATCGCACATTGCGATCGCGTATTCCGACGGGTCTTAAGGACTTGGTTAAGACGAAGTGCTGCCCGTTTTTCGATAAAGTCATTGCGATAGCATCATTCCGATAGATAGACATTGCGACAGTAGCCCTTTACATCATTCTGATCTGGATCATTGCGATAGTGGCTTTCCGATAGATGGTCATTGCGATAGAATTGATCTTGACTATTCCGATGGTTAATTTTAGTTATATTCCGATGGTTGCTGTTTGGTGTATTCCGATGAACATGAATTGTTTTCTTACAATTGATTAAGTTTTTAAGTTTTTAAGTTTTTCAAAGCTTTAATTTACTCAACGACACTTTAATTATTTGCTAGTAGTTTAAAACAAACAAACCAAACCATTCTCTTGATTCACCAAAAGACGATTGAGTCGCACTTAAGACCGGTTTTCAATTCGAAAAGATTCGGAACTATAACGAACTTGAACTTTGATACTTTTGGTTGTAAAATCACAAGTATTAAATTTAATAAGTGTGAAAACACTTATCCTTTTACCACTTATTTCCAATAATAACAAGACCAAAACGTGTGATTTATGTCGTAAAAGTCGTAATTATGCGTGGTTTGTGTTTTTATTGTGTTTTAGGACCAAAAGATGAAAAAGGAAGAAAACACGGGCTTTCACGGGCTTTTATCGAAGAAAACGGGAAAAGACGAAGTCAAAAGATCAAGAGTGCTTAAAGAACGGATGTCCAAGACCTATTCTGGAGATTTATCGAAGAGCAAGTCTAAAGACGGAAGTTTAATGAAGTCGAAGAACTTAAGTCTAATAGAAGAAGAAAATTAAAAGACAAGTTCAAATCCCGAGACTAAAAAGACGAAGAATTAAAGTCGAGTCGAGAAGAAAAAAAGAAAGAAGAAAGCACCACACATGCCTCCCACTTCCCTATAAATACCCTCCTAATCACATTAGGAGGGGGTTAGCTAGTTTTTATTTTCTTTAGTTTCTTTCTAATTTTTAGAGAGAGAAAGTCTTAAACTTTCTCTCACTAGTTCATCTTTTTCTTTTAATCTTTCAAGAT
Source organism: Glebionis coronaria (assembly GCA_025667525.1). Lineage (NCBI taxonomy): Eukaryota > Viridiplantae > Streptophyta > Magnoliopsida > Asterales > Asteraceae > Glebionis > Glebionis coronaria. The sequence continues at coordinate 622,017,174 of CM046875.1, read as the reverse complement.
TAAACACTTTTTTGTATTGCTTATTTCATTAATCAAAGTTCTAGTTTAAGCTTTTGATCCTTATTCTCATTCTTCATTTCTTGATTTATTCACTTTTGATCCGAATATCATACTTCATTCGTATGATTTTATGATTTCGTGGTTAAAGGGTTGATCTTTTAGTTTTACACACAAGCTCTTTCGTCTAAACCATAAGTTCGTAATGCTTATTGGCTTATTCGAATCATAGCTTATTGATTTTCGGATTTCTTCAAGGTTTTTAATAGTTTAAAGTTCATTTCATAAAGTTCTTGATTTTAAGTTTTGAAAAGTCATCGAATTTGAGCTTTTTGGGATTGTTTGAGATTCGTTTGGATTTGCTTATTGCGTTTGCTTATTGAGATTCACACTTGCCACGAATTTCGGAATCTGTTTCCTTTCATCGCAAAACTAGGGTTTTGTACTCATTCCGACGGTTACTCCACATTCCGATAGCCTTTGTTTTTGATCGCAATAACCCATTAGGGTTTTACTTTGCGATCAGTTGGTTAACCCCCTTATTCCGATCTGGGTTGCGATCGCACATTGCGATCGCGTATTCCGACGGGTCTTAAGGACTTGGTTAAGACGAAGTGCTGCCCGTTTTTCGATAAAGTCATTGCGATAGCATCATTCCGATAGATAGACATTGCGACAGTAGCCCTTTACATCATTCTGATCTGGATCATTGCGATAGTGGCTTTCCGATAGATGGTCATTGCGATAGAATTGATCTTGACTATTCCGATGGTTAATTTTAGTTATATTCCGATGGTTGCTGTTTGGTGTATTCCGATGAACATGAATTGTTTTCTTACAATTGATTAAGTTTTTAAGTTTTTAAGTTTTTCAAAGCTTTAATTTACTCAACGACACTTTAATTATTTGCTAGTAGTTTAAAACAAACAAACCAAACCATTCTCTTGATTCACCAAAAGACGATTGAGTCGCACTTAAGACCGGTTTTCAATTCGAAAAGATTCGGAACTATAACGAACTTGAACTTTGATACTTTTGGTTGTAAAATCACAAGTATTAAATTTAATAAGTGTGAAAACACTTATCCTTTTACCACTTATTTCCAATAATAACAAGACCAAAACGTGTGATTTATGTCGTAAAAGTCGGAATTATGCGTGGTTTGTGTTTTTATTGTGTTTTAGGACCAAAAGATGAAAAAGGAAGAAAACACGGGCTTTCACGGGCTTTTATCGAAGAAAACGGGAAAAGACGAAGTCAAAAGATCAAGAGTGCTTAAAGAACGGATGTCCAAGACCTATTCTGGAGATTTATCGAAGAGCAAGTCTAAAGACGGAAGTTTAATGAAGTCGAAGAACTTAAGTCTAATAGAAGAAGAAAATTAAAAGACAAGTTCAAATCCCGAGACTAAAAAGACGAAGAATTAAAGTCGAGTCGAGAAGAAAAAAAGAAAGAAGAAAGCACCACACATGCCTCCCACTTCCCTATAAATACCCTCCTAATCACATTAGGAGGGGGTTAGCTAGTTTTTATTTTCTTTAGTTTCTTTCTAATTTTTAGAGAGAGAAAGTCTTAAACTTTCTCTCACTAGTTCATCTTTTTCTTTTAATCTTTCAAGATTAAACACTTTTTTGTATTGCTTATTTCATTAATCAAAGTTCTAGTTTAAGCTTTTGATCCTTATTCTCATTCTTCATTTCTTGATTTATTCACTTTTGATCCGAATATCATACTTCATTCGTATGATTTTATGATTTCGTGGTTAAAGGGTTGATCTTTTAGTTTTACACACAAGCTCTTTCGTCTAAACCATAAGTTCGTAATGCTTATTGGCTTATTCGAATCATAGCTTATTGATTTTCGGATTTCTTCAAGGTTTTTAATAGTTTAAAGTTCATTTCATAAAGTTCTTGATTTTAAGTTTTGAAAAGTCATCGAATTTGAGCTTTTTGGGATTGTTTGAGATTCGTTTGGATTTGCTTATTGCGTTTGCTTATTGAGATTCACACTTGCCACGAATTTCGGAATCTGTTGCCTTCCATCGCAAAACTAGGGTTTTGTACTCATTCCGACGGTTACTCCACATTCCGATAGCCTTTGTTTTTGATCGCAATAACCCATTAGGGTTTTACTTTGCGATCAGTTGGTTAACCCCCTTATTCCGATCTGGGTTGCGATCGCACATTGCGATCGCGTATTCCGACGGGTCTTAAGGACTTGGTTAAGACGAAGTGCTGCCCGTTTTTCGATAAAGTCATTGCGATAGCATCATTCCGATAGATAGACATTGCGACAGTAGCCCTTTACATCATTCCGATCTGGATCATTGCGATAGTGGCTTTCCGATAGATGGTCATTGCGATAGAATTGATCTTGACTATTCCGATGGTTAATTTTAGTTATATTCCGATGGTTGCTGTTTGGTGTATTCCGATGAACATGAATTGTTTTCTTACAATTGATTAAGTTTTTAAGTTTTTAAGTTTTTCAAAGCTTTAATTTACTCAACGACACTTTAATTATTTGCTAGTAGTTTAAAACAAACAAACCAAACCATTCTCTTGATTCACCAAAAGACGATTGAGTCGCACTTAAGACCGGTTTTCAATTCGAAAAGATTCGGAACTATAACGAACTTGAACTTTGATACTTTTGGTTGTAAAATCACAAGTATTAAATGGCGCCGCTGCCGGCTCTTTTCGTTAAGATAAACGGTTTCTAGTGAGAGACGCATTGAATTTTGGGATCCGTTCACTCGTGAACGTTATTTTTCGTATTCAAAATTTTTCAAAAATCCAAAAACATTTGAAAAATCATAAAAAGCATTTCTTTTTCAAAGTTTTGCACCAAAAATATTCTTCTTGCTTATCTATCCTTCTTTATGGATTTTTATGTCCATTGCGTCCGGTGTGGGAAACAATTATCTGGGAACAACTCTTGTCAATGGTGTACATGTGAGCGGTGCGGAAATGATATCGACTACATACAAAATGGATTTTGTCCCTTGTGCAACTCGACTAATTCATTCTTTTTGAACCCACCTCCTGTTCCCCCATGCATCTATTGTGGAAGCGATTCTCATTGGCATGTTTCGTGCCCGGTTCAATACCCGTATGGTCACGGGCAAGAACCGGGGTACAATTATGACAATGAAAATAGCTATCCACATGACGCACCTGAGTTTTCTCCATACCCGGTTTGCAACAACTGTGGGGGCCCTCACGATACCTATTACTGTCAACCAATGAATTATTATGAGCAAAATCCGGATCCTCAGTTTTCTTCAACTATGGATTATTATGAACCAAACCCGGTTTCTAATTCTTCTCAACCGATGAACAACTATGAGCCTCATACGTGCTATAATTCCGGTTTTCAAAATCTTGAGCCCCCACCGCACTCACTCGATCATCAGCCTCGTCACGGGATGAGTTACCAAGAACCAATTGTCGATCTTGCTACAGCCCTTCAAGAACAAAGAAACGATCTTGCTGTAGCTTTTCAAGAACAAAGCAAAGAGCTTTTACACACGCTGCAAACTTATATGGAGTCACTTTTACAACAGCGAGATCAGACGAGTACTCATATCCCTGAGCTTACTATTGGCCCTTTAGGTAATGAGGAGAGCGATGACGATATTGAGGTTATTTTCGACGAGGAGGAATTTCTAAAGCAAAGTAAGACTTCTTCCCTTCCTCCTTCGTCTATTGCTATCACACCCGAGGAGCCCGTTGGCTCTCTCATCGTGGAGGATGAGCATATTGACGTTATCTCGGCAACTGAATCGGACAAATTCCTAAAGTCTAGTGTCGAGGAACTTGTCGTCATCCCAAGTGAGCCCGCGGGTGTTCCGGAAAATTTGTGTGATGTGCCGACTTTTGTGGAGCTTACGGACAAGTTTGCTTCGCTAGTCAATGATCACATACTCACAACTCCACATCCGATATTTGATCCTCCCAACGAGAGTTCAACATGTGGTGAGTATGATGATTTCGTCTTCGAGCCTGAGATTGCGGAAATTATCGACCAAGAGCTAGCTCTTTTGCCTCCGCTTCCACATACAAGCGAGGTCGACTTTTCCAAAATCGATGCCGAACTTGATGAGTTGGAACGTCTTATTTTTCATAATAATGACGAACCAACTCACATGCCAAAACATCCTATTCTCGAGGAGTTACCTAATCAACACTCCTCTTATGAGAATTACGTTTACCACATTCGTGAGGATTTAACTTATCAACAATCCCCACAAATGAATGATGGTTTCGTACTTGATCGTGGTCTTCTAAAACGAGTTTCTACACTCCTTCTCTACGATCATGAGGATAAATGCTTTGACCCGGGAGGTGACATGGACCATTCTATGATTGATACTTCTACGACTTTGCCAATTGGTCTGCCTCCATTGTCTTTGGAGGATGACAATGTGATTCCCTTACCCACCCCACCTCCCGTCAATCTGGACTTCACTTGCTTTTCTGGTATTGAGAGGACCTTTTTACCATTCAAGACTTATCCTCCTGCCTCTCCTTTATTGATGTCCTCCGGGAACGAGGACAAGGTCTTTGATCCCGGTATTACATACGAGGCTTCCCCATGGACCATTTAATTCGGGGACGAGTCAGGCTCGTGACTCGGTTAACAAAAACAAGCGCTTTTTGGGAGGCAACCCAATTATCTATCTATCTTTCCTGTTTTCACCATAAGTGTAGGGGGAGCCCCGTTGGTGTTTCTTGTTCTCTTTCTTATCATGTGCAGGGATTAGAGCTTCAAAGACACACTCTTGATGACTTTTGACGAACCGTGATTCCGTGTTCCCTTCTTCCCGGTTCTATCCTAAACTCTTTTCGATTCACTATTTTATATTTCTTAATATTAAAATAGGAATCTCTTTAGTTGTCTTTTCCTTAACGAGATTTAAACAAAGTGCACAATGTCCTAAGTGTAGGGGAGTTTACTCCCACATGCTTAAACATTGAGGACAATGTTTATATTAAGTGTAGGGGGGACTTCTATCGAAGTTAAGTGGTCTTTTCCTTGTATTTGCCCTCATTTTAACCGGAAAATCAATTTTTCGACATTTTTCAAAATTTTTAATCTATTTTGGCCTAGTTGTAGTCTCCTTTATTTTTGTTACTTTCTAGCATTTTAATAAAATGGTTTTAGCAAGTTTAGATATCTTAGATATATTAGGCCAGTTGTGAATATTTTGACTCAACCCGAGTTTACTTATCCAAGTTCACTCTAGCTAGTATCCTTAACCATGTAGACCTTAATTGGTTTATTAGGCTAAGCATCCACGAGTCTCGTTCCTTGAGATTTTAAATTGTGGAGAACGAGAAATGATAGAGTTGGTTACAAGTTTGGTATTCTCTCATTAACTTATGTGAGTTAATTATGATCTTTTTCTCCCATCACTTGCTAATAAGTTATCTGCAATAAGTAAGGTCGTACGATTTGAAAAGTTACTTAGCTTCTAGCCCAAGATCGTTTAAAAGTTGCTCGGTAATGATAAGAGTTCATAGCCAAGGCATAACTTATGAAGCGGGGCGCGAAGATTGGCGAGTCCGAAAAGGCCCTAACAAGGCATGAGGATTCCATTTTATTGCTGAAGATCCAAAAGTGATGTGAAAAGCATTATTCCCAAAATCAATATGAAGGATCAAGACTCACGACGAAAAGCAATCAACTCCCATAAAGATCATGGAGAAGTCTATCCGAAAAGACCCTAACAAGGTATGAGGATAAATAGATCCAAGTCCGAAAAGGAGGCGGATCGTTGTATCTCAATATCCTAATTAGAGATTGAAGAATAATCATGAAGTCGTGGTCAACAAAGCTAGAGTACTCCTCAAAAGGTCTCCAAGTGAAGAAACTCTATAACGAAGAGAAGACCATTATCTCAAAAAATTCTCTCGAAGATATGAAGTATGAAGTACATGCCAAATATCGGCCCGAGAAAGGTCTCAAATCGTGAACCAAGTTATGCCAAGATATGAACTTTTTGATATCCCGAGAAGCAGTTTTAAGAGATTTTGTCCTTTAGCTAACTATTGATCAAATCGTCCTACTTTGCTTTCAGCCTAAATAAATTATCGAAATAAGTCAACAATGCATCCTCGTGATCATTCAAGACATCAATAAAATATAAGAGATACTCGTAGGAATAAGGGAGTTTAAGTGATTAATTGAACCACATGAGTAAATGTTCGTTATGCTAACTTGTACTAACAATGATCTTGTTTTTAAGCTTGGCATGGGGAACGTGAAACTTGAGGGTGATGAACATTCATGACACACAAGCCCTAATGTAAGTCTTAGATTTCTTTACAAGTTTCTTCCTTGTTGCATCTTGTTATTTTCTATCTTTTTGATTTTCCTTAGTTGTTTAATAAAGGCCAAGGTAGGTTGATTATGATGGAAAGTGTAAAACGTGCTTTGTAACTAATGCATTGCATGAGGACATTGCAATGGTTAAGTGTAGGGGATTTGATAGGTGTGAAAACACCCATCCTTTTTACCACTTAATTACAATAATAACCGAGCCAAAACGTGTATTTTATGTCTTTTATGTCGGAATTATGCGTGGTTTGTGTTTTTGTTGTGATTTAGGACGAAAAGGTGAGAAGTGGAGAAAACACGGATATTTACGGGCATTTACGGACTTTTATTGAAGAAAAAGATGAAAGACGAAGTCAAGAAGTCAAGAGTGCAAAAAGAACGGAAGTCCAAGACCAATTCTGAAGATTTATCGAAGAAAAAGTCAAAAGACGGAAGTTTATCAAAAGCCGAAGAATTCAAGTCTATTTTATTGAAGAATTTAAAGACGAGTTCAAAGAAATCCCGAGGCCAAAAGTCCCTTAAGTCCAAATTTAAAGAAGATTAGAAGAAAAGGACTAAGTATGCAATTAATGAAGATTAAAAGAAGGAGGGACTTAATGACGCAATTAAGAGAAAAGGAAAGAGGGGAGGAAGCTTCCTTCCACTAATCCTCCTCCTCCCCTATAAATAAATCATTAGGACTTCATTTTATTCTTGTTGGCTAACTTAACAAATTAGCTCTTCCACCATTTTCATTACTTGTACCTTTTAATTTCTTGTCACTTTAATTTCATGTCTTAAATTTCGTACCGTTTAATTCCAAGTAAGTTAATTTAATTGTTGGATCTTAATTTCCCTTTTATCAAGCTTTTATTTATCTTTCTCATCCTACTTTTCTTGTTTTTGATTTGATTTTGGTTCGGATTAAGTTTTGGTTTTGCTTAATCATATTGCTTATTTGAGTAAAAAGTTCACCTTTTTACTTCTATATAAGTTTTCGTATGAAATAAGCTATAAGTTTGACAATCTTATTGGCTTATTTTGTACTTAGCTTATTTGCTTTTTAGTTTTCTTAAAAAGTTAGTCTCTTTAAAGTTTGCTTATTTTGTTTTCTTATTTTGTGTTTTTATAAAGTTTATGAATTTCGTCTTTTAAAAGCTTTCAAATTTATGCTTATTAAGTTGTTCAAGTTTTGGTTTAGTGTGCTTATTGAAAGTGCTTATTGAGATTTTTGCTTATCTCCATTTTCGGATTTGTTGGTGTTCATCGCAATATTGAGGGTTTTATCACATTCCGACGGTTTCTTGATTTGTATCGCAATAACCCAAGTGTGGGTTCTACTTTGCGATAGGTTGGTAAATCCCCCTTATTCCGATCGGGATTGCGATCGCTCATTGCGATCGCATATTCCGACGGGTCTTAAGGTCTTTGTTAAGTCGAAATGCTGCCCAATTTTCTTTAGCCACTTTCCGATGGTGACCATTTTTTAAACATTCCGATAGCTTTAGTTTTAAACACATTCCGATGGTTCGTCTTTTTAGTATTCCGATAGATTCTCTTTTTCACATTCCGATAGTTTAAAAAAAAATAAAAAAAAAAAAAAAAAAAAAAAAAGTAAAAAAAATATATATATATAATTATTCCGATACTACTATTAGAAAACACATTCCGATACTAAAACAAAACAACATTCCGATAGAATTTTTTTAAGTCTAACATTGCGATGGACCAGGTTGGTTGGTTGCTTAGCCATTTGGCGCCAAAAGGAGTAGCCAGGCTGGCTGCTTCCAGCAGCTAGCCTGCCTGCTTGCTTGTTTATTAGTATTGTTCCGTAATTGTCTAGTTTTATCTGAAAGTTATTCCGATTTTATTTTTGAAAGTTACGTATTTTTAGTTAAATTTTTCTTCCAATTTTAAAATTAATACTTTTTCGTAAGTTCAAGTTTTATCTTTTATTTAGTACCCGTTTTAGGTTTTGCCTCGTTTAGCTTTAATGTACCATTTTAGTTTTATTCTCTCCTTTTTCATTTAGTAAATTTTATTTTCGAGTCGATAGTTAATTTCTTCTTTTAGTTTTATTTTTATTAAGTGTTTCGCTTTAAATTTACGTTTGATTTTTTATATTATTTTGTTTTTATTAGTTAATCGCTTTTAGTTTATTGTTTTTATTTTGTGCATTTACCTTTTAAGTAGAATAGATAACCAAACTATTTTATTTGCCACCAAGAACAACTAATTTCACACATTTAACCGTGATCAATTCGATTAGACACCGAGAAAACGAACTCTTTTTCAACTAGTAAAATCTTAATTTCAAACTATTTTATTAAGCCTAATGTTAGGCTTGGACTATAAATACCCCTTTCCACTAAGGAAAGGGGTTGGTTGTGGTTCCATTTTGCATTTCATATTAATAAAACCTTTCACATATTCTCTCACTTTCTCTCTCTAGTTTCTCTCACTAGAAAACATCAACCCACTTCATAGATTCATAGGTTATCAATATTCTACATTTGGTATCAGAGCTATGGGGTGATTTAAGGTAAGGATTGTGTTGCTTTTTTAGTTTTTGAATCAATTAGTGATCTTTAGAAAAAATCAATCTTGAATCTTGTTATTTTTGGTGTTTTTGTTATTGGGATTGATTGATAAGGATTGGGTTTAGCTTATTTTGGTAAAAATCATAAAACTTTTTGTGGTTTTGGATCAAATATCGGAGTTAATAGCTATTTTTTAAGTCTCGGAAACTATTTTTCCAGAATATTCCGAATAGGGATTCCGAATAGGGAGGATTTTCAGCATAGAAAGTTTATTCCGAATAGGATTCCGAATAGGAGGATTTTCAGCATAGAAGTAATTTTTCCGCATAGAGTTTTCGAATAGAAGAATTTTTTCCGAATAGAAGAATTTTTTCCGAATAGAAGACTTTTTTCCGAATAGCCGTTTTTTCCGAATAGCAAAAACTTTCCGAATAGCCAATTTTTCGAATAGACACCAATTTTCCGAATAGCCAACTTTTCCGAATAGACACCAATTTTCCGAATAGCCAAAACTAGGAAATATTCCGAATTGCCATCATTCCGAATAGACAACAGTTTTTCCGAATAAGCCAAATTGCCAAGATATTCCGAATTGAAGAAAACATTCCGAATAGGGGTTTTTCCGCATAAGGGTTATTCTGCATAGAGTTTATTCCGAATAGGGTATTTTCAGCATAAGATTATTCCGAATAGGCATTATTCTGAATAAGGGTTTATTCTGAGTTTGGGTTATTCCGTATAAGCAAGTTCAAGGGGTATTTGAGTTTTTCAACGATCGTTAGTGGATTTAATCTTGAGTTTAACCAACACAACACAAATTCTCAACCTTTCTTCACTGCTCGATCAACCGATAATCTTTGAGTCTGTTAAGTGATCACAATGAATCCAAGTCCATTAATGCCTCAGATGACATCTCTTACGGATATCTCGATCATAACGGGGACTGATAGTCGTCCACCGATGCTTATTAAAGAGGTGTTTGAGGCATGGCAAGGTCGAATGATGCAATATCTAAAGGGGAAACCGACATACGGAAGGCTTATGGTCAAATCGATTTTGAATGGTCCACTCGACTATGGTACCATTACGGTTGACAACGTGACTAGACCACGAGAATTTGAAGAACTCACTCCAGCTCAACAACTTGTTGCAGATGCAGATGAAAAAGCTCTTCAAACAATTCTTCAAGCTCTTCCCCATGATATTTATAGGATGGTAAGCAAGTATACGGTAGCAAAAGACTTATGGGAACGTCTTAAGGTGTTGCTACAAGGTACATCTCTCACTAAACAGGAAAGGGAATGTCAGTTGTATGACCTGTTTGATAGATTCACCTACAACCCAGGGGAAACACTTCACGATTATTACTTCAGATTCACCACACTCATGAATGATCTGAATGTATACAATCTTGAGATTGCTCCATTCCAGGTTAACACCAAATTCTTGAATACTCTACCTCAAGCTGAATGGGGTGAGTATATTACCGATGTCAAGTTAACCAGGGATCTGCATAAGTGCAATTTGGATCAAATATATGCCTTCCTTCAGCAGCATGAGAAGCATGTGATTATGCACCGTTCTCCTCGCGGTATGTATCCAGATTCCTTAGCTTTGATGGCGAATCAACCAAGCTTGTCTCACAACAACACACCTTATATCTTGGGACATCAAGCCTATCATGCATCACCTTACATGACACCAACTTTTCCCCAATACTCGATTTTACCACAACCCCCCACCTCACATCAGCAACAATATCGGTTCAGTGCACCCACATCACAATATGTTTCACAACTTCATCCAGCAAATGTTGTACCTTATGCTCAGCCTTCATATTCTTCTTATCAAGAGAATGCAGCATATTTAACAAGCTACCCTGATCAAATGAGTATTCCTTCTACTGATTATGCAGCTCACCCAGATCAAGCACTGTATTGTGATGATGAGGAAGTCCCCGTTCCTGTATTCCAACAAGGAGCTGACCCAGTTGAAGTGCTAACTACTATGTCTGCTTATCTCACAAGAACTTTAAGCAAACGAGGATTCAGAGGATCAGCTCCTACCAACAATCAGTTGAGGAATTCATCCAATTCTCGCCAACAAGCTACAATTGAGAATGGCAGGGTAATGATTCAGCCAATTCAACCATATCAGGGGAGACCTTCCACTTCAACCAATGCTCGCACAACCAATCCTGCTCCTGCTCCAATGGTCAACAATCCTCCACGGGCTAATACAGGCAAGTTGAGAATGATCACATGCTACAACTGCAAGGAAGAGGGTCATATGTCCAGGGATTGTAAGAAACCCAAGAGGAGAAGAGATGGACAGTGGTTTGCAGAAAAGATCTATCTGGTAAATGCTCAGGCGCAAGGAAGGGAACTTGATGAAGAGGAGCTTGCATTTCTTGCTGACCCAGGGATTGCTGAACAAGACGTTGTCACTATGCAGAATGCAGCTTACCAAGCCGATGATCTTGATGCGTATGATTCCGACTGTGATGACTTTCAAACTGCAAAGGCTGCTTTCATGGCAACTTTCTCCAGCTTAGGGCCAGATAAGAGATCTGAGGTACTTATTAATAACACCGATAATGCCATTGATGCTAGTATTCAACCACATCAAGTTGTGCAAGAGAGTGCTGATTCGAATGAATCTTCGGTGGTGAGTCCTTCAAACGAGGAGACAAACAATGATAGCAATATCAATGTAAGTCCCCAGACTTTGAGTGAATCACAACCGGGACCCAGTTCGCATACGCCTACTCCTGCTCAACAAGATTTGGTCATGGTTCCTGCTACATTACTTAGCCAAATGAATGCTGCACTCTTAGAAACCTTAGCTAAGAATAAGAATTTGTCTGATGAGCTTGCCTTAAGCAATGAGAAAGTACAAACTTTGGAATTAGTGCCTTCGTCTAGTGTTCTCACAAATCTCGAATATGATCATTTTAGAAACAAACAAATGGGTCACTTGCAAGAGATCGAAAACTTAAGAGCAAATCTGTCTAATGAACTTAAAGAAAAGGAGTTAGTGGTCACTAATTTTCAAAAACTTCAAACTGATTTTGAATTACTCGAATCTAAGAAGACTGAAATGGAGATTAATGCCACTAATAAGATTAGAAGTCTAGATTACTTGCTGTTAAGACAATACGCTGCTTCACAACTAGTTCACTTATTTGATGCTTCATTTAGAGAATTTAACTTATCACGTCTAAAAGGCCTTCCCCCTAATCCACGGTATGCAAAACAAGCTTTAAGACATAGTCCTAGACTTTATAATGCAACTCAATTAGGATTGGCTTTAGACCCGATTGTTTTTCCCAATGATCGAACAAGTAAGGATCTAGTTGATGAGGATCGGTCATACAATTCTGCAAAATATCCCGAGTGTGATTATTTTAAAATGAATAAGGAGCTTGCAAAAACTGATTTTAGAGTTCGCTTCCATATGGATAAAGATCTCATCACAGCACCGACCTACATGTTAGAGGAAGAACGCCCTAGTACATTTCCTACACTTGTCAACATGGAAGGTCCTAAGGAAATTCCAAAGAATCTTCCACCTGTTAGCACTGTATGGTTAAACTTGAAAGAGATTAACCGATACTTTACTAACTTTGACAAGGTCATTTTGGAATGTACGACTTCAAATGGCTTAAACGCCGGAGAATGGGCTTTCGAACACATGAACGAGGTGTTTAAAACTAAGATCAATCCGTTTGTCGAAAGTCTAAAAGGAAGTTTTGCATCTCTTAAGGAAAATCTTCAGTTTGAAATTGGGGAAGTTCAAAAAGTGTTTTATGAAATGGACACCGCTTACGAACTGCAACTAATTGAAAAGGAAAAGATTTCAACCGAATATGACCGATTCTTGTCCGAAGTAATCTCGTGTGATGTGCTTACTATTGTAAATGTTAATTATTCGAATGAGCTTACATCTGCTGTGATTAACTGTGATGCTGTGAATATTTGTGAGGATATTTGTGATGATGTTTGTAATCTTTCTGTAAATGTTGCTGATACTGTAAATGAGGTAGAAAATCATTCTTGTCACGAATCTAACGCTGAGTTTTTAAAGCTACAAGATTCTTATAATTTACTTTCACAACGCTTTAATCAACTAGAACAACATTGTATATCGTTAGAATTAAAACAACAAAATCAAAATGAAAACCTTTTGATATCAAATGTTTGTGAAAACGGTGTTGAGAATAGTGACAAGATGATTGCAATTGTTAAGACATTAGAGGAAGAAATCATGAGATTGAAGAGAGAGGTATCATCAAAGGAAACATTAAGAATGGAACTAGAGGCTGCAGAGTTTAAAAACCAGGTCTTAGAAATTAGACTATCCACTGTTCTAGGGGAGATGGATCGGACAAGGCAGGGACTATCCGCTCTTTATGGTTCACTAGAAGAACGCTTCGCTTTTAATGCGGCACAGCAACAATATTATGTTGAACAACTGAACCAAAAGTGTAAAGAAATCTCTGACTTGAACATCCTGCTCATAGACAAAAATATGGTTTTGGCTGAGTTAAAGGAGACCCTTCTTCTCACCCGACAAGAAGTTGTTGATAACTTAGCTACCGACTCTGCACCGTCCACTAGTGCTCCAACAACCAAGTCAGTAGTGCTTTATAAGAATCCGCTTCATAAGAGAAACCAGCTTACCTATGATGATTATATGAGGAATGCCATTAAGCATGTCGATCTTCTTAGGGATATTTTAGACGATCTTTATGCCTTAGATCCCTCAAGTAGCGACTATTATTCGGCTCATGAATATGTTAAGCGAGTTCAATATTGCTTGGCTTATTTACAATACATAGGTACACCAGGTTCTGCACTACTTAATAATAGGCCCATTGCTGTCACTCCATTTAATAAGACTCCAGGAGCGAAACCGTCATTGGCACAATCAAGTAAGACACCTTTAAAATCTGCTGCTAATGTTCCCAATTTGCCTTCTACAGGATTAAAAGAGACTACTAAGGCTAAAGGATCGCCACTCAAGAAAGCTAAGATCAAGCCCTCCACTAGTAGTGCCACAAAGAAGAAAGTAGAAGTCCACAATAGGAATGCTAGTTCAGTTTTAAATAAAACGAATCATGTTAAGACTAAAAGCTCTGCGCCTGTGCAGCAGCCTAAACCATTCGTGAATTCTGATTTAAATTGTTGGAATTGAAATGAATGTATGTTTTCCCAGCGTCATGATTTGTGTCTGATTGATCACGTTAATGAAATGAATGCTATTAAGAATGGTTTTGAATGGAAGCCAACGGGTAGAACTCGTGCCCAAGTTGGCTGGCAATGGCGTCCCACTGGTAGGACCTTTACACTAGATGGTAAAATGTGCCCTTTAACTAGGAATGCATCCATTAAGGTTAGGTCTGAGCGTCCTTTAGTTAGGAACACTCGCACTCAAGTATGGAAACAGCGCCCTTTAATTAGGTCAGCTCCCACTATAGTGCCTATCAGTGTAGAAATACCTCAGGATTTGAGCCAATTAGAATCTACACCACCAATTAAGAAGAAGAAGGCTAGGAAATCTAAGAAACCTAGAGTTAGCAAATCTAAGATTGTTAAATCTGTACCTGCTAATAACAAGGAACACTCAGATTCCGATACCTCTACATTGTCTTTGTGTGGTGATATTTTCAGGTGGTCCAAATCATCCTGTGGTATTTGGACTCCGGTTGTTCAAAACATATGACCGGAAATCGCTCGATGCTCCGAAATTTCGTCAGCAAGTTTCTTGGTACGGTTAAATTTGGGAATGATCATATAGCAAAGATTATGGGGTATGGTGAATATCAGATTGGAAACGTGACGATTTCTAGAGTATACTATGTAGAAGGTCTTGGTCATAACTTATTCTCAGTAGGACAGTTTTGTGATTCCAACCTTGAGGTTGCTTTTCGACAACACACTTGTTTCATCCGCAACTTGGAAGGAAAAGATTTGTTGAAAGGATCTCGTGGTGCAAATCTTTACACTTTGTCCTTACAAGACATGATGGCCGCTTCTCCAGTATGTCTTCTCTCTAAAGCTTCTAAGACCAAGTCATGGTTATGGCATCGCAGATTATCTCATCTTAATTTTGATGCTATTAATCATCTGGCTAAAAACGAGTTAGTTCGTGGTCTTCCCAAGCTTAAATTTCACAAGGACCATTTATGTTCCGCGTGTTCAAGGGGGAAAAGCACCAAGAAATCTTACAAACCCAAAGCTGAAGACACTAATCAAGAAAAACTTCATCTTTTGCATATGGATCTTTGTGGACCGATGAGAACTGAAAGTGTGAGCGGTAAGAAATTCATTCTCGTCATTGTGGATGATTTTTCCAGGTTTACATGGGTTAGATTTTTACGTACAAAGGATGAAGCACCGAAGGCTATCATCACTTTTCTGAAGTTCATTCAGGTACGTTTGAATACCACTGTCCGCCGTATTCGTACAGACAATGGTACAGAGTTCGTCAACCAGACTCTTCGTGATTATTATGAAGGAGTTGGTATATCACATGAAACATCCGCTGCACGCACTCCACAACAAAACGGTGTCGTTGAAAGACGGAATCGTACACTTATGGAAGCTGCTAGGACCATGCTTATTTATGCGAACGCTCCATTGTTCTTGTGGGCAGAGGCTATTTCTACTGCATGTTTTACCCAAAACCGTTCAATCATTCGGAAACGCCATGGAAAAACACCTTATGAGCTTCTACATGACCGCAAACCCGATGTTTCATTTTTCCATGTGTTTGGTGCTCTCTGTTATCTAAACATCAATAGTGAGAACTTGGGTAAGCTTCAACCAAAAGCCGATATAGGAATTTTCATTGGTTACTCACCGTCCAAAAGAGCATACCGAATCTATAACCGTCGTCTTGGCAAGATTGTAGAAACTATGGACGCTGATTTCGACGAGCTGACAGCGATGGCTTCTGAGCAACACAGCTCTGAACCCGCGCTTCATGAGATGGGACCCGGTGCTATAAGTTCCGGATTAGTTCCCAACAATCCTACTTCTACATCATTTTTACCACCATCAAGGCCCGAGTGGGATAAACTGTTTCAACCGTTGTTTGATGAATTCTTCGATCCCCCGACTGATGAAGTTCCAGCACCTGTAGTAATTGCTCCAATACCTGAAGTAGTTGCTCAAGTTAATGAACCTTTATCTAATGCATCTACAATTCACATTGAACCGGATGCACCTTCACCAAGTGATTCTCAAACTACACCTGAATCATCACCCCTACTTGTGCCTAATGATGTGGAAGAGGATTCTACTGATCACGACTTGGAATATGCTCACTTGCAAGAGCTTCCTTTCTTTGGTGTTGCGATCCCTGAAAACCCTTCAGCCGCCTCTACCTCAGAAGAAGCTCCATCTATTGTTCACTCCAGACCACCTAGGATTGAAAAACATAGCACTAAATGGACAAAAGATCACCCAATTAGGAATGTTATTGGAGATCTAGATCGACCATTCTCTACGCGCCATCAATTACAAGAGAGTGCACTTTATTGTTACTTTGATGCATTTCTCTCTGAAGTTGAACCCAAAAATTGGCAGCAGGCTATGACCCAATCATCTTGGATCGAAGCTATGCAGGAGGAACTCAATGAATTCAAAAGACTAGAAGTATGGGAATTGGTTCCTCGCCCTGACAAGGTTAACATCCTTACTTTGTTATGGGTTTATAAGGTTAAACTTGATGAGATGGGTGCGGTATTGAAGAACAAAGCAAGATTGGTCGCTAGAGGATATAAACAAGCCTTGGGTATAGACTTTGAGGAATCTTTTGCTCCTGTGGCTAGATTGAAGGCGATTAGACTATTCCTTGCGTTTGCTGCTCATATGAACATGATCGTCTATCAAATGGATGTGAAGACGGCATTTTTGAACGGTGAACTAAGGGAAGAGGTTTATGTTAGTCAACCGGATGGGTTCGTTAGTACGGAGTCTCCTAACCATGTGTACAAGCTTAAGAAGGCTCTCTATGGGTTGAAACAAGCTCCACGCGCGTGGTATGATCTCCTGTCAACATATCTCATGTCGGAAGGCTTCTCCAAAGGCAAAGTGGACCCCACTCTATTCACTCTCAAGGACGGCAACGACATGCTTCTGGTACAAATTTATGTTGATGATATAATTTTTGCTGCCACAAACATAGAATTGTCTAAACAATTTGAGAAGATAATGTCCACACGCTTTCAGATGTCGATGATGGGAAAAATTTCATTTTTCTTAGGATTACAGATTTCTCAGAATCCCAGAGGCATCTTTATCAATCAATCCAAATATGCTCTAGAATCTCTTAAGAAATATAACTTTGAGAACTGTGACCCCGTAGACACTCCAATGGTGGAGAAATCCAAGTTAGATGAAGATAGGGATGGGATTATTGTCGATCCGAAACTTTACCGTGGAATGATCGGCACCCTTCTCTATCTGACTGCTAGCAGGCCTGATTTGCAATTTGCTGTGTGCATGTGTGCCCGGTATCAGGCTCGGCCTACCGAAAAGCACTTACATGTTGTGAAAAGGATCTTTCGGTATCTAAAAGGAACACTTCATCGTGGTCTATGGTATCCGAAAGATTCCTCGATTGCTTTAATATCATACGCAGATGCCGATCATGCTGGATGTCAAGATACGAGGCGTAGCACTTCTGGATCTGTGCAACTCCTAGGAGATAGATTGATCAGTTGGTCTTCAAAAAGGCAGAAAAGCGCTGCAATATCAAGCACGGAGGCTGAATACATCGCCATGTCCGGTTGTTGTGCTCAAGTCCTTTGGATGAGATCACAATTAACTGACTACGGTCTTGGATTTAACAAAATCCCGATGTATTGTGACAACAAGAGCGCCATTGCCCTTTGCTGCAACTATGTTCAACACTCCCGGGCCAAGCACATAGACATTCGCTACCATTTCATCAAGGAGCAGGTGGAGAACGGAGTGATCGAGCTGTATTTTGTCACTACTGAGTATCAGCTGGCGGATATGTTCACCAAAGCCTTAGATCGAGGACGAATCGAGTTTTTGATCGACAAGCTTGGCATGAAATCATTCACTCCAGCGACTCTCAAAGAGTTGGCAGAAGAATCAGCTGAATAGTCGTGGTAAACTATTCAGAGTATCCTTTGGTTGTGATCATGTATATTATCGTAAATATATAAACCACAAAAGAAAAATACAAAAATATAAAACCAAGAAAAACCATAAAAAATATAAAATCAAGAAAAACCAAAAATATTTTTCGTTTAAAACGGGCATGTCTTTTAGTACGGTAATATTTACGGCCTTAGAAATGTCGATCAATATTGACACGGTGCCATAAATAGAGTCCGTATAAAAGTTGTACATTTTTAAAACATGCCCATTATGGCTTGTAGTTATTTCTGACTGCAACCCGGTTTTCATATTAAAGTCACGTATTTCCTTGGAAAACGTTGGCTCAGAACGGGAATTAATTTTCTCGGGCGTGATTTACAAGCCAAATCATGCAAAGGGATCAAGTTTACTTTACAACTTGGTCTAACACGAATTTGTGTACGTTTCAGTGCATTAATTTGTTAAAATAAGAGAAATCTTATTGACACCACGAATCAAACTTTTTCAAGATATCAATTGGGAAATGTATCTCATCATCATGTGCCTCGTTAAACAATGACTACAGCTCTTTAAATAGAAAACGGGTCATCGTTTAAGGGGGAGAAAATGTTTCATCATCTTTCACATCAAAAAGATCTTCAAAAGTTTTCAAGGAAACTCACAAAGCTTAATGGTTAATGGTTGGATTGCTTTGGCATATGTCTTGTTGTTGCTTATAAGTTTGTTGTGGATTGTGCTTGTGTTAAGTTAAGTTAATCACTAAGGCTCGGATAGTTAACATAAGATAGGGTCAAAATGGCTAGTATCAAAACTTGGTAACCAAAAGAATGATTGAATGAAGCAAAAAGAAAATTGAGGGGGCAAAGTTGACAACTTGTCCAAACTTGTGGAAAACTTTGACCTAGTCAAAAGTTACCCCCCCCCCCCCCCCCCCCGTTCTTTTCTTTCATATCACTGTTCCCATATCCATTTGCCGCCATTGATAATCACACACTTACACCCTCACGAAAATCAAACAAACACGTCACAATCAACATCTTCTAGATCAGATCTTCACACAAAGGTATTAAATCGGTTAAACTTTCATGCACAAACAAGTTAATTAACTGTTTAATTGAAAATCAAACGAATCTAATTACTGCCTAATTAGGGTTTGTTAATTTGGGGGTTTTGCTTGGGTTATATTCGGAATGGGTTTAATTGCACAGATTTGGCCTTTGGTACACTTGAATTAATCGAATTCATGCCTAATTAGAATAAGTGTTGGAAACTTTCCGAGTAAGAAACTATTCTCCGCATAGAAGCAGTTTTTCCGAGTAGAAAAAGTTTTCCGAATAGGCCAAAATCTTTCAGCATAGAAAAATGTTCCGAATAGAGGATTTATTCCGCATAGGACCAAATGTTCCGAATAGAGGATTTATTCCGCATAGGGCAAAATGTTCCGAATAAAGACTTTATTCCGCATAGGGCAAAATATTCCGAATAGGGAAAATTTTCCGAATAGGGCAAATGTTCCGAATAGGGCAAATGTTCCGAATAGGGCAAATGTTCCGAATAGGGAAAATTTTCCGAATAGAGCAAATGTTCTGAATAGGGCCAATGTTCCGAATAGGACAAATGTTCCGAATAGGGAAAATGTTCCGAATAGGGCAAATGTTCCGAATAGGACAAATGTTCCGAATCGGAATTTATTCCGCATAGGATCAATGTTCCGAATAGAGTCTTTATTCCGCATAGACAAAAATGTTCCGAATAGAGTGTTTATTCCGCATAGGCTTAATGTTCCGAATAGAGATTTATTCCGCATAGCCTTAATGTTCCGAATAGACTTTTTATTCCGCATAGCCTTAATGTTCCGAATAGACTTTTTATTCCACATAGCCCAAATGTTCCGAATAGAGATGTATTCCGTATAGCCTTAATGTTCCGAATAGACTTTTTATTCCACATAGCCTAATGTTCTGAATAGAGATTTTATTCAGCATAGCCAAATGTTCCGAATAGACCTTTATTCAGAATAGGGATTTTATTCCACATAGGCTAATTATTCCGAATGGAAGATGATTGAATGATTTCAAAGCTTAAGGGATTATGTCATATGTACAATGCTTAGGTTTAAAGTCATAATGATATTCATACTGGTTTGTATCAACCTTTGTGTTTTATCTTAAGCAGAAACGATGACTAACCCTACCGTACAACAACTACAAGACAACAGAGCCGCCGCCATTGCTGAAGCCAAGACTCTGAAGTTTATTCCAAACAACTACCGTCTGAAGGAAGTATCTCACTCAACCCATAATGGATTTAAGGTAGGTACAGCCTTGCTTGATAAATCTCATCTCAAGCATGCGCTAAGGAGAAGTGCATCAGTGCCTTATGACTACCTTTACGAGTTCTGGGCTACCAAAGAGAGGACGTCGAACAAGATCACCTTTTCCTTGGACAACAAGCAGCAGACGCTTACTGTGTCAGACTTCAGGAAGATCTTTGGGTTTCGACCGATACTCAAAGGTCTAACATCATACTCAGCCAACCCAACTAAGGACCAGATCATGGAGATGTTCACCGCCATTGGATGTCTGGACATGGTATCAGAGCAAACTGAGAAACAAATAATGAAGATATTGCTGATCCTGCTCTTGAGAAAACTGAGAAACAAATAATGAAGATAGCCATTCAAAGGAGCAGGAAAGATACTGGTGGTAGTGGTTCAGGTGTAAGAGTAGACGTTGAGGATGAGTACATGGAACCTGATGATGTTGATGAGTTTGGGTCACCTGAACATTATTCCACCTCGAAGGAGCCATCAATCCCTGTTTCAGCTGGTATTGGAAAGGCATCTACTCAACCTTTAACAACTCAACCTCCACCAACTCAACCCTTACCAACCAAATAGGTTTCTACACCACTTCCTCCACCACCACCAAAGCCCATCCTTAGCACCGCAGTTACAACTGAGCCTATTCCCTCAACCCAGAGCAGCTCTGCAACATCTGCAATGGCAGCAATAGTGATGGCCGAGATGTTGGATAAACACGTGGATCATCAAAAGAGAGAAATGGCTGAACTTCGCCAAGAGTTAAATAGAAGAACTCAAAGTGAAGAAGCATCAAGGAAAGCTCAAGAAGAGTTGATTGCCAAGTTCGCTGCAGACATGGAAGTTACACGTAAAGCTCATGCAGAAGAACTTGCTCAGGTTAAAAAGGATGAAGCTGATAGGCATAAAGCACGAATTGCAAGACTTAAAGCTATTAAGGATGACTTTAAAGAGCAAAAAGAAGCTCTTGAAGCTACTATTGAGCAGAGAGTGAAAGACTCCATTGAATCCTTAATGCCTAAACTGCGTGATGATTTGAAGACGCTTGCTGCTGACAACTTAATGATCAAATCTTCCAATCCTTCAGAAGCCGCCTACAAGATCGCTTATGACTTGACGGATTTTGAACTTAAGAAGATCCTCAAAGCTCGAATGAAGGAACTTGGATCGTTTGATAAATCAAGGAAACAACGGGCTCTCTTCAAATCCCTAAATGACGCTATCATGGAGGATGATAGGTTGTTCGAGACTTTTGGAAGTGTGGTACCCTACCACATTCTCCCTGAAGAAGAAAGGGAAGAGAGCGACGAAGAAGAGGGTACTGGTGGAGAGGAGGAAGAAGAAGAGGAAGAAGATAAGAACGAGGAGGATGATGAGGATGAGAATGATGAGGATGATGATGATGAGAATGATAAGGATGATGAAGATGATGATGAGGATGAGGATGAGGATGATGATGATGAGGATGCAGATGATGATGATAATGATGGTAATGATGGTGGTGATGGTCACCAGGAGAGTGTTAAGGGGAGCAATGCGGATAAAGGTGAACAGCGTGAGAAAGGGGATAAGGGCGCCAGCTCAAAGAAAGTGGTTAAGTCTAGCACCAAATCCAAGAAAGATGCAGCACCAAAGGAGAAATCGACATCCACGGAATCCAGACGATCGAAGTGGCGCCATGATGTGAATGCCACTACAGGGTCATCTATTCCTGGTACATTTATCCATGCATCAATACCTGTTACCACTAACCCCGTTAGTTCTTGTGTTGTTACTCCTGTGATTGCAGAATCAGTAACCGAACCTGAAGCTGCACAACACTCACCCATCCATGACACTGCTGAAATGCCTGAATCTGAACAAGCAGATGCTCACGTCTCCATTCCTCTGCAACAAAACCCACAATCTACTATTCCTGAACCAAGCACAAGGAACTGGGAGGACACGTTGGAGATCGACGAGAATGCTCCACCACAGGCTTGGATCACGGTAGCGGCGCAGTATGATCCGATCACCGATGCCGATAAAGAGGTCTTGTATCTTCGTATCCGAAGTCCGATTGACTTATGTGCATTTCTTACTCATGAGTATAAGACTTCGGTTACTCCATCTTTGGTGAAGAAAGTACTGAAGGATAAAAGACTTCGCGCCAAAACCCGGTTGACCCAAATGGAGTTCGAATATTATGCCGAGGAGATCCTGAAGGCTCTGAATACCGTTCAACGGCCAGGTCTTCATGAATCAGAAAGAGCTCCACCTCCAATGGATCAAGATAATCAGATTGCTCTTGACTTCTTTGTCACCAATGATCTGGTGTATCTACTGAAGGGGTCATCAAAGTACGCAACATCCCTGACATTGCTGAAAGCTGCCAACTGGGGGACAATACCCTTTATCGAGGAAAAGGTAAACCGACTCTGGGTCCCTAAGATAAATCGTAATTATGATATGTATGCTGTCATAGGTGCATCTCATTGGGACGAACGAGTCAGAAGGGCGTACAGGGGTTGCTGCTTAGTCAATTCTGGAAGCTCAGTTAGATCTGATATCCGCATCTCCAGCATTTTAGGGATGAAAACAGAAGCCAAGAACGGCTACTATCATGTGACGGAGATTCGTTTGAAAAGGGAGGATGACAGGGAATACAAAATCCAGCAGGGAGATTTTTCCATCATTCGCCTTGAGGATATCGAAGATATGCTGCTTCTGATGACCAGAGATCAACTCACACATATTCCTCGTGAAGACCTCATTGCTTTGAATACAGCACTTCGTATGTTCACACGAAGCGTTGTCATCAAGACACGAGTTGAAGATCTTCAGTTGGGAGTCGAAAGCTATCAGAGGAAGCTCAATTTAACCCGTCCTGTGAATCAAGTGTTACCTCAACATGTAGCAAGATGTCCCTATACCGGCATTTCTGTTCCGAATTCCGGCATTTTCTACTTGAACAGTCGAGGTTTGATGAAGTTTATGAGGGTGGGGGAGCTCCACAAGTATAGTGATGGTACTCTTCTACAAGTCAGAGGAAAGTTGGAGTATCTGAACTCGGGTGGGACTTTGCCAGAAATGACGGAGGATTGGCATCCAGGTTACCGGCAGATGGCGAAGTATGTCATCAAGAAGATCGATCAGAAGCTCCGTGAACGTAGATTGATGAGGAGCTTGGAAAGATTTGTGGGTGGTAGACCATATGGAGTGCACTACAGGACACTGCAACGATCCATCTAAAGGGTCGTACATATCAGGTCACTCTATATTGGTATTAATTGTGAATATGTATATTTGTGAATAATGTGCTTTAATGGCTTGTTGTAGTGTTAAAGTATGATAATTTTTCAAGAATTTCTCACGAGATTCTAAATCTTTCAAAATATATCATCCTAAAGCACCACAACCATCCCTTATTAACTTAAGGGGGAGCAATAACTTGTTCTATGGCCAAACATCAATTTCATTTTTACCCAAAGACCGGTTAATCCATTCAATATCCCAAATATTAATGGTTAACATTTTGGATAAGGGGAGAAAATGGGATTAAGGAGACGTAAGTGATACTTGGCTAAAAGATGAAAAAGACTTAAAGATTATCCAACTTAATATGTGTAAAGCACGTGTTAAGGGGGAGCGTTTTTGATGAACAAAACACCTAAGGTACAAAACTTTTGATTTCAATATCACAAGTACTTTAGGTGATTTTCAATGATTTTTCATGGTGGCAATTCCTTCCAAAAACACACTTAATTCACGACGGATGTGGTGACAAAAGGGTGGTAGGAATAGGTTTAGTCCAATGATTCATCAGAGCCGATGGAATCTTCCCAAGGACAATTCCCTAGATAGAATTAGAAGTCCTAGGAAAGATGGAGAAAGAATGTGAACGTAGCTGAATGCCGACCAAGTACTTAAGCTAGCACTGGAACAATCACAACAAGGTGCTAGTGATGACGTATTGGTAAGCATTGAAGGGGTTGAAGAATGAAAAAGAAATGTAAAGATAAAGGGTGTAAAGAAAGAAGCCCTCCTTACAAATTTAGGCAGAAACCGGGTCAATACATATGCTATTGAGGTCATTTTTGCTAATGATTCTCGGTATTGAAGAAAGACATCATGGACCCAGTGATGCAATGCACAACCCTTCCCCAGCTAACTCAAATATCTCTCAAAAGGTATTTGTTTTAATCACACGGAGATCAACACGTTATCTATTGGTTTATTCACTCCGAATAGACTGGTATTGAAAAGGTGGCACTCCTCTCCAGCCATCGCTCACTAAATCAAAACGCACAATCGAGTCTAGAGCCAAGAGATCATCAAAAGTCTCATTAGGACACTTTCCATTTATTCCTTGCTTTCTCACACACTGTGAAAAGTAAGAGATTTTCATGAGTCCTACGCAGTATTCCTGTAATATTGCCAGAACATCCGAGTAATACGCAAGTATTACAATGAAGATGGAAATCCTGCTTGAGCCAACATCAAACAAGCTCATGGTAGGTTACACGTGCGGTTCTTTTAGAACCAATCTTGTGAAAAACTGGAAGGTAACAGTGGTTTAATTCTTAATTGAACTAAAACTCGTTCCAGGCCTCTTCGCATTATCATATGATCTTGCCAGAACACTCAGAGTGACTCTTTATTGACCACAGTGACGAGTGGAAATCCTTCTAGTGTCAACATCAAACAGCACTTGGTAGGTAACGCGCAAGATTCTTTATGAATTGAGCTCGTGACAACTGGAAAGCAACGATGGTGAAAATCTTAATTGAAATTCACTTGTTCCAGGTTTCATGAATTGACGGCTTTTTAATCACAAGGATAATTTATCCAAGTGATTCACTCTTTATGTTCGCAGTCAGCTTTGGACGGTCGAATAAAGAGAACGGGTTTACCCGCGAAATCCTGTCAGGAAGTTACTTAATTGAAACTATCCGTCACGGGTACGATATCTAATATCGTCCAACGGTCTTCACCGACCGGAGGTAAAATGCTACCGAATTAGAATAAAATGTTCAAAGCCATTTTATTCGTGTCGTTGCTGTGTACCTGTTAAAGACGGTGGCGTTGCTGTGTACCTGTTGAAGACGGTGGCGTTGCTGTGTACCAGTGAAGACGGTGGTGTTGCGGTGTACCTGTAAAAGTCGTTCCCACATGCTTATGTCTTTTGCAACAAAGTTCAGCAAAAATTCAAGAAAGTACAAGATGAAGTCTTCCGCTGTACCAAACTCTGAAGCTTTCAAGAATTCAACAAAAAGACGTAAGTGTGTGGAACATGAAGTCACGAGAAGGCAAAGTTCACAAGAAAGGCAAAGATCGCACGTGAAAGGCCAAAGAACAATGCTCTCAAGTCAAAGCCAAAAAGATCAAATCAACATAATCACAACAAAAGAAAGAAAAGAAGAAAAGACTACGAGCTAAAGAACGAAGACTTAGTATAGTATGCTAGGTTTAAAACTTTGTAACGTGGAGTGACCTCCCTTAGGGGGAGATTGTTAGAAATACGTTTTAACGTATATTAGAAATATCGGTCACTCCACAATAATATTCATGTTGTAATAGCTCGTAGTTAGATAATAGTTGTTAGTTGCTTATTAACTTAAGTAAGAACCGGTCCATGGGCTTGTCATGGACCGGCCCAAGCCCAATGTTAGGCTTGGACTATAAATACCCCTTTCCACTAAGGAAAGGGGTTGGTTGTGGTTCCATTTTGCATTTCATATTAATAAAACCTTTCACATATTCTCTCACTTTCTCTCTCTAGTTTCTCTCACTAGAAAACATCAACCCACTTCATAGATTCATAGGTTATCAATATTCTACATGTTTTAAAACATTTATTTACTTTTTACTTTTTGAAGTTCAATTATTTAGTCATTTTTACTTTCTTTTAAAATCGAAGAAAAACATAAATATATTAGAAAAATGATATGTTTATTTATTTTAAACTTTTCCTAAAAGTAAGCTAAACTTATTTTATTTTTTTTTTAAATTTGGAAAAAAATTAAAAAGAATTTCTTTCTGGAAAAAATTAAAAGAATTTTAAGAAAAAATTAAACTTTTTTTTCGGAAAAAACAAAATTTTCTTTTTCGGAAAAAGTGAAATATTTTTTTTGCAAAATACATCCCTCATGACAAGAAAACGAAAAATATTTGCATCGTTAGTCCTGAGAATGTATTGTGACAAACGTTTGCCTAACGGGTGGTGTATAGTGTCCATTCTCCAATACTTTTTGTCCAATACTTTCCGTCAGAGATTATTGTCTAAAAAAGTTTATACCACATAAATATATTTTACAGTTTACTTTTTAAATTTTGTACCTACTTTTAAAAATTCACAATTAATTTAAAACAACTCAAAATATAAATTATAATTTCGGATCAAAAGTAATACTAACTAAAGAAAGTGATAATTTTTTTAAACATATAAATATTCACAAAGTGTTTTGATTTGCTATATGAAAAACATATTACAATTTTAAATTTAAACTTGTAAAAGGCTACTGAATATAAATGTTACAAAAAAAACGTCACAAATTTATTGCAAATCCACTTATTATATTTTAATATTATAGTAATATTCTATTTCATAATCTCCACTTGCTATATTTTTTACTGATAAAATTAAGTAAAGCCAAATAGCCAATCAAATCCATCAATCTATTCGAGAGATGTCACGAGTGTAAACTGAATATTGGACGTAAGATGGGAAATGTGTTTTACCCCAAAGTCTGACAAAGTTGGTCACCCCCCCTCTTTTTGACCGACTATTTCCAAAACCATTTCAAATACATGGACGTGTGAAGTATATATTTATATTGTCAAGTGGTTGTATAGTCTTTAAATTGTTTTGCCAAAAGTTTTGTAATTGTAAAGTTGTGGTACAAATATTATTGAATCAAATCTTGTGTCGAGTGCGTATAAACAGCGAGCAGTCGTGTTTCAGAGCAATTTGTCGAGTTTTATTTTTGTTAGATAAGTGTCGTTTAAAATGGGTAAATTAAATATAACGTCGAAAGGCTGTTGAAATTTTGCTAAGTTAAGATAATATTTACTTGGAAATTTGGTCAAGTATTTCACCGGCAAATGTTTTAAGAATATATCATTTATAACTTAAATCATGGTAAAGGGTGACATGTACGTGTGACGTGAATGCATTTTTACATTCTTCGATTGGACCTAACCTAGCGTTATATATTTAGGTTGCGTCTTGCGTTTGCTGCATCTGGGATTTTCATATTCTTGCTGTGAAATCTTTGCATACTAAGGTGAGTTCATACCCCCTCTTTCTACATTCAAAATTGTTTTATAAATGATTTAATCTCTTTTGGGGGAGATACATGCTTGTTGGTGTCAGTGTCAGATACATGTTTATACGTTTTGCTGATTGTTTGTGATCCATACGTGGTTATACTGTACAAGTATTGTTATGCTACATATTGTGAATATGTGAGTGAGTCGTTGCTTCTTTTAATATGCCTTATATGTTGAATCCGTTTAAGGAGAGATAATGCTTTGTTATTTGCTTATGGATGCAAACCGTGCTGTTATGGAATACTTTGCTAAGATATTGATATTTGTATGATGATAATGCTTTGTTACTTGCTTATGGACGTAAAATATGTTTTCTTGATCTCTTCGCGGAAGTTATTGTATGATATGCCTAAGTAACGTTATCCCACTTTGCCCATCATGAACCGTTAGTTACTTCCGGATGACCGGTCAAGTAAGCACATATGTTATAGATAGATCTATTGGAGTTTGGCACTCACGTCTAGGTGTCCTCTGTCACCACTGCTAAACGGACGTATACTTATGGCCATTTGTCTTAGGGATAGGACACCTAGCGGGCACTTATTATTGTTTCATCTTGTCATTAGCCTCGGTGTCATGAGCTTAGCGATCTCAAAAACTGGGTAAGCTTTACCCTATATGCTTGCTATTATCTCAAATGGATTCATATGCTTCTAAACTTTATATGGTTGCCATTATATCTCCCATAATGGATTCATATGTTTTAAAACATTTTATTTGCGGTCCAGTTGATCTTGAATTGAACCTTGCTATGATCTTGTATTGATCTCAAATGTGAATCTTGCTATGATCTTGAATTGAACCTTATTATGATCTTGTATTGATCTCGAATGTGAATCTTGCTATGATCTTGAATTGAACCTTATTATGATCTTGTATTGATCTTGATTATGAATCTTGGTATGATATGTATGATCTTGTTATGCTCCTTATATGTGATCTTAACATGAATTTGGCAGTGATCTTGATATGAATCTTGCATGTGATGTTGATATGAATCTTGTATATGAACTGAATTATTTTGTGTTGGCTCTAATGCTTTTGGCTAAATGATGATATGACTGAACTTTGTGGTTATTGTTGCTTTTGTTGCGAAACTCTAGATTTCTAAACGCTTGTACGATACTACTTTTGGTAGTGGGTTTTGAAAACTTTTGAAGTGTCATAAACATTTTAATAAACTTATGAACTCACCAACTTTATGTTGACCGTTTTAAGCATGTATTCTCAGGTACTTGACTGTATGATTATTTGGAGTCTACATTGTGATATTTGGCATATAAGTCGTTCTCTCGGATCAAGACTCGGATAATCATGACGTACAGGCCCCAAAACTAGTGCGCTTCCGCTAGACCTATTTTGGAGGTGTTACACATTATCTAAAAAACACCTTGTCAATTCTGGGCACTTTACACCATTAATGAATGTCGAGATCTTCATTACTTCGAAACCTCTTGTATGTAGTTGGCTTCATCGGTCCTAGGTTGCCAATGACTCATGAGCCCTTCTTACTATACCGATGATTTCCATTAGATCTTTAAGGATTTTCTTACGGAGGGCAAACCTTTCTAGAAATTGCTCTCTCAACGTTATCAATACTTCCTGAGGTGAGTCTCTCGAACCATCCTCTCGTCGGTCCATCCAGAGTCTGTTGGAATAAACTATGTTAATGCAAAGCAATGCCTAAAAACATTATTAGTGTTAACTAATCTTTCTTAGTTTTGATCACGAAAAATTAAAAAGACATTTATCGTCAAATACAATTATAAGACAAATTATTTAACAAACACTATCATCAAGGTAATAATCATTTAAGTATTGTACTAACATATCTTAATCATGATTAGTGATCATAAAAGTGATTAATCCTAAACTTATATTTTGTCAACTGTGACAAAAGATTTTTTTAATAAACTTTCTTTTTAAGAAAATGTTTTATTAAAATGGAAAATGTAAATTTGAATATGACATATTCCAAATGCCATAGGAATATCCTTCGAAGGTAAAAACTTGCCTCAGATATTACTCCTCCACTAAAAGACAAAAAGGAGCGGATTCTGTGAGCACGGATCCTTAAAGGCCTATGCGGATCCTTAGTGATAAGGAACCGCAGACACAATTAAGGCACCGCGCTCAGAGAGCCGCTGACCTTTGTCTCCTATAAATAGTGGATCAAATCTGCATTTTCCACAACCCTTTTTGGACACTCTTTCTGCTATCTTTTTCGTCTCTAGTTCCTAATCATTTGTAAATGATCACTTAATGTATTAAGTATGTTTACTTATGATTATCCCCTTGATCTCCTTCTTTACCTTGTCCAAAGAGAAGATCACTCACACACTTGTGATGTGATTAAAGATGAAGCCTTGATGAAGATCATCCTCTTCTGAAGATCTAGTCATGTTCATCATTTGTTTTATTTGAGTCTTGTGTAGATCTAATGTAATTATGAATACATGGATCTAGTCTTGTGTAAATCCATTGTATATGTGTATACTTGGATTTGTGTTGTGTAGATCAAAGTTACATGTGTATACTTAGATATGTGTTTTATTGAGTTGTAATAGTTGTGAGTTGTGAGTTCTCACTAAACTATAAAGTGATGTGGTTATGTCTTGTGAGTTCTCACTAAACTATAAAGTGATTTGTAGTTGTGTCTTGTGAAGTTCTCACTTAGCTTCAAAGTGAAGAGTTGTGAAGATTGGTTCTACTTTTCGATTAGAACTCGACATCTAGCCTTGTGTCATTAAAAGGTGAAGTAGGCAACGTTATGAAGATTGGTTCTACCTTTTGATTAGAACTCAACATCTAGCCTTGTGTCGTTAAATGGTGAAGTAAGCAACGTTGTGAAGATTGGTTCTAACTTTCGATTAGAACTCGACATCTAGCCTTGTGTCGTTAAATGGTGAAGTAGGCAACGTTGTGAAGATTGGTTCTATCTTTCGATTAGAACTCGACATCTAGCCTTGTATCGTAAAATGGTAAAGTGGGCGACGTTGTGTAGATTAGTCCTAGCTAAGATTAGGTCTCGACATTTAGCTTAGTGTCGGAAAATAATGTAAGCGACGTTGTAAGGTTTTCTCCGCAAGAAGGGAGCTTGTGGATATAGTGAAAATCTCGAGTAACGTGTACTCGAGGAGTGGAGTAGGAACGAAGTTAGAGATTCGTTGTCGAACCACTATAAATCTTGGTGTCTTCCTATTAGGCCGTTTCTTTCCTTACTCTTTACTTATTCTTACTATCATGTCATTCACATATATTACTTGTCATTGTTAATGCATTAGAATTGAACCTAATCATTATGCAACTAGCTTTCAAGTAAAAGGTAATTTTGAGATAAACCTAATTGAAATAAATTTTAATTAGGACATAAACCAAAAAGAAACTATTCAACCCCCCTTCTAGTTTCTACATACTACAACACACCACATAGGTCATTCCCTATAGTTGGCCGCTCCCATTAGACGGGTGATGTGGTCATTTGGATCAGTGGACCCATTATACCACTTTATGGTAGTTGGAAGAAGGTGTTTAGGCGATGAGAATTCAATAATCCTTCGGGTAAACGAAGATGTCAATACCTCTTTGAATGGTGTTTGAAATGTATATATGATGTGTTCTATGGGCTTCAGCCCCAACATTCCCACGTCATCGAAGACTAGCTTCAACGACGTCAGCGTATTGCCTCCCACTTGAGTATGTTGCTTCACCAAGGACCGGAATACACTCACTTTCTAAAAATTGCTCTTGCAATGACGGGGTACCATCATCTCCCCCTATAATGTCATCACGAGTAGGGGATTCCTGCGACAGACCATCCATTTATACTTGGGCAGATCGAGTGTATGGTCCTACGGATGGCGCCAAATATTGAGACAAAATTCTACATGTAGTATAGATACCTATGTATGTGCCTCGGTTACGTATAAACGATGCTTGTATGCTTGTATGAAACCTGAAAGGGATGAACAACACACGTTAGCCTCGTCCCATGTTTGACCCCCAGACAAGCTCCAATGTGAGAATAAGTATGGATATCCAGAGTGGTAATCTGACTTTGAATATAAAGTAAATGTTCATGTACTTTAATAGTTATGTGTGTAATAAATATGAGGGGTATTTATACCCAAGGAATTAGAAAAACCCGAGGTCTTTTCCCATCAATAGACTCTAGGCATGATACACGAGACAAGATATTTTTTGCAAAATATGGGGTTTGGCGGCGGTTCTACGTACTGACCATCAGATAAAACCTTTCCTTGTGGATATAAGCCTAACCTCGTGGTCCTTCATTTCGTTATGTGTTTCCTCATTCCCAATGTGTTAGACCCTGGTCTCGGTGTCTTAGTCTCCTGATTTGGCTGATGTAACGGTGTTGACCCACAGTCGCTTTACGGGATCATACGCGAACAAGTACCATGCTATCTAGCTCTAATAGAGTTATATACGCCAAAAAACGTTTAACACAAGCCACACAAAATAAGATAGGGGTGTCCAAAAAATCCAAATAAACCGAATAAACCGAAACCAAGAACCTAGAACCGAAGGCGAACCCTATCGAAAATAACCAAACGAACTAATAACCTAACTGGATTTGGCAAAACCGAACCAGACTACAAATTCGATTTTTGGGTTAGATATGGGTTTATCAATCAGAATCGAATACCGAATATATATAAATACATATTTTTTTTATATACTTATACTTATAAATGATCATTAAAATGTAATTCGTTGAGAAAACAAAATTTATACTCCCCCATCCCATAATTATAGTCCACGGACAAACAAAATAACATCAATATTTCAGCTTTTCATCTCTTACTTTTTACACAAAAACAATTTTACCCTTAACCAATTAATTTACTAACTTCTTTATTATTTGTAATACTACCTTCAAATAAGGGTGATATGGTAAACTTATAATATATTCCCTATCTATTTTTGAAAGTGGACTATTTTTTTGAGACGTCCGAAAATCGTATACTAGACTATAATTTTAGGACGTATGAGTATTTAAAATAAACATTTTTGCCAAACATATTTATAATTATATATATGTTAAAGATAAATAATGTAATTTGAGTAAACACAAAAAACGACCCAAATTCAAATTCGGTTTCAAAAAGAAAAGTTCTTTTAAATAACCTGGATCGGGTAAATCAAATAATCTGAACCGAACAAACCAAAACAAGTGAACAACACGAAAACCCAAATCAAATAAACCGGATGGGCTATATAAGTCCAAACAAGTAGAGCTTCTCACACACACCTCTACTTTTTAGTTCACTCATAAAACAAGACGATAATTTCCCCCGCTCTAAAATTCCAAGCTTTCCCGCCAAAATGAAAACCTCCTTTATATAAAACCGGACATTCGTTAATTTCCCCAAATCAAAATAATCAAAACTGGTACACATTCTTTTAATTACATTTGTTTTAACTGTATTATGTTTTTAAAAAGTTAATTTTGGCTCAAAATTAACCATGTGTTTGTTAATTGTTATGTTGCCCGCCAAGTGTTTGTGAAAATATCTAAGTGAATTACGAGAGGTTTAGGGGTTTTGATTATGGTATTTGATTAAATTTAATAATATTACGAAACTTGTATGCCAGGTGTTTGTGTAATTGTCTAACTGAGAACTTCATGTTTTTTATATAACAAGATATTTATTATTTAGGTATTTAGCT
Source organism: Glebionis coronaria (assembly GCA_025667525.1). NCBI lineage: Eukaryota > Viridiplantae > Streptophyta > Magnoliopsida > Asterales > Asteraceae > Glebionis > Glebionis coronaria. The sequence goes on along the minus strand of CM046875.1, from coordinate 621,983,857 downwards.
AATGAGTCGCCAAATTCGACCCATATCGATCCACTAAAGATGTTTTTTGAGTTAACGCGTCCGACCTGTTACCTATCTAGTTTGACATGCCACTTCTAGCTATTGTGGCAATTTGGATTTGTGCAATTTCCTGTTCATATGAATACCATGAGATGCTTTCTACATGCCACATTTTTACCTTCTCAGTTAACACTAGACAAGTATTGCATGTTGGTTCCCTGTAGCCCAAGAATTAACTTGTTCTTTTTTCAACCAGCTTTTAACCAACCATGGAGTCCAAATTAGCTCTTCGAAAAGGTGGGCAGGTTGCAATTTTCATAAGAGATGACCATGAACAAGCAAAACGCTACGGTCCACAGTAAGTTTCTTCCGATTAAGTTTCTGTTTACATTTGCGCTCTCTGCTTAGAAAACTGAAGGCTTAAATTTTGTCCAATGTGTTTTCTGTGTTTCAGGTTGTTCTGGTACCACATGTTTTTGTGTCTCATGTCTCTTTTCTTTTCGGTTCCATCAGTGATGTTTCACTCCAAACTTCAAACTGTTAAACAACATCTTGGTGGGTTTTTGGTCATAATGACCTTTGTCACAATATCCCTGACTGTAATAGCATCTGCTATATTGGTTTTTGCAAGCTATTACTTGAAAGGTTATTTGAGGATCATTCATTACACCGTCTTGAAGACTGTTGGTAGCTTGTCAGGAATTCTAGCTCCTTTCTTTTTTGAAGTTTTCTTGTTCGTTCCAGACAATCCTAGCAACACTGTGTCTATGCTTATTGGTGTAATATTTGTTGGGACTATGGTTGGATACTGCTTTCTTTGGAAATATGCTATCTCTTATCAACGACAAGCTGACTTCAACGAAATGTCTCACCCTTGGATGCTATTTTTTGCTGCTCTTCTACCTCTGGAAGTTGTGTTGCCGCCATTTATGCCGGAGCATCTTTACTGGATAATTTGTGTAGGCTTATTTCTGAAACTTTCGATCATAAAGGTAGCTGTTGTCATTATATTTGCAAGGTGACAAATTATGCCAATGGGAACCTCATCAGCGATGATTTAGCAAGACAAATGACAAGACCAGTAATCATCATTAAGTAGCTACTTGCAAAATATAGGACTAGTACTAATGAATCCTTAAGCTGTATTGAACAGATTTACCGAATTCTGTTTTCGTGATCTATGCTTTGTTAAATATCATATCGTAGTCAATTTCATGTAATTTCTATCTTTCGATATATATGAGTATGGTAGTATTATGTCTTTTCTGAGGCTGGTTTTGATGATATTTTATGAGCATCTGTGGTTGCTTTAATCAAGATGAAATTTATTCTGAGAGTGATCATAGCTAAATGATATCAGCAACATTGGTTTGATTCATTAAGTCCCAAAAATTATGGTCCCTTGGCCTTCATCATTAGTTGTCATTCTCAGTATGTTTGGCTTTACTAGTGCATTAGCTTGTTTAACGATTGGCCATTGGACGTTGACACGTAAATTTGGATCTTACGTCAACTCGTGTGTATTTGTTTGCTTCGAAATTGCTGGAAAAATTTTCAAAATAATCTATGAAACAAGACTTGCAAAATGTTGCAGACCCATGTTCCTTTCAAAGCACACAATCATTATAATGTATGTGGTGGATGGTTAAATATTACTGGTTCTGGATGACCAGTGATTGTTAACTAGTTTCACTTCATTTAGCTTTCACGCGCCTCATCCTTAGGATAAGAAACTCGACAAAACAACTTGGCTAGATGCTTTTTTGATGTTGGATATCTTTGTAAATCATGCCAATTTACTTTCCGAATAAAGTATTTCGACTTTTAATTGTCTGGGTATCACGAAATCTTTATTGAGATAATTAACGAAAAACACTTAGTTTATTGGCTAGATGTTTTTTTATGTAAAAGTGTAAAATGAAAATTTCTCATCTTTTGAAAAATATTATAAAAAAATACGACTAAACGAGTTTTCTTTTTTTTCTATTTTCATTTGAAATTTTTTAAAATTTTTTAGATATTTTTCAACTAAACATACATTATGGCTTTGAATGTTGATAGATTATTTTTGGTAATATTGCGAAACTTGTATGCGAGTTGTTGGTGTAATTGTATAACTGAGAACTTGATGTTTCTTTTAAAAGACATGAAGATAACTAATGCCAATGAGTCGCCAAGTTCGACGCTTATTTATCCAAAACAAAAAAGAGCAACATGGGTCAATGCACAAAGGCACCAAAATTGTAAAAAGCCTAACTGATAATACATTTGACATGCGTGTTTTAAAGCCGAGTTTTTAGTAGGACTAGTATTTACTAGTACTAGATTTCTTTCAGTCTCTATTTACTACTCTCACAAACAAGAAAAGAAAAAAACCATACGATAGTTTTGAGTGATACCATTTATTTTGGCTATTATAAGGTAAAACTTCTACTTGTTTAATTACTTAAAAATTTTCATTTTAATTTTCTTTGTTAGGGTTTATCTTTATTCTTTAATGTTTTAATAATTTATTTATTCATCGTGTTGAATATTATGGCTATGTTTGCAACCTTTTTCTATCCTGGAGGGTTACTTATGTAACTCTTTTTGTTTCTAACATGTTTGTCAAGTGTGTAGGAGTCCAAGGACCTCTCTTGCCAACCCTTCATTTTTGCTGGAGCTTATATACTCCGCATTTCTCATTTGTAGGGTTTGAGACAGCCGTTTTCATATCTTTTCTCTCTCTCTTTCTCTCTGACTAAAAACTCAAGATGTAAACGTTTAATTATTGCTTCCAGTTTAGTAGTTTAGTAGTTAGATTGTAGTTAATCTTTGTATTCTTGGATTGCATCCGTTTGGGGAGAATCCTTTTCTTGTGTACGTTGATAGCACCCGTTTGGGGACTATCTTGTTTCGGATTTTGAGTTAATAAAGCACGTAGAGTGGTTGGTTGAGTGCAACATCGTTGTTGTGTTCTTAATTTTAACATGCTATCAGAGCGCCAGGTAGGATCTCTGGTCTAAATTCTTTTTGATAGAAAAAGTATTTTTGGGGTTTTAAAGATTTTTTGTTTATCTCATCTAAATATTACTGGATCTTTATTTTTTCTTAAAGAAAAATATTTTTTTTGGGGTTTCAAAGTTTTTTGCTTATATTCGTTTAATTAAAGGTTTTTGTGGTTTATAAGGATTTTTGTCACTGGATAATCATTAATTTTGAAAATATAAAGTTTTTGTTGAAAACCCTAATTTTTATAATTTGGGGCTTTTGCTTTCCAAGTTTTTTTTTCTGGTGATTCTAACATTGCAGGTGCTCGATTGAAAGTTGAATTGGTGTTTTCTCTTGGTTTTCTAGTTAGGGTTACTTCTAGACTTGAATCTAGAATAACCTTTGCCGTGGTGGTTTTGTTTAGGGTTACTTCTAGACTTGAATCTAGAATAACCTTTGCTGGTGGTGATTTTGTTTAGGATTACTTCTAGACTTGAATCTAGAATAACTTTTGCTCTCTCTTCCGCTGTTTTGCTAGATGTTGTTGGTTGTGTAACACCTCTCGCACTCATACTCTTTTTGTAACACCCCCAAACGGTCAAATGCAGCGGAATAGTACGTGGGGTGTTACTTTGGTGGATCGATAGCACACAGTATATAGAGTAATGATCATAAAATGTCATTAAAACATATCACATGAATTTAATTGAGCACATTAAGTAAATTGTCTTGAAAACAACATTTATTATTATTTGTAGAAATATCCCAGCCCAATGGTAAACATGATGCTCCCTATGATGCTGGAATCCAATGCATGTACCTGCTTACTTTCCTGAGAAAACATAAAAAGTAAAATTTGAGGGTCAACACGAGGTTGATGAATTCACAGGTTTAGTTATAAAATAAATGACTGATATGCAAAACACCACGAAGATAGTAGAGCTCCAAGCTACATACCATAGTAGTTTCTATTGCCCTGTAATAGATGCTAGACAATGTTTCTCAGGTGCCTATCTGGATCATCCTGATGTGAGACCCTCAGTCCGACAATGAAATAAACCTGTTGCTTGGCCTAAGCGTTTCGTGATAGCTACTCACGCAGGCCGGGTATTGTCAATACCCAAAAAGATCTATTTATAACCTTTCGCGCCACACTATTAACTATTATAGTCCAGGGAATAATAGGGCAAACAACATGCAATAAATCTGTTGTTGTCTGTAAGTGTTTGCATATACAATAATTAAGTATGTTTTCTCCTCCAGTTATAAAACAGTGAAAGATGGGGCCATGAACTCACCTCATTGATAAAGCAGTAGTAGTATGACACTGGGTATGCTGGTGTGGTATGATCACGGAGCAGTAAAATTACCTAACTAATTTATGTGACTCAGTAAATGCACAATAAAATGTACAGATAAATGTAACTGATGAAAATGCATGATCACAGTTTAATAAGTTATTGTTATTGTTTAAATGTTAAACTTATAGTAAGTTATCGATAAAGGTACATTTTTAGTTTCTAAAAATGTATATAAATTGTTCGTATGTCAACAGTGTAATTAATTAAATAAATAGATTTTATTTAATTATGAGTTTGTAAGAAAATAATACGCTTGACCAAATTTCCTTAGGGTTTTCAAATATACTAATTTAGTTCGTCCGTTACGCAAGTGTTATAATAAACTCTTATTGTTTATTCAGTTAGATAATTAAAAGAAATTTAATTTAATTTATTTTAATAACAATATTATAAATGTTTAAATTAAATTGTTCAATAGTCCTTGTTAATGCAAGTGATGCCTAAAAACATTATTAGTGTTAACTAATCTTTCTTAGTTGTGATCACAACAAACCATACAACACATTTAGTGTAAAACACAAAATGAATTATTTAACTAACACTATCATCAAGGTAATAATCATATCACTAACCTTTCTTAATCATACTTAGTGATCATCAAAATGATTATCCTTAAAACTCACTTTTGTTAATATGACAAAAGACTTTTTAATAAACTTTCTTTTTTAGAAAATGTTTTATTAACATGGAAAATGAAAATTTGAAAATAGCATATTCCATATGCCATTAGAATATCCTTTGAAGGCTTCAAATACCTCAGATATTCCTACGCAACTAAAAGACAAAAACGGAGCATACTCTAGGGGCGGAACCTTAAGTAGCTAGGCGGTTCCTTAGCGATATGGAATCGCCGGGCTAGATAAGGTACCGCGCCCAGATAGCCGTTATATATCCGTTATACTTTGTCTCCTTTAAATAGTGGGTCAAATCTCATTTTCCAACAAGCCTCTTGGACTTTTTTCTCAGCCCCCTTTCTATTTTCTATAGCATAATCATTAGTAAATGATAACTTAAAGTGTTAAGGATGTTTACATATGATTATCCTCTTGATCCCCTCCTTTACCTTGTCCAATGAGAAGATCACTCACTCACTAGTGTTGTGATAAAGATGAATCTATGAGCTAGTCATATTCATCATGATACCCTTTTTGTTTTGTGTCAATCCATTGTATTTATGAATACTTGGACTAGTTGTGTTCATCCAAGTTATTTGTGAATACTTGGATTTGTTGTGTACATCCATTGCATATGTGTTTGCTTGGATTTGTGTTGTGTAAATCCAAGCTACATGTGTGTACTTGGATAAGTCTAGTTGAGTTGTAATAGATTTGATTAGTAGTTCTCACTAAACTATAAAGCGATGTGGTTGTGTCTTGTGAGTTCTCACTAAACTTGAAAGTAATTAGTAGTTGTGTTGTGTGAAGTTCTCACTTAGCTTCAAAGTGAAGAGTCGTGAATATTGGTTCTAGCTTTGGATTAGAACTCGACATCTAGCCTTGTGTCGTAAAATGGTGAAGTAGGCAACGTCGTGAAGATTGGTTCTACCTTAAGATTAGAACTCGACATCTAGCCTTGTGTCGTTAAATTGTGAAGTAGGCAACGTTGTGTAGATTGGTCCTAGCTAAAGATTAGGTCTCGACATTTAGCTTAGTGTCGGAAAATAATGTAAGCGACGACGTAAGGTTTTCTCCGCCAAGAAGGGAGCTTGTGGATATAGTGGAAATCTCGAGTAGGTGTACTCGAGGAGTGGAGTAGAAACGAGGATAGAACCTCGTTGTCGAACCACTATAAATCTTGGTGTCTTCCCACTAGGATGTCTCCTTCCTTACTCTTTACTTATTTCATTATCATTACACTTACCTATTATCTTTACTAGTGCATTTGAATTGAACCTAATCATTATGCAACTTAACTTCAAGCAAAAGATAGTTTTAATACAAACCAAATTGAAAGTAATTTTAATTTGGTTGCCAATCGAAGAGAAACTATTCAACCCCCCCTTCTAGTTTCTACAATTGGTATCAGAGCGATGGTCACTCAAGATCTTTGAAGTATATTGTACTTTGAAACTTGGATCGATCCATTGTCTCCTCAAATTAGAAGGTCTAGTTGTACTAAAGTTTCTCTTTGGTCAAAACTATTTTGTTTTTGAAAAATAGGTCTTTTAATTGATAATATTGCATCCCACTTAAGATTAGTAGCCTTTATGCATTTCAGTTCTACTCTTGAAATGTATCTACTAGTTTGCATCTTGCTTTGTGTAGGTACTCATGAAGATCAATCACTTAATTGGTTGTGGATTGAGTTACTTGCACTCGTAGAAGACTCATCTTCATTGATCTTTAACATCTTTGAATGATGATACCAAGATGATTGGGAATGATACTAGTCCTTGAAGACTTAGTACTCATCATAGTCATTGTTGGGCATAACATTGATTCCTTGATGGATTGCTCTTTGTGGCCAAGGTACGCTTTCGTTCTTCCACACGCCCTTTGATCATTCATTTGATCATTACTTGACTATGTGCTTGTTCTTGGCATCCTTGCCTTGAAAATTATTTGTGGTTTGTGATTCTTTTCTTTTATCCTCTCAAACCTTCATTGCTTGGATACTTGACTCACTATGGTGATGTAGAGTGAGTTAGTAGTAGCTTAAATTATCAAGCATGATTTCCATGGTTTGCACCCATACGGTTAGTAGGTCCTTTGTGGGAGAGAAAGTGAATTAATACCTTGCTCATATTTTGGTTTAGACTAAGACTATTATTGAAAGTGATCTTAGCCTATACATGAATAATTGCTTTGTGTTTATTCATTACCAAAGCCGTTTAACGTTTCGCCGGAAAGGCACGTCTTAAACCACTATATATGACACAAGCTATTCGTTACCACTATTTGAATATTGTCATTTATCCCTTGAGCATTGGTCCTAGTCTTGATTCACTTCCCTTGACTTCTCTCCACTTTGCCGTTTTGCTACGAGTAGTCGTTTGTCCGTTTCGGTTCTTTTCGATCTTGATTCAACTCGTAATCCTTCATTAAAGCATATTGCCTAGTGTTATGATGATCCAATGTTATTCTAAAAGGTTCATGATATATTTTTAAGTATCTTAGAAAAACTTGGTTTTTAAAATTTGGCGTCTTTCATTGATAAAAACCTGCCTCTGTAGGCGGTTCTTTATCTAGGCAGCTCAAACCCGCGGTTCCTTATCGATAAGGTACCGCGGGCAGTAAAGTTTGTCAGAGCGCCAGTTTTATTATTTTATTCTTTTTCAAACCACTATCCCTCTCTCCCAAAAACACACAACCGACGTTTTTCATCTTTTCCACCATTGTTGAAGCTTCCAAAACCTTCAATCACTCAAATTAATTGATTCCAAGTTGTGGGTTTCACTCATCCTTCATCTAACATCAATTAATTGTAAGTATTTTCTTTCAATTTCATCTATTTTGTTCTAGGGTTCATCCTTTCATAATTGGGGATTTTTAAAATTGAAATTGAATTAAAACCTTAATAGGAATGTGGGTTGACATGGTTATTTTACTATGATTCCTTAGGTTCATATTCATTAAGATTTCACTAAAATCCACTTGTAGAACAAATCCGAATTTTGGCTAAATGATTTTGGTTAAAAGATGGATTTGAGATGAACCCATGAACAAATAGGTAATGACATTGTTAATGCTTACCTAAAAACCTTGTTTTGAAAAACCAATGTTCTAGTCCATTGTTGATCCAACATAGTTCATATGTTCTTGGTAAATAATGGAATAGCTACATTGTGAACATGAGAATGATACGGATTCAATCCTTTGTTTGTCAAGAAATTGATATAACACATTCTCATATTTTTGATTTTTTGCTTTTAATTTTTCATATGAGTGATTGGAAAAATATTCTCTTGTTTAGGTACGTATCATGTCTTCGAGATATCAAAAAGATCATGAACGAACACGAGCATACATGCCCTCTTCTCCTTACCCTCATCTAACTCACTCTCTCAAAAACTCGTCTAAGTCTCTTGAACATCGTTGTTTCCATGAAGGACGCATCGTTCGTTCCAATTACGCAAATGAGTTTATTCGCTTCATGTTTAAGTCTATTGGGTTTGATTGTCTTCTTGATATTGATGAGCCAATATTTCTTTCGTTTCTTATGGAGTTCTTTAGCTCATTCACATTGATAGGCATCAATAATGGTATATCTATACGATTTTCCATTATGGGGAAAATCATTATTTATACTCTTGAAGAATTTAGTGATATTCTTAGAGTGCCATCTAATGGTCAATGTCGATTCACCGATGCTTGGAGTATTGACTCTTTAGAATCGGCTCCTATTGATGCTCATTATGTGACTGAGCTTCCATCATCTTCAGACATCATTCATGTCATTTCTAAACCTTGTGAACATCCTATTCTTGGTAAATTTCAAGGAGTTGTTCGAACTCCCTCTCCTTGGGAATTACTTACTAGCGATCTTAATGATTTCATGATTCCTTGGACCGAAATCATTAGGGAAAATGCAATGTGTCTAGATGGGAATCGGGACTTAGTACCCTCTTGTCTTGCACATATGTTGTATTGTGTTGCCACTACAACTCCTTACAATCTCGCATTTTTCATAGCTAGAAGAATTAGATTTGTTCTTCTTGAGTCTAAGTCAAGTCTTCCCTTCGGAATGCTTCTTTCTCGTCTTCTTAGAAGAGTTCTTTTTGACTTTCCGTCTTTTCTTTCCTCTCCTTATCACTCCGTTGATCGTGTCATGTCTCCCATTCAAGGGAAAATTTCACCCGAGATCAATGCGAACTCGTGTCAAGTCGAAAATACTTCTCAAGAAGAGTCTTCTAGCAACCCTCCTTCCAACTTCATTGACTTCATGTCTTCTTTAATCTCCATTTTGTCCTCCCATGAAGTTGATTCCGATTATCAATTTTATCTTAATCATCTTCTTCGAGACATCAAGGAAATAGAAGTAATGCTCATAGTTATATGCAACTTTTATCTAGGATGGTTTCCTTGTTCTCTTTCTTTTATTTGGTTGTGTAATATTCTAACACTACTTGTTTGGATTACTATTTATTTTAATCCTAAAAGTTGCTTATGCCTTCATGTTTGTGATTTACATAGCTTTGTGCATTCCTTATGATAGTTAGCTTCTTAGATTTTGATCAGTAGTTAACTTTGGCTTGTGAATCCTTTGTAAAAATCTGGGTTAACCAAAAATTGGGATGTGAAACTTTTGAAAGACCTCTGGTCGCGGTTCCATATCGACCCGCGGATCCTTATCGATAAGGAACCACCGGTCCTAGATAAGGAACCGCCGCCACTGTGTCCGACAAAATCTTTTATTTTACACTATTTTCTTAAATCTGTGTAAATTTTGCATGATTTTTTGCAAAAACCTGCATATTTCCTAAACTAGGTTACCTAAATTCATTATTCACCTAAAATGATTTTAACCCATTACTAGTTTGGATCATCCCCTCACCCATTTAAACCCACCTTGTTAGTCATGTTCTTCACACATCAAAACATCCTTCCCTAACCCTTAAACCACCCTTGTCAACCATGGTTTCTACAAAAACCTCAAACACCCCAAGGAAAACACTTAAGATTAGGATTAAGGTACCCAAGACTAATTCCTCACCCTTTCACACACCCAAAAATGAGATGGTTCCAATCCTCATTTCCTCATCACCTTCACCACCCCTTTCACCATGCAAGACAACATCCACCCATGATACTAACCACTCCATTGGTTCTACCTCCTCTTCATTCAACTCAAGAATGAATGAGCTCTCTTCACCCTTCACTCCAAGTTCACCCTTGGATGTGACCACACAACCCCAACCAATCCAAAGCATTCCTTTTGTGAATTACTTTGATGACACCTTGGTGACTTCACCATTTACCCCTCCTAACTCACCCATTTCACCAACCTTGGAGAACATACCTCCACACTCACCCATTTATCCTTTGGGGAATATGCCTCCACTCTCACCCATATCACCCTTGGAGAACATGCCTCCTCCACCTCCACCAAACTCAAACATTCCAATTTTGGGTGTCCCACTTTCCCTCCTTTTGGGTGATCCTTACTATGGGTTTCAAGAGACTCATGGTCCTAATTGTCCATGTTGTCTTTATAACCACTACATCATCCATAACCTTAGGATGGAGATGTTTGGACTACATAGGAGATTGCAAGAGTTCTTGCTTGCCTTGTTCTCCATGCCTCCCCCTAGGAGATGAATGATGAGTTTTCTTAATAAGTTTTTTTAACAAAACCCAAGAAGACTACTCATCTAGATCTAGTATTAAGCTAACTTTGTATTAGTTAGTTGTTCTTGAATTTTATTTGTCATTGTACTTTCTTCCTTCATGAGTTTTTCATGAAGTTAGTTAATGGATTTAGCTTTATGTGTTCCTATTCTTATGTGCACATTAATCAACTTTAATTTGAAATTAAAATTGAACCTAAATCTATCACAACCTCTAAAAACTTGACTAAAAGTTCGTTCAAAATGATATCTAAATATTTTATCACCCTTTGTAAAGACATTCTTTGTGAATGTGTTGCTTTTATGCAACCCTAGCATAATTTATTGCTAATAGAGGTAAAATTCCAAGATTTGCAATTTTTTGAAAAAGTCTTAGTTTTTCTCAAAACCCTAGAAAAACTTGGTTTCAAGTCTACTACACGCGGATCTTTAAAGTCCCACGGTTCCTTAAGTGGTAAGGAACCGCCGGTCCCTATAAGGTACCGCGGACAGTAAATGACTTCTGACACGTTTTTGGTCAAAATTCTTTAAACCCTATACCCTGTCAAGATTCCTTGTTTGCTCAATTTGGCTAAACATTCCTTGACACTTCACATTTTGTATTCAAATTCTTACCTTGATTACATTTTACTTATACCCCAACCTTGAAATTTCATTCTCACACCTTCCCAACCTTGATAATTCACTCTCACACAACCTTGAGATTTCATTCTCACACCTTCCCAACCTTTCTTCACAATGCCTAACTCCTCCATTCCTAACCTTGAATTTCTTTGTCACAACCCCGCTCACCCAAAGCTTCCTTATCCAAGCTTTCAAAGAAACCGAAAATCTCGGTTCGACCTATTTGGGTTAAGAAGAATGAACCATCTTCTTCCAAACCACCCAAAAATCCTACCTTCTCTCCAATCAAGTATTGAAATGAGACTTATACCATTAACCCCATCACCGGATCAAAAGAAAATGTTCCCCCACCACCTCAATCCTTCAACACCCCTCAACTCAATGACCTTTCAACCTTCCCAAACCTCACAAGGCATTGTGAAAACATTTCCTACCCTATTACCCCACCACCACCAAACCCTAGGTTTGATGCCCTACCCCCATCAAACGATTTTGTGTTGCATCATGGATCCTCGTGTGCTTGTTGTCGATTTCAACAAATTGAACTTGCTCATGTATATGAGAAGTTAAATTTTATTGAATTCCTCCTCACTCGACCTCCTATCCAAGTTTGCGTTCCGGTGGACAAAACTTCGAATGATGCATCGTCGTCTTATTTTTCCAACTAAAGGACTAACTACTCTTAGAGTCTTTATTACTTTAGTTGTTTTAGAGTCTTTTATTTTTTAAGCAATCTTGGAAAATTATCACTATTAGACTAGCTTATGCTTAGTGGTTTATTTTCCATATTTTTTTTTTGCTTTAGATACTCATATTGTGTGTATGACTATCTACCTTGTTATGTCTTTTCTTTTATGTAACCTTTGTGTTGTTTGTGTGTTACTTCCTTAGTTCTCTTTTGAGTTGATCATGGTTAATTTTTACAATTGCTTATGGGTGATTCCATCAATTCTAAAAATTAACCCATTGACAAGTTTATCATCTTCATTGGATTGAAGCTTGATTTTGTCAATTACCTTTTTGGACATACTTAGCAAAATACTTGCTTCTAATTTAAGATTTCTTCTCTCTCTCCCTCTCAAGTTACTTAGTAGGTAGTGATCATATATACATTGGTGTTTCTTTTCTTTCTACTAACCTTTGTGTAGCATGTCACCTTAGCTCACATACTTGGTGCCCCAAGCAAGGGGGAGCAACCACCAAGGGGGAGCTACTAGCAAAGTCCAATTTTTATCAAAAGACTTGTGCTAACCTTTTTGCTACGACAAAGGGGGAGAAATGATAGTGATAAACTCGTTAATAATTCGATATTTTGTGTTTCTACGTAAATGAGTTTATCGTTTGTCGTAATCAAAAAGGGGGAGATTGTTAATGCAAGTGATGCCTAAAAACATTATTAGTGTTAACTAATCTTTCTTAGTTTTGATCACAACAAACCATACAACACATTTAGTGTAAAACAAAAAACGAATTATTTAACTAACACTATCATCAAGGTAATAATCATATCACTAACCTTTCTTAATCATACTTAGTGATCATCAAAATGATTATCCTTAAAACTCACTTTTGTTAATATGACAAAAGACTTTTTAATAAACTTTCTTTTTTAAAAAATGTTTTATTAAAATGGAAAATGAAAATTTGAAAATAGCATATTCCATATGCCATTAGAATATCCTTTGAAGGCTTCAAATACCTCAGATATTCCTACCCCACTAAAAGACAAAAAACGAAGCGTACTTTAGGGGCGGAACCTTAAGTAGCTAGGCGGTTCCTTAGCGATATGGAACCGCCGGGCTAGATAAGGTACCGCGCCCAGATAGCCGTTATATATCCGTTATACTTTGTCTCCTTTAAATAGTGGGTCAAATCTCATTTTCCAACAAGCCTCTTGGACGTTTTTCTCAGCCCCCTTTCTATTTTCTATAGCATAAGCATTAGTAAATGATCACTTAAAGTGTTAAGGATGTTTACATATGATTATCCTCTTGATCCCCTCCTTTACCTTGTCCAATGAGAAGATCACTCACTCACTAGTGTTGTGATAAAGATGAATCTATGAGCTAGTCATATTCATCATGATACCCTTTTTGTTTTGTGTCAATCCATTGTATTTATGAATACTTGGACTAGTTGTGTTCATCCAAGTTATTTGTGAATACTTGGATTTGTTGTGTACATCCATTGCATATGTGTTTGCTTGGATTTGTGTTGTGTAAATCCAAGCTACATGTGTGTACTTGGATAAGTCTAGTTGAGTTGTAATAGATTTGATTAGTAGTTCTCACTAAACTATAAAGTGATGTGGTTGTGTCTTGTGAGTTCTCACTAAACTTGAAAGTGATTAGTAGTTGTGTTGTGTGAAGTTCTCACTTAGCTTCAAAGTGAAGAGTCGTGAAGATTGGTTCTAGCTTTGGATTAGAACTCGACATCTAGCCTTGTGTCGTAAAATGGTGAAGTAGGCAACGTCGTAAAGATTGGTTCTACCTTAAGATTAGAACTCGACATCTAGCCTTGTGTCGTTAAATGTGAAGTAGGCAACGTTGTGTAGATTGGTCCTAGCTAAAGATTAGGTCTCGACATTTAGTTTAGTGTCGGAAAATAATGTAAGGGACGATGTAAGGTTTTCTCCGTCAAGAAGGGAGCTTGTGAATATAGTGGAAATCTCGAGTAGGTGTACTCGAGGAGTGGAGTAGAAACGAGGATAGAGCCTCGTTGTCGAACCACTATAAATCATGGTGTCTTCCCACTAGGTTGTCTCCTTCCTTACTCTTTACTTATTTCATTATCATTACACTTACCTATTATCTTTATTAGTGCATTTGAATTGAACCTAATCATTATGCAACTTAACTTCAAGCAAAAGATAGTTTTAATACAAATCAAATTGAAAGTAATTTTAATTTGGTTGCCAATCGAAGAGAAACTATTCACCCCCCCCTTCTAGTTTCTACAGTCCTTGTAAAGATAATAGTTTCCAAAACAAACCCTAGGGTTTCGTCCGTTAAGTTCGTTTGCGTAGTTAGTCCTTAACCGTTATATCAATCTTTCAAACAGCCCCTAGGGCTCACATAAGTTTCGGTATAAGGCAAAAATGGTCCTTAGGGTTTCTATCTTTTGGGTTTGTGGCAAAACGAGTCCCTAGGGCTCGTTTGGAGTTTGTAAATTGGCAAAAACAGTCCCTTAAGTCTCGAAAATAATTAAGGGACACATAGTAAAATATAGCGCTCGATTCACGTTTGGGAAATGGCAAATTTTTCCCTTGTGGTTTAATTCTTTTCTCGGTTATAATAATACACACCCTTTTACTTTCGAAAATTGACAGTTTAGCCCCAAGACTTTTCAAATGTCATGAATTGTATATATATGTTTTATAACTTTACCATTTTGACTTATATTTTCACCTATTGGCAATATTGGCACGAAAAGTCTAATGATAGTGTTTAGTAAGCTTAATGGGCCTCTCAAGCCCAATAGTGGTTCGGCTTAGTTTGGGCTTAGGGGATTTGTACTCTTGGGCTTGTTTAATATTTGTACACATTTACTAAGCACCTCATTAATCCAAAATAATTAGATTTACTAAATGAGCCTAGTGGGCTTTGCTTAATATTCGGCTTTTAATATAAGCCGTGTATGGGCTTATGGCTTATTTAGTTCGAGGCTTATTTGTAACTTATGGGCTTATACGCGCGGCTTGTAAATAATCCGTGTGTTTTGGGCTTATAGATTTTGGGCTTGTAGCTTATTTGCAAGGTGTACATCACTAACTTAATAAGTCTAGCTTATTTTCAAGGTTTAAGGCAAGATTATTCTTAGTGATCCTAGATATATAACTTGAGCATGTTTACCACGAAATAAATCCAAGCCGTGGGTTAGGGTTTCTATGTAGTTCAAGTCTTAGCAAAGTTTTACGTATGCATGCCATCCTAGTCATATTTTAACATAGTGTTACAAGTACGGGTACCTAAGTTCGCGTGTTTATGATGTATATATGAATGAATATGGAAACGAGGATGGAATAGCTTACTTGTAGGTGGAGATGGAGATTATGAACGAGTAATAACTAGAATCCTTTGTATCAAGCCAAGATCCCTACATCTAGTGTTCTTAGCCGAGTGTTATAGTGACCTTGCTTGCCTTGATAGTCAAGAATCGAGTAGTGGTAGTGAATGCTCACAATAAATTAACCTTGTGACAAAGATTTAGGATAGTAAGTGATGTGTGAGAGAGTGTTTTGTGTGTGGGTTGTATGAACCGAATATGGAAAACTGGAGAGTGAGGTATGAATGTGTTTTGTGTTAGCTTATAATCTTGAATGGTGAGGGTGTGTGTGGTTCGGTTATAGCCACGCAAAGAGAGAGGGATAGCAAGATTATGAGATCTTTGTTAGTACTAGGTAGATTTAGGAAGTGATATGAAGTACATAATCATTTAATGCAAATGATGTACATGTTGGCTTTTGGTTGTCTTAGCCATCGGGTAGGAGGAGTCAAGAGAAAAAATGGAAGTCAAGAGTAGTATTGGTTTAATGGCTAGGTGTTGTACAAGGTCAAGTTGGTCTAATGTGTAGTGTTTATAAGTTTTCAAGTATCCTAAGTGTAGTCTAAAATGGTATTCGGCTAGTGTTCATGTCTAGGGTGATTTTATGTTTGAGTTTAGTGATTAGGTAGAGTTACTAGGAGTCCAAGTAATCTAGTGTGAGTGTAGGTTCGAGTCTAAATCGATTTGGTTAGGTTCTAGGGTTTTTGGTGAAAGTATAGTCATAAATTAATAAATGTATAGTTTTATTAAATTAAAGCGTAAGAAACTTAATAAAATGTTATAGAGTTGCTAGGTATAAAATTATAATATGACAATAGCTTTTGTTGACTCGTAGTAACACTTATAATGTATAGGAAATACATATAATATATAAATATATAAATATATATATATATATATATATAGTTAGGATCAAATAAGAAGATTAAGTAAAATAAGAAGAATGAGAAGAAACTACAGCCACACATTTCAGATGCACCTACAAAGTCAGATGCATCTCCCCTTAAAATTCTCCTTCCTTTGTGGAATTTGTGGTCATGATTTCTTATTATTCTTCTCATTTTATTTTTTCTTCTTACTGGATCCCTACTATATATATATATATATATATATATATATATATATATATATATATATATATATATATATATATATATATATATATATATATATATATATATATATATATATATATATATATATATATATATATATATATATATATATATATATATATATATATATATATATATATATACTAGCGGCATAACCCGCCTAATGGGCGGGGTCGTTTTATAAATCTTTTTAAAAAGCAGGTTTGTGTATCCGCTTATATCTTTTATCACTTGGACTCATTTTTGTAAAAAGGAAACTAAAAGGTAAATAATTTTTAATATTATTATATAAAATTGCAACGTAATAAAAGTTACTTGTAGTAATATAAAATATATTCATGAAGTTTTAATATATATCATAAGCTTCTTTATAAACACTTTTGTCATCGAGTTTAAATGGTTGTCGTCTTTTTCTAGAGAGAATCATGGCTTTGTACATGAGGCGTCGTGGGTAAGACGGTAGCCCCCACCTATTAGGTTATCTGGTGCGTGTGTGTTTGTCTTTTAGTATATGTGTAGTGACATGACGTAACATCATTTTTAGCCAAGCCGGTGTAGGGGTGGGAAAAACCGTCTTTTCTCAAACCCATGTGATGGTTTGTAACATGTTTAATAAAATGGTCGGGACCATTTTAAAAATCGGTTAAAACAAGATCGATCTAAATTGAACAATGACAAGGTATGTATGATATAACTATATGCCTGACTCCATAAATTACAGTAAAAACCTAACATGGTCATTAAGCAATGTCAAACCATGGACATGGTTTCTCTAGACGGAAGCTCCTTCGCTCAAATTAGACAACCGGAGGGTGGAGTACATGATATTGTGAGGTGTCGACAGCACCTTGTGGCATGTACTGCAACATTGCTATTCCTAGGTAACTGAAGACCGGAACAAACTTATTGCCCATTGGTTGACCATGATCTGCTGCAATGACAAGTATCCAGGTGGAGGAATCATAAAGTTTGGTTTGGTGCTCATTGATTTGACTTTTTGTTCGAGATCCTCTTTCACAACCCTTAGCCTATGCTTCTCATCCTGCAGTTCGGTCTTCTCTATCTATACATGCCATATAAATAAACTTGGATAAAGTAAATAATGAAATTAACAATATAGGAGTGTCGGGTAACAGATCAAATTATGGTTTCTGAATATAATAACTGACCCAGACGATACCTGCCTCGATAGCCTGCACAGAATTAAAACTTAAACGTTTCTGAATTTACTTATTAGTTGGTCTACGTAATAATCAATGCTTCATGTTTTCTTACATTGGAACGCTTGATGGAACATAGGTTTCCTCTAAAACAATTGTTTCAGTCTACTGAATGATTGTCATCTCGAGTTTCTAAATCCGAGGAGGGACAAGAGGTTGAAAATATTGTACTAAATGCAACTTTATGGAAGAAGGTGCAGTACATTAGGAGATCAGTGGGCCCAATTCTGCAAGTGCTTCAAAAAATCAATGGCGACGATGAAAACCTGTCGTCATTATTTGTCCGTCCCTCATGGTTTGGTGTCTATATTTGTGGTCAAGGTATGGTCAAGTTCAGTCCTATTCCTGAGTGCGGTTTGGGGATTTTGGTTCACAGCGACTCTATAATTTTAAAGCGAAACAATATAAAAGTGAAATTTAGAAATTAAAAATATCTGCAGGTAGCTCATAGCAACTCTCAAATTCCCTACTATTTGAATGCATAATGAAAAGCATATCAAATTAAGCTTAGAATAAGCATTTGTTTTTTTCTTAAGCTTCCCCTCACTGAACTCTCTATGTCTAAAAATGAAATAAACGAACTTGCATCCATATTACCTTGGATGATCATACATTCTGATTACTTGCTCAAGAAAATGCCAGCTTCTGTTGCGCGAGTATTATTCCAACTCTATTCAAGCTGACTTTTGTAGTACCAGACCAATAAGGAGAAAAAAACGATCGACCCATCAAACCTGGAGTACAAAGTCACTACCAGCCAAATGGATGTTTGAGAATGCTTGTTACAGTAGTAACAAAACAACGGGTTAAAAAATGCACGACAATAGCAAAAAATGCAGTAAAAGTTAGTTACTAAGCGGGTCACCAGGTACATTGAATTTTCTTCAAAAATAATAGCTTGAAAAATTCTTGAGAAGTACCTTATTTACACCTCCAAGTGGGACCAGAATGGGATTTAGATCATCAACAACCATGCCAATATTATTAGCTAAAGCTGTTACTGCTATTTACACCATTGGATCAATTGTTATTTTTTTCCCCTACGTGTGATTAAATCCGTTGTTCCCATTCTACATAACATCATCACATCAAGAATTACTTGCTCGAAGCTTAAAAAGGCATCAGATGCATCAATGTCTATTAAGGAGAGCGCCCCTTCATTTTAATTCTATTTGGTGGGTTCATGGCTCATGAGAAATACATGTGTCATCCACTCATCAGCCATGGCGCCTTTTCAGGGTTGGTGCCATGTTTGTGACACACCCATAACTCACTGTGATAATATGAAACGCTTCTAAATCAAAGAAAATTAACCATGTTAAAGCTGGGAGTAGGCTGTGATTTGAAACTATTATTATATAAATGTGTTCTAGTCAATTTAGATGTAAAGGGATATGTACATGTAACCAACAATACAGACAGTAGGCATACAGTGGTCATGGACTAAATAGATTCATAGCGTGATGAGGGGCTTAATATCTAAAAGAAAGTTAAATGGAGAAAATAGGTTATGTTTTAACAATAAAAAAACACAAGTTACATGTATCAGGTTACCTATGATTTATGAATCTCGCGAGATTTCCATAATAAGTGGCGTCCAGACAAAGAGCTTCTTCATCTTTTAATTCACTTTCTGCAGCCCAGTTAGAGTCGACCAGTACTGGATAAGCATGTTCATCTTTCTTTACACTTCATGAAACTCATACAATTTGGCATTTGTTAAACCTTCTCCCACATATTCACAATAAGCTACAATACACAGGCTCATTATCTTGTAGTCAGGAATCATCCACGCTTGAATGAGTTGCTGGAGAACATTTTTTTTGTCATGAAAAATGTTTTGCAGCAGCTGTATAAAACAATAACAGATCAAACTGAGGTAAAGGCAATCATCTAATCCCAAAATAGAATATATTTTTATCCAATTATAAATGTGAAACAGAGATCAAGTACTGAATACGAATCAAGTAAATATCACTAAAATTAGTATCGAACAAACTTCCTTAAACAAAAGTTGTATCTCAATCTCTAGATGATCAGTAATACAATATCCAGATGGCATGCATTACTATACATGTTCCCCCATCAGAAATACAATCTTAGAGCGTCAAACATTAACAGCATTTGAGGTGATAACTGAGGTATGTCGACCGACTTGATCTAAATGGTTCAAAGCATTTTTGATAAAGGAGAGCGACAGAGAAGTGGGCATGAGTTGCCAATGAGCGACATCAAGCTACTGAGGGGTAGGAAATGTTTTTATAGATAAACCCTTTTGTGTTCTGGAGATGATCATGATGTCTTCCGGGAGTAGCTACTATTATATTTACACCCTTCACGAGACGCTCAGCTTCAGTTTTTCGTGCTGCACCACCATAAACCACACCAAGAGTCTGTGAGTGATACCGTAGAAGCTCCTTTGCCACTTTATGAGTCTGTACAATCTAAATAACACAATTATTAAGTACAACTTCAAAACGGTACTTCGAATGATAATATTTTTTAATGCTAAATGACAGTATACGACATGAAAGTACTTGCTGCATAATTTTTTACCCCAACTTTGAGACGCTACATCACAATGTCAAGCTAAAAGCTGACTTGTGATGCCCTCATAAGGTTCTGGGACGCCACAAACGAAACCCCATTAAGTGTGCTACATCTACACCAGAAGGTGGTGTCCCTGCCAGAGCAAATGCTACTTCACCTGCTGCAAGGGAAGTTGGTTCCGCTGATGGGGCGCATGTAGGTGGGACTGGCCTTGGCGCTTCACCATTTGCTGGAATTGGTATTCGATTAGATGAATGAAAAATCAAGAAATCGAGCACTAAGCTTTATAAAATAGAGAAAACAACACCTGTTATGCGATTTTGAGAAATATGCTCCCATGCTTCCATCAAATATTATTTAAATATTAATCGAGCAATCTGCAATATTATTCAGTAGTAACGCAAATAGAAAAAAATACATTTGGATAATTTGTATTGCCATGACAAAACAGCTTTAGGAAACATAAAGTAAGAAACCGCAATTGACTTGTCGATAATCGCAACAATAAACCGGACAAAACCATCGTTATTCATATGAGATCCAACAAATCCTTAACCATAATCTGCCCCGCAATAAGGAACAGGAGATGATTATACAATGATTTGCTTACTGTGGTGAGATCTGATTATATTTCTACAACAGAACCAAGAAATTATTAAGGATTAAATAATAGCATTTAATAATTGAAAAGAGAGCATAAACCTGTAATACCGATATCCTCTTGGTTGAGGGCCTGGAAAAATTCATACAAAAAGTTAAACATAAACAACAAACTAAATTAAAGAATGATCTAGGCTAAAAATAAAAGTGACCTCATACGAATGAAAAGATAATTAAATATATTATAGATGCCTTATACCTCATATTTGAGATGCTTAGCCCAGCCAAAATACACACAAAAATTGACCTGCAAATACAATAAACAACATAATCATTAGGGTTTTAGAAAAAGGAGGAGTCTACCTCATATTGAGATGCTTAGCCCAGCCAAAAGACGACCTGCAAATAAAATAAACCAACATAATCATTAGGGTTTAAGAAGGAGGAGGAATCTGTAGTTTTTTTGTCCCGTATATTTTATAAATAATGCATTTTTTAGGAATATACATGTAATTAGGGATTATATCTTGATGTAGTTTTTAAAAAATTAAAAGATATCAACATAATTGTATCATGATATATCGGAAATATTTGAAAAAAGATATCAGTAAACAGATTATCTGTGTTGATATTAGATTAGGATGAATATATTATCTATGTTTTTATTAGATTCCAAATAATTAATATAAGGGTTTAAAATATTAAACAAAACAATCCAATAGCTCAACTGGAAAACACCAAAACTAATAGGCTAGAGGTCATGAGTTCGAATCATGCAAACCTCATTTAGCAAAAATATTTTTAAAATTAAACATGACCTGTTCATATGAGGTCTTACCCGGTTCAAACCGGTCAAGAACATACCCGGACCGGTCCAGACCTTTAAAACGCAGTTTTCAAAACTGTTTTCAAAACTGCGTTTCCAAAACGCGATTTTCAAAAAACTGCGTTTTCATACAATAATTTCGTGGTATTTGGAGATTTTCTAGGAAATTCTGAACTACTATTGGCTAAACGATGTGACTGGGATATGACTGGGATTGAAACTGTGGTTTCAAATCATAATTATACTTATATATAATATAGAGATATATATTATAGTAATGTAGTACTAGATAAACATTATTAATTGTGATCATGGTTTTAGATTTTTATAAACCTAAAATGATGTATGACATATCCTCATGTGTTTCAGGTGACTTAATAGTCCCAAAATAATGTCTTGTGTTATGTATGCTCATAAAAATGTAGTCATACATGTTGTTTCCTGTGATCCCATGATTGAATACTCACAATCATAATGTATTGTTCAAAGTTCTTGTTGATCAAATGTTTCAACTGTTCACAGATATGCTTAAAATGCTCAAAGTTCTAGTGATCAAAATGATGTATGCTCATGTATGATGCATATGATTGTACAAAGTTTTCATGCAAAGGTGGTAATATATATACATATATATATATATATATATATATATATATATATATATATATATATATATATATATATATATATATATATATATATATATATATATATATATATATATATATATATATATATATATATATATATATATATATATATATATATATATATATAGTGAAGCACTATTTGCAGAACCAGCTTTTTGGTACAGAACTTACAGAACCATCATTTTACTCTCAATTATACATGAGGTACATCATGCTATTGCAAGATGGCAATTTTAAAATTATCTACTAGTCACTTTAAAAACAGAAAATAAATTATGGGTAATTTTGGTAATATGCATTTATTCCTAAAAAGACGCTACTACTTTTTGTCATAAGTTTCTAAATCACCTAGATCACATCCCCAAATAAAATACCGTCTCTTTTTTTCTGTGGATCAATCACCGGCTTTCTTTCTAAACAACCATACAAAATCTGCCGACTCCAATTTAGATATATATTATTTGGCTTGAAAAACACATAATAGATCTATTTCGATCCAACATGCATGAACCACTTTTAAAAAAATCATAATGAATCCAACTCATCAAAAGATCTCAAGAAAAGATGGTCGTCGGAGTTTCAGATCTTCGCTCGGAGTTTCAGATCTTCGTCGGATGTGGCCTCCAGATTTGATCAAAGTTTCTGGTAGAAGGTCAAGCGTAAATACGTAAAACCTATCGCCTCTTTTTTGTTCTATTGTTCTTCCATCAAACAGTCGATTGTAAGTTTTTTTTTAAATACGTATATTAGCTATGATATCTTTAAAACGAAAAGTTATTTTTAACTGTTTTTGATCGATATCTCCTAGATTGATAAAGTGGGTAGACTCCTGTTAGCTATTCACTTATTGTGATTTTTATAATATTTTTTATTGAGTTCAATTTTACAATCACGTTAGGTGATAAGGTATCTAGATATTGATTGTGTACATAAACTATTTTATTATTTTATATATATATAATGTATCTATATGCATAATTTACGTATTAAAACATGGGTAGGTGGGTTAAGCAACCGTAAGATGTGGTAAAGGTCTAAATCGGGCTGGTGCAAGACATTTTTCTTTTCAACGTATATGTTTTTTTTGGAAATAAAAAAGTGTTAATTTTGCTTACTTTATCAATAAGTTTTAATTTTAATTTAGTATGGCATAATTCGATATAACTAGTTCTTTTGTTTTTATATATTTGTTTTACAGGATGGCTCAGTCATATAAATGATGGCATGCATAAATGTTCTCGCAGTTGTGCACAAATGTTTTTGAAACGATACATATATGTTTCTGAAGCCGTACACATATGTTTCTGAAGCCGTACACATATGTTTCTAAAGCCGTACATGTATGTTTTTTGAGCCTTACATGTATGTTTTTGGAGCCTTACATGTATTTTTTGGAGCCGTACATGTATTTGGAGCCGTACATGTATGTTTTTGGAGCCGTACATGTATGTTTTTGGAGCCGTACATATATGTTTTTGAAACCGTACATGTTCAGCCGTACATATATGTTTTTGAAGAAGTGGACGTATGTTCTTGAAGCGAGCACTCATTATTTTAAAAAAGTGGACACATGTTATTGAATCTTTTAGACATGACAATACACATTTTGTCTTGTATCTTATTCGATATCAAATCTGTGTATTGTATTTGTATTTTCTTTTGCTATAAATATAGAGATTACGTTGTATATGTTTTTTTCTATAAATTTTCGTAGAAATGTCTAATAAGCTCATATATGGTATTATTATTTTTAGATAAAAATGAGTTGCGTAGTTAAACAATCATACACAAAAATCATATAAAATGTATAATATTCTTAAAAAACACGTATGCACCCGATATTTAAAAAAACATTCTTTGATAAAAAAATTGACAAAAAGCAATTCCCAAAGAAAATGTTTTAAAAAACGTTTTCTAATAAAAAAATGTTAAAGTAAGTCAAATGACTTTTTCCTAATATACCCTTTTGATAAAAAAATGTATATTTAATGTAACTATAATAAGTTGTACATATTTTCAGAAATGTCATTTTGCATTGATATGTTATACATCATGCATTATAACATATAAAAAGTTAGTTCTGTAAGTTCTGTAACAAAAAAGTGGTTCTGTATATAGCGCTCCCCTATATATATATATATATATATATATATATATATATATATATATATATATATATATATATATATATATATATATATATATATATATATATATATATATATATATATATATATATATATATATATATATATATATATATATATATATATATATATATATATATATATATATATATATATATATATATAATATATCATGAGGTGACGTGTACAATGATGTCATAATCAAAACCTAAAAACTGCAGGTTTTACAACACTGTCCCGTTATTTTAGCTTTGTCCTCAAAGCTTAAGATGACGTTACTGCTCAGGTGAACAGGTGTGGGTACTTAGCTCTAAACGAGTCTTCACGTTCCCAAGTGAACTCAGGACCTCTCCTGGAGTTCCAACGTATCTTAACTAACGGAATTTGGCTAAGTTTCAGCTTCTTGACTACTCTCTCCATGACTTCTACGGGTTCTTCTGTGAATTGGAGTTTATCATCAAAATGAACTACCTCCAATGGCATGGCTAACGGCTCATCCGCGTAGCACTTATTTATGTTTGAAACATGGAATGTAGAGTGTACCCGACTCAATTGCTGGGGTAACTCTAGACGATAAGTGATTCACCAATTCTGGAAATCACTTTGAAAGGTCCTACGTATCGTGGGTTTAGCTTCCCACGTTTCCCAAAATGTACAACACCCTTACAAGGTGATACCTTGAGCATAACACGGTCACCTACTTCGAATTCCATTGGTTTTCGTTTGCGATCTACATAGCTCTTATGTCTGTCTTGTGCAGCTTGAATCCTCTGCTTGATGAGAGTGATTTTATCAGTCGTTTCTTGGATCAATTTGGGTCTAGTAAGCTGAAATTCCCCTACTTCTGCCCAACACACGGGTGATCTGCACTTACGGCCATAGAGAGCCTCAAATGGTACGGCTTTGATGCTGGCATGGTAGCTGTTGTGGTAGGAGAATTCGACTAAAGGTATATGTTCGACCCATCCTCTTCCAAAGTTGATCGCAAATGCTCTTAACAGGTCTTCCAAGGTTTGGATTGTTCTTTCACTCTGACCATCGGTCTGTGGTGATAAGCGGTACTCATGTCCAGGTTTGTTCCTAAAGCACGTTGAAAAGCTTTCCAAAAGTTTGACGTAAATCTACCATCTTGATCACAAATAATTGAGATTGGTATACCATGTCTAGTCACAACTTCCTTTAGGTATAGTTTAGCTAACTTTCTCAAAGAGTCATTTTCTCTTATGGGTAGAAAATGAGCGGATTTTATGAGTCGGTCGACGATTACCCAAATTGTATCGTAACCGTGGGATGAAGTAGGAAGTTTG
Source organism: Glebionis coronaria (assembly GCA_025667525.1). NCBI lineage: Eukaryota > Viridiplantae > Streptophyta > Magnoliopsida > Asterales > Asteraceae > Glebionis > Glebionis coronaria. Next base: position 621,958,157 of record CM046875.1, on the reverse strand, counting down.
GTAATGAGTCCATGGTGATGTTGTCCCATTTCCATTTTGGTATCTCAGGTTGGACTAGTAATCCTGACGGTCTTTGGTGTTCAGTCTTCACTCTGGCACATGTCAGACATTTCTTTACATATGTTGCAATGTCTGCCTTCATGTTTGGCCACCAATACAACTTCTTCATAATTTGATATATCTTTTCAGATCCGGAATGTATGGAATACTTGGATTTATGAGATTCGTGCATGATCACGCTTCTCAAGTCTCTGTAACATGGTAACCAACTTCTTCCATGTAAACATAATGTTCCGTCTGCTCTTGGTTCTAACTTCTCCTTGCTTAGATCCGTCCTAAGCATTCCTCCTATGTCTTCTTTCCCAATGTTTTCAGGCTTCTGTGCTTGGAGTTGAGCCTCTAATATTTGCTTGGGTAGATCCAAGCTAATGGTCATAACTAAAGCTCGAACTCTCATGGGAGGATCAGTTCCCTTGCGGCTTAGTGCATCTGCAACCACATTGGCTTTACCTGGGTGGTACTTGATGTCACAATCGTAGTCACTAAGCAGCTCTATCCAACGACGTTGTCTCATGTTCAGCTCTTTTTGGTCTAGAATGTGTTGCAAAATTTTGTGGTCGGTATGCACAGTACACTTTGTTTTGTATAGATAGTGCCTCCAGATTTTCAAGGCAAAAACTACGGATCCAAGTTCTAGATCATGAGTAGAGTAATTTTGTTCGTGCTTCTTCAGTTGTCTTAAAGCATATGCAATTACTTTCTTTCTTTGCATCAGTACATCACCTAAGCCTTTGTGTGAGACATCACAGTAGACAACGAAGTCTTCGTTGCCTTATGGCAAGGCTAGAATAGGTGCGCTACACAACTTTTGTTTAATAGTTTGGAATGATGACTCTTCTTTTTCTCCGGATTCGAACTTCACGCCTTTCTGAGTAAGCTTCGTCATAGACTTAGCTATCTTAGATAATCCTTCTATAAATCTCTGATAGTAACCGGCAAGACCTAAGAATTGACGTATCTCTTTTGGTGACGAAGGTGATGCCCAATCCTTTACAGATTCGAATTTTACGGGATCTACTTGCATTACCTTGCTATCAATCATGCGACAAAGGAAATGTACCTTAGGAATCCAAAAATCACATTTGGAAAACTTGGCGTACAACTTCTCTTCCTTAAGCAATTTTAGTACCTAAGCAAGATTTTCTCCGTGTTCCTGTTCATTCTTAGAATAAATGAGTATGTCGTCGATGAACACGATAAAGAATTTATCCAGATACGGTCTGCACACTCGATTCATGAGGTCCATGAATATGTCTGGTGCGTTGGTCAATCCAAATGGCATGACATGAAATTCGTAATGACCATAACGAGTTTTGAAAGCTGTTTTTGGTATGTCTTCTTCTCTGACCCTCAACTGATGGTATCCAGACCGTAAATCGATCTTGTAGTACATACTTGATCCTTGTAGTTGATCAAATAGGTCATCGATTCGTGTTAGTAGGTAACGATTTTTCACAGTTAACTTATTCAGTTCTCTGTAATCAATGCACATTCGGAAAGAAGCGTCTTTCTTTTTGACAAATAGTATTGGAGCTCCCCAAGGTGAGGAACTGGGTCTAATAAAACCTTTGTCTGACAGTTCTTGGAGTTGTTCTGTGAGTTCCTTCATCTCGGTTGGTGCTAACTGATATGGTGCTTTAGCTACAGGTGCAGCTCTTGGTATCAATTCAATATAGAATTCTACTTGATGAGTTGGTGGTAAACCAGGTAAGTCGTATGGGAAAACTTCAGGATAATCGCGGACAATTGGCACGTCCTTGATTTGTTTCTTCTCTGGTTCGTCTTCCTTGTCTGCTTGGGAAATATGTGCTAAAAAGATAGGACATCCTTTCCGTATGTATTTCTGGAATTTGGTGCATGAGATGACACTCAGTCTGGTGACAGTCCTGTCCAAATTCCCTTCTCCTCGGACAATTAAGTTTTCTTTTCCCCACGGTATACGGACTAGCTTTTCGTCACACACAATCGTTGTGTGATATTTTGCTAACCAGTCCATACCGATGATAACGTCAAAACTACCAAGGTTTACTGGGATTAGATTGATATCAAAGGGATGGTTCAAAAGGTTTAGGGTGTAACTTTTTAGAATAGCATTTATTTCAATGATTTTACCGTCGGCTAGTTCGACTCTGTAACAGTTGTATAATTGGGTAGGAGTGATGTCTAGTAAATTACTAAACTCGGTAGATATGAAACTCCTATCGGCTCTGGTATCAAACAAAATGGATGCATATCTATTGTTCAAGAGAAACGTACCGGTAACCACATTGGAGTAGGTCCTGGTGTCTCCTATCACGTAAACTCTGGCTGGTGCTCCTCCACTGTTTCCGTTCTTGCTTTCTTTCTTCGGGCACTCGGTTCGGATGTGTCCTGTTTCCCCACAACCATAGCAACAAACTTCTTTCCGTGTCATATCATTTCCACCTGTGGGAGGACGACTTCCCTGCTGTCTATTTCCACGGAAGTTCTGCCATTTCTGTTGTTGGGCCTGAAGTTGGTGATAGAGTTGTTTCTGTCGGCCGAAACGTAGGTATTGTTTTGTCCGGTCCTTCAGCAAGATGTGTCACTGTAGTGGTGAAAGTTGCACTTGGGACACTTTGGCTTGGTGCCTACGTATGGAGGCGGCCCTGAGAAGGTAGCACTGTAGATATGCCCTAAGTTCTGCCTCTTTGGTTGCTGAGTCTGATGATGATTACGAAAGTTCTCATCAGCTTTCCTCTTGTTCTCTGTCTGTCTTATCGCATGATCACGACCTCGTTTGTCCATCAGTTCAGTGTCTAAATCGATGGCACTCTCGACGGTAGTGGGTCGAGATGCTAGCATGCTGTCATGAACGGATTCCAGAAGTCCACTAACGTACTTTTTGATCTTATCCTTCCCCTTAGGAAACATCGTGGTACACATCAAAGTCAACTCTTGAAATCTTTGGTTATAGGCTTTGATGTCATGGTTAGTGCATTTGAGATTCCATAGTTCGATCTCTAGCTTCTTGATTTTACCACATGGACAATATTTCACAGTAAGCCTTTCTTTCAACGCAATCCAAGTCATCCCATAGGCATCATCATGCCCAAGGGTAGCAACTAGTGAATTCCACCACGTGAGAGCATGTTCCAGTAGTGTACAGGTAGCGAATTTCACCTTGTTTTCTTCCGTACAACAACTAATACGGAAGACAGTCTTGGTTCTTTCGAACCATTGCATGAGCTCAACTACTCCTTCTTTGCCTTTGAAGTAAATGGGCTTGCATTTTAAGAAGTTGGGGTAAGTACACCCTCTAGCAACTCAGTAATTCCTCCTAGTGTTAGAGTTTTGACTATCACCTTGGTTACCGCTGGAAAAGAGAAAGGGGGCTGAGAAAAACGTCCAAGAGGGTTGTTGGAAAATGAGATTTGATCCACTATTTATAGAAGACAAAGTGCAACGGCTAGCTCGGCGCGGTTCCTTAACTAGCCCGACGGTTCCTTATCGCTAGAGAACCGCCTAGCTATTTAAGGTACTGCCCAGTAGAGTCCGCTCCCTTTTTTTGTCTTTTAGTGGGGTAGGAATATCTGAGGTTTTTTGATAGTTGTATGAATACGTCTTTTAGGAAAAAGAGCATAATTAGGGTAAGTACGACGATTTAGGAAAATCGTGCACAAATGACCCTTTGTATGGGATCGTTCTTAATACATGAATTTTGCAACCAAGTATGAAAATTCGTTGTTCCGATCTTTTCGAATTGACTATTGGTCTAGAGTGCGACTCAATCGTCTTTTGGTGAACAAGAGAATGGTTTGGTTTGTTTATCTAATTTTAACTAATAGCAAATAAATAAGTAAGTGTCGTTGAGTAAAGTAGAAGTTTAAAGATTAAAATGACGAGTTAAAATAAATGCTTGTAAACTTAAAGGCAATATTGGAAAAGTACTAGCACACTAAATAAAACTAACACTTAGAAATTTTATAAAAACAATACACTAAACAAGCCCTAGTCGGAATATAGCTCAAAACCCACGATCGGAATGTTTGAAAATAACATCAATCGGAATAATCAACAAGGTGCCAATCGGAATGTGCCCAAAAAAGGCCCAGATCGGAATGTATTCCGATCTGGTGATCGGAATACTGCGAAGGTGACTGATCGGAATACTGGGCAACAACCCCCAATCGGAATAAGCCAAAAATGTCCTCGTCGGAATGTCAGAAAAAGGGTCAAATCGGAATGGTGACAAAAGGCGCTAATCGGAATACATAAAACTATACCCGTCGGAATATTAATCCCTAATCCGATCACTACGATCGGAATAATAAGGTGCTGATCGGAAAACTTAAAACCCTTTTCCGATTTTACAATCGGAAAGAGGGGTGGGGCGTCTGGTCGGAATATGCTAATCGGAAAGGGGTGTAGACCCTTTCCGAAATATGTGTGATTCGGTTATAAGCTAGGTAATAAGCTAAATTGAATAAGCTAATACCCAAAACTATACGAATCAATAGAGAAATGGATGAAATAAGCACTAATCACAACTTATCCAACTCAAAATAAGCAAACTTTTTAATCAAACAACAAAAAGGTGAACTTTTTAAGAAAACATTTAAAAAGTAAATAAGCTAAACATAAAAATAAGCCAATAAGCACAAGAATCTCAAAGCTTATTCGTATGAAAACTTAAGTAATGATCAAAAGATTAACTTTTTAAGCACGAAATCATTAAGAACAACACGGATCATATGAAATTCGTACCAAAATTAATCTAAAAATCAAAGAAAGGTAGAATGAGATTAAGGATTAAAAGCTTAAATAGAACTTGATTAATGAAATAAGCAAAACACAAATGTTTAATCTTGAAAGATTAAAAAAAAAGATGAAACTTAGTGAGATAAAATTTAGAACTTTCTCTCTCTAAAACTAGAAAGAAAAGTGCAAAATGAAAAACTAAAAATTAAAGACTAACTCCCTCCTAATGTGTATTAGGAGGGTATTTATAGGGAAGGTGGAAGGAGTGCATGTGTTGCATCTTCTTTCTTTCTTTCTTCACGTCTTCTCGACTCGACTTTAATTCTTTGTCTTTTCTCGATGTCGTCTCGAGATTTGAACTTGTCTTTTAATTTTCTTCTTCTATTAGACTTAAGTTCTTCGACTTCATTAAACTTCCGTCTTTAGACTTTTTCTTCGATAAATCTTCAGAATAGGTCTTGGACTTCCGTTCTTTTTGCACTCTTGATCCTTTGACTTCGTCTTTTCCCGTTTTCTTCGATAAAAGCCCGTGAAAGCCCGTGTTTTCTTCCTTTTTCATATTTTGGTCCTAAAACACAATAAAAACACAAACCACGCATAATTCTGACTTTTACGACATAAAATACACGTTTTGGTCTTGTTATTATTGGAAATAAGTGGTAAAAGGATAAGTGTTTTCACACTTATTAGTTCTCAAGGAGGCTTGGTGTATGTGTGATGAGATGATTAATTTGTGATTATATTTGTGAGAAAAGAGAAAGAATAAGACGAATTGCACTAAAAATTACCCTAAGACGTAAAAAACGTAAAATCGAAAAACTCGACGAAAAACGAAAGTACTCTAAAAATTACCAAAAAATGACCACAAATCAAGAAAAATATAACTAAGACAAAAATGCAAGCAAAAATTTCCAAAACCCTTATAATAATTTTATATTAATTTTTAAAGTTAATTAAAAACCCTAAAATTAAATTAAATCAAAAATTAGTTAATTTGAAAACTTTAATGGATGTAAACCTCTAAAATACTATTAAAAACTTAAAAACTATTTTTTTAGATTTTTAAAACACTTTTTCCTATTTTTTAATTACTTTCTAGAATTAAAAATAAAAATAATCATAAAAAATTAATTATAAACGGGAAAAATAAAAATTTTAACCCAAAAAGTCCTAAATCTATCCAAGTACAAATGAAAATTGAAAAACAGTGAAAACCCTTACTAAATAAGCTGAAATTAGCTTATTAACAAGCTGAATAAATAAATAAGCCCAAAAAACAAACACCTTAAATATTAAACAACACAAAGGTTAACCAGTCAAAGACCCTAGGGCAACTGGTTAACGCGTTTGTGTGTGAGAGGAGTGGCGCAGGTTCGAGTCCTGTCCACGTCCTTTTTGATAAAACTTTTTTTTTATTTTTTCTTTTTATAAAACTTAAAACCAGTGACTTACTAACTTCAAAAAACACAAACAGAATCAAAATTAAGCCAGATTTAAGCCTAGAAATTATAAAAACGTGCCCAGATTAACACAACTTGCTACAGTAACAATAAAACCCAAACCTTTTTTGTCCGATATCTGATGAAACTAAAGAAAAACAAGGGAAATGTGGTCGTTCTCTGACAACTCAGGAAGTTTCCTGAGTGAATTTTTGAACACGAATGTGTTTGATTCTTGTTGTATTGGGCAAAGCAAGGCACCCCTACACTCAATTGAGTGTAGGGAGTCAAATAAAGTAAGAAAACACCAATTTAAAAACAGAATTCACACAAGAGTGGGCAAAATCAATTACTGTATGTATATGCCGATGTCTGGTGGTACAAGACTGATGCAAATGGTCAAATTATGAGATTGAAACCACCATAAACTCCTCAAATCTTTACCAAAACACAAGTAAACTAAATAAAATCCTAGTTTAACCTAACTTCTAACAATTTGCAATTTTTTAGTGAACAAAAGTCAACTACTCTTACTGATTTGAGCTTACTGAATTTTTTAGCTATATTTACCAAGTCTTAACAGCCAACTTACTTTAATATCCTATGATACTAACAACCAAACACTGATAAACCTACAAACAACCTATCTAAGTGAGTTAAGACAGAATATGGGCCAACAACTTTTCAAGAATTTGACCTAAATCTTAATCCCAAACATCCCTTAATAACTGTAAGTCAAAAATTAACAAAAGCATAGCATGTAATAATTCCAAGAACTGATTTCCACTAATCAAAACATGCACGAAAATCCTAAATTAGCATAAACAACTGAATAAATTAACATCTACAACAGGCAATCTCATAAAGTCTAGTAAGTAGCAACAAAAGGGGTCCAACAAAAACTCACATAGAGGGTTTAAGCCCTTTGGCTGATGCCTTCTCTGGATGAGTGCTAGATGGTCTTTGTGAGCTTAAGTGACAGTAGAGAACCCTGTTGTTTGGAGTCCATAAAGGACCCAAGGGTGGCAATATCTTCAGAAAATGCAATGTATGGTAATGACCTTCTTTAATACTCTTTTTCCTGCACAAAACAACAAACCAAGAGAAAGACTAGGCCAATAAGTTGATCAATAAGCTCAGTGTCAATGAGCTTATTGATGAGCTTATGACCTTAAGCTGTTAATAAATAGAAATGACCAAAGGTTTTTGACAAAATCTTAGAAAACAGGTTTGTGGACCAAATTTTGAAAAACAAAACCTTGATACAAAGAAACTTTCATAAACTTAAGATATCAAAACCTTTTGATATATGAAACTCAAACAACTTTAACAACTTTTGAAACCAGATTATAGGAAAAAGTTTTAAAAAGATACCACTTTTCAACCATATGAAAAACGAATTATAGTTTTTAAAAACTTGAACTTAAAAATCAAACAAATGAATTGTGGAACTCAGAATATTGCATCAATAAATACCAGCTTTTGAAAATAAAAAGGAATTACGAATTTTGATAAACTACCAACTTTTATTTAAAACAAAAAGGAATTACAAGAAAGTGCAAATTTTGGAACAAAAGATTAAAGGGTCACAAGTCGACCCTTTAAATACTACTGAATAGATCATTCTAGATACTGAATAAAATAATAAAACCCTAAACCCTAATTCATTGAAAGTCCAAAATTGCCCTTTAAATTCTTGGTCAAAAGCAGTGCCATGTGATCTCTGTGATGTTCCAGCTGTTGGGATGATCATGTGCGTTTAAAAAGCCTTTGGGGCCAAGGAAATGATCTCAAACGTCCATTTTGTCCCCTTTTTGGGTTTGGGAAGACAATGACGTTGTAGGGGAGGGTCCTACCCAACACATGGGTGTGTTGGGATCACGGTTTTGGTGTGGGTTTAGGTGAGGATATGATGAATTAGTCATCTGAAAACTTAGCTCAAAACCCTTTGTTTAGTGTTAATTGAAACCTGGAGATTTCTAGGGTTTATAGGGCGTGGTTAATCTGTTTTGGGAAAAGATTAGGTTTAAATTTGTGTTAGGGAGAGAAAATAATAATCAGTTAAATAACTGATTAGTTTATTTGGGTGGATTGTGACGTGGGAGATTGGGTGTTGGTGATTGGTGGAGGGGTTAAGTGGGGGTGACGTGGCGTATGGTTGTTGGGTGAGGGAATAAGGTTGTCTGGTGGGTTAAATATAATGGGAGGGTTAGTTAAGTAAGTTAGGGTTTTGGCAGCCTAGGTCCCTCCCTGTTAATGGCAGTAGTTTCAAACTTTACATTCTCAGTCCTTTTGGCTTTGCACCATCCATCCTTTCCCATTTGCAGGTTTAGTCCTTTGTTAACAATTTGGACTTAAAGGATTATTCTTGAAACTTTATCCAATTTCCAAGGGCTTTCTTTGTAAATTATTCATTCTTCAAGTATAATTCTTGTATAAATTGATTCTTGGAGGACCAAAGTTGACAAATCTCAAAAGATGAGGGACCAAACTTGACATTCTTCAAAACTTCAAGGGTAATTTTGTAAATTCCAAGCTTAGGCCCGGTTCTTTGTGCGGCTTCGTTTCCCGTGTTCGTTTTTGCATGTTCTTTGTGATCTTTTGTCATTTCCTCAATATCCGTACCTAAAATACACAAGCAACAAACACAAGCATATATTTGGCATTTTTAATGATATTTTATGTATTTTAAGCCCAATTTGGACGATGAGACCATGTATAAAAGCAGTCTCATCACTCCCCCATACTAAACCATTGCCGTGCCCTCACGCAATGCTTAGAATAAAGTATCGTAGCACCTCCAAAATTCATTTTTATTCACTTTTATTGAAATGTAAACTTACTACACTACTACTATTGCTACTACTTGCGTTTTAGACATAATGTATGATTTTCATCGCAAAATGGGACGTTTAGGTTCATAGAATAAGAACACGTGAATGCTTCGTTAGAAATAATTTAGTCGTCCTCGATTTTCACCCCAATTCCATGCCAAGCGTGTAACGAGATCATTGTCATTATAAGTTAGTAATGCTAACACTACTCATATGCCCTAATCACGTACTTATCCTCCCATTATCCTAAGTTGTATCTCTTGTATTTTCTTTTGTCTTGAATGTTTCACGAGGATACATTGTTTGACTTATGCGATAATAGAGATTTAGGTCTAAAATAGAGTCCCAACGGTGTATACAAGACCATCAAATTAATAACCCCTCCTAATAGACAACGATGTCAAAAAATTAAGTCAACAATAGGATCGATAAACACGGTTTTATAACGTTTTTGAACATGAGACTTATTACCAAGACTTTTATACGCCCCCTAACGGAAGGGCCTTATTATCATAGGTTTACCTCCATCTTTTATTCAACTTCGCCATGAAGCTTTTATTATGACTTCGGTCTTGCCTTGCCTTTTATTATCCACCTCATCGGTGGTTTTATTAGCCAAAGACGTATATCCTCACGCTAAGGCGAATTTTGGATCTTTAAAGCTTCAAAGATTAAGGCTTGATTCACTTTCAGTTTTGCATAGATTTTTCGGCCTTGTGAGCTTCAAATTGTTTGCTTGATTTAGGTGAGCACTTGAAATCTTATTATTGGGTGAAGCTTTCGATTATTCGGGTTGCCAATACTTCAAAACCGTGACGCTGGCGATACCTTAATGTCTTCCCAATTTAATTACATGGAAGCTACTAGAAAAGACTAGAAACCAACAATCAAGACTAAACCGCTAAGTCAATATTTATTAAGCAAAAAATATTTACAAGCGAAGGGAGAATAAGCAAACAACGAGAACACATGAGTTTTTGAAAGAATACGAGTACTCTACGTTTAGCATAGTAACTTATAATTAACTCTATCATTTCTCGTCCTCATTTAAGAGACTTAGCCTAATGTAAAGTTAAGGAATCGAAGCTAAGAGCTCAACACGCACGGTCGAGTAAAAAATTACTCTTATTCTCACCATCGGAAAACCTACATTCGTGCCTTAAACACTTATGAAAAACAAGAAAAAATTTAAAATTTGGCCATTTTTAGCCTTATTTTGCAACAAAATGATAACAAAAAGATGAAAATTGGATAGCGTGAAGGTTTGGCAAGGCAAGTATCTATTCACCCCCCATACTAAAGTTAAACATTGTCCTTAATGTTTCGAGTCTAGAGGTACTAACACCCCCATACTAGAGACGTAGTCGAATGCCTAATCTAGCATGAAAATGGTGTAACCGTTAATCAATAGCCGTTTATGAAGTGTGCTAAAAACCTAAGGTTAGAACATATAAGGATATATCATGCGGATATCGAGAAATTCTTCAAAGCAAACGATCGAGTGCTCCTATAAAACGAACACGAGAGGCTCCAATCGTGAAGATAATGATCATCTAAAAACCACAATGCACAAACAACCACAAAACAAAGGTTGGAAGGGCACAAATCCCCTCATTAGGTTAACTAAAAAGCAATAATATTTACAAGGATAAGCATGAGAATTCCCCCACGAGGCACCTTGTTTTTGATAACCGAGTCAAAAGCTCGACTCGAATCCCCATAAATGTGATCATTTAGGGATAATCATGGTTCGGTCATTTTGGGTGGGGCTTACATGTAATCAAGGCCCAAAAGCAACCGATAATAAAGGCAAAGCCTTTATACCGGGATCAAAGATCCTATATTCGTTTTCGGATGATAAACGAAACAACACGACTTCAAGTAACATCGTCCCAATGGGACACAAGAAAATAGAATGAGAAGAGAAGGGTGGGACATTGGGTGGGCAAACAAATTGAGTTACTCGAGGTAAACTCGCACCGTATGTGTAGAAAGATTTTCTAGTGACTACTTCGGCGAAAGAATGAGATTTTATCTTAAACTAATACCAGGGTCAAAAATCTCGTCCTCGGTGGAGAAGTGTGAGGAAACAAACGGGGCTTCCCCCACACTAGATCCACACAAAACGTCGTCAAAAGAAGTAGACGCGTTTGTAGCAAGTTCGATTAAACGAGGTGATGACGGAGTTAACTTTAGAAAATCTTTAATTTTAAAATCATTTCCTTTTTCATTTTTTAACTCTTTGTTACGAAAACCCAAGTTGATTAAATTGAAAATATTTGGTGTTTCTAAAACAACTCTAGGCACACTTAAAGTTTTCACATCTATCTTGAAGACGGGAGGAGGATTTGAATTTTTAAAATGTGAATCGACTAATAAAATATCCCCCTCCGGGCTAACGCAACGGTCCTCATCAAACTCTAAAATCAAAGACGGGTTATCAAGAATATGTTTGATCTCGCAAAAATCGCCATCGGGATCAAAAACGTCTTCTCTTCCTCGTGGAAGAGGTCAAGCAATTAAATCATCGATAGTCGAGTCGCTAGCTTCAACCGTCGTGAAACTAGGAATAGAAGGCTCTTCGATTGAAGATTTTGCCTTTGTCGTTTCGACCTCGACATCGAAAAACGTATCGATGTGAGCAAGGCCATCGGCGGAATTCTCACATGATAAATCCAAAATCTCACTCGGTGTGGGATTAGGAGTAAAAGGCTCGTCTCGTGACGATTTTGCCTTGACGGTTTCAACTCTGTCCTTCGAAGGGATCGAACGTGGGTTCTCGAACATTTTAGCAAAAATACTAACACGTCCCTTCGGAATTAATTTTCGTTCATCTTGTAAAAACGAGGGTTCAACGATTTCCTTTAAAACCTTTTTACATTTTTCTTTTTCAAAATCACTTGATGGAATTTCTTCATTCAAAATTGGTGTGTATTGATTTAGAAAATCCTCAATAATTTCATCCTCATTAGAAAAATTAGGTTTAAAAGGTATAAGATTTAACGTTCCCAAGTATCCTACGAGTTTTTCTTTTGGTTTATTTTCAAAAACATTTTTCAAAACTTCGTTAGATGACGTTTTCGTTTCCTCTATGTTTTTGCAAGACGACGAAGGTATCACGACTCTAAAATTCGAGAGATAGTGATCAATACGAGACATACGAGTCTTAGGAGTCGATAAGGCTTGAACCTCTCCTTTGAGATTAGGATTGGTGAGGTTCGATAAAGAACTCGACTCGTATGAAGCTACTTTTTTTTCTAATGTCTCAACCGTTGAAAGAAGTTCATTTCGCTCATTAGTGTAAGCCTCCACAACTTTATCAACAAGTTTATCCCATCTCTCATCATTTAGGTCAAATAAACGTTCTTGTTCTTTAGAAGCGGCATCATATTCGTTTTCCAACTCGGTTCTCATGGAGGCCATTTCCTTTAAGTAAAATTCCTTTTGAGTTTCCAATTGTTTTTCGTAATATTTCTTAAGTTCACTACAAGTTTCCCTAAGGTTTGTCATTTGTTCTTGAACCATCGTTAAGTTTTCATTATTTCGTCTCATATAGTCACAAAAGGCGTTTTGATTCATTTCATCATTTTGATTTTGATCACAATTAAAAGACGAATCATATGACGAGTAGAACGAAGACGATGGGTGATCTTGGTCGTAAGATTGAAAATTGTCACCATGATCACGTGGAGCGGAGTTATAGATATAACCTCTCAACCTCCAATAACCTCATAATTAAAACAATTGGCACCATCGGGCGGGCCTCCACAATATGGACACGAATAATATCCACCATCATTCGACATGATGCAACGAGAAAGACGATTCGAGAATTAAATGTTATATAGGGTGAAAGAAGAGAATTATGAAAATAGAGGAAAAAAATCGAAGAATCTTTTTGGGTTTTTGGTATTTTAATTTTTTTAGAATTTTGGTGTATTACGTAGAAATTAATCTACAAAAACTATCCACTAATCAAAGGTCTCGATTAATGAATCCAAGAAGAATGAAGGTAATTACGTGAAGTAAAAACCCTCGTCGACTTTGAAACGTTGGCGGAACGCCAAAACGCTTCGAGGTTCAATAATTAAAACTCACAAAAATAGATAAATAATACTTGATGTGGCAAACCCCTAATAGATCGTCACTTTCAAAATACGCACAAGCGAGCGAAGAAAACGAGGCGGCGCGAAGCACTTAAGAGCTTTTTTCCTTAGGTCGTGAAATACAACCGCCTTATACCCACCTTATAGTTTGTATTTATCGAGATTAAACCAATTAAGAGTATTTATCTATTTTGCCTTTGACTTTCGTTTGAATTCGATACAACAGTAGTGACCGGAACGCTCAACTATTGATCTGCGATTTCTCACGTATTTGGATAATTATTGTGTGTTAATTGTTCTACGTAAATACAATATATTTTGCACAATAAAAAACGAAAAACGATTTTATGTTAATAGAGTTCTATTTAACACTATTTATTTGTATGGCTAATAGTATAGAAAAATAAAAAGAAGTATTTACGATAAAAACGTAAACACTCAAACAAAAACGATAAATAAATATGGCTAAACACACCTCCCCGGCAGCGGCGCCATTTTTGATAGTTGTATGAATACGTCTTTTAGGAAAAAGAGCGTAATTAGGGTAAGTACAACGATTTAGGAAAATCGTACACAAATGACCCTTTGTGTGGGATTGTTCTCAAGGAGGCTTGGTGTGTGTGTGATGAGATGATTAATTTGGGATTATGTTTGTGAGAAAAGAGAAAGAATAAGACGAATTGCACTAAAAAATTACCCCTAAGACGTAAAAAACGTAAAATCGAAAAACTCGACGAAAAACGAAAGTACTCTAAAAATTACCAAAAAATTACCACAAATCAAGAAAAATATAACTAAGACAAAAATGCAAGCAAAAATTTCCAGAACCTTTTTAATAATTTTATATTAATTTTTAAAGTTAATTAAAAACCCTAAAATTAGATAAAATCAAAAATAAGTTAATTTGAAAACTTTAATGGATGTAAACCTCTAAAATACTATTAAAAACTTAAAAACTATTTTTTTAGATTTTTAAAACACTTTTTCCTATTTTTTAATTACTTTCTAGAATTAAAACTAAAAATAATCATAAAAATTAATTATAAACGTGAAAAATTAAATTTTTAACCCAAAAGTCCTAAATCTATCCAAGCACAAATGAAAATTGAAAAAAAGTGAAAAACCTTACTAAATAAGCTGAAATTAGCTTATTTACAAGCTGTTTAAATAAATAAGCCCAAAAAGCAAACACCTTAAATATTAAACAACACAAAGGTTAACCAGTCAAAGACCCTAGGGCAACTGGTTAACCCGTTTGTGTGTGAGAGGAGTGGCGCAGGTTCGAGTCCTGGCCACGTCCTTTTTGATAAAACTTTTTTTTTATTTTTTCTTTTTATAAAACTTAAAACCTGTGACTTACTAACTTCAAAAACACAAACAGAATCAAAATTAAGCCAGATTTAAGCCTAGAAATTATAAAAACGGGCCCAGATTAACACAACTTGCTACAGTAACAATAAAACCCAAATCCTTTGTTTTCCGATATCTGATGAAACTAAAGAAAAACAAGGAAATGTGGTCGTTCTCTAACAACTCAGGAAGTTTCCTGAGTGAATTTTTGAACACGAATGTGTTTGATTCTTGTTGTATTGGGCAAAGCAAGGCACCCCTACACTCAGTTGAGTGTAGGGAGTCAAATAAAGCAAGAAAACACCAATTTAAACATAGAATTCACACAAGAGTGGGCAAAATCAATTACTGTATATGTATATGCCTAGGTCTGGTGGTACAAGACTGATGCAAATGGTCAAATTATGAGATTGAAACCACCATAAACTCCTCAAATCTTTACCAAAACACAAGTAAACTAAATAAAATCCTAGTTTAACCTAACTTCTAACAATTTGTAAATGTTTAGTGAACAAAAGTCAACTACTCTTACTGATTTGAGCTTACTGAATTTTTTAGCTATATTTACCAAGTCTTAACAGGCAACTTACTTTAATATCCTATGATACTAACAACCAAACACTGATAAACCTACAAACAACCTATCTAAGTGAGTTAAGACAGAATATGGGCCAACAACTTGTCAAGAATTTGACCTAAATCCTAATCCCAAACATCCCTTAATAACTGTAAGTCAAAAATTAACAAAAGCATAGTATGTAATAATTCCAAGAACTGATTTCCACTAATCAAAACATGCACAAACTCCTAAATTAGCATGAACAACTCAATAAATTAACATATACAACATGCAATCTCATAAAGTCTAGCAACTAGCAACAAAAGGGGTCCAACAAAAACTCACATAGAGGGTTCAATCCCTTTGGCTGATGCCTTCTCTGGATGAGTGCTAGATGGTCTTTGTGAGCTTAAGTGACAGTAGAGAACCCTGTTGTTTGGAGTCCATAAAGGACCCAAGGGTGGCAATATCTTCAGAAAATGCAATGTATGGTAATGACCTTGTTTAATACTCTTTTTCCTGCACAAAACAACAAACCAAGAGAAAGACTAGGCCAATAAGTTGATCAATAAGCTCAGTGTCAATGAGCTTATTGATGAGCTTATGACCTTAAGCTGTTAATAAATAGAAATGACCAAAGATTTTTGACAAAATATTAGAAAACAGGTTTGTGGACCAAATTTTGAAAAACAAAACCTTGATACACAGAAACTTTCACAAACTTAAGATATCAAAACCTTTTGATATATGAAACTCAAACAAATTTAACAACTTTTGAAACCAGATTAAAGGAACAAGTTTTAAAAAGATACCACTTTTCAACCATATGAAAAACGAATTATAGTTTTTAAAAACTTGAACTTAAAAATCAAACAAATGAATTGTGGAACTCAGAATATTGCATCAATAAATACCAGCTTTTGAAAATAAAAAGGAATTACGAATTTTGATAAACTACCAACTTTTATTTAAAACAAAAAGGAATTACAAGAAAGTGCAAATTCTGGAACAAAAGATTAAAGGGTCACAATTCGACCCTTTAAATACTACTGAATAGATCATTCTAGATATTGAATAAAATAATAAAACACTAAACCCTAATTCATTGAAAGTACAAAATTGCCCTTTGAATTCTTGGTCAAAAGCAGTGCCATGTGATCTCTGTGATGTTCCAGCTGTTGGGATGATCATGTGCGTTTGAAAAGCCTTTGGGGCCAAGGAAATGATCTCAAACGTCCATTTTGTCCCCTTTTTGGGTTTGGGAAGACAATGACGTTGCAGGGGAGGGTCCTACCCAAAACATGGGTGTGTTGGGATCACGGTTTTGGTGTGGGTTTAGGTGAGGATATGATGAATTAGTCATCTGGAAAAAATTAGCTCAAAACCCTTTGTTTAGTGTTAATTGAAACCTGGAGATTTCTAGGGTTTATAGGGTGTGGTTAATCTGTTTTGGGAAAAGATTAGGTTTAAATTTATGTTAGGGAGGGAAAATAATAATCAGTTAAATAACTGATTAGTTTATTTGGGTGGATTAGGACGTGGGTGATTGGGTGTTGGTGATTGGTGGAGGGGTTAAGTGGGGGTGACGTGGTGTATGGTGGTTGGGTGAGGGAATAAGGTTGTCTGGTGGGTTAAATATAATAGGAGGGTTAGTTAAGTAAGTTTAGGTTTTGGCAGCCTAGGTCCCTCCCTGTTAATGGAAGTAGTTTCAAACTTTACATTCTCAGTCCTTTTGGCTTTGCACCATCCATCCTTTCCCATTTGCAAGTTTAGTCCTTTGTTAACAATTTGGACTTAAAGGATTATTCTTGAAACTTTATCCAATTTCCAAGGGCTTTATTTGTAAATTCTTCGTTCTTCAAGTATAATTCTTGTATAAATTGATTCTTGGAGGACCAAAGCTGACAAATCTCAAAAGATGAGGGACCAAACTTGACATTCTTCAAAACTTCAAGGGCAATTTTGTAAATTCCAAGCTTGGGCCCGGTTCTTTCTGCGGCTTTGTTTCCCGTGTTCGTTTTTGCATGTTCTTTGTGATCTTTTATCATTTCCTCAATATCCGTACCTAAAATACACAAGCAACAAACACAAGCATATATTTGGCATTTTTAATGATATTTTATGTATTTTAAGCCCAATTTGGACGATGAGACCATGTATAAAACCAGTCTCATCATTTTTTAAACCTTCAAAGGATATTCTTATAGCATATGGAATATGCCATTTTTAAATTTACATTTTCCATTTTAATAAAACATTTTCTTAAAAAGAAAGTTTATTAAAAAATCTTTTGTCATATTAACAAAAGTGAGTTTTAAGGATAATCACTTTGATGATCACTAAGTATGATTAAAAAAAGTTAGTGATATGATTATTACCTTGATGATAGAGTTAGTTAAATAATTCGTTTTGTTTTTTACACTAAATGTGTTGTATAGTTTGTTGTGATCAAAACTAAGAAAGATTAGTTAACACTAATAATGTTTTTAGGCATCACATGCATTAACAAAAATGACGTACATACTTAGGTGATCATATAGCAGAAGCTATATATCAAGGAACAGTTAGTTAACACAATATGTTATATGGTGTATGCCTAACTATAATGGTTCCCTAAAAATTAATTTTTGTAAACCAATTGATTTTTAAATTCAGTTATAGTCCAGTTATAAAATTTTATTCATTAAATTTTTTAGCTTTAGATCTGGTTCTGTATAACTATGCGCTCTGATACCGTTTATGTAACACCCCCAAATGGTCAAATGCAGCGGAATAGTACATGGGGTGTTACTTTGGTAGATAGATAACACACAGTATATAGAGCAATGATCATAAAATGTCATTAAAACATATCAGATGAATTTAATTGTGCACATTAAGTAAATTGTCTTGAAAACAACATTTATTATTATTTGTAGAAATATTCCAACCCAATGGTAAACATGATGCTTCCTATGATGTTGGAATCAAATGCATGTACCTGCTTACTTTCCAGAGAAAACATAAAAAGTAAAATGTGGGGGCCAACACGAGGTTGGTGAATTCACATGTTTAGTTATAATATAAATGTACTGATATGCAAAAAACCAAGTAGAGATCCAAGCTACATACTATAGTAGTTCCTATTGCTCTGTAATAGATGCTAGAAAATGTTTCTCAGGTGCCTATCTGGATCATCCTGATGTGAGACCCTCAGTCTGATAATGAAATAAACCTGTTGCTTAGCCTAAGCGTTTTGTGATAGCTACTCACGCATGCCAGGTATTGTCAATACCCAAATAGATCTATTTATAACATTTCGCGCTACACTATTAACTATTACAGTCCACGGGAATAAATGGGGCAAACAATAGGCAGTAAATCTGTTGTTGTCTGTAAGTGTTTGCATATACAATAAATAAGTTTGTTTTCTCCTCCAGTTATAAAACTAATAAAAGATGGGGCCAAGAACTCACCTCAATGATAAAGCAGTAGTAGTATGACACTGGTATGCTGGTGTGGTATGATCACGGAACAGTAAAATTACCTAAGTAATTTATGTGACTTAGTAAATGCACAATAAAATGTATAGATAAATGTAACTGATGAAAATGCATGATCACAATTTAATAAGTTATTGTTATTTTTTAAACGTTAAACTTATAGTAAGTTATCGATAAAGGTACATTTTTAGTTTCTAAAAATGTATATAAATTGTTCGTACGTCAACAGTGTAATTAATTAAATAAATAGATTTTATTTAATTAATAGTTTGTAAGAAAATAATACGCTTCACCAAATTTCCTTAGGGTTTTAAAATATACTAATTTAGTTCGTCCGTTACGCAAGTGTTATAATAGACTCTTATTGTTTATTTAATTAGATAATTAAAACAAATTTAGTTTAATTTATTTTTATAACAAATATTATAAATGTTTAAATTAAATTGTTCAATAGTCCTTGTAAAGATAATAGTTTCCGAAACAAACCCTAGGTTTTCGTCCGTTAAGTTAGTTTGCGTAGTTAGTCCTTAACCGTTATATCAATATTTCAAAACAGACCCTAGGGCTCACATAAGTTTTGGTATAAGGAAAAAATAGTCCTCAGTGTTTCTATGTTTTGGGTTTTTGGCAAAAAAAATCCCTAGGGCTCGTTTGGAGTTTGTAAATTGGCAAAGACAGTCCCTTAAGTCTCGAAAATAATTAAGGGACACATAGTAAAATCTAAGGCTCGATTCAAGTTTGGGAAATGGCAAATATGGCCTTTGTGGTTTAATTATTGTCTTGGTTATAATGATACACACCCTTTTACTTTCGAAAATTAACAATTTAGCCCCTAGACTTTTCAAATGTCACGAATCGTATATATATGTTTTATAACTTTACCATTTTGACTTATACTTTTACCTATTGGAAATATTGGTACGAAAAGTCTAATGATAGTGTTTAGTAAGCTTAATGGGCCTATCAAGCCCAATAGTGGTTCGGCTTAGTTTGGTCTTAGGGGATTTGTACTCTGGGGCTTGTTTAATATTTGTACACATTTACTAAGCACCTCATTAATCCAAAATAATTAGATTTACTAAATAGGCCTAGTGGGCTTTGCTTAATATTCGGCTTATTAACGTAAGCCGTGTATATGGGCTTATGGCTTATTTAGAGGCTTATTTGTAGCTTATGGGCTTATATACGCGGCTTGTAAGTAAGCCGTATGTTCTGGGCTTATAGATTTTGGGCTTGTAGCTTATTTACAAGGTGTACATCACTATCTTAATAAGTCTAGCTTATTTTCAAGGTTTAAGGAAAGATTATTCTTAGTGATCCTAGATCTATAACTTGAGCATGTTTACCACGAAATAAATCCAAGCCGTGGGTTAGGGTTTCTATGTAGTTCAAGTCTTAGCAAAGTTTTACGTATGCATGCTATCATAGTCACGTTTTAACATAGTGATACAAGTATGGGTACCTAAGTTCGCGTGTTTATGATGTATATATGAATGAATATGGAAACGAGGATGGAATAGCTTACTTGTAGGTGGAGATGGAGATTATGAATGAGTAATAACTAGAATCCTTTGTATCTAGCCAAGATCCCCACGTTTAGTGTTCTTATCCGAGTGTTATAGTGACCTTGCTTGCCTTGACAGTCAAGAATCGAGTAGTGGTAGTGAATGCTCACAATAAATGAACCTTGTGACAAAGATTTTGGATAGTAAATGATGTGTGAGAGTGTTTTTTGTGTGTGTGTTGTATGATCCGAATATGGAAAAGTGGAGAGTGAGGTATGAATTTGTTTTGTGTTAGCTTATAATCTTGCAAGGTGAGGGTGTGTGTGGTTCGGTTATAGCCACGCAAAGAGAGAGGGATAACCAGATTATGAGATATTTGTTAGTACTAGGTAGATTTAGGAAGTGATATGAAGTACATAATCATTTAATGCAAATTATGTACATGTTAGCTTTTGGTTGTCTTAGCCGTCGGGTAGGAGGAGTCAAGAGGACAAATGGAACTCAAGAATAGTATTGGTTTAATGGCTAGGTGTTGTACAAGGTCAAGTTGGTCTAATGTGTAGTGTTTATAAGTTTTCAAGTATCCTAAGTGTAGTCTAAAATAGTTTCGGCTAGTGTTCATGTCTAGGGTGTTTTATGTTTGAGTTTAGTGATTAGGTAGAGTTACTAGGAGTCCAAGTAATCTAGTGTGAGTGTAGGTTCGAGTCTAAATTGATTTGGTTAGGTTCTAAGGTTTTTGGTGAAAGTATAGTCATAAATTAATAAATGTATATTTTTATTAAGTTAAAGCGTAAGAAACTTAATAAAATGTTATAGAGTTGCTAGGTACACAATTTTAATATGACAATAGCTTTTGTTCACTCGTAGTAACACTTATAGTGTATAGAAAATACATATAATATATATATTTTGTAGTAATGTAGTACTAGATAAATGTTATTAATTATGATCATGATTTTAGATTTTTATAAACCTAAAATGATGTATGACATGTCCTCATGTGTTTCAGATGACTTAATAGTCCCAAAATGATGTCTTGTGTTCTATATGCTCATAAAAATGTAGTCATACATGTTTCCTGTGATCCCATGATTAAATACTCACAATCATAATGTATTGTTCAAAATTCTTGTTTATCAAATGTTTCAACTGTTCCTAGATATGCTTAAAATGCTCAAAGTTGTATTGATCAAAATGATGTATGCTCATATATGATGCATATGATTGTACAAAGTTTTCATGCAAAGGTGGTAATATATATATATATATATATATATATATATATATATATATATATATATATATATATATATATATATATATATATATATATATATATATATATATATATATATATATATATATATATATATATATATATATATATATATATATATATATATATATATATATATATATATATATATATATATATATATATATATATATATATATATGTATATATATATATATATATATATATATATATATATATATATATGTATATATATATATATATATATATATATATATATCATGAGGTGACGTGTACAATGATGACATAATTAAAACCTGAAAACTACATGTTTTACAACACTATCCCGTTATTTTAGCTTTGTCCTCAAAGCTTAAGATGACGTTACTGCTCAGGTGAACATGTGTGGGTACTTAGCTCTAAACGAGTCTTCGCGTTCCCAAATGAACTCAGGACCTCTCCTGGAGTTCCGACGTATCTTAACTAACGGAATTTGGCTGCGTTTCAGCTTACTGACTACTCTCTACATGACTTCTACGGGTTCTTCTGTGAATCGGAGTTTGTCATCAGATTGAACTCCCTCCAATGGCATGGCTAACGGCTCATCCGCGTAGCACTTCTTTAGGTTTGAAACATGGAATGTAGAGTGTACCCGGCTCAATTGCTGGGGTAACTCTAGATGATAAGCGACTTCACCAATTCTGGCAATCACTTTGAAAGGTCCTACGTATCGTGGGTTTAGCTTCCCACGTTTCCCAAAACGTACAACACCCTTCCTAGGTGATACCTTGAGCATATCACGGTCAACTACTTCGAATTCCATAGGTTTCTGTTTGCGATCTGCATAGCTCTTCTGTCTGTCTTGTGTAGATTGAATCCTCTGCTTGATGATTGATTTTCCCAGTCGTTTCTTGGATCAATTCGGGTCTAGTAAGTTGAAATTCCCCTACTTCTGCCCAACACAAGGCTGATCTGCACTTGCGGCCATAGAGAGCCTCAAATGGTGCGGCTTTGATGCTGGCATGGTAGCTGTTGTTGTAGGAGAATTCGACTAAAGGTATATGTTCGACCCATCCTCTTCCAAAGTCGATCACACATGCTCTTAGCCTTTCTTCTAAGGTTTGGATTGTTCTTTCAATCTGACCATCGGTCTGTGGGTGATAAGCGGTACTCATGTCCAAGTTTGTTCCTAAAGCTCGTTGAAAAGCTTTCCTAAAGTTTGACGTAAATCTACCATCCGATCACATATAATTGAGACTGGTATACCGTGTCTAGTCACAATTTCCTTTAGGTATAGTTTAGCTAACTTGCTCAAAGAGTCATTTTCTCTTATGGATAGAAAATGAGCGGATTTTATGACTCGGTCGACGATTACCCAAATTTTATCGTAACTGTGGGATGAAGTAGGAAGTTTGGTAAGGAAGTCCATGGTGATGTTGTCCCATTTCCATTTTGGTATCTCAGGTTGGACTAGTAATACTGACGGTGTCTGGTGTTCAGTCTTCACTCTAGCACATGTCAGACATTTCTTTACGTATGTTGCAATGTCTGCCTTCATGTTTGGCCACCAATACAACTTCTTCATATCCTGATACATCTTTTCAGATCCGGGATGTATGGAATACTTGGATTTATGAGATTCGTACATGATCACGCTTCTCAAGACTCCGTAACATGGTAACCAACTTCTTTTATGTAAACATAATGTTCTGTCTGCTCTTGGTTCTATATTCTCCTTGCTTAGATCCTTCCTAAGCATTCCTCTTATGTCTTCTTTCCCAATGTTTTCAGGCTTCTGTGCTTGGAGTTGAGCCTCTAATATATGCTTGGTAGATTCAAGCTAATGGTCATAACTAAGGCTCGAACTCTCATGGGAGGATCAGTTCCATTGCGGCTTAGTGCATCTGCAACCACGTTGGCTTTACCTGGCTGGTACTCGATGTCACAATCGTAGTCACTAAGCAGCTCTATCCGATGACGTTGTCTCATGTTCTGCTCCTTTTGGTCTAGAATGTGTTGCAAAATTTTGTGGTCGGTATGCACTGTACACTTTCTTCCGTATAGATAGTGCCTCCAGGCTTTCAAGGCAAAAACTACGGATCTAAGTTCTAGATCACGAGTAGAGTAATTCTTTTCGTGCTTCTGCAGTTGTTTTGAAGCATAGGAAATTACTTTCTTTCTTTGCATCAGTACATCACCTAAGCCTTTGTGTGAGGCATCACAGTAAACAATGAAGTCTTCGTTGCCTTCTTGCAAGGCTAGAATAGGTGCGCTACACAACTTTTGTTTAATAGTTTGGAATGCTGATTCTTCTTTTTCTCCCATTCGAACTTCACGCCTTTCTGAGTAAGCTTCGTCATATACTTAGCTATCTTAGAGAACCGTTCTATAAATCTCCGATAATAACCGGCAAGACCTAAGAATTGATGTATCTCTTTTGGTGACGTAGGTGATGCCCAATCCTTTACGGATTCGACTTTTGCGGGATCTACTTGAATTCCCTTGCTATCAATCACGTGACCAAATAAATGTACCTTAGGAATCCAAAAATCACATTTAGAAAACTAGGCGTACAACTTCTCTTCCTTAAGCAATTTTAGTACCTGAGCAAGATGTTCTTCGTGTTCCTGTTCATTCTTGGAATAAATGAGTATGTCGTCGATGAACACGATAACGAATTTATCCAGATACGGTCTGCACACTCGATTCATGAGGTCCATGAATATGGCTGGTGCGTTGGTCAATCCAAATGGCATGACCTAAAATTCGTAATGACCATAACGAGTTCTAAAAGCTGTTTTTGGTTCTCTGACCCTCAACTGATGGTATCCGGACCGTAAATCGATCTTGGAGTACACACTTGATCTTTGTAGTTTATCAAATAGGTCATCGATTCGTGGTAGTGGGCAACGATTTTTCACAGTTAACTTATTCAGTTCTTTGTAATCAATGCACATTCGGAAAGAACCGTCTTTCTTTTTGACAAATAGTACTGGAGCTCCTCAAGGTGAGGAACTGGGTCTAATAAAACCTATGTCTAACAGTTCTTGGAGTTGTTCTGCGAGTTCTTTCATCTCAGTTGGTGCTAACCGGTATGGTGCTTTAGCTACAGGTGCAACTCCTGGTATCAAGTCAATCTGGAATTCTACTTGACGAGTTGGTGGTAAACTAGATAAGTCGTATGGGAAAACTTCAGGATAACCGCGGACAACTGGCACTCCTTGATTTGTTTCTTTTCTGGTTCGTCTTCCTTGTCTGCTTGGGAAATATGTGCTAAAAAGACAGGACATCCTTTCAGTATGTATTTCTGGACTTTGGTCCATGAGATGACACTCAGTCTGGTGTCAGTCCTGTCCAAATTCCATTCTCCTTGGAAAATTAAGTTTTCTTTTCCCCACGGTATACGGGCTAGTTTTTCGTCACACACAATGGTTGTATGATATTTTGCTAACCAGTCCATACTGATGAGAACGTCAAAACAACCAAGGTCTACTGGGATTAGATTGATATCAAAATGATGGTTCAAAAGGTTTAGGGTGCAACCTCTTAGAATGGCATTTGTTTCAATGATTTTACCGTCGGCTAGTCTGACTCTATAACGGTTGTCTAATTGGGTAGGAATGATGTCTAGTAAATTACTAAACTCAGTAGATATGAAACTCCTATCGGCTCCGGTATCATACAAAATGGATGCATATCGATTGTTCAAGAGAATCGTACCAGTAACCACATTGGAGTCGGTCCTAGTGTCTCCTATCACGTAAACTCTGGCTGGTGCTCCTCCACCTTTCCCGTTCTTGCTTGATTTCTTCGGGCACTCGGGTCGGATGTGTCCTGTTTCCCCACAACCATAGCAACGAACTTCTTTCCGTCTCATATCATTTCCACCTGTGGGAGGACGATTTCCCTGTTGTCTATTTCCATGGAAGTTCTGGCCATTTCTGTTGTTGGGCCTGAAGTTGGTTCTAGAGTTGTTTCTATCGGCCGAAACGTAGGTATTGTTTTGTCCGGGCCTTCGGCAAGATGTGTCACTGTAGTGGTGAAAGTTGCACTTGGGACACTTTGGCTTGGTGCCCACGTATGGAGGCGGCCCTGAGAAGGTATCATTGTAGATATGCTCTAATTTATGCCTCTTTGGTTGCTGAGTCTGATGATGATTACGAAACTTCTCACCAGCTTTTCTCTTGTTCTCTGTCTGTCTTATCGCATGATCACGGCCTCGTTTGTCCATCAGTTCAGTTCTGAACTCTATGGCTGCCTCGACGGCAGTGGGTCGAGATGCTAGCACACTGTCATGAATGGATTACGGAAGTCCACTAACGTACTTCTCGATCTTATCCTTCCCCTCCGGAAACATCCTGGTACACATCAAAGTCAACTCTTGAAATCTTTGGTTATTGGCTGTGATGTCATGGTTAGTGCATTTGAGATTCCATAGTTTGATCTCTAGCTTCTTGATTTCACCACGAGGACAAAATTTCACGGTAAGCCTTTCTTTTAACACAGTCCAAGTCATCCCATTGGCATCATCATGCCCAAGGGTAGCAACTAGTGAATTCCACAACGTGAGAGCATGTTCCAGTAGTGTACAGGTAGTGAACTTCACCTTGATTTCTTCCGTACAGTCACTAATACGGAACACAGTCTCGGTTCTTTCGAACCATTGCATGAGCTCGACTACTCCTTCTTTTCCCTTGAAGTAAATGGGCTTGCATTTTAAGAAGTCGGGGTAAGTACACCCTCTAGTAACTCAACCATTCCTCCTAGCATTGGAGTTTTGACTGTCACCTTGGTTACCGCTGGGATGTGTTTCCCTTGCGGCCAGGGCATCAGTTATGCCTTAACCGATGAGCACTCTGAGTTGTGCTTCTGAAATAGTTGCCGTGGGAGAGCTCCGGGGTTTTTCGAGTAACTCTTTGTGCCATTTTTCTATAACACACAAGAATGAGATTTATTAGTTGATAAATATAATGGTTATATTAAATTACATGGTAATATGTATGCATAGAATTCACAACAAATTGGATAACCTGTCAAGAGTTCATAATAATATAAGTACAAAGATATAACAGAGTAATGTCGGTACAAGTCATTTCTGGCAAATGACAATATCATACAAGTACAACCGATCTAAGACAGGGATATAGCTTGCCTGTCTGACATAGTGGTACATATATTTTTGGTACAACAAAAGATAACCTACCTACTATGGTTAGGTGCTAGGAATACAACTGAAAATAAGAGATATAGTACAAAAGTCCTAAATCATGCGAGCTGAGATGTAACTCAATGCTTGGCATGATATACAAGATATCTAAGCTACACTAGAGTGGCTATTTGCTGGTGCGGTTGGTGAAACTGGTGGTATAGGTGCCTAAGCATCCTACAATCCAATCATAGCAGTCCTGGTCTCTCTGGTGAGTCTGAGAGCCTCCAAAATCTGGATCTAGCATGCGGTGTCTGCACTTCGAAGATACTCTATCTATGTGATCGTCCCCTGATGACGAACCTCAGCTAAGTCAAAGAAGATCCTCAAAGTCTCCTCCTGGGTCAAAACGGTAGTCTGGGTCTCGTATTGACGACCCTTGAGTGAAGATAAGCGGTGGAGGAGATAAGAGTTCTCCTCAAGTAGCCACTACAAGGTATTCTAGATAGTCGTCCATGAACCCTGAGCAGCATGCGACTCAACAACAACTGACCAATAGAGAGTGTTATGTCTCTCCTGAAGTACTGCGCGTCCCTGCTGGTCCACTTGTAGCAAGGCATGGATAATGGCGGCATCATGTGCCTGTCTAGTAGTCAAAACTAAAGATGAAGTGTATGACTATGTGGTTGAGTTTGTGAATCTTATTTTAAATCAGTTTCTCAAAAGAGTCAAAGTTATAAGGTCTGATAATGGGACTGAATTTCTTAATCAAAGAATGAATGTTTTTTTTAAAATAAGGGCATTTTACATCAAACCGCCTGTGCTTATACTCCTCAGCAGAATGGGATTACTAAGAGAAAGCACAGGCACCTCCTTAATGTGGCTAGGAGTTTCTTATTTCAGGGAGGTATACCTTTGTGTTTTTGGTCTGATTGTGTGCTTACTGTTGCTTATCTAATTAACAGGCTCCCATATTCTGTTCTTGCTGGCAAATCCCCTTTTGTATGCTTTATAATAGAGAACCTTCCCTTTCCCACTTAAGGTCTTTTGGTTGTCTTTGTTTTTCTACAGTTTTAAGTAATACTGATAAATTGTCTTCTAGGTCTGAAAAATATGTTTTGGTAGGTTAATCTTCTTCCAAGAAAGCTTATAAGCTATTAAGTCTAAATAATAAAAGTTATCCTTTTTCTAGAGATGTCAAGTTTTATGAAACTATTTTTCCTTATAAAATAAAAGTTGTTCATCAGCCTTTTTCATTCTTGATAAAAATGATTTTGATAATCAAAACTTTATTAGTTTTTGTGAGTCTGACAACCCAATTGACTAAACTCCCTATGATGATGGAAAGGGGTCACCTGATTAAGCAGGGGAGGTAATTATGGAACATTTAGATGATACTGCAGAGAAGCAGCCATCTGAATGTACCCATACCGCTTCATAAATGGGTGAAACACCTAGTTCTAAGGGCAACACTCTTTCTCAAACTTAGGTTACTATTCTTGATGCCAGTCATGGAGCAGATGATGAGGGTACTGAACCTTCTGTTAGGAGGTCTAATAGAACCTCTAAGTTGCATGCTAAGATTAATGACTTTGTTTTGGATAACAAAGTTAAATATGGTTTGAACAAATTTGCTAATCACACTAGGTTGTCTGTCTATAATGCTTGTTTAATTTCCAACTTGAATAAGACTTATGAACCTAGTTGTTTTAGTGAAGCTGTTAAAGATATTAATTGGGTTCAGGCCATGAACAATGAAATGGAAGCCCATGATACTTGGACTCTCACTTCTTTTCCCCCACATAGAAAGGCTGTTGCTAGCATGTAAGTTTATAAGATTAAGAATAAATCTGATGGTGGGATTAAGAGATACAATGCTAGGGTTGTTACCGAGGGATGTGGTCAGAAATTGACTATGATAATATTTTTAGCCCTACTGTTAGTAGGGCACTGTTAGATGCCTTATTAATCTTGCTGGTCAAAAGGGTTGGAACTTACTTCAGTTAGGTATTAACAATGCCTTCTTGTTTGGTGAACTTGATGAAGATGTTTATATGATACCACCCCCAGGTTTCTTTGATAAAAATGAAAAAAGGGTTTGTAAGTTAACTAAATCTCTTTATGCTTTGAAACAAGCTCCGAGACAATGGAATAAAAAACTTGTTGCAGTTCTTTGTGATGCTGGTTTTAGACAGAGTCAAAATGATTACTCCTTGTTTGTTAAAAATAAGGATAATATTTTCATTGCTCTTTTTGTTTATGTTGATGATATTGTGTTGACTGGAAACAATCTATCTGAAATTGCTAAAGTTAAAGACCTTCTCAATGATAAATTTAAATTAAAGATCTTGGTGATCTTAAGTACTTTCTTGGTATTGAAGTTTTGAGAACTCAGAATGGTTTGAGTATGAATCAAAGAAAGTATTGTATTGAGTTATTATATGAGTATGGTCTTCTTGCTTGCAAACCTGTTACCACTCCTATGCCTGAAAATGGAATTCTAAATCACAAAGAAACCTTTGATGACAAATATCTAAATAATATTACTGTGTATCAAAAGCTTGTTGGAAAGTTGATTTACCTATGCAACACTAGGCCTGGTATTTCTTATTTTGTGCATTATTTGAGTCAGTATATGCATGCTCCATAACAATCTCACCTTGAGGCTGCTCTTAGAGTACTTAGGTATTTAAAGTATGCCCCTGGTGCTGGTCTTGATTTCACTAAGACTAATCATAATCTTGTCAAATCTTATACTGACTCTGACTGGGATAAGTGTAAGCTTACTAGGAGATTTGTCACAAGTTATTGTCTCTTTGTGGATGGTAATCTTGTCTCTTGGAAAAGTAAAAAGCAGACTATCTTGTCTAGATCTTCTGCTGAGCAGAATATAGGTCTATGGTATCTGTTACTTGTGAGATAATGTAGCTTGTTAAGATTCTTAATGATCTTAATGTTGAGAATGTCATTCTTGTTTCATTGTTTTGTGACAATAGTTCTGCCATACATATTGCTGCTAATCCAGTTATGCATGAGAAAACCAAACATTTTGATTTTGATGTCCACCTTATCAGAGAAAAGGTTGCTTCATGTTTTATTAAAACTGTCAAAGTTGATTCCGAAAATCAAATTTCTAACATTTTAACCAAAGGTATGGGTTCTTATCAGCATAATAAGTTGTTTCATTTGTTATGCATGAGTAATCTGTTTGGAGAAAAAGTTTGAGGAGGGGTGTTGAATATTATGTCTATGTTTGCAAACTTTTTCTATCCTAGAGGGTTACTTATGTAACTCTTTTTGTTTCTAACATGTTTGTCAAGTGTGCAGGAGTCCAATGACCTCTCTTGCCAACCCTTCATTTTTTTGGAGCTTATATACTTAACATATCTCATTTGTAGGGTTTGGGACAACCGTTTTCATATCTTCTCTCTCTTTCTCTTTCTCTGACTAAAAACTCAAGATGTAAATGTGTGATTATTGCTTCCAGTTTAGTAGTTTAGTAGTTAGGTTGTAGTTAATCTTTGTTTTCTTGGATTGCATCCGTTTAGGGACAATCCCTTTCTTGTGTATGTTGATAGCACCCGTTTGGGGACTATCTTGTTTTGGATTCTGAGTTAATAAAGCACGTGGGGTGGTTGGTTGAGTGCAACATCGTTGTTGTGTTCTTAATTTTTACATGCTATCAGAGCACCAGATTGTATCTCTGGTCTAAATTCTTTTTGATAGAATAGGTATTTTTGGGGTTTTAAAGATTTTTCGTTTATCTCATCTAAATATTACTGGATATTTATTTTTTCTTAAAGAAAAACATTTTGTGGGGGGGGGGGGTTTCAAAGTTTTTTGCTTATATTCGTTTAATTATCAAAGGTTTTTGTGGTCTATAAGGTTTTTTGTCATTGGATAATCATTAATTTTGAAAATATAAAGTTTTTGTTGAAAACCCTAATTTTTATAATTTGGGGCTTTTGCTTTCCAAGTTTTTTTCTGGTGATTCTAACATTGCAGGTACTCGATTGGAAGCTGAATTGGTGTTTTCTCTTGGTTTTCTGGTTAGGGTTACTTCTAGACTTACATCTAGAATAACCTATGCTGGTGGTGGTTTTGTTTAAGGTTACTTCTAGACTTGAATATAGAATAACCTTTGCTCTCTCTTCCGCTTTTTTGCTGGATGCTGTTGGTTGTGTAACACCTCTCGCACTCATACTCTTTTTATTTTTTGTTTGTTCACCGTCTTAAACTTTCCCTTGACCTACCACTTTAAGTGGTTTTGGAATCCTGAGAACTAAGTGGTACATGATCTTAAACTAGTGTTCTTAACTGAATACATAGGTTTCTTATTTGTTGTGTTGATTTTTTGTGTTTTTTGTGGTTATGGCTCCTGAGGTTGTTGAGACCAGTGGTGGTAACAATGTTACTAATACTATTAATGGGCTTGATGCTAGTAATCCTCTTCATTTACAAACTAATGATAGTAACAGTGGGTCTTTGATTAACTTTAAACTTTCTGGCTGTGAGAATTACAGGGTTTGGGCTAATGCTATAAAAATTGCTCTTCTTGCTTGAAATAAGATGACTTTTGTTGATGGTACTTGTTTTAGAGGTACTTATGAGTCTAGTGGTCCTCTCACTTATTAGTGGGATAGATGTAATGTTGTTGTGTTGTCTTGTCTTTTGAATAGCATATCTGAGGATCTTTGGATCTTTATTTGAGTCTTGTATATGGTGATAATGTTGCTGAAGTGTGGAATGAATTTAAAGAGACTTATGATAAATTAGATGGGGCTATTTTGTTTAATTTGGTTCAAAAGATTAACAACTTCAAACAAAATGGCTTGTCTGTTTCTGAGTACTATCACAAACTTAATTCCTTGTGGAGAGAATTTGATATGTTGATTAAATTGAATCCTTGCACTTGGCTTGCTAAATCTGAGTTCGGTAAACATAATCAATTGATGAAACTCATGCAATTCCTAATGGGCTTAGATGAAGTTTATCAACCAATTAGAAGTACTCTACTTACTCAAACCGAATTGCCTGATGTTAAAGATGCTTTTGTGATTGTTTGTCGTGAGGAGTCTCACAGGGGCTTGGGTACTATTTCTGTGGTTCCTAAGCCACAGGTCAGCTCCTTTTTTGCTAAGACTACTGATACTAGAAATGATATTCCCTACATAAATTTCAATTCTGGTAACAATAACTCTAGTTTTGGTAATTCTGCCAATAACTCTAGTTATGGGAATAACTCTTCTTGAAGCAATAGTAGTTCTGGCAGCGATGCCTCTTACAGTAGTGGTAACAACTCTTATAACAAGCCTTCTTATGATTCTTTGAAATGTGATCACTATGGTATGAAAGGTCATACCATAGATAGGTGTTTTGAGCTTATTGGATATATCAATGGCTATAAAAAGAATGCTAAAACCAAGAATGTTTCTAACTACAAAGGAAACAACAAAAGTTTTTCTAGCAACAATGTTGAAGTTCAAAATGCTAGTGGTTCTAATTACAATGCTCTTTCTCCTTTTTCCAATGATCAAATTGCCAAACTTATGAACTTAATTAGTGAAAAGAGTACTTCAGGTAATTATGGTTTGTAGTCTAATATGGCAGGTATTAGTTACACTTTTTAATGCCAATGTGTTTTGCAATAATAACTTCTATAAGTGTTTTAATGCCAATGTGAAGTTGGAAACTCTGTGTTTAACCTTGGTTGGATTATTGATTATGGGGCAAACCAACATATTTCTGACTTGAACATAAATGTTAGACATCCCAATGGGACTGTTGCTAAAATTAGAAATGTTGGTACTTTAAGATTAACAAGTAAGGTCCTTTTTGATGTGTTGGTTATACTAGAATACACTATCAGTCTTTTGTCTGTTAACAAAATGATCAAGGATAGTACATGTAAGGTTTAATGAGTATGACTATATTATTTAGGATTTGAAAAAAGAGAACATTTTGGGGACTGGTAGAGAGTGTGGTGGTTTATATCTGTTTGACACTGAGTGTAAGGTTCCTAATTTTAAAAGTAATTACTCTATCGTGTGTTGTCATGTCTCTAAGAGTGTCTGGTACAATAGACTTGGTCATCCTTCTGACCAAGTTCTTGATGTCTTAAAAACCTCTTTGAGAATTGATAGACCCGATCATAATGACCCTTGTGATATGTGCCATTTTTCTAAACAAACTAGGGAGCCCTTCCCTTTGAGTGACCATATTTCCACAAGCCTAGGTGAAATCATTCACTTAGACTTGTGGGGACCATATAAGGTAACTACAAGGAAAGGCTTCTGATACTCAAAACTAAAGATGAATTGTATGACTATGTGGTTGAGTTTTTGAATCTTATTTTAAATCAGTTTCTCAAAAGAGTCAAAGTTATAAGGTATGATAATGGGACTAAATTTCTTAATCAAACAATGAATGTTTTTTTTTAAATAAGGGCATTTTACATCAAACCGCCTGTGCTTATACTCCTCAGCATAATGGGATTGCTGAGAGAAAGCACAGGCACCTCCTTAATGTGGCTAGGAGTTTATTATTTCAGGGAGGTATACCTTTGTGTTTTTGGTCTGATTGTATGCTTACTGTTGCTTATCTAATTAACAGGCTCCCATATTATGTTCTTGCTGGCAAATCCCCTTTTGTATGCTTTATAATAGAGAACCTTCCCTTTCCCACTTAAGGTCTTTTGGTTATCTTTGTTTTTCTATAGTTTTAAATAATACTGATAAATTGTCTTCTAGGTCTGAAAAATGTATTTTGGTAGGTTAATCTTCTTACAAGAAAGCTTATAAGCTATTGAGTCTAAATAATAAAAGTTATCCTTTTTCTAGAGATGTGAAGTTTTATGAAACTATTTTTCCTTATAAAATAAAAGTTGTTCATCAGCCTCTTTCTGTTATTGATAAAAATGATTTTGATAGTCAAAACTTTTTTAATTTTTGTGAGTCTGACAACCCAATTGACCAAAGTCCCTATGATGATGGAAAGGGGTCACTTGATGAAGCAGGGGAGGTAATTATGGAACATTTAGATGATACTGCAGAGGAGCATCCATCTGAATGTACCCATACCGCTTCATCAATGGGTGAAACACCTGGTTCTGAGGGCAACACTCTTTCTCAAACTTAGGTTCCTATTTTTGATGCCAGTCATGGAGCAGATGATGAGGGTGCTGAACCTTCTGTTAGGAGGTCTAATAGAACCTCTAAGTTGCATGCTAAGCTTAATGACTTTGTTTTGGATAACAAAGTTAAATATGGTTTGAACAAATTAATAATCACACTAGGTTTTCTGTCTATAATGCTTGTTTTATTTCTAATTTGAATAAGACTTATGAACCTAGTTGTTTTAGTGAAGCTGTTAAAGATATTAATTGGGTTCAGGCCATGAACAAAGCCCTTTATCTTAATGATACTTGGACTCTCACTTCTTTGCCCCCACATAGAAAGGCTATTGCTAGCAAGTGGGTTTATAAGATTAAGAATAAATTTGATGGTGAGATTAAGAGATACAAAGCTAGGCTTGTTGCCAAGGGTTGTGGTCAGAAAGAGGGCATTGACTATGATGACATTTTTAGCCCTATTGTTAGAATGGGCACTGTTAGATGCCTTATTAATCTTGCTGTTTAAAAGGGTTGGAACTTATTTCAATTAGATGTTAACAATGCCTTCTTGTTTGGTGAACTTGATATAGATGTTTATATGATACCACCCCCAGGTTTCTTTGATAAAAATGAAAAAAGGGTTTGTAAGTTAACTAAATCTCTTTATGGTTTGAAACAAGCTCCTAGACAATAGAATAAAAAACTTGTTGAAGTTCTTTGTAATGCTGGTTTTAGACAGAGTCAAAGTGATTACTCCTTGTTTGTTAAAAATAAGGATAATATTTTCATTGCTCTTTTTGTTTATGTTGATGATATTGTGTTGACTGGTAATAATCTATCTGAAATTGCTAAAGTCAAAGACCTTCCGAATGATAAATCTAAAATCAAAGATCTTGGTGATCTTAAGTACTTTCTTGGTATTAAAGTTTTGAGAACTCTTAATTGTTTGAGTATAAATCAAAGAAAGTATTGTATTGAGTTATTACATGAGTATGGTCTTCTTGCTTGCAAACCTGTTACCACTCCTATGCCTAAAAATGGAATTCTAAATCACAAAGAAACCTTCGATGACAAATATCTAAACAATATTACTGTGTATCAAAAGCTTGTTGGAAAGTTGATTTACCTATGCAACACTAGGCCTGATATTTCTTATTCTGAGCATTGTTTGAGTCAGTATATGCATGCTCCATTACAATCTCACCTTGAGGCTGCTCTTAGAGTACTTAGGTATTTAAAGTATGCCCCTGGTGCTAGTCTTGATTTCACTAAGACTGATAGTAATCTTGCCAAAGCTTATGATGACTCTGACCGGGCTAAGTGTAAGCTACTATGAGATCTATCATAGGTTACTGTATCTTTGTGGATGGTAACCTTGTCTCTTGGAAAAGTAAAAAAGCAGACTACCTTGTCTAGATCTTCTGCTGAGTAGAATATAGGTCTATGGCATATGTTACTTGTGAGATAATGTGGCTTGTTATGATTCTTAAAGATCTTAATGTTGAGAATGTCATTCCTGTTTCATTGTTTTGTGACAACAGTTCTACCATACATATTGTTGCTAAACAAGTTATGCATGAGAAAACCAAACATTTTGATCTTGATGTCCACCTTATCATTGAAAAGGTTGCTTCAGGTTTGATTAAAACTGTCAAAGTTGATTCTGAAAATCAAATTTCTGACATTTTAACCAACGGATTGGTTTCTTATCAATATAATAAGTTGTTTCATCTGTTATGCATGAGTAATCTGTTTGGAGAAAAAGTTTGAGGAGGGGTGTTGAATATTATGGCTATGTTTGCAACCTTTCTCTATCATGGATGGTTACTTATGTAACTCTTTTTGTTTCTAACATGTTTTTCAAGTGTGTAGGAGTCCAAGGACCTCTCTTGCCAACCCTTCATTTTTGTTGGAGCTTATATACTTCACATTTCTCATTTGTAGGGTTTGGGACAACCGTTTTCATATCTTCTCTCTCTTTCTCTTTCTCTGACTAAAAACTCAAGATGTAAACGTATGATTATTGCTTCTAGTTTAGTAGTTTAGTAGTGAGGTTGTAGTTAATCTTTGTATTCTTAGATTGCATCCGTTTGGGGATAATCCTTTTCTTGTGTATGTTGATAGCACCCGTTTGGGGACTATCTTGTTTTGGATTCTGAGTTAATAAAGCACGTGGGTGGTTGGTTGAGTGCAACATCATTGTTGTGTTCTTTGCTATGTCAACCCTTTTCTTTGCTATGTCTTCAGCAGACACAGCTCTACCATCTTCAGGTTTTTCTTTCTTATCTTCTTCAGAACATCCAACAACAGCTGATCTTTGAGAAATAGCATCAGCAATCTTTTGGGCTTTATCGAATTTGTTTCCATATTCAATGATCTCCCAGAGTGTGTAGTCATAGATCCCTAGATATTGCTCAAAGCTAAATTTCCACAATTAAAAGTTGGTTGCATCAAGCATGGGAATCTTGATGTTTGGTAAAGGTGAGGAAGAGGTTATTTCTGAAGTTGACATGATGTTGTTAGGGTTTTTGAGAAAATTAGGGTTTTTGGTGATTTTTAGGATTCTTGTGTTCTTTAAGATCAAAAGTTCATCAACAAGCTTTGATACCACTTGTTGATCCCAAACTTAGATCGATTTAGCTTTATGTATACGAGATTAGATCAAGTAATACACTTAGAGAAACTTTTGTATATGTTTATGATAATCTAAGTGTTATGCAGAATTAACACTTAAACAAGAACACACAAGATATAAACAAACTTTCACTTTGATTAATGATATCAAACTTGCTTACACTGAAAGTAGTTTATGAATGAAAACTTATAAAAACTTACTTTTCAAACATTAACCTAAAGGTCTTCTTTTATAGACATAAGAAGCCTTGTACAATAATCTACGTATCAGCTATTCTAGGTAAAGATAAATATAGAAAATACATTGTTGTTCCTATCTTTACTAGAAGTAATCTAGAATACAATAAACGCGTAGAGTATATCTTCCCATCAGTGCTTGTCTTCAATGTATCAACGCTTGACTTTATCTTATCAACGCTTGAGCTGTCAGCGTTTGTTTTGCTCCTGTCAACGCTTGTTTTACTCTTGTCAGCGTTCAAGTAGATTGGCTATAATTTATTCCCAACAATCTTCCCCTAAACTTGATATCCACTCTTTATGATCAAGTTTCTGAATAAACATTAAGGACTAGGAGGAATCTTACAAACCTTCTCATATTGGTAATAAATAAATCTGATCAAGTCTTTTGCCACATCACTTGAATAATCAATTTCCAGCTGAGTGTTCTTCATCTTTTCCAAGACATCCTTGGATATGAAATACTGACCATTCACAAGTAGATACTCAGCAAACTTTGTAGAACTCAAATAATAAACACCAGCAGCTGAATACAATCTCCATTGAAGACCACTGAGGTCATCTTCAAGATCCTTCCAAATAGTAGGATCCTCATCTTTTGATCCACACATCCTTTTGAATGTGGACCACAGTTTTATTCCATTAGCTAAAGTTGGTGCTTCAGCCTCATACTTGGCCTCTAACAACCTCCATAGGTCTACCAAGTCTTCTCTGTCAAAACTTGCAAACAAAGATATAAGGGTGGTAAAAGTGTGAACCTCTTTGCCATACCTGCCAATCTTCCAAAATCCACATTCATCTTCTTCATAGCTCACAATTGGATTTCTGGAATCTAGTGGTAACACTTGTACCATATCTGAAGCTTCTAATGGTGAGAGCTTGAGGCTCTTTCTTATGACAGCTTCACTTGGGTATAATGGATCCATATCTTTGGGAAACTCAAGAGAAACTCCCTTTTTCACTGGTCTGGGAACAAACATTGCTTTCTTGAGCTCCATTTCCTCTGCAAGTTCTTCTTTCCTTTCATCAAAAAGAAGTCTTAGAATGTTTGCCTCCTGCACTCTAACCCAAATGGGATAAGCTCTACATTCAAACTCATCAAATGTCAATGCCTTCAATTTTTTATAAGTCCAACCTACTCCATGACATCTGAGTAACATGCAGTATAACTCCCTCCTATCCCTTTTCAACTCTGAGAGAATATTGCTTGCCTTGTGTTTCAAAATGATCTGGCAATCCTTTTGTACTCTAAGAAGAATCTCCAAACCCCATATCTGATTTGAAATGGTCAAGTGGATTCTCCATACATCTTTCTTCCCAAGCATGATACATTTGAACCACCTCTGGCATATCAAAGTCAACCTGCAATTTCAACTCTCTCAACTTCTCCTTGGCCAGCTCATCTCCATACTCAAGTCTTTCTGGCTGTTCTATGATCATAACACTTGAGTCTGAGCTAGCTTCATCACTTCCATCTTTCTCTTCTGAAGTGACAACAAATGGTGATTCTCTCACATCCTTTCTTTCTTGTTCCAAAATTTCTATCAAACTCAACTTGAGCTGCATCCTTTGGAACAACCTCTTCTACCATAACACCCTTACCCTTATCTAATGGATCAATTGTTGGTAAGGTAGATGGTGATACCTGTGAAGAAACCTCCTTGATGATGGATGATGACTGGGATACATCACCCTCATGTGCAGGTCTGTCAACGCCCAATTTTGCTGTGTTAGTGCCCAAAATACTCATGTCAGCGTTCAACTTCTCCTTGTCAACGCCCAAAGTTCCTGCCTCAGCGCCTTTTGCAATTTCCTCCAACATGGCTGTAAATGATAAATTTAAGTTTGTAGGAGAGACTAAGGACGTATCAAAACCTGTCTGTTTCTTCAAACTTGTAAGGGCCTCAGCAACATCCAAAGATTGACCATCATGGCTGCCCTTATCACTCACATTTATTGGATCTTCCTCCCCTTTGGAAGATTCCTCCATCCCTCTCCTTGCACTAGCAGTCTCCAAAATAACAATCCTCTCCCTCAATTGCTTGAGTTCAAGGCCTTGTGTGCTGACAACTTGTACCAAGTCTGCATTTGGCTTTTGCAAGCTCATGCAGACTGCCGTCAATTCCACAAGAGTCATTGGTTCCAATCTGCCCTCTTCTAAATTGGGTATTTGACCTCCCAAGTCAGATTCATTGGGCATGGATGAGGACTTAATGATGGTGGGACTGCCTTGGCCAGCTTCTAAGCCAGAATCAATAGTCCCACCCTCATCCATAGCACCAGCCACACTTGTGGTGGTGGTTCTCTCTGCTACATGGCTGGGACCACCAGAGGAGAACACTCCAGCAGTCCTTTGGCGTTTAATCAACCTATATTCAGGGGGTGTGGAAGATGATGTGGATTGGGTGGATGTGGGTTGGTTAAGGGGTGTTTGGGTCTGTGAAGGTTGTGTGTCAACGTTGGAAATAGGCACATCAACGCCAACATTTAACGTGTCAGCGTCGAAGGGTTCTGGGTCAATTTGCATATGTTCAGGTGAAGGTAATGGTTCAGGTATTGGGTCAATTTGGGGTTGAGGGTCTGGTTGGGGTTGAGCTGCTGCAATGACAGCAAGCATTGCTTGGGTTAAGGGTAGGTCACGATGGGGGGTGAGTTCATCTTCATAAAAATTGCTTTCTTTTGCACAGGGATCTCATAAAAATCATTATGATCCCTTGTGCAGTATCCTTGAACATCAAAAACCATTTGTAAAAATCGGGGATAAGCTAAAGTCATTTTGTTCCCCTTATTTTTACACATGCCCTCAAAAATCATTTTAGAATAATTAAATTTTTGCCCAGTTGCAATACACACAATAGCACTGGCAATAGATCTATTGATCTCATTGTGTGCAGTGCATTTGGGACTCAAACATTGTAGGAGGACATGTATGAGGTACTTCCAGGCTGGGGGAAATTCCTGTTTATGATATTTATTTAAAGTTCCTTCATCAGGAAAAGGATAACCCAAAGCCCTTAGTCCTTGTTCTATTTCACTAATGGGAAGGGTGGCTATACCATCAACATCATCAAGATGCAAGGCTTGGCGTACCAAAGCCTCAGTAACCACCCAAGGTCTCCCATGAACAATAGAAGTTAATGTAGTCACTCTATTAACTGTTGAGGAACTAACATTGTTCCAAAACTGTTTAATATGTGTGACAGGAATGAGTGGTGCATGAGAAAGAGCATACCTAATAGGAGATGCGTTCAAATACGCCACCATTTGTGTGTATTGAGGAAACAGAGCATCATCAGCTTCAAGATACGCGATCATGTTATATTGACTTCTGAACCCCAATTCCAATTCTGATGGTTTAAACTTTGGTGCCATTGTTGAAAGCTGTTTAAAATTGATTGATGAAGATGAAGTTGATAAGAGAAAATTGTGTTAGACAAGAATTATAGGTACCCTGTTTAAAAAATAGGAGCCAAATTTATAGGAGAAGAAAATGCATGTGATTGGCCCAAAAATAGGCAAGTATTTTCAAAATGTAATCATGAAAATATTGAAAAATAATAAGTTTATCTCATGCATTAAATGAAAGCTATCAACTCCCAAAATTACGGCCTAAAAATATGTCAAAAAGTAACAACTGGGTAGGACCCATTGAGTGTCAACGGTAAAAAATAACCTATCAACGCCCAACGGCTATAATCTTGTCAACGTTTGCCATAGCCATGTCAGCGTCTAAATTGGTCACAACAACGCTTGGAAATATACTTGTCAGCGTCCAAAAATAAAAATGTTTAAAAATGAAAAATGACCTTAACAAAGTAATTTATCCTAGAGAAGATAACCAAAAAGCTGATATTATTATAGGGCGGCAAGCACTGTCCAGTTATGCACACTTGCTTATACAAGATAGACATAACAGTCCTCTAGTGTCCCTTTCTAACCAAAACTCTTAACAACTAAGTTACCTTATAAAATTCCTTGTTACTCCCAGGTAAATCCCATAACAAAATTATTCCCAAGTCTCCCAATAGACCACAACCAATTCTAGGCCAAAAATGTCTTGGCAGCATGCATAGTATATCAACTTTGCATGCTACAGTGCCTCATGATTTAGTAAAACTAACTCATACTCACCTGTGGACACAATCTAGAATTGTGATAAGAGTATCGTATAGATACCCAAACATCCTAAAGATTCCTAAAACCTCCCCTTAAACTATGATACATAAGTTGCTAAAAATGTGCATGAACATAAAAATTTATGTCAAGATAGGAATTAAAAATTCCAACCATCATCCATAAAAAAACTTGTCCAAATGCTTCTCCAATGATCCATAAGCAACTCTGTATCCAATGGTATACTGCTAACACCACCTGCACATTTAGATTGAAAACCACAAAACTAACATTGTTGCTGACAACGCCCCGATAACACATGACAGCGTTGAGGGAAGCTTTGTCAGCGTTAGACAATTATATTGCTGACAACGTCACAAAAACACTTATCAGTGTTCAAGCAGCCTTTTTCAGTGTTAGAAAAATATAGTGGAAAATCTAAATCTTCAAAAGACCAATAACAATGCATCATCCTGCACATACTTTTACAAAAAGACTCTAAAACACATATTATGTGAGACTGATCATTCCAATACTTGTTACCAAGTATTGAAACCTCCCAGCATCAAAAGGTTTAGTTAGTAAATCTGACACATTCTCCTCAGTGTCAACCCTATCTGGTTGTATTAAACCCTTCTCAAAACAATCTCTTATGAAATGGTGTCTAATTTCTATGTGTTTAGTTTTAGAATGATGTACAGGATTCTTAATGATGCATAAAGTGTTGTTATTGTCAACAAATATCTTGGTATGCATGAAATTATACCCATAGTCCAACAGCTGGTTCTGAATCCACAGAACTTGTCCACAACAAGCAGCTGCAGCAACATACTCAGCTTCAGTTGTAGAATTAGCCACCACTGTTTGTTTCTTGCATTGCCAAGATATCAACCTGCTCCCAAGAAACTGACATCCACCAGTTGTGGATTTTCTATCAAACTTATCACCTCCAAAGTCACTGTCTGAATATGCAATCAGCTCCAATGGTGAATCCTTTGGGTACCACAAACCAAGACTAGGATAGCATCTTAGGTACCTAAAGATCCTCTTCACCGCATAAAGGTGACATTCTTTGGGAGTCACTTGATGGCGTGCACAAGCACACACAGCAAACATGATATCAGGTCTGGAGGCTGTAAGGTACATCAATGATCCAATCATGGACCTATAGTGCCTGACATCAACATCTTTCCCATCTCCAATCTTTCCCCAAGGATGTTCTCTATCCATAGGAGTAGTAGCCCTCTTTTCATGTGGAGAAAAGCCAAACTTCTTGAAGATCTCAACCACATATTTATCCTGGGAGATGAAGATACCATCTTTTTTCTGCTGAACTTGTAAACCAAGAAAGAAGTTCATCTCCCCCATAGCACTCATCTTGAATTTATCTGTCATAAGCTTGGAGAAATCCTCACTCATCTTTGGATCAGTAGACCCGAAAATGATGTCATCAACATAGACCTGAACAAGCAACACATCGTTACCTTTCTTCTTTGTAAATAGTGTCTGATCTATGGTGCCTGCTTGAATTCATTGTCCACCAAATAGGTAGACAAAGTACCATACTGTAACACCCCCAAATTTATACAACTCAATACAGCGGAAGACTAGTTGGTGTTACGGGATAGCACATTACTCACATCATAGACAACGCATAAAAATCGCGTCGTTTATTATTAAAGCATTTCCATTCATAAATATCAAAGTTACTTAGGTCCCAAGTCATGTTATTTCATACAAAGTTTTACAAAGTATTTGAATGGAAAATATTGTTTAAGTGCGGGCCATGAATTCTTGTCGTCTTCCCAAGAATTACCTTCAAGTACCTGAGATAAAACATGTTAAAAGAAAAGGTCAGCGATAACGCCGAGTGAATTCATAGAGTTTACTAAAATCCATCAATATAATATCAGTATAAAATTATTACTGAAAATCATTTTGTACAAATCATTTTAATAGGCCATGAAATAGCCAAAGTCATTTTATACAAATCTTTATCAAAATCATAATATAGGCATTTGCCTTAAAAATCATTATACGAGCCAATGTCGTAAAAACATCATACAATACGTTTTGCAACGTTGTATAGATTATATAAAACCGTTATAAGAATATGGTTATATAAAACCAAAACACGAACATAATATCAATAGTATGACCCCGTATTGCTAGTCAGGCAATACATCGTAATTAGGTGCGTCTAGTAGTATTTTGTTAACTGGATTATTATAAGCCGCATGACATTGTTACCTTACTAAACAAACAACGGGTAGCTAACCCGATACTCAATTTTCCCATCTAAGTTAGCGTGTCGTCACAAAGGTCACGCTATGGAAATCTTCTCATACATAAATTCGCTTACCAATCAATGTGGCACGACGGGGATCAACCGTCAAGGCGCGAACTGGGGTGATCGTCCCCAAATAGTACTATTATATGCATAAGCGTCTACCAAATCCCGGTAGTTCACAATTCATGCTAATGGGACTTTTAGTGACATAACCTAACTTTAATAATCCATTTAATTTCATCTATCGGGTCCTTTAATCATTTATCGGGTCATATAATCATTCGGGTCCAAATCAATAAACAAACAATCGGGACAAATGGTGTCCTAATTTATAAAAACTAACATGTTATCTCCCTCGCGGGTTTATAGAACATTTATAAAAACATTTAAAAGAGTGCGAGGCTATGAACTCACGTTGATGTGGGAAAGCGGGTTATCGGCAATTCGGAGGTACGGTACGTGCTTCAATCACGGAAACCTAGACAAATAATACTCGTCTTAGACTCATGTCCAATGACTTTATAAAATAACAATTATGTATACATATGATGATTTTTTATATATAATGATCAAGTGGGTTTACATATTCTCTTTTACTCATTTTAGTGTTTACGTATTGGTATCTTCTTACTAGTTTACTAGTTTTACCTATTTACGTGTTTTAAGTTCAATAAACTTATTATAAGTTCATTAACTTATATTAATCTATTTCATACTTATATTATCAGTAGTTATACTTTATATGTTGGGCCCAAATGGGTTAAGCCCAATAAATAAGGTTATAAGTGTTTTAGTCTATTTTGTTTTTTTATTAGTCCAATAACGTTAATTTAGCCCGTTAATGTCCGTATGTTATATAGTTCGGGTTTTATCGGTTTTTACTTGTTATATATGTTTATATATCAGTATATGAGTTTATAAAAGTTTACATTAGACGGGTCCAACCGTTTAAGTTTTATTTAACAAAAACGTTAATTTTACGGTAATAGCCGAAAAAGTCGTAAAAATCATGTTTATAGTTTTATAACTTATAAAACATAACAAGTTACCATTTTTATAAAATGTCCACTTATTTACCCTTGTACATATTTATATAAATGAAATATATAAGTTAGTGGGGTTTAATTCATATTTTATACTATTTTTATTTGAGTGCTTATATAATACTATTATTCTTTAAAATACCAAAATCTGATTTTTATTTTCATCTTCACCAAAACTGCCATATCTAGAGTTCTATATGGAGATAGAAGCTCAAATTTTTATCACATAAACTACATGATATGTGCTCCATTTAACTCTCTTATAGCTACTGTTGAATCATCCTCTAAGTATATTCTAAAAATCGTCCAAAACAGTGAACTCAGATTTGTACTTTAAACTTGTTTTGATCATATCTCACTCATTACAATGATTCCATTGCATGGCCAACTCTCACATGTGTACAAGACCCATAGCTTACTGTAAATTGATTCTACTTCATCATTTTATCAGTCTAACATGTGGTTAGTTACTGTTTTTATACAGTCTACCATTTAAACAAGATTTACCCATGTTACATGTAGTTTGTCCATCTTTTTAATCATGTTTATCAACACCAAATCCCCACACAATATTTTTATCATCATATAATCA
The DNA here is from genome assembly GCA_025667525.1 of Glebionis coronaria. Lineage (NCBI taxonomy): Eukaryota > Viridiplantae > Streptophyta > Magnoliopsida > Asterales > Asteraceae > Glebionis > Glebionis coronaria. The sequence continues at coordinate 621,913,682 of CM046875.1, read as the reverse complement.
TCATATACATATACAATAGGAAATAAAATACATGATTACATAATCAAAATAACAAGGAGATGGGGAGAACAATCTTTATACCACCATGATGATGTAGGTTGATCAAAACATGGATTTTGATGGAGAAACTTGTGATGCACCAAGACCATCTTCAAGACCACCATTCTTCATGAACTCCTTGTGGAAAATCAGCCCCAAGACTTCATGGAAACTCCTCCTTGGATGTTATAATCACCACCAATCAATAGGATTTCAAAAGGGCTTCAACATGTGTATGAATAACACATGATTTCATGGATGAAATTGATCAAAATGGGTGTTATGGTGGAGTGTTTTTGGACGACACAAAGGGAGAGTAGAGAGGAAATTGTGTTGTTTGCATGAGTGGTAAATGAATAAGTGGTAATGGTTAGTAGTTTTGAGGTATTGTTGGCTTACAAATTAAGCTTTAGCAACAAGTGTTGCTAGTAGGCTTAAAAACTTGACACCTCATGTGTTGAGGCAATAGTTTGGCCGCGCCATGTTAGTGGGGTGGGGCAAGATTTATCTTGTCTCATCCCACTAATTTATGGGTACTCCTCGATTCTAGTTTCCTTGATTTGCGTGCCTTCGGGTCGTTTTACGAAAAACGTTTTTATAAATTATGAATCAACGTCACAAAACGAATCTAATAAAAAATGTCTCATAAAAAACGGAGTTCGAAAACGTAAATACGTAATCCTAAGGTTTCCGGTTTAGTCGTAAAGGACGTTAAAATAAAATCGTAAGTCCTAGTCTCTTCTCGTAAATTTGTGAGTTTATGAACCAACACAAATTTAAAACTCCAAAATAATATTCACGGATAAATTTATTTTCTGAAATGTCGGACTGTCACCAAAGACGGTGTATGTAAACGTAAGCACGTAACGTTGAATCCTCCGGTTTAGACGTAGTCGATGCTACTTCAAGACGTAAATCCAAATTACTTCCCAAAAATAAGTGAGTTCATAATGTAACATTAAAATAATATTTTTAAATAATATTTGTGAATAAAATGTCAATCATAAATTGACGGATTGTCACAGCATTTACCCCTAAACAGGATCTTTGTCCTCAAAGATCATCTTACTACTCGCTTCTTATAGAGTTAAAGCCATGGGGGTATTTCCTCCACATTAGGTCTTTTCTCACAAGTGTAATTCATTATAATACGCGAGTTTCATCAAACATAACTACGGGAATAAGATCAGGCTTAATGTTGACTTACTTTCTCTATCCATGATGTTCACGGGTTTTTGATGAATGCAACTTTTCGCCGATCTAAACTTTACTAAGGAACAATCAGATTCTCACTTGATAGATATTCCATCAAGTTTGATATACGAATCATAATTCACGCAGCTTTTGAAGTCCTAGGGTAGATCCAGCTTATATGCCTTTCAAACCAATCCGTTACATCATCTCAATGGTCCCATACAACGGGGACTTATATCCCATGATTTGTCAGATCATAAATTCATTTTTCCAAGGTTAAAATTTTTGGCATAACTTCGCTACCCATTTGGCACTTCAAGATCTACATTTCATATTCACATAACCCCCTGCCTACTACCGGCAGTCAATAATCAGATCCTAATTTCAACAATCATTTCAGGTCTCGCGGGTCGAGTATTTTGTAAGGTTAGGTTCGCCATCATAGGAAACCTTAAACCTAAAAGACATGTCCAACTCACAATGGGTGTATGTCGGGTGTCTTTATCTCAACTCCTGCTTACAGATGCTCTAATAGTTAGATCCTAACAAGATGCGATCTCGATCCTAATACGATGATTATCAATGATAATCTTTCCAAAGGAAAACGATTATACGGTCTATCACCAAAGGTAAATCATTCAAATATAAAACAACGCTTATAGTATTTTGTATCGTTACTTTACCTCGTCCCTTCGATTGGGGTGGTACATAGTACTCTTATCAAGGTTCGTTCTCAATGATTTCTGAGCAAATCTCTAGAAATTCGATGCGAAGCGAGGATCTTGATAAAGATGTTCGATACAGGCACACTATGTTTACATAACTCTTTTGCATTTATCATTAACGGGAATGATATTAGCAGATTTGGTCAGTCTATCGACGATGACCCAAATCGAATCAAATTCAGATGATGACCTTTGTAATAGCTAGACGTTTACTAATGTATGAGGCGATGTCTGCCTTCATAATTTGCCATTAGTACAACTTCTTCAGACACAGATACTTCTAGTCAGAAATGACATAAATAGAATACTTATACTTACAAGATTCCAATATAACTATATCTCAAAATCTCCATATTTAGGCAACCACAAGTGGCCTTTTAAAACATTTAACGCCATTGGCTTCTCAATTCTAATGGTTCACATTAGCCGTGAATCCCCTTCTTATTATCTATATTATCCTTTTTACAAACATCGTTTATTTTAAATTGTTCAACAATTTATTTTGCACAGTCATTATTAAGGAACATGTCCTAATCGGTTCTTTATCTTTTATACATAATGTGTCAGTAATTACGTTCACTTTCCTGGTGAAATAAATATCATAACCGTATTTATTCAAAATTCTTTCTTCATATCTTCTATGTTTCAGTTTCGTCTTTACTATTATCTTTATCTGTTTTACTCAATCCAACGTCTAAAGCGTTGATAATTATTACATGTAAATTAACAATAATTATTTAATTTTTATGAAACGTAAACGTAAAAATTTTAAATTTCTTAGTTCGACCAATTATATAAAATGTTCAAGATAATTTGAATTTAATTAACAAGATTTTTGTTGATTTATCGAAAATATTTAATAAGATTCGTAAATGTTTGAAAAATCTTTGCTTATACTTTGGTCAAAATTTTCTTAGTTGAAAAGCAAAGATTATCGTTTCAATTTTTAAGTCATGGTTTAAATGTTTTCCTCAATTCCTCTTAGGTTGTCTTGAGGTATACACGAACATTTACCCCTAAACAGAAGTTTAGTTATATGTTCTGGGTATAAGGGAATAATCCCTTAAAAATTTCTTTGATAAAATATCTGTCAAAACATATTTCCATTTCCTTTTTGGTAAAATCCAAAGTCTTAAAAAGGGCTCTTAATTTTTGAAGACTCAATATATTTCATTATCTATTAACACGGTTAAATCATGTAAAGTATTAAGTCTTAAGTCTTATGTTAAATATTCGAGGTACAATTTTTAATTGTTCGGCCAATTTAGGGCAGTCTATAAATAATTATTAACTCCTTCTTATTCTTATAAACAAACAAATGGTCCTTAATGATCACGAGCATGAATTTATCAAATTACAGCCTACACACGAGATTCACCAAATTTATGAATACTACATGTGCATTAGTCAATCCAAACGGCATCACGTGAAACTCATAACGTTCATTACAAGTACCGGATGTAGTGGTTGGAATAGATAATCTTTTCCGCAGATGCGAAGTTGATGATAACCATGCCGTGGATCAAACCTTTAAAACATACACTGGAACCTTGTAAATGATCGAACAAATCTTCCATTTCGAGTTATGGATATCGTTTTCGATTGTCAATTTACTCAGTTCACAGTAATCTATAAATATAAGGAATGATAACACCATAGCTCTTCATGATGACGAGCTCGGTAGAATAAAATCTTTTTCCGACAACTCTCTCAGTTGTACGGTAATTCCTTAAATTCAGATGGTGCTGACGTATAGTGCACACGCCACAGGTGCAGCACCGGGAATATAATCAATACCAATTTCAACTTGCCTTAATGGCGAAAGTCTAGGTAATTCATTAACAAATACTTCCTAAAGTTTTAGATAACATAAACATCTTTTAATAAATACATATTAGGTTCTTCTAGATTACAATATCTATAACTAGTTCACAATCATTCGTGGTATAATTTCAAGTCTAAATGCAGGATATGGTCATCCATCAAGAATTATTTAGATCACTTTTGATAATCAACGTCTTATCATTTAGGGGAATTCTACTCGAGTTCCCATCAATTAAGACAATGTCGCCATGTCATAATCAATCAATCCATTCTACTGGCACTATCAACTTTCCAGTTTCATTGCCGTCGATAAGATGTGAACTTCTCAAAAGACTAATAATAACTCATAATCCTTCACAAATTCAAGGATATATGGAGACACAACTATCATTAAGAGAGTAAGGTCAACGCACAATCTATGCGAGAGAATTTCAAATCAGATACAAACGGAAACATTTAACGAATATGAATATATCCCATGTTTTCATAATTTGAGTACGCATTCGAAAGCTCCTCGGATCGTTACCCAGGTCATTCAAATGAAATCAAATCATAAGAAATGATAAGAACATCAATACATCTAGTCGGGTATCAACACTCGGTAATCAAATACTTTTCCTAAGAATCTCACTACGGGGGAATTGGACAAGAAAGAATTGTCAATTGTCAAATAAGACAATTTCTTCAGATGAGTAAATTCGACTCAGAAGAATAGATGCTACAGGCACATATGTAGGTGTCCCTAACATTATGTCTCTATTTTTCACTTCTTGCAGATCTCATAAAATTTAATCTTTCACAATCTTCAAAGAAAATGTAGTGTTTATTCATTAGTTTTATGGTGACTACTAATCAGTCTTGCATGGTCCATTCCAAATTGTATGTAGGCGCGCAAGTATATATAATTTCAAGATTAACGAAGCAATTCTCAGTTAGTCAAAATTTTATTATCATGTTTATAATAAAAACATTCTCATGCTTAATTCTTAAATAAGAATCAAGAATAAATTTACAAAGATTTTCTTTGTTATGGAAATAATTAAGTTTTCAAAGCGTTTCATAAACAACTTCATTTCGTTAACAATCACTTATAAATATCACTTTGAATAATCCTTATAGTGATGAAAATTCAATTTTTCTCAAGGGATACTATTGTATCTTATAAAAACAATGAGTGATCTGCAAAATAGTGATGAGGAGTTGTTCACCAAGAACTAACTACAATCTAATAGGAAATGATCTTAGCCAAATAATCATGAGGTTCATGATCTTGATGGCACTCAAAAGAATAATTCACAACGTAACTCAATTCAAGATGAGTACTTGTTCAATGGTTGCATCACTAATGCGAACATTAGGATGAAGCAATAAAAGATAGATAACATCGATACATGTAGGATTTAGCAATCAAAGGTAGTCTTTTTCATTAATCACAAACAAGTCAAAATTGTACCGTAAAACATTACATGTCACTATGTCATACAATTCTCAGAACTCATCCTACCAACTGATATCTCAGTTAAGTTAGGGATTTTTAAAAGATACCACAATGAATACTAATCTACAAGAGTCATTAGGTGTTCCATATGTCCCGGAAGATCCATTGGTCCCAATTCAGAAGAAGATTTCTTCAATTTATTCCTTGGACACTGGGCATCCTCGTTAGTGGACAACGGCTTAGGAACAACCCTTAACACGAATCAACAATCAATTAAAACCTTATAATTCAATCAAAGAACTTAACGACTTCCTCTTATCAATCTCATATTCCACATGGGTTAAATTTTACTTTATTCAAGTTTCAATCGATTATATACTCAATTCGATATCCTACCTCATATTCCAATACTTTCAATCTTATTCTTATATCTTAAAAGGGCAATAAAAGCTCGATATGATCAACACTTAATTTCCAATCCTATAGCTCTTACAAAAACAATTATCAAATGAGTCACTAGTATGAGATGACTCATACATTCAATTAGACTTCTCGGAAAGGTACTAGTGGCATGAGGCTTTTGGGTAATGGTTCCAATGACAGCCTCAAGTGCAACATTCACCCTTTCGATTTCAATTTAAGAATTGGATGACAACGAATAAGATGACATCTTTCTAGGTGGTAACGTTTTGTCAAACTCCACCCTATAAGGAAAGATCGTCATGATATCGATATCAGATTTAATCTCGCCAATTCTTCTTTAATATCACAATCAACTAATATCTACATTTCTTACGAATATCAACCATTTGTTGGGATCATCAATATCCACAACTTGGTTTAGATCTAGGATAGCTAGAATTCCTACGAGAATAGCTTTGATTAATTACTAGGGAGGTTAGGGTTTCTTGTGACAATCTACGCCGTATAAATACCTCGTATAAATATAAAAAATAATCGTCAAACAATCATGTAATAAAATCACATCATATATATATATATATAATCTAAGTTATATATATATATATATATATATATATATATATATATATATATATATATAAAATAACACTTCTCAGTCTGGCCTTGTCGCTAACTCAGGAATTCTTCGGCACCGTTATAGTCAAAAGATTTTTAGACATTTTTAGAAAAATGTTTATAGTTAAAAGATTTTGAAAAGTTTTATTCAAAACCTTGGTTTTAAAAATCTTTCGTTCTCTGTAACGAGAGCTCTGGTACCAAACTGTAACACCCCCAAATTTATACAACTCAATACAGCGGAAGACTAGTTGGTGTTACGGGATAGCACATTACTCACATCATAGACAACGCATAAAAATCGTGTCGTTTATTATTAAAGCATTTCCATTCGTAAATATCAAAGTTACTTAGGTCCCACGTCATGTTATTTCATACAAAGTTTTACAAAGTATTTGAATGGAAAATATTGTTTAAGTGCGGGCCACGAATTCTTGTCGTCTTCCCAAGAATTACCTTCAAGTACCTGAGATAAAACATGTTAAAAGAAAAGGTCAGCGATAACGCCGAGTGAATTTATAGAGTTTACTAAAATCCATCAATATAATATCAGTATAAAATTATTACTGAAAATCATTTTGTACAAATCATTTTAATAGGCCATGAAATAGCCAAAGTCATTTTATACAAATCTTTATCAAAATCAGAATATAGGCATTTGCCTTAAAAATCATTATACGAGCCAATGTCGTAAAAACATCATACAATACGTTTTGCAACGTTGTATAGATTAAATAAAAACCGTTATAATAATATGGTTATATAAAACCAAAACACGAACATAATATCAATAGTATGACCCCGTATTGCTAGTCAGGCAATACATCGTAATTCGGTGCGTCTAGTAGTATTTTGTTAACTGGATTATTATAAGCCGCATGACATTGTTACCTTACTAAACAAACAACGGGTAGCTAACCCGATACTCAATTTGTCCATCTAAGTTAGCGTGTCGTCACAAAGGTCACGCTATGGAAATCTTCTCATACATAAATTTGCTTACCAATCAATGTGGCACGACGGGGATCAACCGTCAAGGCGCGAACTGGGGTGATCGTCCCCAAATAGTACTATTATATGCATAAGCGTCTACCAAATCCCGGTAGTTCACAATTCATGCTAATGGGACTTTTAGTGACATAACCTAACTTTAATAATCCATTTAATTTCATCTATCGGGTCCTTTAATCATTTATCGGGTCATACAATCATTCGGGTCCAAATCAATAAACAAACAATCGGGACAAATGGTGTCCTATTTTATGAAAACTAACATGTTATCTCTCTCGCGGGTTTACAAAACATTTATAAAAACATTTAAAAGAGTGCGAGGCTATGAACTCACGTTGATGTGGGAAAGCGGGTTATCAGCAATTCGGACGTACATTACGTGCTTCAATCACGGAAACCTAGACAAATAATACTCGTCTTAGACTCATGTCCAATGACTTTATAAAATAACAATTATGTATACATATGATGATTTTATATATATAATGATCAAGTGGGTTTACATATTCTCTTTTACTCATTTTAGTGTTTACGTATTGGTATCTTCTTACTAGTTTACTAGTTTTACCTATTTACGTGTTTTAAGTTCAATAAACTTATTATAAGTTCATTAACTTGTATTAATCCATTTCATACTTATATTATCAGTAGTTATACTTTATATGTTGGGCCCAAATGGGTTAAGCCCAATAAATAAGTTTATAAGTGTTTTAGTCCATTTTGTTGTTTTATTAGTCCAATAACGTTAATTTAGCCCGTTAATGTCCGTATGTTATATAGTTCGGGTTTTATCGGTTTTTACTTGTTATATATGTTTATATATCAGTATATGAGTTTATAAAAGTTTACATTAGACGGTTCCAACCGTCTAAGTTTTATTTAACAAAAACGTTAATTTTACGGTAATAGCCGAAAAAGTCGTAAAAATCATGTTTATAGTTTTATAACTTATAAAACTTAACAAGTTACCATTTTTATAAAATGTCCACTTATTTACCCTTGTACATATTTATATAAATGAAATATATAAGTTAGTGGGTTTTAATTCATATTTTATACTATTTTTATTTGAGTGCTTATATAATACAATTATTCTTTAATTTCCAAAATCTGATTTTTATTTTCATCTTCACAAAAACTGCCATATCTAGAGTCCTGTATAGAGATAGAAGCTAAAATTTTTATCACATAAACTACATGATATGTGCTCCATTTAACTCTTTTATAGCTACTGTTGAATCATCCTCTAAGTATTTTCTAAAAATCGTCCAAAACAGTGAACTCAGATTTGTACTTTAAACTTGTTTTGATCATATCTCACTCATTACAATGATTCCATTGCATGGCCAACTCTCACATGTGTACAAGACCCATATCTTACTGTAAATTGATTCTACTTCATCATTTTATCAGTCTAACTTGTGGTTAGTTACAGTTTTTATACAACCTACCATTTAAACAAGATTTACCCATTTTACATGTAGTTTGTCCATCTTTTTAAGCATGTTTATCAACACCAAATCCCCACACAATATTTTTATCATCATATAATCATCATATACATATACAATAGGAAATAAAATACATGATAACATAATCAAAATAACAAGGAGATGGGGAGAACAATCTTTATACTACCATGATGATGTAGGTTGATCAAAACATGGATTATGATGGAGAAACTTGTGATGCACCAAGACCATCTTCAAGACCACCATTCTTCATGAACTCCTTGTGGAAAATCAGCCCCAAGACTCCATGGAAACTCCTCCTTGGATGTTATAATCACCACCAATCAATAGGATTTCAAAAGGGCTTCAACATGTGTATGAATAACACATGATTTCATGGATGAAATTGATCAAAAGGGGTGTTATGGTGGAGTGTTTTTGGACGGCACAAAGGGAGAGTAGAGAGGAAATTGTGTTGTTTGCATGAGTGGTAAATGAATAAGTGGTAATGGTTAGTAGTTTTGAGGTATTGTTGGCTTACAAATTAAGCTTTAGCAACAACTGTTGCTAGTAGGCTTAAAAACTTGACACCTCATTTGTTGAGGCAATAGTTTGGCCGCCCCATGTTAGTGGGGTGGGGCAAGATTTATCTTGTCTCATCCCATTAATTTACGGGTACTCCTCGATTCTAGTTTCCTCGATTTGCGTGCCCTCGGGTCGTTTTACGAAAAACGTTTTTATAAATTATGAATCAACGTCACAAAACGAATCTAATAAAAATTGTCTCATCAAAAACGGAGTTTGAAAACGTAAATACGTAATCCTAAGGTTTCCGGTTTAATCGTAAAGGACGTTAAAATAAAGTCGTAAGTCCTAGTCTCTTCTCGTAAATTTGTGAGTTTATGAACCAACACAAATTTAAAACTCCAAAATAATATTCACGGATAAATTTTTTTCTGAAATGTCGGACTGTCACCAAAGACGGTGTATGTAAACGTAAGCACGTAACGTTGAATCCTCCGGTTTAGACGTAGTCGATGCTACTTCAAGACGTAAATCCAAATTACTTCCCAAAAATAAGTGAGTTCATAATGTAACATTAAAATAATATTTTTAAATAATATTTGTGAATAAAATATCAATCATAAATTGAAGGATTGTCACACATACCATGCTCTAGGGGCTTGATGAAGTCCATACATAGCCTTTTTGACTCTATACACCTTGTCTGGATTCTCTGGATCCTCAAAACCAGGAGGTTGCATCACATATACCTCCTCAACAATTGTACCATAGAGAAAGGCACTCTTGACATCCATTTGATAGACAGTGAAGCCCATGCACGATGCATAGGCTAAAAAGATCCTAATAGCTTCAATCCTTGCAACTGGTGCAAAGACCTCCTCATAGTCTATCCCCTCCTCTTGTGTATATCCCTGAGCCACTAACCTTGCCTTGTTTCTGACCACAATTTCTCTTTCATCTCTCTTGTTTCTTAGAACCCATCTTGTCCCTATAGGTCTGACATATCTGGGACAATCAACCAGCTCCGAAACATCCTGAATTGCAAATTGGTGAACCTCATCCTGCATTGCTTCCACCCAACTTGGTTCTTTGAGAGCATCAAATATTTTCTTGGGTTCCTGTTGTGACAGAAAACAGGGAAACAAACATGCTTGCACAAGAGGGGTATCAACCTTCTTGTGAATATTGGCAATAAACCCACCAAGACCTTGATGAGATCTTCTAGTCTGAACTGGAGTCATAATATCACCAATGATTTGAGAAGTGGGGTGATTCTTCATAGTGGAAGTGAGAACTCCTCCTTCAAAAAGTCTGGTGTCCTCAACCTCATTCTCCATGTTGCCAATATCTTCTTCATCAGACTCTCTTTCATCAACATGCGGATGAACCTCTTCATTTAAGTTGGAAGGTTCTCCTTGTTCAAAAATGGAAGAGAAAAGATGTGCATAAGTGTTGTCAACGCCTGAACCTTGTTTGTCAGCGCTTGGGCTAACAACGCTTGAACTGTTGTTGTCAACATCTGAGCCATCAACGTCTGAATTGGTCTTGTCAGCACTAGATTTGCCTTTGTCAGCGCCTGAAGGACCATGCATGTTTGTATCTGGTGGTACTTGGGGACCACCATTATCTTTGCCAGCAGCAGCAGCAGCAAAAGCATCTGTCCAAATGGGAATTGTAACATATTCTTGGATAGAAGATAACTTCTCTGCTTGTGATCCAACCATCTCATGAACCTGTGCACCTGAAACATCAACAACTTGTTCTTCCACAACATTTGAAGTTACCTTCACAATGTCTGGATTAGTAACAGGCATATAATTTAAAGTTCTAGATAAAGGTTCCAAGTCAAACAACCAATTAGGACCATTCTCAGGATCACTAGGTTTATTCTCTAAAAACCTAACATGTACTCTTTCAAGTATACGTTTTTCTTCTTTAAGATAAACCCTATATCCCTTGCTCTGCACTGAATACCCCATGAAGTAGCCTTCATCACCTTTTGCACTAAATTTCCCTAAGGCATCACTAGTATCTAAAACTACTACATGACAACCAAAAGGTCTGAGAAAACCAATATTAGGTTTTCTACCCCAAAGTAACTCATAAGGTGTTTTGTTCTAAATTTTGTTAACCAATGCTCTATTTTGAACATAACAAGTTGTATTAACAGCTTCAGCCCAAAAGGCTATAGGAAAATGAGCATCAGCCAACATTGTTCTGGCTGCTTCAATTAGGGTTCTATTTTTCCTCTCAGCAACCCCGTTTTGTTGTGGGGTTCTTGCAATACTAAACTGCCTAGTAATTCCTTTCCTAGCACAGAAATCATCTAGCTTCTTATTCCTAAATTCACCACCATTATCACTTCTAAGCATTTTAACTTCATTGCCAGACTTCTTCTCAATCTGAGTGATAAAATCAATTAGAATATCAGCTGTGTCACTCTTCATAGCTAGAAAGAATGTCCAAGTAAACCTAGAAAAGTCATCTGTGATAACAAAGCAATATGACTTACCATTCAAACTTTCTATATTGGTTGGACCAAAGAGGTCCATGTGAAGCAAATGAAGAGGTCTAGAACTAGACAGCACCTGTTTGGACTTGAATGAGACCTTGTGCTGCTTGCCTTTAAGACATGCAACACAAGATTGGTCATTGTGGAAGGCCTTCTCAGGCAAACCATCAACCAAGCCAAGTCTCACAAGCCTATTTATATTCTTAAAATTTATGTGCCCTAGTCTCCTGTGCCACAAATTACTCTCATCTACTGAAGCTTTAGCATAAAAACAAGACATATTGTTATTCATTCTAATCCCATTTAGATTCACATTGTATATGTCTTTATGCCTAGGTGTTCTATACTCAATATATTTCTCATCAGGGATCTTATAATCCTTGCTTAACACCAAACACTCAGTATCAGTAAACAGAACTTTATTTTTGTTATCACAAACTTGTGATACACTAAAAAGATTGTAATCAAGTTCCTTTACCAAAAATACGTTTTCAAAACGCAAATTCTTGGTGAGAAGGGTTCCTTTGCCTGTGATAGTACCATATCCTCCTCCAAAGTAAACCTTATCACCATCCTTAATGGGAGTAAAGTTTGTAAGATAATCTTCCTTCCCTGTCATGTGCCTTGAGCATCCACTATCCCAATATCCATAATCATTGACCTGTTTTTGAATGCCCTGCACATAAAGGAAACAAATTAGTTTTCTTTGGGAACCCAAGCCTTAGATGTGAAAATCCGTCAATTTATGGTTGATATTTTATTCTCAATATTTATTTGAAAACATTATTTTAATGTTACAATATGAACTCACTTATTTTTGGGAAAAAATTTGGATTTACGTCTTGAAGTAGCGTCGACTACGTTTAAACCGGAGGATTCAACGTTACGTGCTTACGTTTACATACACCGTCTTTTGTGACAGTACGACATTTCAGAAAATAAATTTATTCGTGAATATTATTTTGGAGTTTTAAATTTGTGTTGGTTCATAAACTCACAAATTTACGAGAAGAGATTAGAACTTACGATTTTATTTTAACGTCTTTTACGACTAAACCAGAAACCCTAGGATTACGTATTTACGTTTTCGAACTCCGTTTTTGATGAGACAATTTTTATTGGATTCGTTTTGTGCCGTTGATTCATAATTTATAAAAACGTTTTTCGTAAAACGACCCGAGGGCACGCAAATCGAGGAAACTGGAATCGAGGAGTACCCGTAAATAAATGGGGATGAGACAAGTGGGACACTTGTCCCACCCCCAAAACCGGCCAAGCTTTAGCTACAACACATCATATGATGTGTCAAAGTGTTAGCTTAACACTTACATGTGTAAGCTAAGCTTACACATTAAGCTACCTTACAACAAAACCAACCAAAACCACTAGCAACTCTCATTTCCATTTCCCTCACATGCAAAACCACTTCTCTCTCTATTTGACTCCATTTTTGGCCGTCCCATATCCACCCCAAAAACACCCTTTGATCTTGATTCAACCATGAAATCCTATGTTATACTTGCATATGTTGAAGACCTTTTGAAACCCTATAGATTGGTGGTGCTTATAACATCCAAGGAGGAGTATTCATGGTGTCTTGGGGCTGATTTTCCACAAGGAGTTCATGAAGCATGGTGGTCATGAAGATGGTCTTGGTACATCACAAGTTTCTCCATCAAAAATCCATGTTTTGATCAACCTACATCATCATGGTGGTATAAAGATTGTCCTCCTCAACTTCTTGTTATTTTAATTATGTAAACATGTATTTTATTTCCTATTGTATATGTATATGATGATTATATGATGATAAAAATGTTATGTGGGGATTTGTTGTTGATAATCATGGATAAAAAGATGAAAAACTATAAGTAAAAATGGGTAAATCTTGTTTAAATGATAGGCTGTATAAAAACAGTAAAGAATCATATGGTAAACTGATAAAATGATGAAGTAGAATGGATTTACAGTAAGCTATGGGTCTTGTACACATGTGAGAGTTGGCCATGCAATGGAATCATTGTAATGAGTGAGATATGATCAAAACAAGTTTAGGGTATAAATCTGAGGTTACTGTTTTGGACGATTTTTAGAAAATACTTAAAGATGATTCAACAGTAGCTATAGAAGAGTTAAATGTAGCACATATCATGTAGTTTATGTGATAAAAATTTGAGCTTCTATCTCCATATAGAACTCAGGATATGGCAGTTTTGGTAAAAGTGAAGATAAAAATCAGATTTTTGAAAAATAAAGTATAATACTATTATATATGCACTCAAAATTATATTGTATCAAATGTAAAGTTAAAACCCACTAACTCATGAATTTTATTTATATAAATATGTTAAAGGTTAAATAAGTGGACATTTTATAAAAATGGTAACTTGTTATGTTTTATAAGATATAAAACTATAAACATGATTTTTACGACTTTTTCGGCTATTGCCGTAAAATTAACGTTTTTGTTAAATAAAACTTAGATGGTTGGACCCGTCTAATGAAAACTTTATAAAACTTATATACTGATATATAGACATGTATAACAAGTAAAAACCGATAAAACCCGAACTATAGGACATACGGACGTTAACGGACTAAATTAACGTTATTAGACTAATAATACAACAAAAATGGACTAAAACACTTATAACCTTATTATTGGGCTTAACCCATTTGGGCCCAACATGGAAAGTATATATATTGATAATATAGGAATAAAATGGATTAAAACAAGTTAAAGAACTTATAATAAGTTTATTGGACTTAAAACGCGTAAATAGGTAAAACGAGAAAACTAGTATAAAAGTTATCAACACATAACACAAAAATGAGTAAACGTGAATATGTAAACCCACTTGATCATCATATATATATAATCATCATATGTATACATAATTTTTATTTTTATAAAGTCATTGGACATGAGTCTAAGACGAGTATTATTTGTCTAGGTTTCCGTGATTGAACCACGCACCGTACGACCGAATTGCCGATAACCCGCCTTCCCACATCAACGTGAGTTCATAGCCTCGCACTCTTTTAAATGTTTTTATAAATGTTTTATAAACCCGCGAGGGAGATAACATGTTAGTTTTTATAAAATAGGACACCATTTGTCCCGATTTTTTGTTTATTGATTGTGGACCCGAATGATTAAATGACCCGATTGTATGACCCGATAAATGATTAATGGACCCGATAGATGAAATAAAATGGATTATTAAAGTTAGGTTATGTCACTAAAAGTCCCATTAGCATGAATTGTGAACTACCGGGAGTTGTTAGACGCTTATGCATTTAATAGTACTATTTGGGGACGATCACCCCAGTTCGCGCCTTGACGGTTGATCCCCGTCGTGCCACATTGACTGGTAAGCGAATTTATGTATGAGAAGATTTCCATAGCGTGACCTTTGTGACGACACGCTACTTTAGATGGGCAAAATTGGTATCGGGTTAGCTACCCGTTGTTGGTTTAGTAAGGTAACAATGTCATGCGGCTTATAATAATCCAAAACTTAACAAAATACTACTAGACGCTCCGAATTACGAGGTATTGCCTGACTAGTAATACAGGGTCATACTATTGATATTATGTTTGTATTTTGGTTCATAACCATACTCATATAACGGTTTTTATTTTCATACAACGTCATAAGACGTATTGTATGATGTTTTTACGACATTGGCTCGTATAATGATTTTTAAGGCAAATGCCTATATTCTGATTTTCGATAAGGAATTGTATAAAATGACTTTGGCTATTTTATGGCCTATCACAAAGATTTGTATAAAATGATTTTGGCTATTTTACGGCCTATTACAATGATTTGTACGAATTGATTTTTGGTACTAATTTTATACCGAAGTTATATTGATGGAATTTATTAAACTCTATGAATTCACTCGGCGTTATCGCTGACCTTTTCTTTTAACATGTTTTATCTCAGGTACTTGAAGGTAATTCTCGGGAAGACGACAAGAATTCATGGCCCGCACTTAAACAATATTTTTCCATTCAAATACTTTGTAAAACTTTGTATGAAATATAATGACTTGGGACCGATGTAACTTTGATATTTATGAATGGAAATGATTTATTATTAAACGACGCGATTTTTATGTGTTGTCTATGATGTGAGTAATGTGCTATCCCGTAACACCAACTAGTCTTCCACTGTACTGAGTTGTATAAATTTGGGGGTGTTACAGTTTGGTATCAGAGCTCTCGTTATAGAGAACGAAAGATTTTTAAAACGAAGGTTTTGAATAAAACTTTTCAAAATCTTTTAACTATAAACATTTTTCTAAAAATGTCTAAAAATCTTTTGACTATAACGGTG
The DNA here is from genome assembly GCA_025667525.1 of Glebionis coronaria. Classification (NCBI taxonomy): domain Eukaryota; kingdom Viridiplantae; phylum Streptophyta; class Magnoliopsida; order Asterales; family Asteraceae; genus Glebionis; species Glebionis coronaria. The sequence goes on along the minus strand of CM046875.1, from coordinate 621,897,579 downwards.
CCGAAGAATTCCCGAGTTACCGACAAGGCCAAGACTGAGAAGTGTTATTTTAATATATATATAACTTGGATTATATATATATATAAGATGTAATTTTATTACATGATTGTTTGATGATTATTTTGATATTTATACGAGGTATTTATATGACGTAGATTGTCACAAATAACCCTAAATTCCCTAGTAAATTAATCGAAGCTATTCTCGTAGGAATTCTAGCTATCCTAGATCTAAACCAAGTTGTGGATATTTATGATCCCAACAAATGGTTGTTATTCGTAGAAATATAGATATTAGTTGATTGCGATATTGAAAAAGGATTGGCGAGATTAAATCTGATATCGATGTCATGACGATCTTTTCTTATAGAGTGGAGTTTGACAAAACGTTACCACCTAGAAAGATGTCATCTGATTCGTTGTCATCTAATTCTTAAATTGAAATCGAAAGGGTGAATGTTGCACTTGAGGCTGTCATTGGAACCAGTACCCAAAAGCCTCATGCCACTAATACCTTTCCGAGAAGTCTAATGGACTGATCAAGTCATTTCATATTAATGACTCATTTGATAATTGTTGTTGTAAGAGCTAATAGGATTGGAAATTAAGTGTTGATTCATATTGAGATTGTATTGCCTTTACAAGGCCGAAAAATAAGATTGAAAGTATTGGAAAATGAGGTAGGATATTGCATTGAGTATAAAATTGGTTAAGACTTGAATAAAGTAAAGTTTAACCCGTATGAAATAAGAAATTGTTAAGAGGAAGTTTTTGAGTTCTGTGATTGAATTATAAGGTTTTAATTGATTGTAGTTTCGTGTTAAGGGTTGTTCCTAGGCCATTGTCCACTAACGAGGATGCCCAGTGTTCGAGAAATAAATTGAAGAAATCTTCTTCTGAATTGGGACCGATGGATCTTCCGGGACATGTGGAACACCTAATGACTCTTGTAGATTAGTATTCATTGTGGTATCTTTTAAAAATCCCTAACTTAACTGAGATATCAGTTGGTAGGATGAGTTTTGAGAATTGTATGACATAGTGACACGTAATGTGTTACGGTACAATTTTGACTTGTTTGTGATAAATGAAAAAGACTACATTTGATTGCTAAATTCTACATGTATTGATGTTATCTATCTTTTCTTGCTTCATCCTAATGCTCGCATTAGTGATGCAACCATTGAACAAGTACTCATCTTGATTTGAGTCACATTGTGAATTATTCTTCGTGAGTGCCATCGAGGTCATGAACCTCATGATTATTTGGCTAAGCTCATTTCCTATCATATCGTAGTTAATTCTTGGTGAACAAGCTTTCATCACTTTTCTGTAGATCACTCATTGTTTTTATAAGATAAAACAGTATCCTTTGAGAAAAACTGAATTTTCATTACTATAAGGATTATTCAAAGTGATATTTATAAGTGATTGTTATCGAAATGAAGTTGTTTATAAAACACCTTGGAAAACTTAATTTTTTTCATAACAAAGAAGATCTTTATAAATTTATTTTTGATTCTTATCTAAGAATTAAGCATGAAAATGTTTTTATTATAAACATGATGATAAAATTTTGACGAACTGAGTATTGCATCGTTAATCTTGAAATTGTATATAGTTGCGCGCCTACATACAATTTGGAATGGACCATGCAAGACTCATTAGTAGTCACCATAAAACTAATGAATAAACACTACATTTTCTTTGAAGATTGTGTAAGATTAAATTTTATGAGATCTGCAAGAAGTAAAAAATAAAAAATAGGGACATAGTGTTAGGGACACCTACATATGTGCCTGTAGCATCTATTCTTCTGAGTCGAATTTACTCATCTGTGGAAATTGTCTTATTTGACAATTGACAATTCTTTCTTGTCCAATTCTCTCGTAGTAAGATTCTTAGGAGAAGTATCTGATTACCGAGTGTTGATACCCGACTGGATGTATTGACGTTCTTATCATTTCTTATGATTTGATTTCATTTGAATGACCTGGGTAACGATCCGAGGAGCTTTCGAATGCGTACTCAAATTATGAAAACATGGGATATATTCATATTCATTAAATGTTTTCGTCTATATCTGATTTGAAATTCTCTCGCGAAGATTATACGTTAACCTTACTCTTTTAAGGTTAGTTATGTCTTCTAATATCCTTGAATTTGTGAAGGATTATGAGTTATTATTAGTCTTTTGAGAAGTTCACATCTTATCGACGACAATAAAACTGGAAAGTTAGAAATGCTAGTAGAATGGATTGATTGATTATGACATGACGACATTGTCTTAATTGATGGGAACTCGAGTAGAATTCCCTTAAATGATAAGATGTTGATTATAAAAAATGATCTAAATAATTCTTGATGGATGACCATATCCTGTATTAAGACTTGAAATATTACCGTGAATGGTTGTGAACTAATTATAGATATTATAATCTAGAAGGAACCTAATATGTAGTTATTAAAAGATGTTTATATTATCTGAAACTTTAGGAGGTATTTATTGGTGAATTACCTAAACTTTCGCCATTAAGGCAAGTTAAAATTGGTATTGATTATATTTCCGATGCTGCACTTGTGGCTTGTGCACTGTACGTCAGCACCATCTGAATTTAAGGAATTACCGTACAACTGGAAGAGTTGTCGGAGAAATATTTTATTATACCAAGCCTATCATCCTGAAGAGCTATGGTGTTATCATTCCTTATATTTATAGATTATTGTGGACTGAGTAAATTGACAATCGAAAACAATATCCATAACTCGAAATGGAAGATTTGTTCGATCATTTACAAGGTTTTTGATCCTCAGCATGGTTATTATCAACTTCGCATCTGCGAAGAAGATTATTTATTCCAATCACTACATTCGGTACTTGTAATGAACATTATAAGTTTCGTATGATGTCGTTTGGATTGATCGATGCACATGTAGCATTCATAATTTGGTGAATCACGTGTGTAGTCTGTAATTTGATAAATTCATGCTCGTGATCATTAAGAACCATTTGTTTATAAGAATAAGAATGAGTTAATAATTATTAATGGATTGCCCTTAGATGACTGAGAAATGAAAACCTGAACCTTGAATAATTGATATGTGATTAAAAACTTAAACCTTTACATTATTTGACTATGTGATTAATAGATAATGGAATATAAATTGACTCTTCAAAATTAAGAGCCCTTTTAAGACTTTGGATTATTACTAAAAAGAAAGTGCAAATATGTTTTGACAAATATTTTAACAAAGGATTTTTAAGGGATTATTCCCTTATACACAAACCATTTAACTAAACTTCTGTTTAGGGGTAAATGTTTGTGTATACCTCAAGATAACCTAAGAGAAATTGAGGAAAACCATTTGAACCATGACTTGAAATTTGAAATGACAATTTTTGCTTTTCAACTAAGAAAATTTTGACAAACGTATAATCAAAGATTTTTTTCAAACATTTACGAATTTTATTAAATATTTTCGATAAATCAAGAAAAATCTTGTTAATTAATTCAAATTTAATTTTGAACATTTTATATAATTGGTCGAACTAAGAAATTTAAAACTTTTACGTTTACGCTTCATAAAAATTAACTAATAATTATTTAATTAATTATAATAATTATCGACGCTTTAGACGACGGATTGAGTAAAACTGATAAAAATGATAGATGAGACTAAACTAAAACATAGAAAATATAAAGAAAGAACTTTGAATAAATACAGTTATGATATTTATTTCATTAGGAGAAAGTGAACGTAATTACTGACGCATAATATAGAAAGAATATCTGAGTGAATTGTGGACATGATAATTATATCATCATGAGAAGTGAATATAGATACCGACGCATTATGTAGAAAAGATAAAGAACCAGTTAGGACATGTTCCTTAATAATGAAAGTGCGAAATAAATTGTCGAACGATATAAAAATAAACAATGTTTGTAAAAAGGATAATATAAATATTGAAAGGTTTCACGGCTAATATGAACCATTAGAATTGAGAAGCCGATAGTGTTAAATGTTTTAAAGACCACTTGTGGTTGTCTAAATATGGAGGATTGTGAGATATAGTTATATTGGAGTTTGTAAGTATAAGTATTCTATTTATGTCATTTATGACTAAATGTATCCTTGTCTGAAGAAGTTGTACTAATGAAAAATTATGAAGGCAAACATCGCCTCATACTTTAGTAAACGTCTAGCTATTGTAAAGGTCATCATCTGAATTTGATTCGATTTTTGGTCATCGTCGACAGACTGACCAAATCTGCTAATATCATTCCCGTTAATGATAAATGCAAAAGAATTATGTAAACATAGTGTGCCTGTATCGAACATCTTTATCAAGATCCTCGCTTCGCATCGAATTTCTAGAGATTTGCTCAGAAATCATTGAGAACGAACCTTGATGAGAGTACTATGTACCACCCCAATCGAAGGGACGAGGTAAAGTAACGATACAAAGTAATATAAGTGCTGTTTTATGTTTGAATGACTGACCTTTGGGAATAAACCGTATAATCGCTTTCCTTTGGAAAGATTATCATTGATAATTATCGTATTAGGATCGAGATCGAATCTTGTTAAGATTTTGAAATTTGAGCATCTGTAAGCAGGAGTTGAGATGAAGACACCCGACATACATCCATTGTGAGTTGGACATGTCTTTTAGGTTTAAGGTTTCCTATGATGGCGAACCTATCCCTGCAAAATACCCGACCCGCGAAATCTGAAATGATTTTTGAAATTAGGATTTGATCATTGACTGCCGGTAGTGGGCAAGAGGTTATGTGAATGTGAAATGTAGATCTTGAAGTGCCAAATGGGTAGCGAAGTTATGCCACAATTTTTAACCTTGGAAAAAAATGAATTCATGATCTGACAAATCATGGGATATAAGTCCCCGTTGTATGGGACCATCGAGATGATACAAAAGATTGGTTTGAAAGGCATATAAGCTGGATCTACCCTAGGACTTCAACGACTGCGTGAATTATGTTTCGTATATCGAACTTGATGAAATATCTATCAAGTAAAATCTGATTGTTCTTAGTAAAGCTTAGATCGGCGAAAAGTTGCATTCATCAGAAACCCGTAAACATCATGGGTAGAGAAAGTAAGTCAACATTTAGCCTGATCTTATTCCCGTAGTTATGTTTGATGAAACTCGCGTATTATAATGGATTACACTTGTGAGAAAAGACCGAATGTGGAAGAAATACCCACATGGCTTTAACTCTATAAGAAGCGAGTAGTAAGGTAAGATGATCTTTGAGGACAAAGATCCTGTTTAGGGGTAAATGCTGTGACAATCCGTCAATTTATGGTTGATATTTTATTCTCAATATTTATTTGAAAACATTATTTTAATGTTACAATATGAACTCTCTTATTTTTGGGAAGAAATTTGGATTTACGTCTTGAAGTAGCGTCGACTACGTTTAAACCGGAGGATTCAACGTTACGTGCTTACGTTTACATACACCGTCTTTTGTGACAGTACGACATTTCAGAAAATAAATTTATTCGTGAATATTATTTTGGAGTTTTAAATTTGTGTTGGTTCATAAACTCACAAATTTACGAGAAGAGATTAGAACTTACGATTTTATTTTAACGTCTTTTACGACTAAACCGGAAACCCTAGGATTACGTATTTACGTTTTCGAACTCCGTTTTTGATGAGACAATTTTTATTGGATTCGTTTTGTGCCGTTGATTCATAGTTTATAAAAACGTTTTTCGTAAAACGACCCGAGGGCACGCAAATCGAGGAAACTGGAATCGAGGAGTACCCGTAAATAAATGGGGATGAGACAAGTGGGACACTTGTCCCACCCCCAAAACCGGCCAAGCTTTAGCTACAACACATCATATGATGTGTCAAAGTGTTAGCTTAACACTTACATGTGTAAGCTAAGCTTACACATTAAGCTACCTTACAACAAAACCAACCAAAACCACTAGCAACTCTCATTTCCATTTCCCTCACATGAAAAACCACTTCTCTCTCTATCTTGACTCCATTTTTGGCCGTCCCATATCCACCCCAAAACACCCTTTGATCTTGATTCAACCATGAAATCCTATGTTATACTTGCATATGTTGAAGCCCTTTTGAAACCCTATAGATTGGTGGTGCTTATAACATCCAAGGAGGAGTATTCATGGTGTCCTGGGGCTGATTTTCCACAAGGAGTTCATGAAGCATGGTGGTCATGAAGATGGTCTTGGTACATCACAAGTTTCTCCATCAAAAATCCATGTTTTGATCAACCTACATCATCATGGTGGTATAAAGATTGTCCTCCTCAACTTCTTGTTATTTTAATTATGTAAACATGTATTTTATTTCCTATTGTATATGTATATGATGATTATATGATGATAAAAATGTTATGTGGGGATTTGTTGTTGATAATCATGGATAAAAAGATGAAAAACTATAAGTAAAAATGGGTAAATCTTGTTTAAATGATAGGCTGTATAAAAACAGTAAAGAATCATATGGTAAACTGATAAAATGATGAAGTAGAATGGATTTACAGTAAGCCATGGGTCTTGTACACATGTGAGAGTTGGCCATGCAATGGAATCATTGTAATGAGTGAGATATGATCAAAACAAGTTTAGGGTATAAATCTGAGGTTACTGTTTTGGACGATTTTTAGAAAATACTTAAAGGATGATTCAACAGTAGCCATAGAAGAGTTAAATGTAGCACATATCATGTAGTTTATGTGATAAAGATTTGATCTTCTATCTCCATATAGAACTCAAGATATGGCAGTTTTGGTAAAAGTGAAGATAAAAATCAGATTTTTGAAAAATAAAGTATAATACTATTATATAAGCACTCAAAATTATATTGTATCAAATGTAAAGTTAAAACCCACTAACTCATGAATTTTATTTATATAAATATGTTAAAGGTTAAATAAGTGGACATTTTATAAAAATGGTAACTTGTTATGTTTTATAAGATATAAAACTATAAACATGATTTTTACGACTTTTTCGGCTATTGCCGTAAAATTAACGTTTTTGTTAAATAAAACTTAGATGGTTGGACCCGTCTAATGAAAACTTTATAAAACTTATATACTGATATATAGAAATGTATAACAAGTAAAAACCGATAAAACCCGAACTATAGGACATACGGACGTTAACGGACTAAATTAACGTTATTAGACTAATAATACAACAAAAATGGACTAAAACAGTTATAACCTTATTATTTGGCTTAACCCATTTGGGCCCAACATGGAAAGTATATATACTGATAATATAGGAATAAAATGGATTAAAACAAGTTAAAGAACTTATAATAAGTTTATTGGACTTAAAACGCGTAAATAGGTAAAACGAGAAAACTAGTATAAAAGTTATCAACACATAACACAAAAATGAGTAAACGAGAATATGTAAACCCACTTGATCATCATATATATATAATCATCATATGTATACATAATTGTTATTTTTATAAAGTCATTGGACATGAGTCTAAGACGAGTATTATTTGTCTAGGTTTCCGTGATTGAAGCACGCACCGTACGACCGAATTGCCGATAACCCGCCTTCCCACATCAACGTGAGTTCATAGCCTCACACTCTTTTAAATGTTTTTATAAATGTTTTATAAACCCGCGAGAGAGATAACATGTTTGTTTTTATAAAATAGGACACCATTTGTCCCGATTGTTTGTTTATTGATTTTGGACCCGAATGATTAAATGACCCGATTGTATGACCCAATAAATGATTAATGGACCCGATAGATGAAATAAAATGGATTATTAAAGTTAGGTTATGTCACTAAAAGTCCCATTAGCATGAATTGTGAACTACCGGGAGTTGGTAGACGCTTATGCATTTAATAGTACTATTTGGGGACGATCACCCCAGTTCGCGCCTTGACGGTTGATCCCCGTCGTGCCACATTGATTGGTAAGCGAATTTATGTATGAGAAGATTTCCATAGCGTGACCTTTGTGACGATACGCTACTTTAGATGGGCAAAATTGGTATCGGGTTAGCTACCCGTTGTTGGTTTAGTAAGGTAACAATGTCATGCGGCTTATAATAATCCAAAACTTAACGAAATACTACTAGACGCTCCGAATTACGAGGTATTGCCTGACTAGCAATACAGGGTCATACTATTGATATTATGCTTGTATTTTGGTTTTCATAACCATACTCATATAACGGTTTTTATTTTCATACAACGTCATAAGACGTATTGTATGATGTTTTTACGACATTGGCTCGTATAATGATTTTTAAGGCAAATGCCTATATTATGATTTTCGATAAGGAATTGTATAAAATGACTTTGGCTATTTTACGGCCTATCACAAAGATTTGTATAAAATGATTTTGGCTATTTTACGGCCTATTACAATGATTTGTACGAATTGATTTTTGGTACTAATTTTATACCGAAGTTATATTGATGGAATTTATTAAACTCTATGAATTCACTCGGCGTTATCGCTGACCTTTTCTTTTAACATGTTTTATCTCAGGTACTTGAAGGTAATTCTCGGGAAGACGACAAGAATTCATGGCCCGCACTTAAACAATATTTTTCCATTCAAATACTTTGTAAAACTTTGTATGAAATATAATGACTTGGGACCGATGTAACTTTGATATTTATGAATGGAAATGATTTATTATTAAACGACGCGATTTTTATGCGTTGTCTATGATGTGAGTAATGTGCTATCCCGTAACACCAACTAGTCTTCCGCTGTACTGAGTTGTATAAATTTGGGGGTGTTGCATTAGAAGACTTGGATTCATCTGGTTGTTCAATAAGAACAGACTTAGTTCTCATAACAACCCCATTTTCATCCTTCTTAGGATGAAATACCCAGTTAACCCCAATAGGTTTTGTAATGACCTTTGAAATGTAATTAAATCTATTGCAGGTCATTGAAATCCCATTATCATTAGGGTTTTGATCTTTCTTGGGTCTCCATGTTAAGCTTGAAGAAGCTTTGGATCCCTTACCCTGTGGTTGCAAATATTTAGGTCTGGTCACGTTTCTATCAGCGTTGGAACTGGTCTTGTCAACGCTGAAATTTCCCTTGTCAGCGTTGAACCTAGGGTTTACTACAGAAACCCATTGCCTATTAGACCAAGTATTTGTCTTTTGAAATGGTCTTTGTCCAAGAGTGTTAGACCCTCTAGTGAAGAATGGGGCAGGTCTAATCACTTGTGGACTTTGCTGCACACAAGGTTTGGGTCTGACAACGTTTGACTTCCTAACAACGTTGACTTTGTTCCTGTCAGCGCTGAAATTGTTCCTGTCAGTGCTGGCTTTGGGAGCGTTGACACACTTATATGCCAAGTGTGAAAAGCTACCACAAGTGTAACAGGCTTTTCTAGACACAACCCTAGGTCTAGAAGAGAAGAAGCCTGTTCCATCATTGTTAACCTGGCTCTTAGGTGACCTAGTATTCCTATACATCTCTGCATACTTAATGCTAGGTTTTCTAATAGTGTTTGAGCCAAGGTCAACAGCTTTACCAGTGATTGGGTTTGTAACCTTAATGGGAGTTGACTCATTAGGACTTTCACATAGCAAGCCACCCTTAACAAATAATGTAGGATTAGCTTTCTTCCATTCATTCAGGTCAGTCAACTTTTGTTGATACTCTTCAACTGGGGTGACAACTCTTGGTGGAGGAATGAATTCCTCCTCTTGGAGTTCTGGCAAACCAGTCCAAGATAGGTCCTTTTGTTGGACACCATAGAAGTCACCAGCTGGTGGTGGAACCACAGAGTAGTCTTTCATCCCAATCCCAGTCATGTCCTTAGGATCCCTTTGTTTACCCACACATTCTCCTAGGGTTTGAGTGGCTCTATCAAATCTTTGAAATTTAAGGCCTACATTGTCTTTATTCTTAATAGCCTCATCTAATTTAGCCTGTAACTCATCATTAACCCTTTCCATGATGTTTCTAATATCCATACTAGCATTTAACTCATGTTTTAAAATATTTATTTTATCTTTAAGTCAAATTCCATTTTCTTGTATTCAGAAACTGTTTTCTCAGTTTGAGTGAGAGCTAGTTCGTAATTAGACAGTTTGCACTTTTCAGTACTCACATCACTTAATAATCTTAACACCTCTTTGTTAAGTTTCTCAGTGTTTAACCTACAACCTTTACTACAAAAAGCATCATTGTATACCTCATTATCAGATGAAGAGGAGGAGTGTGCCATGAGAGCATATTCAACATGCTCTTCTTTTTCAATTTCAGCAACCAAAGCTTGATCCTCTTCCACATCCTTAGCCAGATAGCTCCAATCCCATCCCATACCATCAATTCCTTGAACTGCAACCATGGCTTTGGGATCCTGAGCTTTAACAATTTGACTTAAGGGTTTACCAGCATCAGATCTTCTAGGAGATCTGCATTCCCTCATGAAGTGTCCCATACGATGACAGTTGTAGAATTCAACTTTGGATTTGTCAAATCTAGCTGTGTCTTTTGCATTGAAGGTCATCTTCTTCTTAAACCTTCTGTTCTACCTATTTGCTCTTATACTAGCAAGAGCCATGTTCCACTTAATGTCCATCTCTTCGAAATGCTCATAACTTATCTGCTCAAGGTCCTCATATGTAATCACTGAACCATTGGGAAAAGAAGCAATATAAGCACATACAGTATCCAAATCCAAACCAGCAGGTTTAACTCTTGGGGAGTCATTTTTGAATGTGTCAGGGTCTGAAAAGGAGACGTTGACAGGACTTGTTCCAGCGCTGACACATGATGATCCAGTAACTGGATGCATGTAAGAGTCCTTCTGATTGAATTGACCTTCACTATGAGAGAAGAAGGCCATGTTACTGTTGGTAGACTTGCTTCCATGCTCTAAAAGAGTTTCATCTTCCAACAGCCTTAGTTTGTTGTAGATGTCATCAAACGTGGAACTTTTGTAAGTATTATTGGCAAGAATAGATCTTGCCTCAATCTTCCACGAAGGACAATTTGCTTGAAATGTCAAGCAATCTGCTTCTCACACTGCTCAGCTTCTCATTGGGTTGAGCTTTGAAAACAGCATAATCATGCATGAGTTGTTTCTTCTTTTCTTCCCTGGTATCTGCATTGCCACCATATTCAACTTCAAGAGCTGCCCAAAGGTCTTTAGCAGAATCATAACCTCTATATTTATGCTGGTTCTCTTGTCCCAAAGAGACTTTCAGAATATTTAGGGTTTTCATGTCAACCCTTTTCTTTGCTATGTCTTCAGCAGACACAGCTCTACCATCTTCAGGTTTTTCTTTCTTATCTTCTTCAGAACATCCAGCAACAGCTGATCTTTGAGAAATAGCATCAGCAATCTTTTGGGCTTTATCGAATGTGTTTCCATATTCAATGATCTCCCAGAGTGTGTAGTCATAGATCCCTAGATATTGCTCAAAGTTGAATTTCCACAATTCAAAGTTGGTTGCATCAAGCATGGGAATCTTGATGTTTGGTAAAGGTGAGGAAGAGGTTATTTCTGAAGTTGACATGATGTTGTTAGGGTTTTTGAGAAAATTAGGGTTTTTGGTGATTTTTAGGATTCTTGTGTTCTTTAAGATCAAAAGTTCCTCAACAAGCTCTGATACCACTTGTTGATCCCAAACTTAGATCGATTTAGCTTTATGTATACGAGATTAGATCAAGTAATACACTTAGAGAAACTTTTGTATATGTTTATGATAATCTAAGTGTTATGCGGAATTAACACTTAAACAAGAACACACAAGATATAAACAAACTTTCACTTTGATTAATGATATCAAAATTGCTTACACTGAAAGTAGTTTATGAATGAAAACTTATAAAAATTTACTTTTCAAACATTAACCTAAAGGTCTTCTTTTATAGACATAAGAAGCCTTGTACAATAATATACGTATCAGCTATTCTAGGTAAAGATAAATATAGAAAATACATTGTTGTTCCTATCTTTACTAGAAGTAATCTAGAATACAATAAACGCGTATAGTATATCTTCCCATCAGTGCTTGTCTTCAATGTATCAACGCTTGACTTTATCTTATCAACGCTTGAGCTGTCAGCGTTTGTTTTGCTCCTGTCAACGCTTGTGTTACTCTTGTCAGCGTTCAATTAGATTGGCTATAATTTATTCCCAACAAACCTAAATACTTATACACTCTCAGTAAATGTATAACATAATGCATAAAAGTCTCTGAATAAATCTGTGCATGCTTATACTGGTTTTAAGCATTTTATTACGGTCTCTGTAATTTAATTTATCGTTGTACAAGTAATAGGAGTATTTATTTTTAAGTACAAAATAAATAATATCGTTAAGTAATTAATTTGTTTACCTAATATCCCCGTATTTTTACCCTCGTAAAGTGGTTTAAATATTTATAAAAGAAAGTTTTATATATATTTAAAATGTGGAAAGATAATAATAGATATAATTAATATATTTACTTTTACAAATTAATCGTATTCAATTTATATAACCTGTATAAATGACGTTTATAAAGTGTAGAACATTTTATTTAATTTAGTTTAAAGTCCCTGAAGTTGGTATAATTTATCAAATTATACGTTTGGGAAAATAACGATTCTTTAAGTTACACTTTCTAATATTAGGATTATATATATAATTAGGGTTTAGTTTAATTTTAGGGATTTGCAATTTAGTCCTTCATATATATATAACACCCGCGGGATATTTCCATAAACACCCCTAGGGCATATATTAGTTTCGCTAAATGGTAAAACAAGTCCCTCAAAGTTACACGTGTAACTAGGGCTTGTAATAGTTTCGCATGTTGTCACTTTTGGTACTTATAGTTTTGGCTTATGTTTATACATGTAGGATTTTACAAAACAGCCCCCTAGGGCTTGGAATACTTTTGGCTATTGTCATTTTTGGTCCCTAGGTTTTTGGTTAGGGTTTATTACTTTACACATGTGGCGAAAATGGTCCCTAGGGTTTCTAAGAGCACAGGGTACGGGCTCAAAAACCCTCGTGTCGTGGGAAAACAAAACACGAAAACGCCACCGACCACACCCGACCTCGCGTTTTCGTGCCTCGCGCCTAGACCACGGCGCGCATTTTCGCGCGAAAACACGACACAAAAACGCGAGAACCGGGTCGCGTTTTCGTGTAAAAATTTTTTTAACGAATAATTTCTTGACACGTGGAAATATGAGGGCCCAGCTTTTTTCTCATGGCTCAAGCCAACCAAGGAGCCTTAATTCTGGTGTTGTGGAGGTTTTGGTGTTGTGGGAATATTAACGACGGCTCATCCACACCATGTACATTTTTTGGTGTTGTGGGATGGCTCAAGCCAACCACACCCCGTGCTCTAAGGGTTTCGGCAAAAGGCATAAGTGGTCCTTAGTGTTTTATTAGGTTTACACAAGTGTAATTTAACTTACAAGGATTTACAAAACAGCCCCTATACTTTGATATTTTGTTAAAATGAGTTTCAAAAAGTCATGTTTTAAACCTTAGACTTTACTTAAATTACATTTTGATCCGAAAGTTTGGTATTTCACTATTTTGATCCGAAAGTTTTAGAAATTACATTTTTGGCACAAAAGTTTTATGATTTATATTTTTGACACATCAAAAGTTCATTTTAAGTTTAAATATCTTAAATGGGCTTATGAAGCATAAGTGGGCCTAGTGTGCTCCTAGTTATTATTGGGCTTATATTTTGGGCTTAATGGTCCTAGACTATCTTAGTGACTATTCATTGGGCTTACTAGTCCATTAAGGCAAACTAGATAATTATATTAGGAGGAAGCATAAATCTAGTGATTTCTAAGCTTCCTATAGCAAATCTAAGTTATCCATCAACCCAAAAACCGTATTATGGCTCACGGCTAATATATATATGCATGGGGTTTTCATGATTTTTCTAGGTTAGCATGTTTATATATTCATGGTTGTCATAGTTAACTAGATTTTTCATCACCTTATGTGATATATCATTTTTAGCCGTGACTTATCATGAGTCTAGGTTTTCTAGATTTTAGTTTATAGCAAGTTTATACTAGGAGTTTCATATGTAGGTTCATGTGAATGAAAAATGAAAGTATTTAAGAAAGATATAAGCTTTCATGGTACTTACTTGTTAAGTGAGTTTAAGGAAGAACAAGTAAACTAGGAATGACTTGAGCTTGTGATCAACAATGGTGGTAGACCTTGGACTATACTATGTCGTGACCTTCCTTGGTGGTTTCTAAGGTTCTTGTGTTGCCTTTTAATGTAAGTTAGGTGTATTAATGAGTAATGATTAGCATTTATGTTGTAAGAGACATGCTGTAAGGTTAGTACATGATGTATTAATGGAACTTGGTGAATCTTGGTGAAGAAAGAAATGAAAACCGTAGGTTTTGGAAGAGTGGAAATGAGTTTCAAGTGTTTTGTGTTTGTAAATCTTGTGGTATCCGAATATATTGAGGAGAGAGGAGGATATTGTGTATCTTAGTAATGTACTAGTGTATCTATGATAGATACATGTAAGATATGATGAGATATGTAAGATCAAGCATGTACTATATCCCAAAGCTAGCAAATGAACTTTCTATTCCAAGTGTGATGTTGTCGTGTGTTTTGAGGTCAAAGGGGACAAAGTATGTCTCAAAATAGTGTATGTGTAAGGTAGCATAGTCTGCTGTATGGTGGCATAGTAAATACTTGACTTTGGGGCATGGTTACTTGTAAAGTTTGTATCAATTAATGAATGTGTAAGTATATACACACGTCTATATTAGGCATAGTGGGGTAGATATTGTGTTAACTTGTCTAACATTAGGAGTTAACTTAAGTCTATGTAATATAGTGTAGGTACTTGTAAGGTTTCTAGGTATTTTGGTTAAACCTTTAGGTCATTTGGTGAAAGTATATAATGTGTATAACATTTTAAGTATTATGCTTGAAGAAAATAAATAAGTGTCAATGTGAGATAATAGACATTGTTTTATGGTGACATATGTTTGTTCATAATATAAGGTATATGTAAATATATACATATAATATTAAATCCAGGTACTTAATAAATTAAGTAAATAAAATCATATTTTTCCAAAAATATGTACTGAGGTGATAAGTCCCTGTTTAATATATGGCCAGTCAATTGCTAGAGTAGTCAGAAAAGACTAAGGGTTCATATATATAATAAAAAAATAAATATGAAGTGATAGTATGACAAAGGAAGATGGTACTTAATTAATCACATAAAAGTGAAATTGTATAGATTCCAAAAATAAAGAGTACAACAGTTGACAAAGTCAATAAGGTAAAATCAGTGGTTTTACATAAACTAATATTATTTTATTAATATTATTTTTGATGACGCACCAAAGGTGAATAAAATGATTTGTTAGAAGACACACCAAATCATGTTATCTTTTCTTGTCTTTGCCACCAATTGTGGTCATTATTTTGGATCTTCAGTTATATGATTAGTAACGTACTTTGACCATTAGCATTATTAATGTTTCGAAGAACTATCGAACTTAATTAGTGATGACATGTTTTTTGTTTATATGATAATCCTTGAAATTGTATGTAATTTTATTCCGTTGGCTTAAAAATTTAGTTTTTGTGTTGACAATGTGATTGTGTGATTCTTGTTTTTAGTGAAAAATTGTATTCGCGTGTGAATCACACGTACTTCACGTGTGAATCACATGTAATTCACGTGTACGAATAACACTTAAATCACATGTGATTTGAGTGCGAATTACATGTGAGTTGAGTACAATTCACATGTGATTCATGTAGACTCATATATGTTTCATGTAGACTAAAATCCCTTAGGCGATCGAAACAAAGGGGGAGAGAGAGGACAACATGAATGGAAGAGAGAAAGAACTTCAAGTAAAGTTGTAGCCAAAATGGAAATGTATACATCGTGGAGAGAACACAAAGACACCAATGGACGCTTGAAATTTTGTATACATGTTTTTCATTTTCTTTAAAAGTTGTGCAAAATTATACACGAACTTTACTGAGTTGTCATTTTATAGAATACAAAACTTTTTAGGGTAGTTGTATTATGTTTGAATGTAAAACACAAGAGCGTACTCAAATTTTTATAAAATGTACCAAAAACAACAGAATATGTGATTCGGAATGTGACAATCCGTCAATTTATGGTTGATGTTTTATTCTCAAGTATTATTTTAAAATGTTATTTTAATGTTTTATTATGAACTCACTTATTTATGGGAAGAAATTTGGATTTACGTCTTGAAGTAGCATCGACTACGTCTAAACCGGAGGATTCTACGTTACGCGCTTACGTTTACATACACCGTTTTGGTGACAGTCCGACATTTCAGGAAATAAATTTATCCGTGAATATTATTTTGGGATTTTAATTTTTAGTTTGTTCATAAACTCACAAATTTACGTGAAGAGATTAGGACTTACGATTTTAATTTAACGTCCTTTACGACTAAACTGAAAACCTTAGGATTACGTATTTACGTTTTTGAACTCCGTTTTTGATGAGACAATTTTTATTAGATTCGTTTTTTGCCGTTGATTCATAATTTATAAAAACGTTTTTCGTAAAACGACCCGAGGGCACGTAAATCGAGGAAACTAGAATCGAGGAGTACCCGTAAATTAGTGGAGATGAGACAAGTGGGACACTTGTCCCACCCCCACTATAACCGGCCATATTAAGCTAACAACACAACATATGTGTCAAAGCTTACTAAGTAAGTTAGGACACTTGTACTTGCTACTTGCAACTTCACAAAACCATCCAAGCATAAACCAATCATCTCATTTTCATTCATGCAAACCACCAAAAACACAAACTCTATCTCTCTAGCCATTTTTGGCCGTCCCATCTCAACCAAAAACACCCATTTTGATCTTGGTTTAACCATGAAATCCTATGTTATTAACACATATGATGGAAACCTCTTCAAGCTCTATTGATTGGTGGTGATTTTAACATCCAAGGAGAAGATTTGGTGATGTTCAAGGGCTGATTTCTACATGAAGTTTACAAGTATTGGTGGCCATGAAGATTGTTGTTGATCTATCACAAGTTTCTCCATCAAAAATCCAAGCCTTGATGAATACCTACACAATCTTGGTGGTATAAAGATTGTTCTTCCTATCCTTTTATTATTTTGATTATGTAATCTTGTATTTTATTTTACTTATGTATATGTATATGATGATGAATGATGATTAAAAATATTATGTGGGGATTTGGTGTTGATAGATTTGATAAATATGGTTAAAAAGATGGAAAACCACATGTTAAATGGTTAAAATCTTGCTAAAATATGAAGGCTGTATAAAAACAGTAAGTAACCAAAAGCTAAACTGATAAAATGGCATAGGGGAATCAATTTACAGTAAGTATTAGGTGTTATACACATGTGAGAGTTGGTCATACAATGGAATTATAAAAATGAGTGAGATATGATCAAAACAAGTTTAGAGTGCAAATTTGCCTATACTATTTTGGACGAATTTATTAAAATATTTAGAGGTTGATTCATCAGTAGCTATAATAGAATAAAATGAAGCACATATCATTTAATTACTGTCAAGAAAATTTGAGCTTCTATCTCATTATAGAACTCAAGATATGATAAAAATGGTGAAAGTAAAACTAAAAATCAGATTTTGTGAAATTAAAGTATAATAGTATTATATAAGCACTCAAAATAATATAGTATAAAATGTGAAATTAAAACCCACTAACTTATATATTTCATTTATATAAATAGGTATAAGGATAAATAAATGGACATTATATAAAAATGGTAGTTTGGTAAGTTTTATAAGTTATAAAAACTATAAACATGATTTTTACGTCTTTTCGGCTAAAACCGAAAGATTAACGTTTTTGTCAAATAAAACTTAGAGGGTCGGACCCGTCTAATATAAACTTTTATAAACTCACATACTGATATATGAACTTATATAACAAGTAAAAACCGATAAAACCCGAGCTTTACAACATATAGACATTAACGGGCCAAAGTAGCCTTATTGGACTATAAACCCGACTAGTTAGTAAAACACTTATAAATACTTATTGGGCTTAACCCACTTGGGCCTAACATGTAAAGTATAATACTGATAATAAAAGTATAATTGGGCTAATAAAATGTATTGGGCTGGTAATGGGCCTATTGGGCCTTCAAAATGTAATTAAATTGAACTAGTATAACTAGTATAAAAATGTTACCAACACATAAACACTATAATGAGTAAAGATGTATAAACCCACTTGATCAT
The DNA here is from genome assembly GCA_025667525.1 of Glebionis coronaria. Taxonomy (NCBI): domain Eukaryota; kingdom Viridiplantae; phylum Streptophyta; class Magnoliopsida; order Asterales; family Asteraceae; genus Glebionis; species Glebionis coronaria. The sequence continues at coordinate 621,879,292 of CM046875.1, read as the reverse complement.
CATCATATGTATAAAATCATCATATGTATACATAATTATTATTTTGATAAAGTCATTGGACAAAAGTCTAAGACGAGTATTATTTGTCTAGGTTTCCGTGATTGAAGCACGTACCGTACATCCGAATTGCCGATAACCCGCTTTCCCACATCAATGTGAGTTCATAGCCTCGCACTCTTTTAAATGTTTTTATGAAATGTTTGATAAACCGGAGAGGGAGATAACATGTTAGTTTTATGAAATAGGACACTAGTTGTCCCAATTGTTTGTTTATTGATTTGGACCCGAATGATTGTATGACCTGATGAATAAATATATGACCCGATAAATGAAATGAAATGGATTATTAAAGTTAGGTTATGTCACTAAAAGTCCCATTAGCATGAATTGTGAACTACCGGGATTTGGTAGACGCTTATGCATATAATAGTACTATTTGGGGACGATCACAGTTCGCGCCTTGACGGTTGATTCCCGTGGTGCCACATTGATTGGTAAGCGAATTTATGTATGAGAAGATTTACACAAGCGTGATTATTGTGACGAAACGCTAATTTAGATGGGCAAATTGAGTTTCGGGCTAGCTACCCGTTGTTTGTTGTAGTAAGGTAACAATGTCATGCAGCTTATAATAATCCAAATTAACGAAATACTGCTATACGCACTGAATTACAATGAATTGCCTGACTAGCAATACGAGGTCTTATTATTGATTTTATGTTAATGTTTTGGTTTTATATAACCATATTCATATAACGGTTTTTATTTAACTCTATACAACGTTATAAAACGTATTGTATGATGTTTTTAACGACAATGGTTCGTATAATAATGTTGAAGGCGAAAGCCTATATTATGATTTTGACAAGGATTTGTATAAAATGTTTTTGGCCTATTTTATGGCCTACTACAAGGATTTGTACTAAATGACTTTCGGTAATAATTTTATACCGATGATATATTAATGGATTTCATTAAACTCTATGAATTTACTCGGCGTTATCGCTGACCTTTTCTTTTAACATGTTTTATCTCAGGTACTTGAAGGTAATTCTCGGGAAGACGACAAGAATTCATGGCCCGCACTTAAATAACAATTTCCATTCAAATGCTTTGTAAAACTTGTATGAAATACTATGACTTGGGACCTATGTAAATTTGATATTTATGAATGAAAATGCTTTATTATTAAACGACGCGATTTTTAAGCGTTGTCTATGATGTGAGTAATGTGCTATCCCGTAACACCAACGAGTCTTCCGCTGTATTGAATTGTGTAAATTTGGGGGTGTTACACGGAAGATACATGTTATCAAATCAATGATAAATCGCATGCAAATCACATGTGATTCGTGTGTAGATCACATGTAATTCGTGCGTAAATCACATGTGATTCGTATGTAAATCACATGTGATTGGTGTTTAAATCACATATGATTCATGTGTAAATCACATGTGATTTACCTAAAAAATATGTATTTTAACTAAGTATGATACTAAAGTAGTTCTCAAAAGACTTGTTAATTACATTAATTAATTTAAACATATACATGCTTCAAAGCATATTTATAAAATACCATGTACACGTATTCAACTAATTCTATACTTCACAAAAGGAAATCCAAACTATCATATACATGGTTTTAACAGTTGCATCAAACTCTAATTGTGATATATCATTATCAACCTAATCTTAATATGCTTAGCCAAGTCAAACATCCTCAATGTATGCACATCTAACTTGTCTAATGATATCATCGTGGTGTACTCGAACTTCAAACGCTTCATCCAAATCTCTTTTCACATGAAACTCCACAAAAACATACATCAATTAAAAGTTATATAGACTAAAATCACATGTAATTTGAGGTAAATCAAATGTTATTCGTGTGTGAATCACATGTGATCCATGTAGACTCCCATAAGTTCTACATCTGACTTTTGACACATTTGATCTGCTAGTCTTTTTTAAGTTACCTATTTTCTTAAGTTTTCTTTTCAACTATAATGTCAATAATTTAGAATCCAAGTATATTACATGTCATACGTGGTAAATTACATGTGACTCGTGGTGAATCACATGTGATTCATGATAAATCACATGTGATTCGTGGTAAATCACATGTATGATAGAACATGCACTAGAAAAATTATATATGATGGTGCATACCAAAGTTCCTTTTGTGCTTCTTTTTTTGTGCTTCTTTTCCATCTGCTCCTTTCTTCCAAAAACAAACAAGTAAATATGCATTTTCAAGATGATATTAAACTGGAACAGAGCGTAAGTACATATTAATAGATAATAAACAATAGAGTGATTTGGAATGTCTAAATCTTACCCGTACACTAAGGATTATATTTCTTTTGACCCATTTGTCTTACATCCATTTAATTCAAGTTTTGACATTTTACTGATTTGACCTGTTGCATACAAAATGTAACTACAATAAACCATGTCTGGATGAATGGGTCAAATATTCCACCACTAGCATACATTATTAAAGTTTTGACGTTTTCCTAAACTTACTCCTATTCAAACTAGGATGCCTGGCACTCTTGAAGTATCTTTAAATTTGATAGGAACCTCACACAAATCACATGTGATTTTGTTGAGCTACCTCTTTTTGGTGAGTTTCGATTAGTGTCTCTCAAGATTTGATTGGGTCTCAACAACTCTGGTACTTCTGCGGGTGTATGAAAGGTGATTAAGCATGTGAGGCAAAAGAAACAATATGTCTGCACTTATATATGAAGGATCGGAATTCTATTTTGGTTACTTGTAGTCATGTGCCAAGATATGTCAACGCCATAAGTTGAAAGATCAATACTTTAGAACTCAACGCTTTAGGTTGGTGACCAATTGAAGAAGCAAATATTCTATGCCAAAGGTCAATTGTAATAAATGAAGTAGCTCTTTCTGTAAGATAATGAATAAACACGAAAGACTACATTGCAAACCGTATCTCCATTGTATTATTTTACCACAATATATAGAGTACACACATAATAGCAAGCCCTAATGGGCCTAACCCACAAACCGGGTTTGGGCCATATTATTCTCTAACACTCCCCCGCAGTCCGAGCGTGAAATCCCAAAAGCTCGGACTGGAGCATAATACATAAACCAAAATAAAACATCGTGGCAAAATAAACCTGGATAACCCGAGTAACTCCAACTCCATCTTGACAGCAACATGACAAAAACACTGAACGACATTCGATTCTTCTTCATAAACTCTATTGTGGATTGTGAATTAGCACAAACATCCAATCAAATAGATAATTGTGTGGATTTGTGACCTTAGCACAAATCACCAACACATGAACATAAAACAAACAGTTTCGTTATTTTGTAAAGTTAAGAAATAAAGTAAAAGCTTTAGGGTTGACAGTTTAAAATAACAATACAAACAAGAGATATTTTAAAAAACATTCAAACATAAAAAAAAAGTCCAAACAATAAAATACTAACACATTTGTAAATATGAATTTGTGCCGTCACTTATTGAAAAGAAAAGAAACCCAATGAAAGTTGCTTTTCCTTTTGTTTTAACCACTCCCAATCTCTTTTCTTTTTTGGCTACACATTCGATCACTTCTTTGGAATTTTTTTAAGAGGTTACAGATCTAGATCCAGAACAGATCAATACGATATAGAGAAAACTTTAGGGTTTGAGAGATGGTATTTTATTGAGGAAAAAGTAATGGTGCACCAAATTTAGTGATGAATCTAAAACAGATGACCAAACATAAAGGCTTTTTTTAAACAACAGAAGTTTATTGTTGATCTACCATATCTGATACCATGTACGATAATGAAAAAATACGGAAGACTACATTGAAAAACGTGTCTCGCATTGTATTATTTCACCATAATATATAAGTACACATGATAACAAAACCCTAATGGACCCAACCCACAAGTCGGGCTTGGGCCAATATTTATCCTCTAACACTCCCCCGTAGTCCTAGCGACGAAAACGCGAGAGCTCGGACTAAAACATAAATCAAAATAAAACAAAAGACCTAAATAAAATGAGATAACCCAAAGTATCCCCTATTCTACTTTTTTATGGATAACCAAAGTATCCGAAGGATAACCAAAGTACCCCGATTTTTTACGGATAACCAAATTATCCGAAGGATAACCAAAGTACCCTGATTTTTTACGGACAACCAAAGTATCCGAAGGATAACCAAAGTACCCCGAATTTTTATTGACAACCAAAGTATCCGAAGGATAACCAAAGTACCCCAATATTTTTTTCTTTTTTTTCGGATAACCAAAGTATACTCTTAAAATTAAAATTTAAAACAACAAAGAAAAAAAACTTTTTTTAATGAAATTATATTAAAATAGACCAGCCTTTTTACTAACACCAATATCAAAAGTAGTATATGCGTCTTTCAATCTCAATGGCATCCCTTCGATCTGACCCGACTTGACAAAACTATAAAACATATTTGGTGTCTTCCTCGAACCATCCAAACCATACTTCATCTTTTGTGAACTGATGTCAACCTCTGAGACGGTTGTATCTGGTAGCGGATTTTGATGAAAACTTTGCCACAAAGAAACATTGGCTGCTAGGTTTTTTAGGAAGTGATGAATGAAAATCATGGATCGTTATATGAAAGGTTGTGGTAGCAACTAAATTGAACTTTTTTTCTTTTAAGGGCTACCGCAGATTTGAAAATAACAGCGGAAGTTTTATTGTGGATCTGTACCATGGCTGTTGATACCATGTAGAATAGTGGATAAGTATGGCCCGGCCCGGCTTGTGGGTTTAGGTTCTATTAGGGTTTAATATTTGTAATCACCATTATAAATGGTGAATGAATAAAGCATAATAGACATGGGGTTTACACATTCTAACATGGTATCAGGCCATACCCCGATCCTACCTCCAAAAAAACAAGTTTCTCCGATCCAAACACAAAAACCCTGCCACCACACCATACCCTAAAAAAACAACCTGTAACCCAAGATCTGTTGTCAACCGCGTTGTCCAGTTATGTTCATCCTATGGCAACAAGATGTTGTCGTTTGTTTTGTTTTTCTTTTTACCTTACAGCTTTAAGGCCACCACACATATGAAATCAGTGATAGTTTTAGCAAGCCATACTTATGTTTGGTGTGATTGGTTAATTACATTGATATTTGTGGTGAATATTGGGATGACATGGTGTTTTCTAATTGGAAGCTACAAAAAACTTTTTTTGTTGTTATTCCTAATTACCAGTTTGGTTTTTGTTTAAAAAAAGAGAAAAAACAATAAATTGTTTTATTATTTGTGTTTTAGTCTCGTTTGTATTGCTTCGTTCGATTTATCAACCCTAAAATTTTTAATCTTCCGCTCAACTCTACAAATCCACTAAACTCGTCTGTTTTATCTTCTTGTGTTGATGATTTGTGCAAAGGTCACAAATCCACACGGTTGTCTATTAGGTTGGATGTTTGTGCAAAGGTCACAATCCACTGTTGACGTTTAAGAAGAAGAATTATAGGTTGTGCGTGGCTTTGTGGATTTTTGTTAATCTGGATGGAGTTAAGGAAGATATATTCGGAGGTGCAAGGCTTTAGTTATGTTTTATTTTGTTTCTTTTTCAGTATACTATTCCAGTCCGACTTTTTGCGATTTCGTAGCTCAGACTGTAGGGAAGTATTAGTGGATAAGTATGGCCTGGCCCGGCTTGTGGGTTTATGGTCCATTAGGGTTTAATATTTTTAATCACCATTATAAATGGTGAATGAATAAAGCATAATAGACATGGGGTTTACACATTCTAACACTTTCCACTGCACCAAGATATATCCTAGGTCCATGTAGCGAATCGATAATTTATGCCAAGGTCTAGATCACCTTAAGCGAGTTTCATACGATATATTTCGAACACTGAAACCAGACCTCCAATTTTACAAGCGGCAAGTTCACATTGTAAATATGTTAATCAAAACCATGTAAATTCTTCGCTCGCTTATGCTTAGTAGGATAACAAATATATTACTTTATGTCATATATGATGGCTTAATTTTATCGTGCACAAGTAGGGACCAAGCAGTAAATCTTGTAAACAATACATGGTGAAAAACACACATTTTGCAAGCAGAGTCTATGTAACAATTGTAATAGGTTATTAAATTGGTATGCTGAGCTTTCGATACATATGCTTGGAACATACAATTATGACCGTTGAAGAATAACATTAGAAGCTTTTTTAATAGTGTCTTAGAGGATGGTGTCTCTAAAACTTGAAAAAGAGTAATAAAATTTTGATCCAAATGCTTTTATTTTTTTACATACCACTTGGAGCTGTAAGTAACAGTGGTAAATAATCGAGAACCATATTATTTATGTCCCCAATTCAAACCCCCGATTCAATTTTTTAATGTCTCTAATCCACACAAATTCTTATTAACTATAGAAGAGTGGTTTGTCGCACTACATAAAAGTCACAAACTCTGTTTTCTTTTTATATAATAATATGTGACTAGATTATAAAAGTTAGGCTATAAAAAGGTTTGAGTGATCGAAAAAGCCAACAAATGACATCATAAAATTATATATTAGAAAACTAAACTAAACTCTTTGATGATAATGACACTAATTATCATCATCCCTTCAACTTTACAAACTTTGGTACTAAATTTTGAAGTGTGTTTTTCTTTTTCAAATAAAATGGGGAGAAAAAGTTCAGTTCAATAATGAGGTAACGTGCTCAGAAGCTACAAGTTGTTAAGATAACTCAAAGCAACCCCATGTGCATTCATAAACCCCTTACTAAATGTATGCCAACTAAAAATAAATTAACTAGCTTATATCATTTGAAAAAACCAATACCCATGAATCTATATAAAATACAAATATCAGAAATTTATATAAAATATCGAACAGCCCCAATTCACATGATACAACCTTAACAAATGCATACTTGAATCGACATTTCAAAGCTTATTTTGATCGAAAACTTACAACGAATACGATTGGGGAAACATATCATCTTTAGTTACCTTATTTCATTTTGTAGATCCATTTTGTAGCATCAATTACGATCAACTAGATTGGGGTTTTGGTTTGGTTTGATGAGAGTATGTAGGTTAGTGTGTGTGTGTGTGTGTTTCGGACCATGAACGAATATGAAGATGCAACTTAAGTTTGGGTAAATACATGAAATTACCTTAAGACCCTTGTAACTATAATCTTTATCTTTACTACATTATAAAGGATGTATCCCTTTGGTTGAAAGTTGATATGTTGAAAGTTGAAATATGGGTCCTTGTGGCCAACCCTAATACACAAACATAATTAATTCACACACACACACACACACACAAACTTTAATCTCTCTCTAAACCCTAATACCCACCATCCAAACCAAAATTTACACACACCAAATCAAAATTCAAAACCTAAAAAAATATACCATACCAAAATACTACAAAATCCCACCGTACAAATAAATACCCATAATATACATCCCATATAATTTACTTCTACTTCACCACGATATATCGTATCGTTAATTTTCTGCCGCCAGGCAATTCCGCCGCTATGCGTGGATAATCGTCTAGTAATTATAAAATGCTTAATTGTTTCAAGTTTCAACCATCGGATTGAGTTAAAAATTAATGGCTATGATCGAGTCTTTTATACTTTTTTGAATGTACGTTCTATAAGGATCTTTTGTTTTGTAGTATTATTATGTCTTTTCTAAGGTTGGTTTTGATGATATTTAATGATCATGTGTGGTTGCTTTAATCAAGAAGAAATCAATTATAGAGTGATTAAATCTCAATGATATAAGCAACATTGGTTAAACATTGGTTTTATTCATGAAGACCCAAACTATGTTTTTTTAATGACAATATGTATAACTGTATAAGAAAGACTAACAACATGTATAAGAAAAGGGTAGCAAGAAGCTAGTGCTCAAGTACAAGCGAAACAATTAGGGTTATAAGGATTACAAAGTCACTCCAACCAATTAATCATATGTAGCTTTCTTAAACAACCCATCAATCAATATATTATATGTGCAACACGACGCCCTCACGCCATCATCAACCATTTTCTCAAACAAATTACACGCTTCCATAACCTTTCTCGATTTCAAAAATCCATCTAACTGTTAGTTGATATGTCGGCCTATTATGTTTAGGCTTTAGCCCAGTTGTGTTATTCTAGATTATTCTTGTGTGCTTATATATTGTAAGATCTTGATTGAATAATTCAAGGAAATTACTAATCTTACATGGTATCACAGCCTGTAATTATTCTCTCATAGCAAAGTCCTCTCTCCAAACTCTATATTTTTTTTCTTTCATCAATCCCGAATCTTTATAAAAAAACACTTTAACCGTACTCATCGCTGGTGTCGTCGTTGTTATACCTTTGGTTCAAGGTTTGCTGCATTATATCAATTGATCGTTGGTATCGTCGTTACTATACGTTTGGTTCAAGTTTTGCTGCATTATATCAATTGTTATTGGGTATAGTTGGATATATATTAGTTGATATGGTCTATTAATTAGTTGTGGGGTTAAATATTTACTCACTGATTGGTTGAATTATATGATGATATCAATTGTGGTGGCTTGGTTTTAAGAAGTTACGTCCTGTTGTGGTGTTTTTTTGTAGCTATTGATATCTCATTAATCATACCACAAACAAGTTACAGTAATAAATATGAATCGGGTGTTTACTGGTCAACCTTACATCTCGATGCAAATACCAAATGCTTTTAACAGTATGAGTTTTCAAGATCCTACTTGGAATATAGACACAGGTGCGTCTTCGCATCTTAATTCTAATGTTAATACTTTAAGTACTATTTTTCATTCTTGCTTGTATCCATCTGTTCGTGTTGGTGACGGTAAAACTATACCCGTCACAAACACGGGTCATAGCATTCTTCCCACTCTTCATCGCCCTTTACACCTTAATAATGTTCTTATTACCCCTAATATTATTAAAAATCTTATATATGTTCGTCAGTTTACTCGGGACAACAATTGTACTATCGAATTTGACGCTTTTGGGTTTTCTATCAAAGATTATTAAACTCGTAATATCCTTCTCAGATGTGACAGCTCGGGTGATCTTTATCCGATAACCGAGCCGTCGTCTCTTCCAAGTGATTTAATGTCTCTCAATCCCTCTACGTGGCACCAACGCCTTGGTCACCCGGGCAATGACGTGTTACGCTCTCTTGTTTCTCGTGATCTTATTTCTTGTAATAAGGAGAAGTCTCCTCATGTTTGTCATGCTTGTCAGCTTGGCAAACATGTGAAACTTCCTTTTTCTAGTTCTACTTCAACTGTTTCGAGTCGTTTCGAGATTATTCATTCAGATATTTGGACATCCCCCATTGTTAGTACGGGTAGTTTTAAGTATTATGTGATTTTTCTTGATCATTTTTCTCATTATTTGTGGATTTATGCTCTTCGAACTAAATCTGAAGTGTTTGCTAAGTTTGTGCACTTTCGCTCTTATGTAAAAACTCAATTTAAATGTGACATTCTTGGATTTCAATGTGATCATGGTGGTGAGTTCGATAACACCAAACTCCTTGACCTTTTCTCTACTCATGGGAATCAAATGAGGTTTTCTTGTCCAAAAACATCCCAACAAAATGGAAAATCGGAACGTATTGTTGGATCCACTAAATGTGGATCTTGCAGCCTGTCAGGAATGGTGAACGACTTCTGTAATCACAAGTCTATTCACAGAGAGACTCTATACATAATATAAATGAGGAATACAAATACTATAATGAAGAACAGAATAACTATAAAGACTTGATCCTTTCTAAGGATTCTAATATTGATCATGACTAGAATTACGTTTGATGAAGGTGTGTCTAACCCTTCTGCCTAAGGTTCCTTTTATACTACAAGGAAACCCTAATACATCATTAAACAAAACGTATAAAACTGATATGCATATCCTTTCCTAACATATCTCATGCATATCCTAACAGAATAATAAATAAATAATAAAGTTTGACTTTAGCTAGGACCAGGAGCATGACTTACTCCTACTACTACTAGGACCAGGAGGAACTACATACCTCCTAGTCTACCTACTACAATTAACTATTCCAATGGTCCTAACAATCCTCCCCTAAACTTGAATTTGACCTGTTGAGTTCAAGTTTCCTGGTAAAACGTCCAATAAAGCCTGAGGATTGAAACAACAAAAGAAACAGCAGCATCAGCAAGATAAGAAGCATAAGAACCGCCGCCACATGGAACACTAGAAGCTTCTCCAAAGCATGAAACAAATCAGCATCGTGTTGAACCTTTACAACAACATGAGCAGATTTGATGAGCCTTTACCAAGTAGCTGCTAGCTCTTAGGCTAGCTAGTCATTCTGGTGGAATAAGCATCACCCTGGGAGACCAGAACCCAGCCCAACTCTTAGAACGTGAATCAATAGTGAGTGGGAGTACCCTGATGATTTTAGGCAAACCATCACAGCCGTCAACGGATTTGATATGCCTTTACCAGAAGTCGTACCCCTTTGTACTCACCAACTCTTAGCAATGAAGCATCAGTGAGTTGAAAACCCTATAGCTTTAAGCAAGCTATTACAGCTATCAACGGATTTGATAAAATCTTTACCAAGAGCCGTACCCCCTTGGATTAGCCACTTTTCAGTCTAGGACCATGGCAAGTGAAAACCATCCAGTTTTGGGTAACCTGGCAACCATCAACGGATTTGAGAATCACACCAGGAGCCGTACCCTCAAGGTGAATCAACTCTTTCTTGTCGGTTAGACATGGTGAGTTGAGGACCATTTGTTGTGAGGACCAAGTCCAACACCAGAAGAAACAACCAACCAGCGCAAGTGTGAATCAGCAACAGGAACCCAAAGTATGAAGCAACAGATGGTATATTATTTACAAGTGTAAAATCCATGATTTGTGTAAAGTATAAGCAGATATTATATAAAAAGTATATATATATATATATATATATATATATATATATATTTTTGAACTATAAAGAATGAAAATCACCAATCACCATACATATTGGTGAAAAGAATTGAAGTATTAACAAATGATCAAAAACAAAAAACATAAAAACTTACAAACCAACCATATCACAGACCATAAGCAGCCACCTTATCAGCTTGCAAACGAGCTTGGATTCCTTCCACCAGTGTAGTCGCCATAGAAGACTCATTCCAGGAAGGGGCATTAGAAATCTGCAAGTGACAAGCAAGCATGGCCTCCATCGAAGCAATCGTCAACGGATAATCCAAATCTGTGAGCATGAACACCATAAGACCAGACTCCAACTCTAACACATGCACACCACAGCCAGCATATAACTTCCGTCGCTGAATAACCCATTGTGGCTAATCCTTCCAGACACAAGAAATAGGAGCATGGGGAGGGGCATCAAGCATCATCTTCAAATCAGCCCAAACTCGCAGACCAGGCCAGGAGGGCACATCATGAGGATGAACAGGCATACCAGCATCCACAAACCCATATAAAGCTATAAAATCTTTACGATCCGCCCAGGACAAAATACCTTGCAAACCCGAAGCAAACCGAACAGAACCATCGCTAAGAGTAATCCGATGAGAGACAGTACCAGGTAAGGTCGTGGAAGGCGTAACCGTCCAACCAGTAATAGATCCATTACCCAATGGCAAGTCGGAGTCACTATCGGAAGCTGCATCAATAAGATTTTCGGGAGCACGCTTCTAATAGGGAACAGACTTGTTGTGTCTAGCACGTCTAGCCAATTGCTTGCGAATGGAACGGCGTGGAGTGGGATGACTAGGCGAGGGTTCAACCTTTACCTTTACCTGAGCAGCAAGAGTGGGATCAGTAGAAGTAGAATCAAGAGTTTGCCCATCCAAAGGATCAACAGGAGCTGCACCAGAAGAAGGAATAGGTTGAGGACCAGGCACGGGTGGTGATGGTGATGCCATAGCAGGTGTAGCAGTGGTGGTGGTAGTGGTAGCATAGGTGGTGGTGGTAGGAGAACCTAGAGATGAAACAAGAGGAGCAACCGAAGGAGTAGGAGTGGTACCAAATGTAGAAGCAGCAACAACCGATGGAATAGCAGCAGAACCAAGAGTAGCATCAGATGTAGAACAAGTAGCAACCGCAGGTTGAGAAGTAGGCACCACACGTGGAGGAGGACGATAAATGAAACGCTCCGGAATAGGGGTGCTCTGATGCTTGATCATTCGTTCATAGAGCGCCTTCAGCTCATCAAAAGACAAAGCCCGAACCCGTTCCCACGTCCAACCAGTAGTGAAATAGGCAGCCGACTGATACTTCACATACCGCTGCATCTGCTTTCGCTCCTTAGCTTTCGACAAAGGCATGTTCTTACGCTTCTCACGAAGTTGAGCAGCAAGCGCTAATTGTTGCCTGCGCATTAACACCATTGCTCGAGGAATACAGTTATGCTCATTCACATCAGAACCCAAAAGATCAGTAAATTGGGAATAATCTGTGGTAAGAATAGTCAACACCCGCATCCAATCGCTATCATTCCAATGCATAGCATCATGCTGCACCTGTTCACGTCTCTGCTGCTGAAGCGCGTCCTCCTCAGCCCGAGCAGCTTGATCAATTTCTGCTTGCATCCTTTGAGCAGCCTCCTCACCCAGCCTATCCTCCTCAAGTTGTCTGCGTGTACGCTTGCGAGGGGGTGAGGGAGCATCAGTCATGGGGGCCTTCCCTTTTGGATCATGAGATGGACCAGTAGTGGAACCAGCAGTAGGACCAGCAACATCTTCCTTTGGTGTGGGGACAGCAGCAGGAGAAGGAATGCTGGAGGAAGTAGGAGGAATCGGCAGATCATCATACAACTTATCAGCAAAGGCAGCCTTCGCCAACAAAGTCAAACCATCCTCAACACGATCCTTAACCTCCTCATCAGAATCAGAGTGAACCACATGCTTCTTCCTTTGCCTCTGCTGTGTCTCCAAGGCTTTAATCCGGTCAGCCATGGGAAGAACAAATTCCTAGGTAATCTTACGGTGTTGATTTAAATATGCTTCCAAGGAAAGAATCCGTTCATGGTACCTGTGCATCAGATCAAGTAAAGAAGTAAGTGTAATAGGCTCCTCTGCTCTCCCACCAAGAGGACTTGGGTCAGGGAAGGCGTCATTGGAACCAGAAGCACTAGCACCAGAAGGCTTAGCAGAAGAGTGTGGAGCAGGACTAGGAGGGGGAGTATCCACAAATGGAGACGAATGTGGCAATGAAGAAGGAGCAGCCTTGGAAGTGGATGGCCTTTCAACCACCACCTCCTCAACCGACTCTTCCTCAACCACATTAGGTGCACCACCAGCAGGATGCTCCTCCTCCATTGGGTCATCAACTAATTGAGGTTCCCCCTCGGCTTGATCAACCGGAGGAACAACAACATCAGGAGGACCCTGAGCAAGACCCAACATTGCATCAGTAAGGGGCCTCTACTCCCCGCTAAACCCATGAGCCATGTTATAGTATACTTTAGCAGTAAGCTTAGAAGGCTCATGCTCCACCCTATCACGAGGTAGACAAACAAGTATATGTTGTAAAAATCGAGGATACATCAGAAATTTCTTCCTAGAACCAGCACTAGATAGATTGCTAACCATTCCATCAAACAAATAACGAGTGAAATTAAATACCCTACCCTGGGCTATGCAGATTAGACCAGTAGCCAAAGGAGTAGGAAAAGCATCCCAACTCCCAGACTTGGGGCTTAAACAATGAATTAAAAAGTGCACTAGAAGCTTCCATTGGGGGGAAAACCGATTCTTTTGAAAGTTAAACTTCCCCCCATGATGATACCCAATAGCAGCCATCCCCTCTAAAACCTCCGCATTGGGGATGGAAACAACACCACCTTCATCTTGAAGATGAAGGGAACCACGAATAGAAGCTTCAGTAACCACGTATGAACTTCCATCTATGGTAGCATGGAGTTCACGTGGACGACCAACCACAGCCACAAGACGAGCAGAAGCCCAAAACTGACGAATGACACTATCATAAACAATGGGGCACACAGTAAAAGCATACCTGAGGTTAGAAGCCTCAATGAATTCCAGAATGTCAGTGAAATCATCACGGTGTGGACCATCTCCTAGATAAGCGACCTTATTGTGATCAGGTTGGTATACTAGGGCAGCCATGGGTGTTGATTAGTAGGAATGGAAGATGATATGTTAGGGTTTGAGAGAGTAGGAGCGGATGTGTGTGTGTTATGAGTGAGATGAATGAGTCAAGGGGGGTTAATTGACCATAAATAATGGTGGGAGTAACTGTTCATTGACCCCTAATAATGGGGGTTGCCCTTTCAAATTAGGCAGTTAATGCAAAGTAACCACTTGCCCCTTTTAACATTATTTGCAAATTCCAATTTACCAAAGTTAAATAAGAGGATAAATACCAGAATCTGCATGCGTTGACTAAAAGTCAAAGCGCACAATGGTCAACACTAGAAGCAGAATGTGGTCAACAGAAGTCAACAAAGTGAACAGTGTCCCAAACCAAGACCAGAAGTTACCCATCACTTGACAAAGAAGGATTTTTATCCACTAGAGGCCAAGCAAGAACGACTAGAAGCTAACCAATAAGGAATAGAAGCCAGTCATGAATGAAGACAAACATCATAAGTGAGCAAAAACCACCACCAGGAGTAACACACACCACCAGAACCCATTCAATATGTTGTTAAAATCTACCAATATGTTAGTCTGTGCAAATAAATATGTACACTAAGCCTCCCCTTAGGCTTAGCCTCCCCTCAATCCTAGGGCTCAAGGATTGACCATCCCAATGTGAACCACCAAGTGGTTGAACCCAGGACCATCAAAGGCTTTTCTCAACAAATCAGCAACATTATCATCCGTATGAACTTTAAGAACCTATATCAACTTCTTCTCATTGGCATCCCATATAAAATGGTGCCGAATTTCAATATGTTTTGTACGTTGATGAAAAACAGGATTCTTTATAATGAAGATAGTGGTTTGATTGTCAATGAAAATTTTGGTGTTCATAAAACTGAATCCATAATCCAACATCTGATTTTGGATCCACAAAACTTGTCCATGACAGCTAGCAGCAGCAACGTATTCAGCTTCTGTTGAAGAAGTAGCCACGATCGTCTGCTTCTTGCATTGCCATGAAATAAGTCTTCGACCCAAAAATTGACAACCACCAGTAGTAGACTTTCTGTCATTATTAGCACTTGCATAGTCACTATCACTATATGCTTCAAGAACAAAAGGTGATTCTTTAGGATACCATAAGCCAAGCTTGGGTTGAGCCTTGATGTACTTGAAAATCTTCTTGACGACATTCAAGTTAGAAACCATTGGAGCCACCTGATGTATGGAACAAGCACTTACTGCAAACATGATATCCAGACGTGATGCAGTCAAATACATGAGTGAGCCAATCATAGACCTGTACATGTGAACATTTACCGGAGGATCTGGCTCATTCTTGAGTTTGACTTTAGCAACTTCATAAGGTGTTGCTGCTGGTCTAAGAGGATCCATGTCAAACTTTTGAAGGATCTCATGAACATATTTATATTGACTTATGAAGATCCCATCCGACTGTTGCTTGACTTAAAGACCAAGGAAGAAGGAAAGCTCTCCCATAGCACTCATCTGAAATTCGCCTTTCATCAGTTGTTCAAACTCATCACACCATTCCTTCTTAGTAGAACCAAAGATAATATCGTCCACATAAACCTGAACAGGGATAATGTCCTTGGTGTTCCTCTTAAGAAATAGTGTTTTATCAATTGTACCTCTTCTATAGCCATTCTTTAACAAGAAAGTTGAGAGACGCTCATACCAAGCTCTAGGAGCCTGATGTAGTCCATAAAGAGCTTTGACCACCTTGTAAACTTTCTTGGGATGAAGTGGATCTACAAAGCCCTTAGGTTGAGTGACATAAACTTCCTCATCAATCTTGCCATAGAGAAATGCACTCTTGACATCCATCTGAAAAACTGTAAAGCCCACATAAGAAGCAAAAGCCAAAAACAGACGAATAGCCTCAATCCTAGCAACCGGAGCAAAAACTTCAGTGTAGTCAATGCCCTCAATTTGAGTATGGCCCTGTGCGACAAGCCTAGCTTTATTCCTTACTACAATTCCCCGTGCATCTTTCTTGTTCTTGAGAATCCATTTGGTATTGATTGCTGTCTTTCCATCTGGTAAGTCAACTAGAATCCAAACATTCTGAAACAAGAATTGCTGCATTTCCTCCTGCATAGCCTCCACCCAACTTTGATCCTCAAGAGCATGAGTGACTGATCTAGGTTCCACCTGTGAAAGAAAATAAGCAAACAAACAGTGTTGAAAGTCCGTATGATTATTACGCTTTTGATCTTCAATATAGCTCATAAGAGCATGATGATCAGACGAGGCCTTCTTATGCATTCTGCGTGTCTTGACAGTAGAACCATGATCTCCAATGATTTGAGTAGTAGGGTGATCTTTGTGTGATTGCAACACTGGATTGGAAGCTACCTCTACTTCTGGTGCCAAGTTATTATGATCCCCAACAAAGTCATCATCATATGAAGCAGCGTTGAAAATGCCATCTATTGGTTGTTTATGAATATCATCCAGCTTGGTAGAAGACTTCTTTTGATGGTTCCCCAGATCAGAAGGACTGGAGAATCGAGTATGGGAAGCAGACTTACTAGCCGGACTACCAATAGGTGTTAAACTAGCACTAGGAGTAGTAGTTGGAGTACTAGGAGCAGCTTTGTCAGTAGGCGTATTCAAGGGAAACTTAAAGCCACCTTGAGCAGCTGTTGCAGTAGCTTCTTGTTGTTGTTTGAGTAGAGTGTCAAGAGCTACTTGTGAATCCAATGCATCCAATGGAGTTGCATCACTAGGAGGAGTAGGAGAGACTGTTGTGGAGTAGGATGGAACAACAAAAATATCATCCTCGTCATCTGAGTCGGAAAGACTAGAGTGAGCACATGTACTAGAAGTTGCAAACACTTGTGGACCTGCATCATGGTTAGTTTTGAAACGAAAATATCCTAATGAATCACTAAGATAATCAAGATCAAATACCATTCAGGACCCTTGCCTTGGATGTTTGACTTCTCTTCAAAATACCTGAGATTTATAGTTTCAATTACTCGCTTGGCTTGGAGATTGTAGACACGATAAGCCCTAGAGTGAGCTGAATATCCCATAATGTATCCTTCATCTGCCTTGCCATCAAACTTCCCCAAATAGTCACTAGTATTCAGAATGGTGATAGGACACCCAAAAGGCTTCAAATGAGCAATGTTGGGAACTTTGGCTGTTAGGAGCTCATAAGGAGTCTTCTTGTGAGGATTTGTAATAGAAACTCTATTCAAAACATAACTTGCAGTATTAACAGCTTCTGTCCAGAACATGGTTGGAAGCTTTGAATCGGCAAGCATTGTTCTTGCAGCTTCTATTAGAGTCCTGTTCTTTCTTTCTGCCACGCCATTCTGTTGAGGAGTTCTTGCTGCACTATAATCTCTTTTGATGCCTTTAGAATTACAAAGTCCTATGAGGTCTTTATTTTTGAACTCGGTTCCATTATCACATCGAATACCTTTAACCTTCTTGGACAACTGGTTCTCTATAAGGGTAATAAAATCTTTAAGAATTGAGTAGGTCTCACTCTTGGCAGCCATGAAGAAAACCCACGTAAACCTGCTATATCCATCAGTTACCACCAGACAGAATTGTTTGTGGTCAATGCTCCTAATAGAAGTAGGACCAAATAAAACCATGTGTAGTAGCTACAATGGTTCAGTTATTAGGCTGAGAGCAGTAATGGTCTTGAAGGATGCTTTATGTTGTTTGCCTTTGTTGCAAGCAATACAATTAATATCATTTCTAAATGACTTGGGAGGTAAACCAGAGACCAGGTTCATATTTGCTAGTTTGTGAAGTCTTGAAGTTTACATGTCCCATCCTTCTGTGACATTGAGTGGCTTCATCTTCTGAGGCTTTAGCAACCAAACATGCTAGTTGACCAGTAGGGTTGACTTCATTCAGCTTGATGCTATAGAGATTCTGTCTTCTAGGGATTCTGAGCAGAACCTGTG
This sequence comes from Glebionis coronaria, assembly GCA_025667525.1. NCBI lineage: Eukaryota > Viridiplantae > Streptophyta > Magnoliopsida > Asterales > Asteraceae > Glebionis > Glebionis coronaria. The sequence goes on along the minus strand of CM046875.1, from coordinate 621,861,199 downwards.
AGTCATCCGGAAGTTTAAAGTCTTTGGATAGCACAAGTGCATCAGTATCCGTAAAGAGGACAAACTGCTTCTTGTCACAAATCTAAGAGACAGATATCAAGTTGAAGTGCTTCCACATAGTAGACCTGCTCAAAATTAAGATTGGGCGTCTCAATTGTTCCTTTGCCAGTGGTCCTGCCTTTACCTCCACCAAAATAGACCTTACCGCCTTGAAATGGTACAAGGTTAGATAGAAGACTTTTATTTCCTGTCATGCTCCTAGAGCATCCACTATCAACAATTCCTAGAGAAGGATCTTGGTATGGAGAAACCTACAACAACAAGATAATAAAGATGCAAATGTTAGTGTCTTAAGGGGACCCAAACCTTTTCAGGTTTGAGCCTGCCTTGTGGATCTTTAGTAGATAGCCAAGAAGATTGATGAGATCCACCGTTGTTCTTTGGTTGCCTATGCATCATATTGGTATTATTGTTTGACCAAGAACAACCTGCTGAGGGCTTAACAGCAGTTCCCAAATTTCCCAATCCAAAATACATGTGGTAAAAATTATGTGTATAAATTGGATTAAAATTTTGAAAATAGTTACTGGTAGTTCTATTTGATGTTAATCCAATGTTTCTCCAATGATCAGAAGCTAATGGAGAGGTCCTTCTAGAAGAAGAAAACAATTGAGCACTTGGATTGAGTCTTCTAGAAGAATATGGAACAACTCCTGGTGGACCAGGAGCAGGAAATGCTTGATGAACAGAAGAATGTTTGTCATAAAAATCACAGTCTTTAATCAAATGAAATGCACTTCCACAAAGAAAACATGTTTTAATCGACCTTTTATTAGAATGACATTGTTTCATACTGCTAACTTTATTACACACAATTCTAGGAGAATCAATCTTCCTAGGACTCAATAAACCAGGACTAGACACTGTTGAATTAAAAGTAACTCTCTCTTCACACTTCCTAGCACCAGTAGCAGCATGATCATTTGACTTGGAACTTGTAGGTCTCGACTCTTCACTTGAACCACTTGATGTAGAGTCACTGGCTTTGTCACTGAAAGTACACGAGACAAAGTCATTAGAATTAGTAGAACTTTTTGAGGACTCATGCATCTGTGATCTATCCAAGTCATTATGCCTAGAAGTGGGCATGAAAGTTCCAGTAAGAGGTGGAGGGACAACATGCATTTCTGCTGCTGGTTTAAACCTATTGTAACTAGGTTCTCCCTCTTCCTCTTTGTCGGCATCAAAGACACTCGAAAAAGATAAATCAAACACATCTTCTGAATCAATATATTTATCAAATCCTAACCCTCTTTTAGTCCTACCAGACATGCTACTATCGACTAATTTTGAAAGATTTTTAGGTGCCTTTTGCCATTTTTCAAATCTCAACAGTGTAGCATCTAATCTTTCTTTCATCTCTTGTTTTTCTTTGATGCTGTCATCTTTTACCTTTTCTGTGTATTTAAGCATATTAGTTTTGTTTTCTAAATCGATGCTCAGTATCCTAATTTTATCCTCATACTCACGTTGAGTATCTTGAAGCCACCTTTTTTGTTGTTCCAAAGTATTTAAAGAAGCCTTATAGGCTTGAACCTCTAAAAAATACTTATCATTCTGATCATTTAAGTTATTATATTGGGACAAAAATTCTGAATATTTATCATGACAACCAAGAGGAAAAATGTTGTACCTGAGGTGAGATGCCCATAAGAGCAAATTCGTCTGCTTCCTCTACATCAGATAGATTCCCAGCAATCATTGCAAGCACGTCAGTAGAGGACTCAGCTGATTCCAATGTAGTAGTCTGATGATCATTCCAGTTGACCATAGAGTCAACAGATACCAATGCCTTCTTGTCATCCTTTACCTCCTGAACCTTAAAAGCTGAATATCTGCTCTTCTCTTGGTCATTCTTGTTAGGGCATTCCCTTGCAAAGTGACATTGCTGCTGGCAGTTATAGTATCGAACCTTGCTTCTGTCAAACCTTGCTGGCTCTCGTGGGTTGTAATTAAATTTACGACCTGCTTTCTTCTCAAATTTGTGAACCCTAAGAGTGAGCATGGCCATCTGCCATTTGAGATCCATTTCATCCAGGTCGAGTTTATCAACCTGTTTGAAGTCATCAAAAGCAAGTTGCTGTTGAGCATCAACGTCAGCAACAAAAGAATGAAGAACGGCTTTTACCATGCTACCAGACTTGGCTGTAGGATCAGGAGCAGAAGTATGCTGAAAAGTATGTTGAGAAGACATAGTATTGCTTGGGCTACTAGTATAAGACATGGGACTGGATGCCATAGAACTCACAAAAGCAGAATTAGCAGGAGTGGGAAAAGAATCACTTGAATATCCTCTCACATGAGGTTCAAAAGTTTTGAGCTTATGAAATAAATCATCAAAATTGAGATAGTCAAGCCCACCTTTTGCGTTTAGAGAGATTACCACCTGATTCCATGAGTAAGGTAAGGCTCTAAGAAATCTTGCATTAATATCACCATCGTCAGGTTTTGACCGAAGTTGATTCAACTGGCTCAATATCTTTTGGAACCTGTCATACCCTTGATGAATACCTTCAGTTTCTGAGATTTTGAATTCTGTGAATTCATCTCTCAGCATTGATCTTCGCATTTTCTTTGACTCCTCATTCCTACCAAACCTTGCTTTTATTCCATTCCAGATATCTCTAGCATCATCCAAATGGTAGAAGTCACCCATGTGATCATCAGGAAGAGATTGAAGTAAAATAGTTTTTGCTTTGACCTCCTTCTGAATGGCTATGATTTCTTCATGAGTTTTAGGGTCAAGAAGAGTAATATTACCATTCTTGTCTCTTCCAGTCAGCTTCCTGCTGTTCCCATTCAGAATAACCTTCCAAAGGTCTTGATAAGTGTTGGTGATCCACCATTCCATCTTCATTGCCCAACTATCATACTCGTCCTTTTTCAGAAGAGGAAACTTACCATTTGTGTTCGAAACCGTAGCAACGATCTGCTGAGGTTGCGGGGTTTTAGGAGTACTTTCTTCTCCTGTTTGAGTAGAGCTTGAAGCATACATGATTAAACAAAAATGTTAGTAATGAGAAAAATTGATTCTTCTTGTACAGAGACTCTCCAGGCTCTGATACCACTTGTTGGATCCACTAGATGTGGATCTTGCAGCCTGTCAAGAACGGTGAACGACTTCTGTAATCACAAGTCTATTCACAGAGAGACTCTATACACAATATAAATGAGGAATACAAATACTATAATGAAGAACAGAATAACTATAAAGACTTGATCCTTTCTAAGGATTTCTAATATTGATCATGACTAGAATTACGTTTGATGAAGGTGTGTCTAACCCTTCTGCCTAAGGTTCCTTTTATACTACAAGGAAACCCTTAATACATCATTAAACAAAACGTGTAAAACTGATATGCATATCCTTTCCTAACATATCTCATGCATATCCTAACAGAATAATAAATAAATAATAAAGTTTGACTTTAACTAGGACCAGGAGCACGACTTGCTCCTACTACTACTAGGACCAGGAGGAACTACATACCTCCTAGTCTACCTACTACAATTAACTATTCCAATGGTCCTAACACGTATGATTCGTACTATCAATAATATGACTCGTACCTTATTGTTCCAAGCCCACCTTCCACCCACATTTTGGGTCGAGGCACTTCACATGGCCGCCTACCTTCTAAACCTCCTTCCCTCAACCGCCATTCAAAATGAGATACCGCTTACCAAATTGTTTAACAAACAACCTAATTATTCTAAACTTGGTACTTTTGGATGTTTATGTTATCCCCATCTATTTCCACCACACAAACTTGCTCCACGAGCCACACCATGTATATTTTTAGGTTACCCAACCTATCACGAAGGTTATCGTTTTCTCGACCTGACCACACACAAAATTATTATCTCTATACATGTAACCTTTGACGAAAATCAATTCTCTTATAGGTCAATTACGCCTTCCTCCTCATACGAATTCCTTGACATATATCCTTCACTAATTAGTCGCCATGTCATACATAATCCTCCACATGGTAATCCACCACCAACACCTATAGTTGACTCACCAACACCAACACCAACACCAACACCAACACCAACACCAACACCAACACCAACACCAACACCAACACCAACACCAACACCAACACCAACACCAACACCAACACCAACACCAACACCAACACCAACACCAACACCAACACCAACACCAACACCAACACCAACACCAACACCAACACCAACACCAACACCAACACCAACACCAACACCAACACCAACACCAACATCAACACCAAACCATACCCATACTACTCCTGAACCAAACCAGTCTAATGGCTCACGACCATTTAATGGCCCACCACTTGGTTTCTCTCCACTTACCTCGACCCAGTCCACCCATCATCCTACATCTTGCACGACTCATGCCTCGTCTACAGACCTAGTTCCAACCGAAACCCAAACACAAACTCAGACCACCCCACAACCCATCACTAGTAATCCACCAACCCGAACTCACCATATGGTCACTAGAAATAAAGATGGCACACGTAAGACCACTCAACGTCTAAACCTTCATGTTTCACATATATCTCCTATACCAAAATCCCCATCTCTTGGTTTATCCGATCCGCACTGGCGGGATGCTATGTATGATGAATATAATGCTTTAATTAATAATGGTACCTGGGTTCTGGTTCCAAGACCCCCTGGTGCCAATATTGTGCGACGTTTGTGGTTATTTCGGCATAAATTTCATGCCGATGGTTCATTGAGTCGGTATAAAGCTCGATTGGTTGCCAATGGTAGTAGTCAACAACTTGGCATTGATTGTGATGAGACTTTTAGCCCGGTTGTCAAGCCTGTCACTATTTGTACTGTTCTTAGTCTTGCATTGACCAGACATTAGCCTGTTAATCAGCTAGATGTTAAGAACGTGTTTCTTAATGGTGATCTATCAGAGAATGTGTATATGCATCAGCCTCCAGGTTTTGTGGACTTTCGGCATCCTCATCATGTATGTCACCTTCAGAGATCAATATATGGGATGAAACAAGCACCTCGTACTTGGTTTCATCGATTTGCTGCTTATGCTACCCGAGTTGAATTTTATTTGAGCAGATGTGATTCCTCTTTATTTATTTACAGATCTGATACTGATACATCATATTTATTGATTTGTGTGGATGATATTGTTCTTACAGACTCTTCTACAGCTTTGCTTCAGAAGATTATTCTCTCTCTACATATGGAGTTTGACATGACAGATCTTGGTGACCTTAACTATTTCTTGGGGATCTCAGTTAAACGGGATGCAACAGGGATGTTTCTCTCTCAGAAGCAATCTGCTATGGAATGGCTTAAGCGAGCACGTATGGTCAACTGCAATCCTACGAGGACTCCTGTTGACACTGAGTCCAAGCTAGATCCTGAAGGGACGCCTATTTTAGATCCTACGTTGTATCGGAGTCTTGCAGGTGGCCTACAATATCTTACTTTCACTCGGCCTGATTTGTCTTATGATGTGCAACAAATTTGTCTCTGTATGCATGATCCTAGAGAGCCTCACTAAGCTGCTCTCAAAAGGATTCTTCGATATGTTCAGGGCACTTTGCAGTTCGGTTTACAGCTATACGCATCCTCTGGATCTTCTCTTGTGGCTTACACTGATGCTGATTAGGATGGTTGCCCTGCTACCCGCAGATCTACATCCGCAGATATACACAATAGTATCTGAACAAAAACCAACATGCTGCATTTCGTCAAAAATCTTTGCACCCTCGTTTATCCTATAACATTTAACACACCCTTGTATAATAATACGATAAGTAAAAGCATCCGGCTCATGCCCAGAGCTTTTCAACTCTTCCAGAACAACTAAAGTATCGTTCACCTTCCCGTTAAAGCAAAGAGTTTGAATCAAACTATTATAAGTACATAAATCTGGACTCACTTTCTTTTCCTTCATTTCCTTAAAAAGCTCCAACAACGTTTCCATCTCACCCCAACAACCGATCCCATGAATACACACATTATACCCTCACACATCACTAAGAAAACCTTTACCCTTCTTCTTTTCCCTCAACTTCTCAAAAACATTTCTAAACTCCGCAAGCATACCTTCTTTCCGTAACGCCACAAACAGCTCACAAAAAACCGGAAAGTCAACAAAACTCGCATCTTTTCCATCATCCAACATCTTAAAAAAGGTAAACAACGCTATATTCAACCTCCCACCACGCACAAGGGAAACTACACAATTATAAACACCAAGCTCCATCTTTTCAACCACATTTTCGACACGGTCCAAGACCTCAATAACACACTCGAAATCAACAAATTTGATGAAAGAATCAAGCACAAACTTAAAAGTTGGCCCATCAAGCATAACCCCATCTCTATCATCTCATTAATAACTTCAAAAATATCTTTTTTATAAACAACACGGTTTAAGCAAAGGGTTTTAAGCATTTGTGAATAAGTGTACTCAGGTGTTTGTAGAAATGCATCTAACAAACCCATTTGAAGAAATCCAACATTTTTGAAATATCCAAAAAAGGTCTTGTTAAGATTAGTAAAATAAGTGAATCTGTTAAAAGATTTGAGATTCTTTATTGGCTGAGAGTGAGATTGTGGTTCCCACCTAGTTTTGAAGGCAGTTTGGCTATGGTTGTAATTTTGAGTATGTTGGTTAGTTTTGATTTGTGTATATTCATGATATTGAAGATACCTTGAATGTCTGTGATTTTGTGTTTTAAGAAATGGAAGCCATTGTTACAATTTTAAGGTTTTAAGATTTTTTGAACATGGTGAATCCAGTACTACGATAAAGATGAGATTAGAAAAGAATAAAAGACCTATTAGCTTAGCCGGATAGAGCTTCGTGCTAATAACGCGAAGGTCGCAGGTTCGAGACCATCATGGGCCAACTTGTTTTTTATCTAGTCAATATTTGTTTACTGTTTTTTATCTAGCCAAAATTTGTTTAGAGTAAACTGAAAAATACATTCTTGTGGTTTAAACTTTCTCACACTATACATCCTTCGTCGAAACTATTGGCACTATACACCACTCGTTAGGCAAACGTTTGCCACAATACATCCCTAGAACTAATGATGCAACCATTTTCCCGTTATATTCTCACGAGGGATGTATTTTGAAAAAAAAAAACGTTTTGGTTTTTTTAGTAAATAAAGGTTTTAAGCTTTTTTGAAAAATAAAAGTTTTACATAGTTATTCTCTGGGAAGAAAAAATGTCATTTTGTTCTAGAAAACAAAACGTTTAGTTTTATTTCGGAAAAGAATTAAAATAAGTTAAAAAAATTAATATATTAATTTTTTTATTCGAATTATTTGAAAATAATTTAGACCTAACTAATGTTTTCCTTTCAAATAAATTAATATAAAATATTTTAAATGTTTTAAATAAGGATAAAAATATTTAAAAATTAAACGTTATTCTGGAAAAATGTAACACCCCACTTGGATAAATGGACCGTTACGTGTATTTATGGTGTGTCATCAAAACATGCAAAGTAAATATCTTAAATACATTAACTGACCATAAAAGAAATACCAGAATCAAACATCAGTATTCCAAACATACGCTCAACATGTAAAAGTTAATACTGAAAGGAAGGACTAAGCAATGTCCAAACAAGCAAAGTAATGTATGAAGTGCATAAAGTAAGAAGCCTGGTGTCACACCCCACCATGGCGGAATATGGGACGCGACGCATGGATATCATCACAACAATAGCGTGTCCATAGAGAGAATTATATGAATTAGAAATGTCATAAAAGGTGACACAAATGTCATGACAATATCTCATCAATGCAGGAGTCTAGGTAAGTAGGTAACAGTCCTACCTCTTACCCAAGACAAACAAATAACACAAACAAATCAACATATAGGTTCATAGTATCACTTATTGAAACAAACAAAAAAATAAACTAAGAAGGAACGGAGATCTCCTTCTAAATGCATTCCTACGCGACTCCAATCCTAGCCACATATGTTCTCACGCTTAACCACTTTATCACCTGAAAGAGACACTAAAACACGTCAACATAATGTTGGTGAGAGTCATAGGTTTAGACTCCAACCGAAAATAGATTATAATAAGCTGTGAACAACCATAAACCACTAAACATATGGACAATGTGCTACAAGTATGCATTAACAACTAACATTCAAGATCAATCATTCCAAACCAAATCCAAGGCTCCCAGCCTTACCAAACACCATGGTACCATAGGCGCCCATACACCTATGTACCAATCCCAAGGCCCCGCCTTGTCATTGTCCATTGGTCCGATAGATGCTCACATATCTATGTACCTCCCCAAGGCCCCGCCTTGTCAATATCCCCTTGGTACCAAGTCAAACCACAATAACTGAGACGGTACGTGTCCCCCGATCCAAATCATAAACACAATCAAGAATCACATAGCAGTTAATCACATAAGTGTTGGGAATAAATTATAGCCAGTCTACTTGAGCGCTGACAAGAGTAGAACAAGCGTTGACAGGAGTAAAACAAACGCTGACAGATCAAGCGTTGACAAGACAAAGTCAAGCGTTGATACATTGAAGACAAGTACTGATGGAAGGATATACTCTACGTGTTTATTGTATTCTAGATTACTTCTAGTAAAGATAGGAACAACAATGTATTTTCTATATTTATCTTTACCTAGAATAGTTGATACGTACATTATTGTACAAGGCTTCTTATGTCTATAAAAGAAGACCTTTAGGTTATAAGTTTAATATAAGTTTTCATTCGTAAACTACTTTCATTGTAAGAAAGTTTGATATCATTAATCAAAGTGAAAGTTTGTTTACATCTTGTGTGTTCTTGTTTAAGTGTTAATTCCGCATAACACTTAGATTGTCATATACATATACAAAGGTTTCTCTAAGTGTATTACTTGATCTAATCTCGTATACATAAAGCTAAATCGATCTAAGTTTGGGATTAACAAGTGGTGTCAGAGCTTGTTGAGGAACTTTTGATCTTAAAGAACACAAGAACCCTAAAATCACCAAAACCCTAATTTTCTCAAAACCATAACAACATCATGACAACTCCAAAAGTAAACTCCTCCTCCTCACCTCTACCAAACATCAAGATCCCCATGCTTGATGCAACCAACTTTGAGTTGTGGAAATTCAACTTTGAGCAATATCTGGGGATCTATGACTACACTCTCTGGGAGATAATTGAATATGGAAACACATTCAATAAAGCTGAAAAGATTGCTGCTGCCATTGCTACAAGAACTGTTGTGGCTGGATGTCCAGAAGAAGATAAGAAAGAAAAACCTGGTGAAGGTAGAGCTGTGTCTGCCTAAGACATAGCAAAGAAAAGGGTTGACATGAAAACCCTAAACATTCTGAAAGTCTCTTTGGGACAAGAGAATCAACATAAGTACAGAGGTTATGAATCTGCTAAAGACCTTTGGAAGCTCTTGAAGTTACATATGGTGGTAATGCTGACACTAAGGAAGAAAAGAAGAAGCAACTCATGCATGATTATGCTATTTTCAAGGCTCAACCCAATGAGAAGCTTAGCACTATGAGAAGCAGACTTCTTGACATTACAAGCAAGTTTTCCTTCATGGGGACACAACTTGGTGATGTTGACATTAATGCCACTTTTCTTAAAAGTCTTGGTGAAGCATGGAAGATTGAGGCAAGATCTATACTTTCCGACAACACTCACAAAAGTTCTACTTTTGACGATATTTACAACAAACTAAGGCTGTTGGAAGGTGAAACTCTTTTGGAGCATGAAAGTAAGTCTACCAACAGTAATATGGCCTTCTTCTCACATAGTGATGGTAAATTTGATTAGAAGGACTCTTACATGCATCCGGTTACTGGATCATCATGTGTCAACGCTGGAACATGTCCTGTCAACGCCTCATATTCAAACGCTGACACATACAAAAGTGACTCACCAAGAATTAAACCTACTGGTTTGGATTTGGATACTATATGTGCTTACATTGCTTCTTTTCCCAATGGTTCAGTGATTACATATGAGGACCTTGAGCAAATAAGTGATGAGCACTTGGAGGAAATGGTATTTAAGTAGAACATGGCCCTTGCTAGTATAAGAGCAAACAGGTAGAATAGAAGATTTAAGAATAATATGACCTTCAATGCAAAGGACACTGCTGGATTTGATAAATCCAAGGTTGAATGCTACAATTGTCATCGTATGGGGCACTTCATGAGGGAATGCAGATCTCCAAGAAGATCTGATGCTGGCAAACCCTCAAGTCAAATTGTTAAGGCTCAGGACCCTAAGGCCATGGTTGCAGTGCAAGAAATTGATGGTATGGGATGGGATTGGAGCAATTTGGCTAAGAATGGGGAAGAGGATAAAGCTTTGGTTACTGAGATAGAAGAAGAAGAGCATGTTCAATATGCTCTCATGGCACACTCCTCCTCTTCATCAGATAATAAGGTATACAATGATGCTTTTTGTAGTAAGGGTTGTAGGTTAAATACTGAAAAACTTAACAAAGAGGTGTTAAGATTGTTAGATAATAAGAGTACTAAGAGATGTAAACTGTCTAACTATCAAGTTGCTCTTACTCAAACTGAGAAGACAGTTTCTGAGTACAAGAAAATGGAATTTGACTTAAAAGATAAGATAAACATTTTAAAACATGAGTTAGAGGCTAGTAATGATGTTAGACACATCATGGAAAGGGTAAATGCTGACCTACAGTCTAAATTAGATGAGGCCATTAAGAACAAAGATAATGTTGGCCTTAAAATCTAGAGATTTGATAAGGCCACACAAACCCTAGGTGAATGTGTTAATAAACAAAGGGATCCTAAGGACATGACTGGGATTGGGATGAAAGACTACTCTGTGGTTCCACCACCAGCTGGTGACTTTTATGGTGTCCAACAAAGGGACCTATCTTGGACTGGTTTACCAGAACTCCAAGAGGAGGAATTCATTCCTCCACCAAGAGTCATTACCCCAGTTGAAGAGTATCAACATAAGTTGACTGACTTAAATGAATGGAAGAAAGCCAACCCTACCTTATTTGTTAAGGGTGGCTTGTTATGTGAAAGTCCTAATGAGTCAACCCCCATTAAAGTTACAAACCCAATCACTGGTAAGGCTGTTGACCTTGGCTCACACACTGTTAGAAAACCTAGCATTAAGTATGAAGAGATGTATAGGAATACTAGGTCACCTAAGAGCCAAGTTAGCAATGATGGAACAAGCTTCTTCTCTTCTAGACCTAGAGTTGTGTCTAGAAAAGCCTGTTACACTTGTGGTAGCTTTTCACATTTAGCATATAAGTGTGTCAACGCTCCCAAAGTCAACGTTGTTAGGAAGTCAAACGTTTTCAGACCCAAACCTTGTGTGCAGCAAAGTCCACAAGTTGTTAGACCTACCCCATTCTTCACAAGAGGGTCTAACACTCATGGACAAAGACCATTTCAAAGACAAATACTTGGTCCAACAGGCAATGGGTTTCTGTAGCAAAGGTTCAATGCTGACAAGGGAAATTTCAGCGTTGACAAGACCAATTCCAACGCTGACAGAAACGTGACCAGACCTAAATATTTGCAACCACAAGGTAAGGGGTCTAAAGCTTCTTCAAGCTTGACATGGAGACCAAAAAAGGTCAAAACCCTATGATAATGGGATTTCAATGACATGCAACAGATTTAATTACATTTCAAAGGTCATTACAAAACCTATTGGGGTTAACTGGGTATTTCATCCAAAGAAGGATGAAAATGAGGTTGTTATGAGAACTAAGTCTGTTCTTGTTGAACAACCAGATGAATCCAAGTCTTCCAAGGCTTGGGTTCCCAAAGAAAACTAACTTGTTTTCTTTATGTGTAGGGCATTCAAAGACAGGTCAATGATTTTGGATACTGGGATAGTGGATGCTCAAGGCACATGACAGGGAAGGAAGATTATTTGACCAACTTCACTCCCATTAAGGATGGTGATAAGGTTTACTTTGGAGGCGGATATGGTACTATCACAGGCAAAGGAACACTTATCACTAAGAACTTGCGTTTTGAGAACATATTTCTGGTAAAGGAACTTGATTACAATCTTTTTAGTGTATCACAAGTTTGTGATAACAAAAATATAGTTCTGTTTACTGATACTGAATGTTTGGTGTTAAGCAAGGATTATAAGATTCCTGATGAGAAATATATTGACTATAGAACACCTAGGCATAAAGACATATACAATGTGAATCTGAATGGGATTAGAATGAATAACAGTATGTCTTGTTTTTATGCTAAAGCTTCAGTAGATGAGAGTAATTTATGGCACAGGAGACTAGGGTACATAAACTTTAAAAATATAAACAGGCTTGTGAGACTTGGCTTGGTTGATGGTTTGCCTGCGAAGGCCTTCCAAAATGACCACTCTTGTGTTACATGTCTTAAAGGCAAGCAGCACAAGGTCTCATTCAAGTCCAAACAGGTGCACTCTAGTACCAGACCTCTTCACTTGCTTCATATGGACCTATTTGGTCCAACCAATATAGAGAGTTTGAATGGTAAGTCCTACTGCTTTGTCATCACAGATGACTTTTCTAGGTTTACTTGGACTTTCTTTTTAGCTATGAAGAGTGATACAGCTGACACTTTAATTGATTTTATCACTCAGATTGAGAAGAAAACTGGAAATGAAGTTAAAATGCTTAGGAGTGATAATGGTGGTGAATTTAGGAATAAAGTGTTAGATGATTTTTGTGCCAGGAAAGGAATTACTAGGCAATTTAGTGTTGCCAGAACCTCACAGCAAAATGGGGTTGCTGAGAGGAAAAATAGAACCCTAATTGAAGCAGCCAGAACCATATTGGCTAATGCTCATTTCCGTATAGCCTTTTGGGCTGAGGCTGTTAATACAGCTTTCTATGTTCGAAATAGAGCATTGGTCAACAAAATATAGAACAAAACACCTTATGAGTTACTTTGGGGAAGAAAACCTAATATTGGTTTTCTCAGACCCTTTGGTTGTCATGTAGTTGTCCTAGATACTAGTTATGCCTTAGGTAAATTTAGTGCAAAAGGTGATGAAGGCTATTTCATGGGGTATTCAGTGCAGAGCAAGGGATATAGGGTTTATCTTAAAAAGGAAAAACGTATACTTGAAAGAGTACATGTTAGTTTTTTAGAGAATAAACCTAGTGATCCTGAAAGTGGTCCAAATTGGTTGTTTGACTTGGAACCTTTATCTAGGACTTTAAATTATATGTCTGTCACTAATCTATACATTGTGAAGGTAACTTCAAATGTTGTGTAAGAACACGTTGTTGCTGTTTCAGGTACACAGGTTCATGAAAAGGTTGGATCACAAGCAGAAAAGTCATCTTCTATACTAGAGTATGTCACAATTCCCATATGGACAAATGCTTTTGCTGCTGCTGCTGCTGGAAAAGATAATGGTGATCCCCAAGTACCACCAGATAACAACATGCATGGTCTTTCAGGCGCTGACAAAGGCAAATCTAGCGCTGACAAGACCAATTCAGACGTTGATGGCTCAGACGTTGACAACAATAGTTCAAGCGTGGTTAGCTCACACGCTGACAACCAAGGTTCAGGCGTTGACAACACTTTTGCACATTTTTTCTCTTCTACTTTTGAACAGGGTGAACCTTCCAATAGATATGAAGAGGTTCATCCTCATATTGATGAAAGAGAGTCTAAAGAAGAAGATATTGGCAATTTGGAGGATGAAAATGAGGACACCAGACTTTTTGAAGGAGGAGTTCTCACTTCTACTATGAAGAATCACCCTACTTCTCAGATCATTGGTGATATTATGACTCCTGTTCAGACTAGAAGATCTCATCAAGGTCTTGGTGGATTTATTGCTAATATACACAAGAAGGTTGATACCCCTCTTGTACAAGCATGTTTGTTTGCCTGTTTTCTGTCACAACAGGAACCCAAGAAGATATTTGATGCTCTCAAAGAACCAAGTTGGGTGGAAGCAATGCAGGATGAGCTTCACTAATTTGCAATTCAGGATGTTTAGGAGCTGGTTGATTGTCCCAGATATGTCAGACCTATTGGGACAAGATGGGTTCTCAGAAACAAGAGAGATGAAAGAGGTATTGTGGTCAGAAACAAGGTAAGATTAGTGGCTCAGGGATATACACAAGAGGAAGGGATAGACTATGAGGAGGTCTTTGCACCAGTTGCAAGGATTGAAGCTATAAGGATCTTTTTAGCCTATGCATCCTGCATGGGCTTCACTGTCTATCAAATGGATGTCAAGAGTGCCTTCCTCTATGGAAAAATTGTTGAGGAGGTATATGTGATGCAGCCTCCTGCTTTTGAGGATCCAGAGAAACCAGACAAGGTATATAGAGTCAAGAAGGCTATGTATGGACTTCATCAAGCCCCAAGAGCATGGTACTTTGTCTACTTACTTAGTGGACAATGGATTCAAGAGGGGCACCATAGATCAGACATTATTTACAAAGAAGAAAGGTAAGGATGTGTTGCTTATTCAAGTCTATGTTGATGACATCATTTTTGGGTCTACTGATCCAAAGATGAGTGAGGATTTCTCCAAGCTTATGACAGACAAATTCAAGATGAGTGCTATGGGGAAGATGAACTTCTTTCTTGGTTTACAAGTTTAGCAGAAAGAAGATGGTATCTTCATTTCCCAGGATAAATATGTGGCAGAGATCTTGAAGAAATTTGGCTTTTCTCCACATGAAAAGAGGGCTACTACTCCTATGGATAGAGAACACCCTTGGGGAAAGATTGGAGATGGAAAGGATGTTGATGTCAGGCACTATAGATCAATGATTGGTTCATTGATGTATCATACAGCCTCCAGACCTGACATCATGTTTGTTGTGTGTGCTTGTGCACGCCATCAAGTGACTCCTAAAGAATGTCACCTTTATGCTGTCAAGAGGATCTTTATGTATCTAAGATGCTATCCTAGTCTTGGTTTGTGGTACCCAAAGGATTCACCATTGGAGCTGATTGCATATTTAGACAGTGACTATGGAGGTGATAAGTTTGATAGGAAATCCACAACTGGTGGATGTCAGTTTCTTAGGAGCAGATTGATATCTTGGCAATGCAAGAAACAAACAGTGGTGGCTAATTCTACAACTGAAGCTGAGTATGTGGCTGCAGCTACTTGTTGTGGACAAGTTTTGTAGATTCAGAACCAGCTGTTGGACTATGGGTATAATTTTATGCATACCAAGATATTTTTTGACAATAACAGCACTTTATGCATTATTAAGAATCCTGTACATCATTCTAAAACTAAACACATAGAAATTAGACACCATTTTATAAGAGATTGTTTTGAAAAGGGTTTAATACAACCAGATAGGGTTGACACAGAGGAGAATGTGTCACATTTACTAGCTAAACCTTTTGATTCTGGAGGGTTTCAATACTTGGTAACAAGTATTGGAATGATCAATCTCACCTAATATGTGTTTTGAAGTCTTTTTATAAATATATGTACAGGATAATGCATTGTTATTGGTCTTTTTGAGGATTTAGATGTTCCACTATATTTTTATAACACTGACAAAGGTTGCTTGAACGCTGATAAGTGTTTTTGTGTCGTTGTCAGCAATATATTTGTCTAACGCTGACAAAGCTTCCCTTAACGCTGTCAAGTGTTATCGGGGCGTTGTCAGCAACAATGTTAGTTTTGTGGTTTTCAATCAAAATGTGCAGGTGATGTTAGCAGTATACCATTGGATACAGAGTTGCTTATGGATCATTGGAGAAGCATTTGGACATTTTTTTTATTAATGGATGATGGTTGGAATTTTTAATTCCTATCTTGACATAAATTTTTTTTTTTAATGTTCATGCATATGTTTAGCAACATATGTTTCATATTTTAAAGGGAGGTTTTAGGAACCTTTAGGATGTTTGGGTATCCATATGATACTCTTATCACAATTCTAGATTGTGTCCACAGGTGAGTATGAGTTAGTTTTACTAAATCACGAGGCACTGTAGCATGCAAAGTTGATATACTATGCATGCTGCCAAGACATTTTTGGCCTAGAATTGGTTGTGGTCTGTTGGGAGACTTGGGAATGATTTTGTCATAGGATCTACCTGGGAGTAACAAGGAATTTTATAAGGTAACTTAGTTGTTAAGAGTTTTGGTTAGCAAGGGACACTAGAGGACTATTATGTCTATCTTGCATAAGCAAGTGTGCATCACTGGACAGTGCTTGCCGCCCTATAATAATTATCAACTTTTTGGTTATCTTCTCTAGGATAAATTAATTTGTTATGGTTATTTTTCATTTTTATAAATTTGTAATTTTGGACGCTGACAAGTATTTTTCCAAGCGTTGTTGTGACCAATTTAGACGCTGACATGGCTTAGGCAAACGTTGACAAGAAAATAGCCGTTGGGCGTTGATGGGTTATTTTTGACCGTTGACACTCGATGGGACCTACCCAGTTGTTACTTTTTGACATATTTTTAGGCCGTAATTTTGGGAGCAGATAAACCTCATTTAATGCATGAGATAAATTTATTCTTTTTCAATATTTTCATGATTGCATTTTGAAAATACTTGCCTATTTTTGGGCCAATCACAGGCATTTTCTTCTCCTAAATATTTGGATCCTATTTTAAACAAGGTACCTATTATTCTTGTCTAACACAATTTTCTCCTATAAACTTCATCTTTCTCAATCATTTCATCAGCTTTCTACAATGGCACCAAAGTTTAAACCATCTGATTTGGAATTGGGGTTCAGAAGTCAACACAACATGGTCGCGTATCTTGAAGCTAATGATGCTTTGTTTCCCCAATACACGCAAATGGTGGCGTATTTGAACGCATCCCCACTTAGGTATGCTCTTTCTCATGATCCACTCATTCCTGTCACACATATTAAACAGTTTTGGAACACCGTTAGTTCCTCAACAGTTAATAGAGTGACTACATTATCTTCTATTGTTTATGGGAGAACATGGGTGGTTACTAAAGCTTTGGTACGCCAAGCTTTACATCTTGATGATGCTGATGGTATAACCACCCTTCCCATTACTGAAATAGAACAAGGACTAAGGGCTTTGGGTTATCCTTTTCCTGATGAAGGAACTTTAAATAAATATCATAAACAGGTGTTTCCCCCCAGCCTGGAAGTACCTAATACATGTCCTCCTACAATGTTTGAGTCCCAAGTGCACTGCACACAATGAGATCAATAGGTCTATTGCAAGTGCTATTGTGTGCATTGCTACTGGGCAAAAATTTAATTATTCCAAAATGATTTTTGAGGGGAATGTGTAAAAATAAAGGGAACAAAATGACTTTAGCTTCTCCCAGATTTTTACAAATGATTTTTGAGGTGCAAAATTACTGCACAAGGGATCATGATGATTTTTATGAGATCCCTGTGCAAAAGAAAGCAATTTTATGAAGATGAACTCACCCCCACATCGTGACCTACCCCTGACCACAGTTATGATTGCTGTTATTGAAGCAGCACAACCCCAACCAGACCCCCAACCACAAATTGACCCAATCCCTGAACCTTTACCTTCACCACAACATATGCAAATTGACCAAGAACCCTTCGACGCTGACACATTAAATATTGGCGTTGATGTGCCTATTTCAAACGTTGACACACATCCTTCACAGACCCAAACACCCCTTAACCAACCCACATCCACCCAATCCACATCTTCTTCTCCCCCAACACAATATAGGTTACAAAAACGCCAAAGGACTACTGGAGTGTTCTCCTCTAGTGGTCCTAGCCATGTAGCAGAGAGAACCACCACCACAAGTGTGGTTGGTGCTATGGATGAGGCTGGGACTATTGGTTCTGGCTTAGAAGCTGGCCAAGGAAGTCCTACCATTCTTAATACCTCATCCAAGCCCAATGAATCTGACTTGGGAGGTCAAATAACCATTTTAGAAGAGGGCAGATTGGAACTAATGACTTTGATGGAATTGACGGCAGTCTGCATGAGCTTACAAAAGAAAAATGCAGACTTGATACAAATTGTCAGCACACAAGGCCTTGAACTCAAGCAATTGGGGGAGAGGATTGTTATTTTGGAAACAGCTGCGTCAAGGAGCAGGCAGACAAGGGTCCTTGTATCTGAGGAGGATTCTTACAAAGGGGAGGAAGCTTCTACAGAGCCTGTTAATTTAAGTGATAAAGGCTCACATGAAGCTGCTACAGAACCTTTTGTTGAGAGTGGAAATGATTCATTTGATGAAGAATCTTTGGGCGTTGTTGAAGCCCTTACTGGTTTGAAGAAACAGACAGGTTTTGATACATCTCTAGTTGCTCCTACCAACTTAAATTTGTCATTTACAGCCATGTTGGAGGAAATTGCAAGAGGCACTGAGACAGGTACTTTGGGCGTTGACAAGACAGATTTGAACGCTGACATGAGTATTTTGGGCGCTGACAAAGCAAAAGTGAGCGTTGACAGACCTGCACATGAGGGTGATGTATTCCAGTAATCATCCATCATCAAAGAGGTTTATTTACAGGTATTACCATCTACCTTACCAATAATTGATCCATTAGATAAGGGTAAGGGTATTATGGTAGAAGAGGTTGTTCCAAAGAATGTAGCACAAATTGAATTTGATAGAAAGTTAGCTGCACAAATTGTGGAACAAGAAAGAAAGGAGGTGAGAGAGTCCCCTTTTGTTGTCACTTCAGAGGAGCAAGAAGGAAGTGATGAAGCCAGTTCAGACTCAAGTGTTATGATCATAGAACAACCAGAAAGACTTGAGTATGGTGATGAGCTGGCTAAGGAGAAACTGAATGAGTTGAAATTGCAGGTTGATTTTGATATGCCCGAGGTGGTTCAGATGTACCATGCTTGGGAAGATAGGTGTATGGAGAATCCACACTTGACCATTTCAGATCAGATATGGGGTTTGGAGATTCTTCTCAGAGTAAAAAAGGATTGCAAGGTTATTCTGAAACACAAAGCAAGCAATGTTCTCTCAAAATTGAAAAGGGATAGAAGGGAGTTGTACTACATATTGCTCAGATGTCATGGAACAGGGTGGACTTATAAGAAGCTGATGGCATTGACATTTGAAGAGTTGGAATGCAGAGCTTATCCTATTTGGGTTAGAGTGCAGGAAGCAAACACTCTAAGACTTCTTTCTGATGAAAGAAAAGAAGAACTTGCAGAGGAAATGGAGCTTAAAAAGGCAATGTTTGTTCCCAGACCAGTGAAAAAGGGAGTTCCTCTTGAGTTTCCCAAAGATATGGATCCATTACATCTAAATGAAGCTGTTATAAGAAAGAGTCTCAAACTCTCACCATTAGAAGCTTCAGATATGGTGCAAGTGTTACCACTTGATTCCAGAAACCCAATTGTAAGCTATGAAGAAGATGAATGTGGGTTTTGGAAGATTGGCAGGTATGGAAAAGAGGTTCACACTTTTACCACCCTTATATCTTTGTTTGTAAGTTTTGACAGAGAAGACTTGGTAGACCTATGGAGGTTATTAGAGGCCAAGTATGTGACTGAAGCACCAACTTCAGTCAATGGAATAAAACTGTGGTCCACATTCAAGAGAATGTGTGGACCAAGAGATGAAGATCCTGATATTTGGAAGGATCTTGAAGATGATCTCAGTGGTCTTCAATGGAGATTGTATTCAGCTGCTGGTGTTTATTATTTGAGTTCTACAAAGTTTTATGAGTATCTACTTGTGGATGGTCGGTATTTTATGTCCAAGGAAGTCTTGGAGAAGATGAAGAGCACACAGCTGGAAATTGATTATTCAAGTGATGTGGCAAAAGACTTGATCAGATTTATTTATTACCAATATGAGAAGGTTTGTAAGATTCCTCCTAGAACTTAATGATTATTCAGAAACTTGATCACTAGAATAGATATCAAGTTTAGGGGAGGATTGTTGGGAATAAATTATAGCCAGTCTACTTGAGCGCTGACAAGAGTAGAACAAGCGTTGACAGGAGTAAAACAAACTCTGACAGATCAAGCGTTGACAAGACAAAGTCAAGCGTTGATACATTGAAGACAAGCACTGATGGAAGGATATACTCTACGCGTTTATTGTATTCTAGATTACTTCTAGTAAAGATAGGAACAACAATGTATTTTCTATATTTATCTTTACCTAGAATAGTTGATACGTAGATTATTGTACAAGGCTTCTTATGTCTATAAAATAAGACCTTTAGGTTATAAGTTTAATATAAGTTTTCATTCGTAAACTACTTTCATTGTAAGCAAGTTTGATATCATTAATCAAAGTGAAAGTTTGTTTACATCTTTTGTGTTCTTGTTTAAGTGTTAATTCCGCATAACACTTAGATTGTCATATACATATACAAAGGTTTCTCTAAGTGTATTACTTGATCTAATCTCGTATACATAAAGCTAAATCGATCTAAGTTTGGGATCAACAATAAGTGCACACACAAGTCCATCACAAACCATAAAAACATTCACAGCATTAGTTACAAAACCATACAGTGTCTCTTCCATCCCATCTGAAAGTCAAAATCATTAAAAGACATGGGACTATGAAACTCGCCTGATTGAGCTTCTCCAAAAATCTGCGCACTAGCAAAAAGCTAACAAACAAAAGCACATAATCAAAACATGAACCAAACACTAAGATGGCTCATCAACCCATGATGGACATCTAACCTTCTCCCATATATATAACTCATTTATATGCTCTAAGCATCTCATTACACCCCTCTATAAAGCCCTTAACTTAGTTTACTTCCTAACCCGTCTCGTTAACATTTTACCCAAAACAATCCCGGTTTTTAAGTCTCCAAACTATAAGCCAAACGCCCACCTAACCATACACATGATCTCTTTAAAGGAAACCCTATGCCATTACATATGTAAGGTAACTCCTCCCCTTTGTCCCAACCTTAAAGCTACTGTTAAGGCCCCGATATATATATATATATATATACTTTTGTCTATCCGGATTTTACTGATTTTAAACATACAAAAAGTTTGTTATGATTAGGGGGTCTTACCCTAACCCATTTTCTTAGCCCCAACCCTGGTCTCTTATTTAATATATAAACCAACTCCCATACCCATATTAGGGCTCAAATGTACTCCTAAGTACCCCAATCACCCTAAAACATTAAACTAAACCCGACAAATTTCAAAACTGTTTTGACCTCTGACTGTTGTAACCTGTTTTTGACCCACCTACCGACCTCCAATTCAGTTCTAGTTTCTTGCATTTGAATGCCAACTCAATTACCTTTCCAGGGGTACCATGATCGCAATTTAAAAGTTTGTAAAACTCTAGATATGATCAAAACAATGACCCAAAAATTCTGCCCAGTTTTTAAAAACGAATCTAACACAATTAACCTAATTAATTACCATCACCATATATATTTATTAACCCTAATTATTCTAATCATGTTCATATCCTTAATTTACAGATTTCATAATTAACCTAACCCTAAATCCATCATTTATTGATTAATAATGCTTTAAAAATAATTTAATTGAAAAGAGGATTAAAGGTTATACCTTAAAATTAATGGAAGATGAAAATTATGAAGAAACCCTAGAAGACTCCATTGATGCCGACTTATTTTTTATTTCCAGGGGATTATGAAGTGTTTTTATTAATAAAAACATTATATACTTATTCCTAACAAGTCCTAACCTAAGTACACAAGCCCACTTTCCTTTTTTTCTTTTTTTTTTCTTTCCTTTTGTTTTAATTGTATACAACCGACCCCTAGCCCATAAATTTCGTTTTTTTTAATTTAAATTACTAATAATTGTAATAATAATATTACCTTAATTTTCTTTAATTTATTTCAGCTTCTAAAGCCACCAAAACCTCAAAACCGTAAAACTAGTAAAATTTACGCGTATACCGTAAAAGACGTAAAAATATACAGTTTTATAAAAACTCTTGAAATATGAAATAAACTAATTACCTAAGTCCTAAATGACTTAAAACCATCCCGAAAAATACTCCCGTGACTAAATACCTCTTCCGAGACCCCTAAATGCAAAACCCTAAACCGTAAAAATACGATTTTCTATAATACATATACGTATACGTAAAACCACTAAATAACACCATCTCATTTCATAGTCACTACCATGTGAGCTCATGAACATGAAAACATCATACATCGTTTCGCTCACAAGGTACACCGTACCCGAAACGATATTCAAACCACAATCTATACACACCAATTAGCACATAAACACATAAACACACGTAATTTCACGAAATATGCACAAACATAAAACTAAGTGACGAACCTCAAAACCGTGGTTGTCACATCACTCCCTCCTAATAGAAATCTCGTCCCCAGATTTACTCCTTAGGATCAAACACACAAACCACAAATCACATGTGGATACTTGTTCTAAATGAACTCCTCTCATTTCCATGTGTACTTTAGTTCAAGTCTCAAATTACCACATATACTAACCAACAATATTTAAATTCATTCCGAAACTCTTGACCTCACAGCCAATAAATCTCACAAATGACTCTTTGAAAAAAAACAAAGACTCTTATTAACACAAATCCCGAATAAGCGAACATGCAAATATGCATTCTGAAACAACATTTATCAATCTAATACATGAAATATATCATGTATACCACTCAATTACCCCAGGTAATTATATACTCATAAGCTACTGGTCCGATCTTTCTAAAGATCATAAATAGACCTACAAAACTCTACATCAACTTTTCCATTTTACCAAAACATACCACCCGTTACTATGGGTGAAACTTCCTACATAACTTTGTCACTAAACTCTAGTGGTTTCATCCTTTTCAACATAGCATATCTTGTTGCTCTCATCCTTTCCCACAAACACCATTTCCACATTAGTAGTCTCTTGCACGAATTTTAGTCCACCATAAGGACAACTCACCCTATCCTTCCATGTAGTGCCTCAAATGGCATTCATCGACTTCTAGTATGATAACTATCATTCTATGAAAACTCAGACATCGCTAACGAGTTTCCCACATCCCTCTAAATCAGTCACCCAAGCTCTCAACACGACTCCTATACTTGTATTAATTTCCCACTTCGTCCATCCTTTTCCAATTAACTGGATATACTCATATCCAATCATGTTCATCAACTCCCTTTAGTCCATACCGCAAACTGCGTAAAATTCCAATTTCCTTACACAAGTGACCTATTACAATATTTCACATATTGATTAGTTTATCACAACGAGGCTCTTCCAATCCAAATCAACTTATGATCTAAACACATCACCAAAAGGACTGTTATCTCAGTTAGTATATCAAATGCCATCCAAACCCATGCTACAACTACTTCCATAAAATTTGGATAGATCATTAGTATCACCTATACACTTCTTTCTCGCTTTTCTTCATGAAAGATTTTTTTTTCCTGATACTCAACACTTCCTTTATACCTACACGATGTCTTACCTTCAAGGTCATAGTGCTCCTCATCTTGTCTCAGTTAGACCAAGCCCTTCGTCCCTCATGACACATCACATCTAACTCCTCCACCATTCGATTATAGATACTAAGCCTTCCAATCAAATAGTATAGGTCAGTACCATTTCCTTTCCACACTACAACAATATTAGCATGCTTAGTTCCTTATTCCACCCATTAGGCTATACCAAAGTTTTACCTTCGGTTCCTATCTCGACCTATTTCATTCATGATTCGCATCTATACACACTTCCTTCTTCTTCCTTAGCTCATGGCATACATCAAGATGTTATGCATCTTGTCTTCCAAGTCATCTATACCTCAAAATTTTCCATGTAGGTTCACTTGTTTTACTCACGACCAGTTCTCCTACTCCATGCTAATAGGGACAGACTAGAGTTTCCTGTGATTACATGCTGATCACACTATCATATTATACCCATATTAGTTCACATATGTCTAAACTAAGCCATATTCTAAATTATTACTCAAGTCTCATACTTCTATTATGACTTTGCACCTAACATGAGGTACTTTCAATCATCATCTTCTAGGAATACTTGGTTCTCTCCTTCCATGGTTCTCCCTAATTCCTTCACTATCATGTCCAACCAAAATTTCTCACTCAATTCATCGACTCTATGGAAATCGTTATTACATTGGATAATGCATAAGTGTCTCTTCCAAAGATCTTTCATAATACCTTCACAAAACCGACTCTCTCTAATCACGTGTCCACGAATTTATTCAGCTCCAGCTTCACTACTCATCCCTCGATATCGACTACCTAGAGACTCAATCTTCGTGTAGCACGTGACTCCCTCTTGTTACTTCCACAAGTCCTTTAACTCATATGTTGTGTAGTCACTCCATCGCGATCTATTGGTCCAGCTCTTCGTAGCTCCACTTTGCTACCCGATTTTTTTTCCTTCTTCATCTCTAATTGTAAGGAAAATTTTCCATACTTGTACTTGTCACTAATCCAGTACTAGCAACTTTTGCGGCTCTTCCGAGATCTCTTGCATTCTTCTTGCAGCCGGCACGTAGTCCTTGCAGCTTCTTGCTTCACGATCTAGCTCTTCACGCACTCCTTCTCATCTCCATGATGTTACCTAGGAACTTCACACTACGCAGTAGCTTCTAAATTCAACTCCTTTATCACAATATTTCTAAAGGTACTTCAACCCCTCAATGGCTCACTCGTCTTTACTTGTTTTACTTCACCATTAATCAGCTTCCTACCAATCATTCTTTCACATCCATGTTTTCCTTCACGTGTCTACTACTACCTTGCCTCCAAAACTATACCAATTCCCTTGGGTGTTATTTTCCCAATCTTACCATTAGTATAAACTTTCTACTCTACCGTCACATCCTCTAGTACTTTCATCAATCTCTTAATGGTACTTCAACCAACTTCTCATAGCATGACACCTCGTTCCCATGACCACTCAACTAACTTTACTTACTCCCTTATTCTCGTAACTAATCTAAGTTTCAAAACTCCACAAATCTTAATCATTCCTTCAACACAACCTTTAAAACAAAACACATCTCTCCATTATAGTATCTAACCATAAGTAATACTACCTAACTCTATCCTCTCATCCAAACGTTCCCACAACCGCATAAATAAATCAACCATGACGTGTAACAAAAGAATTCCAAACAATCTTGTCCCAAAATAAAATATAGGGTAAAACGAACCCTAGCCAAAACAAGTAAAAACAAAACAATGTAATCCGAAAGATCAATGGAGTGTTCCAACAACGAAAAATTAGACTCGTCACGATTAGTATTACCAAATTTCGATACGTTAGACAATTTAAAAATTTCATCCCAATTAGTTATTTCTCATAAGAACCAAACTCCCATACTACTAAAACCAATCATACTCATTATTAACCTTAAACTCATCCTTTATCTTCATCATTTTATCAAGATATCAACTAATTAGTATACTACAATCTTAACCATTATCTTGTTTACCCATATTAAACTTATTTCACTTGTTATTATGAAACCAATACATGTTTATAAAATACAGTGTTTTTTTTTTCATTTTATTCTATATTATTATTATTATTTTATAAAATCCATTTAGGCTGGTTATAACTAAACTACTACACGTTTACAAGGTGTGGTGTTATTATTATCATTACTATAATAAAATCTCCCTTTTTACTCTTGCCGTCTAGTTAAATACTTCTAAAATTTTAACTGCACTTAAGAAAATTTTTGTAAAATTTCTTTACCCCTTTAAAATGTATTATCACATGTTACATAGAAAACTAATCTAATTATTTTCAAGAAATTTTTTTATAGCTTACTACCACAAACTTAAAAAAAATATTAAGTCACGATATCATACCATACACTTACAAATTATTTTCAAAACCGTTTTCCTATAATAAGCCACACTTATTTGTAAGAAAATTTAGTAGTTCTTATTAATTAAATACATACCCGAATGTAGACACACATCAAAAGACTCAAAACATCGTTGAAACTCCATTAAACTCCAACATCATAAAACACGAGCAAACACAAGGTACGTTCAAGTTATAATAAGTTAATAACTACTGAACGACCATATATCATAACTTAACACATACTAGTATATATACATCCGCATATGGATACCTATTAAATCACCCAAAACATACTCGTTACCATACATGTCAGATCAATCAATCGCGTCATACGCTCGTTTTTTCAAACGAGAAATCACCATCTTACCACGAGGCATAAAACCCATCACTAAAAACGAGTCCATATCGTGTGACCCCATAATCACACAACATGAATATAACCCAAAACATATAACACACTCAAAAATAGCCATATCGTAGGCAGTTGTTACATAAACCCATATATTATAAATATACTCAAAATCCACATCTCATCATATACAAGCATGTACTAACCCTCTTGCATGCAATCATACTTGAGAACCCATTGAAGTTGTGGTACTTGTATAACTATGTTGGCCACCATACTTATACAATTACCATTTCCCCAATGCACTCCCTCCTATGATGACACTTATAAGAATCAATACAACATATAACACATAAATCCATCTACTCACATAAGCTCATAACCACCTAACAAATAAGGCCCAAAACACCATCTATTAAAATAACATAGTAAAACTCTTGGGTTACATAAATCCATAGTATAGCTAAAACATCATAAACAAAAACCAAAACGAGAACATAATCAGTTATAAGTCATGTCGCCCATAAGAGTGGAAACAACTTAAAATCCTTCCTATCCACCTACTCCTACATGATTCTTAGGGAACATGACTTAAACATCAAAAGAAAAATACTATACATTAGGTACACCAAATAACTTACTATGGTGAAAGAAATTTATATACCAAAAGCACAACAGAAATTAACATGTGACTAAGTATGGACGACTATAGTTCAATCCATACTAGCCAAAACTCACAGAAATGAATCAACAATACTCAGAAAATACAATCAAAACCATACACACATATTCCTATGACGCCTATATGCAGGGATCCTTAAGCTATAGACTAGGATACTATACTAGGCAACCTAATTCTCTATAACCTGTCTCTGATACCATTCTGTCACACCCCACCATAGCAGAATATGGGACGCGACGCATGGATATCATCACAACAATAGCGTGTCCATAGAGAGAACTATATGAATTAGAAATGTCATAAAAGGTGACACAAATGTCATGACAATATCTCATCAATGCAGGAGTCTAGGTAAGTAGGTAACAGTCCTACCTCTTACCCAAGACAAACAAATAACACAACCAAATCAACATATAGGATCATAGTATCACTTATAGAAACAAACAGAAAAATAAACTAAGAAGGAACGGGGTCTCCTTCTAAATGCATTCCTACTCGACTCTAATCCTAGCCACATATGTTCTCACGCTTAACCACTTTATCACTTGAAAGAGACACTAAAACACGTCAACATAATGTTGGTGAGAGTCATAGGTTTAGACTCTAACCGAAAATAGATTATAATAAGCTGTGAACAACCATAAACCACTAAACATATGGACAATGTGCTACAAGTATGCATTAACAACTAACATTCAAGATCAATCATTCCAACCCAAATCCAAGGCTCCCAGCCTTACCAAACACCATGGTACCATAGGCGCCCATACACCTATGTACCAATCCCAAGGCCCCGCCTTGTCATTATCCATTGGTCCCATAGATGCTCACACATCTATGTACCTCCCCAAGGCCCCTCTTTGTCAATATCCCCTTGGTACCAAGTCAAACCACAATAACTGAGACGGTATGTGTCCCCCGATCCAAATCATAAACACAATCAAGAATCACATAGCAGTTAATCACATAAGTGCACACACAAGTCCATCACAAACCATAAAAACATTCACATCATTAGTTACAAAACCATACAGTGTCTCTTCCATCCCATCTGGAAGTCAAAATCATTAAAAGACATGGGACTATGAAACTCGCCTGATTGAGCTTCTCCAAAAATCCGCGCACTAGCAAAAAGCTAACAAACAAAAGCACACAATCAAAACATGAACCAAACACTAAGATGGCTCATCAACCCATGATGGAAATCTAACCTTCTCCCATATATATACCTCATTTATATGCTCTAAGAATCTCATTACACCCCTCTATAAAGCCCTTAACTTAGTTTACTTTATAACCCGTCTTGTTAACATTTTACCCAAAACAGTCCCGGTTTTTAGGTCTCCAAACTATAAGCCAAACGACCACCTAACCATACACATGATGTCTTTAAAGGAAACCCTATGTCATTACATATGTCAGCTAACTCCTCCCCTTTGCCCCAACCTTAAAGCTACCGTTAAGGCCCCGATATATATATATATATATATATATATATATATATATATATATATATATATATATATATATATATATATATATATATATATATATATATATATATATATATATATATATATATATATATATATATATATATATATATATATATATATATATATATATATATATATATATATATATAGACTTTTGTCTATCCGGATTTTACTGATTTTGAACATACAAAAAGTTTGTTATGATTAGGGGGTCTTACCCTAACCCATTTTCTTAGCCCCACCCCTGGTCTCTTATTTAATATATAAACCAACTCCCATACCCATTAGAGGGCTCAAATGTACTCCTAAGTACCCCAATCACCCTAAAACATTAAACTAAACCCGACAAATTTCAAAACTGTTTTGACCTCCGACTGTTGTAACCTGTTTTTGACCAACCTCCCGATATGATCAAAACAATGACCCAAAAATTCTGCCCAGTTTTTAAAAACGAATCTAACACAATTAACCTAATTAATTACCATCACCATATATATTTATTAACCCTAATTATTCTAATCATGTTCATATCCTTAATTTACAGATTTCATAACTAACCTAACCCTAAATCCATCATGTATTGATTAATAATGCTTTAAAATTAATTTAATTGAAAAGAGGATTAAAGGTTATACCTTAAAATTAATGGAAGATGAAAATTATGAAGAAACCCTAAAAGACTCCATTTATGCCGACTTATTTTTGATTTCCAGGGGATTATGAAGTGTTTTTATTAATAAAAACATTATATACTTATTCCTAACAAGTCCTAACCCAAGTACACAAGCCCACTTTCCTTTTTTTCTTTTTTTTCTTTCCTTTTGTTTTAATTGTATACAACCGACCCCTAGCCCATAAATTTCGTTTTTTTTTATTTAAATTATTAATAATTGTAATAATAATATTACCTTAAGTTTCCTTAATTTATTTCAGCTTCTAAAGCCACCAAAACCTCAAAACCGTAAAACTAGTCAAATTTACGCGTATACCGTAAAAGACGTAAAAATATACAGTTTTATAAAAACTCTTGAAATATGACATAAACTAATTACCTAAGTCCTAAATGACTTAAAACCATCCCGAAAAATACTCCCGTGACTAAATACCTCTTCCGAGACCCCTAAATGCAAAACCCTAAACCGTAAAAATACGATTTTCTATAATACATATACGTATACGTAAAACCACAAAATAACACCATCTCATTTCATAGTCACTACCATGTGAGCTCATGAACATGAAAACATCATACATCGTTTTGCTCACAAGGTACACCGTACCCGAAACGATATCCAAACCACAATCTATACACACCAATTAGCACATAAACACATAAAGACACGTAATTTCACGAAATATGCACAAACATAAAACTAAGTGACGAACCTCAAAACCGCGGTTGTCACACATGGATAGATTCCATCCAAATGCACATACTCTCATAATCCTAAGAGCGTCCCTGTGTACATGCTGTTTGGAACATGAAAAGAAACTACTGCTGAGCATAACGCCCAGTGAAAGGATATACAAGCATGATAATATATACTGAAATGAAACGGTTACAAAATACTAAAGCTGAAAAACTGATAAGCAAAATGCAGTAGAAAACTGTGTATATTCTAGAAAACCTGGAAACATGTTTATAACTGATTTATATTTATGAAAACTTATGTTTATATCTGAAAATATATTTTAATTCGCCAAGAGCCCATATAGGTCATGAAGGTATCAACTAGCATGAATACATAGAGGGTGACCTCATCATGCATTAGAGGGGTGACCTCTAATTATACTGGTCTAGGTAGGAGGGATCAACTCCTTGTGAAGGATATAGAGAACACACTATATTCACCTGATAACTGTAAGCTGTAAGCCAGGATGCACACATACGCCCCACATGATAATACTGATAATGGCCAAACTAAAACTCAAGGGACGCCACGAGAAATCACTCCCTCGTAGAGGAGTCATAACACCGGTGCCTCAAGTGTTATTGGTACGGTACCTCCGTAACTAGATGACATGGTCATGCATGTATATAGCTCGAGCAATTTAAAATAAACATATGTATTACTGAAAAGCTTAATAACATAAAAGTACTGGGGAAAACAGATGGCTGCAAACGCGGAATCCTAATCATGCATACGAAGGAAATGTCCATACTAAAGGACGGAATATCTGTACCTCGTGTCTAGTAATGAAGTGAGAATGAAAGCTGAAGGATCTAATCCGACTTCACAGATACTACATGAAAAAGGGACATGAATGAGTCGCCTGATTACTGTATACTTTACTGGTTCTGAGTGTTCTTAGCTTGATTACATGTTCTTATCATGTTTTTTACTATTTCATGTATTATCTTGTAATTCTGACTGTTTCATTTATTTCTGATTAATTTATTTCATGTATTCTTGTATTATTATATTTGTAGTATCATAATAAGTAACTTTCAAAAAATAGCAGGTTTCCATAAATAGTAAGTTTCCAAAATAGAAAGTTTTCCATAGTTAATCATAAGCTTTCTTAATAAGTCCAAAATAAATGAGAGCTTAGGCATAATTTATAAGTCACGATGATCTAATAGTTAAGTTTATTTAAATTAAATACTTTAGGCTAAAACTGATTATTAATTATCAATAATGCATGGTATTAATATAGATTATTAATTAATAAAGTAACATGATTAATTTAACAAAACTTTACCTTATAAGAATACTTAAATTAAAGTATGGTTTTTAATTTAATTATGTCATAATAAATACTTAGGTTATAACATGAATATTAAGTTTAATAATTTAACCTAAGTCATGATTTAAATTAATTAATTAATATTTGACGTAAATTAAATTAATTAATTACTTAACAAAATAATTCGGCCAAAACTTAAATGTACCCGAGCCCCAAACCTGAGACAAGACCAAACCGAACACCAAAACACCACCACAGCTGACGACTGGATGGTTTCTGACCGGTGGCCAGCAACATAACTGCTATCGAATGGCCATTGATCAGCCAAGGTTCCCACCGTCTGGGCCGGTTTCCCCCTGCTGTGCACCTGGTTCCCACCGAGAATCTGATGACTCTCGGTTCCCAATGTTTCACCAAGGTTCCCCCTGTTGGAGCCTTGGCTTGCGGCTGAAAGAAGCCAAAACACCACCGGACAAAAACAAATACCCCCTGGTTGGCTTGTTGCTTGCTGCCGTCTAATCCAAACCATCATCGCACCTCTAGTGGGTTGCGGCTGGTTGGAAAAATATACCACCGAGACCCACTGGTCTTGGTTTACATGACCGGCCGAGCAAAACCAACAAACAAAACCCGTTCCTTGTTAAGTCGTCATATAAACATGTTTAATTAGACAAAATCATTTGTTCTTGATATTAATATACATGAATTCATGATTATCAGAAAGAAGGAGGGGAAAGATTGATTACCGATTTTGCGTGATTAGGGAATAACAATTACAAACACCCAAATTCAATGATCAAAACTCAAACCCAATCCCCTTTGTGTTTCTTTCTGCCGGCAGCACTCACACAAACACCAACCCTAATTGTTTTTCTTTTTGTCTTTGTTTGAAATGAGCATAATTTTTCCCATGCTTGTTTTAATTCCCACATGGGCTGGGCCTAAAGCCCAAATTTTCTTTTCTTTTGTTTTAAAACTGTGGCCCATTAACAAATTCATACTTTCTGTTTTTGTTTTGTGTCTAAATATTTAACGTGTGTGTTCGTATTATTATCTTTTCGTGTTAAACTTTGACATGTATTATTTATTTGTATGAATAAATAATAATTACGTAATACTTGAATAGAAATATTATTTATTTTCTAAAATAAAAAATAAAATACGTAACGTTTTAATTAACTCTGAGACTGCATGTAATTAATGTTCATGGATTAGCGGGTTTTACAACTCTTCCTCTCTAAAAAAATAATTTGTCCTCGAATTAGAAACCTGAGAATGCTGTGGTTTTACAATTCTCCCTCTCTAAAAGAAAAATTCATCCTCGAATTAAAGTTAAGATAAGCTCATGGAGTTATAGAAGCTGAAAGGACACAAAAGCTGAAAAGACAGGTATGCTGAAAGGACATGAATGTGACATGCCTAAAAGGAACATGGAACATGGCATGACAGTAGAGAACATATTTGATTTATGAAAGGAACATGATAGAAATCCAGATGGACTCCTCCGTTCCAAGTGGCCTCCCGTTCGGAACGGTTCCTCTAAAAGATCTTGACACACTGACAAACTTGGTCTCCATGACCTTGACTTGACGATACATAAAAGTATATGGTTCATTAACGTAAGGTAGATTCTCATGAATCTGATCGAATGGTAAGAATTTATCGTGCAAGGGTAAATGAAACGTTACGATGAAAAATAACCTGGAATAACTGACATTAGTAAAATGATGCGTGAGACATACCAAAACATCATACGTGAACAATTTTGAACCTGATACGTGAACAATTGTGAAGGTGATACGTGGAGATATGGCAGATGTAATATGAGAAACATATGATGGACATGATACGTGCAGCATATCATGGACATGATCTGAGAGACGTGGAATGAACATGATATATAAAACATATCGTGAACGTGAGGTAACTGGGGAGGTAAAACCAAACGATATAAGGTGAGACGTGAATTGTGATGTGAAACGTCCGTCTGAGGATGGAAAGTTTATTAACCTAAGTCTGGTCTCCCAAGCTTTCTGCAAAACTTTCCAGAAAGAAAATGAAAGATAAATCGTAAGATAGAATGCGTAAACAATGTCATGAACGTGAATATGAGAAGCAAATAGTGAACTTAAACCAAGATGTGAACTTAATTAATAAACGCGAAAGTGAACCTTTATCTGATATGATAGCTGAAAGGAGCGCAGTGTGATCGTACGATCTTTAGCTGAACAAAATGTTTGATATTTTGCTAGTTGTGGAATTCTTGTAGATGGAAGGAATATGCACACTCGGTCAATCTATTGATGACAACCCAGATGGCATCATACCTCTTCTGAGCCTGCAGTAGTCCAGTGGCAAATTCCATGGAGGTCTTGTCCTAATTATGTTGAAAATTTACGCTGGTTGAACTGAATTGCTTGCGTGTTGGAGTTCTATCTTAACATGTTGGTATGTCAGGTACTAAGATATAAACATAACTGCATCTTGTTTCATACTGCTCCACCAAGATGTGGTTTGAGAACATGATACATTTATAGAAACTGGATATATAGAAATCAGAGGACTATGAGCCCTTGTAAGTTAGACCTCTTTCAGTGTAGGATCCTCTGGAACACATAATATAGTGCATGATTTTCTCCTTTTACGCGCAAGCTTAGTCATGGTAAAACTAGCTGTGAGAATAATGTGATTCAGAGTGTCACTGAAGTCACCAAAATTCGTACTGAAAATTTCAGGGTTAAGTTTCTCTCGTCGTAGAATTGTAACATAATGCGAATATGCTCTTCGCCCCCTTCTCTAGGCTTGGAGAGAAGCAAGATGTATCAATGAAAACAACTAACGAATTTGTTTGTGAGTTCATGGAAATTTTGTTCATAAATTTTATAACTGCTACTGGAGCATTCGAGATATCCAAAATAAAATCATGAATTTAGCATGACCAAATCGTATACGAATAGTAGTCATGGACATGTCCTGCTTTTCACTCGCTACTGTTGGCAACATGATCAGAAACCGATCTTGGAAAAGTGTTTGGCACCTTGTAGTCGACCGAACACGTTGTCAAAACGTGGAGGAGGATAACGGTTATGAATGGTGATACACCTGGGCGAATGAACTTCATATAAGCATCTACTGCAACTGCTTTTTCAACTCCATTAGCTCACAGAAGCCATGAGATAAACCACCTTGAAGATTGGTTTTGCTCCCTAATCTGCTCGATGTTGAGTTCCACTTGGCAGATAAGAAGTATACTCAGAGATTCTTCTGGAATTATAACTGGGAAATTTTTTGAAATAATTGGCTGATTATGAATAAAGAACTTCAGAAGTCGTGTCATAAATGATAGTTAGACAATCTTCGTAGTCGTGTAAAGACAAAACACGTGCTTGTAAAACATAATTTTTTTCACAGATTTCCTGGTGGAAACCATAATGAATGTATTCAGGACCTGAACATTGCTGAATATAATCTGATATGAATGGCGATCAATTGTAGCGTGGTGTTCAAGGCATTATCAAATGGCATAAGGTTTTCCTAATATTAGCAGCATAAGTGGTGGATATGACTAAACGAGTCTCACCCGTATCAAGTAATATGCATGCAACATGTTCATACATAATTAAGATTCTAGTGATGGCACTTGACGATTTGTTTGTCTGATTCCTTGTGGCAGTAAATACAAGGCCAGTTGTAGGTGGTGGTTTCTGATCAGCATGTCCTGAAGTACCAACAATCTCACCCTTCTTGCAGTCTTTCATCTGATGCCCTGTTTGTCCATATTTGAAACAGGCGCCAGTAGCATGACGGCATGATCCCGGGTGCCTATACCCGTAGGTGGTGCAGATAGGGTAAGTATACCCTCTAGTGGGTGCTCTAGCCTGCCGAGAGCCTGATTCAGAAGATATGCATGAGACATGATTACTGAAACATAAACATGACTACATAGTAGGTTTAGATTATAATACCAGAAGAACCTGAACGATTGGGATACTGACCTCTGTGGTCATTGTCCCGCCTAGCATCTTTGTTGTAATGATGAATGTTAGCATATACTTCATACAACAGTTTAATATTGTGAAGTTTAAAGAAGCACCCGTGGTTGCCAGAATCGTTGGAGTTACCACGGTAGTTTTCACTACCGCCTCTCTTGTCTGATTTGCTACGGTCATAAGACTGACCGTGATTCTTGTTGCCATGCTGCTGAGTACCCGACTGTGATCGGTCTCCTCCTTTATGTCTAAAGATAAAATTGGATAATGCATGTTATCTAATGAAAATTAAGGACATGAGTTGAAATGCTTATGTCTGATGAATGAAGTATACCTCTTCTCAGGTCGCTCCAAGTTCTCGAACTCATCCCTTTCGTAGAGCATCTCCAAGTTACGTGCCGCATTTGCCACTTGCGACACATTTGTGTATGTGGCACTGAGTAGCCGATCAGCAATAGTGGAGTGAAGAGCCCAACGAAAGTGCTTCGCCTGCTCTTCAGTTGTATCTGCAACCGCTCCTAGAAATCCAGCTAACCTGAGGTAGCGCTGCATAAATTCCGTATTGTTCTCTCCTGTCCTCTGACGGATTGAGTGAAGCTCTCTCTTTAGCCTCGCATGCTCATCATGAGGAAAGAACTGATCATAAAATAGTGTCTTGAACTGTGTCCATGTCACTGTGAGCACCCAATCATCGCCTCCATTCGTCAGCTTATATGCTCTCCACCAAGCTAGGACGTCGCCCTCAAAACTTGTAAACACCTAATCTGACTTGTAAACACCTAATCTACAGGAATCATTGTTTGCTCAAAAGACCTTGTTTTCTGCTTGTTGAACCTTTCTAGCCAGGTAACTAGAGTAACATGTGGAGGATTTGGAGGGTTATTCTGATTATGTGGTCCATTTTGGAATTCCGCCTGAATTTCATCTCGGATCTGTGGAAGCATGGCTTGCAGAGCTACTTGAACAGCTGCAGTGATATCCTCATTGTTGCGTCTACCAGCCATCTGAAAGTTTTAAGAGGATAAAGATGATTAACCTGTTAGAAACATGGAAATAAATACCTTGGAATATGCGTGGAATAGTTCATGAAGGCATAACCAACGAAATTTGACATGAGCAATGGTGAACGCCTATGGGTTGGTTCACAAACAACATTCAACTGAAAAGCATGAGTCTGACATGAGCAAGGGTGGACGCCTATGGGTCGGTTCACAACACAAAATTTGAATGAGCATTGGTGAACGCCTATGGGCCAGTTCACAAAAAAAATCGCAAAAAAGCACACGCGACTAAATATGTCCAGTCCTGTACCAACCATTTACTTAATCAAAATTTAAGGAAAAAAACTGACTGATAAATGCATGAGAAACATGAAAGACAACAAACGCCAAAATATAGGAAGTTCCTGGTGACTACCCACTAGTCACAAGTCAGTTTTAAAGCCTACATGTCGAACCAGACTCTAATACCATAATTGTAACACACCACTTGGATAAGTGGACCGTTACGTATATTTATGTCGTGTCATCAAAGCATGCAAGGTAAATGTCTTAAATACATTAACTGACCATAAAGAAAATACCTGAATCAAACATCAGTAGTCCAAACATAAGCTCAACATGTGAAAGTAAATACTGAAAGGAGGGACTAAACAATGTCCAACCAAGCAAAGTAATATATGAAGTGCATAATGTAAGAAGTCTGGATAGCTTCCATCCAAATGCACATACTCTCATAATCCTAAGAGCGTCCTTATGTACCTGCAGTTTGGAACATGAAAAGAAACTACAGCTAAGCATAACGCCTAGTGAACGGATATACAAGCATGATAAGATATACTGAAATGAAACGGTTACAAAATACTAGAACTGAAAAACTGATAAGCAAAATGCAGCAGCAAAGTGTGTATATTCTGGAAAACTTGGAAACATGTTTATAATTGATTTATATTTCTGAAAACTTATGTTTATATCTGAAACTGTATTTTAATTTGCCAAGAGCCCATATAGGTCATGAAAGTATCAACTGGCATGAATACATATAGGGGTGACCTCGTCATGCATTAGAGGGGTGACCTCTAATTATACTGGTCTAGGTAGGAGGGATCAACTCCTTGTGAAGGATGTAGAGCACATACCACCTTTACCTGATAACTGTAAGCTATAAACTAGGATGCACCCATACACCCCACATGATAATACTGATAATGGTCAAACTAAAACTGAAGGGACGCCACGAGAAATCACTCCCTCGCATAGGAGTCATAACACCGGTGCCTCACGTGTTATGGGTACGGTACCTCCGTAACTAGATGACATGGTCATGCATGTATATAGCTCAGGCATTTTCAAATAAACATAAGTATTACTGAAAAGCTTACTAACATAAAAGTACTGGAGAAAATAGATGGCTGCAAACGGGGAACCCTAATCGTTCATAAGAAGGAAATGTCCATACTAAAGGACGGAATATCCGCTCCTCGTGTGTAATGAAGTGAGAATGAAAGCTGAAGGATCTACTCTGACTTCACGGATACTACATGAATAAGGGACATGAACGAGTTGTCTGATTACTATATACTTTACTAGTTCTGTGTGTTCTTAGCTTGATTACATGTTCTTATCATGTTTTACTGCTTCATGTATTATCTTGTAATTCTGACTGTTTCATGTATTTCTGATTAATGTATTTATGTATTCTTATATTGTTATACTTGTAGTATCATAATAAGTAACTTTCCAAAAATAGCAGGTTTTCTTAAATAGTAAGTTTCCAAAAATAGAAAGTTTTCCATAGTTAATAATAAGCTTCCTTAATAAGTCCAAAATAAATGAGAGCATAAATAGGCATAATTTATAAGTCACGATGATATAATAGGAAAGTTTATTTAAATTAAATACTTTAGGCAAAAATAGGTTATTAATTAACAATAATGCATGGTAGTAATATAGATTATTAATTAATAAAGTAACATGATTAATTTAACAAAACTTTACCTTATAAGAATAATTAAATTAAAGTATGGTTTTTAATTTAATTATGCCATAATAAATACTTAGGTTATAACAAGAATTATTAACTTTAATAATTTAACCTAAGTCATGATTTAAATTAATTAATTAATACTCGATGTAAATTAAATTAATTAATTACTTAACAAAATAATTCGGCCAAAACTTAAATGTACCCGAGCCCCAAACCTGAGACAAGACCAAACCAAACAGCCAAACGCCACCACAGCTGACGGCTGGGTGGTTTCTGAACGGCGGTCAGCAGCATAACTGTTGCCGAATTACCACTGATCAACCAGGGTTCCCACCGGTTGGGCCGGTTTCCCCCTGTTGTGCATCTGGTTCCCACCGAGAGTCTGATGACTCTCGGTTCCCACTGTTTCACCAAGGTTCCCCCTGTTGGGGCCTTGTCTTGCGGCTGACAGAAGCAAAAACACCACCGAACACAAACAAATACCCCCTAGTTGGCTTGTTGCTTGCTGTCGTCTAAACCAAACCACCACCGCACCCCTAGTGGTTGCGGCTGGTTGGAAAAATAAACCACTGAGATCCACTGGTCTCTGTTTGCGTGACCGGCCAAACCAAACCAACAAATAAAACCCGTTCCTTGTTAAATCATCATATAAACATGTTTAATTAGACAAAATCATTTGTTCTTGATATTAATATACATAGATTCATGATTATCAAAAAGAAGGAGGGGAAAGACTGATTATCGATTTTGCGTGATTAGGGAATAACAATAACAAACACCAGAATTCAATGATCAAAACTCAAACACGATCCTCTTTTTGTTTCTTTCTGCAGGAGGCACTCACACAAACACCAACCCTAATTGTTTTTCTTTTTGTCTTTGTTTGAAATGAGCATAGTTTTCCCCTGCTTGTTTTAATTCCCACATGGGCTGGGCCTAAAGCCTAAATTTTCTTTTCTTTTGTTTTAAAACCGCAGCCCATCAACATATGCATACTTTCTGTTTTCGTTTTGTGTCTAAATATTTAACGTGCGTGTTCGTATTATTACCTTTTCGTGTTAAACTCTGACATGTATTATTTATTTGTCTGAATAAATAATAATTATGAATACTTGAATAGAAATATTATTTATTTTCCTGAATAAATAATAAAATACATAATGTTTTAATTAACTATGAGATTGCGTGTAATTAATGTTCATGAATTTTAAAGCGGGTTTTACAAAAAAAAGTAAAAGCATTTAAAATTATTTAAACACTTGGCTTTAAAAAAAATCAAATAAAAATATTAAATTTCCAAATAACTTAATATACTAAATTTTTTTAATTTTTCAAAAAGAAACCGAAGGAAAACATTTAGTTATTTCTACAAAAATATTAAAATTTTAAGATTTTAAATATTTTTATGTTTTCTTAAGATAAAAAGTAAAAACTTTAACCTTCTAAAAAATAAAATTTAAAATATAAAAAATTTATTCAAATCTTAAAAAGAAATTTATTTTTATCTTAAGAAAAGATAAAAATGTTTAAACAATTTTAAAACTTAAAATATTTTAAATAAAAAATTTAAGCTCTTTTAAAATTGTTTAAAAACATTAAAAAAATTAATTCTTTTATATAAATATACTAAAATTTTTAATTTCAAAATTTTAGTCTTTATTCATAAAGAAAACTAATTTTCTTTTTTTGAAATAAAGAACCTTTTTCTTCAAAAAAAATTGTAAAAAAACAAGTTTTTCGAAAAAGATAAAACTTTTTTTTACAGAATACATCCTCGTGAGAATTTAACGGAAAAATGGTTGCATCGTTAGTCTCAGGGCTTTATTGTGACAAACGTTTGCTTAACGAGTGGTGTATAGCGCCGATAGTTTCGACGAGGGATGTATAGTGTGAGAAAGTCTCATACAATAAATACAGAGCAAATACCTTGCGTACCCACAAGAAAATAACGTGAAGCTTTCTGTGAGACTGTTAGAGCTCTAGATATCGTCTACAACGAGCGTTGTGCGGCGTTACGACACAGCAGTCGACGAAAACTCAACGACGTTGGCCCCGGAGTTTCCAGAGCAATGCGCGTTGGGGGTAGAATATGTAAAAAGAAAATAACAAGAAGCCTTATGTGAGACTGTAAGAGCTCTAGATATCGTCCTCAACGCGCGTTGTGCGGCGTTATGACACAACAGTCAACGAAAACCCAATGACGTTGGCCCTGGAGTTCACAAAGCAACGCGCGTTGGGGGTAAAATATGTAAAAAAAAAACTTTTCAAACCCCTCTTACACATCAAAATTGATAAAAATTGAAAAATTGGTGTTGGTTGGTGTTGTGATTAAAGGAGTTGGTGTTGTTTTAATGTTATGTTGATGTGACTCTAAAATAACTGCATTTTTAGCTGACGTGATGTTGTTTGAGTGTTAGAGGGCTAGGTGTAGTAACACCAAAAATCCTAAATAATACCGTCACATCAGCAAAATACCCAAATAACACCAAGCCCTCTAATCATAACAGCCACCAACACTTTTCCCTTTTTTTTCAAAAAACCCCCTCAACAATTATCCATTCTTTAAACAAACACCCATTTCATTCATAAAATTAAAATACGAATTATATTACAAATAAAAAAACACGCGAAAATAAAAGTAAAAAACATACGAAATTAAAAAAAAACATACGGAATAAAAAATTACACTAGTCTTCATCTTCGTCTCCCCCTTGAGCTTCCTCAACTTCACGACAAATATGGTTCTTGAGGTCTTGTTTGAAGAACACGATGAGTATCTCGATCACGTAATTTCCTTGCTTGACGCCGTTGAGTTCCAAATCGATCGACCCAGTATGTTTGCATAGACCTCGCCGGATTAGAATAATCATGCTTTCAATCAACAACCGCCATATCTTGATCTTCTAAAATCATGTTATGCATTATGATACCCGAATACATGATTCGACGTAACGTGTTGACTTCGTAAGCACGAGCTGGTTATTGAATAAGTCTCCAACGCCCTTGGAGAACACCGAAAGCACGTTCGACATCTTTTCGTGCACTTTCTTGACGTTGTTTTAAGTATGTATGCTTTGGATCACTTGCAACCGTAAACGACTTCACGAAACTTGACCATTCCGGGTAAATTCCATCGGCCAAATAATACCCATTTAGATATTAATTACCGTTTACCAAATACGGAACCACTGGTTTATGTCATCTAACAAGTCGTCGATAATGGAGAATTATCTAAAACATTAATATCGTTATTCGCACATGCTATCCGATAGAACGCATGCCAAATCCATAAATCTTGTGAAGCCATAGCTTCAAGCATTATGGTAAGGTATTTTTTTTTCACCCCTACCATATTGACCGTGCCAAGACATTGGATAATTTTTACATTCCCAGTGCATACAGTCAATACTCCCAAGCATACTCTGAAAATCATGGACAGTGTTATGCTTTCGATGTATCTTTACAACGTCTTCATATGCTGGTTTTTGTAAGTACTTCGCCATATACAAATCAATGATGCACATATTAAAAAAATTTAACGCATCTTGGGAAGTATGCTCACTCATTTGTAAATATTCGTCTAATGCATCGGGGGTGTTACCGTATGCAAATCGGCGTATAGCCACCGTGCACTTCATAAGCGCACTAATACTCATTCCGGCATCTTCACGATCACGAAAAACCGGCGTCCGGGTAAATCTTGGGATGTTTTCTTGTTGTACTAGCCGTTGTCGATAATTGTAGGCTTGTTGTAAAAAGAAAACGTTCGTTTCGTCATCGATGTCGTGTACGCTTCGACCGGCTTATGTATTCATTTTTGTGAATTATATACATTGCAAGTGTTTTTTTGTGTAAAAAATTGAAGGGGTTTTGGTATTTATAATGATTTGGTTAGAGGTTTAAATAATTTTTTTTCAAAAATATGGCCGTTTTAAGGGGTGTTTTGTAAATTTTATAAAGATTAAAAAAACGGATATAGCCGCCTTATAAAATATGGGGGAAAATTTGAATTTTCAAATAGGGGGGTGAAAAGGGAAAATTTAATAGAGACGTTGAGGAGGGGGGTAAATGATTTATTTTTAAATTCCCTCTTACGCGTGTTGCTCAGACAACGCCCGAGCAAACGGCGTTGGGATTTTTGGTTGAGCGGTATCGTAACGCCGGGCAACGCCCGCTGTTGGGGCATTAGGATACGTAAAGCTCTTACTATACCTAACACTCCTGGATAATGACAAAGGACAACATGGGCCATAATTCCGGCCATCAAATTTATAAAAAGTTCAACTAAAATTTACACGTTTGCAATTCAGACAAAAGTTCCCTAAGGAGCATGCATCCAAAAAAGTAAAAAGGAATCAATTTCCACCATCCATTTAAATCACATCTAATGGTGTATATTAATCTCTTTAAATTTAAGTAAAAAAACACATTTTCATCTTATTTCTTAAAAATTAAATATCTCTCAAACCGTTAATCGTTATGAAAAAATAATTATACCGTCACGACGGGAATTAAATTATCTTTCTATAGA
This sequence comes from Glebionis coronaria, assembly GCA_025667525.1. NCBI lineage: Eukaryota > Viridiplantae > Streptophyta > Magnoliopsida > Asterales > Asteraceae > Glebionis > Glebionis coronaria. The sequence goes on along the minus strand of CM046875.1, from coordinate 621,818,599 downwards.
TATGCACTTCTATATACTTTCGGCGAACTTTTTTTTAAAAAACTTTCGTAAAAAAAATCACATGTAATTCTCGAAAATTTACATGTGATTCTCGAAAACTCATGTTTGATTTATTATTTTAAAAATCACATTTGAATTTGTAATGTCACATGCGATTTGTGAAAATCACGTGTATTTTTTTACGAGAATTTCAACATTGTAAAATCGTTAAAAGTATATGAAAATAACCGTCTATTAAATGACAAAAATATTTTCGTTATAACTTTAAAATCACATGTGATTGATGTGAATTACATTAAAATGTTTGAATCACATGTAATTTTGTTAATATATTAAAATGTTTGTTATCATTAATATAAAATATGTTCATTTTACCGGGGTGGAGTCCCCTTTAACCAAAAAAAAATATATGTAAAACAAATTGGCTTATGAATTACATGTGATTCGGTGATAATTACATGTGATTTTGCCTGCATTACATGTGATTCAAGCATTCCAAAACCGTAATTTTTTCTAACAAACCCACATTAGATGAATCACATGTGATTTTTTTAATCATGTATTATCTGTTTTCATTTATGTAAAATATGTAAAACAAATAAACTTCTAAATTACATGTGATTTTGTTTGGTTCACATGTAATTCTGCTTGAATTGTATGTGATTCGTGATAATTACATATGATTTTGTTTGCATTACATGTGATTCAACCATTTCGAAACCTTAACTTTTTCTAACAAACCCACTTTAGATGAATCACATGTGATTTTTTTAATTATGTGTTATCTATTTTCATTTATGTAAAATATATAAAACAAATTGGCATCTAAATTACATGTCATTTTGTTTGAATCACATGTAATTCTACTTGAATTGCATGTGATTCTGTGATAATTATATATGATTTTGCTTGCATTACATGTTATTCAAAAACTTAACTTCTTCTAACAAACTCACTTTAGATGAATCACATGTGATTTTTTTAAGCACATGTAATCTTGTTAATATAATAAATTGTCTGCTTGAATTACATGTAATTCGATGATAATTACATGTGATTTTGTTTGCATTGAATCACATGTAATTCGATGATAATTACATGTGATTTTGCTTGCATTACATGTGATTCAAACATTTCGAAACCTTAACTTCTTCTAACAAACCCACTTTAGATGCATCACATGTGATTTTGTTTGAATCACATGTAATTCTGTCAATATATAAAAATATTTGTTGTCATTCATATAAAATATATAAAGTAAACTCGCTTCTGAATTACATATGATTTTGTTTTGATCACATGTAATTTTACTTGAATTACATGTGATTCTCTATGTGTTTTTACATGTGATTCATGTAAAATATATAAAGCAAATTTGCTTTTGAATTAGTTATGAGTTTATTTTAATCACATGTAAATCTGCTTAAATTACATGTGATTTAATAATAATTACATGTGATTGATCCGAATAACGAGTTACTTATACTAAACCCAAAAATATAATTTTTGCCAAACTGTAAGTAATTTTTTCAAACACTTGTGATTTGTGTCAATGACATGATTTTTACCAAATCACAAGTGATTTGTGATAAATTTTCTTTTTAATGATACGTACTTATATATACTTTCGACATTTTTTTAATTTCCGCACTCACGGATCACATGTGTTTTATTACTTTATAAAGAACACGTAAATTTGTAAAATCATTTATAATTTAAGGATTTCTGAAACCACACGTGATTTGTTACTTTAATATCACATGTAAATTTATTAAAATCACATGCGATATATGGAATCACACATGCATTTTAGAAATACAAATCACAATTGATTTTACAAATTACTAGTAATTTTACAAATTATGTGTAATTTTTTTGACGAAAATTTCAACAAAAAATCATCGAAACTATATGAAAAAGCTAGTGGCGTAACTTGTTACGTGTTTACATTCGACTATGTAAATAATTACACTAATAAATAATAATAAAAGTTATTTATTTATTCTATAAAAAATTATCTTTTTTTATAAAAAAATCACAAGTAATTTTATCGAATCACATGTGATTTTTATAGTCGAAAATCGCAATAATAAAAAATCGTCAAAAATATATCAAAGTGCCCTTCGTCGCAATGGTGTATTTTTCGTAATTTGACGATTTATCCTTTGAAAGATATGATGTTTTTAAGAAAAAGGTGAAAGATAGTTTTTATTTTTTGATGGAAAAAATGAATGGTTGAGATTGATTCCCTTCTTTTTTTTATTGGTTCATGTTTTATGTAGAACTCAACTCTCATATGTCGAGTTTTAGTAGGACTAGTATTTAAATTTTAGTCTCTATATATTATGCGAGTATGCTATGTCCAGTTTTAGTAGGACTAGTATTTTCTAGTCTCTATATATGCATGCGACTATACACGTCCTACAAACAAGAAAGAAAAATCAAACGATAAGTTTTGAGTTTTGATATCCATCTGCATAGAAGAACAGTGATAGCATCATCATATCTTGTGGCATTATAAGGTAAAACTTATGCTTATTTACTTCGAATTTTTATTAAGATTTTTTTTTAGTGTTATAGTTTGTTGATTCGTTGTCGATTATTGTGAGAAGCTTTGTATTAGGTTCGAGGACCTGCAAACGCTCTACATTTTTACCTTAGACTACTAGACAAGTATTACATAGTTTCCTGTTCATCCATTGATTAACTCGTGCTTTTATCAACCAGCTTTTAACCAACTATGGAGTCTAAGTTAGCTATTCAAAAAGATGGGCATGTTGCAATTTCCGTAAACGATGACCATGAACAAGCAAAACCCGCCAGTCCACAGTAAGTTCCTTCTAATTAAGTTTCTGTTTACATTTACGCTTTATTAGTTACCAGAAGACTGAAGGCTTAAATTGTGTCAATGTGCTTTGTGTGTTTCAGGTTGTTCTGCTACTACTTGTTTTTGTGTTACATGTCAATTTTCATTTCGTTCCCGTCATCAATCTGCCATTCTAAACTTCAAACTTTTAAAGAACATCCAGATGGGGTTTTTGTCATCATGACCTTTGTCGCAATATCCGTGACTATACTAGCATCTGCAATATTGGTTTTCACAAGCTGTTTCTTAAAAAGTTATATGAGGATCATTCATTACACCGTCTTGAAGACTGTTGGTAGCTTGTCAGGAATTTTAGCGCCTTTCTTTTTTGGAGTTGTCTTGTTCGTTCCAGACAATCCTAGCAATACTGTGTATACCGTTATGGGTGTAATATTTGTTGGGATTATGGTTGGATATTGCTTGCTTTGGAAATATGCTATCTCTCATCAACAACACACAGAAGAATGGTCTGCCCCTAATTGGATGCTATTTGCTCCTGTTCCTATACCTCTGGAGGTTGTGTTGTCGCCAATTATTCCGGATAACCTTTACTGGATAGTTGCTGTATGCTTGTTTGTGCAATTTTTGATCTTATGCGTAGCTGCTATCAAGATGTTTGCAAGGAGACAAGTTATCTCACCAGCGATTCAACAAGACGAAAGACAAGATCCGTAATCATCATTCAGCAGCAACTAGTAATAATGAATCCTTACTTTGCATTGTACAGATTTACGGAATTCTGTTTCCGAGATCTATGTTTTGTTAAATATCATATCATAGTCAATTTCATGCTATTCAGCAACATTGGTTATATTCATTAAGTACCAAACTATGGTCCCTTGGCCTTCATCATTAGTTGTCATTCTCAGTATGTACTGTGGCTTTACCATTGCTTTAACTTGATTCACGATTGGTCAGTGGATATTGACATGTAAATTAGATATACATATCACGGGTTCATGATGTCGAATGGTTTAGTTAACTAGTTATACTTCATTATAGCCCCCTGCGACTCATAGGGTCAATAAAATGTCGTAAAACTTATCCTGAGGCCAAGAGGCTTACTTAGAAACAAGAGTACCACCCTTAATTGCTAACGCGAATAAAATTTATCCGATTTGAAAACCCTCAAGGCCCCCAACGTCCCAAAAGGCGTTCCTGCTGACTCTGCAGCTCCTCCTTTGTGATTCCTTTAGTCATTAGTTCCTTGTGATACTTTTATGGTGGTAATTATATAATCTCATTTTTGTTGACTGTTGTGCACATCATTTGTGGTTTAAAACACTTTATCTTGCTTGTTGGTAAATATGTAAAGGAATTTGTTAGCCTACGAACGATTTGGATGTCCTTATTGGCTTATTATGCACGCTTTGGTGCTTCTTAACCTTTATGATTGGTTCTTTTGACACGTAGCCGCTATACACTTGCCTTCTGGAGGTCCTGGCAAAACTTATGATAAACAAAAGGTATATATGGGATAAATATAGGCTTTGAGCCTTAGGACCTCGTAGTGTTGTTTCGTAGTTTCGGACATCTTATGCTCCCTTGTCCAATGTGTTTTGTGTGTTTCAGGTTGTTCTGGTACTACTATATCTTTTTGTGTCTCATGTCTTTTTTCTTTTTGGTTCCATCATCAATTTGTCATTCCAAACATCAAACTTTTATACAGCATCACCTTTGTCACAATATCAGTGATTATACTAGCATCTTTCATATTGGTTTTTACAAGCTGTTTCTTAAAAAGTTATATGCGGATCATTCATTAGCTTGTCAGGAACTCTAGCACCTTTCTTTTTTGAGGTTGTCTTGTTCTTTCCAGACAATCCCAACAAGACTGTGTATACCCTTGTTGGTGTAATTGTATTATGGTTGGATAGTTCTTTCAATGGAAATACGTAATCTCTCATCAACAACAGACACACTTCGCCGAGATGTCTTCCACTTCGATACTATTTGTCCCTGTTCTTGTACCTCTGATTGTTGTGTTGCCACCAATTTATCCTGGAGAACCTTTACTGGATAGGTACTGTCGGCTTCTATGTGCAACTTTCGATCATATGTGTTGCTGCCATCAAGTTGTATGCAAGGAGGCAAATTATACCAATGGGAACCTCACCAGCGACAGTTTAGCAAGACAAAAGACAAAGACCAGTAATTATCATTCAGTAGCTACTTGCAAATTTCAGAACTAATAGCATTAATGAATCCTTAAGTTGTATTGAAAAGATTTACCGAATTTTGTATCTGACATGTTTGTGTTAAATAGCATCTCATATCCAATTTCATGTACTTTGTTTCATATGTGATATACGAGTAGTAGTAATATACTAATATGTCTTTTGGGAGTCTGGTTTTGATAATTAGTGAGCATGTGTGGTTGCTTTAATCAAGATGAAATCTATTCTGAGAGTGACCATAGCCAAATGATATCAGCAACATAGGTTTTATTCATTAAGTCCCAAATTATGGTCCCTTGGCCTTCATCATTAGTTGTCATTCTCAGAATGTTTGGCTTTACTAGTGCGTTCGCTTGCTTAACGATTGGTCATTGGATGTTGACACGTAAATTTGGATCTAATGTCAACTCGTGTGTATTTGTTTGCTTCGAAGTTGCTGGAAAAATCTTCAAAATAATCTATGAAACAAGACTTGAAAAATGTTGCAGACCCATGTTCCTTTCAAAGCACACAATCATTATAATATATGGTGGATGGTTAAATATCACCGGTTCTGGATGATCAGTGATTTAGTTAACTAGTTTCACTTCATTTGGCCCGCATGCGCCTCATCCTTAGAGCATCCACAATGGCTCCTACCCTTTAAGACTTTTTCTTGGTCTCACAATCAATTTTTGAATAAATGCTATGTTTCAAAAAGTCATTTGTGAAATACTCTTCAATGCACAAAGCTTTTCAAAAGCTTTACACAAACATTTTGTACAAACTATCCTTTAGGTATTTATGTTTTTACAACATGCCCTGTATATGTAAATATGAAATTATAGTAGTAGCTGGTTTAAGTGGATTGTTTCTTAACAGTGGATCAATATTTCCAAGTTCTGCTGTGACTTATTGTTGATGTTGAAGCTGGGCAAAACCAAAAGGCTGTGTTTGTTGAGTAACTGGCATATTTGGCATATTGAAATTATGACCCAAGCCAATGGTTGCTTATTTATCCACAACACTATGTGAGAATCATGTTACAAATGCTAAATAAACACATTTGATACATTTACACTTGTTTTTAACATGTAGGTCCTGACACATGAACAAACAAATTACATAACATATTCGTTTACAATGTAACAAAACATCTACCTAATAATATGAAATTAGTTATATGGAACAAGCATAAAACACGCTGGTGACATAAACAAAAACATAACTAGCTGCTGATCCAGAAAAGTTTACAAACATGATTCATTGAGGGGTAAAGATGAAAGTTCAATATCCATACCATTAATGACCAACAGCTTCTTGAATTTGTTTCAAACACTTGGTATATACCAAGTCATTCCATTAAAAGTTGTTTGTAAAGCTTTCCTCCCAATGGTTCAAGTCTTTCAAAAGCTTTTGTAAACAGTAAAAAGTCATGTAAAAAGCCACCCATTGCAGATGCTCTTAGAATAAGAAACTCGATAAAACAAACTTGGCTAGATGCTTTTTTGATGTTGGATATATTCGTAAATCATGTCAATTTACTTTCCGAATAAAGTATTTCGACCTTTAATTGCCTGGGTATCACGAAATCTTTGTTGGGATTTCTGTTTTTCTATTTTCAGTTGAAATTTAAAAAAAAATTTAGATATTTTTCTCCAACTAAACATACATTTTGGCTTTGAATGTTGATAGATTAAATTTGGTAATATTGCGAAACTTGTATGCGAGTACTACTGAGAACTTCATGTTTCTTTTAAAAGACGTGAAGATAACTAATGCTAATGAGTCGCCAACTTCGACGCTTATTTATCCAAAACAATAAAGAGGCCAATGCAAAAAGGCACCAAATTTGTAAAAAGCCTAACTGATATATACATTTGACATGCCTGTTTTAAAGCAGAGTTTTTAGTAGGACTAGTATTTATTAGTACTAGATTTCAGTCTATATATATATGCATACGACTCCCACAAACAAGAACAGAAAAAACTATACGATTACCATTTGTTTTGGCTATTATAAGGTAAAACTTCTACTTGTTTACTTTAAAATTTTCATTTTAATTTTCAATTTGTTAGGGTTTATTTTTATTCTTTAATGTTATAATAACTTATTGATTCATAGCCTGTTAGTAGTATCTAAAATTAGATTTTTAATTAGTTTTATGTTGTTTGGAGTTGTAATACAACACTGAACATGCATCCATAAGCCAACATCTTGAATACAGTATTTGTTTTCTTGCTATGCGTCTCGTAGGGATGAGCACGATATCATATCAGATTAATGGTTTCGGTAGTCTCGATTTTTTTGTTCATCTTATTTCGTAGTCTCGATACCGAACATGATTCGAATACTAAAAATCAGTACGGTTCTGATACGATTCCGGTTCGATTTCGAAATTCGGATGGAATGCTCATTTTAGTCTCATATGTTATTAGAGAGGTAAAACTAACTAGTTGACTCTGAAGATTACACAAAATTTATAAACATTATGGATAATCTCTAAAAATTTAGCTTTATTCACCACATTATTAGAGAGGTAAAACTAACTGTGAGAAGCTTTGTATTAGGTTCGAGACCTGGACGACACGCCACATTTTTGCATTCTCAGTTAATACTAGACAAGTATTACATGTTGGTTTCCTGTTTACCAAATGATTAACTTGTTCTTTTAATAACCAGATTTTAACCAAATATGGAGTCCAACTTGGCAATTGAAAAAGATGGGCATGTTGCAATTTCCGTAAATGATGACCATGAACATGCGAAACCCGCCTGTCCACAGTAAGTTCCTTCCAATTAAGTTTCTGTTTACATTTACGCTTTATTAATCACCAGAAGACTGAAGGCTTAAATTGTGTTCAATGTGCTTTGTGTGTTTCAGGTTGTGCTCCTACTACCTTTTTATGTGTTTAATTATAATTTTATTTTGGTTTCCATCATTATTTTGTTACTCTAAACTTCAAACTTTTACACAACATCTTGGTGAGGTTTTTGTCATCATGACCTTTGTCACAATATCTGTGACTATACTAGTATCTGCAATATTGGTTTTTACAAGTTGTTTCTTAAAAAGTTATATGAGGATCATTCATTACACCGTCTTGAAGACTATTGGTAGCTTGTCAGGAATTCTAGCACCATTCTTTTTTGGAGTTGTCTTGTTAGTTCCAGACAATCCTAGCAAGACTGTGTATACACTTATGGGTGTAATATTTGTTGGGATTATGGTTGGATATTGCTTTTTTTGGAAAAATGCTATCTCTCATCAACAACACACAAGAGAATGGGCTGCCCCTTGGATGCTATTTGGCCCTATTCCTATGCCCCTGGAGCTAGTGTTGTCGCCAATTATCCCGGATAACCTTTACTGGATACTTACTGTATGCGTGTTTGTGCAAATTTCGATCGTATGCATAGGTTCCATCAAAACGTCAAAACAAATTACGCCACTAGGAACCTCACCAGCTATTCAGCAAGATAAAAGACAAGACCAGTAATCATCATTCAACACCTACTTGCAAATTCTAGAACTAGTACTAATGAATGCTCAAGTTGTATTGAACGGATTAACCAGATTTTGTTTCCGAGATCTATGTTTTGTTAAATATCAATTCATATACAATTTCATGTTATTTAGTTGTTGCATTATTATGTCTTTTCTGAGGTTGGTTTTGTTGATATTTAGTGATCACTGATCATGTGTGGTTGCTTTAATCAAGACGAAATCAATTCTAAGATTGATTAAATCTAAATGATATAAGCAACATTGGTTTTATTCATGAAGTCCCAAACTATGTTTTTTAACGACAATATATATAGGAAAGACTAGCAAAAAGCTAACCCTCAAGTACAAGTTAAACAGCCAGGGTTATAAGGATTACAAAGCTACTCAAACCAATTACATTTGGCTTTTTTGATTTTATTAGATATCCTAAACGTAAATTGCTTCACATCGTTGAGTATGAGGTCTTTTCTAGGCATTTTCATCGCGTATGTGGTATCCTTTTCTAAATCAGCAAAGAATCCAAATGGTTGAGTGTAACCGCATCATATCTTTTGGTGTTTGAAGGAGAGAAGTTAACCTGGTTCCTGAGGGAGAAATACCGTTGACAGACGAATATTACAGATGTTCCACCATTTGAGCCACCTCGGTCCATGTCCTTTTTGCAATCTCACACTTAACAAATAAGAGTCTGAATTTCCTCATTGCATATCAAATCAATATCCCTCTTTGATAAGTTTTGATCTTTTCGGGACCAGATTATTCCACCTTGTAGTGAGCCGATATGAAACATTCAATGAGTTTGAGATTAATTTCCTCATATCTTTAACAGAATAAAATCCTTGTGCTATGTCAATAAAGCAAACCCATTGGAGAGGTCTAGTAGGTTTGCAAGAAGGTTTTGAAATATCATCAAAACCAACCTGACCATTACACGTATTTGATATGTCACAATTAAGGCCATTTTTATCTTTAAAAAGCCCAACATGCCATAGTACACATTTGCCCAACTGCTTCAGATCAAGCTCAGTCGTCTCTACGAGTCAATAACTATCCGTTCAGATTTTTTCATATTTTTCAGAATTTTAATGCTTTTAAGTTTCAATAGTTTAGGTAGTGGTGTGATAGTTTTCTGAATTGTACTCTTATGATATACTCCGACTACATTATAACTGTTGTATTTGAGTTACTTTGTCACAAAAGTAACTCTAGGCTGGAAACGAGTCAAGTCAAGCCCGAGTAGGGGCGGACATACGATTTGGGTACGGGGTGGTGACATCCCCATGGCTAAACGAAAAACAAAACGAAATTGCAATATTTTTTTTTTTATTTTGAGCGTTTATTAAAATGTCCACCACTCGAAACTCAAATTACCCTCACTCACACATTAAAATCCAACATTTAACACTCTTAAAACCTAGAAACATTAATTTAAGTTAAAATACTCGGTTTTTTTTTATTTGAATTCTAGTTTTTCCGTCTTGTTATTGTAGAAATAAATTGCCCCCCACAATATAATTTCCTGCGTCCGCCACTGAGCCCGAGCCTGTCAGATCTCGAGCTCGGCTCGTTTAAGTTTTACAAAGCTCAAGTTCGAGCTCGTGTCCGGCTCATTTCCATCCTTATTATTTAGGCTCGGACTCGTCTTGTGGTATGTTAGACAGGCTCCGGCTGCTCTGCTTCTTTATACGATTTGTCAATGTAAAGTTTCATTAAAATGTGTACTATAGCTCAAAACCAAACCGAACCGATTATTGACAAAAATAAAGCTTCATTCAGATGTGTAAAAATAAAGCTTCATTCAAAGCGAACCGAATTTTAAAAAAAATAAAGCTTCATTCAAAATTGTATAAACGAGTAAGCGTTATTTAGCAAAAAAAAAAAACTGTATAATTCGGTTCGGCTTATTTGGTTCGATTTATTCAATTTAAGTTATTTGAATCAACTCGAAAAACAGCCCGAATTCAAATTCGATTCGGTTTACATGTAAAACCGAAAAAATCATCCAAATAATCCCACTTGAATAAACCAAACAACTAAAGTACCAAACAGATCAACACCCCTAATAATAAGTTTATAAAAGGGCACATACACCCAAAACCAAATAAATCGGAAGGGTTATATTTGTCCAATGAAACAGCCTGTCACACCTCTACCTTAGTTTTCTCCAATGTTTTGAAATCCAAGTCGATTTGATCAGTTCAATCGGGTTGAACCGATTTCGGCCAAAAACGGGTCAAATTAAGCTTTCCCGCCAAAATCAAAACCTCCTTTATATAAAACCGGACATTCGTCAATTTCCCTCAAATCAAAATCATAAAAAGTGGCTCAAAATTAACCATTGTGTTTGTTATATTACCCGCCCGCCAAGTGTTTGTGAAAATATCTTAGTGAATTACTAGAGGTTTAGGGGTTTAGAATATGCTATTTGATTAAATTTAGTAATATTACGAAACTTGTATGCCAGCTGTTTGTGTTATTGTCTAACTGAGAATTTCATGTTTTTTTGTAAAACAAGAAATTTATTATTTAGTATTTAGTTAATGAGTCGCCAAATTCGACCTTTATCAATCCCGTACAAAATGTGTTTTAAGTTAACGCACCCGACCCGTTACCTATCGAGTTTGACCTGCCCAGATTACCCCCTCTAAATGTGGTGATTCGGATTTGTGCAATTTCCTGTTTATATGATTACTTTTAGAAGCTTTGTTTGCATGTTGGTATCCTGTATGCCCAAGGATTAACTTGTTCTTTTATCAACCAGCTTTTAACCAACTATGGAGTCCAAATTAGCTATTCGAAAAGGTGGGCAGGTTGCAATTTCGGTAATAGATGACCGTGAACAAGAAAAACCCGCCAGTCCACAGTAAGTTCCTTTCGGTTATGTTTCTGTTTACATTTACGCTTTCTATTCAGGAAACTGAAGGGTTAAATTTTGTCCAATGTGTTTTGTGTGTTTCAGGTTGTTCTGGTACTACTATATGTTTTTGTGTTTCATGTCTTTTTTCTTTTTGGTTCCATAATCATTTTGTCATTCCAAACTTCAAACTTTTAAACAACATCCTGGTGGGGTTTTTGTCATCATGACCTTTGTCACAATGTACGTGACTATACTAGCATCTGCAATATTTGGTTTTTACAAGCTGTTACTTGAAAAGTTATATGAGGATCATTCATTACACCTTCTTGAAGATTGTTGTTAGCCTTTCAGGAATTCTAGCACCTTTCTTTTTTGAACTTGTCTTGTTCTTTCCAGACAATCCCAACAAGACTGTGTATATGCTTGTTGGTGTAATAGTTGTTGGGATTATGGTTGGATATTTCTTCCTATGGAAATACGTAATCTCTCATCAAAAACACACAGACTTCGCCGAAATGTCTTCCACTTCGATACTACTTGTCCCTGTTCTTGTACCTCTGAATGTTGTGTTGCCGCCATTTATCCCAGAGAACCTTTACTGGATAGGTACTGTCGGCTTCTATGTGCAACTTTCGATCATATGTGTAGCTGCCATCAAATTGTATGAAAGGAGACAAATTATGCCAATGGGAAACTCACCAGCGACGGTTTAGCAAGACAAAAGACAAGACCAGTAAGCATCATTCAGTAGCTACTTGCAAATTTCAGAACTAGCACTAATAAACCCTTAAGTTGTATTGAAAAGATTTACCGAATTCTGCATCTGATATCTATGTTTGTGTTAAATAGCATCTCATATCCAATTTCATGTGCTTTCTTACATGTGTGATATACGAGTAGTAGTAATATACTAATATGTTTTTTCTGAGCCTGGTTTTGATTATTAGTGAGCATGGGTGGTTGCTTTAATCAAGATGAAATCTATTCTGAGAGTGATCATAGCTAAATGATATCAGCAACATTGGTTTTATTTATTAAGTCCCAAATTATGGTCCCTTGAGGCCTTCATCATTAGTTGTCATTCTCAATATGTTTGGCTTTACTAGTGCGTTCGCTTGCTTAACGATTGGTCATTGGATGTTGACACGTAAATTTGGATCTTATGTCAACTCGTGTTTATTTGTTTGCTTTGAATTTGCTGGAGAAATTTTCAAACTAAAATGTGTTTCTTTCGTTGGAAAAAGAACAAATATAGCGTACGGATTTTCCACCTAAAACAAGACTTGCAAAATGTTGCAGACCCATGTTCATTTCAAAGCACACAGTCTGAGATAATCTATGGTGGATGGTTAAATATCACTGGTTCTGGATGACCAATGATTTAGTTAACTAGTTTTACTTCATTTTAGCCCGCATGTGCCTCGTCTCTTAGAATAAGAAACTCGGCGAAACAACTTGGCTAGAGGCTTTCGACTCAGACAAAACAACTTGGCTACCTCGCCTCTTAGATTAAGAAACTCGGTTACAAGTCATTCGTACTACTGTGCCATGTTAGTCAAGTTTCAACAATATCTGACGACAAACTGGACTTTGTAAGCTTATGTGTCACCTATATTATTGTAGCTTTTTTTGTCACATTAATTACTAATGATTGTTGTGTGTCCCCGTAGCTCATGGGTTCCAGGCCAATAAAGGGTTGACATGTAAAGCAAAGTCATTTTCAAGCTACATGTTTCATGAAAACGAATCACAACGGGTTATCAACTTAACTAAATATAATTGCAAAATCCGTGTAAGAACATTTTTTTTTTCTTTATGTAACAAGTGTAGTTGTTCATATTTATATCCTCCCATATCATAAAGTTTATGGAAAATAAATCTATGAAGATTATTAAAAACATGTTTGGCGCGTAAGTTTACGATAGCTTAATAATATGAACTTATTTTTTTTTTTTTAAATATAAGTTATTTTAAAAATAAGTCCAATTTGATTGACATAGTTTGAAAAAGTATATTAAAAAATAAGTTTAATAAATAAAATGATTCTAGCTACAACGTTTAAAACAAATTAAAATCTATGCTCTAACGACTCACTCCTACAATTCACTCTGGCTCATGTTAGTATTGCTAAACATATCCTAAAAATAACTCAAAGTATCTAAAACGATAATCAATCATCAACCAAATTCAAAATTAAATACTTCATGTTATAGCTCTCGGATTTCAAACTTAAAATAAAAAGCTAAAAGACAATCTATTAAAAGCATCTACAATAAAACGGTTGCAACAAAAGCTTTTGACAATTAGCATTGTGGTACTAACTTTTAGAGAGAAGGGTATCACAACATGGCTACCCCTCAAAATTTTGCTTAGTCGGCTGGCAACTCAGCGACACATCACACCAACACAACTAACAAAAATACCCCTTCACTCACAACACACCCAACACCTCATCACTTGGGCCCTACTATTATCTTTTCTTTTTCTTTTTTTCATTTTTACACAAAATAATATTAATTAATTAAAACTATTTTTACACTACAAAAATAGAAATATAATCTTAAACTAAACACACTTTAAAAAAATTACAAAAATTTAAAAATTTAAAACAAAAAATGATAACCACCCAACATTAGGGGTAAAAGTTATAAATAAAATATTAAAAAGATATACTTTTGATTCCTCTCTTTCTTCTCCCTCGGTACAAAAACACAAACACACCCACTATGTGTAGATCCAGAAATGAATCCAAAAAATAATTGAAGAAAAAAAGAAAAAGAAAAAAAAAAGAAAAAGAAGAAAACACACACACCGCTGATGTGGCTCGTCGAAGAGATTTCGATTTTCTGAAATATGGACGGCGAAGAGGGGGGAGGATGTGGAAACTTAGGCCGGCGAGGCTCAGCGAGAGTGCCACGTCGGAACGACGAGTTACCCCGCCGTGATACCTTTCTCTCTTAGAAAAGCTTTTTGCCAAATATTTTAAAATTTTCATGCTTTAACAACTTTTCAATACCAAGAAAATTGATTTTTTAACGACAACTAACTACTCTTGTATATATGAAGTATATAATTACCTCATGTGTCCTAAACAATATTTGGTTAATCATGATTTTCGATTTTTTAGCCGACTAATACACGAGGTTTAAACCCACTGCGATACATACTCAAATCAAATAAAGTCCTTCTATTTCAAAAAGTTGACACGATCACTTCATAATTATTTGCACCTAGCATGATTTAAACTTAAAACATCAGATATCTTAGACTGATAGTCGCATGCCTTTTTGTCACTATGCAACCAAGTTGTTTCCTAAACAATATTTGAATAAACACTTATTTGATTGTTGAGTTTTCACACAACAGTAACAGTCTCATTCCAAGATTGTATTTGTTGATAAAAAAGTTGGATGGAACGCGCTTGACCCGAATTAGGCTTAATTCGGGTGTTGAGGACCCTCGGATCTTGCACCAAGTAAACTTGTATGAAGACCTTGCACACTAAAGAACAGACACCGTTAGGCTTACTGTCGGAATGTATCCTAAGACTAGACTCCGGCATGAGAGTAAGTAATCGATTTGAGAAGGTTAGTAAGGGTTTAAGTGTATCGTAGATCGTACCTTTGTGGAACCTCGGTGGTTCCTTTTATACCTGGTGAAATCCTAGTTGGGCTTCCCTAATCTTGCGGCCTAAGTAAGAGATAATTACCATATACATTGAGACCCTTAAAACGTAAATAAGGAGAGTGTATATCCTTTTAACTTAGGTGAATAATAATCCTAATTAGACTATAATTCTGTTTGACTCCTACCGCGTGCGGTCATAGTGCGGCTTTCGTGAAACTGAGTGCGACAGCGACTTACTGGGTCTCGTGGGTTTCAGCGTTGTCTATCATAACCCATTAGTAATGGATTGGATACGGATAGTACCCGTGGGTCAGGCTCATAGCCCCACTAGGGACTATACGTTATCATGTTCCCCCCCAGTCTAGTAGTCGCACGACGTTCCATGGCTACTAGACTATAAATAAACACGGTCCCACTTTACAACTGAGTTGGTAGGAGAAAAGAAGTGTAGCCAAGAAGTTCTAAATTCTCCCGCCAAGACATGTAACTACCTCACATTTATCATCCACTTAGCTTGGTAAATGTGAAAAACATACGACATGTCAGCTAGGCGATTCATCTGCCACCATTAGATTGTGCAAGTGGACGACACGCAGCGTGTACTCCATTGACTAAACAGTAAACCCTAGAGGTTTAAATAACCCCACCTTTATTTCACTGTGTTACACACAGTGAAAATTTCTTGCTCCATTAATAAACCTTCATATCTTGCTGCGAATAACACCAGATCAAGATAAAACACTACGACTCCAATCCCTCCTTCCTTTCTGAAGATGGTAAAACAATTATCTGACATAACTTCTCATATCACAGATTAAGAATTACTACGCTTCACATCAGAATACCATATCCCATAGAACCTCCATCCCGAGGTACCAGGACCTCAATCCCATATAGGGAGCTTCCCTATTAGGAAGGTAGGAGTTTATACGAAATTCTTTAAGTTTGCAAATAATCGTATCCCTCTGTCACGATTTCTAGTAGATCTCTTACTCTTTCACCGCATTCATATATCTCAACTACACTGTATAGGCGCGGCCAAGATATCAAATTCCAAAATCAACTGATGCGTTCTTAATAGAGAACCCACAGTAAACCTTTTCCTTGCTTTCTATCTTCTATCGTGGGCCAACGGTTGGATATCTTTTTCCAAACGTTTAGCACCGCTCCAATGCTATGAGGAAAAGCTTGATTCTCTCTGAATTGGAACGCCAAATTTTTCCTGGATAGACAATGTGATATTTTCATTTGACCTTGACTTCGTAGCCTAAGAGAGCATGATAAGAGATGGACGACCTGAGCCTGGAACATATAACGTTGATGATGCCGAATCAATTAATAGTAATCGCATACCTATACAAGCCTTTCCAGAAGCACTCATGTATACTATCGGGCTAAGTCATAATATAACTCTGTGCGAGGACCAAGTCCCTTAATTTTTTAATGACTTCGGCCATGGTTAGTAATCACCCTTTCGTATTCTTTATGTGACCTTACACTATTACACCATAATAAAGTCGTGCTACCTCCTTGATGTATAATTAAGTATTTATCAATTAGTGAGGCGTCAACATCCTAAGACCATGACTATGCGGCCACGCATGCTAGCGGAAGGAGAACAACTGCTAGGATAGCTGTAGGAGGTCGGACTATGGATCTAGAAGTTCAAGAATCAAGTCGTCTCCATTAACAAGAAGAAAGACTAGTGCTAAATCCAACCCTACGCCGCAGCGTACCTGGACATGTAGAGATGCATTCCTAAGAAGAGAACGAAAACACAAGATTAGACACATCGGAAGCGTCAAAAGCCAATGAGACTATCTTGGAAGAGCACAAAACTGACACCACTACAGCCTTACACCTGACCCAAAAAAGACAGAGAGAACCATTCAACGACATCCTTATAAAAGTAGCGCAAAAGGAAGTTGGATAATTATCCTCTATGAGACATGATTTTGAAGAAATAAACGTCTCCTCCTTACAACCTATGGACCATTTTCTCGAAGCGAGCCAATCGGACTCTTTTACTGAATCCCCTTCGCATAATGGAAAGCAAAGGTATGATACTTTTTCATATATCCACATTCTTTACCAGCCACACTGTCTTGTCTTGGTAAAATCTAATCATGGTGTACCACAGAGCGGATGCTGCGAAGATAACCTCATTGAGAGTTGCCCTGCAACCCTTGTGTCCGTTGCACTGGGTACCATTGCAACTATGCACGCTGATAAAGAAACTACTTCTTTTCCGGATGCGACTAATTCAGCACCTCATTAAGACATATTTATCCCAAAGTGGCGCGTACCCCTGTCGTGCGACTTCTCCGTGACCCAAGATTGTAAAAACTTTTCGGATAATATCACTCCTCCCGGGCGCTTTCATATTCTAGATTTCCTTTCAGATGATATGTTGATGAATGAATTAAACGTGACTGCAACTCATGAAGTGACACTGGTATCCCATTTAAGAAAAAGATTCGCAGAGACAGCCCGTCGAGCAGAAAGCAAAGATGTAGAGCATGTTAGAGCAATGGAAGAGAATAATATGGAACTATCACGTGTAAAAGTAAAGCTAGCATTGGCAGAAGCTATTATCAGGATGAAAACAGACACTATTCAAACACTGAAGGATGAGAAGACCAAACTGCTTGCTTCATTAGCTCAAGAGCACATAAAATTAGAGAAACAACAATCAGACAACCAATGGGATATGAAACAACTAGAGGAATGCAGAGATAAGTTTTTTGCCAACACTGACGAATTTAGTGCGAGGATCCAACGACAAGTAGGTGAACATGAAGAGAAGCTTCACCGCATGATCGTTGGGTATGATGAGTAGCTGTATCCTCATTAGGTATCTGCCGTAGCAGAAAGACGATGGTTGATTCGTTATGGTCTTTGTAAAAAACCTGTATTTTTTAGGTTTTGACTATGATATCATTGTACACATCACCTCATGATATATATATATATATATATATATATATATATATATATATATATATATATATATATATATATATATATATATATATATATATATATATATATATATATATATATATATATATATATATATATATATATATATATCTTAATACTTTATAAAAGGTTTATGCCCTTTCTAAATAAGGAAGTCTTAATATTTTAAGCCTCAAACATTTCTACAAAAAGAAATTAAGAAAAATTACATTATATATCAGACCATTTAAAGCTTGCATTACACATATAATAAATAGTTAAATGTTTCGAATTATCTAAACTTGTAACTGCTCGATATTAATAAAACCCATTTAAATAGCTTGTAACTGACCATTTAAAACATTATAATAACAGTAGCTAAGGCCCATCATAGATATAAATACAACCTATTCAAATCGCTTGTAGTTTAAAACGTTATAGTAGCAGTAGCTAAGTCCGTCATATATTAGCAATACACTCATTGACTTTCTTTCACCCGTCCTGAAATAACAAAAAACTTTCATCATCACCCCTTAAAACCCGCGACCAAACGACCCCATCGCCTACACCAAAACTTACAACACGAGCAAAATCAGCAAGTCAACCACACACCACACACCGCGAACATAGATCTATTTAACATCACGGCTGTGATTAGGGTATTGACTCGACTAGGCTTTATCATCAACCCGAAGCCAAATGCACAAATCGATTTAAACAACAAATAGAATTCTCGATACATACCGGTTGATACACAATCCTGTTTACCCATAAAAGTATTTAATCAAACAAAAAGTTTGGTACAAAACCCGGCTGGATAAAAATTACGAAGTTAGCCAGCGATGGTTGTAGACTTGTGTCTGGTAGTTGCTTTGTCGGGGGTTCATTGTCGTGGTTCAAAAACCCGAAAAGATTAAAGGAACCATGGAGTCTTGGGCCGAACCTGCCTACTAGCTAGGCGTTTCACGAGATCTTAATGTCAAATGCAAGCAGGTCTATGGTGGTTAATGGTTTGTTCTTGAATGCAAGAAATCAAATAATATATGTTGTGATATTGTGCTCATCTTAAGTTGTAAGGTATCCGTTGCGACATTGCAAGGGGTGCTACTTGTTAAATGTTTTAATTTTTAATTCGTTACAACTAAATAATAATAAAGTTGTAGAAACGATGGTCATGAATAACATTTGCTCGCCACGAAATTAGTCACGGGTACCCGCCGCCGCATTGCGCGGGTACCCGGCTAGTATATATATATATATATATATATATATATATATATATATATATATATATATATATATATATATATATATATATATATATATATATATATATATATATATATATATATATATATATATATATATATATATATATATATATATATATATAATTTGGATCAAGTGAGAACTTTTTAAGGTTTAAAAGTAGGAACCCAATCAGTGCTCGACAAATGGAAATTAGCCATTAAAAAAGCTGAAAATTAATTAATATACCCAAGAGGGTATTATGGGTACTTTGCACTTTTTTTTACCCTACTATTGCACCCTTTTACCTTTCATAATCATAAAGTTAAAAATAATCTTTTTGCAGCAGCCTGCACCTCCCAAAACATGCCTCGTCAAAGATCCTCCATCTTCATTTCTACTTTCAACCGATCCATGCATAAAAAAATGCATATTAGTTTATAAATCCATAACAAAAAGCATTGATCCATTGATAAAAACTCATCACGGATATTTAATCTCTCCATTTATCTATAAAAAGACAACTCAAACACCACATATTACCTTTATATAACTTCTAATGGTGTGGGTCGATTTGGTGTTAGTTTCACACAAATCAAACACCACCGGTCAAGGTCTTCTAATAGTAGTTGGTCGATATTTATGGATCTATGGTGGTAGTTTCACTACTAACGAAAACCAATCGTCACTGTGATTGTGTACCATTTTTTTATGGATATGGTGGTATAACACTTTTTCAAGACCTGGTGGTTAAACTTTGTGAGAATGAGTTGAAGTTAGTAAGGTAAGTGTAGTGTCACGCTGGAGTGTGCCATGTCTTCGGAAACCATGACCGATTTAGATCGGTTGATAATGATTACGTTTAGATCCACTATCGCTAATAGACCGGGTACGTAAACTCTGGGAACATCATGGTACATAGTTATACACTGGGACACCGCTTGGTATTGTGTCGCTGGTGACGCCGGTACACCAGGCTCGTGGTATGTGATGCACATAACCAATATGTACCAGAATGTGCTCCAGGTTTGTGATGGTGATGTGTCGGAGCGGCTGATGTAGCAGTTATGTGATGTATGATTCTGGTGTATCAGTTTTAATGTGTGTATCAAGAACTAGTTGGGGTCTTAAAAAGATTTTTTAAGGTTGTGTTGCCCAGTCCGACCTATTATCGCCACCCAACCGACGGTTCCTAACCGCCACCGAAATCAGATCTACTCACATTTGCCAACGCGTCAAATCTACTCATAGTTGTCGCCCTATTCTAGTCACCGTGTATCAGGTGCTACTCGTGTTGAACCCATCAAATGAAGTCATTGACATTAGATGATGCTCGTGAATCGTATATCAGATCTGTTCACTTTCTGATGTGTCATTGGTTTTCCATAGTGTCGTTGATACACATGATACATCAACCATCATGTATCAAGTAACAGGTTTGTGATGGTGGTGGGTTGGTGTCGCTGATGTACCGTCTAATGGTGGTGGGTTGTTGGAAGTGGCTGATGCACCATATACCAACTAGTAGCTTCTAACTACCAGTGCCTCTGATGGTTCTGAGATGATGCACAAAAAGACTACACGAGATATGATGTACCACATTTTTTTTTATTTGGTTTCCACGTGTGAACCAAAAACTAGTTCAGTTGAATATAAAGATTTTCTTTTTACCCAATTTTTTTTCTACAATTGCTTATTAGTAATATATAAGTTCAAAATAATATGTCATTTTTTTAAATTGTTTTAGTATTGGTATGTGATGCACGTTTAAACCAAAAAACTACGAGTATTTGGATTGTATTAGATGTCATTTTTTTAAATATGTTTTTGAAAGATGCATATGTGAGTGAAAGGATTGTATCAGTTGTGAAATAGATGTATAATTGTTGAATTCTGTACGTATTTAAATTCTATCTATTATTAATCATAAAACAATTATAAAAAGCAAGTATGTATCAACTACCAATCATAAAATTATTATCTGTATAAAGTACTGTTCTTAAAAAAATTGTGTCAATAACTAATTTAAGAAATGTGATTAAAGTTCTCCAAAATACCCTTAAACACTATTTAATTAATTGTATGTTTCACATTTAATGTTAATTTAATTTAGAATCAACTAAAAGATCCAATGGTGTATATTAGTTCTTATTTTAATAATTTTAAAAAATCTCTTATATTAACCCTCCTACTATATATATACATACATATATATATATATATATATATATATATATATATATATATATATATATATATATATATATATATATATATATATATATATATATATATATATATATATATATATATATATATATATATATATATATATATATATATATATATATATATATATATATATATATATATATATATATATATATATATATATATATATATATATATATATATATATATATATATATATATATATATATATATATATATATATATATATATATATATATATATATATTACCACCTTTGCATGAAAACTTTGTATAATCATATGCATCATACATGAGCATACATCATTTTGATCACTAGAACGTTGAGTATTTTAATTATATCTGGGAACAGTTGAAACATTGGATCAACAGGAACTTTGAACAATACATTATGATTGTGAGTATTCAATCATGGGATCGCAGGAAACAACATGTATGACTGCATTTTCTTATGAGCACACAGAATATGCACTTGACCAGTGTACTTTACGTATGACTACATCTTTATGAGCATACAGAACATAAGACATCATTTTTGGGACTATTAAGTCACCTATAAACACATGAGCATATTCATGCATCATTTTAGGTTTATAAAAAGCTAAAACCATGATCACAAATAATAATGTTTATCTAGTACCACATTACTACAATATATATGTATATATATATTTTATGTATTTTCTATCCATTATAATTGTTACTACAAGTCAACAAAAGCTATTGTCATACCATAATTTTATACCTAGCCACTTTATAACATTTTATTTAGTGTCTTACACTTTAAATTTATAAAACTATACATTTTATAATTAATGACTATACTTTCACATAAAAACCCTAGAACTTAACCAAATCGATTTATACTCGAACCTACACTCACTCTATATTACTTAGACTCCTAGTAACTCTACCTAATCTCTAGAATTGAACATTTAAACCTTCCTAGACATACAAACCTAGCCGAATACTTCATAGACTACACTTATACTACTTGAAAACTTATAAACATTACACTAGGCCACAACTTGGACTTGTACAACCGTACCATTATACTTACACTATTTTGAACAAGCACCTTGTTCCCTTGACTCCTCCTACCTGACAGCTAACAAACCCCCAAGAGACAACATGTACATCACTTGCATTAATGGATTTTGTACCTTAAAATCCTTCCTAAATCTACATAGTACTAACATAGATCTCAAAATCTTGCTAACTCTCTCTCTCTGTCTCTTTGTGTGGCCATAACCGAACCACACACACACACTCAACTTGATTATAATCTAAACCTAAACTCTCATATCTCACTTGCAAATCTTACCATTTTCGGATCATATAACAACCATACACGAATACCCTCTTACACCACCATTACTACCCTAAATTTTTGTCACAAGGGCAATTAGTGTTAGCATTTACTATCACTACTCGAATCTTGGCTAACAAAGCAACTCAAGTCACACTAGGTCACGATTAAGAAGACATACGTGTAGATCCTTGTAATTTAAGGAGTTCTTAGCTAATCTTTATCACTTGTCATCAACCTTCATCTACAAGTAAGCAATCTCATCTTCATTTCCATTTTTATTCATATATACATCATCAACACGCGAACTTAGGTACCCATACTTGTAACCCTATTTTAAAACGTGACTAGGATAGCATGCATACGTAAAAACCTTGCTAAAACACGAACCACAAGGACATCAAGCCCACGGCTTGATTTTATTTTCGTAGTAACATTACTTAAATCATAGATCTAGGAAACTCTATGTTAGATCTCATGTAAACCTAGGACTTAACCTAGAAAAACTAGTTAATTAACTTTGCCTTAAACCTTGAAAATAAGCTAGACTTGTTAAGCTAGTGATGTTCACGGCTTATTAATAAGCCACGTATAAAATAAGCCATGGCTCACGGCTTGTTAAACCATGTATAAGCCATAAACCCATAAGCTATAATAAGTCTCGAACCAATAAGCCAAAAACAATAAGCCTATATACACGGCTTATTTAATAAGCCGAGTAATAAGCAAAGCCCACTAGGACCATTTAGTTATTTGGATTAATAGAGTGCTTAGTGAATGTGTACAAATATTAAACAAGCCCAAGTATAAGCCCACTAAAATCAAAAAACCCAAACCGGATCACTAATGGGCCTAACGAGCCCATTAAGCTCCAAAACACTATTAATAGACTATTCGGGCCAAAATTGTAATTATGGGAAAGTATAAGTCAAAATGGTAAAGTTATAAAAGATATATATACAATTCGTAACATTTGAAAAGTCTAGGGGCTAAACTGTCAATTTTCGAAATTATAGGGGAATGTTTTTATTCTAGCCGAGACATTAATAAACCACAAGGACCATAATTGCCATTTTGCAAACTTGAACCAAGCCCTAGATATTACTTTTGTGTCTTATAATGATTTTTGAGACTTAAGGGACCATAAATGCCATATTATGAAAGTTAAACAAGCCCTAGATACTTATTCGTGTCTTTTATTAAATTTCGAGACTTCAAGGACCGTTTGTGTCGATTACTAAACTAAAAGCAAGCCCTAGGGACTTGCTTGCAATTAACCGAGACTTAATTAAAACCCTAGGGGTTCTTTTGCAATTTACCAAAACTTAACAAAACCCTAGGGGCTGTTTTGAAACTAAATGTAACGGTTAGGACTAACGGTGTAAACAAACTTAACGGACGAAACCCTAGGGGTTTGTTTTGGAAACTATTATCTTTACAAGGACTATTGAGCAATTTAATTTAAACATTTATAATACTGTTATTAAAATAAATTAAATTAAGTTTGTTTTAATTATTTAATTAAATAAACAATGAGGGTTTATTATAACACTTGCGTAACGAACAAACAAAATTAGTATATTCGAAAACCCTAAGGAAATTTGGTGAAACAAAATATTTGCTTACAAACTCTTAATTAAATAAAATCTATTTATTTAATTAACTACACTATTGACGTACGAACAATTTATATACATTTTTAAAAACTAAAAATGTAGCTTTATCGATAACATATTATAAGATTAACCTTTAAACAATAGTAATAACTTATTAATTTGTGATCATGCATTTTCATCCGTTACATTTATCTGTGCATTTACTGAGTCACATAAGTTACTTAGGTAATTTTACTGCTCCGTAATCATACCATACCAGCATATCTAGCGTCGTACTACTACTGCTTTATCATTGAGGTGAGTTCATGGCCCCATCTTTTACTATTTTATAACTGGGGGAGAAAACATACTTAATTATTGTATATGCAAACACTTAGAGACAACAACAGATTTACTGCCTATGGTTTGCCCTATTTATTCATGTGGACTATAATATTTAATAGTGTAGCGCGAAATGTTATAAATAGATATATTTGGGTATTGAAAATACCTGACCTGCGTGAGTAGCTATCACGAAACGCTTAGGCCAAGAAACAGGTTTATTTCATTGTCAGACTGAGGGTCTCACATCAGGATGATTTAGATAGGCACCTGAGAAACATTGTCTAGCATCTATTACAGGGAAATAGGAACTACTATAGTATCTAGCTTGGTGCTCAACCATCTTCGTGGTGTTTTGTTTTGCATATCAGTACATTTATTTTATAACTAAACCTATGAATTCACCAAACTCGTGTTGACCCCCACATTTTACTTTTTATGTTTTCTCAGGAAAGTAAGCAGGTACATGCATTGGATTCCAGCATCATAGGAAGCATCGTGTTTACCATCGGGCCGGGATATTTCTACAAACAATAATAAATGTTGTTTTCAAGACAATTTACTTAATGTGCACAATTAAATTCACGTGATATGTTTTAATGACATTTTATGATCATTGCTCTATATACTGTGTGCTATCGATCCACCAAAAGTAACACCCCACGTACTATTCCGTTGCATTTTACCATTTGCGGGTGTTACAGAAATGGTATCAGAGCATATAGTTATAGAGAACCAGATCTAAACCTAAAAATTTCAATTAAAACTTTTTATAAATGGACTATAACTGAATTTAAGAATCAATTGGTTTACAAAAGTTGATTTTTGGGGAACCCTTATAGTTAGGCATACACCATATAAAGCATACCTATTGTGTGAACTAACTGTGCATTGATATATAGCTTCTGCTATAAGATCATCTAAGTATCTACGTAATTTTGATTACACTACCATATGCATACATAGCATCACATATGCTTTTTTGAAAACTTTTTGAATTGTGTAACCTAATACTTACTCAACTTTGAAATGCTATTATTTTCAGATTATCATGACGTCACCGACTATTGTGACTACCTTTGACGCTCTCATGACTCCTGCTACTACGCCCGTATCGCCGACATCAGTACTACGACTCGAGTCCGATACAGAGTCTGGGTGTCACACCCCACCATGGCGGAACACGGGGTGCTAACTATGTATATCATCACAACAAACGGTGTCTCTATAGAGAAAACTAAATGCAATAAAAATGTCATTCAAAGCGACACAAAGTCATGACAATATCTCATACAATGCAGGGGTCTAGGTAAGTAGGTAACAATTCCTACCTCTTACCAAAGACAAAGAAACAAACAGCCAATCAAACATATAGGTGTCGTGCAATGCACTTATTTAATCAGCCAAAAAGGAAATCTAAGAGGAATGTGTTTCCTCCATATGTAGTCCTAGGCAACTCCAATCCTAGCCACTTCTATTCTCTAACTTTACCACATTCTCACCTGAAAGAGACACTAAAACACGTCAACATAAAGTTGGTGAGAGTCATAGGTTTAGACTCCAACCTCAAATCAGTTATAATATAAGTTATGAATAACCACCGACAATAAAAATATATGGACAATGTGTTACAAATGTGCATTAACAACTAACAATTTAAGATTTATCATACCAAACCAATTACAAGGCTCTAAGCCTTTCCAAACACCATGGTCCCATAGGCGCCCATACACCTATGAACCAATCCCAAGGCCCCGCATTGTCAACATCCCCTTGGTAGCAAGTCAAATCACAAAACAATCATGAATCAATTAGCAGTTAATCACATAAGTACACACAAGTCCATCACCAATCATAAAACATTCACAACAATAATTTAAAAAACCATAACGAGTGTCTCTTCCATCCCATCTGGAAGTCAAAACATCAAAAGATATGGGACTATGAAACTCACCTTGCGAAAAGCAATCCAAAGTCTCTTCACGAACAATCAATTATCTAAAGCACACAACACAATAATACGCGTCAACATTGACTTTAGAACTCTAATCCTTCATCAATGTAACAATACCTATGATGGATACATCTCAATATCTATCCCAAATCATCCCCAAGTTAGCCCTCTAAGTGTCCACTATCCCAAAATATCCAAAACACGAGTTTAAGCCTTGTCATACAAACATTAACCTTGAACTCGACACTTGTACAAATAACTCGACCAAACTACTGACCTCCATTAACTATACATTCTGAATATTTAAAAATTACGATTCGAGTACATAATTTTAGGCTTTTGAATTACCAAAAAAGCTTTAAAAACGAATAATTTATGAGCAAAACGATTTTACCAAAAATCTGCCCAGACATTAGCGACAGTTTCTGACAGTTTAGCGACGGATTCTGGCAGATTAGCGACAGTTTCTGCCTAATCCGATTTAAACCCTAAAAAAACGATTTTAAACCCTAAAAATCCTCCATTAATTACCCAATTCAAGCCCTAATTTATTTTAATTATAGAAAATTAAAACCATTCATCCATCATATGATTATTACTTGATAAAAATATAATTACATTAATTAAAAACAATGATTAAAGCAAGCTTATACCTTAATTGATCAAAGATGAGGTTTTTAGCAAAACCCTAAAATATTTTCTTCTTTTTATTCTTCTTCCTTCGTTTCTTTTTCTCCATCGTTGGTTTTGTTTGTTTTTTTTTACAAAGGCTTTTAAATACCCAAGTACTCCTAGCCCAAGCCCAAAATCAATTTTCCCTTTTTTTTTTCCTTTTTTCAACCGAACATAAAAAAGATTATCAAAAATAATAATTTTTTTTCTTTATTATATAATTTAGTTTTTTTAATTATTTCCTTATTAATATATAATTTTAATTTATTTTTTTAAACCTATTATTTTCTAAATAATTTAAAACAATTGTTTACTTGCATTTTTTTATTAAAACCTTTCGTCACTTAAAATTTTATTAAACAAAATTTTACTATATACGACCCCTAAATAAATCTACGAGACTTACTTAAATAACCCGAAGCTACTAGCCTACACCGCTAAATACTTACATATATAATTACGTAAAGTCTTACGTACACCGTAATTAAATACGTACACGAAACCTTATTAAAAATACTTGAACTTTACGCAGTTCATTACTGATTCCATTTCATCAAATTCCATATCCGACTTGTACCATGATTTACTCATCATGTATCTCATAACCGTCATTCACCTCCACCATATCACATAAGAAAAAAAAACACATAGTTCACACACATCTAACACATAAATAAAAATCAACGGACGACCACTATCCCGTCAAAACCCGAGTTATCACAGTATCCCCTCTTAATAGAAATCTCGTCCCGAGATTTACTCTCGAACCCAAACTCGTTCTTAGCGTGCAGATGGAAATATTCATCCCTTATAAATCTTCACGTTCAAACGTGAATGGAGTACACATTAAGAAAAATTTCAATCAAAACAAACAAACACTAACCGTCCTAGCTCTCAGACTTGCTCATAAATATAATAAATCAAAACTCAGAAAAATGTAACCACATGTTCTCAGGTCTAGAACTCTCAAGTTCCCAACCTTAGTTTCCCCAACACTCTACCACTAATCAAGCTCATTACGTGAGAAATTCCATCATGTCTCTACATACTATCTCAAGAATTTCGTACACAATATAAAGTCTCTTATTATTTAAGATCTCATCTAACGGCAGATGCAATGACACTTGGAATATGTCATGCATACTTCTGAATTCCATAGACAATCACAATCTACAAGTTACACGATCAATCCCGACATGGTTTTCCATGAACCTCCACATCGTGATTCCATATAACCTTTACCACCACAACGTGCCATACATTTCTAATGTGGTATCTTCCATAACGCATGATCAAACACATTTAACTCTAAAATTTATTTTCTATATCAACTCAATCCCAACGACCTTATAAGTCATCCATTTCACTAGTTCATGTCAACTCAATATACATTCTCAATCTTCGACCTAATAAGCAGTCGACCAACTCTTCTTTCCGTACAATGCCTCAAAGCAGCTCATCTCATATCCGAACTATCATTATAAGAAAACTCGAACCCACGAAGGGTGAGCATTCCAACCTCATCAGAACTATCTCAAATAGCTCGAGCACAATCTCCCACGTCTATGGGGTATGCTCTCTCTAGCCATCAACCATATATGGTAGACACTAATCTCATCCAAACCCTTCCCAAATAGCCTTTCATCACACTTCGACGTCCCATTGCAAACAATATATCCGTTTATAATCCTTCCAACTACTCCATCTTACATACACTTGCTTTGACAGAAACACAGGCTCCCACAATTCCATCGCCCGACACTCCATTCAGCTTGTATCCACTGCCCAATCTTGATAACTTATAAATGAATTTATAATTATCTTTCCACTCCTCAGGTGTTGCAATAAACCTGAATACCTTTGATGTTCATATTCTGCATCCGAACATGCTAAATACTTACCCATACAAGCAACCACCACACTTTTCTCATTCTCTCAATTTATGTCACCCAAATAAATTCTTCAAGTACTGCAAGTTACCATCACTTCTCCTTTGCACTTCTTGGTTCAAACCACGCCCACTCTACTAGCGTGCTCGCTCCTTTATATTTCTCATTTGGCGCTACTCACATCTTACCCTTGTTTTCATCTTAAATCAATATCCAACACGATGTTAACCACTCTTGGGGGAAAAACAACTTCCCCGTTGCATTTTCATGTAACTCTATTCGAATTCCACACTACACCTCTAATCCCCTCCTAATAGGAATAGGTTATAGTTTCTCGTAATAACTCGCGGATTGCCCTCATTTTCAACTTCTAAAACGACTCCATCACTCACCGAGCAAAACTACCACGCAACTCATGTATCCCAGTCTCATAATCCTCCACCTTCCATCCCTTCATCATGAGCTTCATAACATCCGATTTCCAAGTGATAATTGAATGCCTCTTAACCTTCATACCCAACTACTCACTCTTTACTAACTTTAGCAAAAGCTCCTCCTTCCTCTGCAATCGTAAAAATAATCGACTTCGATGTCCACCAAATAATCATAATAACTATCATCCCAATTTGTTCAACACGGTCTTTCTACCCGGTTCATCAAGTTCACGCGAACCGCTGGTGTATTGAATAAACCAAAATGCATCACTACAACCTCAAAGCATGTATACATGTCTAAAAACATTCTCCCAACTTCAACCTCAATAACTCCTCATTTATGATAACCATCACCAACATCTATCTTCAAGATCCACGTGATCCTTGGTACTGATCAAGTGCATATTCGGTCCTATGAATGCGTAACGACTCTCTCGCGGTAAACTTGTTCGACTCTCAATGATTCTCCCTCGTGTAGTACGGTCCTTCTTTCTTTGCCATGCTCACACGGGCACTCTCCATCGTAGTAACTTGGTACATCAGTATACGAAACTTCCCCTTAACTTCACTTCAATCTCGTTGGGTCCACATGAATGTCATTATTGCTTACTTCGGATCCTAGTATGTGTACTTCTTGTGTTAAGACTTCACGTTTAGAAAACCTTGCGTATAACTTTTTCTTTCCTGGGTAGTTCTAGAAGCACCTTCCAATTCAGTTCATGCTTCTCCTTTAACCTTGACGAACGTCTAAAATTCACAGCTATTCATGATTGGTTCATCCCTATATATTCGTGAACATGCGACATATTGACTTCATAAACCTATTGTTTTATTTGTTGGCCTCTAAAGCATAACCGCATACTCGTAATATCCATTACTCAATCAAAGAGTAGTCTTTCACTATGTCATCTTCGTGTGTTCCCAACCAATCATGATCCCATTGAAAGTCTATCTTGCTCAAATCACGATGATCTAAACATATGCTAACTATATGTCCCTCTTCTTAATCAACAACACTACGCACTCCATAATGAATGATTTGATCAATCATAATTCTTACCTTGCAGTCCCTCCAATTCTTCCAACATCTCTTACACTTCAAAAGGCGCTATATGTCATGAGGCTTTTGCAATCACTGTCGTTTCTCGTACTATTTCCATGTAAATCTTTACTTCCCAACATCTATTTAATCCTTAGGAAAACTCCCACGAATCTACTTATTTCAAGACATCACATACTTTTGATTCATCTACCTTTGTACTCCCGAGGGTGCTCCTTTTTCCATTAGTTCGTTCTCCATGAATTTCAAATACTTTTCTATCTTCCCAAAGGCCTTCTAACTACTCTCGCATGGTACTCCAATATGATATTATGCTTCACAACCAATTTACTTACTCAATCGTGCAGGCGCAACCAAATCTTCCATACGACTACTTCAACGCTCCCAATAAATATAACATCAAAACTAAGTTTGGAACCACCAACTATAGATATCAAATTGAACTCAGGGGTAACTAACGGAATTTCACGTGCACACAATACAATGAATAAAAATCACGAGACTCCAAAACAAACTCTAACATAAAACATGTATCAATACAAAATGAACCACGACAACGAACGAGTGACACAAGAAACACCCAACGAATGGAAACGTTTTGCAAAATTTAACTTTTACCCAAAAGAATTATCTTCAGTGATTTTACATTGGTCGTTTTAATTATAAAATCATATTAGTAATTTATGTAATCACTTTAAATGTAAAATTAAGGTATACAAAATTTTTCATAACTCATTTTAAGTCTTGTATTCATAAATATCAGTTGAACTTACACGTATAAAATATTTAAATAGAAATTTAATTTTTATTTTAAATTTTACCTTATTTAAAAAATGGTCTCTCAAAAACTGTAATAAACCCGTGTTGATCATATATAAAAATATTATATTACATCTTATTTTAAGACAAAATTTTGCTACTTAACCCTTATTTTATCGATACCCATAAAAATCATTTTATCTCTATTCTTATTACAAAACCGGTTTTCTATAGATTATCATTTGGAAGGGTCGTGAAACTCAAAACGAAGACATCATTATCCCAAATGAACTTCAAAACACCCTATGGATTCTAATACCAAAATACCATCTGAAAACAAACACGTGATATAAAGACTCGACAAAACGTTATGAATTGATAAGTTATAAAGACTCATCCATACCATCGCTCAAAGAACTGAAACCAAAAATTATCAACACACCTCTCAAAATAAGCCATAACAAACGCATGATGGGCAACATAGGACTTCAAATTACCATGACATAAATAGGGAACTCAATCACGAGATTTGAGTATCACAACGAACAACGGATTAACGAACCAACTTAAAAATCTACCTGGCATCCCAAATAGGTATTCAAGATTATCCACCAGGATATTTAGATAAGGGAGAAACTTACTATCTACACAACAATCCACAACACCTCCCCTCGTAATCCAACA
Organism: Glebionis coronaria; assembly: GCA_025667525.1. Lineage (NCBI taxonomy): Eukaryota > Viridiplantae > Streptophyta > Magnoliopsida > Asterales > Asteraceae > Glebionis > Glebionis coronaria. The sequence continues at coordinate 621,786,446 of CM046875.1, read as the reverse complement.
TACATATACGTATACATACCATCAAAATCAATCAACCATGCAATCAAAACCAATCCAGGTAATCATACTTGCAAGTCCACTTGTGTTGTGGCACATATATAATTACGTTGGACACCATTATTATATATATCCCCTTTCACGTATGTACTCCCTCCTATGACGACATTTCTTGATATTAACGCATCATGCATCATATAACACATAATTCAACCAACAAACCACAAAGCAATCATGCTATAACCCAAATATAGATCTAGTAAAAATATCACTTATGCTAGAGAAAAATATCTCCAATACGATAGAAAAGAAAGCGAAAAATCCAAGTTTGAAACATAAACAATTTACATGAACTCACCAATGATTACAACCACCCACAATACCTCTATGCATCTACATGAGGGTCTCTAGGTTATAAAACAAAATCCAACAATGACTAGTGTGGAAGACTATGGTTCAACCCGCACTAGTCAAAAATTCGAAAAAGAAATAAACATGTGACTAAGTATGGATGACTATGCTTCAATCCATACTAGTCTAAAATTCAAAAGAAAACATCATAGATAAGAATCAACAATATTCATCAATCGCAAATATCATAAAAGTAATTCATATACAAAAGACGAAAATTAGCATTTAACCATGTCAAATACTATAATACATACATACTCCTATGACGCCTATATGCAGGGATCCTTAAGCTATAGACTAGGCTAGGCAAACTAATTCTCTATAACCATTGTCTCTTGATACCATTATGTCACACCCCACCATGGCGGAACACGGGGAACTAACTATGTATATCATCACAACAAACGGTGTCTCTATAGAGAAAACTAAATGCAATAAAAATGTCATTCAAGGCGACACAAAGTCATGACAATATCTCATACAATGTAGGGGTCTAGGTAAGTAGGTAACAATTCCTACCTCTTACCAAAGACAAAGAAACAAATAGCCAATCAAACATATAGGTGTCATACATTGCACTTATTTAATCAACCAAAAAGGAAATCTAAGAGGAATGGGGTTCCTCCATATTTAGTCCTAGGCAACTTCAATCCTAGCCACTTCTATTCTCTATCTTCACCACATTCTCACATGAAAGAGACACTAAAACACGTCAACATAAAGTTGGTGAGAGTCATAGGTTTAGACTCCAACCTCAAATCAGTTATAATATAAGCTGTGAATAACCACCGACAATAAAAATATATGGACAATGTGTTACAAATGTGCATTCACAACTACAATTCAAGATTTATCATACCAAACCAATTCCAAGGCTCCAAGCCATTCCAAATACCATGGTCCCTGATAGGTGTTTAAACACCCATCTTTTCTACCACTTAATTACAATAATAACCGAGCCAAAACGTGTATTTTATGTCTTTTATGTCAGAATTATGCGTGGTTTGTGTTTTTGTTGTGATTTAGGACGAAATTGTGAAAAGTGGAGAAAACACGGATATTCACGGGCATTTATGGGCTTTTATTGAAGAAAAAGATGAAAGACGAAGTCAAGAAGTCAAGAGTGCAAAAATAATGGAAGTCCAAGACCAATTCTGAAGATTTATCGAAGAAAAAGTCAAAAGACAGAAGTTTATCAAAAGTCGAAGAACGCAAGTCTATTTCATTGAAGAATTTAAAGACAAGTTCAAAGAAATCCCGAAGCCAAAAGTCCTTAAAGTTCAAGTTTAAAGAAGATTAGAAGAATAAAGGACTAATGATGCAATTAATGAAGATTAAAAGAAGGAGGGACTTAATCTCGCAATTAAGAAGAAATGAAGGAGGGGAGGAAGCTTCCTAATCCTCCCCTGTATATAGTTAGGACTAGATAATCATTTTTCTTGTTGGCTAAGTGTGACAATTAGTCTTCCACATTTATTTTCTTGCACATTTAAATACTTGTCAATTTAAATACCTTGTCTTGCACCTTAAGTTCCTTTAATTTCAAGTAAGTTTTCATTTAATTCTTGTCAATCTTTACTTTATCTTGTTAATCTCCTATCTACCTTTCTTAATCTTTGATTTTTAAGTTTATGTTTATGTTCATGTCTTTATTTTGACCAAGTGGGTTTTTGATTTTTTTTTATTATTGTGGTTAAATTTGTTAGTTTTGTTGATTTAAATTGTTAGTTTATGATTTTTGATGTTTTGTTACTAGTTTGATTAAATCGTGTGTTTGATTTTGATTAATTTGTGGTTAGATTCTTGTTATTTTGATCCCTTGTTCTTCGGGGGAGTTTGTTTGTGTTTCTGTTTTCCCAGGAAAACTTCCGAGCCAAGACAAGGAAGGCTGCTCATTCGGAACTCTTTAAGTTCCGAATCAGTGGGTTTCATCCGGAACATTCAAAGTTCCGGATCAAGAGTGTTCATTCGGAACTCAAAAGTTCCGAGTAAAGACTTCCGAACGAAAGTTCCGTATCAAGGAGGCTTCATCCGGAACATTCAAAGTTCCGGACGAAAACTTCCGGACGAAGACTTTCGGGCGAAAAGTTCCGGATCAAGGTGAAGTTCCCGATCAGCAACTCATTCGGAACATTAGAAGTTCCGAACGAATCTTCCGAGTCAAGTTCCGGACGAAATCTTCCGACTCAAAGAGTGTTCATTCGGAAGTCTGAAAGTTCCGACTCAAGAGTGTTCATTCGGAAGAGTTCCGAATCAAGGAGTTCCGACTCAAAAACTTCCGAATCAAGGGTTCTGTCAGGTTCTTTTTAGTCTTTCTTTGTTTTTAAATTTCTGTCCTTTATTATTTTAAGCTTAATTTTCCTGCCTTTTATTTTAGTTGCACTTTAAGTTTAATTGCCTTAGCTTTATTTTAGCCTTGCTTTAGTTTAAGTTTTAGTTGTGTTTTAAGATTGCCTTAGTTAGACTTAAGTTTGTGTCATTTACTTTAAGTACCCTTTAATTCTCGTCTCGCTTTTAAATACTTGCACTTTATTTTAATTATACTTAGATTTAAATTAACGCACTTTTACTTTTAAAGTTTCGCACTTTTATTTAAAAAACTACAACGACACATTTTTGTTCCACCAAAATAAAACTGAGTCACACATTAAACACAAGTTTTTCAATTCGAAGAGATTGGTACAACGATAATTTTTAACCTGAGTAAAATCAAGTTATCAAATGGCGCCGCTGCCGGCTCTTTTCGTAAAGATTAACGGTTTTCTGTGAGAGACGCGTTGCTTTTTGGGATCCGTTCACTTGTGAGCGTTATTTTCTTACCTTAAAAAATTCATAAAACCATAAAAATTAAAAATTGACTAAAATCCATAAAAATTAAAAATTTCAAAAATCCAAAAAGATTTTATCTTTATTGTGTATATATATTGTCTTTGTGTTTGGTTTCTTTTTCTTTTCCATTTTCAGGTGTAGGCGTACTAGATCTTCTAATTATCAAGAGCCCGAGCCTCAAGAAGATTTAGATATGTCAGGTGTTAACAACAATAATCATCCACCGCACCTCAACAATAATAACAACAATGTTCTTCCACAGCCCGATCTTCGGACCATGAAGGAGCTTTGTCAACCTACAATGTTTGGACGAGGAGGACCGATTGCGCCGATGCAAATCAACGCTCCTGAGTTTTCGTTGAAGCACCACATGATTCAGCAAGTGCAAACAAACCCATTCCGTGGATTGCCTGATGATGATGCCAACAAACACCTCGACAAGTTCATTACAATCACCCAAAGCATGAAGTTTCCTGGTGCCACAATGGATGTTCTACGCCTACAACTCTTCCCACATACTTTATCACATCATGCCGAGAAATGGTTTGATCGTCTCCCGAAGAATTCTATTCACACTTGGGATGACATGACTCAACGCTTTTTGTCGCGCTACTTTCCACCATCTATGGTCACGAGCCTTCGCAATCAAATCAGCGGTTTCATGCAAGACCCCGATGAATCCCTTTTTGATGCTTGGGAAAGATATAATGTCTTGATTGATCGTTGTCCAAACCACAACATGCTCCCTGTGACCTTAATAGATACTTTCTACAAAGGTTTGACTTTTCGAGATCGTGATACGATTAATGCAGCCGCCGGTGGCACATTCATGAAAAGGAGACCCGAGGAGTGTAGAGAGCTTATTGAGAACATGACTACTCATCATAAAAACTGGGATTCCTCTGCTTCTTCAAGGACCAACCCGAGAGTCAATGTTTCCTCTACCTCAGCAAACCCTGATATGACCGAACTCACCCGCATGATGACTGAAATGAGCAAAAGTATTACGCTTCTCGCTTCCAACCAACAACAACAACAAGTTAAAGCGGTTGCTAATCCTTGTGAAACATGTGGCGGTCCTCACTCATACACCGATTGTCCTTCAACTCAAGGAAATCCGGAAAATGTGTATGCAGCTTATGGTAATTATTCACCGGATAATTACCAAGCTCGACCTCAAGGGGATAGAAATCTGATGAGTTACCGGTCCAACAATTACCTTTCACCCGGTTTTTCTCCTCAAAACCAAAACCCCGCCAACAACTACAATAGAAGCAACCAAATCCCACCAAGAGCTTCTAATCCTTATAACCCACCCGCCCAACAAAACCCACCCAATAACTCCGATGTTGAAGCCATAATGAGAACCCAAGGTGAGCAAATCAAGAATCTACAGAGCCAAATAATCAATTTGAAATGAGATATCACGAAGCAAGGAAATTTGATTAGATCCGAGGTTCGCGATAATATTCAATCCTCCTTCAGCACTCAAACGAATGAATTAAAGAATCTGTTGGCTAGTTTCTTGCCCGCAGCTCAACCTTCTTCTTCGAGTTCTCTACCTTCAAACACCGTCACCAATCCGCGAGCAAATGTGAGTGCTATTACTACCCGTAGTGGAGTCACCATCGTAGGACCACCAATCCCACCCCCATCATCTACACCTCCTCCACCACCATGTATCCCTACTCCTCCTACACCTAGTATTAGTGCACCATTACCGTCTCCGCCTCGTAATGACGATGTCTCTCGGAAGGACCCTTCAACATCTCAATCTCCTGCTGCACCTTCCACCTATAAACCCAATATCCCATACCCTTCTCGCTTAGGCAAGACCAACGAGCTAACCAAGAATGACTGCCAAGTGTCGAAATATGTGAAGATGCTTTCTCAAAATGAACATCAACATTAGCCTTGTTGAAGCACTTGTCCACATGCCGAAATTTGTCAAAGCATTCAAGGAATTGCTTAGCAAGAAGGAGAAGCTGATTGAACTCGCCAAAACACGCTTAAATGAAAACTGCTCTGCAGTTATTCTTAAAGAACTTCCGGAAAAGCTTAGAGATCCCAGTCGTTTTGTGTTGCCTTGCGTGTTCAACAAAACTGAAGAATTTACTTCCCTTGCTGATCTCGGGGCCAGTATTAATTTGATGCCACTGAGTGTTTGGAAAACACTATCATTGCCCGGCCTCACTCCAACGAAGATGACTCTCGAACTTGCAAATCGCACTCTCGCTTACCCCGTTGGTATAGCTGAAGACGTGTTCATAAAATTTGGCACATTTACTTTCCCGGTCGATTTTGTCGTAGTTGATTATGAAATGGACCCTCGTATTCCTTTAATACTTGGTCGGCCATTCTTGAGAACCGGACGAGCTCTAGTTGATGTTGTCGAAGGCGAGTTAATCTTACGAGTCGGGGATGATTCACAAATTTTTAAAAAGAGGAAGCTTACGGGCAAATACTATGGACGAGAATCAGTGAATATGATTAATGTGCTCGATGACTTTACCGTCTACAACAATCCTCTATTCGACTCTTGCATCGATAATCCACTTTTTCATGATGATGTGGATGATTCTCGCTCCACTTTGGAAGCTTCTCCCATTTATGATTCTCCACCGGTCTTTGATGCTTATGATGATGATGATTCTAGCTCAGATTCGGATGATTTTGATGATTGTACTTCTGAGTATCCCGAGATGCCCACTTTCGATGATTTTGATGAGGCCGATACTCTTTCGAGCGATTCTTCATGTGATGAAGATCCTCCGCCATAACTCGATCCTACTTTGCACGATTACTCATTTGAGGAAGATTTCTCTGAATTTCTCAACACTTACTTCCCTCATGAGAGTGATGCTCCTCCTTATGACTTTGAAGATTATCGTCTTGATCCTAATTTGGATTTGAAGCACATTCTTTCTAAGGAGAAGAAACCGGTCGACACCAATATCCGTAGCACGTATGAGTTAACACCTCTTTGTCCCCATTCTGAGGACGAGGTTGTGCTTCTTCGCGGATCTTCTTCACACTCTGCTGAGCCTGAGTGCTATTTTCCCATAAAGGAAAAGGTGTTCGACCCCGGTATTGAAATCTTTAAGCCATCTCAGTATCCACCTGATGAAATAAAAGGAAATATCTTTGTAAATTTTGAAGACATGCTTGCACCTCACCATACTTGCTTCCACCGTGCTCCATCGCTGCTTAAGGGAACCTTGCCTACTCTTCTTTGGCTTGCCTTGTTCGCCTTAAGCTTGTGCTATTTGATGGACGAAAACTATGTCTTCGATCCTGGTGGATATGTTTCATGCTTCTTCCTATGATGATCAAGGTCGAGTCAGGCTAATGACTCGGTTAACAAAAATCAAGCGCTTCTTGGGAGGCAACCCATGCATCTATCTTTTCGCTTTCGTTATCATAAGTGTAGGGGAGACCCGTTGGTTTGCTTTCCTCTCCTCACTTCTTAATCAGGGATTCGAGCTTCAATGATCCACTCTTGATGATTCTTGACGACCCGTGATTCCGTGTTCCATTATCCCGGTTCTATCATAAACTCTTTTCGATTCACTATTTTATATTTTATCAATATTAAAATAGGAATCTCTTTAGTTGTCTTTTCCTTAGCAAGATTTAAACAAAGTACACAATGTCCTAAGTGTAGGGGAGTTTACTCCCACATGCTTAAACATTGAGGACAATGTTTATCTTAAGTGTAGGAGGGACTTCTATCGAAGTTAAGTGGTCTTTTCCTTGTATTTGTCCTCATTTTAACCGGAAAATCAATTTTTCGACATTTTTCAAAATTTTTGATCTATTTTGGCCTATTAGTTTTTCCCTTTGTATAGTTATTTTCTTTCCTTATTAGAATAAATGTTTAAATAAGTGGTTTTAATTTTCAAACGTTGTGAATCCTTCGACTCAACCCGAGTTTACTTATCTAAGTTACTCTAGCTAATATCCTTAACATGTTTAAGTCAAGTTTTGCTAGGCTTTTATATAGGGAGCTATAAAACGCGAAAGTCTTAACTCTCACGGGTTAAGAACAAGAACTTTTCGCAAGTTCCTATAATTGATCTTAGAGAGTCGTTTATCAAGGGAACTTTAAAATGCGAATTCTAAACTTGAAAAAGTCTAAGAATTTGCAAGATCCTATAGACGACTCGAAAACCCAAAAGTTTGATTTAATAGGCTAAGTATCCACGAGTCTCATTACTTGAGATTTTAAACTGTGGAGAATGAGAGATGATAGAGCCAATTATAAGTTCGGTATTCTTTCGTGAATTTATGTGAGTTAATTATGAGCCTATTCTCCCATCGCTTGCTAATAATTTATCTGCTAATAAATAAGGTTGTACGATTTGAAAAGTTACTTAGCTTCTAGCCCAAGATCGTTTAAAAGTTGCTCGGTATGGATTAGAGTTCATAGCCAAGGCATAACTTATTGAAGCGGGACGCGAAGATTGGCGAGTCCGAAAAGGCCCTAACAAGGCATGAGGGCTATATTTTGTTGTTAAAGATCCAAAAGTGACGTGAAGAATCATTTATCGAAAATCAATATGAAGGATCGAGACACACGCCGAAAAGCAAATACTCCCCAAAAGTCATGGAGAAGTGTATCCGAAAAGACCCTAACAAGGTATGAGGATAAATAGATCCAAGTCATAAAAGGAGGCGGATCGTTGTATATCAAAGTCCAAAATAAAGATTGGAGAAAAATGAAGAAGTCGTGGTCCAAGTATGAATCTCTCAAAACTTCAAGTGAAGAAATTCCATTATGAAGAGAAGACCATAATTTCATGAACGTCTCTCAAGGTTTGAAGTATGAAGTCGCTGCCAAATATCGGTCCGAGAAAGGTCTCAAATCGCGAAGCGAGTTATGCCAAGATATGAACTTTATGAGGTCCCGAGAAGCAGTTTTAAAAGATTTTGTCCTTTAGCTAACTATTGATTAAATCGTTCATCTTATTTTCAGACTTAATAACTATCAAAATAAGTCAAAAATGCATCCTCGTGATCATTCAAGACAACAATAAAACATAAGAGATACACATAGGAATAAGGGAGTCTAAGTGAGTAATTGGCCCACATGAGTTCGTGTTAGTCTACTAACTTATAATAACAATGATCTCGTTTTTAAGCTTGGTTTGGAGAAAGTGAAAACTTGAGGATGATGATTATTCATGACAACTTCCAAAACCCAAGGTATGCTTTTGATTTCTTTATTCTGAATGTTTTTAATTTTCTATCTCTTTAATAAAGGCCACTATGGATTGACTATGATGAAAAGTGTAAACGTGCTTTGTAACTAATGCATTGCATGAGGACATTGCAATGGTCAAGTGTAGGGGATTTGATAGGTGTGTAAACACCCATCTTTTCTACCACTTAATTACAATAATAACCGAGCCAAAACGTGTATTTTATGTCTTTTATGTCGGAGTTATGCGTGGTTTGTGTTTTTGTTGTGATTTAGGACGAAATTGTGAAAAGTGGAGAAAACACGGATATTCACGGGCATTTATGGGCTTTTATTGAAGAAAAAGATGAAAGACGAAGTCAAGAAGTCAAGAGTGCAAAAATAACGGAAGTCCAAGACCAATTCTGAAGATTTATCGAAGAAAAAGTCAAAAGACGGAAGTTTATCAAAAGCCGAAGAACTCAAGTCTATTTCATTGAAGAATTTAAAGACAAGTTCAAAGAAATCCCGAAGCCAAAAGTCCTTAAAGTTCAAGTTTAAAGAAGATTAGAAGAATAAAGGACTAATGATGCAATTAATGAAGATTAAAAGAAGGAGGGACTTAATCTCGCAATTAAGAAGAAATGAAGGAGGGGAGGAAGCTTCCTAATCCTCTCCTATATATAGTTAGGACTAAATAATCATTTTTCTTGTTGGCTAAGTGTGACAATTAGTCTTCCACATTTATTTTCTTGCACATTTAAATACTTGTCAATTTAAATACCTTGTCTTGCACCTTAAATTCCATTAATTTCAAGTAAGTTTTCATTTAATTCTTGTCAATCTTTACTTTATCTTGTTAATCTCCTATCTACCTTTCTTAATATTTGATTTATAAGTTTATGTTTATGTTCATGTCTTTATTTTGATCAAGTGGGTTTTTGATTTTTTTTTATTATTGTGGTTAAATTTGTTAGTTTTGTTGATTTAAATTGTTAGTTTATGATTATTGATGTTTTGTTATTAGTTTCATTAAATCGTGTGTTTAATTTTGATTAATTTGTGGTTAGATTCTTGTTATTTTGATCCTTTGTTCTTCGGGGGAGTTTGTTTGTGTTTCTGTTTTCCCAGGAAAACTTCCGAGCCAAGACAAGGAAGGCTGCTCATTCGGAACTCTTTAAGTTCCGAATCAGTGGGTTTCATCCGGAACATTCAAAGTTCCGGATCAAGAGTGTTCATTCGGAACTCAAAAGTTCTGAGTAAAGACTTCCAAACGAAAGTTCCGTATCAAGGAGGCTTCATCCGGAACATTCAAAGTTCCGGACGAAAACTTCCGGACGAAGACTTCCGGGCGAAAAGTTCCGGATCAAGGTGAAGTTCCGGATCAGCAACTCATTCGGAACATTAGAAGTTCCGAACGAATCTTCCGAGTCAAGTTCCGGACGAAATCTTCCGACTCAAAGAGTGTTCATTCGGAAGTCTGAAAGTTCCGACTCAAGAGTGTTCATTCGGAAGAGTTCCGAATCAAGGAGTTCCGACTCAAAAACTTCCGAATCAAGGGTTCTGTCAGGTTCTTTTTAGTCTTTCTTTGTTTTTAAATTTCTGTCCTTTATTATTTTAAGCTTACTTTTCCTGCGTTTTATTTTAGTTGCACTTTAAGTTTAATTGCCTTAGCTTTATTTTAGCCTTGCTTTAGTTTAAGTTTTAGTTGTGTTTTAAGATTGCCTTAGTTAGACTTAAGTTTGCGTCATTTACTTTAAGTACCCTTTAATTCTCGTCTCGCTTTTAAATACTTGCACTTTATTTTAATTAGACTTAGATTTAAATTAACGCACTTTTACTTTTAAAGTTTCGCACTTTTATTTAAAAAACTACAACGACACATTTTTGTTCCACCAAAATAAAACTGAGTCACACATTAAACACAAGTTTTTCAATTCGAAGAGATTGGTACAACGATAATTTTTAACCTGAGTAAAATCAAGTTATCAGTCCTATAGGCGCCCATACACCTATGAACCAATCCCAAGGCCTCGCCTTGTCAACATCCCCTTGGTAACAAGTCAAATCACAAAACAATCATGAATCAATTAGCAGTTAATCACATAAGTACACACAAGTCCATCACCAATCATAAAACATTCACAACAACAATTTACAAAACCATAACGAGTGTCTCTTCCATCCCATCTGGAAGTCAAAAAATCAAAAGATATGGGACTATGAAACTCACCTTGCGAAAAGCAATCCAAAGTCTCTTCACGAACAGTCAATTATCTAAAGCACACAACACAATAGTACGCGTCAACATTGACTTCAGAACTCTAATCCTTCCTCAATGTAACAATACCTATGATGGATACATCTCAATATCTATCCCAAATCATCCCCATGTTAGCCCTCTAAGTGTCCACTATCCCAAAATATCCAAAACACGAGTTTAAGCCTTGTCATACAAACATTAACCTTAAACCCGACACTTGTACAAATAATTCGACCAAACTACTGACCTCCATTGACTATACATTCTGAATAATTAAAAAGTACGATTCGAGTACATAATTTTAGGCTTTTGAATCACCAAACAAGCTTTAAAAACGAATAAGTTATGAGCAAAACGATTTTACCCAAAATCTGCCCAGACATTAGCGACAGTTGTGACAATCCGTCAATTTACGATTGATATTTTATTCTCAAATATTATTTAAAAAAATATTATTTTAATGTTACAATATGAACTCACATATTTTTGGGAAGAAATTTGGATTTACGTCTTGAAGTAGCGTCGACTACGTCTAAACCGGAGGATTCAACGTTACGTGCTTACGTTTACATGCACCGTCTTTGGTGACAGTCCGATATTTCAGAAAATAAATTTATCCATGAATATTATTTTGGAGTTTTAAATTTGTGTTAGTTCATAAACTCACAAATTTACGAGAAGAGATTAGGACTTACGATTTTATTTTAACATCCTTTACGACTAACCCGGAAACCTTAGGATTACGTATTTACGTTTTCGAACTCCGTTTTTGATGAAACAATTTTTATTGGATTCGTTTTGTGACGTTGATTCATAATTTGCAAAAATGTTTTTCGTAAAACGACCCGAGGGCACGCAAATCGAGGAAACTAGAATCGAGGAATACCCGTAAACTAGTGAGATGGGACAAAATACATTGTCCCACTCCACTAGCTTACATGGGGCGGCCAAAAACTTACCAACACCTTTAGGTGTCAAACTTTCTTTAACAAGTATTACACTTGTCCACTTTAGCTTACTAGTTAAGCTTACCTTCCATCAAAACCATTAGCTAAACACATACCACCATTTCACCATGCAATCAACTCACAATTTCCTCTCTACTCTCTCAAATGTGCCGTCCCTATTCTCCCCTTAAACACCAAATTTGATCAAAATCAACCATGGAATCCTATGTTATTCTTGCACATGTTGAAGCCCTTTTGAAACCCAATTGATTGGTGGTCCTTACAACATCCAAGGAGGAGTTTTCATGGTGTCATGGGGCTGATTTTCCACAAGGATTTGATGAAGATTGGAGGTCTTGAAGATGGTCTTGGCTATGCACAAGTTTCTCCATCAAAATCCATGTTTTGATCACAACCTACATCATCATGGTGGTATAAAGATTGTCCTCCTCATCTTCTTGTTATTTTGATTATGTAAACATGTATTTTATTTCCTATTGTATATATTTATGATGATTATATGATGATAAAAATGTTATGTGGGGATTTGTTGTTGATAATCATGGATAAAAAGATGAAAAACTATAAGTAAAAGTGGGTAAATCTTGTTTAAATGATAGGCTGTATAAAAACAGTAAAGAACCATATGGTAAACTGATAAAATGAGGAAGTAGAATCCATTTACAGTAAGCTATGGTTCTTGTACATATGTGAGAGTTGGCCATGCAATGGAATCAAAATAATGAGTAAGATATGATCAAAACAAGTTTAGGGTATAAATCTGAGGTTACTGTTTTGGACGATTTTTAGAAAATACTTAAAGGATGATTCAACAGTAGCTATAGAAGAGTTAAATGTATCACATATCATTTAGTTTATGTGATAAAAATTTGAGCTTCTATCTCCATATAGAACTCAAGATATGGCAGTTTTGGTGAAAGTGAAGATAAAAATCAGATTTTTGGAAATTAAAGAATAATACTATTATATAAGCACTCAAAATTTTAATGTATAAAATATAAATTAAAACCCACTAACTCATGGATTCTATTTGTATAAATATATAAAAGGTGTAATAAGTGTATAAATGATAAAAATGGAAACTTGTTAAGTCTTATAAGTTATAAAACTATAAACATGATTTTTACGACTTTTTCGGCTATTGCCGTAAAATTAACGTTTTTGTTAAATAAAACTTAGATGGTTGGACCCGTCTAATGAAAACTTTATAAAACTTATATACTGATATATAGACATGTATAACAAGTAAAAACCAATAAAACCCGAACTATAGGGCATACGGACATTAACGAGCTAAGTAAACATATTGGACTAATACTTGGGCTAATAATTGGACTAAATAAGATAAACACCCATAAAAAAGAACTTATTGGGCTTAACCCATTTGGGCCCAACTTGAAAGTGTATGTACTGATAATAAAAGTACAAAATGGATTAAAATAAGTTAAATAACTTATAATAAGCTTGTTGGACCTAAAACACGTAAATAGGTAAGACGAGAAAACTAGTATAAAAGTTATCAACACGTAACTCTAAAATGAGTAAACGAGAATATGTAAACCCACTTGATCATCATATATATATATAATCATCATATGTATACATAATTGATAATTTTATAAATTCATCGGACAAACGTCTAAGACCGAGTATTATTTGTCTAGGTTTCCGTGATTGAAGCACGTACCGTATGTCCGAATTGCCGACAACCCGCTTTCCCACATCAACGTGAGTTCATAGCCTCGCACTCTTTTAAATGTTTTTATAAATGTTTTATAAACCCGCGAGGGAGATAACATGTTAGTTTTTACAAAATAGGACACCATTTGTCCCAATTGTTTGTTTATTGATTTTGGACCCGAATGATTGAATGACCCGATTGTATGACCCGATAAATGATTAATGGACCCGATAGATGAAATTAAATGGATTATTAAAGTTAGGCTATGTCACTAAAAGTCCCATTAGCATGAATTGTGAACTACCGGGAGTTGGTAGACGCTTATGCATTTAATAGTACTATTTGGGGACGATCCCCAGTTCGCGCCTTGACGGTTGATCCCGTCGTGCCACATTGATTGGTAAGCGAATTTATGTATGAGAAGATTTCCATAGCGTGACCTTTGTGACGACACACTACTTTAGATGGGCAAAATTGGTATCGGGTTAGCTACCCGTTGTTGGTTTAGTAAGGTAACAATGTCATGCGGCTTATAATAATCCAAAATTAACGAAATACTAATAGACGCTCCGAATTACGATGTATTGCCTGACTAGCAATACAGGGTCATACTATTGATATTATATTTGTGCTTTGGTTTTCATAACCATATTCATATAACGGTTTTTATTTGATTTTATACAACGTCATAAGACGTATTGTATGATGTTTTTACGACATTGGCTCGTATAATGATTTTTAAGGCAAATGCCTATATTATGATTTTCGATAAGAATTTGTATAAAATGACTTTGGCTATTTTATGGCCTATTACAAAGATTTGTATAAAATGATTTTGGCTATTTTACGGCCTATTACAATGAATTGTACGAATTGATTTTTGGTACTAATTTTATACCAATGTTATATTGATGGAATTTAATAAACTCTATGAATTCACTCGGCGTTATCGCTGACCTTTTTCTTTTAACATGTTTTATCTCAGGTACTTGAAGGTAATTCTCGGGAAGACGACAAGAATTCATGGCCCGCACTTAAACAATATGTTTCCATTCAAATACTTTGTAAAACTTTGTATGAAATATAATGACTTGGGACCGATGTAACTTTGATATTTATGAATGGAAATGATTTATTATTAGACGACGCAATTTTTATGCGTTGTCTATGATGTGAGTAATGTGCTATCCCGTAACACCAACGAGTCTTCCGCTGTATTGAGTTGTATAAATTTGGGGGTGTTATAGTTTGGTATCAGAGCTCTCGTTATAGAGAACGAAAGATTTTTAAAACTAAGGTTTTGGATAAAACTTTTCAAAATCTTTTAACTATAAACATTTTTCTAAAAATGTCTAAAAAAAAAAAAATCTTTTGACTATAACGGTGCCGAAGAATTCCCGAGTTACCTACAAGGCCAAGACTGAGAAGTGTTATTTTAATATATATATATATATATAACTTGGATTATATATATATGATGTAATTTTATTACATGATTGTTTGATGATTATTTTGATTTTTATACGAGGTATTTATACGACGTCGATTGTCACAAGTAACCCTAAATCCCCTAGTAAATTAGTCGAAGCTATTCTCGTAGGAATTCTAGCTATCCTAGATCTAAACCAAGTTGTGGATATTTATGATCCCAACAAATGGTTGATATTCGTAGAAATGTAGATATTAGTTGATTGTGATATTGAAAAAGAATTGGCAAGATTAAATCTGATATCGATGTCATGACGATCTTTCCTTATAGAGTGGAGTTTGACAAAACGTTACCACCTAGAAAGATGTCATCTGATTCGTTGTCATCCAATTCTTAAATTGAAATCGAAAGGGTGAATGTTGCACTTGAGGCTGTCATTGGAACCATTACCCAAAAGCCTCATGCCACTAGTACCTTTCCGAGATGTCTAATTGAATGTATGAGTCATTTCATATTAATGACTCATTTGATAATTGTTGTTGTAATAGCTAATAGGATTGGAAATTAAGTGTTGATTCATATTGAGATTGTATTGCCTTTACAAGGCCGAAGAATAAGGTTGTAAGTATTGGGAAATGAGGTAGGATATCGAATTGAGTATAAAATTGGTTGAAACTTGAATAAAGTAAAATTTAACCCATATGGAATATGAGATTGTTAAGAGAAAGTTGTTAAGTTCTGTGATTAAACTATAAGGTTTTAATTGATTATTAGTTTGTGATAAGTGTTGTTCCTAGGCCATTGTCCACTAATGAGGATGCCCAGTGTCCAAGAAATAAATTGAAGAAATCTTCTTCTGAAATTGAGACCGATGGATCTTCTGGGACATGTGGAACACCTAATGGCTCTTGTAGATTAGTATTCATTGTGGCATCTTTTAAAAATAATCCCTAACTTAACTGAGACATCAGTTGGTAGGATGAGTTCTGAGAATTGTATGACATAGTGACACATAAAGTGTTACGGTACAATTTTGACTTGTTTGTGATTAATGAAAAATACTACCTTTGATTGCTAAATTCTACATGTATCGATGTTATCTATCTTTTATTGCTTCTTCCTAATGCTCGCATTAGTGATGCAACCATTGAACAAGTACTCATATCGAATCGAGTTACGTTGTGGATTATTCTTTTGAGTGCCATCGAGGTCATAAACCTCATGATTAATTGGCTAAGCTCATTTCCTATCATATCGTAGTTAGTTCTTGGTGAACCACTCTTCATCACTCCTTTGCAGATCACTCATTGTTTTTATAAGATAAAACGGTATTATTTGAGGAAAATTGAATTTTCATCACTATAAGGATTATTCAAAGTGAGATTTATAAGTGATTAATATCAAAATGAAGTTGTTTATGAAACGCTTTGGAAACTTAATTATTTCCATAACAAAGAAAATCTTTGTAAATTTATTCTTGATTCTTATTTAAGAATTAAGCATGAAAATGTTTTTATTATAAACATGATGATAACATTTTGACGAACTGAGTATTGCATCGTTGATCTTGAAATTGTATATAGTTGCGCGCCTACATACAATTTGGAATGGACTATGCAAGACTGATTAGTAGTCACCATAAAACTAACGAATAAACACTACATTTTCTTTGAAGATTGTGAAAGATTAAAAATTTTACGAGATCTGCAAGAAGTGAAAAATAAGGACATAGTGTTAGGGACACCTACATATGTGCCTGTAGCATCTATTCTTCTGAGTCGAATTTACTCATCTTTGGAAATTGTCTTATTTGACAATTGACAATTCTTTCTTGTCCAATTCTCTCGTAGTGAGATTCTTAGGAAAAGTGTTTGATTTCCGAGTGTTGATACCCGACTGGATGTATTGACGTTCTTATCATTTCTTATGATTTGATTTCATTTGAATGACCTGGGTAACGATCCGAGGAGCTTTCGAATGCGTACTCAAATTATGAAAACATGGGATATATTCATATTCGTTAAATGTTTTCGTCAGTATCTGATTTGAAATTCTCTCGCATAGGTTATGCGTTGACCTTACTCTTTAGATAATAGTTATGTCTCCTGATATCCCTGAATTTGTGAAGGATTATGAATTATTATTAGTCTTTTGAGAAGTTCACATCTTATCAACGGCAATAAAACTGAAAAGTTGGTAATGCCAATAGGATGAATTGATTGATTATGACATGACGACATTGTCTTAATTGATGGGAACTCGAGTAGAATTCCCCTAAATGATAAGATGTTGATTATCAAAAGTGATCTAAATAATTCTTGATAGATGACCATATCCTGTATTAAGACTTGAAATTATACCGTGAATGGTTGTGAATTAGTTATAGATATTAAAATCTAGAGGAACCTAATATGTATTTATTAAAAGATGTTTATCTTATCTGAAACTTTAGGAGGTATTTGTTGGTGAATTACCTAGACTTTCGCCATTAAGGCAAATTGAAATTGGTATTGATTATATTCCCGGTGCTGCACCTATGGCTTGTGCACTATACGTCAGCACCATCTAAATTAAAGGAATTACCGTACAACTGAGAAAGTTGTCGGAGAAAGATTTTATTATACCAAGCCTGTCATCCTGAAGAGCTATGGTGTTATCTTTCCTTATATTTATAGATTACTGTGACTGAGTAAATTGACAATCGAAAACGATATCCATAACTCGAAATGGAAGAATTGTTCGATCATTTACAAGGTTCTAGCAAATTTGATCCATGGCATGGTTATCATCAACTTCGCATCTGCGGAAAAGATTATCTATTCCAATCACTACATCCGGTACTTGTAATGAACATTATGAGTTTCACGTGATGTCGTTTGAATTGACTTATACACATGTAGCATTCATAAATTTGGTGAATCACGTGTGTAGGCTGTAATTTGATAAATTCATGCTCGTGATCAATAAGGACTATTTGTTTGATTGTAAGAATAAGAATGAAGTTAATAATTAATTATAGATTGCCCTGGATTGGCCGAACCATTAAAAACTTGTACCTTGAATACATAACATGAGATTAAAGACTTAAACCTTTACATGATTTAACCATGTGATTAATAGATAATGGAATATATATTGACTCTTTAAAAATTAAGAGCCCATTTAAGACTTTGGATTTTACCAAAAAGAAATGGAAATATGTTTTGACAAATGTTTTAACAAAGGATTTTAAGGGATTATTCCCTTATACACCAATCATTTAACTAAACTCCTGTTTAGGGGTAAATGATTGTGTATACTTCTAGACAACTTAAGAAGAATTGAGGAAACTATATAATTTATGACTTGAAATTTGAAACGAAAATTTTTGCTTTTCAACTAAGAAAATTTTGACCAAAGTATAAACAAAGGTTTTTCGAACATTTACGAATCTTATTAAATATTTTCGATAAATCAACAAAAATCTTGTTAATTCAATTCAAATTTAATTTGAATATTTTATATAATTGGTCGAACTAAGAAATTTAATTTTTTTTTTTACATTTACGCTTCATAAAAATTAACTAATAATTATTTAATTAATTATAATAATTATCGACGCTTTAAACGTTAGATTGAGTAAAAACTGATAAAAATGATAGATGAGACGAAACTGAAACTTAGAAAATATGAAGAAAGGTGAACGTAATTACTGACGCATAATATAGAAAGAATAATATAGATAATAAAAAGGGGGGTTCGCGGCTAATGTGAACAATTAAAATAGAGAAGCCGATAGCGTTAGATGTATAAAAGACCACTTATGATTGTCTAAATATGGAGATTGTGAGATATAGTATGTTGGAATTTGTAAGTATAAGTATTCTATTTATGTCATTTTATGACTAAGAGTATCTTTGTCTGAAGAAGATGTACTGATGGCAATTATGAAGGCATACATCGCCTCATACTTTAATAAACGTCTAGCTATTGCAAAGGTCATCATCTGAATTTGATTCGATTTGGGTCATCGTCGACAGACTGACCAAATCTGCTAATATCATTCCCGTCAATGATAAATGCAAAAGAGTTATGCAAACATAGTGTGCCTGTATCGAACATCTATATCAAGATCCTCGCTTCGCATCGAATTTCTAGAGATTTGCTCAGAAATCATTGAGAACGAACCTTGATGAGAGTACTATGTACCACCCCAATCGAAGGGACGAGGTAAAGTAACGATACAAAATACTAGAATTCTTATTTTATGTTTGAATGATTGACTTTTGGTAATGAACCGTATAATCGCTTTCCTTTGGAAAGATTATCATTGATAATTATCGTATTAGGATCGAGATCGAATCTTGTTAGGATCTAAATATTAGAGCATCTATAAGCAAGAGTTGAGACAAAGACATCCGACATACACCCATTGTGAGTTGGACATGTCTTTTAGACTTAAGGTTTCCTATGATGGCGAACCTATCCTTGCAAAATACCCGATCCGCGAGATCTGAAATAATTGTTGAAATTAGGATTTGATTATTAACTGCCGATAGTGGGCAGGAGGTTATGTGAATGTGAAATGTAGACCTTGAAGTGCCAAATGGGTAGCGAAGTTATGCCAAAATTTTTAACCTTGGAAAAATGAATTCATGATCTGACAAATCATGGGATATAAGTCCCCGTTGTATGGGACCATTGGGATGATGTAAAAGATTGGTTTGAAAGGCATATAAGCTGGATCTACCCTAGGACTTCAAGAACTGCGTGAATTATGTTTCGTAAATCTAACTTGATGGAATATCTATCAAGTGAAATTCTGATTATTCTTAATAGAGCTTAGATCGGCGAAAAGTTGCATTCATCAAAAACCCGTGAACATCATGGATAGAGAAAGTAAGTCAACATTAAGCCTGATCTTATTCCCGTAGTTATGTTTGATAGAAACTCGCGTATTGTAATGAATTACACTTGTGAGAAAAGACCGAATGTGGAGGAAATACCCACATGGCTTAAACTCTATAAGAAGCGAGTAGTAAGATGATCTTTGAGGACAAAGATCCTGTTTAGGGGTAAATGCTGTGACAATCCGTCAATTTACGATTGATATTTTATTCTCAAATATTATTTAAAAAATATTATTTTAATGTTACAATATGAACTCACATATTTTTGGGAAGAAATTTGGATTTACGTCTTGAAGTAGCGTCAACTACGTCTAAACCGGAGGATTCAACGTTACGTGCTTACGTTTACATGCACCGTCTTTGGTGACAGTCCGACATTTCAGAAAATAAATTTATCCATGAATATTATTTTGGAGTTTTAAATTTGTGTTAGTTCATAAACTCACAAATTTACGAGAAGAGATTAGGACTTACGATTTTATTTTAACATCCTTTACGACTAACCCGGAAACCTTAGGATTACGTATTTACGTTTTCGAACTCCGTTTTTGATGAAACAATTTTTATTGGATTCGTTTTGTGACGTTGATTCATAATTTGTAAAAACGTTTTTCGTAAAACGACCCGAGGGCACGCAAATCGAGGAAACTAGAATCGAGGAATACCCGTAAACTAGTGAGATGGCACAAAATACATTGTCCCACCCCACTAGCTTACATGGGGCGGCCAAAAACTTACCAACACCTTTAGGTGTCAAACTTTCTTTAACAAGTATTACACTTGTCCACTTTAGCTTACTAGTTAAGCTTACCTTCCATCAAAACCATTAGCTAAACACATACTACCATTTCACCATGCAATCAACTCACAATTTCCTCTCTACTCTCTCAAATGTGCCGTCCCTATTCTCCCCTTAAACACCAAATTTGATCAAAATCAACCATGGAATCCTATGTTATTCTTGCACATGTTGAAGCCCTTTTGAAACGCAATTGATTGGTGGTCCTTACAACATCCAAGGAGGAGTTTTCATGGTGTCATGGGGCTGATTTTCCACAAGTATTTGATGAAGATTGGAGGTCTTGAAGATGGTCTTGGCTATGCACAAGTTTCTCCATCAAAATCCATGTTTTGATCACAACCTACATTATCATGGTGGTATAAAGATTGTCCTCCTCATCTTCTTGTTATTTTTATTATGTAAACCTGTATTTTATTTCCTATTGTATATATTTATGATGATTATATGATGATAAAAATGTTATGTGGGGATTTGTTGTTGATAATCATGGATAAAAAGATGAAAAACTATAAGTAAAAGTGGGTAAATCTTGTTTAAATGATAGGCTGTATAAAAACAGTAAAGAACCATATGGTAAACTGATAAAATGAGGAAGTAGAATCCATTTACAGTAAGCTATGGGTCTTGTACATATGTGAGAGTTGTCCATGTAATGGAATCAAAATAATGAGTAAGGTATGATCAAAACAAGTTTAGGGTATAAATCTGAGGTTACTGTTTTGGACGATTTTTAGAAAATACTTAAAGGATGATTCAACAGTAGCTATAGAAGAGTTAAATGTAGCACATATCATGTAGTTTATGTGATAAAAATTTGAGCTTCTATCTCCATATAGAACTCAAGATATGGCAGTTCTGGTGAAAGTGAAGATAAAAATCAGATTTTTGGAAATTAAAGAATAATACTATTATATAAGCACTCAAAATTTTAATGTATAAAATATAAATTAAAACCCACTAACTCATGGATTCTAATTGTATAAATATATAAAAGGTGTAATAAGTGTATAAATGATAAAAATGGAAACTTGTTAAGTCTTATAAGTTATAAAACTATAAACATGATTTTTACGACTTTTTCGGCTATTGCCGTAAAATTAACGTTTTTGTTAAATAAAACTTAGATGGTTGGACCCGTCTAATGAAAACTTTATAAAACTTATATACTGATATATAGACATGTATAACAAGTAAAAACCAATAAAACCCGAACTATAGGGCATACGGACATTAACGAGCTAAGTAAACATATTGGACTAATACTTGGGCTAATAATTGGACTAAATAAGATAAACACCCATAAAAAAGAACTTATTGGGCTTAACCCATTTGGGCCCAACTTGAAAGTGTATGGACTGATAATAAAAGTACAAAATGGATTAAAATAAGTTAAATCACTTATAATAAGCTTGTTGGACCTAAAACACGTAAATAGGTAAGACGAGAAAACTAGTATAAAAGTTATCAACACGTAACTCTAAAATGAGTAAACGAGAATATGTAAACCCACTTGATCATCATATATATATAATCATCATATGTATACATAATTGATATTTTTATAAAGTCATCGGACAAACGTCTAAGACCGAGTATTATTTGTCTAGGTTTCCGTGATTGAAGCACGTACCGTACGTCCGAACTGCCGACAACCCGCTTTCCCACATCAACGTGAGTTCATAGCCTCGCACTCTTTTAAATGTTTTTATAAATGTTTTATAAACCCACGAGGGAGATAACATGTTAGTTTTTACAAAATAGGACACCATTTGTCCCAATTGGTTGTTTATTGATTTTGGACCCGAATGATTGAATGACCCGATTGTATGACCCGATAAATGATTAATGGACCCGATAGATGAAATTAAATGGATTATTAAAGTTAGGCTATGTCACTAAAAGTCCCATTAGCATGAATTGTGAACTACCGGGAGTTGGTAGACGCTTATGCATTTAATAGTACTATTTGGGGACGATCACCCCAGTTCGCGCCTTGACGGTTGATTCCCGTCGTGCCACATTGATTGGTAAGCGAATTTATGTATGAGAAGATTTCCATAGCGTGACCTTTGTGACGACACGCTACTTTAGATGGGCAAACTTGGTATCGGGTTAGCTACCCGTTGTTGGTTTAGTAAGGTAACAATGTCATGCGGCTTATAATAATCCAAAATTAACGAAATACTAATAGACGCTCCGAATTACGATGTATTGCCTGACTAGCAATACAAGGTCATACTATTGATATTATATTTGTGTTTTGGTTTTCATAACCATATTCATATAACGGTTTTTATTTGATTTTATACAACGTCATAAGACGTATTGTATGATGTTTTTACGACATTGGCTCGTATAATGATTTTTAAGGCAAATGCCTATATTATGATTTTCGATAAGAATTTGTATAAAATGACTTTGGCTATTTTATGGCCTATTACAAAGATTTGTATAAAATGATTTTGGCTATTTTACGGCCTATTACAATGAATTGTACGAATTGATTTTTGGTACTAATTTTATACCAAAGTTATATTGATGGAATTTAATAAATTCTATGAATTCACTCGGCGTTATCGCTGACCTTTTTCTTTTAACATGTTTTATCTCAGGTACTTGAAGGTAATTCTCGGGAAGACGACAAGAATTCATGGCCCGCACTTAAACAATATTTTTCCATTCAAATACTTTGTAAAACTTTGTATGAAATATAATGACTTGGGACCGATGTAACTTTGATATTTATGAATGGAAATGATTTATTATTAAACGACGCGATTTTTATGCGTTGTCTATGATGTGAGTAATGTGCTATCCCGTAACACCAACGAGTCTTCCGATGTATTGAGTTGTATAAATTTGGGGGTGTTACAACAGTTTCTGACAGTTTAGCGACGGATTCTGGCAGATTAGCGACAGTTTCTGCCTAATCCGATTTAAACCCTAAAAAACGATTTTAAACCCTAAAAATCCCACATTAATTACCCAATTCAAGCCCTAATTTATTTTAATTACAGAAAATTAAAACCCTTCATCCATCATATGATTATTACTTGATAAAAATATAATTACATTAATTAAAAACAATGTTTAAAGCAAGCTTATACCTTAATTGATCAAAGATGAGGTTTTTAGCAAAACCCTAAAATATTTTATTCTTTTTTTTTCTTCTTCCTGCGTTTCTTTTTCTCCATCGTTGATTTTGTTTGTTATTTTACAAAGGCTTTTAAATACCCAAGTACTCCTAGCCCAAGCCCAAAATCAATTTTCCTTTTTTTTTTCCTTTTTTCAACCGAACATAAAAAAATTACCAAAAACAATATTTTTTTTTGTTATATAATTTCGTTTTTTTTTAATTATTTCCTTATTAATACCCAAGTACTCCTTGCATTTTTTATTAAAACCTTTCGTCACTTAAAATTTTATTAAACAAAATTTAACTATATACGACCCCCTAAATAAATCTACGAGACTTACTTAAATAACCCGAAGCTACTAACCTACACCGCTAAATACTTACATATATAATTACGTAAAGTCTTACGTACACCGTAATTAAATACGTACACGAAACCTTATTAAAAATACTTGAACTTCACACAGTTCATTAGTGATTCCATTTCATCAAATTCCATATCCGACTTGTACCATGATTTACCCATCATGTACCTCATAACCGTCATTCACCTCCACCATATCACATAAGAAAAAAAAACACATAGTTCACACACATCTAACACATAAATAAAAATCAACGGACAACTACTATCCCGTCAAAACCCGAGTTATCACACTGGGTATCACCCGACAGATGGTGTTATCGTGCTGACAGATTCTCCCACTTCATCACCAGCAACTATACCTACCTCCCCACCTAGGGAAGTAGATCAGGTCGTACCTACTCTACCACCTCTACCACCACTATCTACACTCCAATGCTACCCCACCGGAGCTTTGCCACCTCGCAAGAGGAAGCACACCTCTACTCCTGACTCCACATTTGAGAGAGGAGAGGGTTCGGTAGCCGGTAAGGCAGGACCCGACACTGTCCAGGCGCAGCTAGATGCGTCGACTGCTAGACAGGCACAGGATACTGCCATTATCCATGCCTTGCTACGCGCAGACCAGCAAGGACGCACAGTACTTTAGGAGAGACTTAACACTCTCTATTGGTCAGTTGCTGTCACACCCCCAATTTATCAGAGTAAGGCAACACAATGGGGTGTGACGGTCATGACTATCACGAGGCATAGATACAAAGAACGACTATTTAAAAGTCGTTTTAATTTAATTAAAAGCATGAATTTGTTCGGAAGCGAATTACACAAGATCGTAATAAAACATTGTTTCAAAAGCCTTTAACATTGACCCAAATATCCAAATACTAGTCACGACCATTTTATTAAAATTCTCCCAAGCATAACCACATCACTCCTCCGTCTTGATACCTGAGAAAAACATTGCTAAAGCGTCAACACAAAGGCTGGTGAGTTCATAGGTTTAAGTTTAAAGAGTGTGATGAACCATAAGATTTTCAAGGGAACCGACATATAATCTTATAACAAATACAAGATTATAATCAAAAGTATACGTTTTAATAACCTATGTCTAAGCTCATGACACCGAAGCGTTAACCTAACCGACAAGATATAATAAGAGCCCGAGCAAATGTCTGTCCCGAAGAATTTGTAAATCCTCAAATGTAAGTGTATCCAATCTTTGCCACACAACCAAATTAGATTGGGAGGGTAATCCTGATATATCTATCCATAACATTCGCGCTTACAGAAAGTAATTAACGGTTCATGATATTGGGCTAAAAAGGCATCATGGGATAACGGGACTTAGACATCAAGTAGGCAAACGTATGAGTTTTAAGGCACTTATGTTCATCTGTTAAGAACAAGCAACGTTCTCACCCCGAAATAGTTAAAACAATTAAAAGTGGGGCTATGAAACTCACCTTTTTTGAAGTAGTAAATAAGATCGACAAAGATAGCACGGAATATCAAGGCACTCAAAATGATGTACAAACGATCTACTCGTAACCTAAGTAAAATATCGGTACTTAGGCTAAATACAAGAAATAATAATGTACAATGCACATGGTTGATAATTTATACATGCTCTTGATTTATAAAAATGTTTCGTACATTTTTCATGTTCAACTATTTTAGTCACAGGGTCAAGTGTGGGTCACAATATCTTGTTATTTAATAGTTCGATAAATAAACGGGTTCTCTTTATAAAAATTAGACCGCGAGGTCTTCGATAGTTAATAAATATTGCATTTTAATGAGGTCTATAAGTATATCAAACAATTTGTCAAAGTAGTGCACTCGCAATCAAAATAAATAAGTAATGTCCTATTATTATCAAGTGTCAAACAAGCATTCTTAGGAATTAATTTTGGCTTCGTTACTCAGTTTCAAGACAAACGGAAAGTTGCATTTTAAACTAGGTTGTGTCGAGTTTCACAAGGTATTTTTTTATCTATAGGGCATAGTCATTAAGTAGGTTAAAACTAGGCGTGAAATAGAGTAATCGGGCCAAATTAACGACTTACTATAATAAGAGTCTTGCATTTGATTATGGAATTGGGTAAGTGGCAAACTTTGGTTTATGTTTTCTGATCTACGCCCCACTACACGTCCACTTTTGTAATATTCTTTTAGTCATACAAGGATACATACATACATGACATACAGTACTATATTTAGCCAAAAATAAAGGTCTTGTGTTGGTGTATTCACTTTTCCCAGGCTATGACCCAAGAATGGGGGTCCTATTTGCTTTACTACTTATGCATACATAGCATCACAAAACACATCCCATCTAACATAGAACTATTTACACAGTAAGTAAGTCCAAAAGAAGAATGGGTTGCCACTATTTGCTTGTTTACGTTCTTGGCAGGGCACCCAAAAGGGGGAAAGTGGTCCTAGTTCTTTATATCAAACAGTGGATAGTACCTTTTCTTATTCAATTGGTGAAGTTTAGCCAACTTTGTTCTTTCTATGTCCCACGTTTCATGCTAAGCTCAAGCAAGTAATGAAGTAAACCTCAAATGGTTTATGCAGTTTTTGTAACTTCACTCACACACACACATATATACTTATTTGGTTAATTGTTGTCCTATGTTTGTTTATTTTATATTCACGCAACAACACACATGCACACACTCTTGCTGCTGTCTTTACTTTCTTGCATACAATATCAATATAACATTTACATATTAAAGGTTGAAGTATTTCCTTGTATTCGTTTCATTCACATTCATAAGTATAACCAATGCCCACTTACGATCTTATAAAAATGACCAGATATTTGTTTCTTATGGTTTAAATTCAAACGTCCCAACCCACATATACACACAACATGCATGCTTAAAACTACAAGTGTCCACATAAAATCATATAGTCATGTCCAACTGATAACACTAAATCAAGCTTACTCTTATGATGCTACTTCTCTTGTAGTTTACGCATGTACTAAAGGAGATATACTCTCAAGCACATAATAGTTACATATGCATACACAACTCCACACGCATATAGTCTACACATAAAACGCATACAGTGGTACCCTTTATATTTTGCTCTTGCTGACCTTTGTCTCGCTACCTGGTGTATGATTGTGTTTCAAAGGTCCTTGTGAAAGAATATACCCACAGTTTAACCAACATGTCTCATTGTGGAACTTGTATTTACAAGTATTGATTATAAACACAAAACACTCACTGTTGCAAAAAAACCCACACGACTTGTTGAACAACAAACATATGTCCTGCTTGTTATCAAACACTCATGAAGTCACTTTAGTTTTCTTACCAGCTTTACATAAAATCATACATGTTCTTCCCATATTCGTCCTTTTTTAGATATATCTACACGCGTACATATACATGGCTTGTTCATGATTTGGTTTGTTTGTTATAGGTAATTAAATAAGTTATATTGAACCCTAGCCGTGACCTCTTGGTGAAACACTTAAGATTGTTTGGTTTGTTTCAAAAGGTCTAGGTCATCACATAGATCCCAACCGTGACATCTTGATATCGTGTTAAGTTCAAAGTATAACTTAGTTGTTTAGATTTGAAAATGTTTTAGCAAGTATTATATCAACCAATGTGAATGAATGAGCAAGTAACTTATCAAAGGTCATAAGCTATTTGATGAAGAAGGAAATCAAGAACTAGAGATCAATATCTAACAATCTTGCTTGCTAAAATAAACAGCCGTGACCTTGTAGTAACAAGTTTTGCGTGTTTCCTTTGAATGAGTTTAAGTTTGTAGTGTGTGAGTTTATGGAGAGACGAGTGAGTATTTATAGGCAAGAGTAAGTGATATAGGGTTGAGAATAACTTAGTTAGGACTTGGTTAAGACTTTTTAGGGTTTGGTTAGACCATAGTTACATTGTAACTAGTGTGGGAACTCAAAAAATGTTAGGGAAGAGAGAACTCTCCTTTTGTTGCGTCTTGGGCAAAAACAAGGGAAAAGGGATGTACTTGGTTTGACTAGTTACAAAATGTTATTTGCAAGATCAGTGTTTAAAGGAAGGTCCATGGGAGAAAGGGGGTGTTCCACGATTTGAGAGGAAGGATAGGGAACAAGGTGGTACATATATTAATGGGAGATGAAAGTATTAGGCAAATTCAAATGTGGCATGTGGGGGTAAATGTAAAACGTGTGATTTGGTAAAGAGGGGGACCGGTTTTGAGTGTTTATAGAAAAGAGTTTGTTTGTGATAAAATTGTTTTAAATGATTTAATTTAGTGTAAAATGTTTAAATGTGATATGTAGCATGGAACTTAGGTATTAGTAGTAGTTTCAAGTAGTTTTGGTAGATGGGTAATATTCTGTGTGTGTCGTAATTATGTTGTGTGAAATATTTAATGTGTGTAGCGAAACTCTTGATGAAATTTAATTTCGTTTAAAAAAAAATCCTAGTACGTAATGTAACGAATAATAGTAATTCAAGTAATACTTCATATGACGTCATTCATAGAAATTCAATTCCGTACATAAAATACACGAAATCAATCGGGAGCATCAATAGACACACAAGTCTTACCCGAACCATCGCGTTTCACGTAAATTAAATAGATTCGAAATTCACGTTTGTGACATCCGACATCCCTTAAATAGATCTTCGACCCCGAAGCTCATACTTCGATGAAACTTATCTAATTAAAAAATGAGGATATTTAAGCTTAAATTGGTCTTCACGTTCCCAAGTAAACTCGGGTTTTCTTTGTGCATCCCAACGCACTTTCACGATCGGCATACGACTTTTTCTAAGTCGTTTCATTTCACGGTCTATCGTTTCAACGGGTTCTCCAACAAATACGAGCTTGTCGTCGAGTTGAATTTATTCTAACGGTATAACGAGTGTCTCATTGGATAGACGTTTCTTCAAATTGCAAATGTGGAACACATTTTGCACACGACTAAGTTCTTGAGGTAAATCTAAACGTTAAGCGATGTTGATCCCAAACTTAGATCGATTTAGCTTTATGTATACGAGAATAGATCAAGTAATACACTTAGAGAAACCTTTGTATATGTATATGACAATCTAAGTGTTATGCGGAATTAACACTTAAACAAGAACACACAAGATGTAAACAAACTTTCACTTTGATTAATGATATCAAACTTGCTTACAATGAAAGTGTTAACGTACGAAAACTTATATCGAACAATAACCTAAAGGTCTTCTTTTATAGACATAAGAAGCCTTGTACAATAATCTACGTATCAACTATTCTAGGTAAAGATAAATATAGAAAATACATTGTTGTTCCTATCTTTACTAGAAGTAATCTAGAATATAATAAACGTGTAGATCATATCCTTCCATCAGTGCTTGTCTTCAATGTATCAACACTTGACTTTGTCTTGTCAACGCTTGATCTGTCAGCGTTTGTTTTACTCCTGTCAACGCTTGTTTTACTCTTGTCAGCGCTCAAGTAGACTGGCTATAATTTATTCCCAACAATCCTCCCCTAAACTTGATATCTACTCTAGTGATCAAGTTTCTGAATAAACATTAAGAGCTAGGAGGAATCTTACAAACCTTCTCATATTGGTAATAATTTAATCTGATCAAGTCTTTGGCCACGTCACTTGAATAATCAATTTCTAGCTGTGTGTTCTTCATCTTCTCCAAGACTTCCTTGGACATGAATTACTGGCCATCTACAAGTAGATACTCAGCAAACTTTGTAGAACTCAAATAATAAACACCAGCAGCTGAATACAATCTCCATTGAAGACCACTGAGGTCATCTTCAAGATCCTTCCAAATAGCAGGATCTTCATCTCTTGGTCCACACATTCTCTTGAATGTTGACCACAGTTTTATTCCATTGACTGAAGTTGGTGCTTCAGTCTCATACTTGACCTCTAACAACCTCCATAGGTGTACCAAGTATTCTCTGTCAAAACTTGCAAACAAAGATATAAGGGTGGTAAAAGTGTGAACCTCTTTTCCATACCTGCCAATCTTCCAAAACCCACATTCATCTTCTTTATAGCTTATAATAGGGTTTCTGGAATCAAGTGGTAACACTTGTACCATATCTGAAGCTTCTAATGGTGAGAGCTTGAGGCTCTTTCTTATAACAGCTTCACTTGGATGTAATGGATCCATATCTTTGGGAAACTCAAGAGGGACTCCATTTTCACTGGTCTGGGAACAAACATTGCCTTCTTAAGCTCCATTTCCTCTGCAAGTTCTTCTTTTCTTTCATCAAAAAGAAGTCTTAGAGTGTTTTCTTCCTACACTCTAACCCAAATGGGATAAGCTCTACACTCCAACTCTTAAAATATCAATGCAATCAACTTCTTATAAGTCCACCCTGTTCCATGACATCTGAGCAACATGCAGTAGAACTACCTTCTATCCCTTTTCAAATTCGAGAGAACATTGCTTGCTTTGTGTTTCAGAATGACCTTGCAATCCTTTTGTACTCTGAGAAGAATCTCCAAACCCCATATCTGATCTGAAATGGTCAAATGTGGATTCTCTGTACACCTATCTTCCCAGGCATGGTACATCTGAACAACTTCTGGCATATCAAAATCAACCTGCAATTTCAGCTCATTCAACTTCTCTTTTGCCAATTCATCACCATACTCAAGCCTTTCTGGTTGTTCTATGATCATAACACTTGAGTCTGAACTGGCTTCATCACTTCCTTCTTGCTCTTCTGAAGTGACAACAAAAGGTGATTCACCCACCTCCTTTCTTTCTTGTTCCACAATTTGTGCAACCAACTTTCTATCAAACTCAATTTGTGCTGCATTCTTTGGAACAACTTCTTCTACCATAATACCCTTACCCTTATCTAATGGATCAACTGTTGGTAAGGTAGATGGTAATACCTGTGAAGAAACCTCTTTGATGATGGATGATGACTGGAATACATCAACCTCATTTGCAGGTCTGTCAACGCCCAATTTTGCTTTGTTAGCGCCCAAGATACTCATGTCAGCGTTCAAATCTGTCTTGTCAACGCCCAAAGTACCTGTCTCAGCGTTAGACAAATATATTGCTGACAACGTCACAATAACACTTATCAGCGTTCAAGCAACCTTTGTCAGTGTTAGAAAAATATAGTGGAAAATCTAAATCCTCAAAAAGACCAATAACAATGCATTATCCTGTACATACTTTTACAAAAAGACTCCAAAACACATGTTATGTGAGATTGATCATCCCAATACTTGTTACCAAGTATTGAAACCTCCCAGCATCAAAAGGTTTAGTTAGTAAATCTGACACATACTCTTCTGTGCCAACCCTATCTGGTTGTATTAAACCCTTTTCAAAACAATCTCTTATAAAATGGTGTCTAATTTCTATGTGTTTAGTTTTAGAATGATGTACAGGATTCTTAATAATGCATAGGGTGCTGTTACTGTCAACAAATATCTTGGTATGCATGAAATTATACCCATAGTCCAACAGCTGGTTCTGAATCCACAAAACTTGTCCACAACAAGCAGTCGTAGCCACATACTCTGCTTCAGTTGTAGAATTAGCCACCACTGTTTGTTTCTTGCATTGCCAAGATATCAACCTGCTCCCAAGAAACTGACATCCACCAGTTGTGGATTTTCTATCAAACTTATCACCTCCATAGTCACTGTCTAAATATGCAATTAGCTCAAATGGTGAATCCTTTGGGTACCACAAGCCAAGACTAGGATAACATCTTAGGTACCTAAAGATTCTCTTGACAGCATAAAGGTGACATTCTTTGGGAGTTACTTGATGGCGTGCACAAGCACACACAACAAACATGATGTCAGGTCTAAAGGCTGTGAGATACATCAATGAACCAATCATTGATCTATAGTGCCTGACATCAACATCCTTTCCATCTTCAATCTTTCCCCAAGGGTGTTCTCTATCCATAGGAGTAGTAGCCCTCTTTTCATGTGGAGAAAAGCCAAACTTTTTCAAGATCTCTGCCACATACTTATCCTGGGAGATGAAGATACCATCTTCTTTCTGCTGAACTTGTAACACAAGAAAGAAGTTCATCTCCCCCATAGCACTCATCTTGAATTTGTTTGTCATAAGCTTGGAGAAATCCTCACTCATCTTTGGATCTGTGGATCCAAAAATGATGTCATCAACATAGACCGGGACAAGTAGAACATCCTTACCTTTCTTCTTTGTAAACAGTGTCTGATCTATGGTGCCCCTCTTGAATCCATTGTCCACCAAATAAGTAGACAAAGTACCATACCATGCTCTTGGGGCTTGATAAAGTCCATACATAGCCTTCTTGACTCTATGCACCTTGTCTGGATTCTCTGGATCCTCAAAACCAGGAGGCTGCATCACATATACCTCCTCAACAATTGTTCCATAGAGGAAGGCACTCTTGACATCCATTTGATAGACAGTGAAGCCCATGCAGGATGCATAGGCTAAAAAGATCCTTATACCTTCAATCCTTGCAACTGGTGCAAAGACCTCTTCATAGTCTATCCCTTCCTCTTGTGTATATCCCTGAGCCACTAATCTTGCCTTGTTTCTGACCACAATACCTCTTTCATCTCTCTTGTTTCTTAGAACCCATCTTGTCCCTATAGGTCTAACATATCTGGGACAATCAACCAACTCCCAAACATCCTGAATTGCAAATTGGTGAAGCTCATCCTGCATTGCTTCCACCCAACTTGGTTATTTGAGAGCATCAAATATCTTCTTGGGTTCCTGTTGTGACAAAAAACAGGCAAACAAACATGCTTGCACAAGAGGGGTATCAACCTTCTTGTGAATATTGGCAATAAATCCACCAAGACCTTGATGAGATCTTCTAGTCTGAACAGGAGTCATAATATCACCAATGATTTGAGAAGTAGGGTGATTTTTCATAGTAGAAGTGAGAACTCCTCCTTCAAAAAGTCTGGTGTCTTCAATTTCATTTTCCATGTTTCCAATATCTTCTTCTTCAGACTCCTCAGTGGATGAAGGAAGTGAAGTGGTCTAGTACTAGAGTGCACCTGTTTAGACTTGAATGAGACCTTGTGCTTCTTGCCTTTAAGACATGCAACACAAGAGTGGTCATTGTGGAAAGCCTTTTCAGGCAAACCATCAACCAAGCCAAGTCTCACAAGCCTGTTTATATTCTTAAAGTTTATGTGCCCTAGTCTCATGTGCCATAGATTACTTTCATCTACTGAAGCTTTAGCATAAAAACATGACATATTGCTATTCATTCTAATCCCATTCAGATTCACATTATATATGTCTTTATGTCTAGGTGTTCTATATTCAATATATTTCTCATCAGGGATCTTATAATCCTTGCTTAACACCAAACATTCAGTATCAGTAAACAGAACTTTATTTTTGTTATCACAAACTTGTGATACACTAAAAAGATTGTAATCAAGTTCCTTTACCAAAAATACGTTTTCAAAACGCAAGTTCTTGGTGAGAGGTGTTCCTTTGCCTGTGATAATACCATATCCGCCTCCAAAGTAAACCTTATCACCATTCTTAATGGGAGTGAAGTTAGTGAGATAATCTTCCTTCCCTGTCTTGTGCCTTGAGCATCCACTGTCCCAATATCCATAATCATTGACCTGTTTTTGAATGCCCTGCACATAAAGAAAACAAGTTAGTTTTCTTTGGGAACCCAAGCCTTAGCAGACTTGGATTCATTTGGTTGTTCAACAAGAACAGACTTAGTTCTCATAACAACCCCTTGTTCATCCCTCTTAGGATGAAATACCCAGTTGACCCCAATAGGTTTTGTAATGACCTTTGAAATGTAATTAAATTTATTGCAGGTCATTGAAATCCCATTATCATTAGGGTTTTGATTTTTCTTTGGTCTCCATGTCAAGCTTGAAGAAGCTTTAGACCCCTTACCCTGTGGTTGCAAATATTTAGGTCTGGTCACGTTTCTGTCAGCGTTGGAATTGGTCTTGTCAACGCTGAAATTACCCTTGTCAGCGTTGAACCTAGGGTTTGCTACAGAAACCCATTGCCTATTAGACCAAGTATATGTCTTTTGAAATGGTCTTTGTCCATGAGTGTTAGACCCTCTAGTGAAGAATGGGGCAGGTCTAACCACTTGTGGACTTTGCTGCACACAAGGTTTGGGTCTGACAACGTTTGACTTTATAACAACGTTGACCTTGGAAGCGTTGGCACACTTATATGCTAAATGTGAAAAGCTACCACAAGTGTAACAGGCTTTTCTAGACACAACCCTAGGTCTAGAAGAGAAGAAGCATGTTCCATCATTGCTAACTTGGCTCTAGGTGACCTAGTATTTCTATACATCTCTGCATACTTAATGCTAGGTTTTCTAACAGTGTTTGAGCCAAGGTCAACAGCCTTACCAGTGATTGGGTTTGTAATCTTAATGGGGGTTGACTCATTAGGACTTTCACATAACAAGCCACCCTTAACAAATAAGGTAGGGTTAGCTTTCTTTCATTCATTCAAGTTAGTCAACTTCTGTTGATACTCTTCAACTGGGGTAATGACTCTTGGTGGAGGAATGAATTCCTCCTCTTGGAGTTCTGGTAAACCAGTCCAAGATAAGTCCTTTTGTTGGACACCATAGAAGTCACCAGCTGGTGGTGGAACCACAGAGTAGTCTTTCATCCCAATCCAGTCATGTCCTTAGGATCCTTTTGTTTATTCACACATTCTCCTAGGGTTTGTGTGACCTTATCAAATCTTTGAATTTTAAGGCCAACATTATCTTTATTCTTAATGGCCTCATCTAACTTAGCCTGTAGCTCACCATTAACCCGTTCCATGATGCTCCTAATCTCATTACTAGCATTCAACTCATGTTTTAAGATATTAATTTTATCTTTTAAATCAAATTCCATTTTCTTGTACTCAGAAACTGTCTTCTCAGTTTGAGTGAGAGCTAGTTGGTAATTAGACAGTTTGCATCTTTCAGTACTCACATCATCTAATAATCTTAACACCTCTTTGTTAAGTTTCTTAGTATTTAACCTACAACCTTTACTACAAAAAGCATCATCGTATACCTCATTATCTGATGAAGAGGAGGAGTGTGCCATGAGAGCATATTGAACATGCTCTTCTTCTTCAATCTCAACCACCAAAGCTTTATCCTCTTCCACATCTTTAGCCAAATAGCTCCAATCCCATCCCATACCATCAATTCCTTGAACTGCAACCATGGCCTTAGGATCCCGAGCCTTAATAATTTGGCTTGAGGGTTTGCCAGCATCAGATCTTCTAGGAGATCTGCATTCCCTCATGAAGTGCCCCATACGATGACAGTTGTAGCACTCAACTTTGGATTTATCAAATCCAGCTGTGTCCTTTGCATTGAAGGTCATCTTCTTCTTAAACCTTCTATTCCACCTATTTGCTCTTATACTATCAAGAGCCATGTTCCACTTAATGTCTATCTCTTCCAAGTGCTCATCACTTATTTGCTCAAGGTCCTCATATGTAATCACTGAACCATTGGGCAAAGAAGCAATATACGCACATAGAGTATCCAGATCCAAACCAGCAGGTTTAACTCTTGGTGAGTCACTTTTGTATGTGTCAGCGTCTGAGTATGAGGCGTTGACAGGACATGTTCCAGCGTTGACACATGATGATCCAGTAACTGGATGCATGTAAGAATCCTTCTGATTGAATTGACCTTCACTATGAGAAAAGAAGGTCATGTTACTGTTGGTAGACTTGCTTCCATGCACCAAAAGAGTTTCATCTTCCAACAGTCTCAGTTTGTTGTAGATATCATCAAAAGTAGAACTTTTGTGAGTGTTTTTGGCAAGTATAGATCTTTCCTCAATCTTCCACGCCTCACCAAGACTTTTAAGAAAAGTGGCATTAATGTCAACATCACCAAGTTGTGTTCCCATGAAGGACAATTTGCTTGTAATGTCAAGCAATCTGCTTCTCACACTGCTAAGCTTCTCATTAGGTTGAGCCTTGAAGACAGCATAATCATGCATGAGTTGCTTCTTCTTCTCTTCCTTAGTATCTTCATTGCCACCATATGCAACTTCAAGAGCTGCCCAAAGGTCCTTAGCAGATTCATAACCTCTGTATTTATACTGGTTCTCTTGTCCCAAAGAGAGTTTTAGAATATTTAGGGTTTTCATATCAACCCTTTTCTTTGCTATGTCTTCAGCAGCCACAGCTCTACCATCCTATGGCTTTTCTCTTTTATCTGCTTTTGAACATCCAGCAACAGCTGCTCTTCCAGCAATAGAATTAGCAATCTTTTGGGCTTTATTGAATGTGTTTCCATATTCAATAATCTCCCAGAGTGTGTAGTCATAGATTCCCAGATATTGCTCAAAGTTGAATTTCCACAATTCAAAGTTGGCAGCATCAAGCATGGGAATCTTGATGTTTGGTAAAGGTGAGGAGGAGGTGGGTACTTCTGGATTTGACATGATGTTTTTAGGGTTTTTATGAAAATTAGGGTTTTGGTGAGTTTTAGGGTTCTTGTGTTCTTTAAGATCAAAAGTTCCTCAACAAGCTCTGATACCACTTGTTGATCCCAAACTTAGATCGATTTAGCTTTATGTATACGAGATTAGATAAAGTAATACACTTAGAGAAACCTTTGTATATGTATATGACAATCTAAGTGTTATGCGGAATTAACACTTAAACAAGAACACACAAGATGTAAACAAACTTTCACTTTGATTAATGATATCAAACTTGCTTACAATGAAAGTGTTAACGTATGAAAACTTATATCGAACAATAACCTAAAGGTCTTCTTTTATAGACATAAGAAGCCTTGTACAATAATATACGTATCAACTATTCTAGATAAAGATAAATATAGAAAATACATTGTTGTTCCAATCTTTACTAGAAGTAATCTAGAATATAATAAACGTGTAGATCATATCCTTCCATCAGTACTTGTCTTCAATGTATCAACGCTTGACTTTCTCTTGTCAACGCTTGATCTGTCAGCGTTTGTTTTACTCCTGTCAACGCTTGTTTTACTCTTGTCAGCGCTCAAGTAGACTGGCTATAATTTATTCCCAACAAGCGACTTCACCAATTCGTTGAGTAATCTTAAACAGTCCATTGTATCGAAGGTTTAACTTTCCTTGTTTTCCAAAACGAATGACACCTTTCCAAGGTGCGACCTTTAGCATGACGAGGTCTCCAACTTGAAATTCCATTGGCTTGCGTCTTACACGGTCTCGTTCGTCATGGTGACGGAAAAAAACAGAAAAAAAACAAAAAAACAATAGTCATAAGGGATTTACTTATAAGGCGTATGTGGCGCTTTAACTTAAATGACGATATTGGGATGTTTGACGTTCATAGCTCAAAACAAATTTTCTTTGGAAAATAACGCGATCTTGGGGATTTTTTTTACTTCGCTAATTTATCTTATTTTTGTGATGAATACTATGAGCATACTCGCGTTCGACCACGATCATACGTAGTTGATCAGGCTACGTACGTCTCAGGTCTAACGTTTGCATCCTCCTTTTCGTTATCAATTGTTCTTTGAGATTTTTGATTTATATATTGGGAGTTCATAGTTTATTCATGAGAGAAAGGAATCTAAATTCATGACAAATACATAATTATACGACGTCCATAGAAAAGTACAAATACACGATTCCTAATAGGGCTTTGTCCTCCTGCATTGTTATCACTCAAGTACCACTAAGGCTCGGCATGATTCTCCATCCTCAATCTGGTTCACCAGGATTGGGTAGTTCTTTTTGATGTGTCCTTCTTCTCCACATCCATAACATGTCACTTGGGTAGGGGTCTAACAATCTTCTGCTTAGTGACCGATACTCTTGCAGTTTCCACATCTCTCGGGACAAGGGCCGTGGTGATGAATGTTGTATTCCACGCAATATGATAGGTTTCCAGCATACCCATTCTTTCCACTTGTCCAAGAAGCATACACTCCACCTTGTCTCTTGCTTTGATGTTGCTCCTTAATTTTCCCTTGGTCTTCCTCCCATTGTCTCTTACCGGCTTTGACATCCTCACCTAGTTCTTCGCTCACTTGATTCATTAAGTTGTGAGCCATAGTAATGGCCTCGTGCATATCCACCGGTTTTGATGCCATTACATCTCCCTTGATGCTTTGAGGTAACCCATAAATGTATCGTTTAATCGTCCAGGTCTTGGTTGAAACCATCTCTAGGAAAAGTAGTATCAACTCTTGAAAACACTGGGTGTAGGCTTCAATCCTTGCTCCTTGAACCTTCAGATTCCATAGTTCAATTCCAACTTCTGCTTCTCACTTCGAGAGTAGTATTTCTTGGTCATCATTTTTTTGAAATCACTCCAGGAGATGGAATGAGCAGCATTGATACGAATCGATCTGATGTAGATATTCCACCAAGTTAGTGCACCATCCAATAACGTGCTTGAAGCAAACTTTACTCGATCTTCCTCCTCCACATTGCTAATTTCAAACATAGACTCAAGTTTCTCGAACCATCGAGCTAAGCCAATTGCGCCCTCAGTGCCCTTGAAATCTCCTTGCATGCAAGCACGAAACTCTTTGTAGGTACATGACCGAGTAGTAATCGTGGGCCTATTGGTTTCTTCTTGAATGCTAGCTCGGGTAGCTTCGATAGCAGAAATTGCTTCTGCTACATGCTGAGTAATTAGTTGCTCGAGTGCATCATAGTCGATTGTATTGTTGTTGTTCCGAGTAAGGTTAGTTGTAGATCGTCAGGTTCGCACCATTGTTCTAAAATGGGAAAATGATGACATGTTTTCAAACAGAAGAGTAATATATGAACGGGTCAGCACGATATATATAATATATATATTTTTCCGAATGTTTACTAGGTTCATAGGAAGCTTTCTAAAGAAAATCTTAAAAGTATGAGGCGAGTATTAGGATTCATATTTGTACAGAACAGTACACATGGAGGTCGGCACAACGACATTAATCATTTCAGTGTCCGCACACCATTCAAACTAATGGTACTAATGTACCGTATTATGTAAAACCCGTAAAAATAAGGTCATAATTTAATTCTATTTTCAATTATTTTGAAGTATTTTATAACGTTAAATATTATTATGTTTAACGGTTTAAGTTGAAACCGATATTAAATATTATATTTTAATATTTTGACGAGTAACGAGGACTACTAGTGATCGCGATACCGACGGATGCCAAAAATTTTATATTTTATTATCGATCGTTTCGATATTTAATATTGTCGACGATATCGTTTTAATTACGTATCGAGTCGTTATATTATTATTTTTCGTGTGCGTTTAAACTTTAAAAAAAAAAAATTTTTACAAAACCCGAGTCTCGTAAATATTTTAAAATTTACAATTTACATTTTCTACCCTTTTAAACTATTTTATTCCATTTTGGACCAAAACTATCATAAATTGGCAAAACCTATCCTAACCTTGGACTATATAATCTTTTTCCACTTACACTTTTACACATACAAAAATTTTAAAATAAAAAACAAACTCCCCACCCCTTCTCTCTCTTTCTTTGCCATACAACACCAAGAACACCACCACCAAATCTTTCAATTTTCTTGATGATCTAGCTTGATTCTTCCAAAACCAAAACAAGTCCCATTCCTAAAATCTCAAGGTGATTGTAATGATACTAAATTTTCTTACATGCATTAAGTTTTTAATTTTGATAAAAACTAGGCTTGTTAGGTGGGGATTTTGATCATGCATGTGTTAGAAATGATGATCAAGTGATGTTTATGTTATGTTTTTGTTAAAAAGTTGAATTTTAATTTTTGGGTTTTTGATTTTGATGATGATACAAGTGTTAGGATGGGTTTATGGTGATATTAGGATGTTAGGTTGATGATAAAAGTTGTTGGTTTTGATCAAAAACTTGATTTTGTGGGAGATTTTGAAAGGTGATTTTGGGCAGTAGGTTTGAGGCTATTTTCGGGGGTCTTAAGTCTGAAAATAGGTTGATATTATAGGATTATGTTGTAGAGAATTTCGTTAGCTTCGATTTGATATAAAGTAGGCCTTCCAACTCCAAACGAGGTGGAAGATACACTAGTTTGATTTTCTGGGAGACGAGTGTTGACACAATTCGAAAATTGTTGTCGATATTTGGATCGAATCTCGGGGACTATAAAATGAGTTTCAAAATGATTCAAGGGCTGTTCTCAGGCTCCAAGTTTAGTATTTTGAGTCTATTTTTAGAATCAAGTGGCGGTTTTACAAATGGAGTTGTTTAGAATGGTCAAAATGGTTTCGTAAGTCAAGGTCGCTAAACTGTCCGGATTTAGTGATTCAAAGATGAGTCGGGCAGGGAACTTTAGAAGTAAAATCTTTTGATGGGCTCTTGGGAGGACTTTCTACATATAGTAAGTGAGTTCTCTGAATAGTATCATAAAAATTTGATGTGTCTAAGTATGGGAAAGCGGCTTGGACATTTGGTATGTTCCGACAGATTTTTATTAAAGACATAGAATAATAAAATGAATATATAGGAGAGTGTAATAGTATCACTTGTATCGTTTTCTCTCGAGTTTGTCGTGATTATATGAGTCGAGTTTTATATTCTTATGTATGGTTTATTTCTCGAGTCTATTATTAATGAACGCACCTCATTTGATAGGTTGCGGTTCTCGTGTTTGAAAGGCATCATCTATCGTCGGCGATCGTCTCATTACCACTATCGGCTAAGATGAGTCTATAGCCTCGTTTTATACTAGTTATTAAATGATTTTAAACCCGCGAGGGGGAATACATGTTTTATAAACTTAGAACACAAGATTTTTATGGTATGCTTTGTCCCTCTATGAGTGGACCCGTGGTTGCCTTTAAATTGCATTAAGTGATTGCCTTTGTTAAAACCTCAATTATGGACCGTTAATTAACCTATGATGGGTTAACCGCTAGTACAATTAATAGATCTATGGGGGAAGCCGCCCCGGTTCAGTTTTTGTGGACTTGTCATAGAAGCTTAGGCCCGACCTCCACACTGTTTGAGCATATTGTATTGAGAAGTTAGGTATACGGCAATGTACCAAAAATCTGGAGGTAACCGACAATTAATAAATCTCATGTCTTATCAGACCTCTAAAAGGAGTGTTTAAGGGCTCGGTTTCATGAGCTTACTGCAATTTATGCTATATACAATTATCATTGTTGATGCAAATTATTATTTGATGCTTATAAGCATGCCACAAACTTATAATCTTTACTTGTGTTCAAATTGATTACATAAACCTATAGATTCACTCGGCATTTTTGGTGATTGTTTTACTCACATGTATTTCAGGTAATCCGGAAGTGGAAGCTTGGAGGTCACGGGAATGAAGTTGTGCACTGCTATGTTTTTCAAACTCTTTGATTTATTTATCGTTCCATTTTTAAAAACAAACTAATATGTTGTTTTAACTTATCTTTTGGTAACGATTACTTGGGACTACGCTACTCTGATAAATGTTTTAGGAACGATAAATTTGAAACGTCTCTTTTCAAGTCGTTCTTTATAAATTATGTGTTATTGTATCATTGTTTAGCACCCAAAGATGTATTCCGATGCGTGTAAATTTGGGGGTGTTAAAGATTGGTACCAGAGCCATGAGTTATAGAGAACTAGGTCTTTATTTTAAAAACCTAAACTATAACTGTCAGTTTTTATTTTTCAAAGAGTCGGTGCACAGGACTTCGCGTGACTTCAGGTTCAAGCTACTTCTGAGATTACAATTTTAGTATGCGTTATTACGTATCCTTTTATAGCCAAGTAATTATAAAAAATACTATGATCCATTTATGGATATATATTTATATCAAGGATACCTTTATCGATATATATTTATGTCGTTAAACTTTTCAATAAAAGTTTATCATTTATTAATGATTAACTTAAATAAATACAATGAATTTTTAAGATCTTTCTGTATTTATTTTTGAAGTATTTAAATTGCTTTATTGTAAAATTTTTATATTATGACCTTACATACCTTCATATGCGCGTGCTATGTTCATTGTTTAACCCTTTGAGATATCTATATAGATATCCAAATCGTCTTCCGGCTGTTTGTGCTTGGACGTCTTGAAACGTAATCTCTAGACCAGTGTAACTCAATGTGTCCTTGGAATAGACTAACCGCGATCGTGTGAGTCATACATTTTGAAACATTTCTTAAAATAGTGTTGAATAATATCATGGTTTTTCATAATATTTTGTTGATTTTTTTTTATCGTTTTACGCGACATGCGAAGATTTAATTCGTTGACATTTATATGTATCGACTCCGAAGTGTATGTTTCACTTATATCTCGGTAACGTCATCGTTATTTTATAAATCATCGTCTAGATTATGGCACTAGAATTGGAATACGATTTTACTTATATAAAACGGTATCATTTGTTTTTCATTAACCTTCTTGCTCCCAGAACGAAACCTATGAATGTTCCATTCTTTTCTTGTTATGTTTTGTGTTTTTGGACAATTGTGGCACCAACGAGATTTGCCTACATTGCACCTTGAAACTTAAATTACGAACGTCATTCACCGTTTTGCTTCCTAAATTTCGTGTTGAATATCTTGAAGCATCTTATGTCATTCAGTATGCTATATTTTTATTTGATGCTCATTACGAGATTTATTTTTCGTTGTTGTAAAATCCACAAGACATGTGTGTATATATATATATATTTTGAGCCGTTAGGAAGTGTCGAAAAATACACTTTATGCAGAAACTGTAGGGGCAGTATAAACAGGTCAAAACTTAAAAGTAAAACCTGCGCTTTTCAAAATAAAATAGTCAAACCTGCACAGAACTTGCAGGGGTATTTTGGTCATTTTAGATTGGTTTTCAGGTCTCGGGTAAAACTAGAAAGTCGTCTGAAACGTCGTTTTGTATCAAAATGCTTTAGACTCCGAGTCTTGGAGATGTCGTTTATCGGGTCAATTAATCGACTCATATTTAAAAGTTAAATCTGATAGAAAATTCAGAACATGAGTTTTAAATGTTTCTAAGCTGTTTTGATTTCATTTGAGATCGTAAAATTTTAACAAATATTATTTTACAACTAACGAATACTAGTTGCATGTGAAATGTTTAAAAATAGAAACAGTACAGGATTAGCAATTACCGGATTAGTGGTGTAATTTGAAAACGAATAATGTACTTTCTTAAAAGCATGTTGTGTTGAGTATCTTACATAGAATACACATATGGATTGATTTATTTTTTTATATATATGACTCATTTGTCATTCGATGTTATTTTATTTTTATTTTCTTCTAACCTTCCACTGATTTGTGTTGAGTTTTGAAGTTTTGCCTTCACATTCTTCGTTGATATTCTAATCGCGTGTCTCATGGCGCTTTCGTCTAAACCTTATAACCTTTTGAAACCTTAACAACTTGTAACCATTTCATTGGTTGTTTTATGAGCTACTATTTGCCACTTTTTGCAAACCTTTGACTACTTTATACGTTGTCATAATGTCACCTTATAAATAAATCTGATATTGCTTTACGATTATTTTCACCAATTGTTTTTACTTTGGTCTTAATACTTTTCGTAACATTAAAAGTTGCATATTGAGTATCTCGCAAATTACTTGTATTCTATAAATTTATAAACTATTTTTAAATTCCATTTTACAAATGGCATGGTTTATATAAACATAAGAAACGTAATACTTTTCGACGAAACGGAGCACTGCATTGCTAGCCCTAACTTATACATGGCCTGATCACTTATGTCTAATTTAGAAGGAGCCATGCTAGGCTGAATAGTAGTCACCTCAAAAATCTTGATAATAATCAACTTTTTACTTGTATTTATGATAAAGATAAATAAAATGAAATAAAGTGAAAAGAAGTTTTGAAAACCTTTATATTTTATGCAAGTAGCGCAATTTTTATGCATCCGCATATGTTTTCTTACCTTCTCTTGGATGAATTACACGTTTACAAATACGTTTTTACTCGACGAATTGTTTTTCCACTTGTTACTTCATTTTGTCTTATAATTGATTTCTTTTGACCGTTCGTCTAATTACTGACTGTTGATAAAAGACTTGAAAGTCTCGATGTTTTATCCTTCCTTCTTGTCCAATCTTCTTTATGCGACTGGGTAGATCTTTGGAATG
This sequence comes from Glebionis coronaria, assembly GCA_025667525.1. Taxonomy (NCBI): domain Eukaryota; kingdom Viridiplantae; phylum Streptophyta; class Magnoliopsida; order Asterales; family Asteraceae; genus Glebionis; species Glebionis coronaria. The sequence continues at coordinate 621,742,383 of CM046875.1, read as the reverse complement.
TCTCCGCACGTGAATAATGAAATATCACTAGATTGATTTCCGTATATTCGGGATGACGTCCGTCACTCTCGTTTGTCTCGAAATCTACTTTTGTGAACCGTGCTTTGACTTCTCTCTTTAAACACTAACATCGTTCATTTGATTTGTTCTAATTACAAGTGATTATTAGGAATTTTCTTTGATTAAAATTTTTGTATGGATCTTATTTCCGATCGTGTAACGACCACCGCTAAGTTAACGAGCTGATATTGGTGAACCATCGACCACACTAACAAAATTGACAACTTGTTTAATCTATTATTTCTTATTGTCTTACCATCAACGCCTTTATTTTAATGTTCTCTTTAAGAATTCATGCGACATTTGCTTCGTCCTCTTTTGTACCGCTAATTTCGTACTAATTGTTGACTATTATTTTCATTCGTATTCGTTTATTATCTTGTCACATTTTGAAACCGAATATGTCCCATATTTACTTTGACATATTAGACACCTATAAGTATATCGACAACTTATTATAATAGTTATATGAAATTTTTATACATTTTACCAATGATTTTCAATTATCGAAATAACCATCACAAGTAAAAGGTCAAATTTATACCTCATATTTTGTATAACTAAAACTAATGTTTAAAATAAAATTATGTTCTACTTTTTGAACTAATTGACATATCATACTTTACTATAAATGTAATGAAATTATCGGTTTAATGTATATTCCTAATAATGATTTAATTTGGAAATTATATTTTCTAATTGTAATCATCAAAACGAGTTTAATTAATAAATTCATGTCATTCTTTCAAAGTTTCTTAGGACAACCAAAATAAATTATGAAGCTATTTAACTTCTATTTTTGATATATCATCTTTATCATGAAGGTACCTCAACTGAGTTTTAATGTAATACCAAATCCGGGACGGATAATTGTGACAAATGTTATTTTAATGATAATGTTTAATTTATTCTCCGCTCTCATTTTTCTAGTATTGTGATTTATTATGTTTTACAGTTACGTGAGTCGAGATCCCTCGTCGATCGTCAACCTTAAATCATTTTACCACATCTTGTCCGTTTATGCGTTTATTGAGTTTATTTTTATATCGTTATGTTCCTCGTATTGAAGATCACTATTTTATTCTGAGTTTAAAATGATTCTCGGGAAGCAGTGTATAAGAAGAAACGATAAGTGTCACCAGGATTAATGCGTGTACTTGTGGAATGATTGAGGACCGAATCTATTAATGAATGGAGTTAATAAATTCGTTACGACCTCGAGGAGTATGTTTAAGCCGCCACCACAAGTGGAAAGACTCTGGAGATTAAGTGGTTATTATCAAGGGTTCGTTCAAGGTTTTCTCGATGATTAATGGTGAAGATCTATACTCGATGTTTATGTTCGACCTTTTATTTTTATGTACTTATGTGGTATGTGATCTAGTCTAATGATCGTAAGTTGTGAGAACTATGTTTTTCTTGTTAGTTCCTTTTTGATGTATGTCCATGACTATCCGGCCAGTGGCTATCCTTTAAATTGGAACATTCTTTTTAACTGGACTTACCCGAAAATCCTGTCACCTATTCTTGTCGTCGAATGAGCTTCGTGTGATTCATAAAATTTTCATGTGTCGAACTTGACGGGTGACTGGTGGATAAGGATTTATTTATTCCTTTTTGGTGAGATACCACTTGACGCCAAGTTGCGTTTTGTAAAAGAACCAGTGGAGATCGTGGATCAAGATTCACGTAGGAACGTGAAGACTTCTTTATAAGGAATGCCCTCATCCTTCCGGGTAGTGAACAACTCGTGTATGAGGCGAGTTGAGCGCCGGGACGTCGCTCCCTTAAGGTGGTAAGGATGTAAAACCCGTAAAAATAAGGTCATAATTTAATTCTATTTTCAATTATTTTGAAGTATTTTATAACGTTAAATATTATTATGTTTAACGGTTTAAGTTGAAACCGATATTAAATATTATATTTTAATATTTTGACGAGTAACGAGGACTACTAGTGATCGCGATACCGACGGATGCCAAAAACTTTATATTTTATTATCGATCGTTTCGATATTTAATACTCTCGACGATATCGTTTTAATTACACATCGAGTCGTTATATTATTATTTTTCGTGTGCGTTTAAACTTTTTTAAAAAAAAATTTTTACGAAACCCGAGTCTCGTAAATATTTTAAAATTTACAGTTTACATTTTCTACCCTCTTAAACTATTTTATTCCATTTTGGACCAAAACTATCATAAATTGGCAAAAACTATCCTAACCTTGGACTATATAATCTTTTTCCACTTACACTTTTACACGTACAAAAATTTTAAAATCAAAAACAAACTCCCCACCCCTTCTCTCTCTTTCTTTGCCATACAACACCAAGAACACCACCACCAAATCTTTCAATTTTCTTGATGATCTAGCTTGATTCTTCCAAAACCAAAACAAGTCCCATTCCTATAATCTCAAGGTGATTATAATGATACTAAATTTTCTTACATGCATTAAGTTTTTAATTTTGATAAAAAATAGGCTTGTTAGGTGGGGATTATGATCATGCATGTGTTAGAAATGATGATCAAGTGATGTTTATGTTATGTTTTTGTTAAAAAGTTGAATTTTATTTTTTGGTTTTTTGATTTTGATGATGATACAAGTGTTAAGATGGGTTTATGGTGATATTAGGTTGTTAGGTTGATGATAAAAGTTGTTGGTTTTGATCAAAATCTTGATTTTGTGGGAGATTTTGAAAGGTGATTTTGGGCAGTAGGTTTGAGGCCATTTTCGGGGGCTTAAGTCTGAAAATAGGTTGATATTATGGGATTATGTTGTAGAGAATTTCGTTAGCTTCGATTTGATATAAAGTAGGCATTCCAACTCCAAACGAGGTGGAAGATACACTAGTTTGATTTTCGTGTACCGGGAGACGAGTGTTGACACAATCCGAAAATTGTTGTCGATATTTGGATCGAATCTCGGGGACTATAAAATGAGTTTCAAAATGATTCAAGGGCTGTTCTCAGGCTCCAAGTTTAGTATTTTGAGTCTATTTTTAGAATCAAGTGGCGGTTTTACAAATGGAGTTGTTTAGAATGGTCAAAATGGTTTCGTAAGTCAAGGTCGCTAAATTGTCCGGATTTTGTGATTCAAAGATGAGTCGGGCAGGGAACTTTAGAAGTAAAATCTTTTGATGGGCTCTTGGGAGGACTTTCTACATAGAGTAAGTGAGTTCTCTGAATAGTATCATAAAAATTTGATGTGTCTAAGTATGGGAAAGCGGCTTGGACATTTGGTATGTTCCGGCAGATTTTTATAAAAGACATAGAATAATAAAATGAATATATAGGAGAGTTTAATAGTATCACTTGTATCGTTTTCTCTCGAGTTTGTCGTGATTATATGAGTCGAGTTTTATATTCTTATGTATGGTTTATTTCTCGAGTCTATTATTAATGAACGCACCTCATTTGATAGGTTGCGGTTCTCGTGTTTGAAAGGCATCATCTATCGTCGGCGATCGTCTCATTACCACTATCGGCTAAGGTGAGTTTATAGCCTCGCTTTATACTAGTTATTAAATGATTTTAAACCCGCGAGGGGGAATACATGTTTTATAAACTTAGAACACAAGATTTTTATGGTATGCTTTGTCCCTCTATGAATGGACCCGTGGTTGCCTTTAAATTGCATTAAGTGATTGCCTTTGTTAAAACCTCAATTATGGACCGTTAATTAACCTATGATGGGTTAACCGCTAGTACAATTAATAGATCTATGGGGGAAGCCGCCCCGGTTCAGTTTTTGTGGACTTGTCATAGAAGCTTAGGCCCGACCTCCACACTGTTTGAGCATATTGTATTGAGAAGTCAGGTATACGGCAATGTACCAAAAATCTGAAGGTAACCGACAATTAATAAATCTCATGTCTTATCAGACCTCTAAAAGGAGTGTTTAAGGGCTCGGTTTCATGAGCTTACTGCAATTTATGCTATATACAATTATCATTGTTGATGCAAATTATTATTTGATGCTTATAAGCATGCCACAAACTTATAATCTTTGCTTGTGTTCAAATTGATTACATAAACCTATAGATTCACTCGACATTTTTGCTGATTGTTTTACTCACATGTATTTCAGGTAATCCGGAAGTGGAAGCTTGGAGGTCACGGGAATGAAGTTGTGCACTGCTATGTTGTTCAAACTCTTTGATTTATTTATCGTTCCATTTTTAAAAACAAACTAATATGTTGTTTTAACTTATCTTTTGGTAACGATTACTTGGGACTACGCTACTCTGATAAATGTTTTAGGAACGATAAATTTGAAACGTCTCTTTTCGAGTCGTTCTTTATAAATTATGTGTTATTGCATCATTGTTTAGCACCCAAAGATGTATTCCGCTGCGTGTAAATTTGGGGGTGTTAAATATTAATCCAACGTAAATGAGGTAATCACCTTGTCAGATCAGGTAAGTCTTATTCATTCCCGAGGAAATTCACTAAAAATATTAAGTTGTGTTATAACTGGCACTTGACTAAGCCTCGCAACCCAATCAAACCAAAACAGCCTTGAGGTCTAGTAAAGTATTAGTCGTTAAAATTCTTAACATCTTTGGTGAATTTACTCGTCTTTAGATATTAATCACACAATTTAACATCGATTAAACCCACACAAAACTCTTCAAATATGTTATAACTTAACAATCAAAGTAATCACGCAACATGTAAATTCATGAGTTTTACCCATCCTCAAGAAAACTCATTAAAAACCCTAAGTTGTGTAACGACTAGCACTTAACTTGGTCTCGCAACCCAATCAAACAAGAACAGCCTTGAGACCTTGCTAAATATTGTTATCCCTCTTAATCTTTTTGATGATTTGTCTTGGTTTTGGGTTTACTCACGACTTAACATCAACCATTACTAAATCTCATTGCGTCCAAGTAATGTTTTGGCGTATGTTTTTAATTCGGCGTATATCGATATAGGGTAACATAGAAACACACAAGTGTCTAAATAGTACATAGTAGTCCAATGTACTATTTTTAACAAAATATGTAATAGCAAAAGTATGTGTATGTTTACTCCAAATAAACATGGCACAAACCATATTAGTTCGTTTAAACATGGCACAAACCATCATAGTTCGATTAAACATGGCACAAACCATTTTAGAATCATAACAATCCAAACAAGGATGCTAGGTATTTTACTTCAAAATATAATAAAAATCATCTTAGTACACATTCCTATAAGTACATCTTACATAGTGATCATTCAAACAAGGCAGTAAATACTTAATGCTAATAACACGTAGCAATCAAGTTTAAACTAACATGGCAAATCACATGGAATAATTTAAGTCAACTTAGTTTTATCGAAGACACGGAGTGAAGTGGTTCTTGGAGATTTTTGATTTAGTTATAGTCTAGATCTATTTTTCGCAAAATTAAATTTTTGACTCACGTTTATAAAAAATAATTTTGGGAAATAACCTAGTTATCTATAACTATAGGCTCTGATACCAATCTGTCATACCCCCAATTTATCAGAGTAAGGCAACACAATGGGGTGCGACGGTCATGACTATCACGAGGCATAGATACAAAGAACGACTATTTAAAAGTCATTTTAATTTAATTAAAAGCATGAATTTGTTCGGAAGCGAATTACACAAGATCGTAATAAAACATTGTTTCAAAAGCCTTTAACATTGATCCAAATATCCAAATACTAGTCACGACCATTTTATTAAAAATCTCCCAAGCATAACCACGTCACTCTTCCGTCTTGATACCTGAGAAAAACATTGCTAAAGTGTCAACACAAAGGCTGGTGAGTTCATAGGTTTAAGTTTATATAGTGTGATGAACCATAAGATTTTCAAGGCAAACGGCATATAATCTTACAACAAATACAAGATTATAATCAAAAGTATACACTTTAAATAGCCTACGTCTAAGCTCATGACACTGAAGCGTCAACCTAACCGACAAGATATAATAAGAGCCCGAGCAAATGCCTATCCCGAAGCATTTGTAAATCCTCAAATGTAAGTATATCTAACTTTGGCCACACAACCAAATTAGATAGGGAGGTTAATCCCGACAGATCTATCCATAACATTCGTGCTTATAGAAAGTAATTAACAGTTCATGATATTGGGCTAAAAAGGCATCATGGGATAACAGGACTTAGACATCAAGTAGGTAAACGTATGAGTTTTAAGGCACTTATGTGCATCTGTTAAAAACAAGCAACGTTCTCACCCCAAAATAGTTAAAACAATTAAAAGTGGGGCTATGAAACTCACCTTTTTTGAAGTAGAAAATAAGATCAACAAAGATAGCACGGAATATCAAGGCACTCAAAACGATGCGCAAACGATCTACTCGTAACCTAAGTAAAATATCCGTACTTAGGCTAAATACAAGAAATAATGTACAATGCACTTGGTTGATAATTTATACTTTCTCTTGATTTATAAAAATGTTTTCATACTTTTTTCATGTTCAACCATTTTAGTCATGGGGTAAAGTGTGGGTCACAATATCTCATTCTATAATAGTCCAAAAAATAAACTGGTTCTCTTTATAAAAACTAGACCGCGAGGTCTTCGATATTTTATAAACATCGCACTTTAATGAGGTCGGTAAGTATATCAAACAATTTGTCAAAGTAGTGCACTCGCAATCAAAATAAATAAGTAATGTCCTATTATTATCAAGTGTCAAACAAGCATTCTTAGGAATTAATTTTGGCTTCATTAATCAGTTTCAAGACAAACGGAAAGTTGCATTTTAAACTAGGTCGTGTCGAGTTTTACAAGGTATTTTTTGATATATAGGGCATAGTCATTAAGCCGGTTAAAACTAGGCGTGAAATAGAGTAATTGGGCCAAATTAACAACTTACTATAATACTAGTCTTGCACTTGTTTTTGGAATTGGGTAAGTGGCAAAATTTTGGTTCATGTTTTCTGATCTACGCCCCACTACACGTCCACTTTTGTAATATTCTTTTAGTCATACAAGGATACTTACATACATGACATACGATACTATATTTAGCCAAACATAAAGGTCTTGTGTTGGTGTATCCACTGTTCGCGGGCTATGACCAAAGAATGGGGGTCCTATTTGCTTTACTACTTATGCATACATAGCATCACAAAACACATCCCATCTAACATAGAACTATTCACACAGTAAGTAAGTCCAAAAGAAAATAGGTTGCCACTATTTGCTTGTTTCTGTTCTTGGCAGGGCACCCAAAAGGGGGAAGTGGTCCTAGTTCTTTATATCAAACAGTGGATAGTACCTTTTCTTATTCAATTGGTGAAGTTTAGCCAACTTTGTTCTTTCTCTGTCCCACGTTACATGCTAAGCTCAAGCAAGTAATGAAGTAAACCTCAAATTGTTTATGCAGTTTTTGTAACTTCACTCACACACGCACATATATACATATTTGGTTAATTGTTGTCCTATGTTTGTTTGTTTTATATTCACGCAACAACACACATGCACACACTCTTGCTGCTGTCTTTACTTTCTGGCATACAATATCAATATAACATTTACATATTAAAGGTTGAAGTATTTCCTTGTATTCGTTTCATTTACATTCATAAGTATAACCAATGCCCACTTGTGATTTTATAAAAATTACCAGATATTTGTTTCTTGTGGTTTAAATTCAAACGCCCTAACCTACATATACACACAACATGCATGCTTAAAATTACAAGTGTCCACATAAAATCATATAGTCATGTCCAACTGATAACACTAATTCAAGCTTGCTCTTATGATGCTACTTCTCTTGTAGTTTACGCATGTACTAAAGGAGATATACTCTCAAGCACATAATAGTTACATATGCATACACAACTCCACACGCATACAGTCTACACATAAAACGCATACAGTGGTACCCTTTATATTTTGCTCTTGCTGGCCTTTGTCTCGCTACCTGGTGTATGATTGTGTTTCAAAGTTCCTTGTGAAAGAATATACCCACAGTTTAACCAACATGTCTCATTGTGGAACTTATATTTACAAGTATTGATTATAAACACAAAACACTCACTGTTGCAAAAAAACAAACACGACTTATTGAACAACATACATATGTCCTGCTTGTTATCAAACACTCATGAACTCACTTTAGTTTTCTTACCAGCTTTACATAAAATCATACATGTTCTTCCCATATCCATCCTTTTTTAGATCTATCTACACGCGTACATATACATGGCTTGTTCATGATTTGGTTTGTTTGTTTTAGGTAATTAAATAACTTATATTGAACCCTAGCTGTGACCTCTTGGTTAAACACTTAAGCTTGTTTGGTTTGTTTCAAAAGGCCTAGGTCATCACATAGATCCCAATCGTGACATCTTGATATCGTGTTGAGTTTAAAGTATAACTTAGTTGTTTAGATTTAAAAATGTTTTAGCAAGTATTATATCAACCAATGTGAATGAATGAGCAAGTAACTTATCAAAGGTCCTAAGCTATTTGATGAAGAAGGATATCAAGAACTAGAGATCAATATCTAACAATCTTCCTTGCTTAAATAAACAGTCGTGACCTTGTAGTAACAAGTTTTGTGTGTTTTCTTTGAATGAGTTTAAGTTTATAGTGTGTGAGTTTATGGAGAGATGAGTGAGTATTTTTAGGCAAGATTAAGTGATTTAGGGTTGAGAATAACTTAGTTAGGACTTGGTTAAGACTTTTTAGGGTTTGGTTAGTCCATAGTTACATTGTAACTAGTGTGCGAACTCGAAAAATGTTGGGGAAGAGAGAACTCTCCTTTTGTTGTGTCTTGGGCAGAAACAAGGGAAAAGGGATGTACTTGGTTTGACTAGTTGCAAAATGTTATTTGCAAGATCAATGTTTAAATTTCCATGGGAGAAAGGGGGTGTTCCACGGTTTGAGAGGAAGGATAGGAAACAAGGTGGTACAAATATTGATGGGAGATGAAAGTACTAGGCAAATTCAAAGGTGGCATGTGGGGGTAAATGTAAAACGTGTGATTTTGGTAAAGAGGGGGACCGATTTTGAGTGTTTATAGAAAAGAGTTTGTTTGTGATAAAATTGTTTGAAGGATTTAATTTAGTGTAAAATATTTAAATGTGATATGTAGCATGGAACTTAGGTATTAGTAGTAGTTTCAAATAGTTTTGGTAGATGGGTAATTTTCTATGTGTGTCGTAATTATGTTGTGTGAAATATTTAATGTGCGTAGCGAAACTCTTGATGAAATTTAATGTCGTTTGAAAAAAAGTTATAATACGTAATGTAACGAATAATAATAATTCAACTAATACTTCATATGACGTCATTTATAGAAATTCAATTCCGTACACAAAATACGCGAAATCAATCGGGCGCATCAATTGACACACAAGTCTTACCCGAACCATCGCGTTTCACGTAAATTATAGATTCGAAATTCATGTTTGTGACAGTTGCTGCTGAGTCGCATGTTGCTCAGGGTTCATTGATGAGACTGCTTTTATACATAGTCTCATCTACCAAATAGGGCTTAAAATGCATTAAATATCATCAAAATACCCAAATATATGCTTGTGTTTGTTGCTTGTGTATTTTAGGTACGGATATTGAGATAATGACAAAAGATCACAAGAATCATGCAAAAACGAACACGGGAAACGAAGCCGCACAATGAACCAAGCCCTAATGAAGACTTTCCAAAAGATCAACCCTTGAAGATTTGAAGAATTATGAAGAAGGGTCCTCCAATTATGAAGAATTGACACTTTATACCCTTGTATCCTCATAATTACAAGTTTGGTCCCTAAAGTTTGTCAAAATTTCAAAAAGGGCCCTTAACTTTGAAGAATTGGCAAGTTTAGCCCCTCAACAAAGCTAAATTGTCAACCAATATCATCCACAAAGTCAAATACATCATGAAGTCCTTCAAAGTACAAGAAATGACAAGTTTGGTCCTTTGAAAATCTCAAAATTACAAAAAGGACCCTCAACTTTCAACATTTGGCAAAAATGGTCCCTCAATCATTAAGACTTGGCAATTTCAGTCCTCCAAATTATCAATATTGCAAGTCTAGACCATTATCATTGAAGAAAATACCAATTCAGCCCTTGAAGAATTTAAATATGGCAAGAATTACCCCTGATTTCACTTTGCAAAAGTTTTTGGGCCAGAAGTGTAAAAAGGCAAAAGTTGACAAGGAAGAAAGTAGGCGTTGATAGAGTTTGGAAGGGATTTGACAAGTTTTTAAAACATGGGGGTGTTAAACTGGCCAGACAACATTGTAACCTAGACCACTCACCAGCTGCCACGTGCCCCACTACCACCTCTCCACCAATCACAACTCACCCTTTGTCCACATCAGATCCCACTCACATTTATTTATTAACTAATCCTAACATATTAGTTTAAACTTGGCGCTAAACACCCATTTAAAAAACCAAACGGATTAAAAACATGTTCTTGGTGTTCTTGGCAGAAATTGGGCATTTGCTAATTACCAACAATTAAACTCCCATATTGTGCAGATTTGTGATTAAGGGTCCTATAATCACAACCCAACCTTAAAACTTGACACCTCACCACCCCATTTGTCTCCTTGTGTCTCCCCTGCTCCACACCCATGCATACTGCCAAAAAGATGGCAGCAATCCAACGTTTGAGAAACATGCTTACTTTCTAAGCTTCATCTACACCTTTGGATGCTCTCACACATGCCAGCTGCCACTACACAACAAGAAAAGTCACATGATTCTCCAAGGCATTCAAACTTCATAAGGGCAATTTTGGAAGTTCAACACTAGGGTTTTACTTATTCTTCAGCTTTCTAAATAGATTGTAAGGCTATATATAAAGCCCTTAGGTCTCAATGAGACGTTTGCTTTTGGTTTTTCCTTTGTTCAAACACTTGTAAAGCCTTTTTCTGATTAATGAATTTGAGTTAAGTGTTTTGAAGAAAGACCAAGTGCCATCTTTATTCTGCTTATTTATGTTCTTAGTTTACTGCTTTTGAAGTTTAAAACCTGTTTTCAAAAGAGGAGTGTGCACAAGTTTGCATATTTTCCTCATTTTCTTGATATTTTGCTAAGTCTTGTTCCAATCTTGGAATTCTTGGGCTATAGGGCTGATCATAGCATCCTAACTGAGTTGGTTAAGGTGTGGTGAGGCTTATAACTTGAGGATAATCAAGTGTGGGGTAACAAGTTTGCATCAATCAAGATTTTTTGAAGTTTCTGATTTTTCATGCTATTGTGCTTAACCCTTGTTCAATCTTAGCAGGCTTTTGTGGAAGCTTGTGCTTGTTCTTGCTAGCACATAAGCTCAAAATTCGTGGGTGTGGATGTACATCCATGAGGTTTGCATACTTAATCTCCAAATCTGCTTAAATCGTGATTTTTGGTGATATTTGTATGAAACTGTTGTTCTTGTGAATTTTGTGGCTTGTTCTTGCTTGAATCTGTTTATTAGACTTGTTTTAGTGTTAATTGATGCTTGGTTGGCCTGAAATCTTGTTTTGCTTTTGAAAATCTTGATTTGAAAAAGTTAAAGGGGTGTTTGGGTCTACTGGTTTATGCTTGTAATTTGTTTTTGTGTTAAGGGAAAGTGTTGTTTATGCTTTGTATCTGCTATACCTTTGTTTGAGAGTGTTTTGCTGCAAGTTTTTGGGTTTGAACACTTGAATTGATCAATCTGCTATATAGGCCTTGTTTCTGCTTGTTTTGACCTAGGATTTTGGGAACACTTAGTGTGTATGCATGCTTAGGGATAAAAGTGGTTTAAACAAAGTTAACATAACCTGTTTGAAAGATTTGAGGTGTTGAAATTGGCTTGTGTGTCAAATACATCAGCAAAAGTAGAAAACTGCATGTGTAGTGTTCATCAGTAACTTTCATTGCTTGAATCTTGCTTAATTCTTTGAACCAGTGTATGAAACCTGTTTAGACTTGCTTATTGGAGTTTATTATAGCTTGTGTGTGCATTTGGTTGAATTTGGCTGGCTGATTGTGATTTTTATAGCTTATCAAAGTCTGCTGAAGTGGTCATTTGCATCAGCAAAGTGACCACCTCATTTGGTGTTGCATTGGGATTTCTAGCATTAGGATTGTTGTATTGTTGCTTGGATCTTGTTCATGTGCTGCTTGTGATTGGTTTTTGCTATTTGGATTGCTTTGATCATAGCTTATAAGCCCACTGGCTTATTGGCTTATCTGTGCCAAAACACATCAAGTTTACCCAACTGGTGAGCCTTGATTCACAAGGTTTGCACTCAAACCTTGATCAGCAGGGTGAAAAACAAGTCCTTACACTTCATTAAGTCTGTCAACGTCCATTTTGTTCCTGTCAGCGTTTGATTATAACTTATCAGCGTTTGACTTTTGGTCAAACTTGGTTTTAAGCTTATTAAATCTGTTTTGCTTATTGGTACATGCAACAACTTAGTTTTTGTAATAGAACTCATTTTTCTCAGCTTAATATCAAGTCTGGAAGTTTACAAGTCTTTTGGTTAAGCTTTTGCTAGGAAACTAGCTTATTTGGCTTTTTCAGCCAGCTTATCTGTTCTCACAGCTTATTCTACTTGGCTTTTTGTGATTTTCTTGATTGATTATTCTTAGTTAAGCTATTTGTGAGCTTTAGCAACTTGAATCAGCTTCTGAGGTGGTCTAGATCATAAATACGACTATTTTGTCATTTTGTGAATAAGTTGTTGACTTGTTTCTGGCTTATTAAGTGGTCTTATTTGAAAATTCTTTTTGCAGAAGTCTTTGTTAGGTCAAAAGAAGGTTGTGTGTTAAATTTTAGCTTATGGCAACAGCTTATGGCTTAATGGGCCAAAAAGCCCATTAAGAATAAGCTGCTTATTATAAGTTAGCTTATTTCACATTTTCAGCTTTTGGCCCTTTGGAAAAAGTTGTTTAAAATCAAATTTTGAGTCAACCTATGCTTTTTGAGCTTAATTTGAACACTTTTTCTTATTGGGCCTTAATTAAGCCCAATAAGGGACTGTTTTGGGTTTGGCCCATTTTCTAGGCCCAATAGGGGTATTTAGGTAATTTCACTTTCATTTCTGAGTTATTTAGGTTAAATTAAGCTAGTTTGCAAGTTTTTAGAATTTTTTATAATTTTGGAATTTTTAATATTATTTTATTATTAAAAATTAAAAGTCTGATTTTCTAGGTTTTTATATTTTTCCTAGGTTGTAAATACTTAATTAGGATTTTTGCAACTTTCCAATTATTTTCTAGGACTTTTAATTATTTTCTATAATTAATTTAAAACTTAATTGATTTTAGGAGTTTTTAATTGTTTAAAAATAGTTTTAATTGGTTTTAAAAATTTGAAAAATAGTTTTTAGCTTAATTAGGATATTTTTGAGGTTTACAAACTTGAAAATCTTGTTTAGGGCTTTTTGATAATTAATTTTGATTTTTAGGGCTTTAATTAGCATTAAAAAGTCATTATCCAATTAATTAAAAGGTTTTTGCAAGTTTTGTTTTTTTGTAAACTCTTAGAATATTATTAGGGATTTTTGGTGATTTTTGGAAATTTTTAGGTTTAAATTTTAATTTAGGTGGTTTTTAGGATTTTACGTGTACGCCTTTTTAGAATTAGTCTAATCCGTCTTCATAACCGTCATTCTCTTCTAATCCCCTTTCTATTCTTCTTTTTCAAATATAATCACAAATTAATCCAAATCATTACACACATAACACACTAGCCTCCTTGAGAACGAACTTAATTGGGTCATTCACACACGGTTTTCCTAAATCGTCGTGCTCACTTGCCCTGTTTATTGCACTTTTTTCCTAAAGAGTTGCAAAACTTCAACATCATTTTGGCGCCGCTGCCGGGGAGGCGTGTTGTGTTTTGATTTGGCATTGTTGTTTTTATACTAACCATAATTAGTATTTGTATTAGTAGCACTCTACTAATACGTATTATCGTTTTTCGGTTTTTGTGTGAATATTATTACTATATTGTATACGTAGAACAATAAATACACAAGTACTCCAAATACGTGAGAAATCACAACCTTGACTTGGGAGGTCATTACCCAATCATTGTATTCGAATCTCAAACCAAAGAAAAAGGCAAAAATAGATAATTACTTTCGTGAAGCTTAATCTTGAAAATACAAACTATAAGGTGGGTATAAGGCGGATATTATAAAATATATCCTAAGGAAAAAGGCTCTTAAGTGCTTCGCGCCGCCTCGTTTCCCCGCTTGCTTGTGAGTATTTGATTGTGAGAGTGAATCGAGGGTTTTGCCGCCCAAAGTATTACTAAGTATCATATATATTTTCTTGGTTTCTATTGATTAAACCCTCTTGAACGATTTGGTGTTCCACCATCGTTCTAAAGTCATCGAAGGCATTCACTCCACGTGTTCGTTTTCATTCCTTGAGGCTTCGTTAATCAAGAGATTTGATTAGTGAGGAGATTTGTGGACTTTTTGTCTACTTAATACATTTCACCAAACTCCAAAAAGGTTAATACAATCAAAACCACAAAAAAAAAATTAAAAAAAATACAAAACACCAAAAAGAATCTTCTTTGCTCATCCCCTCGTTGTACGTGACGTTTATGCTAACTCGAAATCAAGCAAGACGTGCTCGTAAACGAAAGAACAAAACTCCCACTCCCAACAATTCTAGTGAGGAGTCTCCTATTGACGAACCCATTGTAAGAGAAGCACCAACCATGGCGAATCGAACTATGATGGAGTTACTTCAAGCACCCACCGAGGGTTATGGAGAGGCTATTTTGATTCCCGCAATCCTTGCGGAGAATTTTGAGGTGAAAACGGGTTTGTTGTCCATGATTCAAAACAACAAATTCCGTGGTGATGAGAAGGACAATCCACACAACCATATCCGCCAATTCAATCGTCTTACCGCTACTTGCAAGTTTAAGGATGTCTCTAACGACTCGATTAAGATGATGCTTTTTCCGTATTCCTTAGCGTGGCCCGCAAAAATTTGGTTAGAGAAAGAGCCACCCAATTCTATATTGACGTGGAAGGATCTCGTGTCTAAGTTTGTGAACCAATTTTTTCCGCCCTCTAAGACTATACGCACTTGAAAAACGAGATTTCAAAGTTTTCACAAGAATTTAATGAAAGTTTTTCAACGGCTTGGAATAGGTTTAAGGAAATGTTACATGAATGTCCTCATCACGGTTTTTCCGATTTGCATCAAATTGACACGTTTTACAATGGACTTAATGATCATGAAAGGGATTATTTGAATGCCACCACGGGTGGTAATTTTTTGTGTAAAACGGTTGAGGAAGCTTTGGTGATAATTGAGAATAGATCTAAGGTGTATAGTCCTCGTAGCACGTCTAGTGTTCGTAAGGCTTCGTCTTCGGCTTCACCTTCTTTGTCTAATACCATCGATGCTTGCCAAATTGAGGCAAACTTGGAAAACAAGATTTTTGATAAGTTGAAAGGACTTTTGATTGAGTTTAAAGTTGGTGAACCAAGTACTCCCGCTACGGTTAAAGCGGTTGAGGTTTCTTGCATGTATTGTGGTGGAGGTCATGATTTCTCCGAGTGCATTACCAACGGTGGTAACACTTCGAGTGCCTTTGCGGCCACGGGAAATTACAACCAAAACGGTCAAGTTTCCCGCTCTAATCAAATGACTCCACCGGGTTTTGGATCAAATCAAAATGCTAACAACTATCGCAACAATCAAGTTGGTTTTAAGAACAATTACAACAAGGGAAACTATGGGAATCAAGGGGCTAATAATCAAGTTTCAAACAAAAATGATTTTCAAAATAACAACAAAAGTTTGCAAACATTGAAAGATCTTCCAAGTGAGTTTGTTGAATATGCTAGTGGTAATGATGCTAGGTTTGACAACATTCAAAGAGAAATAATTAGCCTAAGATCCGAGTTTAAAAACGACTTGAAGAAAGAGTTGAAAAATGAGTTAGCTAATGAACTTAAAATCCACACCAACAAGATGGAAGGAAATGTCACTAGGTTGCAACAAAACCAACAAAAAATGGAACAAGGGCAACATGAGATTAAACAAGAGATGCTTAAGGCCGAGAAAAGGCAAACCGAAGCCGTATTGAGGCAATCTAATTTTGAAGATAAAATCTCGTCTATGTTTGAGGCAATAATGTGTAAACCGTCGTCAAGTGGTCTTCCTAGTAACACCGTATCCAACCCTAAGGGTGAGATGAAAGTGATTACCACACGTAGTGGTAAGGCACTTAAGGAGCCGATTCCTCAACCAATTGCTCCTACGGAGGAAGCAATTGAGGAAGAACCCGAGGTGGTAGTCCAAAAGGAGCATGTCCCAATCCCACGAAGTACCGCTCATGCCACACCTACGGTTGACCCATTACCATCATTGGAACCCGAGATTCCAAAGGCAATGCCTACTATGCCTCAACCCACACCACCTTTTCCCTATCCATCGAGACTTAGGAAGGAGAAACGTCAAGAGCGCGACAATTACCAATTTGAGCTTTTTATGAAAATGTTTCGTGATTTGCACCTTAATGTGAGTTTCGCCGATGCTTTGGTCATGATGCCTCGATTTGCCGCTAACTTTAAGAGTATGTTGAACAACAAGGAGAAATTGCACCAATTGTCTAGTTGTTCGTCGGTTTATCTTAATCGCATACCTCAAAAAGTCGGTGATCCCGGTAAATTTTTGATTCCTTGTGCAATCCAAGACATGGAAGAATGCTTCGCCTTGGCCGATCTTGGTGCTAGCATTAACTTGATGCCACTTGCAATCTTCAAGTCGCTCAATCTTCCTAATCTTACTCCTTCACTAATGTCTATCGAGTTGGCCGACCATTCCACAATTCCCGCATGTGGATTGGCGGAAGACGTTTTTGTGAAAGGGGGAAGTTCTACTATCCCGTAGACTTCATTGTTGTTGATATCCCCACGGATCCTCAAGTTCCTCTCATTTTAGGTCGTTCATTTTTAGATACGTCTATGGCTTTAATTGATGTGCATGCTAGAAAGATCACCTTACGTTTCAACGACGAGGAACTTGTTATAAACGCAACTCAAAACTCTCAAATTTCTCATGTTTATTCCGTTGCAACCATAAACCTCGTTGATATGATTGACGTGGTTTGCGAGGAATTTTCACAAGAAGTTCTAGGTTTTGGTGATGAAGAAACTAGTGGCAATCCCACTATGTTGGATCCAATTCTTGATAATTCGACACCAACCTTCACTCCATTTGAAGGTGGTGGTTTTACGTTGGAAGAATGCAATGTTCCACGTACTTGTGACGAAGACCTCGACAACGATGAGGACTTCTCGATTATCAAGGATTTTCTTAACGATTTCCCATTTCCTCCACCCGAGGAGGTTATGAGTATCAAGCCCAAATCTTCACTTGAGGAACCACCTATTCTCGAGTTGAAAGATTTACCTCCTCACCTCGAATATGTCTATTTGGAGGAGGACGACAAGTTGCCGGTTATTATTGCGAAGGAACTTTCGAATGATGAAAAAACCGCACTTGTCGATGTTCTTAAAGCTCACAAAGGGGCGATTGCGTGGAAGTTATCCGACATTAAGGGGATTGATCCCAAGTTTTGTACCCACAAAGTCTTAATGGAGGAGGATTTTAAGCCAACAATCCAAAGTCAAAGGAGGGTGAACCCCAAAATTCATGACGTCATCAAAAAGGAGGTCCTTAAACTCCTTGACGCGGGAATGATTTACCCTATTTCCGATAGCCCTTGGGTGAGTCCTATCCATTGTGTCCCTAAAAAGGGAGGGATGACCGTTGTGCCAAACGATGCCAACGAGTTGATTCCCACTAGACTCGTGACCGGATGGAGAGTGTGCATTGACTATCGTAAGTTGAATGAAGCCACTCGAAAAGACCATTTTCCCTTGCCCTTCATGGACCAAATGTTGGAGCGTCTTGCGGGAAACGATTTCTATTGCTTTTTAGATGGTTTTTCCGGTTACTTCCAAATTCCCATCGATCCTCGTGATCAAGAAAAAACTACGTTTACGTGTCCATATGGAACGTTTGCCTATCGTAGAATGCCATTCGGACTTTGCAATGCACCTGGAACTTTTCAACGATGCATGATGGCTATTTTTCATGATATGATCGAGAAGACGATGGAAGTCTTCATGGATGACTTTTCCGTGTTTGGTGATTCCTTTACTTCGTGTTTGTCGAACCTTGAGAGAATGTTAAAACGTTGTGAGGAAACCAACCTTGTGCTCAATTTGGAAAAATGTTTTTTTATGGTTAAGAGTGGAATCGTCTTAGGGCACAAGGTCTCGAAAGCGGGGATTGAGGTAGATCAAGCTAAGGTAGACGTCATCGCCAAATTACCTCATCCCAAAACCGTCAAGGGAGTTAGGAGTTTCCTAGGCCACGCGGGCTTTTATCGACGATTCATCAAGGATTTCTCGAAGATTTCTCGACCCATTACACATCTTCTTGAAAAAGAAGCACGTTTTGTCTTTGACGAAGATTGTGTACGAGCCTTCGAGATCCTTAAGAGGAAACTTACCGAAGCTCCCATTCTTGTTGCTCCAAATTGGAACCTCCCCTTTGAACTTATGTGTGATGCAAGTGATTACGCTATAGGGGCCGTTTTGGGGCAACGTCATGATAAGCACTTCTTGCCTATTCACTATGCTAGCAAGACGATGACCGAGGCTCAACTTAAATACACTACAACGGAAAAGGAGTTCCTTGCCGTGGTGTATGCATTTGAGAAATTCCGACCTTATCTCGTCTTGACGAAATGCATAGTGTATACGGACCATTCGGCTATCAAGTATCTCATGGCTAAACAAGATGCTAAGCCGAGATTACTTCGTTGGATTCTCCTCCTTCAAGAATTTGATCACACCATTGTTGACAAAAAAGGAGCCGAGAATCTAGCGGCCGATCATCTCTCTCGTTTGGAAGATCCTCACCAAAGTGTTTACGAGCCTAAGGAAATCACCGAAACATTTCCGCTCGAGACACTTGGTGTAGTGAATTCTAAGCTTGATTCTTCTACCCCATGGTTTGCGGATTTTGCAAATTATCATGCGGGTAACTTCATCGTTAAGGGTATGACGACTCAAGAAAAACGAAAATTCTTTCGTGACGTCAAGTTCTACTTTTGGAACGACCCTTACTTGTTTCGAACTTGTGCGGATCAAATCATCCGACGTTGTGTTTTTGGCATCGAAGCTTCTAACATCCTTAGAGCTTGCCATGAGGGACCCACGGGTGGTCACCACGGTGCTAATCTCACGGCTAAGAAGGTGTTTGATGCCGGCTTCTTTTGGCCTACTATTTACCGAGATGCACAAATTCTTGTGAAGTCTTGTGATGCATGCCAACGACAAGGAAAAGCCTCACAAAAAGATGAAATGCCACAAAATATCATTCAAGTATGTGAGATCTTTGACGTTTGGGCATAGACTTTATGGGGCCGTTCCCATCATCTCGTGGTAATAAGTACATCCTTGTTGCGGTTGACTACCTATCTAAGTGGGTGGAGGCGAAGGCCTTGCCCACTAATGATGCTCGTGTGGTAGTTAAGTTCTTGAAAAGTTTGTTTGCTAGGTTTGGAACCCCTCGTGCGATCATAAGCGATCGTGGAACCCATTTTTGCAATGACCAATTCGAAAGAGTCTTAAGGAAATATGGGGTTACACATCGTCTTTCTACGGCTTATCACCCACAAACGAGTGGGCAAGTCGAGGTTTCAAACCGAGCATTGAAGAGGATCTTGGAGAGATCCGTAGGAGAAAACCGACAATCTTGGTCGGATAAGCTAGACGATGCTTTATGGGCCTTTAGGACCGCTCTAAGACACCCATTGGGTGCACTCCCTATAAGCTTGTGTATGGAAAGAATTGTCATTTGCCTATCGAGTTAGAACACAAGGCTTATTGGGACCTAAAGCATTGTAATGATGACATGGAGACCGCGGGAAAACACCGGAAAATGCAATTAAATGAATTAGATGAATTAAGGGATATTGCTTATGAAAAATCATTGATTTACAAAGAGAAAACTAAAAAGTTGCATGATTCAAAAATTAAAAACCGGGTTTTTAACATTGGGGATCAAGTATTGCTTTTTAATTCAAGGTTGAAATTTTTTTCCGGTAAATTGAAATCCCGTTGGTCCGGTCCATTCACCGTGACTCAAGTGTTTCCTTATGGGACCATCGAGCTAGCTCAAGATGATGGCCCTAACTTCAAGGTGAATGGACATAGGTTGAAGCACTACTTTGGCGGGGAAGTTCCATCCTTGAACTACCTCGACCAAGTCACCTTCCCCAATGATAATTAGTATTGAGGGGATCGAGTCGAGCTCATGACTCGGTAATCAAAAACGAGGTGCCTCGTGGGGGAGTCCCACGCTTATCCTATGTACATATTATCGCTTTCTTAGTCTAATGTAGCTTACGTGTGGGGATTTGTGCCCTTCCAACCTTTGTTCCGTGGTTGTTTGTGATATGTGGTTTTTAGATCATGATCTTCACGATTGGAGCCTCTCGTGTTCGTTTTATGGGGGCAATCGATCGTTTGCTTTGGAGACATTTCTCAATATCCATGATATATCCTTTTGATGTTCTAACCTTAGGTTTTTAGCACACTTCATAAACGGCTATTACTTATTGGTTACACCCTTTCCATGCTAGATTAGGCATTCGACTACGTCTTTAGTATGGGGGGGTGTTTGCACCCCTAGACTCGAAACATTGAGGACAATGTTTAACTTTAGTATGGGGGGGTGAATAGATACTTGCCTTGCCAAACCTTCACGCTTTCCAAAGTTTATCGTTTTGTTATCATTTTCTTGCAAAATAAGGCTAAAAATGGCCAAATTTTAAATTTTTCTCATGTTTTATAAGTGTTTGAAGACACGAATGTAGATTTTCCGATGGCGAGAATAAGAGTAATTTTTGACTCGACCGTGCGTGTTGAGCACTTAGCTTTGATTCCTTAACTTCACATTAGGCTAAGTCTCTTAAATGAGGACGAGAAATGATAGAGTTAATTATAAGTTACTATGCTAAACGTAGAGTACTCATATTCTTTCAAAAACTCATGTGTTCTCGTTGTTTGCTTATTCTCCCTTCGCATGTAAATATTTTTTGCTTAATAAATATTGACTTAGCGGTTTAGTTAGGATTGTTGGGTTTCTAGTCTTTTCTAGTAGCTTCCGTGTAATTAAATTGGGAAGACATTAAGGTATCGCCAGCGTCACGGTTTTGAAGTATTAGCACCCGAATAATCGAAAGCTTCACCCAATAATAAGATTTCAAGTGCTCACCTAAATCAAGCAAACAATTTGAAGCCCCACAAGGCCTAAAATCTATGCAAAAATTGAAAGTGAATCAAGCCTTAATCTTCGAAGCTTTAAAGATCCAAAATTCGCCTTAGCGTGAGGATATACGTCTTTGGCTAATAAAACCACCGATGAGGCGGATAATAAAAGGCAAGGCAAGACCGAAGTCATAATAAAAGCTTCATGGCGAAGTTGAATAAAAGATAGAGGTAAACCATAGATAATAAGGCCCTTTCGTTAGGGGGCGTATAAAAGTCTTGGTAATAAGTCTCATGTTCAAAACCGTTATAAAACCGTGTTTATCGATTCTTCTTGTCAACTTAATTTTTTAACATCGTCGTCTATTAGGAGGGTTTATTGATTTGATGGTTTTAGTTACACCGCTAGGACTCTATTTTTAGACCTAATCTCTATTATCGCATAAGTCAAACAGTGTATCCTCGTGAAACATTCAAGACAAAATAAAATATAAGAGATACAACTTAGGAATAATGGGAGGATAAGTATATGATTAGGGCATATGAGTAGTGTTAGCATTACTAACTTATAATGACAATGATCTCGTTGCACGCTTGGCATGGAATTAGGGTGAAAATCGAGGACGATGAAATTATTTCTAACGAAGCATTCACGTGTTCTTATTCTATGAACCTAAACGTCCCATTTTGCGATGAAAATCATATATTATGTCTATAACACGAGTAGTAGTAATAGTAGTAGTCTAGCTAGTTTATCGTTCAATAAAATGAATAAAATGAATTTTGGAGATGCTTTGATACTTTATTCTAGCATTGCGTGAGGGCACGACAATGGTTTAGTATGGGGGAGTGATGAGACTGCTTTTATACATAGTCTCATCTACCAAATAGGGCTTAAAATGCATTAAAATATCATCAAAATACCCAAATATATGCTTGTGTTTGTTGCTTGTGTATTTTAGGTACGGATATTGAGATAATGACAAAAGATCACAAGAATCATGCAAAAACGAACACGGGAAACGAAGCCGCACAATGAACCAAGCCCTAATGAAGACTTTCCAAAAGATCAACCCTTGAAGATTTGAAGAATTATGAAGAAGGGTCCTCCAATTATGAAGAATTGACACTTTATACCCTTGTATCCTCATAATTACAAGTTTGGTCCCTAAAGTTTGTCAAAATTACAAAAAGGGCCCTTAACTTTGAAGAATTGGCAAGTTTAGCCCCTCAACAAAGCTAAATTGTCAACCAATATCATCCACAAAGTCAAATACATCATGAAGTCCTTCAAAGTATAAGAAATGACAAGTTTGGTCCTTTGAAAATCTCAAATTTACAAAAAGGACCCTCAACTTTCAACATTTGGCAAAAATGGTCCCTCAATCATTAAGACTTGGCAATTTCAGTCCTCCAAATTATCAATATTGCAAGTCTAGACCATTATCATTGAAGAAAATACCAATTCAGCCCTTGAAGAATTTAAATATGGCAAGAATTACCCCTGATTTCACTTTGCAAAAGTTTTTGGGCCAGAAGTGTAAAAAGGCAAAAGTTGACAAGGAAGAAAGTGGGCGTTGATAGAGTTTGGAAGGGATTTGACAAGTTTTTAAAACATGGGGGTGTTAAACTGGCCAGACAACATTGTAACCTAGACCACTCACCAGCTGCCACGTGCCCCACTACCACCTCTCCACCAATCACAACTCACCCTTTGTCCACATCAGATCCCACTCACATTTATTTATTAACTAATCCTAACAGATTAGTTTAAACTTGGCGCTAAACACCCATTTAAAAAACCAAACGGATTAAAAACATGTTCTTGGTGTTCTTGGCACAAATTGGGCATTTGCTAATTACCAACAATTAAACTCCCATATTGTGCAGATTTGTGATTAAGGGTCCTATAATCACAACCCAACCTTAAAACTTGACACCTCACCACCCCATTTGTCTCCTTGTGTCTCAACTGCTCCACACCCATGCATACTGCCAAAAAGATGGCAGCAATCCAACGTTTAAGAAACATGCTTACTTTCTAAGCTTCATCTACACCTTTGGATGCTCTCACACATGCCAGCTGCCACTACACAACAAGAAAAGTCACATGATTCTCCACGGCATTCAAACTTCATAAGGGCAATTTTGGAAGTTCAACACTAGGGTTTTACTTATTCTTCAGCTTTCTAAATAGATTGTAAGGCTATATATAAAGCCCTTAGGTCTCAATGAGACGTTTGCTTTTGGTTTTTCCTTTGTTCAAACACTTGTAAAGCCTTTTTCTGATTAATGAATTTGAGTTAAGTGTTTTGAAGAAAGACCAAGTGCCATCTTTATTCTGCTTATTTATGTTCTTAGTTTACTGCTTTTGAAGATTAAAACCTGTTTTCAAAAGAGGAGTGTGCACAAGTTTGCATATTTTCCTCATTTTCTTGATATTTTGCTAAGTCTTGTTCCAATCTTGGAATTCTTGGGCTATAGGGCTGATCATAGCATCCTAACTGAGTTGGTTAAGGTGTGGTGAGGCTTATAACTTGGGGATAATCAAGTGTGGGGTAACAAGTTTGCATCAATCAAGATTTTTTGAAGTTTCTGATTTTTCATGCTATTGTGCTTAACCCTTGTTCAATCTTAGCAGGCTTTTGTGGAAGCTTGTGCTTGTTCTTGCTAGCACATAAGCTCAAAATTCGTGGGTGTGGATGTACATCCATGAGGTTTGCATACTTAATCTCCAAATCTGCTTAAATCGTGATTTTTGGTGATATTTGTATGAAACTGTTGTTCTTGTGAATTTTGTGGCTTGTTCTTGCTTGAATCTGTTTATTAGACTTGTTTTAGTGTTAATTGATGCTTGGTTGGCCTGAAATCTTGTTTTGCTTTTGAAAATCTTGATTTGAAAAAGTTAAAGGGGTGTTTGGGTCTACTGGTTTATGCTTGTAATCTGTTTTTGTGTTAAGGGAAAGTGTTGTTTATGCTTTGTATCTGCTATACCTTTGTTTGAGAGTGTTTTGCTGCAAGTTTTTGGGTTTGAACACTTGAATTGATCAATCTGCTATATAGGCCTTGTTTCTGCTTGTTTTGACCTAGGATTTTGGGAACACTTAGTGTGTATGCATGCTTAGGGATAAAAGTGGTTTAAACAAAGTTAACATAACCTGTTTGAAAGATTTGAGGTGTTGAAATTGGCTTGTGTGTCAAATACATCAGCAAAAGTAGAAAACTGCATGTGTAGTGTTCATCAGTAACTTTCATTGCTTGAATCTTTCTTAATTCTTTGAACCAGTGTATGAAACCTGTTTAGACTTGCTTATTGGAGTTTATTATAGCTTGTGTGTGCATTTGGTTGAATTTGGCTGGCTGATTGTGATTTTTATAGCTTATCAAAGTCTGCTGAAGTGGTCATTTGCATCAGCAAAGTGACCACCTCATTTGGTGTTGCATTGGGATTTCTAGCATTAGGATTGTTGTATTGTTGCTTGGATCTTGTTCATGTGCTGCTTGTGATTGGTTTTTGCTATTTGGATTGCTTTGATCATAGCTTATAAGCCCACTGGCTTATTGGCTTATCTGTGCCAAAACACATCAAGTTTACCCAACTGGTGAGCCTTGATTCACAAGGTTTGCACTCAAACCTTGATCAGCAGGGTGAAAAACAAGTCCTTACACTTCATTAAGTCTGTCAACGTCCATTTTGTTCCTGTCAGCGTTTGATTATAACTTATCAGCGTTTGACTTTTGGTCAAACTTGGTTTTAAGCTTATTAAATCTGTTTTGCTTATTGGTACATGCAACAACTTAGTTTTTGTAATAGAACTCATTTTTCTCAGCTTAATATCAAGTCTGGAAGTTTACAAGTCTTTTGGTTAAGCTTTTGCTAGGAAACTAGCTTATTTGGCTTTTTTAGCCAGCTTATCTGTTCTCACAGCTTATTCTACTTGGGTTTTTGTGATTTTCTTGATTGATTATTCTTAGTTAAGCTATTTGTGAGCTTTAGCAACTTGAATCAGCTTCTGAGGTGGTCTAGATCATAAATACGACTATTTTGTCGTTTTGTGAATAAGTTGTTGACTTGTTTCTGGCTTATTAAGTGGTCTTATTTGAAAATTCTTTTTGCAGAAGTCTTTGTTAGGTCAAAAGAAGGTTGTGTGTTAAATTTTAGCTTATGGCAACAGCTTATGGCTTAATGGGCCAAAAAGCCCATTAAGAATAAGCTGCTTATTATAAGTTAGCTTATTTCACATTTTCAGCTTTTGGGCCTTTGGAAAAAGTTGTTTAAAATCAAATTTTGAGTCAACCTGTGCTTTTTGAGCTTAATTTGAACACTTTTTCTTATTGGGCCTTAATTAAGCCCAATAAGGGACTGTTTTGGGTTTGGCCCATTTTCTAGGCCCAATAGGGGTATTTAGGTAATTTCACTTTCATTTCTGAGTTATTTAGGTTAAATTAAGCTAGTTTGCAAGTTTTTAGAATTTTTTATAATTTTGGAATTTTTAATATTATTTTATTATTATTTTATTATTAAAAATTAAAAGTCTGATTTTCTAGGTTTTTATATTTTTCCTAGGTTCTAAATACTTAATTAGGATTTTTGCAACTTTCCAATTATTTTCTAGGACTTTTAATTATTTTCTATAATTAATTTAAGATTTAATTGATTTTAGGAGTTTTTAATTGTTTAAAAATAGTTTTAATTGGTTTTAAAATTTTGAAAAATAGTTTTTAGCTTAATTAGGATATTTTTGAGGTTTACAAACTTGAAAATCTTGTTTAGGGCTTTTTGATAATTAATTTTGATTTTTAGGGCTTTAATTAGCATTAAAAAGTCATTATCCAATTAATTAAAAGGTTTTTGCAAGTTTTGATTTTTTGTAAACTCTTAGAATATTATTAGGGATATTTGGTGATTTTTGGAAATTTTTAGGTTTAAATTTTAATTTAGGTGGTTTTTAGGATTTTACGTGTACGCCTTTTTAGAATTAGTCTAATCCGTCTTCATAACCGTCATTCTCTTCTAATCCCCTTTCTATTCTTCTTTTTCAAATATAATCACAAATTAATCCAAATCATTACACACATAACACACTAGCCTCCTTGAGAACGAACTTAATTGGGTCATTCACACACGGTTTTCCTAAATCGTCGTGCTCACTTGCCCTATTTATTGCACTTTTTTCCTAAAGAGTTGCAAAACTTCAACATCATTCATGGACGACTGTCCAGAACACCTTGCAGTGGCTACTTGAGGAGACCTCTTATCTCCGCCACCGCTTATCTTTTCTCGAGGGTCGTCAGTACGAGACCCACACTGCCGTTATGACTCAGGAGGAGACTTTTATGATCTTCTTCGACTTAGCTGAGGTTCGTCACCAGGGGATGACAAGAGAGACAGAGTATCTTAGGAGTGCAGACACCGCACGCCAGATCCAACTTTTGGAGGCTCTCGGACTCACCAGAGAGACCGTGACTACTTTGATTAGATTGTAGGATACTCATGCACCTATACCACCAGCAGGCAGCCACTCTAGTGTAGCTTAGATATCTTGTGTATCATGCCAAGAATTGAGTTTCATCTCAGCTCGCATGATTTAGGACTGTTGTACTAATATCTTATTTTTAGTTGTATTCCTATCCTTAGCACCTAACCATAGTAGGTAGGTTATCTTTTGTTGTACCAAAAACATCTGTACCACTATTTCAGACAGGCATGTTGTATCTCTGTCTTAGATCGGTTGTACTTGTATGATATTGTTATTTGCCAAAATGACTTGTACCGACATTACTCTATTATCTCTTTGTACTTATATTATTATGAACTCTTGACAGGTTATCCAATTTGTTGTGAATTCTATGCATACATATTACCATGTAATTTAATATAACCATCATATTGATCAACTAATAAATCTCATTCTTATGTGTTATAGAAAAATGGCACAAAGAGTTACCCGACAAAACCCTAGAGCTGCTCCCACAACAACTATTTCAGAAGCACAACTCAGAGTGCTCATTGGTCAAGGAATAGCTGACGCCCTGGCCGCAAGGGAAACACATCCCAACGGTAACCAAGGTGACAGTCAAAACTTCAATGCTAGGAGGAATGACCGAGTTACTAGAGGGTGGACTTACCCCGACATCTTAAAATGCAAGCCCATTTACTTCAAAGGTAAAGAAGGAGTAGTCGAGCTCATGCAATGGTTCGAGAGAACCGAGACTGTGTACCGTATTAGTGATTGTACGAAAGAAAACAAGGATGTTTCCAGAGTTGACTTTGATGTGTACCAGGATGTTTCCTGAGGGAAAGGATAAGATCGAGAAGTACGTTTGTGGACTTCTGGAATCCGTTCATGACAGTGTGATAGCATCTCGACCCACTACATTCGAGAGGGCCATCGAGTTCGCCACTGAACTGATGGACAAACAAGGTCATGATCATGCGATAAGACAGACCGAGAACAAGAGGAAAGCTGATGAGAACTTCCGTAATCATCATCAGACCTAGCAACCAAAGAGACAGAACTTAGGACAGATCTACAGTGCTACCTTCTCAGGGCTGGCTCCATACGTAGGCACCAAGCCAAAGTGTCCCAAGTGCAACTTTCACCACTACAGTGACATGTCTTGCCGAAGGCCCGGACAAAACAATACCTACGTTTCGGCCGATAGAAACAACTCTAGCACCAACTTCAGGCCCAACAACGGAAATGGCCAGAACTTCCGTGGAAATAGGCAGCAGGGAAATCGTCCTCCCATAGGTGGAAATGATATGAGACAAAAAGAAGTTCGTTGCTATGGTTGTGGAGAAACAAGACACATCCGACCAGAGTGCCCGAAGAAAGCAAGCAAGAGCGGGAACGGTGGAGGAGCACCAGCCAGAGTCTATGTGATAGGAGACACCAGGACTGACTCCAATGTGGTTACCAGTACGTTTCTTTTAAACAATCGATATGCATCCATTTTGTTTGATACCGAAGCCGATAGGAGTTTCATATCTACCGAGTTTAGTAATTTACTAGACATCACTCCTACCTAGTTAGACAACTGTTACAAAGTCGAATTAGCCGACATTAATATCATTGAAACCAATGCTATTTTAAGAGGTTGCACCCTAACCTTTTGAACCATCCCTTTGATATCAATCTAATCCCAGTAAACCTTGGTAGTTTTGACCTTATCATCGGTATGGACTGGTTAGCAAAATATCACGCAACCATTGTGTGTGACGAAAAGCTAGTCCGTATACCGTGGGGAAAAGAAAACTTAATTTTCCGAGGAGAATGAAATTTGGACAGGACTGACACCAGACTGAGTGTCATCTCATGCACCAAAGTCCAGAAATACATACTGAAAGGATGTCCTATCTTTTAGCACATATTTCCCAAGCAGACAAGGAAGACGAACAAGAGAAGAAACAAATCAAGGACGTGCCAATTTTCCACGATTATCTTGAATTTTTCCCAGACGACTTACCTAGTTTACCACCAACTCGTCAAGTAGAATTCCAGATCGACTTGATACCCGGAGCTGCACCTGTAGCTAAATCACCATACCAGTTAGCACTAACCGAGATGAAAGAACTCACAAAACAACTCCAAGAACTGTCAGACAAAGGTTTTATTAGACCTAGTTCCTCACCTTGGGGATCTCCAGTACTATTTATCAAAAAGAAAGACGGTTCTTTCCGAATGTGTATTGATTACAGAGAACTGACTAAGTTAACGGTGAAAAATCGTTACCCACTACCACAAATCGATGACCTATTTGATCAACTACAAGGATCAAGCGTGTACTTCAAGATTGACTTACGATCTGGATAGCATCAGTTGAGGGTAAGGGAAGAAGACATACCAAAAACAGCTTTCAGAACTCGTTACGGTCATTACGAATTTCAGGTCATGCCATTTGGATTGACCAACGCGCTAGCCATATTCATGGACCTCATGAATCGAGTGTGCAGACCGTATTTAGATAAATTCGTTATCGTGTTCATCGACGACATACTCATTTATTCCAAGAATGAACAGGAGCACGGAGAACATCTTGCTCAGGTACTGAAATTGCTTAAGGAAGAGAAGTTGTATGCGAAGTTTTCCAAATGTGATTTTTGGATTTCTAAGGTACATTTCCTTGGTCACGTGATTGATAGCAAGGGAATTCAAGTAGATCCCGCAAAAGTCGAATCCGTAAAGGATTGGGCATCACCTACGTCACCAAAAGAGATATGTCAATTCTTAGGTCTTGTCGAATACTATCGGATATTTATAGAAGGATTCTCTAAGATAGCTAAGTCTATGACGAAGCTTACTCAGAAAGGCGTGAAGTTTGAAAGGGGAGAGAAAGAAGAATCAACATTCCAAACTATTAAACAAAAGTTGTGTAGCGCACCTATTCTAGCCTTGCCATAAGGCAACGAAGAATTCGTTTTCTACTGTGATGCCTCACACAAAGGCTTAGGTGTTATGCTGATGCAAAGAAAGAAAGTAATTGCCTATGCTTCAAGATAACTGAAGAAGCACGAACAGAATTACTCTGCTCATGATCTAGAACTTGGATCCGTAGTTTTTGCCTTGAAAATCTGGAGGCACTATCTATACGGAACAAAGTGTACTATGCATACCGACCACAAAAGTTTGCAACACATTCTAGACAAAAAGGAGCTAAGCACGAGACAACGTCGTTGGATAGAACTGCTTAGTGACTACAATTGTGAAATCAAGTACCACCCAGGTAAAGCCAACGTGGTTGTAGATGCACTAAGCCGCAACGAAACTGATCCTCCCATTAGAGTTCGAGCCTTAGTTATGACCATTAGCTTGGATCTACCCAAGCAGATATTAGAGGCTCAACTCTAAGCACGAAAGCCCGAAAACATTGGGAAAGAAGATATAGGAGGAATGCTTAGGACGGATCTAAGCAAGGAGAAGTTAGAACCAAGAGTAGACGGAACATAATGTTTACATGGAAGAAGTTGGTTACCATGTTACAAAGACTTGAGAAGCGTGATTGATAGGTGTGAAAACACCCATCCTTTTACCACTTAATTATAATAATAACCAAGCCAAAAAGTGTATTTTATGTCGTAAATGTCGGAATTATGCGTGGTTTGTGTTTTTATTGTGTTTTAGGACCAAAAGATGAAAAAGGAAGAAAACGCGGGCTTTCACGGGCTTTTATCAAAGAAAACGACAAAAGACAAAGTCAAGAGATCAAGAGTGCAAAAAGAACGGAAGTCCAAGGCCTTTTCTGAAGATTTGTCAAAGAACAAGTCTAAAGACGAAAGTTTAATAAAGCCGAAGAACTCAAGTCTAATAAATGAAGAAATTATAAGACGAGTTTAATTAATCCCGAGACAAAGTCGATAAAGTCGAAGAACTTAAAAGACGAAAGACGTGAAGAAAGAAAGAAAGAGGAGGCAACATGATAGGTGTGAAAACACCCATCCTTTTACCACTTAATTATAATGAAAACAAGACCATAACGTGTATTTTATGTCGTAAATATCGGAATTCTGCGTGGTTTGTGTTTTTGTTGTGATTTTAGGATCAAAATGTAAAAAGGGAAGAAAACACGGGCTTTCACGGGCTTTTATCGAAGAAAAAGACAAAAGACGAAGTCAAGAAATCAAGAGTGCAAAAAGAACGGAAGTCTAAGGCCTATTCTGAAGATTTATCGAAGAAAAAGTCCAAAGATGGAAGTTTAATAAAGCCGAAGAACTCAAGTCTAATTTATGAAGAAATCACAAGACGAGTTTAAAGTAATCCCGAGACAAAGTCGAAGAATTTAGAAGATTAAAGACTAAAGACGAAGGATTAAATGAGAAATAAAGAAAGAAGAAAGAGAAGAGGAAGCTTCCTCCCACTCCCTCTCCTCCTCCACTATAAATAGGAGATTAAGATTTCATTTTTTCTTTGTTAGTTAATTTGACAAATTAACTCTCCACCATTTACATTCCTTGCACTTTAATTTCATGTCATTTCCTTAATTGTCTTGCACTTTAATTCCTTTAATTCCAAGTAAGTTTACTTTTATTGTTACTGAATCTTTACTTTTCTTGTTAATCTCTCATCTACCTTTCTTGTTTTGATATTAATCTTCATGTTCATGTTTATGTTTATGTTAAGTTCTTGAGTTTTTATTGATTTGATTAAGTGGGTTTTGATTATTTTGATTATTATTGTTAGTTTGTTTGATTTGGCGTGATTGATTATTGTTATTCATTAGTGGTTGTTTTGGTTTAATCCTTGGGTTTAATCTGATTAGTTTTGTTTAGATTCGTTTCTTTTTGTTTCCCGTGTTCTTCGCTTAATTTGTTTTCCCAGGTTAATCCGGATCAAGGCAATTTATTCCGGATGAAGGTTTTGATGTGATTATTCTGAATAAGTGTATATTCCGGACGAAGCCAAATATTCCGGATAAAGCAAATATTCCGGATAAAGGGCATATTCTGAATCAAGTGAGTATTCCGGATGAAGCTTTATTCCGGATGAACCCCTTATTCCGCATGAGCATCTTTTTCCAAATCAGCCTGGTATTCCGAATGAACCGGATTTATTCCGAATAAACATATTCCGGATCAACAGATATTCCGGGTAAGTGAATTATTCCGGATCAACAGATATTCCGAACGAAGACATCATTCCGAATCAATTATTCCGGATGAGCACATGTATTCCGAATGAAGAGTTATTCCGGATGAAGTAAACATTCCGAATAAGCAATTATTCCGGATGAGTATTTATTCCGAATGAGTGATTTGATTTGATTATTCCGAACGAAGCTTTGTTATTCCGGATGAGTGTTTTATTCCGCATGAGGTAATTATTCCGAGTAAAGAAGAATTATTCCGGGTGAAGGTGACATTCCGAACGAGTAATTATTCCGAACGAAGGTTTATTCCGGATGAGCTGTTTTTAGTTTATTTTAAGTTTATGTTTTTAAGTTTTAAGCTTTAATTTTCCCGCCTTTTTACTTACTCGCACTTTTAGTTTACTTGCCTTAGAATTGTTTTAAGCTTGCCTTTAGTTTAGGTTTAAGTTTGCCTTTAGGATAGTTTTAAGTTTGCGTTATTTACTTTAACTGCTTTTAATTTCTCGTCACGTTTTTTAATTTCCCGTCATTTATTTTTAAATTAGTTTTAGATTAAATTACCGCCATTTACTTTAAAGTTTTTGCACTTTCCTTTTACTACAACGACCAAACTATTTGTTTCCCACCAAGAACAACTGAGTCACACATTTACCAATAATCAATTCGATTAGACCACTTCAACGAACTTAATTTTTATACCGGCCAAAAGCCATGTATTAAATGGCGCCGCTGTCGGCTCTTTTCGTAAAGATTAACGGTTTTCTGTGAGAGACGCGTTGCTTTTTGGGATCCGTTCATTCGTGAGCGTTATTTTTCTTGCTTAAAAATTTCCAAAAATCCATAAAAATTAAAAATTGTTGAAAATCCATAAAAATTAATAATTTTCAAAAATCCAAAAAGATTTTTTTTCTAGTGTATATATATTGTCTATTGCTTTGGTATCTTTTTCTTTTGCTTTTACAGGTGTATGCGTACTAGATCTTCAACTTATCCAGAGCCCGAGACTCGTGAAGATTTAGCTATGGCAGGTGTGAACAACAACAATAATCCACCGCACCTCAACAATAACAACAACAATGTTCTTCCACAGCCCGATCTTCGGACAATGTAGGAGCTTTGTCAACCCACAATGTTTGGACGAGGAGGACCGATTGCGCCGATGCAAATCACGGCTCCGGAGTTTTTGTTGAAGCATCACATGATCCAACAAGTGCAAACTAATCCATTTCGCGGAATACCGGATGATGATGCCAACAAGCACCTCGACAAATTCATTACTATTACCCAAAGCATGAAGTTGGCCGGTGCTACTATGGATGTTCTTCGCCTTCAACTCTTTCCACATACTTTATCCCACCACGCCGAAAAATGGTTTGATCGTCTCCCGAAGAATTCAATTCATACTTGGGACGACATGACTCAACGATTTTTGTCGCGCTACTTTCCACCATCCATGGTCACGAGCCTTCGAAATTAAATCAGCGGTTTCATACAAGAACCCGATGAATCTCTCTTTGATGCTTGGGAAAGATATAATGTTTTGATCGATCGATGTCCAAACCACAACATGCTCCCCGTTACGTTGATTGATACTTTCTACAATGGTTTGACTTTTCATGATCGTGATACGATTAATGCAGCCGCCGGTGGCACATTTATGAAAAGAATACCCGAGGAGTGTAGAGAGCTTATTGAGAACATGACTACTCATCACAAAAATTAGGATTCCTTCGCTTCTTCAAGGAACAACCCGAGAGTCGATGTTTCTTCTACTTCAGCAAACCCCGATTTGACTGAATTTACCCGCATGATGGCCGAAATGAAAAAAATAACTTGCTCATCGCTACAAACCAACAACAACAAGTTAAAGCTGTAGCAAATTCTTGTGAGACATGCGGTGGTCCTCACTCATACACTGATTGTCCTTATACTCAAGTCAATCTGGAAAACGTGTATGCGGCTTATGGTAACTATTCACCGGAAAATTACCAAGCCCAACCTCAAGGGGATCGAAATTTGCTAAGTTACCGGTCAAACAACTATCTTTCACCCGGTTTTTCTCCTCAAAACCACAAACCCAACAACAATTACAATAGAAGCAACCAAATCCCACCTCGAGCTTCTAATCCTTATCACCCACCCGCTCAACAAGCCCCACCCATTAATCAAGATGTTGAAGCTTTAATGAGAACCCAAGGAGAGAAAATCAAGAATCTACAAAGCCAAATTATCAATTTGAAAGGGGATATCACTAAGCAAGGTAATGACATTAGATCCGAGCTTTGAAATGATATACAATCCTCCTTCAGCAATCAAACGAATGATTTGAAGAATATGCTGGCTAGTTTCTTACCCACCACTCAACCCTCTACTTCGGGCTCTCTACCTTCAAACACCGTCACCAACCCGAGAGCGAATGTGAGCGCTATTACTACCCGTAGTGGAGCAACTTTAGTAGGACCATCTATCCCACCCCTAGTTACACCATCTACACCTCCACCACCACCATTTATCCCTACTACTCCCACACCTAGTATTAGTTCACCATTACCGTCTCCGCCTCGTCATGAAGAAGTACCCAAGAAGAACCCTTCACCAACCCCACCTTCCACCCTTAACCCTTCAACATCTCAACCTTCACCTTCTACACCTCCACCACCCAGCCCAAGCATTCCTTACCATTCTCGACTCGACAAGGCTAGAATTTTGACTAAGAATGACGTTCAAGTCTCTAACTTTTTGGACAAGATTGCCGGCATGACCATCACCTTCACCCTTGTTGAAGCCCTAGCCCAAATGCCACAATTTGTCAAAATGTTTAAGGAATTGCTTAGCAAAAAGGAGAAGATGGCCGAGTTTGTTAATACTCGATTAAATAAAAATTGTTCTGTCGTCCTTCTTAAAGAACTTCCGGAAAAACTTAGAGATCCCGGTCGTTTTGTGCTACCTTCTACTTTTAACCAAACCGACGAATTTACTGCCTTAGCCGATCTCGGGGCAAGTATAAATTTGATGCCTTTCAGTGTTTGGAAAAAGTTATCATTGCCCGACCTTACACCAACGAAGATGATTCTTGAGCTTGCCAATCGCACTCTCGCTTACCCGCTTGGTATTACCGAAGACGAGTTCATTAAAGTTGTCACCTTCACTTTTCCGGTCGACTTTGTTGTTGTAGATTATGAAATGGACCCTCGTATTCCGTTAATACTTGGTCGGCCATTTTTGAGAACCGGAAAAGCTCTTGTCGATGTTGCCGAAGGTACGTTAATCTTAAGGGTCGGGAATGATGCACAAGTGTTCGAAATGGGGAAGATCACATACAAATCCTATGGAAGAGAATCGGCGAATATGATTAATGTGCTTGATAATTTTTTCGTCTACAACAATCCTCTATTCAACTCTTGCTATGATAATCCATTGTTCCAAGACGATTGTTGGGTCAAAAAGTTGATGTGGTAGAAACTCTAAAACGAAGAAAACATGAAGGTAATTGTCTAAGCGTTGACAAGAGTATTCCAGGCGTTGACAAGAAGAATTTAGGCGTTGATGGAATCAAACATTGTCAAGAGCAATCCAAGCATTGTCACATGCAATTCAAGCATTGACAAAACGTAGACAAAGAAGCTTTTAGAAGATTCTATTTGGATATATATGCAGGAGATATTCTGTATATAGTTATTTAAATAGAAGATTCACATGTTTATTTATTCTTATCTCTTGTAAAACCCTAATCCTTACACTATAAAAGGAACCAAGGGTTATTAGGTTTTATATCAATTCATTCACAATGTAAACCTAAAAGCGTGTGTGCACTAGACGTGGGATTCAATGTATACACGTCTAGTGGATGTTTGTTATTAATATAATGAACATCCCATTTGTTTTAATTCATGTTCTTGTGCCCTAAACACCTTGTTAATGTATCATGTTCTAATTCCGCTTTGATTATCTAATCATATGAACATGGTGTATTCCTAGTAGCTTCAAAGATCCGGAAACCAAGGTTTCCACAATTGGTATCAGAGACAAAAGTAATAAAGAAAGCTCCAAAGACTCAAAAGGTACTGAAGGTGATTAAGACCAAGTGAAGGCTGACTATACAAGTGATTTGAGTGATTGACTTTTTGAGATTTATTATTACTCAAATTCAGGGATAAGTATGTTTGTAAGAATCCTCTCTGTATGTTTTATTTTATTCAGAAACTTGATTACTAGAGTAGATATCAAGTTTAGGGGAGGATTGTTGGGAATAAAATTAGCTAAGTCACTTGAACGCTGAAAAGAGGAAATTGGACGCTGACAAGAGTAAACGAGGCGCTGACAGATGAGACGCCGATAAGAATTATCAAGGAGTTGACAAGAAGAATCTTAAAGACAAAGACAAGGACTAAATCTGCCAATGATGAATTCTTCAAGCTGGTGGACAAAATATGAAGATAAGAATTCAGAATATATTCTTAAATGTTTAAAAGATTTAGTCAATAAGTTATTTGAGTATGTTTATCTTATGTCTCTTCCTAAAATAGTTGATCTTAGCTTTTTGTACAAGTCTCCTTAAACCTATAAAAGGAGGCCTTAGGGTTAGACATAAGACACATCTTTTTCACACACCTCTTCCACATATCTCATAACACTTTCATTGTAATCATTGATTGATATTATTAATCAAAGTGAAAGTTTTGTTTACTTTGTTTTGTTCTTTGTTCTAAGTGTTAAATTCCGCATAACACTTAGTTTGTTCAATACAACAAAGTTTCTCTAAGTGTATTGCTTGATCTAATCTCGTATACATAAAGCTAAATCGATCTAAGTATGGGATCAACAAGTGGTATCAGAGCTTGTTGAGAAACTTTGATTTGAAGAACGAGATCTCGTGAGGTGAACCAGGCTAAGGAAGAAGGTGTAAAAGAATCTGATGATGTTTTTAGTTAAGGCCACGTCTACTTCAAATTCCACAAGTTCCAATTCATCTTCATGTTCTGATAGTGAGGTATGTGATAACTCTTCTTGTAGGTTAAATACTGAAAGACTTAACAAAGAGGTTTTAAGATTGTTAGGAGATGTGAGTACTGAGAGATGCAAGTTGTCTAACTATCAAATTGCTCTCACTCAAACTGAAAAGACAGTTTCTGAGTATAAGAAAATGGAATTTGACCTAAAAGATAAAATAAATATCTTAAAACATGATTTAAATCAAAGTTATGATATTAGAAACATCATGAATATGGTCAATGGTGAATTACAGGCTAAGTTAGATGAGGCTATCAAAAATAAGGATAATGTAGACCTTAAAATTCAGAGATTTGATAAAGCCTCACAAACCCTAGAAAAATGTGTTAGTGAAAAAAGGGATTCTAGGGATATGTTTGGGATTGGGTTGAAAGAATATGTGGCTGTTCCACCACCAGCTGGGGACTTCTATGGTGTCCATAGAAAGGATCTCTCTTGGACTGGTATTCCAGAACTCCAAGAAGAGGAATTTATTCCTCCACCTAGATTTCTCTCTCTAGTTGAGGAATATCAACAAAAGGTTATTGACCTAGAAGAGTGGAAGAAGGCCAACCCCATTTTGTTTGTTAAGGGTGGGATGCTTAGTGAGAGTCCATATGTGCCTACGCCCATTCAGAGTCCAGTAGTATCTAAACCTATCACTGTGACCAATCCCATCACTGGAAAAGATGTTAATCTTGGCTCCCCAATTAAGAAACAACCTAGTGTTAAATATGCTGTAATGTATAGGAAACCTAGGTCACTCAAAAGCCAAGAAAGTGTTAATGGGACAGGGTTTTATCAGTCTAAGCCTAAGTTTGTGTCCAAAAAGGCTTGTTACTCATGTGGGAGCTTATCACATTTGGCCTATAATTGTGTGAGTGGATACAATTCATTCGCTGATAATAGGTCATCCAATGTTAACCATATTTTGTCCACACTAGACCACAGGCTACTAGACCATCTCCTTTCTTCTCTAAGGCAGCTAATACCCATGGACAAAGGCCCTTTCAAAAGACCAACACCTGGTCAAACAGACAGTATGTTCATGTAGCAAACCCTAATTTAGGCGCTGACAAGAACAAATTCAGCGCTGCCAGGAACAAATTCAGCGCTGACAGAAACAAATTCAGCGCTGCCAGGAACAAATTCAGCGCTGACAGAAACAAATTCAGCGTTGACAGGAACAAATGCAACGCTGACAGCTCCAAGTTTGGTATGAGACCTTATTTTAGACCATATAAACAAAGATACTTGGTTAGTAAGGGTCAAGGGTCTAAAGCATCATCCCACTTAACTTGGAAACCTAAACAAGAGCAAAACTCTAATTTTAATGGTATTTCAATGACTTGCAATAGATTTAAATATCTTGAGAAGGTCATTACTAGACTCATTGGAACAAATTGGGTGATTAGTTCCCAAAGGGATGAACAGGGATTTGTGGTAAAGAATAAGACCACTCTAGTTGAACAACTAGACAGATCCAAGTCTGATAAGGCTTGGATCTCCAAAGAAAACTAATTTGTTTTCTTTTTGAGCAGCCTATCCAAGAGCAGGTTAATGATCAAGGATATTGGGATAGTGGATGCTCAAGGAACATGCATTGTTGGTCTTTCCACTGATATTATTTTTATCCACTGACATGTTATCTCTACTCATTATTGTGGGAAAGGGTAGCCTCTGTTGGTGTGTGTTTTTGTGGTTTTTGTCTAACTATGCAGGAAAATGGAGCTACATTTGGATGGATACAAAGTTGCAAAATTTATTTATGATGGTTTGAGTGTTTACATTCCTATCTTGAGATAAAATTTTGCTTCTTCACATATAATGATTTGTATGTTTCTGTTAAGGGGAGGTAAACCTCTAGGTTTTTGGGTACTCTTAGAGCACTCTTGCATAATTCTAGATTGTGTCCACTGGTGAGTGGGGGTTAGAAATAATGAAGGCTCTTTCTTTATGAAATTGTTGGAATTTCTAAACCTCGAGGCACTGTAGCATGCATGTAGTTTATTTTGCATGCATGTTGCCAAGACTTCTGACCTAGAATTGGGTGTGGTCGTATGGGTGACTTGGGGTAGATATATTTTTGGGTTACTTGGGGAGTTGCAAAGGTTTTATATGAGTTAACTTTTTCTTTGGGGCATTTGTGAACAAAGGACTCTAGAGTTCATGTGTGTCTATCATGCTTTTGCATGAGTGTATGCATGAACAGTGTTTGTCATTCTTGCTTATTAGAGACTAGTTAATTTCCTTAGGATTATTACCTTTGTTTGTGTTTTAACTAAGGTTTTATGCATTCTCAAGTACATTTTATGCTATGCCATCTTAGCTGATGTCATTTTTAAACTTCTTTATAGACCCAAAACATTTCATCACCCTTACATTTTTCAAATTTTTTGGATATCTGGAAGCCTAATGATCATTGAGATGTTTTTCCTAGTGATTGACATCTAGTAGCAGCAAAGATCACTTTCACAAGGGTGTATAGTGTTATGGAGATGGCTAAGACTATTGGCACTAGCTTTAATGCAGGTCAAGTCAGTCTTATCATCAGTAAGTCCATCCCTATGTCCTATGAATCAACATTGAGGATTCATTCCCCGAATGTGGATGAGGACAGTATGAAACCTTTGACATTAATGGAATTGACGAAAATCTGTATTAGCTTGCAAAAGCAAAATATAGAACTGGTACAAATTGTAAAGGATCACTGTTTTGAACTGATAGACTTGTTGTTTTAGAAACTGATGCAAGGAGGATGTTCTTAGTTCTGTCCTTGTATATTGATCTTGGAGAGGAGTCTTAAAAAGGGGAGGAGCAATCGAATTGAGTGACAAAAGTAATAAAGAAAGCTCCAAAGACTCAAAAGGTACTGAAGGTGATTAAGACTAAGTGAAGGCTGACTATACAAGTGATTTGAGTGATTGAATTTTTGAGATTTATTATTACTCAAATTCAGGGATAAGTATGTTTGTAAGAATCCTCTCTGTATGTTTTATTTTATTCAGAAACTTGATTACTATAGTAGATATCAAGTTTAGGGGAGAATTGTTGGGAATAAAATTAGCTAAGTCACTTAAACGCTGAAAAGAGGAAATTGGACGCTCACAAGAGTAAACGAGGCGCTGACAGATGAGACGCTGATAAGAATTATCAAGGCGTTGACAAGAAGAATCTTAAAGACAAAGACAAGGACTTAATCTGCCAATGATGAATTCTTCAAGCTGGTGGAAAAAATATGAAGATAAGAATTCAGAATATATTCTTAAATGTTTAAAAGATTTAGTCAATAAGTTATTTGTGTATGTTTATCTTATGTCTCTTCCTAAAATAGTTGATCTTAGATTTTTGTACAAGTCTCCTTAAACCTATAAAAGGAGGCCTTAGGGTTAGACATAAGACACATCTTTTTCACACACCTCTTCCACATATCTCATAACACTTTCATTGTAATCATTGATTGATATTATTAATCAAAGTGAAAGTTTTGTTTACTTTGTTTTGTTCTTTGTTCTAAGTGTTAAATTCCGCATATCACTTAGTTTGTTCAATACAACAAAGTTTCTCTAAGTGTATTACTTGATCTAATCTCGTATACATAAAGCTAAATCGATCTAAGTTTGGGATCAACAACGATGTGGATGATTCTCTCTCCAATTCTGATCCTCCACCAATTTATGATTCTCCATCGATCTTTGATACTTATGATGACGATTCTAGTTCTAATGGAGATGATTATGATGATTTTACTTCTGAGTATCCAAACATGCCCACTTACGATGATTTTGATGAGGTCGATACTCTTTCTAGTGATTCTTCTCATGATGAAGATCCTATGCCTACAACACTTGATCCTACTTTGGATGACTACTCATTTGAGGAAGACTTTTCTACTTTTCTCAATACATACTTCCCTCATGAGAGTGATGCCCCTCCTTTATACTTTGATGATTATGGTCTTTATCCTACTTTGGATATAAAGAAATCTGCTTCAAAGGAGAAGAAGCCGGCCGACACCGATATCCGCAGCACTTATGTCTTGACACCTCTATATCCACCTTCTGAGGATGAGATTGCGAGATTTATGATCGGATCTTCTTCAAGATCTGCTGAGCCTGAGTGCTATTTTCCCCTAAAGGAAAAGGTGTTCGATCCCGGTATTGAAATTTTCAAGCCATCTCAGTATCCATCTGATGAAATAAAAGGAAAAATCTTTGGAACTTATGGAGATATGCTTGCACCTCTTCACCCTTACTACCACCGTGTTCCATCTTTGCTTAAGGGAACCTTGCCTACTCTTCTTTGGCTTGCCTTGTTCGCCTTAAGCTTGTGCTATTTGATGGACGAAAACCATGTATTTGATCCCGGTGGATGTTTTTCAAGCTTCTTCCTATGCTAATCAAGGTCGAGTGAGGCTCACGACTCGGTGAACAAAAATCAAGAGCTTCTTGGGAGGCAACCCAAGTATCTATCTTTTATCTATCTATATCCTAAGTGTAGGGGAGGCCCGTTGGTGTTTGCTATTTTCTCTCTTCTCATATTCAGGGATTCGAGCGTTCAATGATCCACTCTTGATGATTTTTGACGACCCGTGATTCCGTGTTTCCGTCTTCCCGGTTCTTTTCGATTCACTATTTTATATTTCTCAATATTAAAATAGGAATCTCTTTAGTTGTCTCTTTCTTAGCAAGATTTAAACAACGTGCACAATGTCCTAAGTGTAGGGGAGTTTCCTCCCACATGCTTAAACATTGAGGACAATGTTTATATCAAGTGTAGTGGGACTTCTATCGAAGTTAAGTGGGCTTTTCCTTGTTTTGTCCTCATTTTAACCGGAAAATCAATTTTTCGACATTTTTTAAAATTTTTGATCTATTTTGGCCTAGTAGTTTTACCTTTGTATAGTTACTTTCTCTCTTTACTAGAATAAATTTTAATAAAGTGGTTTTAATTTGCAACGTTGTGAACCTTTTGACTCAACCCGAGTTTACTTATCTAAGTTTACTCTAGCTAGTATCCTTAACGTGTTTAAGTCAAGTTTTGCTAGGCTTTTATATAGGGAGCTTTAAAACGC
This sequence comes from Glebionis coronaria, assembly GCA_025667525.1. Lineage (NCBI taxonomy): Eukaryota > Viridiplantae > Streptophyta > Magnoliopsida > Asterales > Asteraceae > Glebionis > Glebionis coronaria. The sequence goes on along the minus strand of CM046875.1, from coordinate 621,700,415 downwards.
GAAAGTCTTAACTCTTAGGGTTAAGAACAAGAACTTTTCGCAAGTTCCTATAATTGATCCTAGAGAGTCGTTTATCAAGGGAACTTTAAAATGCGAATTCTAAACTTGAAAAAGTCTAAGAATTTGCAAGATCCTATAGATGACTCGAAAACCCAAAACTTTGATTTAATTGGCTAAGCATCCACGAGTCTCATTCCTTGAGATTTTAAATTGTGGAGAACGAGAGATGATAGAGTCAATTATAAGTTTGGTATTCTTTCGTGAATTTATGTGAGTTGATTATAAGCCTATTCTCCCATCGCTTGTTAATAAATTTATCTGCAATAAGTAAGGTCGTACGATTTGAAAAGTTACTTAGCTTCTAGCCCAAGATCGTTTAAAAGTTGCTCGGTATTAATTAGAGTTCATAGCCAAGGCATAACTTATTGAAGCGGGATGCGAAGATTGGCGAGTCCGAAAAGGCCCTAACACGGCATGAGGGCTACATTTTATTGCTAAAGATCCCCAGTGATGTGAAGAATCATTTATCAAAAATCAATATGAAGGATCGAGACACACGACGAAAAGCAAATACTCCCGTAAAGATCATGGAGAAGTCTATCCAAAAAGGCCCTGACAAGGTATGAGGATAAATAGATCCAAGTCCTAAAAGTAGGCGGATCGTTGTATATCAAAATCCCAAATAAAGATTGGAGAAAAATGAAGAAGTCATGGTCCAAGTATGAAGAATCTCTCAAAACTTCAAGTGAAGAAATTCCTATTATAAAGAGAAGACCATAATTTCATAAACGTCTCTCAAGATTTGAAGTATGAATTCACTGCCAAATATCGGTCCGAGAAAGGTCTCAAATCGTGAAGCGAGTTATGCCAAGATATGAACTTTATGAGGTCCCGAGAAGTAGTTTTAAAAGATTTTGTCCTTTAGCTAACTATTGATTAAATCGTCCCACTTTATTTTCAGCCTTAATAACTATCAAAATAAGTCAACAATGCATCCTCGTGATCATTCAAGACAATAATAAAATATAAGAGATACACCTAGGAATAAGGGAGTCTAAGTAAATAATTGGCCCACATGAGTTCATGTTAGTTTGCTAACTATTAATAACAATGATCTCGTTTTTAAGCTTGGTATGGGGAACGTGAAACTTGAGGATGATAATCATTCATGACATTCCAAAACCCTAAGGTAAGTCTTTGATTTCTTTACTTGTTTTGTTATTTTCTATATCTTTAATAAAGGACAATGTGGATTGATTGTGATGAAAAGTTTAATCTTGCTTTGTAATTAAAACATTGCATGAGGACATTGCAATGGTCAAGTGTAGGGGATTTGACAGGTGTGAAAACACTCATCCTTTTACCACTTAATTATAATGAAAAGAAGACCATAATGTGTATTTTATGTCGTAAATGTCGGAATTATGCGTGGTTTGTATTTTTGTTGTGATTTTAGGATCAAAATGTAAAAAGGGAAGAAAACACGGGCTTTCACAGGCTTTTATCGAAGAAAAAGACAAAAGACGAAGTCAAGAAATCAAGAGTGCAAAAAGAACGGAAGTCTAAGGCCTATTCTGAAGATTTATCGAAGAAAAAGTCCAAAGACTGAAGTTTAATAAAGCCGAAGAACTCAAGTCTAATTTATGAAGAAATCACAAGACGAGTTTAAAGTAATCCCGAGACAAAGTCTGAAAAGTCGAAGAATTTAGAAGATTAAAGACTAAAGACGAAGGATTAAATGAGAAATAAAAAAAGAAGAAAGAGAGGAGGAAGCTTCCTCCCACTCCTTCTCCTCATCCACTATAAATAGGAGATTAAGATTTCATTTTTTCTTTGTTAGTTAATTTGACAAATTAACTCTTCACCATTTACATTCCTTGCACTTTAATTTCATGTCATTTCCTTAATTGTCTTGCACTTTAATTCCTTTAATTCCAAGTAAGTTTACTTTTATTGTTATTGAATCTTTACTTTTCTTGTTAATCTCTCATCTACCTTTCTTGTTTTGATATTAATCTTCATGTTCATGTTTATGTTTATGTTAAGTTCTTAAGTTTTTATTGATTTGATTAAGTGGGTTTTGATTATTTTGATTATTATTGTTAGTTTGTTTGATTTGGTGTGATTGATTATTGTTAGTTATTCATTAGTGGTTGTTCTGGCTTAATCCTTGGGTTTAATCTGATTAGTTTTGTTTAGATTCGTTTCTTTTTGTTTCCCGTGTTCTTCGCTTAATTTGTTTGCCCAGGTTATTCCGGATCAAGGCAGTTTATTCCGGACGAAGGTTTTGATGTGATTATTCCGAATAAGTGTATATTCCGGACGAAGCCAAATATTCAGGATAAAGCAAATATTCCGGATAAAGGGCATATTCTGAATCAAGAGTATTCCGGATGAAGCTTTATTCCGGATGAACCCCTTATTCCGCATGAGCATCTTTTTCCGAATCAGCCTGGTATTCCGAATGAACCGGATTTATTCCGGATCAACAGATATTCCGGGTAAGTGAATTATTCCGGACCAATAGATATTCCGGATCAACAGATATTCCGAACGAAGACATCATTCCGAATCAATGATTCCGGATGAGCACATGTATTCCGAATGAAGAGTTATTCCGGATGAAGTAAACATTCCGAATAAGCAATTATTCCGGATGAGTATTTATTCCGAATGAGTGATTTGATTTGATTATTCCGAACGAAGCTTTGTTATTCCGGATGAGTGTTTTATTCCGCATGAGGTAATTATTCCGAGTAAAGAAGAATTATTCCGGGTGAATGTGAAATTCCGAACGAGTAATTATTCCGAACGAAGGTTTATTCCGAATGAGCTGTTTTTAGTTTATTTTAAGTTTATGTTTTTAAGTTTTAAGATTTAATTTTCCCGCCTTTTTACTTAGTCGCACTTTTAGTTTACTTGCCTTAGAATTATTTTAAGCTTGCCTTTAGTTTAAGTTTAAGTTTGCCTTTAGGATAGTTTTAAGTTTGCGTTATTTACTTTAACTGCTTTTAATTTCTCGTCACGTTTTTAATTTCCCGTCATTTATTTTTAAAGTAGTTTTAGATTAAATTACCGCCATTTACTTCAAAGTTTTTGCACTTTCCTTTTACTACAACGACCAAACTATTTGTTTCCCACCAAGAACAACTGAGTCACACGTTTACCAATAATCAATTCGATTAGACCACTTCAACGAACTAAATTTTTATACTAGCCAAAAGCCATGTATTACAACACATGCACCTCCCCATTTTTCCTATAAATACCCTCCTAAACACATTTAGGAGGGCTGGTTAGTTTTTAGTTAGTAGTAGTTTTCATTTTCATTTTGTAGGTAATTTTAGAGAGAGAAAGTTACAGTTTCTCTGACTAGGATCTTAATCTTTTATCTTTCTTTATTGTTTTTAATCAAATCTTTATTTTTGATAGCTTAATTCTTCTTTTAATCTTAATCTTATTCTACCTTTCTTAGTTTTTATATATTTTTAATCCGAAATTTTTATGCTTTTTGTTTAATCTTGATGTTTGATTGATCAAAAAGTTTATCTTTTTATAAATCCTTAAGTTTTCATACGGAATAAGCTATAAGTTTGACAATCTTATTAGCTTATTTTGTGTTTAGCTTATTTGTTTTTTCTATTTTTTCTTAAAAAAAGGTTTCATCCTTTTAATGTTTATCTTATTAAGTTTGCTTATTTTGTGTTTTTTTAAAATCTTTAAATTCTAGTTTATTAGCTTTTTCTTATACGTGTTATTATTGATTTTTGGTTGTGTGCTTATTTGAGTAATAGCTTATAGATTTAGCTTATTTGCCTTTTTCCTTACTGTATTCCGTTCAGCTCTGATCGGAAAAGGGTTTTGCATTCCTTTTACATTCCTTTTACATTCCTTTTACATTCCTTTTGCATTCCGACCAGCATTCCAATTGCTTGGTCGGAAAAGGGTTTTACATTCCTTTTGCATTCCTTTTACATTCCTTTTACATTCCTTTTACATTCCTTTTGCATTCCTTTTACATTTCTCTTACATTCCTCTTACATTCCTTTTACATTCCTTTTACATTCTTTTTACAGTTCTTTTACATTCCTTTTGCATTCCGACCAGCATTCCAATTGCTTGGTCGGAAAAGGGTTTTACATTCCTTTTACATTCCTTTTACATTCCGACCAGCATTCCAATTAGCTTTGTTTTTAATATTTTGTTTTAGTTTTATTTTTAAGTTTACATTGTTTTAAGTTTTCAATTTTTTCACGCTTCCTGAAATCTCTATTTTTACCAAGTGAGAAAAAGTGACAGTTTTTCTCGATTTGCTTTTAGCTTATTTTAATTACGTTTCGCATTTTCTTTTTAATTAGTTTTCATTTTTATTAAGTTCTAAAATTTACCTTTTCGTCATTTATTTTTATTACTAATTTTTAGTTTTAAATTTCAATCTTTCACTTTTACTTATCGCAATTTACATTTTCATTTTACTTAGTTATAGACAGCGACAACCTTTTTATTTTCCACCAAGAACGACTGAGTCGCACTAATTAACGGTAATCAATTCGAAAAGATTGGAACGAATTTATTTTAATTATGGTGAAAACCCGGTTATTAAATGGCACCGCTGCCGGCTCTTTTCGTGAAGATTAACGGTTTTTTGTGAGATACGCGTTGGATTCTGGGATCCGTTCACCTTTGACGTTATTTTTCTTGCCAAAATTTTTTTTCAAAAATCCATAAAAATATAAAAATTTTCAAAAATCCAAAAACATTTTAAAAAACCATAAAATGCATTTCTTTTCTAAGTTTTCCAGCCAGAAATATTCCTCTTTATCCTCTATTGTGTTTAATTCTTTTCTCTTCCCTACTTATTGTTAATTCTTCATGGATTCGTCTTGCGTACGGTGTGGGAGACCATGGCATGGTTATCCAACATGTCATTGGTGTACTTGTGAGCAGTGCGGTTCTGATATCGACAATACACAATTTGGATTTTGTCAATTTTGCAATTCAGCAAATTCGTACTTCTCCTCTTACAATACTTTCTCACCCTCTCCCTTATATGACAATCCTTATCCTCAAAATACACCGGGTTTTTCTCAATACCCGTGTTGCAATTATTGTGGGGGCCCTCACGATGCTTCTTCTTGTCAACCGATGAATATCTTTGAGCCAATTCCGTGCTATGATTCCGGTTTGTATAACTTTGAGCCCCCACATCCCACCCTCAATCATCAATCCTCTCAGGGAATTAAACTTGACCAACAACTCACTACTTTGAATGACATTCTTGAAAGTTTAGCTCAACTCCGAGCTGACTTACATCAGGAAAGGCAACCTTTGCTTGATGGTGACCAAATTTTGAAATCCACCTACACCTTTTTGAGCCAATTTGGTCGTTTTCCCTTCTTTTCTACACCAAAATGTTTACTTACAGCATGGGATAGAATGGGTTTAATTGAACATACTCAGGGAGATGATCAACAGAAATTGCTTCACGAGCTTCTTAAAGATGTGGAGGTTATCAAGGAGGAGTTAGTGAACTATATCACTCCTAACTGGAATGGTCCAGTCTATTTTGATGATGATGACGAGGATGATATCTACAATCTCAACCCATCTTCTGAGATTACTATTCCTACTCTTGATATCCCTAATGCGTCTAAGGATAGTGATACATCAAGTGAGATTAGTGATTTTGGTCTTCATAAATTCTTAGATGAGGTTTGTGATGCATCATATTTTATGGAGCTTACGTAAGAGGTCGCTCCTAATGATGATGATTTTTCTCCATGCTATGAGAATTTCACTTTTGAAATTTCTCCTTCTCCCCCGGGCGATGAAGGCGATGTTGACTTATTCTCTCCGACTTATGAGAAGTTCGCCCCTGAACTTGGTCTTTTAGATGAGGTGGAAGACGTTATTCTTCGCGACAAGTTACTGCAAGTTCATCTTCTTATTGCTAAGATTGAAGATTTGAATTCTGCTCCTATTTCCAAGTCTTTACCTCCGTCTATTACATCAGTTGAGAATAATGATACAGCTATGGAGGAAATCGACATTCTCTCAATACCTTCGGGTATTGATGATGATGACACGGAGGGGGATATTATTTTTGATAATTTGCTGCAGGAAGATATTGTCCCAAGTCCCCCTCCCGAGCACCTTTTATCCCCACCTTTAGAGACCATTACGGAGGATGACTGCTTTGACCCGGGAGGTGCCATTGATTATGTTATGCTTGATAACTTTATGGTTTTGCCGCTCAGTGATAATCATATGTCTTTTGGGGATGACATTTTGATTCCTTTACCCACCCCACCTCCCGTGGATCATGATTTCACATACTTTTCGTATGTTGAAAGGACTTTTCTACCCTTTAAGACTTATCCTCCGGCCTCTCCTTCATTAATGTCGTCCGGGAACAAGGACAAGGTCTTTGATCCCGGTATTACATTTGAGGCTTCCCCATGGACCATTTAATTCGGGGACGAGTCAGGCTCGTGACTCGGTTAACAAATACAAGCGCTTTTTGGGAGGCAACCCGATTATCTATCTATCTTTATCTGTTTTTATAATAAGTGTAGGGGGAGACCCTACTATGTGTTTGTTGTTTTCTTTCTTATCATGTGCAGGGATTCGAGCTTTCAAAGATACATTATTGATGACTTTTGAAGAACCGTGATCCCGTGTTCCCGTCTTCCCGGTTCTATCCTAAACTCTTTTGATTCACTATTTTATATTTTTCAATATTAAAATAGGAATCACTTTAGTTGTCTCTTCCTTAGCAAGATTTAAACAAAGTGCACAATGTCCTAAGTGTAGGGGAGTTTACTTCCACATGCTTAAACATTGAGGACAATGTTTATATTAAGTGTAGGGGGGACTTCTATCGAAGTTAAGTGGTCTTTTCCTTGTATTTGTCCTCATTTTAACCGGAAAATTTGATTTTTCGACATTTTTCAAAATTTTTGATCTATTTTGGCCTATTAGTATTTACTTTTGTTATAATTATTTTCTTTCTTTGCTAAAATAAATTTTTAATAAAGTGGTTTTAATTTTTCGAAGTTGTGAATCTTTTGACTCAACCCGAGTTTACTTATCTAAGTTTACTCTAGCTAGTATCCTTAACGTGTTTAAGTCAAGTTTTGCTAGGCTTTTATATAGGGAACTTTAAAACGCGAAAGTCTTAACTCTCACGGGTTAAGAACAAGAACTTTTCGCAAGTTCCTATAATTGATCCTAGAAAGTCGTTTATCAAGGGAACTTTAAAATGCGAATTCTAAACTTGAAAAAGTCTAAGAAGTTGCAAGATCTTATAGACGACTTGAAAACCCAAAACTTTGATTTAATTGGCTAAGCATCCACGAGTCTCATTCCTTGAGATTTTAAATTGTGGAGAACGAGAGATGATAGAGTAAATTATAAGTTTGGTATTCTTTCGTGAATTTATGTGAGTTGATTATAAGCTTTTTCTCCCATCGCTTGTTAATAAAGTTAATTGCAATAAGTAAGGTTGTACGATTTGAAAAGTTACTTAGCTTCTAGCACAAGATCGTTTAAAAGTTGCTCGGTATTAATTAGAGTTATGCCAAGATATGAATTTTAAAAGATCCCGAGAAGCAGTTTTAAAAGATTTTGTCCTTCAGCTAACTATTGATTAAATCGTCCCACTTTATTTTCAGCCTAAATAAACTATCGAAATAAGTCAACAATGCATCCTCGTGATCATTCAAGACGATAATAAAATATAAGAGATAAACCTAGGAATAAGGGAGTCTAAGTGAATAATTGGGCCACATGAGTTTGTGTTAGTTTGCTAACTTATAATAGCAATGATCTCGTTTTTAAGCTTAGTATGGGGAACGTGAAACTTGAGGGTGATAATCATTCATGACATTCCAAAACCCTAAAGTAAGTTTTTGATCTTTTTACTTGTTTTCTTCCTTTGAATATTTTATAATCTCTTTAATAAAGGCCAAGGTGGATTGATTATGATGAAAAATGTAAAACTTGCTTTGTAACTAATGCATTGCATGAGGGCATTTCAATGGTCAAGTGTAGGGGATTTGATAGGTGTGAAAACACCCATCCTTTTACCACTTAATTATAATAATAACCAAGCCAAAACGTGTATTTATGTCGTAAATGTCGTAATTATGCGTGGTTTGTGTTTTTATTGTGTTTTAGGACCAAAAGATGAAAAAGGAAGAAAACGCGGGCTTTCACGGGCTTTTATCAAAGAAAACGACAAAAGACAAAGTCAAGAGATCAAGAGTGCAAGAAGAACGGAAGTCCAAGGCCTTTTCTGAAGATTTATCGAAGAACAAGTCTAAAGGCGAAAGTTTAATAAAGCCGAAGAACTCAAGTCTAATAAATGAAGAAATTATAAGACGAGTTTAATTAATCCCGAGACAAAGTCGATAAAGTCGAAGAACTTAAAAGACGAAAGACGTGAAGAAAGAAAGAAACAAGAGGCAACACATGCACCTCCCCATTTTTCCTATAAATACCCTCCTAAACACATTTAGGAGGGTTGGTTAGTTTTTAGTTAGTAGTAGTTTTCATTTTCATTTTGTAGGTAATTTTAGAGAGAGAAAGTGACAATTTCTCTCACTAGGATCTTAATCTTTTATCTTCCTTTCTTGTTTTTAATCAAATCTTTATTTTTGATAGCTTAATTCTTCTTTTAATCTTAATCTTATTCTACCTTTCTTAGTTTTTATATATTTTTAATCCGAAATTTTTATGCTTTTTGTTTAATCTTGATGTTTGATTGATCAAAAAGTTTATCTTTTTATCAATCCTTAAGTTTTCATACGGAATAAGCTATAAGTTTGACAATCTTATTAGCTTTTTTGTGTTTAGCTTATTTGTTTTTTCTAGTTTTTCTTAAAAAAGGTTTCATCCTTTTAATGTTTATCTTATTAAGTTTGCTTATTTTGTATTTTTTAAAAATCTTTAAATTCTAGCTTATTATCTTTTTCTTATACGTGTTATTATTGAGTTTTTGGTTGTGTGCTTATTTGAGTAATAGCTTATAGATTTAGCTTATTTGCCTTTTTCCTTACTGTAATCCGATCAGCTTTGATCGGAAAAGGGTTTTGCATTCCTTTTACATTCCTTTTACATTCCTTTTGCATTCCGACCAGCATTCCAATTGCTTGGTCGGAAAAGGGTTTTACATTCCTTTTACATTCCTTTTGCATTCCTTTTACATTCCTTTTACATTCCTTTTACATTCCTTTTACATTCCTTTTACATTCCTTTTACAGTCCTTTTACATTCCTTTTGCATTCCGACCAGCATTCCAATTGCTTGGTCGGAAAAGGGTTTTACATTCCTTTTACATTCCTTTTTCATTCCTTTTACATTCCTTTTACATTCTTTTTACATTCCTTTTACATTCCGACCAGCATTCCAATTAGCTTTGTTTTTAATATTTTGTTTTAGTTTTATTTTTAAGTTTACATTGTTTTAAGTTTTCAATTTTTTCACGCTTCCTGAAATCTCAGTTTTTACCAAGTGAGAAAAAGTGACAGTTTTTCTCGATTTGCTTTTAACTTATTTTAATTACGTTTTGCATTTTCTTTTTAATTAGTTTTCATTTTTATTAAGTTCTAAAATTTACCTTTTCGTCATTTATTTTTATTACTAATTTTTAGTTTTAAATTTCAATCTTTCACTTTTACTTACCGCAATTTACATTTTCATTTTACTTAGTTATAGACAGCGACAACCTTTTTATTTTCCACCAAGAACGACTGAGTCGCACTAATTAACGGTAATCAGTTCAAAAAGATTTGGAACGAATTTATTTTAATTATGGTGAAAACCCAGTTATTAGTGATCATGCACGAATCTCATAAGTCTAAGTATTTCATACATCCCGGATATGAAAAGATGTATCAGGATATGAAGAAGTTGTATTGGTAGCCAAACATGAAGGCTGACATTGCAACATACGTGAAGAAATGTAACACGCTCAATTTTCGTATCGGTACAGCGGAAGGGTCTTTTAGAGTGTTACGGGATAGCATAATAACTCCAATCATAGACAACACATAAAAATGGTTGTACAAGGTTCAACATACATTCATTCGATAAAAAGTTTCAAAGTGTACAACAGGTCCCAAATTATACAGGTCATTTAGTTTACAAAACATAGATCGAATGAACATTTTTAATATTATGTGGGCCATCAGAGTCGATCTCCATCCGGATTACCTTCAAGCACCTGAGATAAAAACATGCAAAAATCATATCAGCGAATGCCGAGTGAATTCATAGAGTTTAATAAAAACCGTTATATAAAACAATCATTTAAAATCAGAACACAAGTATAATATCGGAAGTAAGTCCTCATATTGCTAGTCAGGCAATATATAAATCAAGCATACATCTTAAACCGTCCATGAGACCGTAGTCTCTATATTACCATGATAGGTAATATATTCATCGTTAATAGCGTCGTTATTATGTATAGGATACATTTTTATTTGGATTAGGATTATTAATAGCCGCATGACATTGTTACCTTACTATGAAAACACCGGGCCGCGAACCCGACAAACAATTTGCCCATCTAAGTTAGCGTGTCGTCACAAAAATCACGCTATGGAATCTTCTCATACATAAATTCGCTTACGAATCAATGTGGTACGACGGGGATCAACCGTCAAGGCGCGAACTGGGGTGATCGTCCCCAAATAGTACTATCAAATGCATAAGCGTCTACCAAATCCCGGTAGTTCACAATTCATGCTAATGGGACTTTAAGTGAATCCTTTTAGTCTCGTTTATAGGGTCATAGCATCATTCGGGTCCATATCATTAAGCATACCATCGGGACTACTTGTGTTCTATTTTTATCAAAATCTAGAATGTTATCTCCCCCGCGGGTTTACAAATCATTTTATAAAACATTTAAAAGAGTGCGAGGCTATGAACTCACGTTGATAATGAAAGGCGGATTATCGGCTACGGGCGTGCTTCGGTCACTGAAACCTATATAAATAATAATCGGTTTTAGACTTTGTCCAATGACTTTTATCAAAATAACAATATACATATGATGATTTTGTAAATATGATGATGATCAAGTGGGTTTATATATCCTTGTTTACTCATTTTAGTGTTTACGTTTTGGTAACTTTTTAGTAGTTTACTAGTTTTACCTATTTATCTATTTTAAGTCCAATAAGCTTAGTATAAGTTCTTTAACTTGTTTTAATCCATTTTATACATATATTATCAGTATATATACTTTCCATTTTGGGCCCAAATGGGTTAAGCCCAATAAGTTCTTTTTATAAGTGGTTAACTTATTTAGTCCAATTATTAGTCCAATATTAGTCCAATATTAGTCCAATATGTTTAGTTAGCTCGTTAATGTCCGTATGTCCTATAGTTCGGGTTTTATCGGTTTTTACTTGTATTAGTTACTTATATATCAGTATATGACTTTTAAAAACTTTACATTAGACGGGTTTGGTCGTCTAAGTTTTAATTGGCGAAAAACGTTAATTTTACGGTAATAGCCGAAAAAGTCGTAAAAATTAAGTTTATAGTTTTTATTACTTATAAGTATTATTCCACAACCATTTATATAATTTATCCATTTAATTAACCTTTTACATATTTATATAAATAAGTTTCATAAGTTAGTGGGTTTTTATTTTACATTTTATACAATAAAATTTGAGTGCTTATATAATAATAATAAACATTAATTCTTAAAATCTGATTTTTATCTTCATGTTCACCATTTTTACCATATCTAGAGTTATATAATGAATTAGAAGCTCATTTTTGTGTGACATGATCTTCATATTATGTGCTACATTTAACTTAGTTATACCTACTGCTCATTTTAAGTTTATCCAGCCTTAACAGTCCCTACAAAACAGCTTTGTCAGATTAGCACTCTTATCTTGTTTTGATCATATCTCACTCATTATATTGATTCCATTGCATGGCCAACTCTCACATGTGTATAACATCTTGTACTTACTGTAAATGGATCATACCATGCAAGTTTATCAGTTCAAGTTTTAGTTATATACTGTTTTTATACAGCCAACTAAATAAGCATGATTTTAGCCTCATTTCTTATAGTTATTAACCTTTTTAAGCATATCTATCAACACTTGATCCCCACACAACATTTTTATCATCATATATACATCATATATATATACAATAATAAAGAAAATACATTTGTTCTTTACAAAAATAACAAGAGAAAATGGAGAGGATGATCTTCTTTACCAACCAAGTGTATTTCTTGTTTTTGGAAGACAAGAACTTGATGAACACCAAAAGTAACTCCAAGATCATCAAACACCAAGAACAATAGTTGAGAAATCAGCCCTAGGACACAAGCAAATCACCTCCAATGTTGTTAATATGGCCACCAAATGATCAAGGCTTCAAGATAACTCCATGATAGAGCTAGTTAACATGTATTTCATGGCTAGAAAAGATCAAAAGGGGTGTTTGTAGCTTCAATATGGACGGCAAGGGTGGGAGGTTTTGAGAATTTATGTTGGTTTGCATGTAAGTAAATGGTATGTGTGAAGTTAGTTGATGGTTTTAGCTAGGTAGTGGAAAGAGTAAGCTTAAAGAGTAAGCTTACTTACACTTGTAAGTTTGTAGCTAACATGATGCCACATATGGTTGTGGTGTCATGTTGGTGCCGTCCCATTTAAGCTAGTGGGGTGGGACAATGTATTTTGTCCCATCTCACTAGTTTACGGGTATTCCTCGATTCTAGTTTTCTTGATTTGCGTGCCCTCGGGTCGTTTCACGAAAACGTTTTTATAAATTATGAATCAACGTCATAAAACGAATCCAAAAAAATTTGTCTCATCAAGAACGGAGTTCAAAAACGTAAATACGTAATCCTAAGGTTTCTGGTTTAGTCGTAAAGGACGCCAAATTATGCACGTAAGCCCAAATTTAAATCCGTAAATTGTGAGTTCGTCAACCAACACAAAAATAAGTTTCAAAATATTATACGAGAAAATATTTCACTACCTGAAAATGTTAGATTGTCACAGCTTTTCCTCCTAAAAGGGATCAACGTCCTCGTGATCCATTTCATTTGGATGTCCGTTTCTTATTGAAATCGAAGAGGTGCGGATATTTCTTCCACATTTCATCCTCTCGTTCCCAAGTATACTCGGGTCCATGCTTTGAATTCCATCGGATCTTGAAAATCGGTATCCGACTTTGTTTCAGTTGCTTTACCTCACGATCCATAACCTCTACGGGCTCTTCGATAAAATGCAACTTCCCATCTATTCGAACCTTACCTAACGGAATTTTCTCATCACTCCCTGCTAGACATTTCTTCAGATTAGATACATGGAATGTGTTGTGAACACCATGAAGTTCTGGGGGTAACTCTAGTTTGTAAGCCATCGGATCTACTCTAGATAAAATCTTAAAGGGTCCAATATAACGGGGATTCAATTTTCCTCGCTTTCCAAATCTTATAACGCCTTTCCATGGCGATACTTTCAACATTACTCGGTCACCCACTTTAAACTCCATTGGCTTTCGCCGCACATCCGCGTAACTTTTCTGTCTACTACGAGCAGTCAACAACCTATTCTTAATCTGAACTATCATCTCCGTAGTCTCCCGGATCAATTCCGGTCCCGTGAGCTGGGTATCCCCAACTTCACTCCAACATACAGGAGATCTACACTTCGTACCATACAAAGCTTCAAACGGTGCAGCCTTAATACTAGAATGGTAACTATTGTTATACGAAAACTCTGCTAACGGCAAATGTTTATCCCAATTCTTACCAAAGTCTAACACACAAGCTCTCAACATATCTTCCAGTGTTTGTATCGTCCTTTCACTCTTCCCATCAGTCTGGGGGTGATAGGCAGTGCTCATGTCGAGATTCGTTCCCAAATATCTTTGGAGAGATTTCCAAAAATTCGATGCGAATCTAGGATCTCGATCTGAAATGATCGATACAGGCACTCCATGCTTGCATAAAACATTATCAAGGTATATACGAGTCAGCTTCTCCAGTGAGAACTGCTCTTTAACCGGAATGAAGTGTGCTGATTTTGTCAGTCTGTCGACAATAACCCAAATCGAGTTGTTTCCAGATGATGTTCTAGGAAGCTTGGTGATAAAGTCCATCGTAATTCGCTCCCACTTCCATTCAGGAATCTTTGGCTGTTGAAGTAGTCCTGATGGTTTTTGATGTTCAGCTTTAACTCTAACACAAGTCAAGCATTGAAGAACATACATAGCTATGTCAGCTTTCATATTTGGCCACCAGTACAACTTCTTCAAATAATGGTACATCTTATCAGATCCCGGATGAATGGAATACTTAGATTTATGAGATTCTAACATAATCAAATCTCTTAAGCCTCCAAACTTAGGTATCCACATACGACCTCTTAAGCATTTCACTCCATCAGCTCTAACCTCTAAAGGATCTCCTTCTCCTCGGAACCCTTCATTAACAAAATTTTCCTTCTTACAAGCTTCTATTTGCGCATTTCTAATTTGCTCAGGCAAATTATTGTGCACGGTCAAGACTAGAGAACGTACCCTGATAGGCTCTCTATCTTTCCTACTTAATGCATCGGCAACAACACTGGCTTTTCTTGGGTGATATTTTATATCACAATCATAATCACTTAACAACTCTATCCATCTTCGTTGCCTCATGTTCAATTCCTTCTGATCGAGAATATACTGTAGGCTTTTGTGATCGGTGAATATCGTACACTTGGTGCCATACAGATAATGTCTCCACAACCTAAGAGCAAAGACTACAGCTCCTAACTCAAGATCATGAGTAGTATAATTCTCCTCATTCTTCCTTAATTGCCTAGAAGCATAAGCTATCACTTTCTCTCGCTGCATCAAAATAGCTCCATAGCCTCTAAGAGATGCATCACAATATACAACAAAATCTTCACTCCCGTCGGGTAATGATAAGATTGGCGCACTACATAATTTTTGCTTCAATGTCTGAAATGCTCCATCTTCATCACTTCCCCAAACGAAAGGTTTATTCTTCTGGGTAAGCTTAGTCAAGGGTTTAGCTATCAAAGAAAATTCTTTAATGAATCGCCTATAATAGCCAGCCAATCCTAAGACCTGTCGCACTTCCGTTGGCGTTGTCGGTGCAGACCAATTCTTAATAGCTTCAACCTTTGCAGGATCAACATGAATTCCATCTTTCTTAATCACATGACCAAGAAATTGCACAGAATCTAACCAGAAATCACATTTCGAAAACTTAGCATACAACCTTTCATCCTTCAACAATTTCAAAACAATCCTCAAATGTTCTCTATGTTCATCTTCATTCTTAGAATAGATTAGAATATCGTCAATAAACACAATCACAAATTTATCCAAGTAGGGCTTGCACACTCGATTCATTAAATCCATGAAAACCGCAGGTGCGTTAGTTAACCCAAATGGCATTACTTGAAATTCATAGTGTCCATAACGAGTTCTAAATGCAGTTATAGGAATATCTTCTTCACGGACGCGAAGTTGGTGATATCCTGACCGCAAATCTATCTTAGAATACACACTAGATCCTTGCAGTTGATCAAACAAATCATCAATCCTAGGTAAAGGATATCGATTTTTAATTGTCAACTTATTCAGTTCCCTATAATAAATGCACATACAGAAAGATCCATCCTTCTTCTTAACGAACAAGACTGGAGCTCCCCAAGGCGACGAGCTCGGTCGAATAAAACCTTTATCAGACAACTCCTTAAGTTGCTCAGATAACTCCTTTAATTCAGAAGGGGCTAACCGGTAAGGCGCACGTACCACCGGTGCAGCACCAGGAATTAAATCGATTCGAAACTCTACTTGCCTTATCGGTGGAAGTCCGGGTAAATCTTTAGGAAATACCTCTGGAAATTCACAAATAATAGGTACATCTTCCAATCGTTTCTCCCTAGACTCATTCCCGGTCACTTGAGCTAAGAATAACTCACAACCGTTCCTGATGTACTTTTGGACTTTAATACATGAAACGATTTTCAAACGGGATTCACCTCGATTACAATCAATTACTAACGTCCTATTCCTAAGAGGAATCTTAACTTTCTTCTCTCCACACAAAATAGTAGCATTATTCAATGACAACCAATCCATACCAATAATAATATCAAAACTACCTAATTCTATCAACATCAAATCAATCGGAAAGGAATGGTTCAAGAGATTTAGAGAGCATCCTTCTAATAGCTTATTAGTTTTCACTAGTTTACCATCAGCCAATTCCACCTCGTAACTGGTATTTATCTCAACAGGTTCAATGTCAATAAGGGCACTAAATTTAGTGGATACAAAGCTCCTATCAGCACCCGAATCAAATAAAGCAACAGCGTAATGATTGTTGAGTAAAAACGTACCGGTAACGACATTCGGATCCTCTTTCTTCACCTCAATTGTTCCAAGTTGATAGATACCACCCTGGGGGTTTCTTCCAGGTACAATCGCTTTCAACTTGGGGCATTCCGATTTCCTATGACCTTCTTCATTACAGTTGAAGCAAATGGTTCCCTTCTTACACCTTTCAACCTTGTGTCCAAGCTTTCCGCAATTTCGGCACTTCCAGCAGTCGCCAGCATGCCTCTTGTTGCCACACTTAGGACATCTATCATCGTTGCGCGGTGTGTTGTAGGTAAGAGAATTTGCATTCCCCTTTCTCTGGTTCTGACGGCGATTGAAATTCTTCCTATTATCACCTCTATCTACACGATCACCGTCACCCTTTCTTTTCTCACCAACACGGGCTTCATCTTCCCTATCCTGAATTATCTGTCCAATGAGTTGGTAAGCCATTCGAACAGCATCATCAATGGTCAGTGGTTTAGATGATGTTACGTCCCCCCGGATATTCCTGGTCAACCCTTTAATATATTGCTCAATTCGGATCTCTTCGGGTTCAACCAATCGAGGACATAGCAAGGCCAACTCATGGAATCGATTTGTGTAACTGTCAATGTCCACACCTTTCATTCTCAAATGAATCAACTCTTGTTCTAACCTAATGATCACACTACGAGGACAAAACTCCAAAGTCATCCACTTCTTAATTTCAGCCCAAGGAGTAGCATTAGCAGCATCAAGACCCATGAAAGCAATTCTCCCATTCCACCAAGTCAACGCACGACCTTTAAGAGTAGCCATAGAAAAAGTCACCTTATCTTCCTCCTTACACTTACTAATCCGAAACACCGACTCAATCTTCTCAATCCACTGGCTTAGTCCTACAGCACCTTCAGTTCCATTAAAAGGTAGAGGTTCACACTTCATGAACGTCACATAAGTACAGCCACCAACTTCAGGTGCATTAGCTCCAAGTCCTCCTACATTTTCTCCAACATTAGCATTCACATTATTAGCATTCATGTTGGAAATACGTTTTACGTATTAAGAAGGATCGGTCACTCCATTAATAGTCCATGTAATAGCTCGTAGTTTAGTTAACTTTCTTTAATTGTTAAACAAGAACAAGCCTAGCCTACAACATGTGTAGGCCGGCCCAAAATGTAAGCCCAAGACCATGATGAGGGCTTGGGTATATATAAACCCTCTCCTTTGATGGAGAGGGTGGTGTGGTTTCATTTTTTACACATAGTAAATGTGACAATCCGTCAATTTATGGTTGATATTTTATTCTCAAATATTATTTAAAAACATTATTTTAATGATACAATATGAACTCACTTATTTTTGGGAAGAAATTTGGATTTACGTCTTGGAGTAGCATCGACTACGTCTAAACCGGAGGATTCAACGTTACGTGCTTACGTTTACATACACCGTCTTTGGTGACAGTCCGACATTTCAGAAAATAAATTTATCTGAGAATATTATTTTGAAGTTTTAAATTTGTGTTAGTTCATAAATTCACAAATTTACGAGAAGAGATTAGGACTTACGATTTTATTTTAACGTCCTTTACGACTAAACCGGAAACCTTAGGATTACGTATTTACGTTTTCGAACTCCGTTTTTGATGAAACAATTTTTATTGGATTCGTTTTGTGACGTCGATTCATAATTTATAAAAACGTTTTTCGTAAAACGACCCGAGGGCACGTAAATCGAGGAAACTAGAATCGAGGAGTACCCGTAACTAAATGGGATGAGACAAGTGGGACACTTGTCCCACCCCACACTCAAACCGGCCACAACACTAACACAAACCACTTTGGTGTCAAGTTTTTAGCTAGTAACTCAACACATGTCATTAGCTTACACTTTAAGCTTTTGATACAACAAAAACCACTAGATGAAACTAGCTAACACATTCACAACATGCAAAACCAACATAAACTCTCCTCTCTCTCTCTCTAGATTGCCGTCCCTATCCTCCCCTTAAACACCCTCATTTGATCAAAATCAACCACAAATCTCATGTTATTTACACACATGTTGATGCCCTCTTGAAGCTCTCTTGAATGGTGGTGATTATAACATCCAAGGAGGAGTTCCCATGGAGTATCAAGGCTGATTTTCCACAAGTAGTTCATGGAGCATGATGGTTTTGAAGATGGTCATGGTTGTCTACAAGTTTCTCCATCAAAAACCATGTCAAAATCATAACCTACATCAAGTTGGTGGTATAAAGATTGTCCTCCTCATCATCTTGTTATTTTGATTATGTAAACATGTATTTTATTTCCTATTGTATATATTTATGATGATTATATGATGATAAAAATGTTATGTGGGGATTTGTTGTTGATAATCATGGATAAAAAGATGAAAAACTATAAGAAACAAGTCTAAAATCTTGTCTAAATATGTTGGCTGTGTAAAACAGTAAAGAAGTGAGTCATAAACTGATAAAATGATGAAGTGGAATAGATTTACAGTAAGCTAAATGTCTTGTACACATGTGAGAGTTGGCCATGCAATGGAATCAAAATAATGAGTGAGATATGATCAAAACAAGTTTAGGGTATAAATCTGAAGTTACTGTTTTGGACGATTTTTAGAAAATACTTAAAGGATGATTCAACAGTAGCTATAGAAGAGTTAAATGTAGCAAATATCATGTAGTTTATGTGATAAAAATTTGAGGTTCTATCTCCATGTAGAACTCAAGATATGGCAGTTTTGGTGAAGATGAAGTTAAAAATCAGATTTTTTGGAAATTAAAGAATAATACTATTATATAAGCACTCACATTTTAATATATAAAATGTAAAATAAAAACCCACTAACTTATAAAACTTATTTATATAAATATATATATAAAAGGTTAATCAAATGGATAAATTATATAAATGGTGGTAAAATAATGTTTATAAGTAATAAAAACTATAAATATGATTTTTACGACTTTTTCGGCTATCGCCGTAAAATTAACGTTTTTGTTAAATAAAACTTAGATGGTTGGACCCGTCTAATGAAAACTTTATAAAACTTATATACTGATATATAGACATGTATAACAAGTAAAAACCGATAAAACCCGAACTATAGGGCATACGGACATTAACGAGCTAAGTAAACATATTGGACTAATACTTGGACTAATAAATGGACTAAATAGGATAAAAACTTGTAAAAAGAATCTATTGGGCTTAACCCATTTAGGCCCAACTTGGAAAGTATACATACTGATAATATAAGTACAAAAAGGATTAATACAAGTTAAGAACTTATAATAGGCTTATTGGACTTAAGACACGTAAACGGGTAAAACTAGTAAACTAATATAAAAGTTATCGACATATAACACTAAAAGGAGTAAACGAGAATATGTAAACCCACTTGATCATCATATATATATAATCATCATATGTATACATAATTGATATTTTTATAAAGTCATTGGACAAACGTCTAAGACCGAGTATTATTTGTCTAGGTTTCCGTGATTGAAGCATGTACCGTACATCCGAATTGCCGATAACCCGCCTTCCCACATCAACGTGAGTTCATAGCCTCTCACTCTTTTAAATGTTTTTATAAATGTTTTCTAACCCGCGAGGGAGATAACATGTTAGTTTTTATAAAAGTTTGGACACCATTTGTCCCGATTGTTTGTTTATTGATTTTGGACCCGAATGATTGAATGACCCGATTGTATGACCCGAAAAATGATTAATGGACCCGATAGATGAAATCAAATGGATTATTAAAGTTAGGTTATGTCACTAAAAGTCCCATTAGCATGAATTGTGAACTACCGGGAGTTGGTAGACGCTTATGCATTTAATAGTACTATTTGGGGACGATCACCCCAGTTCGCGCCTTGACGGTTGATCCCCGTCGTGCCACATTGATTGGTAAGCGAATTTATGTATGAGAAGATTTCCAATAGCGTGACCTTTGTGACGACACGCTACTTTAGATGGGCAAAATTGGTATCGGGTTAGCTACCCGTTGTTGGTTTAGTAAGGTAACAATGTCATGCGGCTTATAATAATCCGAATTAACGAAATACTAATAGACGCTCCGAATTACGATGTATTGCCTGACTAGCAATACAGGGTCATACTATTGATATTATGTTTGTATTTTGGTTTTCATAACCATATTCATATAACAGTTTTTATTTGATTTTATACAACGTCATAAGACGTATTGTATGATGTTTTTACGACATTGGCTCGTATAATAATTTTTAAGGCAAATGCCTATATTATGATTTTCGATAAGGATTTATATAAAATGACTTTGGCTATTTTATGGCCTATTACAAAGATTTGTATAAAACGATTTTGGCTATTTTACGGCCTATTACAATGATTAGTACGAATTGATTTTTGGTACTAATTTTATACCAAAATTATATTGATGGAATTTATTAAACTCTATGAATTCACTCGGCGTTATCGCTGACCTTTTCTTTTAACATGTTTTATCTCAAGTACTTGAAGGTAATTCTCGGGAAGACGACAAGAATTCATGGCCCGCACTTAAACAATATTTTCCATTCAAATACTTTGTAAAACTTTGTATGAAATGAATGACTTGGGACCGATGTAACTTTGATATTTATGAATGGAAATGCTTTATTAATAAACGACGCGATTTTTATGCGTTGTCTATGATGTGAGTAATGTGCTATCCCGTAACACCAACTAGTCTTCCGCTGTACTAAGTTGTATAAATTGGGGGTGTTACAGTTTGGTACCAGAGCTCTCGTTATAGAGAACGAAAGATTTTTAAAACTAAGGTTTTGAATAAAACTTTTCAAAATCTTTTTACTAAAAACATTTTTCTAAAAATGTCTAAAAATCTTTTGACTATAACGGTGCCGAAGAATTCCCGAGTTACCGACAAGGCCAAGACTGAGAAGTGTTATTTTAATATATATAACTTGGATTATATATATATGATGTAATTCTATTACATGATTGTTTGATGATTATTTTGATTTTTATACGAGGTATTTATACGACGTAGATTGTCACAAGTAACCCTAACTCCCCTAGTAAATTAATCGAAGCTATTCTCGTAGGAATTCTAAGCTATCCTAGATCTAAACCAAGTTGTGGATATTCATGATCCCAACAAATGGTTGATATTCGTAGAAGTGTAGATATTAGTTGATTGTGATATTGAAAAAGAATTGGCGAGATTAAATCTGATACCGATGTCATGACGATCTTTTCTTATAGAGTGGAGTTTGATAAAACATTACCACCTAGAAAGATGTCATCTGATTCGTTGTCATCCAATTCTTAAATTTGAAATCAAAAGGGTGAATGTTGCACTTGAGGCTGTTATTGGAACCATTACCCAAAAGCCTCATGCCACTAATACCTTTCCGAGAAGTCTAAGTTGAATGATCAAGTCATTTCATATTAATGACTCATTTGATAATTGTTGTTGTAAGAGCTAATAGGATTGAAAATTAAGTGTTGATTTATATTGAGATTGTATTGCCTTTACAAGGCCGAAGAATAAGATTGAAAGTATTGGAGATTGAGGTAGGATATCGAATTGAGTATAAAATTGGTTGAAACTTGAATAAATAAAAGTAAAACTTAACCTATATGGAATATGAGATTGTTAAGAGAAAATTGTTAAGTTCTGTGATTGAATTATAAGGATTTAATTGATTGTAGGTTTGTGTTAAAGGTTGTTCCTAGGCCATTGTCCACTAACGAGGATGCCCAGTGTCCAACAAATAAATTGAAGAAATCTTCTTCTGAAATTGGGACCGATGGATCTTTCGGGACAGGTAGGACACCTAATGACTCTTGTAGATTAGTATTCATTGTGGTATCTTTTAAATATCCCTAACTTAACTGAGATATCAGTTGGTAGGATGAGTTCTGAGAATTGTATGACATAGTGACACGTAATGTGTTACGGTACAATTTTGACTTGTTTGTGATTAATGAAAATACTACCTTTGATTGCTAAATTGTACATGTATCGATGTTATCTATCTTTTCTTGCTTCATCCTAATGTTCGCATTAGTGATGTAACCATTGAACAAGTACTCATCTTGAATTGAGTTATGTTGTGGATTATTCTCTTTGTATTCCTGAGTGCCATCAAGGTCATGAACCTCATGATTAATTGGCTAAAGCTCATTTCCTATCATATTGTAGTTAATTCTTGGTGAACAAGCTTTCATCACTCTTTTGCAGATCACACATTCTTTTTATAAAGTTAAAACAGTATCCTTTGAGAAAATTTAATTTTCATCACTATAAGGATTATTCAAAGTGAGATTTATAAGTGATTGATATCAAAATGAAGTTGTTTATGAGACGCTTTGGAAAACTTAGTTGTTTTCATAACAAAGAAGATCTTTGTAAATTTATTTTTGATTCTTATTTAAGAATTAAGCATGAAAATGTTTTTATAAATATGATGATAAAATTTTGACGAACTGAGTATTGCATCGTTAATCTTGAAATTCTATATAGTTGCGCGCCTACATACAATTTGGAATGGACTATGCAAGACTGATTAGTAGTCACCATAAAACTAATGAATAAACACTACATTTTCTTTGAAGATTGTGAATATTAAATTTTAAGAGATCTGCAAGAAGTGAAATATAGGGACACAGTGTTAGGGACACCTACATATGTGCCCGTACTATTTATTCTTCTGAGTTGAATTTACTCATTTGTGGAATTTGTCTTATTTGACAGTTGATATTCCGTTCGTGTCCAATTCTCCCGTAGTGAGATTCTTAGGAAAATATCTGATTACCGAGTGTTGATACCCGACTGGATTTATCGACGTTCCTATCATTTCTTTTGAATTAATTTCATTTGAATGACCTGGGTAACGATCCGAGGAGCTTTCGAATGCGTACTCGAATCATGAAAACATGGGATATATTCATATTCGTTAAATGTTTTCGTCTAAATCTGATTTGAAATTCTCTCGCGTAGATTATGCGTTGACCTTACTCTTTAGATGGTAGTTGTGTCTCCATATATCCTTGAATTTGTGAAGGATTATGAGTTATTATTATTCTTTTGAGAAGTTCACATCTTATCGACGGCAATGGAACTAAAAAGTTGATTATGCCGGTAGATTGGATTGATTGATGATGACATGACGATATTGTCTTAATTGATGGGAACTCGAGCAGAATTCCCCTAAAAAGATAAGATGTTGATTATCAAAAGTAATATAAATAATTCTTGGTAGATGACGATATCCTATATTGGGAATTGAAATTATATTGTGAATGATTGTGAATTAGTCATAGATATTATAATCTAGAATGAACTTAAAACGAATTTATTAAGAAGATAATTATGTTATCTGACACTTTAGGAGGTATTTGTTGACGAATTAACTAGACTTTCGCCATTAAGGCAAGTTGAAATTGGTATTGATTTTATTTCTGGTGCTGCACTTGTGGTTTGTGCACTGTACGTCAGCACCATCTGAATTTAAGGAATTACCGTACAACTGAGATAGTTGTCGGAGAAAGATTTTATTATACCAAGCCTGTCATCCTGAAGAGATATGGTGTTATCTTTCCTTATATTTATAGATTACTGTGACTGAGTAAATTGACAATCGAAAACGATATCCATAACTCGAAATGGAAGAATTGTTCGATCATTTACAAGGTTCTAGCAAATTTGATCCATAGCATGGTTATCATCAACTTCGCATCTGCGAAAGAGATTATCTATTCCAATCACTACATCTGGTACTTGTAATGAACATTACAAGTTTCATATTATGTCGTTTGGATTGACTAATGCACAAGTAGTATTCATAAATTTGGTGAATAACGTGTGTAAGCTGTAAATTGATAAATTCATGCTCGTGACCATTAAGGACTATTTATTTGTTTGTATATAAGAATAAGAATGAGTTAGTAATTAATTATAGATTGCCCAGAAATGGCTGAACAATTAAAACATGTACCTTAAATATTTAACCATGTGATTAATAGATAATGGAAGCTATATTGATTTTTCAAAGATTAGAACCATTAACGCTTAGGGATTAAAAACTTAATCCTTTACATAAAATGACCATTGGATTAATGACGATAAGATATATGTATATAGACTCTTCAAAAATTAAGAGCCCTTTCAAGACTTTGGATTTTACCAAAAAGAAATGGAAATATGTTTTGACAAATGTTTTAACAAAGGATTTTAAGGGATTATTCCCTTATACACAAACCATTTAACTAAACTTCTGTTTAGGGGTAAATGTTTGTGTATACCTCAAGTTAACTTAATAAGGATTGAGTAAACCATTTAAACCATAACCTGAAAACTTAAAACGACAATTTTTGCTTTTCAACTAATAAAACTTTAACCAAAATATAACCAAAGATTTTTCAAACATTTACGAATCTTATCAATTATTTTCGATAAATCAGCAAAAATCTTGTTAATTAAATTCAAATTTAATTTGAACATTTTATATAATTGGTTGAACTAAGAAATTTAAAACGATTACGCTTCATCAAAATTAAGTAATAATTATTTAATTAATTATAATAATTATCGATGCTTTAAACGCCGGATTAAGAAAAACGGATAAAAATGATAGTAAAGACGAAACTAAAACATAGAAGATGTGAAGAAAGAATTTCGAATAAATACGCTTGTGATATTTATTTCATCAGGAAGGTGAACGCAATTACTGACGCATAATATAGAAAGAATATCTGAGTGAATTGTGAACATGATAATTATATCATCATGAGAAGTGAATATAGATACTGACGCATTATGTATAAAAGATAAAGAACCAGTTAGGACATGTTCCTTATTAATGAAGGTGCAAAATAAATTGCCGAACGATATAAAAACAAACAATACTTGTAAAAAGGATAATATAGATAATAAAAAGGTTTCACGGCTAATGTGAACCATTAAAATTGTGAAGCCGATAGCGTTAAATATTTAAAAGGCCGTTTATGGTTGCCTAAATATGGAGGATTGTAAGATATAGTTATGTTGGAATTTGTAAGTATAAGTATTATATGTATGTCATTTGTGACTAAAAGTATCTTTGTCTGAAGAGGTTGTACTAATCACAATTATGAAGGCAGACATCGCCTCATTCATTAGTAAACGTCTAGCTACTGCAAGGGTCATCATCTGAATTTAATTCGATTTGGGTCATCGCCGACAGACTGACCAAATCTGCTAATATCATTCCCGTTAATGATAAATGCAAAAGAGTTATGTAAACATAGCATGCCTGTATCGATCATCTATGTCAAGATCTTCGCTTCGCATCGAATTTCTAGAGATTTGCTCAGAAATCATTGAGAACGAACCTTGATGAGAGTACTATATACCACCCCAAATCGAAGGGACGAGGTAAAGTAATGATACAAGGTAATATAAGCGTTGTTTTATGTTTGAATGATTGACCTTTGGTAATAGACCGTTTAATCGTTTTCCTTTGGAGATATTATCATTGATAATCATCATAATAGGATTGAGATCGAATCTTGTTAGGATCTAAATATTAGAGCATCTGTAAGCAGAAGTTGAGATAAAGACATCCGACATACACCCACTGTGAGTTGGACATGTCTTTTAGGTTTAAGGTTCCTATGATGGCGAACTAACCTTGCAAAATACCCAACCCGCGAGATCTGAAATGATTGTTGAAATTAGGATTTGATTATTGACTGCCGATAGTGGGCAAGAGGTTATGTGAATGTGAAATGTAGATCTTGAAGTGCCAAATGGGTAGCAAAGTTATGCCAAAAATTTTAAACTTGGAAAGATGAATTCATGATCTGACAAATCATGGGATACAAGTCCCCGTTGTATGGGACCATTGAGATGATGTAAAAGTTGGGATTGAAAGGCATATAAGCTGGATCTACCCTAGGACTTCAAAGACTGCGTGAATTATGTTTCGTATATCGAACTTGATGAAATATCTATCAAGTGAGAATCTGATTATTCTTAGTAGATCTTAGATCGGCGAAAAGTTGCATTCATCAGAAACCCGTGAACATCATGGATAGAGAAGTAAGTCAACATTAAGCCTGATCTTATTCCCGTAGTTATGTTTGATGAAACTCGCGTATTGTAATTGCACTTGTGAGAAAAGACCAAATGTGGAGGGAATACCCACATGGCTTTAACTCTATAAGAAGCGAGTAGTAAGGTAAGATGATCTTTGAGGACAAAGATCCTGTTTAGGGGTAAATGCTGTGACAATCCGTCAATTTATGGTTGATATTTTATTCTCAAATATTATTTAAAAACATTATTTTAATGATACAATATGAACTCACTTATTTTTGGGAAGAAATTTGGATTTACGTCTTGGAGTAGCATCGACTACGTCTAAACCGAAGGATTCAACGTTACGTGCTTACGTTTACATACACCGTCTTTGGTGACAGTCCGACATTTCAGAAAATAAATTTATCTGAGAATATTATTTTGAAGTTTTAAATTTGTGTTAGTTCATAAATTCACAAATTTACGAGAAGAGATTAGGACTTACGATTTTATTTTAACGTCCTTTACGACTAAACCGGAAACCTTAGGATTACGTATTTACGTTTTCGAACTCCGTTTTTGATGAAACAATTTTTATTGGATTCGTTTTGTGACGTCGATTCATAATTTATAAAAACGTTTTTCGTAAAACGACCCGAGGGCACGTAAATCGAGGAAACTAGAATCGAGGAGTACCCGTAACTAAATGGGATGAGACAAGTGGGACACTTGTCCCACCCCACACTCAAACCGGCCACAACACTAACACAAACCACTTTGGTGTCAAGTTTTTAGCTAGTAACTCAACACATGTCATTAGCTTACACTTTAAGCTTTTGATACAACAAAAACCACTAGATGAAACTAGCTAACACATTCACAACATGCAAAACCAACATAAACTCTCCTCTCTCTCTCTAGATTGCCGTCCCTATCCTCCCCTTAAACACCCTCATTTGATCAAAATCAACCACAAATCTCATGTTATTTACACACATGTTGATGCCCTCTTGAAGCTCTCTTGAATGGTGGTGATTATAACATCCAAGGAGGAGTTCCCATGGAGTATCAAGGCTGATTTTCCACAAGTAGTTCATGGAGCATGATGGTTTTGAAGATGGTCATGGTTGTCTACAAGTTTCTCCATCAAAAACCATGTCAAAATCATAACCTACATCAAGTTGGTGGTATAAAGATTGTCCTCCTCATCATCTTGTTATTTTGATTATGTAAACATGTATTTTATTTCCTATTGTATATATTTATGATGATTATATGATGATAAAAATGTTATGTGGGGATTTGTTGTTGATAATCATGGATAAAAAGATGAAAAACTATAAGAAACAAGTCTAAAATCTTGTCTAAATATGTTGGCTGTATAAAACAGTAAAGAAGTGAGTCATAAACTGATAAAATGATGAAGTGGAATAGATTTACAGTAAGCTAAATGTCTTGTACACATGTGAGAGTTGGCCATGCAATGGAATCAAAATAATGAGTGAGATATGATCAAAACAAGTTTAGGGTATAAATCTGAAGTTACTGTTTTGGACGATTTTTAGAAAATACTTAAAGGATGATTCAACAGTAGCTATAGAAGAGTTAAATGTAACAAATATCATGTATTTTATGTGATAAAAATTTGAGGTTCTATCTCCATGTAGAACTCAAGATATGGCAGTTTTGGTGAAGATGAAGTTAAAAATCAGATTTTTTGGAAATTAAAGAATAATACTATTATATAAGCACTCACATTTTAATATATAAAATGTAAAATAAAAACCCACTAACATATAAAACTTATTTATATAAATATATATATAAAAGGTTAATCAAATGGATAAATTATATAAATGGTGGTGAAATAATGTTTATAAGTAATAAAAACTATAAATATGATTTTTACGACTTTTTCGGCTATCGCCGTAAAATTAACGTTTTTGTTAAATAAAACTTAGATGGTTGGACCCGTCTAATGAAAACTTTATAAAACTTATATACTGATATATAGACATGTATAACAAGTAAAAACCGATAAAACCCGAACTATAGGGCATACGGACATTAACGAGCTAAGTAAACATATTGGACTAATACTTGGACTAATAAATGGACTAAATAGGATAAAAACTTGTAAAAAGAATCTATTGGGCTTAACCCATTTAGGCCCAACTTGGAAAGTATACATACTGATAATATAAGTACAAAAAGGATTAATACAAGTTAAGAACTTATAATAGGCTTATTGGACTTAAGACACGTAAACGGGTAAAACTAGTAAACTAATATAAAAGTTATCGACATATAACACTAAAAGGAGTAAACGAGAATATGTAAACCCACTTGATCATCATATATATATAATCATCATATGTATACATAATTGATATTTTTATAAAGTCATTGGACAAACGTCTAAGACCGAGTATTATTTGTCTAGGTTTCCGTGATTGAAGCACGTACCGTACATCCGAATTGCCGATAACCCGCCTTCCCACATCAACGTGAGTTCATAGCCTCGCACTCTTTTAAATGTTTTTATAAATGTTTTCTAACCCGCGAGGGAGATAACATGTTAGTTTTTATAAAAGTTTGGACACCATTTGTCCCGATTGTTTGTTTATTGATTTTGGACCCGAATGATTGAATGACCCGATTGTATGACTCGATAAATGATTAATGGACCCGATAGATGAAATCAAATGGATTATTAAAGTTAGGTTATGTCACTAAAAGTCCCATTAGCATGAATTGTGAACTACCGGGAGTTGTTAGACGCTTATGCATTTAATAGTACTATTTGGGGACGATCACCCCAGTTCGCGCCTTGACGGTTGATCCCCGTCGTGCCACATTGATTGGTAAGCGAATTTATGTATGAGAAGATTTCCAATAGCGTGACCTTTGTGACGACACGCTACTTTAGATGGGCAAAATTGGTATCGGGTTAGCTACCCGTTGTTGGTTTAGTAAGGTAACAATGTCATGCGGCTTATAATAATCCGAATTAACGAAATACTAATAGACGCTCCGAATTACGATGTATTGCCTGACTGGCAATACAGGGTCATACTATTGATATTATGTTTGTATTTTGGTTTTCATAACCATATTCATATAACAGTTTTTATTTGATTTTATACAACGTCATAAGACGTATTGTATGATGTTTTTACGACATTGGCTCGTATAATAATTTTTAAGGCAAATGCCTATATTATGATTTTCGATAAGGATTTATATAAAATGACTTTGGCTATTTTATGGCCTATTACAAAGATTTGTATAAAACGATTTTGGCTATTTTACGGCCTATTACAATGATTAGTACGAATTGATTTTTGGTACTAATTTTATACCAAAATTATATTGATGGAATTTATTAAACTCTATGAATTCACTCGGCGTTATCGCTGACCTTTTCTTTTAACATGTTTTATCTCAGGTACTTGAAGGTAATTCTCGGGAAGACGACAAGAATTCATGGCCCGCACTTAAACAATATTTTCCATTCAAATACTTTGTAAAACTTTGTATGAAATGAATGACTTGGGACCGATGTAACTTTGATATTTATGAATGGAAATGCTTTATTAATAAACGACGCGATTTTTATGCGTTGTCTATGATGTGAGTAATGTGCTATCCCGTAACACCAACTAGTCTTCCGCTGTACTAAGTTGTATAAATTGGGGGTGTTACAGTAAACATTGGTTTCTCTCTCTAAGTGTGTGTGTAATCCACCATCTCTCTATCTCTTTCTCTCTCTAAAAACATAAGCAAGATTTAAAATCCTTCAAATGGTATCAAGAGCCATGGGATGATTGTTTAGTTCTTGTGTCTGTGTTCTTGATTCTCGCCATTTTTGATCCATTTTCATACGAACCAACAATTTTTTTTGTGTTTTTATGGGTTAATCTTGATTTACTTCATCCTATTACTTGATATAGTGATTTGGTATTGTTATTTGGGTTAAAAACACAAAAATTTTTTGGTTGTTTGATTCATTTTTTGGCTTTGAATCTTGATTTGATTGTGTTATTGTAATGTCCGAGAAATAAGGTAAGTGGGTATTCAGTTCGATCTGACTTTGTGTTTGCATAAACCCTGGGGGTTTCTACATGCGATCCATAGTCACGATCTGTTGTTACGATCCCTAGTACGATTCATCGTCACGATCTGTTGTTACGATCTGAATACGATCCTTAGTAAGATCCATCAGTCCGATTGCTTGGTACGATCCACACTACGATCAAGGTAAGTTTGTTTAGTACGATCACTCGTTGCGATCCATAGTACGATCACTCGTTGCGATCCATAGTACGATCACCCGTTGCGATCCATAGTACGATCACTTGTTGCGATAAGGGAGTGCGATCAGGGTACGATCGTTGGGTACGATCTGGGAGTCCGATATGAGTGCGATCACTTGTTGCGATAAGGGAGTGCGATCAGGGTACGATCGTTGGGTATGATCTGGGAGTCCGATCTGAGTGCGATCACAGGGAGTGCGATCACGACTACGATCTGAGTACGATCCAACATTTTTTTTCAAAAACTTGTTTTTTGAAAAATTTTAACAATCGTGTGTAATTTTGACTTGGATTTTTTGGTTTATCGAGGACATAATTTAGGGGATTTTCACATTATTTCTCGGCTTTACCACACAACAACAAATACATTTACTTTCTTTCATTGACCGATCAACTTTGTAAATCTTCACTTATTGAAATGGAGTACACATCTCTTACGGATAAGTCCATCCTCTCGGGTACGGATAATCGTCCACCAATGTTGGTGAAGACTATGTATGAGGAATGGGCTTCCCGAATGGAACTTTATATGTTGAACAAGGAGAATGGACATCTAATTTGGGCATCAGTGCTTAATGGACCATTAGATTATGGTACAGTAACGGAAGGTACGACTACTCGTCCTCGCACAACGGGTGAGTTGACTGGAGATATGAAGATTCAAGATAAATGTGATAAGTATGCTACAAACATCATTCTCCAAGCCCTTCCTCCAGATGTCTACAAACTCGTCAGCAAACATAAAGTTGCCAAAGAGTTATGGGATAGAATTCGTGTTCTCATGCAAGGCACCTCGTTAACTAAACAAGAACGAGAGTGTAAGCTTTATGATACTTTTGATAAGTTTGCCTATGTGCCAGGGGAGACTCTCAATGATTACTATCTGAGATTTACCCTATTGTTGAATGAGCTTAATATCTATGGCATGACAATTCCTACCTTTCAATTGAACACCAAGTATTTGAACACTCTTCCTTCAGAATGGAAAAAATACGTGACGGATGTTAAATTGGCTAAGGACTTGCATAACACCAATGTGGATCAACTTCAAGCTCTTCTTCAACAACACGAATGCCATGTGATCGAGGCTCGGTTGTCTACACCTCAAGTTCATGATCCACTTTCAATGTATACTTCTCAACAAAACATGGCTTATACTTATCAACAACCATCATACTTGCAGCAGACACCACCACACAACTATCAGCAACCACAGCAACCATCTTATCCACCATTAGTGATGCCACAGCAAGCATTTCAACAAGGTGTTCATCAACAATCTTTTCCGCAGCAACCACCATATCAGACATCACCATCAGAAGCCAACACTTCTCCATTGGGCTATACTCCTCAGGAAGGATATTTTCCAATAGAAGCACAACCAGCACAAGCTTTCTACTCTAATGAACTTCCTCCAATCCAAGCACCGGTCTTTACTCCAAATGATACGCCAGCTGATGTACTAAACCATCTCACCGCCTACTTGTCAAAACTTGTTGCAACTAGAGGATTTCCACCAGCAAACAATCAGCTCCGCACCTCATCAAATCCTCGACAACAAGCCACTGTTCAAGATGGTCAAGTGACGGTGCAACCAATTTAGGGAAGGCAAAATTCATATGGACCTCCTACAAGGACTGGGAACAATCAAGCTGTGAATTCTCAAGCTAGTGGAAATGGGAGTCCTATTGGTCCTAAGAAGGTTGTGACTTGCTACAATTGCCGAGGACAAGGTCATATGGCTAGGGAATGCACTCAGCCGAAAAGGAGAAGGGATGATGCATGGTTTCGTGAGAAGATGTATTTGGTTGATGCTCAGTCTAAGGGGAAGATTTTGGATTCAGAGGAGTTAGCATTTCTTGCAGACCCAGGGGCAACAGATACTGAAGGCATTGCAGTCGTTTCTACTTCTAATGCAGCTTATCAAGCGGACGATCTTGATGCATACGATTCGGATTGTGATGACATTCACTCTGCCCAAGCTGCTCTCGTTGCTAATCTCTCTCACTACGGTTCTGATGTCATCAGTGAGGTACCAACCACATCTAATAATATTGATGATAACCAACATCAAGTTGGGCATGAAAATGACAACCACGAACAGCATTCGGAAACTAGTAACTCAAATGATGTGGTACCCAATCCTACACATTTGAGTGAACCTCAACCAAATGCTACGACAGGTATGGCATCTTATGCTCAACATGATTTGGTCATGGTGCCTAAACATATAATTGATCAAATGCATATGGCCCTCAGAGAATCCGTAGATATGAATTCCACCCTAACTGCTGAGCTTGCGTTGCATAAAGAAAAGGTTAAAACTTTTGAAATGGTCCCTCAAGAAGAGAAAATAACATGTTCTGAATTTGACCAATTTCGTTTTGAAAAGATTGAACACTTGAAAGAAATAGAATCATTAAAAGCTAATCTTTCTAATGAATTAAAAGAAAAAGAGTCGGTTGTCAATGATTTTCAGAAACTTAAATGGATTTCGAAACTCTCAAGTCTAAAAAGGTTGAATCGGAAATTAATGCTACCAAACTTCTTAAATTCAAAGAACAACATCTTTTAAAACAATACTCTTCCACAGAAAAGGTTCATCTTTTAACTAAATCATTTAAAGAACTCGAACTTAAACGTCTTCAAGATTTACCACCTAATCCCGGTTATGCAAAACAAGCTAAGGAATATATTCCCGGTCTTTATGATATGACCATAATTGGAAAATCGAAAGAAGCACCTTTTGTTCGTAGTACTGAGGAGACACAATCACTTGGGGATGAAACTCATTCTAAAATGCTTTCAAAATTCCATACAATTGATTATGATCAACATAACAAAGATCAATTTTTGAAAAAGACATGCATTCGCTTACAAAAGGAATTAGCAGAATTAACAGTTCTTGTGCCCCAAAGTTTGTCAAATGAAAACCTTCCTAGTACATCTCCTACACTCGTCAAAAAGGATTTAACGAAGTAAATTCCACCGGTAAGTAAGGCGTCCGTTAACTTAAATACGGTTCACCAACACTTAGCCTATTTTGACAAGGTCATTTTGGAACGTACGACGGCCACGGCCATAACAGAAGGTGAATGGAACTTTTAGCACACTAGAGCTGCGTTTCGAGATGAAATTGTTCCGTTTGTAAACAATGTTAAAGCTTGTCTTCGTAATATTGATCAAGATTTGTTTTTGGAAATAGAAGAAGTTAGACGTGTTTTCAATGAAATGGAAGATGCTTATGAAAACAGTTTACTTGAAATAGAACGGGTTTCACGCCATAATGATCTGCTTTTGAATCAAGTGATGTCTCATGATCTAGTTTCTGTCTGTGTGAATACAAGTGTTGATAATGATTCTATTGTGCATAATGTTGAATCTATGGATAATGTGGTAGATAGTACTTGTCACGAATCTAACGCCGAATTTTTAAAGCTTCAAGATTCATATTCTTCGCTTTCAAAACGTTTTGATGAGATTCAAACACATTGTATTTCGCTTGAATGCAAGCAACAATTTATTCAAGAAATCTTTGAAACGTCATTCAAAGGTGTTAATATTGATGATGCAAACTTTGAAAAGAATTTTCGACTGAATTTACAATCAAAACAGCGTCAGCTAAGTGACAAAGTTGCTAAATCTTTGCCGATAGAACTAGAGAAATCTAAGGAGCTTAACTGTGTGAACGTACTTGAGGCCGCTGAGAATTTTAAACTTGATCTAGATAATCAAGTTTCCAAGATTTTGTCCAAAGTTGATAACTTAAAACAGAAAAATACACGACTCTTCGATTCAGTAAAGCCCGCATGTGTTGATACCACTGTTGGGAATAAATTAAGGCCAGAACACTTGAACGCTGACAAGAACAACTCAAGCGTTGACAAGAGCAAAGTGAGCGCTGATAGCATGTGTGTTGACAAGTTAAAGTCAAGCGTTGACAGATTGAAGACAAGCACTGATGGAAGTTGTGAGCTACACGTTTATTATATTCTAGAATACTTCTAGTAAAGATAAGCTCGACATTGTATTTTCTATTATTATCTTTACCTAGAATAGTTGATTCGTAGCTTATTGTACAAGACTTCTTAATCTATAAAAGAAGGTCTTTTAGGTTAATGTTTAATATCAGTTTTCATAAATTTTCGTTTGTTAAACTCTTTCATTGTAATCAAGTACGATCATTCTAATACAAGTGAAAGTTTGTTTAACATCTTTGTGTTTTAGATCAAGTGTTAATTCCGCATAACACTTTGTTACTTTATTCTTAAGCAAAGGTTTCTCTACGTGTAGTACTTGATCTAATCTCGTATACACAAAGCTTAATCGATCTAAGTTTGGGATCAACAAGTGGTATCAGAGCTTGTTGAGAAACTTTTGATCTTTAAGTAACGCAAGAACCCTAAAACACCAAAAACCCTAAAAACCCTAAAATTCTCAAAACCCTAAAAACACCATGTCTGGCACAGATCAACCTGCTGCTTTGCTACAAAACAACTCCTCAAATCCTAGTATCAAAATTCCCATGTTTGATGCCAGGAACTTTGAGCTTTGGAAGTCAAACTTTGAGCAATATATAGCTATTCATGACTACACTCTTTGGGAGATTGTCGAATATGGGAACACATTCGACAAAGCAGCAAAGATTGCTGCTACAATTGCCACAAGGACAGCTGTTCCTAATTGTCCTGAAGCTGATAAGAAGGAAAAGCCTGGAGATGGGAGAGCTGTAGCTGTTGAAGATATAGCCAAGAAGAGGGTGGACATGAAAATCTTGAACATCATGAAACACGCCCTAGGTCATGAGAATCAGCACAAGTACAAACGCTTTGAGTCTGCAAAAGAGCTTTGGGAAGCTCTTGAAGTAGCACATGGTGGCAATGCTGACACAAAAGAAGAAAAGAAGAAGCAACTCTTGCATGAGTATGCTGTCTTTAAAGCTCAACCCAATGAAAATCTCAGCAGTGTGAGAAGTAGACTTCTTGACATCACAAGTCAACTTTCCTTCATGGGAACACAGATTGATGACCCTGAATTGAATGATACTTTTCTCAAAAGCCTTGGTGATGTATGGAAGATTGAGACAAGATCCATTCTTGTCAATAATACCCACAAGACCTCCAGGTTTGATGACATCTTCAACAAACTAAGACTGTTGGAGAATGAATGGCAATTGGATAGTGATAATAAATCTTCCAGTAGTAACATGGCCTTCTTCTCACAAAGTGAAGGCCAATTTGATTCCATGAACTTCTATGGACATCCAGCCACTGGATCTCAAGGTGTCAGCGCTGGATGTCAGTCTGTCAGCGCTGGATCATATCCTGTCAACGCTTTATACTCAAGCGCTGACACACACAACTTTGGCGCTGATAGACTTAAACCTGCTGGTTTAGATCTAGATACTGTGTGTGCATTCATTGCTTCTTTGCCCAGTGATTCAAGGATTACATATGAAGATCTTGAGCAGATAAGTGATGAACAATTGGAAGAGATGGACATCAAGTGGACTATGGCTCTTGTAAGCTTAAGAGCAAACAGGTTTAATAAAAGGTTCAAGAAGAAGATGACCTTTAATGCTAAGGATGTTGCTGGCTTTGACAAGTCCAAGGTTGAGTGCTACAACTGTCATAGGATGGGGCACTTCATGAGGGAATGTAGATCTCCAAGAAGATCTGATGCTGGTAAGCCCTCAAGCCAAATGGTTAAGAGCCAAGATCCCAAGGCCATGGTTGCTGTTCAACAAATTGATGGTGTTGGAGAATGGGACTGGAGCTGGATGGCTAAGGATGAGGAAGAGGACAGAGCTTTGGTTGCTGAAGTTAAAGAAGAGCATGTTGAATATGCTCTCATGGCACACTCCTCCTCTTCATCAGATAATGAGGTATATGATGATGCTTTCTGTTCTAAGGGTTGTCGTTTAAATACTGAAAAACTAAATCAAGAGATAGTAAAATTATTAGATGAGGCAAGTACTGAAAGATGCAAAGTATCTAATTATCAAATTGCTCTTACTCAAACAGAAAAGACAGTAGCTGAGTATAAGAAAATGGAGTTTGATTTAAAGGATCAAATAAATATCTTAAAACATGAGTTACATCAGAGTAAAGATGTTCAAGATATAGTAAATAGGGTTAATCTTGATTTGATAGCTCAGTTAGAGGAGGCTAACAAAAATAAAGATAATGTGAGTCTTAAAATCCAGAGATTTGATAAGGCCACACAATCCCTAGGAGAGTGTGTTAGTAAACAAAGAGACTCTAAGGATATGAGTGGGATTGGGATGAATAGTTATACTGGTGTTCCACCACCAGCTGGGGATTTCTATGGTGTCCAATCAAAGGATTTATCTTGGACTGGCTTGCCAGAATGCCAAGAGGAGGAATTCATTCCTCCACCTAGAGTGACTTCCCCAGTTGAGGAATACAAGCAAAAACTGACTGACCTAGATGAGTGGAAGAAAGCTAACCACACCTTGTTTGTTAAGGGAGGGTTGTTGTGTGAAAGTCCAAATGAGCCCACACCAAACATGATACCAATTGTGGTTCCCATTGATCCTAAACCTATTAAGATCACACACCCTACCAATGGCAAAGCTGTTGACCTTGGCCCACAAACTGTTAGAAAACCTAGTGTTAAATATGCAGAGATGTATAGGAATACTAGGTCACCAAAAAGCCAAGTTAGTAACCATGGAACAGGCTACTTTGCTTCTAGACCTAAGACTATGTCTAGAAAAGCTTGTTACACATGTGGTAGCTTCTCACATTTGGCATACAAATGTGTCAACGCTTCCAATGTCAACGCTGATAGGAACCATTTCAGCGCTGACAAAAGTCAACATAGGTCAAACACTGTCAGACCCAATACCTTTGTGAACAAAAGTTCACAAGTTGTTAGACCAGCCCCATTCTTTTCTAGAGGGTCTAACACACAAGGCCTAAGACCTTTTCAAAAGTCAAACACTTGGTCCAATAGGCAATGGGTTCCTGTAGCAAACCCTAGGTACAACGCTGATAAAGGCAATCGGGGCGCTGACAAGAGCAATTTAAGCGCTGACAGACACACTGCCAAACCTAGGTATTTGCAACCACAGGGAAATAGGTCTAAAGCTTCTACTAGCTTAACATGGAGACCAAAACAAGACCAAAACCCTAATTCTACTGGTGTTTCTATGACATGCAACAGGTTTCATTATATTTCAAAGGCATTGTCAACACCAATTGGGGTTAACTGGGAATTTCATTCAAACAGGGATGAAAATGGGGTTGTTATGAGAACCAAGTCTGTTCTTGTTGAACAACCAAATGAATCCAAGTCTTCCAAGGCTTGGGTTCCCAAAGAAAACTAATGTGTTTTCTTTATGTGCATGGCATTCAGAAGAAGATCAATGATTATGGATATTGGGATAGTGGATGCTCAAGGCACATGACAGGGAAGGAAGACTATCTGACTAATTTCTCTCCTATTTAAGATGGTGATAAGGTATACTTTGGAGGGGGCTACGGCACCATCACTGGAAAAGGAACCCTTGTCACCAACAATCTACGATTTGAGAATGTCTTCCTGGTAAAAGAACTGGATTATAATTTGTTTAGTGTATCACAAGTGTGTGATAACAAAAATAAGGTTCTTTTCACAGATACTGAGTGCTTGGTGTTAAGCAAAGATTATAAGCTTCCTGAGGAAAAATACATAGATTTTAGAACACCAAGGCATAAAGACATATATAATGTGAATCTTAATGGAATTAAGATAAATAATAAAATGTCATGTCTGTATGCTAAAGCCTCAGTAGATGAAAGTAATCTTTGGCACAGGAGATTAGGGCACATAAACTTTAAGAATATCAATAGACTTGTGAGGCTTGGTTTAGTTGATGGTTTGCCTGAAAAGGCTTTCCACAATGACCACACTTATGTTGCATGTCTTAAGGGCAAGCAGCACAAGGTCTCATTCAGGTCTAAACAGGTGCACTCTAGTTCTAAACCACTTCACTTATTGCATATGGACCTCTTTGGTCCAACTAATATAGAAAGTTTGAAGGGTAAATCATACTGTTTTGTTATCACTGATGATTATTCCAGGTTTACATGGACTTTCTTTTTAGCCAAGAAAAGTGAAACTGCCCAAAGTCTGATTAATTTCATTACCCAAATTGAAAAGAAGAATGGTAATGAGGTCAAAATTATTAGAAGTGACAATGGGGGTGAGTTTAGAAATCAGTTGTTAGATGATTTTTGTGCCAAGAAAGGGATTACTAGGCAGTTTAGCATAGCTAGAACCCCACAGCAAAATGGGGTTGCTGAAAGGAAGAATATGACCCTTATTGAAGCAGCCAGAACCATGTTGGCTGATGCCCACTTTCCTATAGCCTTTTGGGCTGAAGCTGTTAACACAGCTTGTTATGTTCAAAATAGGGCATTGGTCAACAAGATACATAATAAGACACCTTATGAATTACTTTGGGGAAGGAAGCCCAATATTGGCTTTCTCAAGCCTTTTGGATGTCATGTAGTTGTTTTAGAAACTAGTGAGGCCCTAGGTAAATTTGATTCAAAAGGTGATGAAGGCTACTTCATGGGTTATTCAGTGCAGAGCAAAGGATATAGGGTTTACATTAAAAAGGAAAAACGTATACTTGAAAAAGTACATGTTAGGTTTTTAGAGAGTAAACCTAGTGATCCTGAAAGTGGTCCAAATTGGTTGTTTGACTTAGAACCTTTATCTAGAGCTTTAAATTATATGCCTGTTACTGATCCAGACATTGTGAAGGTAACTTCAAGTGTTTTGGAAAAGAGAATTGGTAATGTTTCAGGTATACAGGTTGCTAAGGAGGATGGACCACCAGCAGTTAAATCATCTCCCACACCAGAATATGTTACACTTCCTATATGGACAGATGAGTATTATGATGCTGCTGCTGCTGCTAGAAAAGATAATGGTGGTTTTCAAATACCACCAAATACAAACATGCATGGTTCTTCAGGCGCTGACAAAGGGAAATCAAGCGCTGACAAGACAAATTCAGACGCTGATGGCTTAGACGCTGACAACAATATTTCAAGCGTTGTTAGCCCAAGCGCTGACAAACAAGGATCAGACTTTGGAGACACCTTTACACAGCTTTTCTCTTCCCATTTTGAACAAGGTGGACCTTCCAATGTCCATGAAGAGATTCATGTTGATCAAACAGAGTCTGATGAAGAAGATATTGGCAACATGGAGCGTGAAGTTGAGGACACCAGACTTTTTGAAGGAGGAGTTCTCACTTCCACAGCAAAGGATCACCCCACATCTCAAATTATTGGTGATGTTATGGCTCCAGTTCAGACAAGAAGATCCCATCAAAGTCTTGGTGGATTTATTGCCAATATACACAAGAAGGTTGATACCCCTCTTGTACAAGCATGTTTGTTTGCCTGTTTTCTGTCACAGGAAGAACCCAAGAAGATTTTTGATGCTCTCAAAGAACCTAGTTGGGTGGAAGCAATGCAGGATGAGCTTCACCAATTTGCTATACAGGATGTTTGGGAGCTGGTTGATTGTCCTAGATATGTGAGACCAATTGGGACAAGATGGGTTCTTAGAAACAAGAAAGATGAAAGAGGCATTGTGGTCAGAAACAAGGCACGTTTGGTAGCTCAGGGATATACACAAGAGGAAGGAATTGATTATGAAGAAGTTTTTGCACCAGTTGCAAGAATTGAAGCTATAAGAATTTTTCTAGCTTATGCCTCTTGTATGAACTTCACTGTTTATCAAATGGATGTGAAGAGTGCTTTCCTCTATGGGACAATTGTTGAGGAAGTATATGTCATGCAACCTCCTGGTTTTGAAGATCCTGAGAATCCAGACAAGGTTTATAGAGTGAAGAAAGCTATGTATGGACTTCATCAAGCCCCTAGAGCATGGTATGGTACCTTGTCTACATATCTGGTGGACAATGGATTCAAGAGGGGCACCATAGATCAGACACTATTTACAAAGAAGAAAGGAAAACATGTGTTGCTTGTGCAGGTCTATGTTGATGACATCATTTTTGGGTCTACTGATCCAAAAATGAGTGAGGATTTTTCCAAGCTCATGACAGATAAATTCAAGATGAGTGCAATGGGTGAGATGAACTTCTTTCTAGGTTTACAAGTTCAGCAGAAAGAAGATGGTATCTTCATCTCCCAAGACAAGTATGTAGCTGAAATCTTGAAGAAATATGGATTTTCTCCACATGAAAGGGATGCTTCCACTCCTATGGATAGGGAACACCCTTGGGGAAAAATTGGAGCTGGAAAGGATGTGGATGTTAGGCACTATAGATCAATGATTGGATCATTGATATATCTTACAGCCTCAAGACCTGACATTATGTTTGCTGTGTGTGCATGTGCACGCCATCAAGTGACTCCCAAAGAATGTCACATTTTTGCTGTGAAGAGAATTTTTAGGTACCTAAGATGTTATCCAGATCTTGGCTTGTGGTACCCAAAAGATTCTCCATTGGATCTTATTGCATATTCAGACAGTGATTATGGTGGTGACAAGTTTGATAGGAAATCCACAACTGGTGGATGTCAATTTCTTGGGAGCAGATTAATATCTTGGCAATGCAAGAAACAAACAGTGGTGGCAAACTCTACAACTGAAGCAGAATATGTGGCTGCAGCTGCTTGTTGTGGACAAGTCTTATGGATTCAGAACCAGCTGTTGGATTATGGGTATAATTTTATGCATACCAAGATTTTTGTAGACAATAACAGTACTTTATGCATTATTAAAAATCCTGTACATCATTCTAAAACCAAACACATAGAAATTAGACATCATTTTATAAGAGATTGCTTTGAGAAGGGTTTAATACAACCAGATAGGGTAGCTACAGAGGATAATGTGGCTGATTTATTAACTAAACCTTTTGATGCTGGACGATTTCAATATTTGGTAACAAGTATTGGAATGGTTAATCTCACTTAATATGTGTTTTGGAACCTTTTTGTAAAAGTATGTACAGGATAATGCATTGTTATTGGTCTTTGTGATGATTTAGATTTTCCACATTATTTGTCTAACACTGACAAAGGTAAATGTAACACTGTCAAGTGTTATTTTGCCGTTGTTAGAGATATTATTGTCTAACGCTGACAAGAGTTCCTTCAACGCTGACATGTGTTGTCGGGGCGCTGTCAGCAACAAATGTTAGTTTTGTGGTTTTCATCTAAATGTGCAGGAGATGGTAGCTTTATGCCATTGGATACAGAGTTGCTTATGGATCTTTGAAGAGTTATTTGGACATGTTTTTGTTTATGGATGATGGTTGGAATATTTATATTCCTATCTTGACATAAATTTTTAATGTTCATATATATTTTGAGAACTCATGTATCATAGTTTAAGGGGAGGTTTAAGGAACCTTTAGGACTCTTGGGTATTCTTAGAATACTCTCATCACAATTCTAGATTGTGTCCACAGGTGAGTATGGGTTAGTTTTACTAAACCATGAGGCACTGTAGCATGCATAGTATATCAACTTTGCATGCTGCCAATACATTTTTGGCCTAGAATTGGTTGTGGTCTGTTGGGAGGCTTGGGAATCATTTTGATATGGGATTTACCTGGGAGTAACAAGGATTTTATAAGGTAACTTGGTTGATAAGAATTTTGGTTAGCAAGGGACACTAGAGGACTGTTATGTCTATCTTGCTTATGCAAGTGTGCATAACTGGACAGTGCTTGCCGCCCTATGATAATTATCAGCTTTTGGTTATCTTCTCTAGGATAAATTACTTGTTAAGGTCATTTTTCACTTTTTAAAACAATTTTATTTTTGGACGCTGACAAGATTTTTCCAAGCGTTGTTGTGACCAAAATGAACGCTGACATGGCTTTAGGCGAACGTTGACAAGATTATAGCCGTTGGGCGTTGATGGGTTATTTTTTACCGTTGACAATCAATGGGACCTACCCAGTTGTTACTTTTTGACATATTTTCAAGCCGTAATTTTAGGAGTTGTTACTTTCATTTAATGCATGAGATAACTTATATCTTTTTCAATATTTTCATGATTAGTTTTTGAAAATCTTTGCCTATTTTCGGGCCAATCACATGCATTCATCCACTCCTATAAATTTGGCTCCTATTTTAAACAGGGTATCTATAATTCTTGTCTAACAACTTTTCTCTTATCAACCTTCATCTTTTATACTTCAAATTAACAGCTTTCATCAATGGCACCAAGATTTAACTCAGCAGAATTGGATTTGGGGTTCAAGTCTCAACACAACATGATTGCTTATCTTGTTGCTGATAATACTTTGTTCCCTCAATACACACAGATGGTGGAGTATTTGAATGCATCCCCATTAAGGTATGCTCTTTCTCATGCACCACTCATTCCAGTCACACACATTAAACAGTTTTGGAACACTGTCAGTTCCTCAACAGTTAATGGAGTGACAACATTAACTTCTATTGTTCATGGGAGATCTTGGGTGGTTACTGAGGCCTTGGTACGCCAGGCCTTGCATCTTGATGATGCTGATGGTATAACCATTCTTCCCATATCTGAAATAGAACAAGGGCTTAGGGCTTTGGGATACCCTATTCCTGATGAAGGTACTCTTAATAAGTACCATAAGCAGGAATTTCCCCCAGCCTGGAAGTACCTCATTCACATTCTCCTTCAATGTTTGAGTCCCAAATGTACTGCACACAATGAGATCAATAGATCCATTGCAACTGCTATTGTGTGTATTGCAACAGGGTAAAAATATAACTGGTCTAAAATGATTTTTGAAGGAATGTGTAAAAACAAGGGGACAAAAATGACTTTAGCTTATCCCCGTTTTCTGCAAATGATTTTTGATGCTCAAAGATATTGTTCAAGGGATCACAATGATTTTTATAAAATCCCTGAACAAAAGAAAGCTATTTTTACCAAGATGAACTCTCCACCTCATAGAGACCTACCTTTAACCCCAGCCATACTTGCTGTTATTGCAGCAGCACAACCCCAACCAGACCCCCAACCTCATATTGACCCTCACCCACAACTTGAACCTATCCCTGAACCTTTACCCTCACCTGATCAAATGCAAATAGACCAAAATCCCTTTGACGCTGACACATTTAATGTGGGCGTTGATGTGCCTATTTACAACACTGACACCCAACCATCACAATCCCAAACACCCCTTAACCAACCCACATCTACACCTTCTTCTACACCATCTTCCACACCACCTGAATATAGGTTGTTTAAACGCCAAAGGACTACTGGAGTGTTCTCCTCTGGTGGTCCTAGCCATGAAGCAGAGAGAACCACCACCACAAGTGTGGCTGGTGACCTGGATGAGGCTGGGACTATTGGTTCTGGCTTAGAAGCTGGCCAAGGCAGTCCCACCATCATTAAGTCCTCATCCATGCCCAATGAACCTGACTTGGGAGGTCAAATCCCCATTTTGGAAGAGGGCAGACTGGAACCTATGACGCTTTTGGAATTGACGGCTGTCTGCATTAGCTTGCAAAAGCAGAATGCAGACTTCGTACAAATTGTCAGTAACCAAGGCCTTGAACTCAAGGGATTGAGGGAGAGGATTGTTGTTTTGGAAAGTGTTCATGCAAAGGGAGGTATGGAGGAGTCTTCCAAAGGGGAGGAAGATCAAAGAAATCTGAGTGATAAGAGCAGTCAAGATGGTCAATCATTGGATGTTGCTGAAGCTCTTACTACTTTGAAGGAACAAACAGGTTTTGATACGTCCTTGATCTCTCCAACCAATTTAAATTTATCATTTACAGATATGTTGAGAGAGGTTACACAAAGTTTGGACGCTGATAGAAGTATTTTGGGCGCTGATAGAGGAAATTTGGGCGTTGACAGATCTGCATATGGAGGTGATGTATTCCAGTCATCATCTATCATCAAAGATGTTCCTACTCAGGTATTATCATCTACCCTACCAACAATTGCACCAACAGATAAGGGTAAGGGTAAGTTGGTAGAAGAAATTGTTTCAAAGAATGCAGCTCAGGTTGAATTTGATAGAAGATTGGCTGAGCAAATGATGGAACAAGGTGAAAAGGAAAAGTCACCATTTGTTGTGACTTCTGAAGAAGAAAGTGATGGAGCTAGCTCAGATTCAAGTGTGATGATTGTTGAACCAGAAAGACTTGAGTATGGTGATGAGCTTGCTA
The DNA here is from genome assembly GCA_025667525.1 of Glebionis coronaria. NCBI lineage: Eukaryota > Viridiplantae > Streptophyta > Magnoliopsida > Asterales > Asteraceae > Glebionis > Glebionis coronaria. The sequence continues at coordinate 621,655,462 of CM046875.1, read as the reverse complement.
GGGAAAAGTTGAGAGATTTGAAGTTGCAGATTGATTTTGATATGCCAGAGGTGGTTCAGATGTATAATTCTTGGGAAGAAAGCTGTATGGATAATCCAGACTTGACCATTTCAGATCAGATATGGGGTTTGGAAATTCTTCTTAGAGTTCAGAAGGATTGTAAGGTGATTTTGAAGCACAAGGCAAGCAACATTCTCTCTGAGTTGAAAAGGGATAGAAGGAAGCTCTATTTTATGTTGCTTAAATGTCATGGAGTTGGATGGACACATCAGAAGCTGAAGGCTTTGACATTTGATGAGTTGGAACATAGGGCTTATCCTATTTGGGTGAAAATACAGGAAGAAAACACTTTCAGACTTCTTTCAGAAGAAAGAAAGGAGCAACTTGCAGAGGAGATGGAAATCAAGAGAGCTATGATAGTTCCCAGACCAGTAAAGAAGGGATTTGTACTTGAGTTTCCAAAAGATATGGATCAACTATATCCAAGTGAAGCAGTTATTAGAAAGAGCCTCAAGCTCTCCCCATTAGAAGCTTCAGATATGGTGCATGTGTTACCACTAGATTCCAGGAATCCAATTGTGAGTTATGATGAAGATGAATGTGGATTCTGGAAAATTGGAAGATTTGGCAAGGAGGTACACACTTTTACCACTCTCATATCTTTATTTGCAAGTTGTGACAGAGAAGACTTGGTGGACCTTTGGAGGTTGCTAGAGACCAAGTATGAGGCTGAAGCACCAACTTCAGTCAATGGAATAAAACTTTGGACCACATTCAAAAGAATGTGTGGGACAAAAGAAGAAGATCCTGAAATATGGAAGGATCTTGAAAATGACCTCAGTGGTCTTCAATGGAGGTTATATTCAGCTGCTGGTGTATACCATTTGAGTTCTACAAAGTTTGCTGAGTATTTACTTGTAGATGCTCAGTATTTCATATCCAAGGCTGTTTTGGAGAAGATGAAGGACACCCAGTTGGAGATAGACTATACAAGTGACGTGGCAAAGAATTTGATCAGATTTATTTATTACCAATATGATAAGGTTTGTCAGACTCCTCCAAGTTCTTAGTGTTTATTCAGAAACTTGATCATAAGAGTGGATATCAAGTTTAGGGGAGGATTGTTGGGAATAAATTAAGGCCAGAACACTTGAACGCTGACAAGAACAACTCAAGCGTTGACAAGAGCAAAGTGAGCGCTGATAGCATGTGTGTTGACAAGTTAAAGTCAAGCGTTGACAGATTGAAGACAAGCACTGATGGAAGTTGTGAGCTACACGTTTATTATATTCTAGAATACTTCTAGTAAAGATAAGCTCGACATTGTATTTTCTATTATTATCTTTACCTAGAATAGTTGATTCGTAGCTTATTGTACAAGACTTCTTAATCTATAAAAGAAGGTCTTTTAGGTTAATGTTTAATATCAGTTTTCATAAATTTTCGTTTGTTAAACTCTTTCATTGTAATCAAGTACGATCATTCTAATACAAGTGAAAGTTTGTTTAACATCTTTGTGTTTTAGATCAAGTGTTAATTCCGCATAACACTTTGTTACTTTATTCATAAGCAAAGGTTTCTCTACGTGTAGTACTTGATCTAATCTCGTATACACAAAGCTTAATCGATCTAAGTTTGGGATCAACAACCACTGCACAGAATCAATCATTGATTGAAAAATTGAATCGAAAGTCGGTGGAAATATTTGATTTGAGGGAACAAATTTGTGATAAAAATCTGGTCTTGGCTGAGTTAAAGGAAACACTTCGTACTCTAAAAGGTAAGAATGTCGTGGATAACGCAACCACTATCTCAGCATCGTCCTCTAGTGCAATCAAAAGGAACCTCATAGCCGTCACACCACTTAACAAGGGCCCTAGGACTAAACCATCTCAAACTTTGGTCACTAAAGATAATGCGGAATCAAAACCAGCTTCTAATATTCCCGTGTTGCCTTCTACAGGAGTAAGCACCACTACTAAGGCTCAAAGATCTAAGCTTAAGAGAAACAAGAAGAATGATAGGATCTTGCCCCCATCTAGTAGTCAAGTGAAGAAGAAAGTAGAAGCCCATCCTAGGAATGTTATTTCTGTTTTGAATAAAAAGAATCATGTAGCTAAACCTAAAGGCTCTGCGGTTGTGCAGCGTTCTAAGCCTACTGTGAATTCTAATTTGAAATGTTGGAATTGCAATGAATGTATGTTTTCTAGTCGTCATGATTCTTGCCTTATTGACCATGTGAATGAGATGTATGCCCGGAAAAATGGATTAGAATGGAAACCGACTGGGAAAGTGTTAACCCAAGTTGGCTGGATGTGGCGCCCCACTGGTAGAACTTTCACTATAGTAGGAAATATGTGCCCTTTGACTAGTATCACTCCCACTACAGCGAAGAAAGCGTGCCCTTTAACTAGGAGTACCAAGGCTGCCAAAACACAAGCGTGTCCTTTAACTAGGAACACTGACACTACTGTAGGAACCAAGTATCCTTTAAATAGGTCTACTCCCACTGTAGTGCCCGCGAATAATCCAGAACCTAAGAAAGTTGGAACAGTAAAACCTGTTAGTGCTAAAACTCACATTAGAAAACGTAGGAAATCTAAGGGTCTAAAAAATGTTAGCAATTCTGATAATTCTATATCTGTATCTGCTAACACTCCGGAACCAATAGTTTCCAATGCATTATCTACTGTTGTTATTGAAAACAGGTGGTCCAAATTGTTCTCTGGTATTTGGACTCTGGTTGCTCCAAGCATATGACCGGAGATCGCTCTCAGCTCAGAAATTTCGTCAGCAAGTTTCTTGGTACGGTTCGATTTGGTAATGATCATATTGCAAAGATAATGGGTTATGGTGAATATCATATTGGGAATGTTATAATTTCGAGAGTGTATTATGTGGAGTTCTCGGTCACAACTTATTTTCTGTGGGACAATTTTGTGATGCAAACCTAGAAGTTGCTTTTCGAGAGCATACCTGCTTCATTCGTAATTTGGAAGGGGTTGATTTATTGAAAGGTACTCGAGGGAATAATTTGTATACTTTGTCTCTACAAGACATGATGGCCGCTTCTCCCGTATGTCTTCTCTCCAAAGCATCGAAGACTAAGTCATGGTTATAGCATCGACGGTTATCTCATCTTAACTTTGACGCTATTAATCACTTGGCGAAAAACGAACTTGTTTGTGGTCTTCCTAAACTATCATTTGACAAGGATCATTTGTGTTCCGCGTGTACAATGGGGAAAAGCACTAAGAAGTCTTACAAACCCAAGACTAAAGACACCAACCAAGAGAAACTTTATCTGTTGCATATGGATCTTTGTGGGCCAATGCGTGTTGAAAGTCTTAGTGGCAAAAAGTACATCCTCGTCATTGTCGATGATTACTCTCGGTTTACATAGCAAAAAATGAGGCACCTAAATTCATCATCAGATTTCTCAAGATGATTCAAGTGCGTCTCAACACTACTGTCCAACGCATTCGTACAGATAATGGAACCGAATTTGTGAATCAAATTTTGCGTGATTATTATGAAGAAGTTGGCATATCTCATGAAACATCCGTTGCACGCACTCCACAACAAAACGGTGTCGTTGAAAGGCGAAATCGCACACTTATGGAAGCTGCTCGAACGATGTTAATTTACGCAAAGGCTCCATTGTTTTTATGGGCAGAAGCAGTATCTACAGCAGTGTACACCCAAAACCGGTCACTAATTCGTAAACGCCATGGTAAAACACCTTATGAGCTTCTCCATGGAAAAGTACCAGATTTATCATATCTTCATGTATTTGGTTCTCTGTGCTATCCAAACAATGATGGTGACAATTTGGGAAAACTTCAACCAAAGGCTGATATTGGTATTTTCATTGGTTACGCACCCGCAAAGAAGGCATTCCGAATCTACAACCGTAACTCTCGCAAAATCCTTGAAACTATGAATGTTGATTTTGATGAGCTGACAGCAATGGCTTCTGAGCAAAGCAGCTCTGAACCCGCACTTCATGAAATGGGACCCAGTAATATTAGTTCTGGTCTTGTCCCAAACAACCCTACTTCATCATTTATACCACCTACTAGGAATGAATGGGATACGTTGTTTCAACCGTTCTTTGATGAATTCTTTACTCCTCCAACTATTGTTGCTCCATAACCTGAGGTAATAGCTCCGGTAACTGAAGTTGTCGCTCCAGCAACCGAAGCACAATCAGATACATCTGCACCTACAATTGGTCAAGATATACCATCCACAAGTAATTCTCAACCAACACATGTAACAACTACCCACGTCATGCCTATTGATGATGAAGAGGATGATGATGATCACGATTTAGAATTCGCTCAAATGCGTGAACTTCCATTCTTTGGTGTACCTATTCCCGACCCTAATCAAGCCGGGTCGTCCACCTCAGAGGAAGCTCCTTCTACAGTTTACTCCAATCCACGGATTCGTGAACATGACAGCAAGTGGACAAAGGATCATCCTATAGATTCTATTATTGGTGACCCTAATCGTCCAGTATCCACACGAAGTCAGTTACAAGAAAGTGCAATGTTTTGTCACTTTGATGCTTTTCTCACTGAAGTTGAACCTAAGACATGGAAAGAAGCTTTTACTCAATCCTGTTGGATAGAAGCTATGCAAGAAGAACTTAATGAGTTTATACGTCTTGAAGTATGGGAACTTGTCCCATGCCCGGATCAAGTGCAGTTACTCACTTTGAAATGGGTTTACAAGGTGAAACTCGATGAGTTAGGCGGAAGATTGAAAAACAAAGCTCGACTAGTAGCTCGTGGATACAAGCAGTTATTAGGCGTCGACTTTATGGAATCCTTTGCACTTGTTGCCCGTTTGGAAGCTATTAGACTATTCCTCGCTTATGCAGCCCATATGAATATGATCGTCTATCAGATGGATGTGAAGACGGCATTTCTTAATGGTGACATCAAGGAAGAATTCTATGTTCAACAGCCGGATGGTTTTGTGAATCCTAATTATCCTAATCATGTGTACAAGCTTAAGAAGGCTCTCTATGGGTTGAAGCAAGCTCCACGCGCATGGTATGATCTATTGTCACAATTCCTCATTACTCAAGGCTTCACAAAAGGCAAGGTGGATCCCACGTTGTTCATTCAGAAACGAGGTAAAGATATGATTATGGTACAAATATATGTTGATGATATTATATTTACAGCCTCGACCCAAACCTTATCGGATGAGTTTGGGACACTCATGTCTTCCAAGTTTAAGATGTCAATGATGGGCAAGGTATCATTCTTCTTAGGTCTTCAGATATCTCAGAGTCCCAGAGGCATCTTTATTAATCAATCCAAATATGCCCTTGAATCGCTTAAGAAATATAAGATGGAATCTTGCGACCCCGTGGACACTCCAATGGTGGAGAAATCTAAGCTTGATGCAGATCCACATGGAGTTGCCGTTGATCCGACACTTTATCGTGGAATGATCGGTACTCTTCTGTATATCACAGCCAGTCGACCTGATCTTCAGTTTGCTATATGTATGTGTGTCAGGTATCAAACTAGGCCTACTGAGTTACACTTAGCTACTGTTAAAAGGATCTTTCGATATCTTAAAGGAACCATTAATCGGGGACTTTGGTATTCGAAGGACTCTTCTATTGCACTAATGGCATATGCAGATGCGGATCATGCGGGTTGTCAAGATACAAGGCGTAGCACGAGTGGAACTTTGCAACTACTAGGAGATCGATTAATCAGTTGGGCATCGAAAAGGCAGAAAAGCGCTGCAATTTCAAGTACGGAAGCAGAATACATAGCTATGTCCGGTTGCTGTGCTCAAATTCTTTGGATGAGATCGCAATTAACCGACTATGGTCTAGGTTTCAACAAGATTCCGATGTACTGTGACAACAAGAGTGCAATTGCCTTATGCTGCAACAACGTTCAATTCTCCCGGTCGAAGCATATTGACATTCGCTACCACTTCATCAAGGAGCAAGTGGAAAATGGAGTAATCGAGCTTTACTTTGTCCGATCTGAGTATCAATTGGCGGATATTTTCACGAAGGCTTTAGATCGCGCTCGAATTGAATTTTTTGCCGACAAGCTAGGAATGAGAACCTTCTCGCCTGAGACTCTTAAGGAACTAGCAGATGAAGCAAAAGAATAGTGGTGGTAAAACTATTCTCCGTATCCTTGGTGATCATCTGTCTATATTGTTTATATTTCTATCCACAAAAGCAAAATAGAAAAATATAAAACCATATAAAAACCATAAAAATTGAAAAATTCATAAAAATCCAAAAATATTTTTACTTTATTTTTCAAAGGCATGTCTTTTGGTACGATAATATTTACGGCCAAATGTTGATTAATATCGACACGGCGCCATAAATAGAGTTCGTACAAAAGTTGTAAATATTTAATAAACATGCCTAAATGGCTTGTAGTTATTTCTGACTGCAACCCGGTTTTCATATTAAAGTCAAGTATTTCTTATGAAAGCTTTGACTCTCAACGGGAATTAATTTTCTCGGGCAAGGTTTACTTTAAAACCTTGTAAGGGATCAAGTTTACTTTATAACTTGGTCTAACACAAATATATGTACGCCTCAGTGCATTTATTTGTTAAAACAAGAGAAGTCTTGTTTTTATGAAGCTATCATCTCTACAACCATGCTATCTACAATTGGTATCTACATACTAAACGATGCGACTACTCAACCGACGACTACAGCTCTTTCAATAGAACACAGGTCAACAACTGAGAGGGAGAAATTGTCAAGAATTCAGAATCTTCGATGCCGAACGTGCCAAGCTCACTAACTGGTGACAAGACAACAATACCAATCGTACACGTGGTGTCAAGAGATGACTTCAGACGTGACGAGGCGACCAACATATGCTTAAAAGAACCATTTGATCTTATCATATGATGTTCTCATCTATCAGGTCCAACCTTGTCAATTCTTTTCTAATATGGTGAATATGTGATCATGTTACAAATCGGTATCATATCTCATACGTTTGATATCATGAAGATAAAATGAACTTGCATTTTTCTTCCCAAAACCTTTGTTAAAACTTCATTAAATCAATTGATATTAAAAACATCGATTGGGTTAATATTTTTAATATGGGGGAGAAAATGTGATTTAATATGGGATATTATCACAAATGGTTTGACTTAATGTGTTGGCTCATCCCGACATGTACGAAATGTTTTCGAATATCGTGGCATATGTTAAGGGGGAGCAAAATGGATTTGCTATATCAAAATGGATTTTCATGGTGACATATACTTACCCAAAACCCATTTATTTCACGACGATGAAGATTGTGGTGACATAAGGATGGTAGGATAGGTTAAGTCCTATGATTCTTCCAGAACCGGAGGAATCTTCCCAAGGACATTCCATAGCTAGAAATAGTAGTCCTTAGGAAAGATGGAGAAAGAATGTGAACGTAGCTGAATGCCGACCAAGTACTTAAGTTAGCACTGGAACAATCACAACAAGGTGCTAGTTATGACGTATTGGTAAGCATTGAAGGGGTTGAAGAATGAAAAAGAATTGTAAAGATAAAGGGTGTAAAGAAAGAAGCCCTCCTTACAACTTTAGGCAGAAACCGGGTCAATACATATGCTATTGAGATCATTTTAATGATTCTTGATATTGAAGACATACATCATGGACCCAGTGATGCAATGCACAACCCATCCCAGCTAACTCAGATATCTCTCAAAAGGTATTTGTTTTAATCACACGGAGACAACACGTTATCTATCGATTTATTCACTCCGAATAAATTGGTATTGAAATGGTGGCACTCCTCTCCAGCCTCCGATCACTAAAATCCAAAGTGCACGATCGAGTCTAGAGCCATTTGAGATCATCAAATATCTCACTAGGACACACTTTCATATTTCCTTGCTTCTTCACACACTGTGAAAAGTAAGAAAGATTTTAAGAGTCCTACGCAAAATCTTCATGATCTTGCCTGAACATCCGAGTAATACGAAATTATTTACAATGAAGATGGAAATCCTTCTTGAGCGAACATCAAAAAGCTCATGGTAGGTGACTTGTGCGATTCTTTATGAATCAAACTTATGATAACTGGAAAGCAACAGCTGTTTAATTCTTAACTGAATTTAAACACGTTCCAGGCCTCTATGCAATATCTTAGTGATATTGCCAGAACACTCAGAGTGATACCTTAGTGTTCACAGTGATGAGTGGAAATCCTTCTAGTGTTAACCTCAAACAGCACTTGGTAGGTAACTTGCAAGATTCTATACGAATCAAGCTCGTGACAACTGGAAAGCAACAATGGTGCGGTTCTTAAATGAATTTCACTCGTTCCAGGAACATGAATTGACGGCTTCAAATCATGCGGATATTATTATCCAAATGATTCACTCTTTATGTTCGCAGTCAGCTTTGGACGGTCGAATAAAGAGAACGGGTTTACCCGCGAAATCCTGTCAGGAAGTTACTTAATTGAAACTATCCGTCACGGGTACGATATCTAATATCGTCCAACGGTCTTCACCGACCGGAGGTAAAATGCTACCGATTTAGAATGAAATGTTCAAAGCCATTTCGTTCGTGTCTACTTATGTTATGGCATTTGAAGACGGTGGCGTTGCGGAATCCGAGAAGAAGTCGTCCCCGCATGCTTATACTTTAGGCACTTAATACCTCATCTAATTCAAGAAAGCCTAAAAGTTAAGTCTTCCGCTGTATCGAACTCTAAAGCTTTCAAGAACTACTAAGGTATAAGTATGTGGGACGTGAGGTCACGAAGAGGCGAAGATCACAAGTGATGGATGCACGAGATCAAGGCAAGAGATTAATGCTCAAGATTGATATCAAAGATCACATCAGCATGTTCACCAGAAAAGAAAAAGAAAAAAGAAAGACGAAGACTACGAGCTCAAGACAAGCATAGTACGCTAGGTTTTTCTTATTATTGTAACTTGGGTAACGCCCTTGTTTGGAGTGACCTCCCTTAGGGGGAGATTGTTGGAAATACGTTTTACGTATTAAGAAGGATCGGTCACTCCATTAATAGTCCATGTAATAGCTCGTAGTTTAGTTAACTTTCTTTAATTGTTAAACAAGAACAAGCCTAGCCTACAACATGTGTAGGCCGGCCCAAAATGTAAGCCCAAGCCCATGATGAGGGCTTGGGTATATATAAACCCTCTCCTTTGATGGAGAGGGTGGTGTGGTTTCATTTTTTACACATAGTAAACATTGGTTTCTCTCTCTAAGTGTGTGTGTAATCCACCATCTCTCTATCTCTTTCTCTCTCTAAAAACATAAGCAAGATTTACAATCCTTCAATTCACATTCACATTAGTACCGCCAATTCCACTATCGCCAGCTCCACTACCGCCAGCTCCACTACCGCCAGCTCCACTACCGCCAGCTTCATTTCTAGCATTTGCCATAAATTCAGTCATAGATGCGGTAACTTGCTCCGTAATAATCCTACGTACATCATCCTTAGTCACAGCCTTCTTGGGCGGCATAGTTCTATAATTTCACAATTTCAAGGTATTAAGCATTCACCCAACAAGGATTCATATAATATGGATTGAATTCATAATCAAGATACAAATAAGGCACAATATGGAATTCAAGACAAGATACATATTTCATTCGATTTGAAACAAAAGTATTGTCTTAGTTACATCCCATATCAAAGTTCTAGCACTATATACACTCAAAATTCGTGCCAAGTCTACTACTAACAAGTCGGTTCAGTCAAAGCTACAAAAGTACAAAAGATACAAAGGTCACTACTAAATACAGACTGGTCTATTGAGAACCGCCAGATGGTCCATCATCCATCGTCTTCTGTATCTTTGCCGGACGATCACTAGACACATCTTCAGCTGGGCGCTTACGGATCACTCCTCTTTCAACCATGTCAGCATAAAATCTACTGTTCCAACCCATGGATATATTCAACTCCTTCTCAGCTTTCTCACACATCACACGAGCTACACTCAACTGAATCTCCATAGAATTCACCTTTTTCTTTATAGCAGCAAACTCACCACTTTCTAACACCGATAACCTCCTAAAAGCCTCATTCAACCACGTTCCACATCAGTCAAATCCAAACTAAGCAATTCCCGCTCTTTCTCGCCAACCTTAGTCTTCGACTCCAAATAAGCAACATGAGTCTGAACAACACCTAATCCAATCTCCGTCATACAACTCTTAACACGGGAAGCATCTAGATCACGTCTCAAGGCCCATGGTGCAAGACTATCAATATGAGTAGCCTCTTAAGCACTAGACGAATCTCCTATCTCACATCTACGAGTAGCAATACCATCAGTACCGTCAGGTGCATTATCATCCTCATCCTCCTCTGATTCAGAATCAGATTCAGACGATTCAGACATTTCATCCCTAGGTAACTCAACCTCAGAATCAGACAAATAAACTGGTGGGGGTAAAGGCTCGCCCTCTGGAACATCATAAGGATAAATAAGCTCAGCTTCCTCATCGTCATCAACCTCGACGTCTATACCTACATCCTCCTCGACATCCTCGTCGTCAATCTCATCATCTAAATTATCTAACCCAATCTCATCATCATTCTCTATATCAACATTCTCAATCTCATTCTCTACCAAGTCAACCTGAGGGGTAATCTGATCTCCTAGTCCTAACTCGGGCTCGGGATCCTCAAATGGTTCTTCATCATCATCCATATCATAATCTACTAAGTCTAAATAAGGATCATCATCTATATTAGGTTCGGGAATAGCATGGTTTTCTATAGGAATATTAGGGTCAGCCATGACAATCTGCATTTATATATATATATATATATATATATATATATATATATATATATATATATATATATATATATATATATATATATATATATATATATATATATATATATATATATATATATATATATATATATATATATATATATATATATATATATATATATATATATATATATATATATATATATATATATATATATATATATATATAAGTATATATATATATATATATATATATATATATATATATATATATATATATATATATATATATATATATATATATAATATATATATATATATATATATATATCTTGTATTAGGATAACATACTAGTTAAACAATTACATAATGAAATCACGATATATACATATATATAAATTAAATTATATATATCAAAATATATATCTTCTCAATAGGGCTTGTTGGTAACGTCAGAGATCTCTGGCACCGTTATAGTCAAAAGATTTTTTTTTTCAAATATTTTCTTTAATGTTCATTGTCAAAAGATTTTGAAAAGTTTTGTTCAAAACCTTGGTATTTAAAATCTTTTGTTCTCTATAACGAGAGCTCTGATACCAAACTGTAACACTCTCAATTTTCGTATCGGTACAGCGGAAGGGTCTTTTAGAGTGTTACAGGATAGCACAATAACTCCAATCATAGACAACACATAAAAATGATTGTACAAGGTTCAACATACATTCATTCGATAAAAAGTTTCAAAGTGTACAACAGGTCCCAAATTATACAGGTCATTTAGTTTACAAAACATAGATCGAATGAACATTTTTAATATTATGTGGGCCATCAGAGTCGATCTCCATCCGGATTACCTTCAAGCACCTGAGATAAAAACATGCAAAAATGATATCAGTGAATGCCGAGTGAATTCATAGAGTTTAATAAAAACCGTTATATAAAACAATCATTTAAAATCAGAACACAAGTATAATATCGGAAGTAAGTCCTCATATTGCTAGTCAGGCAATATATAAATCAAGCATACATCTTAAACCGTCCATGAGACCGTAGTCTCTATATTACCATGATAGTTAATATATTCATCGTTAATAGCGTCGTTATTATGTATAGGATACATTTTTATTTGGATTAGGATTATTATTAGCCGCATGACATTGTTACCTTACTATGAAAACAGCGGGCCGCGAACCCGACAAACAATTTGCCCATCTAAGTTAGCGTGTCGTCACAAAAATCACGCTATGGAATCTTCTCATACATAAATTCGCTTACCAATCAATGTGGTACGACGGGGATCAACCGTCAAGGCGCAAACTGGGGTGATCGTCCCCAAATAGTACTATCAAATGCATAAGCGTCTACCAAATCCCGGTAGTTCACAATTCATGCTAATGGGACTTTAAGTGACATAACCTAACTACTAATAATCCTTTTAGTCTCGTTTATAGGGTCATAGCATCATTCGGGTCCATATCATTAAGCATACCATCGGGTCTACTTGTGTTCTATTTTTATCAAAATATAGCATGTTATCTCCCTCGCGGGTTTACAAATCATTTTATAAAACATTTAAAAGAGTGCGAGGCTATGAACTCACGTTGATAATGAAAGGCGGATTATCGGCTACGGGCGTGCTTCGGTCATGGAAACCTATATAAATAATAATCGGTTTTAGACTTTGTCCAATGACTTTTATCAAAATAACAATATACATATGATGATTTTGTACATATGATGATGATCAAGTGGGTTTATATATCCTTGTTTACTCATTTTAGTGTTTACGTTTTGGTAACTTTTTACTAGTTTACTAGTTTTACCTATTTATCTATTTTAAGTCCAATAAGCTTAGTATAAGTTCTTTAACTTGTTTTAATCCATTTTATACCTATATTATCAGTATATATACTTTCCATGTTGGGCCCAAATGGGTTAAGACCAATAATTTCTTTTTATAAGTGGTTAACTTATTTAGTCCAATATTAGTCCAATATTAGTCCAATATGTTTAGTTAGCTCGTTAATGTACGTATGTCCTATAGTTCGGGTTTTATCGGTTTTTACTTGTATTAGTTACTTATATATCAGTATATGACTTTTAAAAACTTTACATTAGACGGGTTTGGTCGTCTAAGTTTTAATTGGCGAAAAACGTTAATTTTACGGTAATAGCCGAAAAAGTCGTAAAAATCAAGTTTATAGTTTTTATTACTTATAAGTATTATTCCACAACCATTTATACAATTTATCCATTTAATTAACCTTTTACATATTTATATAAATAAGTTTCATAAGTTAGTGGGTTTTTATTTTACATTTTATACAATAAATTTTGAGTGCTTATATAATAATAATAAACATTAATTCTTAAAATCTGATTTTTATCTTCATGTTCACCATTTTTACCATATCTAGAGTTCTATAATGAATTAGAAGCTCATTTTTGGGTTACATGATCTTCATATTATGTGCTACATTTAACTTAGTTATAGCTACTGCTCATTTTAAGTTTATCCAGCCTTAACAGTCCCTACAAAACAGCTTATTCAGATTAGCACTCTTATCTTGTTTTGATCATATCTCACTCATTATATTGATTCCATTGCATGGCCAACTCTCACATGTGTATAACATCTTGTACTTACTGTAAATGGATAATACCATGCAAGTTTATCAGTTCAAGTTTTAGTTATCTATTGTTTTTATACAGCCAACTAAATAAGCATGATTTTAGCCTCATTTCTTATAGTTATTAACCTTTTTAAGCATATCTATCAACACTTGATCCCCACACAACATTTTTATCATCTTATATACATCATATACATATACAATAATAAAGAAAATACATTTGTTCTTTACAAAAATAACAAGAGAAAATGGAGAGGATGATCTTCTTTACCAACCAAGTGTATTTCTTGTTTTTGGAAGACAAGAACTTGATGAACACCAAAAGTAACTCCAAGATCATAAAACACCAAGAACAATAGTTGAGAAATCAGCCCTATGACACAAACAAATCACCTCCAATGTTGTTAATATGGCCACCAAATGATCAAGGCTTCAAGATAACTCCATGATAGAGCTAGTTAACATGTATTTCATGGCTAGAAAAGATCAAAAGGGGTGTTTGTAGCTTCAATATGGACGGCAAGGGTGGGAGGTTTTGAGAGGATTTGTGTTGGTTTGCATGTAAGTAAATGGTATGTGTGAAGTTAGTTGATGGTTTTAGCTAGGTAGTGGAAAGAGTAAGCTTAAAGAGTAAGCTTACTTACACTTGTAAGTTTGTAGCTAACATGATGCCACATATGGTTGTGGTGTCATGTTGGTGTCGTCCCATTTAAGCTAGTGGGATGGGACAATGTATTTTGTCCCATCTCACTAGTTTATGGGTATTCCTCGATTCTAGTTTTCTCGATTTGCGTGCCCTCGGGTCGTTTCACGAAAGACGTTTTTATAAATTATGAATCAACGTCACAAAACGAATCCAATAAAATTTGTCTCATCAAAAACGGGGTCCAAAAACGTAAATACGTAATCCTAAGGTTTCCGGTTTAGTCGTAAAGGACGCCAAATTATGCACGTAAGCCCAAATTTAAATCCGTAAATTGTGAGTTCGTCAACCAACACAAAAATAAGTTTCAAAATATTATACGAGAAAATATTTCACTACCTGAAAAGGTTAGATTGTCACAAGAAATGTCTGACATGTGCCAGAGTGAAGACTGAACACCAGAGACCGTCAAGATTACTAGTCCAACCTGAGATACAAAAATGGAAATAGGACAACATCACCATGGACTTCATTACCAAACTTCCTACTTCATCTCACGGTTACAATACAATTTGGGAAATCGTCGATCGACTCACAAAATCCGCTCATTTTCTACCCATAAGAGAAAATGACTCTTTGAGCAAGTTAGCTAAACTATACCTAAAGAAAGTTGTGACTAGACACGGTATGAAAGTTGTGACTAGACACGGTATATAAATAACCACTTTAATGAAGATTTATAGCATCATTCAAGTAAATACAGATTAAGATCGTAAAAACATAAGCTTGTAATATAGCTACACCTAATTCCAGACCAGTTAATGCAAGAACTATAAATAAAGGACCAAGATCCCCTATAAAAAACAAAATATCATTCATACATAGCATAGTCCAAGCGAACCCACTTAAAATATTTACTAAACTATGACCGGCCATCATATTAGCAAATAAACGTATTCCTAAGCTTAATGCGCGAAAACAATAAGAGATTAGTTCAAGGAGTACTAAAAATCAATTATTTTTTATTGAGACGGTAGGTTTGCGTCAAACTTTTGGAAAGCTTTTCAACGAGCTTTAGGAACAAATCTGGACATGGGTACGGCTTATCACCCATAGACCGATGGTCAGAGTGAAAGAATAATCCAAACTTTGGAAGACATGCTAAGAGCATGTGTGATCGACTTTGGAAAAGGATGGGTCGAACATATACCATTAGTCAAATTCTCCTACAACAACAGCTACCATGCCAGCATCAAAGTCGCACCGTTTGAGGCTCTCTATGGCCGCAAGTGCAGATCACCCATGTGCTGGGACGAAGTATGGGAATTTCAGCTTACTGGACCCGAATTAATCCAAGAAACAACTGAGAAGATCACTCTCATCAAGCACATAATTCAAGATGCACAAGACAGACAGAAGAGCTATGCAAATCACAAACGGAAACCTATGGAATTCGAAGTAGGTGACCGTGTTATGCTTAAGGTATCACCTTGGAAGGGTGTTGTACGTTTTAGGACCTTTCAAAGTGATTGCAAGAATCGGTGAAGTCGCTTATCGTGTAGAGTTACCCCAGCAATTGAGCCGGGTACACTCTACTTTCCATGTTTCGAACCTAAAGAAGTGCTACGCGTATGAGCCGTTATCCATGCCATTGGAGGGAGTTCAATTTTATGACAAACTCCAGTTCACAGAAGAACCTGTAGAAGTCATGGAGAGAGTAGTCAAGAAGCTGAAGCGCAGCCAAATTCCGTTGGTTAAGATACGTTTGAACTCTAGGAGAGGTCTTGAGTTCACTTGGGAACGCGAAGACTCGTTTAGAGTAAAATACCCACACATGTTCACCTGAGTAGTAACGTCATCTTAAGCTTTGAGAACAAAGCTAAAATAACGGGATAGTGTTGTAAAGCCTATAGTTTTCAGGTTTTGACTATGATATCATTGTACACGTCAACTCATGATATATATATATATATATATATATATATATATATATATATATATATATATATATATATATATATATATATATATATATATATATATATATATATATATATATATATATATATATATATATATATATATATATATATATATATATATATATTACCACCTTTGCATGAAAACTTTGTACGATCATATGCATCATACATGAGCATAAATCATTTTGATCACTAGAACTTTGAGTATTTTAATCATATCTGGGAACAGTTGAGACATTCGATCAACAAGAACTTTGAAAAATATAATATGATTGTGAGTATTCAATCATGGGATCACGGGAAACAACATGTATGACTACATTTTCTTATGAGCACACAGAATATACACTTGATCAGTGGACTTTACATATGACTACATCTTATGAGCATACATGACATAAGACATCATTTTTGGGACTATTAAGTCACCTGTAAACACATGATTATATTCATGCATCATTTTAGGTTTATAAAAATCTAAAACCATGATCACAATTAATAACGTTTATCTAGTACCACATTACTAAAATATATATATATATTCTATGTATTTTCTATACACTATAAGTGTTACTACAAGTCAACAAAAGCTATTGTCATACCATAGTTTTTTACCTAGCAACTTTATAACATTTTATTTAGTCTCTTAGACTTTAAATTTATAAAACTATACATTTGATAATTAATGACTATACTTTCACATAAAAACCCTAGAACTTAACCAAATCGATTTAGACTCGAACATACACTCACTCTATATTACTTAGACTCCTAGTAACTCTACCTAATCACTAGAATTGAACATTTAAACCTTCCTAGACATACAAAACCTAGCCGAATACGTCATAGACTACACGTATACTACTTGAAAACTTATAAACATTACACTAGGCCACAACTTGGACTTGTACAACTTTACCGTTATACTTACACTATTTTGAACAAGCACCTTGTTCCCTTGACTCCTACTACCCGACGGCTAACAAACCCCCAAGAGACAACATGTACATCACTTGCATTAATGGATTATGTACCTTAAAATCCTTCCTAAATCTACCTAGTACTAACATATATCTCAAAATCTTGCTAACTCTCTCTCTCTCTCTCTCTCTTTGCGTGGCTATAACCGAACCACACACACACACACTCAACTTGATTATAAGCTAAACCTAAACTCTCATATCTCACTTGCAAATCTCACCATTTTCAGATCATATAACACCCATACATGAATACCCTCTTACACCACCATTACTACCTCAAATTTTTGTCACAAGGGCATTTAGTGTTAGCATTTACTATCACTGCTCGAATCTTGGCTAACAAAGCAACTCAAGTCACCCTAGGTCACGGTTAAGAAGACATACGTGTAGATCCTTGTAAATTAAGGAGTTCTTAGCTAATATTCATCACTTGTCATCAACCTTCATCTACAAGTAAGCAATATCATCCTCATTTCCATTTTTATTCATATATACATCATCAACACGCGAACGTAGGTACCCATACTTGTAACCCTATTTTAAAACGTGACTAGGATAGCATGCATACGTAAAAACCTTGCTAAAACACGAACCACAAGGACATCAATCCCATGGCTTGATTTTATTTTCGTAGTAACATTACTTAATCATAGATCTAGGAAACTATATGTTAGATCTCATGTAAACCTAGGACTTAACCTAGAAAAACTAGTTAATTAACTTTGCCTTAAACCTTGAAAATAAGCTAGACTTGTTAAGCTAGTGATGTTCACGGCTTATTAATAAGCCACGTATAAAATAAGTCATGGCTCACGGCTTGTTAAACCATGTATAAGCCATAAACCCATAAGCTACAATAAGTCTCGAACCAATAAGCCAAAAACAATAAGCCCATATACACGGCTTATTTAATAAGCCGAGTAATAAGCAAAGCCCACTAGGACCATTTAGTTATTTGGATTAATAGAGTGCTTAGTGAATGTGTACAAATATTAAACAAGCCCAAGTATAAGCCCACTAAAATCAAAAACCCAAACCGGATCACTAATGGGCCTAATGAGCCCATTAAGCTCCAAAACACTATTATAGACTATTCGGGCCAAAAATGTAATTATGTGAAAGTCTAAGTCAAAATGGTAAAGTTATAAAACATATATATATATAATTCGTAACATTTGAAAAGTCTAGGGGCTAAACTGTCAATTTTTGAAAATATAGGGGTATGCTTTTATTCTAGTCGAGACATTAATAAACCACAAAGACCATAATTGCCATTTTGCAAACTTGAACCAAGCCCTAGATATTACTTTTGTGTCTTATAATGATTTTTGAGACTTAAGGGACCATAAATGCCATATTTTGAAAGTTAAACAAGCCCTAGAAACTTATTTGTGTCTTTTATTAAGTTTCGAAACTTCAAGGACCGTTTGTGTCAATTACTAAACTAAAAGCAAGCCTTAGGGACTTGCTGGCAATTAACCGAGACTTAACTAAAACCCTAAGGGTTGTTTTGCAATTTACCGAAACTTAATAAAGCCATAGGGGTTGTTTTGAAACTAAATGTAACGGTTAGGACTAACGGTGAAAAAAACTTAACGGACGAAACCCTAGGGGTTTGTTTTGGAAACTATTTGGACTATTGAGCAATTTAATTTAAACATTTATAATATTTTTAGTAAAATAAATTAAATTAAGTTTGTTTTAATTATTTAATTAAATAAACAATGAGGGTTTATTATAACACTTGTGTAACGAACAAACACAATTAGTATATTCGAAAATCCTAAGGAAATTTGGTGAAACGAAATATTTGCTTACAAACTCTTAATTAAATAAAATCTATTTATTTAATTAACTACACTGTTGACGTACGAACAATTTATATACATTTTTAGAAACTAAAAATGTACCTTTATCGATAACATACTATAAGTTTAACGTTTAAACAATAGTAATAACTTATTAATTTGTGATCATGCATTTTCATCAGTTACATTTATCTGTGCATTTTATTGTGCATTTATTGAGTCACATAAATTACTTAGGTAATTTTACTGCTTCGTGATCATACCATACCAGCATACCCAGTGTCGTACTACTACTGCTTTATCATTGCGGTGAGTTCATGGCCCCATATTTTACTATTTTATAATGGGGGAGAAAACATACTTAATTATTGCATATGCAAACACTTACAGACAACAACATATTTACTGCCTATTGTTTGCCCCATTTATTCCCGTGGACTGTAATAGTTAATAGTGTAGCGCAAAATGTTATAAATAGATCTATTTGGGTATTGACAATACCCGGGCTACGTGAGTAGCTATCATGAAACGCTTAGGCCAAGCAACAGGTTTATTTCATTGTCAGACTGAGGGTCTCACATCAGGATGATCCAGATAGGCACCTGAGAAACATTGTCTAGCATCTATTACAGGGCAATAGGAACTACTATAGTATGTAGCTTGGTGCTCAACTATCTTCGTGGTGTTTTGCATATCAATACATTTATTTTATAACTAAATCTGTGAATTCACCAACCTCGTGCTGACCACCACATTTTACTTTTTATGTTTTCTCAGGAAAGTAAGCAGGTACATGCATTGGATTCCAGCATCATATGAAGCATCATGTTTACCATCGGGCTGGATATTTCTACAAACAATAATAAATGTTGTTTTCAAGACAATTTACTTAATGTGCACAATTAAATTCATGTGATATGTTTTAATGACATTTTATGATCATTGCTCTATATATTGTGTGCTATCGATCCATCAAAACAAACACCCCACGTACTATTCCGCTGCATTTGACCATTTGGGGTGTCACAGTCTTCTCCTTGCTGTCAAGGGTGCTTTGGAGTCCCCCAACATTCAGGAGGCGTACGCTGATGCAATAATGGCAGTCGTGGCCGAAGAGGAAAACACGGAGATGGAGCGTGCCGTCAAGGACGGGTTATAAAATAAGAGCTTAGATCAGGTGCCTTTTTACGACCCCTGGTGCATGACAAACTAGACGCCGCCCTCACAGACTTGAAGACATGTGACCTCCCTTTAATAAAGATGGTGGAACCGGACCAGGACTGTCCCATTATCGTAATAATGGAGGGACTCACACTTGAAAGGCAAAAATGAAAGGCGCGGAAGAGCAATATGATTACGACCTAAAGCTGAATGTTTCTCAATTAAAGGTACCTATTCGCGCTTACCCTCGTGATAATGAAGACCCCTTTAGAGTGGCTAAGGAAATATCCCTGGAAAGAACTCTAATACTTCATGCGAAACGTGCGGCCAGAAGGAAAGGTCTTAAAGGAAAAAACGTCATTATTGGCTTAGGCACAACGCATATACCTCGATCCGATGGCATAGCTGTTAGCGTGCCCACTATTCCAGTTCGCAACTTTTGCATCCTTCATGACATGGAAAGGGCGTTGAATAAACATAAAATATCATCTTCCAGCTTCCTCTCGCACAAATTGAAGAGGTCGTGCTCCACCAGGGAATTGTTGTAAACCTTTGGCTAGTACATGCGGCAAGTGCCTGCCAAGAACGTTCGTTTTAATGTATATATGTTTGTACGTAACTTGTAATGTTTTGTGACCTAGGACCGGAATCCAGATTGTATATGTTGCCACTTGTAAATACTGATGTCCATTTCCTGTCCTTCTCCTGCTCGCGTATGATATGTCAATTTGCACACACCCGCGATGGTTGATGTTGTTGTATTTTGTTTGTTATCCGACTTGGCCATAATATATGCACATCCTAAGTCGTATATCCTCAAGATGTTAGACGTAGGTACATAGCTTGAATATACCGCATAAAGCGCGTCTCGATGAACTTATGGTTAAACATGTCATTACGTGCGACGTACCACTACTACCATAGGTGATGTCAATTTATTAATGAATGTTGTTAGACGTAAATAGTGTGTCTTTCACATGTCCATCATGGAGTATGTGGTATGCATAACTTACTACAACGTCTTGATTAGTAAGGTCTATAACAAGGATATGTGATCCGTAGTCGATGGGGTTGAATCCCTCTAACACGACAAGTTGAATTAGTAGGTTCACTCAATCCTCTTATTTCACATGAAAACGATAAGTACATGTACGCCGGTGGGCCAGTTATAAATGTAGTTAAATGATACTACATAAAGAAACAATAATCATACGAAAGAGGAAACCGCGGAACTAGCTAGGAACCGCGGTGTTTTATTAATACTTGTAAGTTTTTGGAACATAAAGAAAAAACATAATGCATAAATTGAAAAAAAAAAGATACATGGATGTTTTATTAGGAGTTCACTACAGCTAAAGGAGATCCATGCATGGCCCGTAGCTCTCTAAAGGTAGCACCGCTGAAGTTCGCAATCATTCCACGACTGGCCTGAATCATGGTCGTCCATGTAAAATATCTTGTACGTGCCTTGTTCCATAATTTTTGTCACTACATAAGGTCCCTCCCATTTGGGTCTAGGTGTCCATGTGTTGTGCGGAAATCCTGATTCACGAATATGGTAGACAAAATCACCTTTTCTAAATGAG
This sequence comes from Glebionis coronaria, assembly GCA_025667525.1. NCBI lineage: Eukaryota > Viridiplantae > Streptophyta > Magnoliopsida > Asterales > Asteraceae > Glebionis > Glebionis coronaria. Next base: position 621,633,872 of record CM046875.1, on the reverse strand, counting down.
GTGTTGATCCCAAACTTAGATCGATTGGCTTTGTACTCAAGATAAGTCAAATATAATACGTAGAGAAACTTTGTGTAATCTAAAAATCTAAGTGTTATGAGGAATCTAATACTTAAAACAAAGAACAAAGCAACAAGTACGTATACAAAACTTTCAATCGATTAATATGAATAACAGAGAACAAGGTATGAAAGTCGTATATAATCTCTAACCCTAAGGTCTCCTTTCATGCACTAAGGAGCCTTGAACAATAAGCTAAGGATCAACTATAATAGGAAGAAATACAAGATAAACATAGAAAATAACTTATTTGAACATATCTTTCTAATATCACAAAATGCGTTGATCCATGCAACCCATGTAATCCACACAGCGGGTGGGAGTCTTCTATTCACTGGCTTCATGTCAGCGGTTACACCACAAGTGACAGTGGACAGAATATTTCTTGTCAACGGATAGAATTTCACTTGTCAACGGCTAGGGACTTTGTCATTTTATTCCCAACATGAGGTACCTCGAGTTGTATTTTCAACGCCGCCCTTTGCACTTGAACTGGTCTTAGTTCCCTCAACCATAACTGAACTGCTCTTCCATCTCGGCCGCTCTGAATTTATTTTCCACCTTGTAATCTTATATTTCCAAACGTGGTGTAGTTCCTTCTGCGATCTGATGGGTTGTTTGTGTTCCCTCGACACGGGGGGTTGTGTTACACTCATCGCAGAGTGTCAGCATTTGAACAGATTATTCGCGAATCGCCCGCTATTTTTCGAGAATGTATCTCTTAGCAACCCAAAACGACAAACAATGTCTTCCTATACGAACTTTTTTATTCGCTCGCCAGTAACTGTTGCCGATACGTTGGCTTCAATCCATTGGGTAAAGCAATCCATGGCTGCTACTAAAAGCTTGATACCCCCTGCAACCACGGTGAGAGCACCTGCGATTTCACTTTCCCATTTGTAGAACAGCCATGGTGCTACAATGGATGTCGACGCTTGCTGTGACTGGCGATGCATTGTTTTATAGGTCTGGCTATTTTCGCATTTAACGAATAAATTTCGCACACCCCTCGCGCATGTGTGGTGCCTCTCCTCATGGGAGTGTTTCATTGGTCAAATAATCCACCATCGGTAGCTCTGCTTCCCCTCTGGCCTTGTTTTTCACAATCTCGACAAGCACATGTATGGGTAGATGGTCCCAATGGGTAGACTCAATCCTGCCTAGGGCGTCAGCCATTCTACCAATCCTTCGTGGAGCTTCCCGTATGGCAAACTTCCTAAAGCTCTGGATCAACAACCAGGCCTTCCATAAGCATTGGTTCATATTCTCCTACTTAGCCTCATATATTCCTAAGACATGATTCACTATCCAATGGGAGTATGTGTTAGCTATTAAGTTATGTATGCATATGCGAGATGTGATCCTCAGTCCTGCTATTAGTGTCTCGTAATCTGCCTCTATACTTGTAACCGTATGCCTAAATTTCAAGGCGTAGGTGAGTTTTACTCTTTCTGGATTTGTTAGGGTGGACCTACATCTGGCCCATCACTTTGTAGGAATCCAGATGCTAACAAGACTCAAGGGGATTGGGATTCTCTAATTTTCCTTCGCGTGACGACTTCGTCACTCGGCCCTTTGGTCGCTGACCTTTTCGGGCTCCGCATTCTAGCCATTAGGAGAGATCTAGACGAGGTACCCCGTTCTTCTAACATATTCTGCTCACTCGGCCCGCGCTTCGTTCGCTTTTTCCAAGGGTGTCCCTCATGGGTGCGTATTCCACGTTCTTCCATGGGCTGAGGTGTACTAGTCATATATTCTGGTCCCCATGCAAAGTTTCCAAGGTTGCCCTGAGGGAGAGTGGACGTGGCTGCTCTACCTACATCGGTATTACAGATTGAAATAACGCCTTTGTCCACTGGTAGTTTGATCATTCCATTTGTTGTGGAAGGTACTTGTTGGTCCCTTGTAATTCGTTATTACTTATTAACTTAAGTAATAACTCTTTACTTCGACTCAAGTGTGTTGTTTTAATAATATATAAGAACTACGAAAGATTAAAACAACAATACCAATATACTTTTCAACGTATAGACTTTTATTAGAATCAAATAAAGAATCTATAACCCACTTTGTTTGTGGAATAACAAAGTGGTTGAATGACAATGGGTTGTGATCTCCTCTACTTAAACGTCTAACCAAAGTTAAAGTCTAAGCTCCAATCTAAACGTTCATATGCATCTTGGCTATATGGTTTAGTTGGTATCGAGAGAGAAAGGTTTTCCAGAGTTTAAGCTCTTGTATTGGTAAACCCTTTCTCTCCCAATGTACACTCCTTATATAGGCAGTGTAAATTAGGGTTTGCAGTTTGCATGTTTCAATGCATGGGTTTATCCAGTGGGTGGTTGATGCCCATGTTTAATAAATAGTACAAAGTATATATTAAACTATCCTAGAAAAGATAAAGGTTGTACTTATATCTAAGTATACAACAAACCTACTTTGACTTAAAGCTATCTTTTCTCGCCTAATGCAAACCATCAGAATACTGAAGAGTCTTCATTATCCTAGAGGAGATCGACATCATTCAGTTTGGTATTGTCAAACCAAATTGAACTGAAAGCCCTTCTTCGGTCCTTGTTCTTCAGCAACTAGACCGCCTAGTATTTGAAGCTAAGACTCCTTTGTCTTCTAAGTTCACTGGAAGGGGAGTGCTGAACTTTCTTCAGCTATAAAGTCTTCAGTAGGAACTTTGTTCCTCTGGTCATCCTTCAGCAGACTGGCCTTACTGCTGAGCATGAAACACTTAGGGGGATTTTATATTCAAATCCTACAATTGCTTTAGGGTCAGTAAATACTGACCCAACAGTCTCCCCCTATTTGGATATACAAATAGCCTAAGTCTAGTGTCAGTAGTAAGTGAGCATAACAACTTCTTCTTACTTGCACTGAACAATTAATAACATATAAACATCAGATAATCATTTATTCAATAACATTACAAATTACAACAAAATCGATACAAATGATTATTCAATTCTCCTTAGGCCTAAGTTCTTCAATAATGGAAGTCTGAGTTAATGGATCTGAGTTTCTGTGGTCCAGTATAGCAAGCACATGCTAAAGGTTTTAGCAGCATCAGTAAGTGCTAGACCACCATGAAGAGAGTAAAAGATCCTTTGAACATTTGAGAGAAGTTCATTGTTTATTTCATCAAGATCACTTATGCCCACAAAGTCTTGATGTTCTTGATGATTGAATATAATCATTCCAAGTTCTGGTTCGTCCAATACATGACCAGGGAGATGATTTTGAAACTAAACAAAGCCTTTGTATTTCTTTGTAGTGACAAAGATGTCACCCACTTCAGGTTGTATCAGATTTTCTCTTTTGTCCAGCTCCAGTATTGGATCTTGATCTTCCAGAGAAACTTGAGTGTTGATGTTCATAATCTCACCCAGTCTTTCATGATTTCTCATATAGTGCTCGACTCTGGTGTGAACTTCATCCCATCTCTTGGATTTTATTTTCTCGATCATCACACTCATTTCAATCCATTCAGTGTAAGAAAGTTCTTTTCTTTGAAAGTTTTCAAGTATCTCATCAGTTCCATCACCCCTATAGAACTTGAGATGGATGTCACCTTTGCTGGTCAGCATATCAACATTGGTGATTGGTGAGATATTTCTTTTGTTAAGCCTTGTTATACAAAACTTTTCATATAACACTTTCTTCTTGAACACACTTTCTACTTCAACTTTCCCAATTTGTTCATACAAGCTTAGCTTCAGATCTCTTACCTTTTCTTCTTGATGAAGCTTGTATAATTTGTCAAGTTCTTCCTGAGTGTCCACTCCAGCTCTGATCAAACGATCATTCAGAGTAAAGTCTCCTTTGTTTTTGGGTATAAGGGGAGGTGAACCACTATCAGTTGTTTCCCCACTTGTGGTCAATCATTGCAAATGATCATCTTTGGTTGATGACTCCCCCTTACCCTTTGCTGGGCTCTTTTTAGTGATAGGTGACTCATAGACAACGAATTGTTTCTAAGTCTTCTTTTGGGCATGTTTCTGAAAGAGCTACTGGATTGTGTTTTTCTCCTCCTCAACAGAAGACTGCCCAACAGCTTCTAATGACCCACCAGCAGGGAAGAGGCCACAAAGATGATTAAGAGTGGTAGTTACCTTGGCCAGCATGGCTGGAACAGTTTCAACGGCTTGTAGCTTCTGCTAAACCTCGTCAGATATGGTCAGCTTTTGTTTCTCCAGCAACGCCACTCTATCGTTGATCTTTGACATAGAATCACACAATGTATTAACTTGGCCAGGAACTGGTGTGAATTCTTGTGGAAACTCCATGGAAGCATCGTTGACGGAGTCCATAAGAGAGGACATCTCTTGCTTTAAGGAAGTGGTGGTGGCCACATCTTGGACTAAAGGCTTCAAAGCAGCAATGATGACATCCTTGATTTGTTTAACAGAAGGAGGAATTGGTCTTGCTTTAAGAGTTGATATTTTAATGTCAGCAAGCACCTTTTCTTCCTTCAGTCTGGCCACCTGTGATAGAAGAATCAACACTTGATTTGTTAATTCTTTTATCTATTCAGTTCTAGGGAAAGGTGGCTTTTGTGTTGCATCAGCAGTCTCTTCATTACTGTCATCTAGATTGACTGGAATTCTTTCACTAAACCCTAGTTCTTTTTCCAAATCATCCCCAGACATGCTGACAACAAATGTAGGCAAGTGTCCCACCTTGGATCCAATGGTGAAATTCACTTCCTTGGGAATCTTCTGAGCATCATCTTTAGTGTGTGGATCAGTTTCAAGCCCTTCACCACCAGGGTTGGTTTGACCTAATGGATCCTAAGAAAGAGTCCCTGATAAGTTTAGATCAATGATAATGTTTTTGGTTCCTTCAGTAGAACCCTGTTGTGGGGGAGCTACATCATTAGAAATAGATAGGCAAGGGTTAGCATCACCTTTTCCCACTGATGGACACCCAAAACTAGCCACTGCTAGTGTTAATTTTCAATCAGCTTATTCATAAGCTATTCTAGCTTATTTAGACTTGCTGTTGGATTTGCTAACACATCATTCCCTGATGCAGACTCAGAGTGACAAGTGATAGAAATTGGTAATGAAGTATGACTTGTATTCAGAATGAAAGTACTTACCAATGCTGACTCCACACTACTGAGCTGAGGGTGAGCTCCATCTTCACCCTTCTCTCCTAAAGAAGTTGAGAGAGGGGTTGCTTTCTGGGCCTCTTTATGCATATCACCTCTAGCAGAGACTGAAGGTGATGGTTGGCTGGGGTTCTTGTCCTTGGCCACGGACTTGGTCTTCTTCAAAGCATGGCCTTGGGAATCATCATCAATCTTTTTTTGAGGAAGATTGTGTGAGGGTTTTTCTCTTTCTGGACTCACGTCTAACCTTCTTGGTTTTAATTGACGTTTGCTTCTGACGAGGTCCAGATAAAGCTCCAGGCTTTTTTCCTTTTAGATCCCCTTCTCCAGTTGGAGAAGTGTCTTTGGGAGCTTTGTACACTACTAGACCATCTGCTGAGCAGATGTCCCGCATGGGTTGTGTAAGAGGAGGATCAATGGTGCTGACTGAAATGCTCTAGCGAGTGAGATCAAAGGTCTTAAAAATTAGTTTCTCTCCATTGATTTTTGAAAAGTCATTTCCAAGATGGTCAGCAAAAAGGAGAGATAGAAATCTGGTGTAAACAACGTTTTTCTCTCTAGTCTTTTTCTCCAGCTTCCCATGGAGATCTTCAAAAATAAGCCTCCTAAAATCAGCTTTAACACCCTTGGCCAGACATTATAAAATAATAGCATCTTTTTGGTAGATCTGGTCAAGGCCTCCAGTTCCCCCCCCCCCCCCCCCCCCCAAACATTCAATAAGAGTGGACATCAGCAATTTCCATCTTGGTGGCAGGAACTTCTTTTTAACCCCCCCCCCCCCCCCCCCCCCCCTTTCAGTAATTTCTTCAGTATACCCAATCTCTTTAAATAAACTTTTTGACAACCATAAAATCATCAAGTGCAGCTTCATAATCATTAGGGTTTTCCAAATAATCTAACCCCAAAACTTTTCTAAATAACTTTAACCCAAATCTACCATGGATCCCAACCGTAGTAGAATCAAACTCAATGGACTTCTTGTTGTTAGAAGCCTCTAGTGTGAACCAAAATTCTTTTAGTACATTTTGAAATATCATCCCAGGATCCTCAAATAAAGCATACCTTAAAACACTTTTGGATAGATAAGTCAAAACTTTTTCCCCAAGAACAGACTTAATGGATTCACGTATGAGTAAGGTGATGGTGTTGGGTTTGAAAAAGATTTAATCAGTGGGATAGTTATCATGAGTTGATGGGTTGAGAGTGATATTGTCAATCTTTGGAGTGGAAGATGATTCAGCCATTGATGTTTCTGTGCGTGTTTTGAAAGAGAGAGAGTTTGTGTGTGTTTTTTTTATGAAAAGATTTGTAAGCGTGGAATGAAATCTAATTGTTAAGGATTATATAAAAACTCTAGCTGATTTGTAAAAAGTTTTTAAAACATTTGAAAAAATTATAAATCTTTAAGGGTTTCTTTTGAACATTTGGCACAAACTTTCTCATTAATGTTCTGCAAAAAGGTATGATTTTATGTTGCTTTGAACAGTGAAACGCCCCATGTGTTAGGGAGTTGTTGACTGTGGATGGAGACGTTTGAAATTTCCTTAATTAACAAATGACACCTTTTTTGAAAGAATGTTTGTTTTATTCATAAGAAAATTTAATCCCATTAATTCTTTTGAATCACATGATTAATTTGTTTTAAATGTTGTTGCTCAGATATGCTGAAGTTGATGGCAATACTTGTGAGCTTCAGTGCGTCAGATGAGGCGACAAAACCCCATATACATGTTCACATAAGTGAACAAGACATATGACATTGCACGCTCCTCTACTCAGGCCTAGCTACTCAGTTGTATTAAAAATTTGTTCAGCATTGTTGAAGGAACCTTTTGGTGACTGGTGATTATTTGTTCAGCTTCAGTGAATCAGATAAGGCGACAAAACATCATATACACAATCACATAAAATGAAATAGACACATGACATTGCACACTCCTTTACTTAGACAATGCTACTTAACATTAATCAAAATCTTTTATGAAATGTTGAACCTTCAAGCTTCTTCAATGAATGCTGAAGGTTCAGGTTTTGTATCATCAATGTTCAGCATACCAAGCTCCATTATCAATCTTTTGAAAGTTGGTTCATCCAGTGGTTTGGTGAAGATATCAGCCAACTGGTATTGAGTGGGGATGAAATATAATTCAATTTCCCATTTCACAATGTGACCTCTGATAAAGTGATATCTGATATCAATGTAGTTTGTTCTTGAGTGGAGGACTAGATTGTTGGATATTGCAATAACACTAGTGTTATCACAAAAGATTGGTACCTTGTCATATTCTATGTCATAATCAGCCAGTTGGCTTTTCATCCAAAGAACATTGGCACAACATCCAGCAACTACCACATATTCAGCTTCTACTGAAGACATGGCAACTGTTTGTTGCTTTTTAGCACTCCAACACACAAGTTTGCCACCAAGCAATTGGCAGGCACCAGAAGTGATTTTTCTGTCCAAATTGCATCCAGCATAGTCAGAATCTGAATACCCCTTTAGATAAAAACCTGAGGATTTGAGGTACCAAAGACCTAGACTTGGTGTACCTTTTAGGTATCTGAAGATTCTCTTTACAACAGTAAGGTGTGATTCCTTTGGATCTGTTTGGTATCTTGTACAAAGGCATGTAGAGAATTGAATGTCAGGCCTGCTTGCAGTTAATTACATGAGTGACCCAATCATACCTCTATACTGAGTCTCATTGACTGATTGTCCATTGAGATCAGGTCCTAAGTTGTTAGGGGTACCATTAGAGTTTTCACTGAAGCACAATTGATATCATACTTCTTTAGCAGATCATTGACATATTTTTCTTGATTGATGGAGATGCCTTGGTCAGATTGTTTAATCTGAAGACCAAGGAAGTATGTAAGTTCTCCCATCATACTCATATCAAACTTGTTGGTCATAAGCTTGGAAAACTGTTTGCAAAGTTTCAAGCTTGTAGAACCAAAGATTATGTCATCCACATAAATTTGTACCAGAATGGTGTCAGTTTTAGATTTATAGATAAATAAGGTGCTATCTATTTTTCCTCTGACAAATTTATGTTCAATGAGAAATGTTGAGAGAGTTTCATATCATGCTCTTGGAGCTTGCTTTAGTGCATACAAAGCTTTGTAAAGCTTTTAGACATGATTTGGGTATTTACTACTCTCAAAGCCAGAAGGCTGAGTAACATAATCTTCTTCTTTTAGGTCACCATTTAGGAATGCACTTTTGACATCCATTTGGTAGATGATGAAGTTCATGTACGTGGCATAAGCAAGGAAGATTCGTATGGCTTCCATGCGTGAAACTAGAGCAAAGGTTTGATCAAAATCAACACCAGGCTCTTGATTGAATCCTTGGGCCACCAGCCTAGCTTTATTTTTGGTCACTGCATTGGTTTCATCTCTTTTGAGCTTGTAAACCCATTTGTTGCCAGTGGGGTTGATTTACCATATGGAAGAGGAACCAGTTTCCAAACTTTGTTTCTTTAAAATTGATTGAGTTCCTCTTACATGGCATCCACCCATCCAGGGTGTGTGAGTGCTTTAGAAACCTTTGTAGGTTCAATTTCTGAGAGAAAGTTTGCATAGAGGCATTCTCCAGATGAAGCAGCACTCAGTTTATTTGCCATAGATCTAGTGACTCTACTTTCACCAGGATTGCCTATTATGTTCACCAGTTGTATGTGACTATTTTTAGTCCAAGATTTTTGTGGAGCTAGAGAATAGGCACTGGTATCATGATTAGAGCTAGAGCTTAGGAGTCCATGACATGGACTTAGACTTGGATTATCTCTAGTTTCTACTGATAGATATTTAGTGGACAAAGGTTCAATCAATGGAGGGCTTCCTTCTTGGTCAGAAGCAACATATCCAAGACCTAATTCCCTAGAGATGGTAGGATAGCTTTGAGCAAGGGGCTCATATTGTTCATCAGCAGCTGCATATCATTGATCATTTTGATCATGCGTGTCAGCATGTTGATTGTTTTGAGACTGATCATTTTGGTCATTTGTGTTGCCTTGCTGATTATTTTGATCATTTTGAGACTGATCATTATTTGATTTACAGTCATCAATATGTGATACTGAAGGATTTCCTTTTGTAGGACTTGTCATATCTTTAAATGGATCAATATGAGGGACTGAGTTGCTTGTTTGATATTTTTTAGAAGGCTCATAATGTTGAAATTCATCAGATGGATAATTGTGAGATTCATGAATATGAAGTTTATCATCTGATGGATTTGTAAAAGTGAAAGCTTCAGAACTTTCCTTGAAGGTGATGTGATAGGTTTCTTCAATATATTGTCTTCTTGTGTTGAAGACTCTGTATGCTTTAGATACTAGAGAGTATCCAAGGAAGTAACCATCATCAAATTTTTCATCAAACTTTCCAAGGTGATCCTTGTGATTGTGAATGAATACTGGACACCCAAACACATGTAAGAATGAAATGTTTAGAATTCTCCCCCTAAAGACTTCATAGGGAGTCTTCATGTGTCTCTTCAAAATGATGGATCTATTTTGAGTGTAGCAAGCAGTGGTTACACCATCAGTCCAAAAATGCTTAGAGAGAGCAGATCCAGCAAGCATTGTCCTTGCTGCTTCAATCAAAGTTCTGTTCCTTCTTTTAGCCACGCCATTTTGTTCAGGTGTGTAAGGAGATGAGAATTTTTGGGAAATTCCTTTGTCATTACAGAATTTGATCAGTGTGTGATTTCTGAATTCAGTACCATTGTCAGTTCTGAGTTGTTTGACATGAGTGTCATTTTGATTTTCAACTCTTTTGATGAATGACATAATGGCATCTGGTGCATGGCTTTTCTTTGTCAGAAAATATACCTAGGTGTACCTAGAGTACTCATCAATAATGACAAGTGTATATTTTTCATGACAGATGGCCCTAGGTGATATTGGGCCAAATAAGTCCATGTGAAGCAAATGAAGACTTTCTTTTATTGAGAAAGTTTGCTTTGTTTTAAAGTTGGCCCTATGGTGCTTCCCTTTTTCACATGTTGAGCATGGTTTGTCCTTGGAATAGACAAGTGAAGGAAGACCAATAACAAGATTTTGTTTTGCCAGCAGAGATACTGTTTTGAAATTGAGATGGGAGAGCCTCTTATGCCAAAGCCGGTTGGTAATATTGGAGGCTTTAGCAAAGAAGCATGTCTCTTGAGTAGCGTTCATGTTCATGACATAAACATCTTAGACTCTGGGAGCAATCATCACAATATCATGATTGGAGTTGAAGATTGTACCTTTTTTGTCATAAAACAGCACAAGATACTTTGCATCACAAAGTTGACTTATGCTGATGAGGTTGTGCTTCAAACCATTGACATATGCTACCCTTGAGAAAACTATACCATTGCATTTTACTAAACCAAATCCTTCATTAGTAGTTGATGAGTTATCACCAAAAACAACTTTAGGACCTTGTTCCTCCTTATACTTGTGCAGATAACTTTTGGTGCCAGTCATATGCCTTGAGCAGTCACTATCTAGGTACCAAATAGGCTTCCTGAGATCACACTACACAAGTTAAGGAAATGGTCAGTTTTGTTTTGAAACCCACCTTTGTTGGGTGGGGGTTTTAGCTCTAGAAGGTGTTCTAGATCTGAAGGGTCCTCTTGTAGAGGGTATGTGTGATTGCTCAGAAGAGGAAGAGCTCTGAACAGCTTTTGCTTTCTTAGCCTGGAGGGCTTCACCTCTTCTCAACCACTCTATATGGTTGTGATAAAATGTAGTGTGGACACCGCTTCCACAAGTCTCACAACATTTGGTAATAGAGTTTGGGTTTCTTGGTTTAATACCTCTTCTGAGTGAGATGATTTTATTATGACCATGAGTGTCATGGTCATAACTTCCACAAATATTACAAACAGGGTAATAGTGGCAGTCATCTGGGTGATGATTACCCATACCACAATGAATGCATGGTGGGAAAGGCGTATTTCGCCTGGATTGAGATGCTTCAGTATTCTGAGCATCAGTACTAGTTTTGGCCAGCATATACTGAGTATGTTCACAAGTACGATGATCAGTCCTCTCACATTTAGTATAATAAACCACTCTTAAGCAAGTTTGAGTGAGATTGTTGTTTAGACCACATAACTCACAGGCCCTTTTAAATTATGTCTTGTACTTTAAATGAGGAGAGTCTGAAGGTTCATCTCTGAACCGAGTTGGTGTTTGCTGCTGCCTGAGTTGCAATATGAGATCATTGATCTCTTGCATGACAAGAGACATTCTCTTATCTTCCTCAGATCTAGCATTCTTCAGTTTATTATTGAAACTGAAGAGGTAGTTCCCATAAGTGAACCTTCAGCAGGAGCTGAAGAGTTCTTTGAAGTGTCATTGACATGTTTGGAAGAACTACCTTTGTGTGTGTGGTGTGTGACTTGATGATAGACTGGATAGTTTTGGGTCTAGTAGAGGGTTCAACACCAGCCAGCTTCACCAAAGGAGGAAGTGGGGTACTTACTCCATTCTCTATATCATCATCTGAGTCATCCTTAGTTACTGAGGACTCAACTGGTGCTGAAGTGTCAGCACTTGCTTGAAACTCAGGAAGAAGGATTCGTCCAATGTCATGATTGGGTAAATTCTCTTCACCTGACCTTTCAATGTCAGGGATCGAGCTATCATCCTCATTTAAGGCTTTGACAAAGACAACAGAATTGGTGCTGGAGGATCCTTCAGCACCAAGCATTTTCCTCTTTTGAGCAGGAATTTGTTCACTTATGCATTGAGTTACCCTATCAGAGTTTTTAAGCCAAGATTTAACAATATCTTTTGCTTCTTTTAGTTCAACTCTTAGGGAGTTATTTTCCTCCAAAATTTCTTTGTTCAATTGTTGAAAAGTAAGAATATCAAGTTTAGCTTCTTTTAGCTCTATTTGCTTACTTTTAAAATCTTCATGTTTAAGAACAAGTTTATCAAATTTTTCAAGCAAATTGTTTCTTTGCTCTTCAACAAATTTTAGATCAATGCACAAGTAATCAAAGACAAATTTAATGTCATCTTTATCTTCTAATTCAAGAAGAGTTTGTACCTTTTTTATGGTGACATTGACCCATTCACCATTTTTGGCACTTTCTCTGGCCACAACATTGGAGTTAGCTCCTTCATCATCAGCAAGTGCCATCAGAACTTTCACATTAACCATTTCATCATCATCTGAAGAAACATCTTCTTCATCCAATTCATAGGCTTCAACAACAAGTCCTTTGTTCTTGTCTTGCTTGGGAGCCTTGGAAGAGGAACTTTCAGTACTCATGAGGGCCAATCTAGCCTTGATTTCTCTGTATTTGGCCTCAAAGTCTTTAGCTAGTTTAAGTTTAACCCTGTTTTGCTGAAATGAAGTAGAAGCAATTTGTTCTGGTTGATATGATGATTGACCAGTTGGTCTTGATTGAGCTGGTGAGGAATATGAAGGGAGATACGTTTTTGAATAACAATCCCTAGCATAGTGACCAGTCTTCCCACATTTGTATCATTCAGTGTCAACTGAAGCTTTTGTGGAGTTGGAGAACTTGCCTCCTTTCTTAAAGAACCTTCTAGACTTGGCCAGAAGTGCCCTTAAATGAAATTCCTCTTTTAGGTCATTCAGATATTACTTACTAGATCTAGTATCCTCCTCATCATCAGGACTATCTTGGTAGTCTTGAATGACAGCCTCACTGAAGAAAGCTGTGGACAAGGGTGTAGCAATGGTTAATGCTTTACTCTTACTTGAGCCTTCATAAATCCTATCAACTAGGTTTTCTTCATATTTAAGTTTCCCAAAAAGAGAGGCTAGATCACAATCTTTAATGTGATTAGCATTTCTCAAGTTTTCGCAAAAACTGAGCCACTTCTTTGGCAATGTATTAACAAAAACTGTGTTGATTTCAAGTTTTTAAAGCTCAACACCATCATTCACAAGTTCATTCATCAATGCTTTATATCTGGTGAATGTCTGTGTGAGGGTTTCCTCTTCTTTGTGCTTGAAGGTGTTGTATTGAAGCTTTAAATCCATTATTCTGGTTTCTTTTACATCAGAGGGTCCCTCATGGTAAAGAATAAGGTCCTCCCATGTAGCTTTGGCTGTTTTGCAATTTACAACATAATTCATTTGGTCATCTGGGAGCACAAACATGATGAGACTTTTGAGACGCTGATCTAAGTTAGCAGCTTTTCTCTCATCAGCAGTCCATTGTGCTTTAGGTTTTCTATTGTCCCCAACCATGAGCAAAAAAAGGACCATTTTCAATGATTCCAAGGAAATGAGGTTCAATTCCAACCATGTGGACAAGAAACCTCTTCTTCCAATTTATAAAATTGGCTACCTCTAGTACAGGAGCATCATTGAGTTGGCCACCCCTATATTCTAGGGTTTGTGTATAACTTGAGCCATTTTTGGATCTTGATTTGAAAACTTTTAAATGAGCAGTTTAATAAAATAAGAGTTTAGCTAATCAAATTGCTCTGATACCACTTGTTGGTCCCTTGTAATTCGTGATTACTTATTAACTTAAGTAATAACTCTTTACTTCGACTCAAGTGTGTTGTTTTAACAATAAATAAGAACTATGAAAGAATAAAACAACAATACAAATATACTTTTCAACGTATAGACTTTTATTAGAATCAAATAAAGAATCTATAACCCACTTTGTTTGCGGAATAACAAAGTGGTTGAATGACAATGGGTTGTGATCTCCTCTACTTAAACGTCTAACCAGAGTTAAAGTCTAAGATCCAATCTAAACGTTCATATGCATCTTGGCTATATGGTTTAGTTGGTATTGAGAGAGAAAGGTTTTCTAGAGTTTAAGCTCTTGTATTGGTTAAACCTTTCTCTCCCAATGTACACTCCTTATATAGGCAGTGTAAATTAGGGTTTGCATTTTGCATGTTTTAATGCATGGGTTTGTCCAGTGGGTGGTTGATGCCCATGCTAGATAAACAGTACAAAGTACATATTAAACTATTCTAGAAAAGATAAAGGTTTTACTTATATCTAAGTATACAAGCAACCTACTTTGACTTAAAGTTATCTTTTCCCGCCTAATGCAAACCATCAGAATACTGAAGAGTCTTCAGTATCCTAGAGGAGATCGACATCATTCAGTTTGGTATTATCAAACCAAACTGAACTGAAAGCCCTTCTTCTGTCCTTGTTCTTCAGCAACTAGACCGCCTAGTATTTGAAGCGAAGACTCCTTTGTCTTCTAAGTTCACTGGAAGGGGAGTGCTGAACTTTCTTTAGCTATAAAGTCTTAGTAGGAACTTTGTTCCACTGGTCATCCTTCAGCAGACTGGCCTTACTACTGAGCATTAAACACTTAGGGGGATTTTATATTCAAATCCTAGAGTTTCTTCGGGTCAGTAAATACTGACCCAACAGTACTGCACGCATAGCCATTACTCATGGTCGTCCTATGATACCATTGTATGATGATGGTGAATGTATCACCACAAAGTTCACCCACACAGTTGTAGAGTAATTCTTGTCTCCTACCGTCATCAGTGTGCGGAGTCGACCAATTGGCCAAGTTATTTCCCCGCTGAAGCGTGTGAGCGGGGTCGTGACCGCTCTCAATTGGTTCCTTATTCTCGGTCGAAGTTGTACTAAGCAATGCTCGTACAGAATATTTTTAGAGGATCCTCCTTTGATCTACATATTGCGGACAACGTAGTTTCCCAAATATACTTCTATTGCCAGGGGCCCTTGGGCCGCACTGCTTTTGGTAAGAGGATGGAATGAGATCTGTGTATCGCGAGAGAATTCTTAACTAATTGTTTGCCTGATTCTGCTCTTCCAAGACGGTACCATGCAGATGGTAGTAAGTTTGTCTTTTGGCTTGTCTTTTTTGTTATCGTTTTTCTTTTCTCCTCCTTCTCTTCATTCTCTTACAAGATGGTTTAACTTGCCTGCCATAACCAACATTTCAATATGCCTTTTTAGCTGTATGCATTCATCGTTTTCGTTCCCTTTATCGGCGTGATATACGCAGTACCGATTGCCATTGCGTTTTTCTATAGGGGTCGTCATTGTTGGGGGTTTCAGGAAATTCGCACCTTCGGATGAAAATATCTCTTTGGGCGTCATTTTTAGGGGGTAAACTTGCAGTTGTTGTCGTGTCCTCCCCTTTGAGTTCCTCGGTAGTCCATGGTCCGGCTATTGATCTGATAGTTAGGTTGCCTCTTAGGCTGATCTTGGGCCTTGTAATTAGAATTCCCCCTCATGCTGTCAGCGGTTGCGGCCTCTCCTTGAATAAAAGACCTTACTCGCCACATTAATGCATTGAAGGTTGCGGGAGTCCTGTCATTCAGTTTCCTTATCAGGTCTTGATTTGATATTCCTGCCATGAAACCCAAATTTTTTAAGATTTTCGGGCACTCCCTGATGTGATCTCACTCCTTCTTGAAGCGCTCCATAAAATCTTCCAAGGATTCACTGTTTGACTATGGCGAGGCGAGAGTGGACTATTTTCGCACTTCTTTTGTTGTGTGTAGTTTCTACGGAAAGCTCTCCGTAGGTCTTCAAATATTTCGATGCTCCGGTGTGGGAGTTTGACGAAACAGTTCCGGGCGTTGCCTATAGAGTAGAATTAAGCATATGGCACCACATGGGCTCCGGCCACCGCTCAATCCCTGCTTGTGACTCAATAAAACTTTTAGATGATCATTTGGGTTTGTGGTGCCGTCGTAAGTCTTGATGTTAGACGGCATGCGCCTCTTCTTATATTCTGAGTAATTTCTGTTGCGTCTCGTGAGCGCGTCGACTTTCTTGCGGCGCCATGGAAGAGAAAGATCCACGTCACTGCGCCTTCGGCGTTGTCGAGATGTTATGCGATGCTTCCTCTCGTAATCAGAAGAGTCTGAGGAGGAGTCTCTTGTTCTACGACGCCTAGGATGATGGTCGTCGGAGTCAGAGTTGGATGAGCTATCACTCGGGGATCCTCTTCCTCTCTTGGATTTGCCTCGACGGCTCCTTTCCTGTCTTTCATCCTGTGGTTCAGGGGATGAGTCTCCATCTCTCGGGGGAGGCTCGATCCTATCCTTGGAACTTGTGCGCTGCCCTTCGCTAGTGGGAGTATTCTTATCTCCTCGTTCCTCTGAGTTATCTGAACCGTCAGCCGATAACGCCTCTTCCTCGTGTCCTTTAGGATACGTGATCCGGTTAAAGACATTTTGTTTTTTAATTCGATCTTCCATCCTTCGTTTGCGTTTCGTCGAACGAAGTTCATTGTTAGGAACAAGACCATTCATTGCCTCCACTTCCTTCATGAAGTTGAGGCGGACCCGTAGGTCGTCAATCGGTGCACTCCTCATCATTTATATCATGATGGGGACGAGGGCTTCGTAATTCTGCGTAACGAAGTCATCCAATCGTTCGTTATGTGCGGGGGAATTTTTCAAGTTTCCCTTTTGGCGTGATCTCGGCGTCCAGGGTTGTCCGTGCCTCCTTCTGAGGCGGTTTCGGAGTTTCCGTCAAAACCGGGGTTTCAGCAGTTATCACGGGCGAAGGAGTCAAGAACGGATTGACTGGCACTTGAGGTGCCTTTCCCTGGGCTCTTAGTAGGGTTGTTGCTTGTCTCGGAGTTTTGTTGAGCGGTGATTACGAGTGCGTCATTAAGGTGCGGTTTCTTGCCTCCACCCTTCTGGTTACCACGAACGCGCCACCCTTATTCATGCTGAGAGTTTAATGTGCGGGTCCTACGGACGCGCGCCAACTTGTTGATACAAAAGCTGGATGGACCGCACTTGACCCGAATTAGGTTTAATTTGGGTTTTGATGACTCCGGCTCTTGCACCAAGTGAACTTTTATGAAGACCCTATACACTAAAGAACAGACACCATTAGGCTTACTGTGGGAATGCATCTCACGATTATACTTCAGCGTGAGAGTAAGTAATCGATTTGAGAAGGTTAGTAAGGGTTTAAGTGTATCGTAGATCGTATCTTTGTGGAACCTCGGGGGTTCCTTTTATACCCGGTGAAACCCTAGTTGGGCTTCCCTAATCTTGCTGTCTAAGTAAGAGATAATTACCATATAGAACGAGATCCTTATCACGTAGATAAGGAGAGTGTATATCCTCTTAACTTAGGTGAATCATAATCCTAATTAGACTATTATTCTGTTTGACTCCCACCGCATGCGGTCATAGTACGACTTTCGTGAAACCGAGTGCGACATCGACTTACTGAGTCTCGTGGGTTTCAACGCTGTCTATCATATCCTATTAGTAATGGATTGGATACGGGTAGTACCCGTGGGTCGAGTTCATAGCCCGACTAGGGATTATACGTCATCAGTATTCGAGCAATGTTTTCAAACCCGGGTCGACCCGGCCGGGTCAACCGGTTGACCCGGTTCCGGTCGAAAAAACGGGTTTTACATTTTCGAAACCCGGCTAGACCCGCCGGGTTTAGGGTGACCCGGGTCAAGCCGGTTCTCGAGACTCGATCGGGTTTCGATTGTTTTAGGTTTTTTTTAAAAAAAATATATAAATTTCGCGTATTTGCGACGAGATTTTATTTTTATTTATTATATTGGTTGGTAAAAATGTATGTCTTCAATATACGGAAAGTCTGAATGATTTTATATATACTGTATAATTTTTGTTAATTATTAAAAATATAAAAAATATTTTTTTTTAGAAAATCGGATTGACCCGGACCCGATGACTTGACCAGATCGATTTCAAAACCGAGTTTCAAAACATTGTATCCGAGTCATAACATCATCAACTTTATTCTAGATAAGAAAAAGGAGGTTTTAAAAGTCATAATACCAATTTTGTGATCTGCAAAGTTCACTTTAACATTGTCCAATACCACGTCCATCAGTTTAATTTTGTTCATATTAATGTTAATACATGACTCTAACTCATTTGAAAAGGTTGTTAATGTGTAAAAATTTGACTTGACAAGACTCTCAAAGTGTTTTCAAGATAATGCATGCTTACGAACCACGGTTTGACACGTCCTAAACTGTTTTAAGTTAAAAGTGATTACTATCACTATTTTGTCAATGTGTGTTACGATAGAATGAAAAATTAACAAGTTTTTGCTTAAAAAATGATAATGTTAGACTTAGACTTTTGATTAGAATCCAATGTGTTAGGTCTAAAGACGGTGTGATGTTTGTGAAAACATTTCAACAACAACACGTAAGTCGAATGTTTAATCAGTAGAAAAAGAAACATCACAAAGAAGTTAAGAAATTTGTATTAACTTGCTCGGTAAAGTCAATCGATATTTATGACAAAATTACACAGTTGAACTTACGGTTCATTTCTGCAAATAACTCGTGGCAGGTTTTGTTCTAAGACAAAAACTATTACTTGAATAAAATAAACTACAAAGATAAAAAAAAAAGAGTTCCGAGATGAGGAACCAACATACCACAAACCTTTTATGATTTAATAAAGTAAAAAAAAAATGGTATTTGGCGGAACTATATTAAGTTCGTGTATTTTTTTGGTACCGAACCCTTCACCCAACAAAGAAAATATATCCCGGTAAATTATTTAGGCAACACTGATTGATTATGATTTAACTTTTAACATAAAAAATTTATGAAATACCATCGACAACCTCCCGTAGACACAAAAGCTAAATAGACTAATTGAAACCAAAACGTGTATACTGATTGGAGATACGCAAAAGCAACAAAATTTGAATATGAGTTATAGAGAGTTATTTGGATATCGATCATGGTTCAAACTCAACTCTCGATTTATTAGGTCCCTATAATAAAAGTTCACGAGGATTAATGCCCGTGCTTCGTCACGGGGCTTTTTAATATTATGATAAAGGTTTATTCGAGGTTGCCATTAAAGTATCATGTCGAAGCTAACAAATTTGCAAAACACCCTCGCAAACACGGATAGAATATGAAGCATATGTTTCCTTTAATAGTTTGTACCATCAGTCAATATATACATGTATATAAAATAGCTATGGTTTGTTTTCAGTGGATTACAATTCTAACACAAACGAAATTACACATTCTGAAGTTTTCTAAATATTGTTCCAATGATGGGGACTTATTAATGTATACAACATCAGCTTCGTTTGCATATTAATATTTGTAATGACTTGGACCGTCATATTGGCATACATGTAGTTTGAGAATGCTTTTGAATCATATGTAGCAGCAGTAGACTACTCCTAAAATGTGATACACTGTGCTGCAGCTTTCGTCATTTTCGCCTTATCATCACCAAATACACAAAAAGAAATCTGCACAAAATAGCATGATTAGTACATTGTATAGAACCAAGCAAAAAGCATACTTGGAATATGCAATTCTGAACACCCCTTTATCAGCTAGTATTCCATAATTCTGTTAAACATCATGTACCTTTTCCAATACCTTTTCTCATCCGCAGGAGGTACATTTCCAATTGGTCTTTCATAAATCTCCCTGATCTGCTGTGTGTTCCCCACACTCACCTCGAGCCATATATAATCAAACCATGAATTATAAAATCAAACCATGAATTATAATTCAGCGGATTCTTTCTAACTTCCTCTTCGTATTAAAACCTTTTTTTTCCCAACAATTGCATCTTCAATACCCTTTCGATTACGTTCTGCTTCTCAAATGCAAAAACTTTCTATTCAGCCCGCCCCTTTGGTACGCGGTCTAGAGAAAATTTATAGATCCCTCTAGCTCTCTCAATTTCTTTACATCTCTCTTCGAACTCAGCATAAAAAATGATCGAGAAAAATGTGATACTATACATTAAAAACCAATCATAACAGAATTTAAATCAAATGTTTATACCTCGAGCGTACGGCTGTGCTTGTTTCATCAACCGACGGTATTTTGTACATACATATTCGCGAGAGCTACATGAGGAAACCGATAAACGAAGCACATCATCAACCATTGTTAAAAAAACATGCATAAAATGAGGGTAGGAAAAACACACCTTCTATGCAGTCATAACTGAAGGGTCGTTGCCACAAACCATAAAAACTTTCAAGCACTTGCGAAGTGTCCACTTACTTGACTTGCGCATTTTCCAATTACAGGATCGATCTTGACCTTTAAATTATGTTAAAGCCAACAGTATTGTTACAACAATATTTGAAATCTCTTTGAAGAGGAAATGATTTAGGAGGATGTATTTAAAAATGACATAACCCAATTTTTAGCCAACATTTTTTAGTATATGGGTCAAAGTGTACAAAAATTTGAGAAGAAATTACAGCTCCCCCTAAATAGACTGACTAACCTTTTTCATAGCATCTTCTTCTTATTCACGTGATCGGTACTACAAACAAAGTGAAACACATGAAAACACTCGCTATGAAACACGTCCTCTTGTAATTGATGTCGTGTTCGGAGCCGTGGTCGTGGAGGTTGCTGAATCGAGCAACTCTCGCATTCTGCCATCCTTCCACTCCCACTGTGGTGTACATGGCAGACAGCCATTAGATTACAAACACCATTTGCTCACTTTAACGTCACAAATGATGAATCCAATTGGAGGTTGGTAAGTACAAAAAACATTTTTTGTATGTTTAGAGGCTCAGATAACTGAGCAACGGATATGACAATAGATGTACCTTGGCTGCAAATGCACCAAGATTGCCTCGCCAAGAAGCACATAATCCACTTAGACGCTCGAGTCTAATCATCATTGCCTTTTAAAATCTTCCAAAAGATACACGACCACATACTCGGATATGCTGCCTAAATGATAACATAGTACAAAATCAATAATTACAAAACAAACGGGATTACATTAGAGGGTCAGAGATGGAAGAATGGAAGGCGTACCCAAATCTGGTCATGGATGTGACCACATGGTGTCAGCGCCTTACAATGGGCGAACCTGCACGAACAGTGGTGTTGTACCAATGCATTCTAAAATATTTGAAAATATTCTGTTTGTGTCATCTGGTATAGGCTCAAAAAGGGTGGCATATAGGAAAGAGAGTGCGCACCAGCCATGGCTGCAACCTTAAAAGGTAGCCCCGCCATACGGGTAACCTCATCTCTAACCGCACCCGTCCAAACTCATCACAGCCTCCTAACTACATACATATAACGGACAACGGTCAATTGGATCACATTTTGCCAAACGATTGCACAACAGCTATGGACACGAGTCATATTTTTCAAAACGATTGCACAACAGCTATGGACACAACCCGCAAGATACGGGTATTCTCATCTTTACCAAAGCCCGTTCAAAAGAATCACAAATCCTTATCAACGAAACACGTTCGTTATTTTAAGGATAATAAGTCCAAAAACAGGGAACCCGAAACACCCGATAATAACTGCACCACCAAAATCAATTCTCATCAGCCATTTAAATATATTTCTCAAAAACCCCAGCGGAGCGAAACTATAGTTCACTCCCACCACACAGATACCACTCACAGCTACACACAACCTTTAAAAAAACATTTTCGGGACACAATGGTTATCACACTGCTCCTTTCTTATTAAAGTTATGCAGAATGGCTGCAAATATAATAATGTCTAATACATGTAGGGATCGCATTTGAGCCTCAGGTGCAAGAAAAATGTAACCGATACCCAGAACCCGTCATGGCTGCAACCACATGGTCGCCCCGCCAAGATACGGGTTGTGGCAAACTGCACTTATATAAGAGATCCACAGAAACAGAAAGCATCATAACCTTCTTTATATCTATGAAACCAAAAAAAGGAAATTACGCAATTGTAGCAAAAATCAAGCTGCAAGTCCATAAAAATAAAGCCCAAACAATCAAAACCTTATTGAACCCTAGTTATAAACGCACATACAAACTGGAACAATCAAAACTGCAAATAGTGGCATAAGATTGTTAAACTTTTATGCATACACACCTGAAATTGTATGTAACACTAACAAAAATGTGAAACAAATAAATGTTTTTTCAGAATAGATATGGTGGCTACTTAAGTCATTTGTTTGCATTTTTTAAATTATTTCAACTTCTATAACAAAGGAAGTCATAAACAAAATTATACATTCTAAACTGAAATCTTATATGTTTAAGAAATACGCAAACATTAAAATATTCTTAAATCAAGATCTTGATATTTACATTAAAGGGCGTAGCTACATGAAAGGCATAAAAACACACCTGTGACGACATCAACAAAGGCTACCAAATATGGAAGCTTACATCAAACCCTTCACTTTGCAAAAAACCAACCGCTAATTACAATCCAATAAATCAAAAGGAGCCATAAACAGCATCACCAACCTACCAACAACGTCGCACGACACAGACGGCGGCAACGAAGAGGTAGGGGCAACGCAACATATGTGGTTAGAGATAGATCAAATCACTCTGATATGAAATTAGTTTAATTCATAAACAACTGATCTCGAGCTAAGTGATTTGATCAAAGTTTGATCGCTTTCTAGAGAGAGATATATCAACACAGATCTTAGATCTACTTTAGAGAGATAAAGAGATCAAATAATTGTGCGTATGTGAGGGGAGTGAGTGGGTAAGACTTCCACAAACCCTTATCATCAATGGCTACAAACATCGAAAGATAAATCAACTGACAAAAAGTGTATTTCACTCCCACTACTCACAAACCCTTATCAACGGTTCAAAACATACCAATATGAAATCAGCTCTATGGCTTAGATCCAACAAAAGAGATAAACGGGTGGGATGGATCCAACAAAATGATAAACGAGTGGCTGGGATCCAATTGCAAAAAAGTAACACCAACAACAGTTGTAAAAAATGCAACATTTAAAAATGGATGGAGAGGATGAAAGTGTACAGGACGCCTCTCACAGACAATATATAGTATCTTATTGGGTATTTTTCATTCCCCTTATTATATTAAAGGAGTAATTGCTTGAGGTTAGACATGTGAGAAAAAGCCAAGTTAGCATCTAATGGTTATATATTAATGAATGAATAGGTTAAAACACAATTTGTGGATTTAAGGTATTAGTGTTTTTACCCATATAAATAATCGTCATAAATATTCCAGTCTCAGTTTGTGGGTTTAAAATTTTAGTCTTTTACTATTATTTTAAACGCATAAATCAAACTTGAGCTTATTTATCAACTAATAATTTTTACATCGATTTCTATTTTTTAAAAATTTTCACGTCGTCTTATTAAAAAGAAAAAAAGTAAGATAGTAAGATTTAAGGATTAAGGCTTTTACTAAAAGTTGCAACGAATAAGAATACTACCAAGAGTATTCTCATTACAAAAGTATACACGTATCTACCCTTGTATACACTCCAAAATTAAAGATAAATAAAACTCGTGTACGTACAAACTAAAGTCATGCCTTTAAGCGTTTTCTTTAAGAGTGTAAATTTTGTTTACAAGCATCAACCATTTAAGAGAGAAAAGAAACATATTTTAAATTATGATTTTATATTTTTCTTATCAACACGTCTCACATTCAATATAAAAATAAATAAATAATATAAGATTATGATCAGTAAGGGTGACAAATTGGGTCACGTTCTTGTTAACAAGTTCGGACTCAATCCGAACTTCACCTGTGTCAAGTCAAAACAATTGCCATTTGTGTAATTCTTTGATAATTTCGGAAACAGGCAACTTAACTTGTTTTGAAACACATCAAAACATGATTTTAGCTTAATAAACTCGTAAAGATAATACGTTCCTAAAAGATAAGCAAAAATTATGCACAAAAAGCCGTAACTTTTTCAATTGTCTAGGAAAAATGAAATCTTCCCAAAAGGTAATACTAATTAGATAAGGCTAGAAGGAATGGTGTATCAATTTATCATTGTTATTTGGGAAAATTACTTAAAAATGTAGTAAACTTATCATTTTTTATGATTGTGTGTACTAAACTATTTTTTTTCTCATTTGTGTATTAAACTTTTTAATTTCGACCATTGCATGTATTTTGAGACGATTTTGCTTTGTAAAATGACTATTTTGCCCTTCAAATTTTGAAAAAAGTAGAGGTAAAATGGTCGTAAGATACATACAATGATATGAATTTGAAAATTTAATACACACAATGAGAAAAAAATAGTTTAGTACACACAACCATAAAAAGTGGTAAGTTTACTACATTTTTAAGTGATTTACCTTTGTTATTTCAGCGTCATTTCAATTGTTTCTTTCCACTCATTCAACCTACTTTTCAACTTTACTGGTGATGGGAAACTTACCGCCACGTCATACCCTATTTTTTTCTTCTTAATTACGTTAATTCGTAAATAAAAACGTAAACGTAAACACTTTTATTCGAATATTAAACTTTTATTCAATAATTAAAAACATTACATAGACCAAAATATTAAAACTACAAATTAGCATTAACATATAGGTGTTCGACTAAATCAGCTCAAAATATTTAAGCTTTTTTGTGAAGAATGTGTTTGTAAATAAATGATGATATTATGTTGTATTCATAAAAAAAGTAAGATTTTTTTTAAATAATATGAAGATATAACGGATAGTTTTTGAAAAAAAATAACATTTTGTAACTCATCAAAGTAAGTATCCCATCGATTTAGAGACAACTCGCGCGTGAATTTTGCCTTCGAGGTGACAACTCAAGCCTGAGTTTATAACTCGGCTAAAAAAACGAACCACTCCGTGCAGCCTAAGTGTAAAACGTTGATTTCTGTTTAGAACAGAAAAACATATAAACCTATTGGCCATTTAATAAAAATATACAAATATTGTAGTCAAAATTAACATTTGTCTTATATACAATTCAATTAAATCCAACCGGATATATATGACCAATCAATGTTGCATAGGCTTCTTCTATCAACATATATACTAAACAACTTTGTTCAATCAAATAAAAAGAAATACTGTAGGTCAATATGGGCATTTGGACTTCAAGATCAAAGAGATTAATAGCTAAATAATAATGCATACATTTGACATTTTTCATGTTAATAGATATATTTTTGTTTTATATATATTATTAGCAAGAAGGCAGGGTAATTATTGATAAATTAATAATTAATTTATTGATCAATTGCCAAAAGGCATTTTAAAAACCATTTATGAAAATGACATATTCAATATATAACCATCCAACATTCTTTTTTCCCCTTAAAATAATATATTGAAATAGTCACAAAAACCACATTTGTGACATGCCAAAGTTTGTTAATAAACATATTATTATCATTAGGGTTGGCGATTCGTGTCGGGTTCGGGTTAGCGGGTTCGAGTTGTTAGGTTGGCAGGTAAGAAAATACCAATCAAACCTAACCCATTTAAATAATCGGGTCAGTTATGTCAACCCTAACCCGTTTACACATAACCCGAACCTAACCCATTCAACCCATGTATATATATGGGTTGACGTTAAATATGTTGAATAGGTTAAACGGGTTTATATATTGATCTATTTAACAAGTTTTATATATAAAAGTAGGCACATTCCA
This sequence comes from Glebionis coronaria, assembly GCA_025667525.1. NCBI lineage: Eukaryota > Viridiplantae > Streptophyta > Magnoliopsida > Asterales > Asteraceae > Glebionis > Glebionis coronaria. Next base: position 621,608,294 of record CM046875.1, on the reverse strand, counting down.
CGTGTTAAACATGTTAAATGTGTTTATGTTCGGTCTTTTTAATCTAGTTAACTCGTATGATAAAATATTAATCAAGTTTAATATAAGGAAAAAAATCTTAAACGGGTTGTCGGGTCGACCTGCTTAATTTTTTTCCAACTCAAACCTAACCTGTTTAATAAATGGGTCAGATAGGCCGACCAAAACCTGACCTAATTCAATATATTCAACCCGACTTATTAATTTCCGTGTCGGTTTTAGGTCAGGTTTCGTGTCGAGTCAGAAATTGTCACCCCTAATTATCATATTTTCTGCAAACATTGGTAAATACAACTATATACTATTGATAACTTGCTGCAATTAGTTAATTAAATCAAACTTTTTTAAATTTTGATTTTGGTCTTAGAATTTAAGGTTCATTCACCATCATCAAATGACATGCATAATACATGTAATTTGGTCCAAAGTTTTTTGCAACAAATTCATCAATTGAAATAAATTCATTGTAATAAAAGTTACAAGAATATGTAAAATAATGACAAATATACCCTTAAGACCCTCCATTTAGGGCCTTGAGTTGTTCATTCTGTTTCTTTTTTGCCTTATAACATTAATCTTCCAGCTTACACTATCTTTTATTTTTCCATTTATTTCTTGGCTGCTTTTTAGTACTATTTATTCAATGATTTCATATACCTTTCAAGACCAATATATATATTCCAATCAATCTTGAAACACTGATAGATAGATCAAAGTATTCTATGAAGAGTCCTTATCAAATATTGGCTTAGATACTTATTTTTAGTCAAAAGTTTTTTATCCTTTTGAGTTTCAAAAAGTTAATTTTGATGATGGAGAAGCTTTCTAATCTTGGACAAGATGAGGATCAAATGGACATGCCGCCGGGATTCCGATTTCATCCTACTGATGAAGAGTTGATCACTCATTATTTATCGAATAAAGTTGTTAATAGCAACTTTTTTGCTAAAGCAATTGGAGAAGTGGACATGAATAAAGTTGAGCCATGGGAATTACCTAGTAAGCTGTTTTGTTTCTTGTTTTTCTTGTTTTTGGGCTGTAATTGTTAATGATCATTGATTTACCGCGTTTTCTGAATTTGAAGGGATGGCGAAAATGGGAGAAAAGGAGTGGTATTTCTTCTGTCTTAGAGATAAGAAGTACCCGACCGGTTTAAGGACAAATAGAGCAACTGCTTCCGGTTATTGGAAAGCAACCGGAAAAGATAAGGAGATATTTAGGGGACGTGTGCTTGTCGGAATGAAGAAAACTTTGGTTTTTTACATGGGCAGAGCTCCAAAAGGGGAAAAGACAAATTGGGTAATTCATGAATTCAGATTAGAGGGTAAATTCTCTCTGCAAAACTTGCCAAAATCAGCCAAGGTAATAATAGATTCTTGTTTCTTTTCCCCTGTTTTTTACTCTGTTTCCCCTGTTTTTACACTGTCTTTAAACATGTGTTTGATTATGATTCTTTGTATTTGGATTACAGAATGAATGGGTCATAAGCCGCGTGTTTCACAAGAATTCATCTGGAAAGAAAGTACACATTTCAGGTTTGTTAGCAATCGATTCGGGTGGCAACACCACGTCTCTGCCACCTTTGATGGACTCCGCGCCATCTTTTGGTGGTAGGATCGTCAATTCAAGCATGCCCGCACCCTGCTTCTCCAAACCAATTGAAATGCAAACATTTCAAAATAGCATGATCAATAGTTTCCACAACAATCCTGTTCTCCCATTCGATCCAAATCACAATATGTTGCTAGAAAGCCAATCCAACCCCATTATGCATCATTTCTCTTCTAGTTCTCCATTTATGGCACATGATCAATCAGTCTTGAGGCGTTTAGTCGGATCAAATGATCATGGACTAAAGATAGAGACGGAGATGGTCACCTTGTCGCACGACGCTGAGCTCAGGGCGAGCTCAGATAAAAACAATGAAATATCGCCGAATTTTGACAAGGGTAAGACGGGAATCGATGATCAAGATGTCCCATCAACTTTAGTTGGCCCAGTTGATTTAGATTGCCTATGGAATTATTAATATCAATAATTGGGAGCAAGATGTTTGTTTATGGAGATGAATAGTTGATGGGTTGCGTATTTGATGATGAAATATTGAATCAATTTGGAAGTGATGCTTGAGTTGACACAAATATTGTGTTACAAAAATTGCAAAATTATTTAGATGATGAAGATTTGAAGAAAAAACCAAGAATGAAGAATAACTAATATGATGATTGCATATAATTTTGTACTTAATTATAAGGTACTTAGTATATTTGTATGGTTTTTTACTAGTAGTATTCTGAGACATGAGATGTTTTCCTGAGATTTGATACTGGTATTTGATTACATTAGTTAAATATGGATTAATTACCTAGAAATGTACTATATTTGTCCTGTTCTGTTATTATGTGTATAGACTTTTTTTTTTCTTATCGTGTGATTTGTATTTTTAAATTTCGACTTTTGTGTGTATTGTGTCACTATTCAATTATTTAAAATGATAATTTTATTTTTCGAAATTTGAAAAAATAAAAATAAAATGGTCACAAATACATAAAAGGTCAGAATTTGAAAGTTTTTTTTTTTTTTTGGTAACCATGATTTCCGACTCATTGGCCGACTAATCCACGGGGTTTGAGCCTACCGCCACACAGACTCAAACTAGGGAAAGCTCTCCCTTTTCAGGAGGTTGGCGTGGCAACTTCAAGGTTGTTTGCACCTAGTGGGAATTGAACTTGAGACCTCACACACTTTGGAGTGATAATCCAAATCTTTTTGCCATTAGGCTACCCTTGAGTGGTTAGAATTTGAAAGTTTAATACATATAATAATAAAAAAATTGATGCACACAATAACAAAATGTAACAAGTATAGTACATTTTGAAGTAATTAATCTAATTAAATTAAGTTTGTTATAAAAGTTCTATAAAAAGTGCTATGATAAAAAAATATATTCTAATTATTTTTTCCCTTATACAAAGTATTTCATCCATTGAATAAAATTTGTCTTTGTTACAATTTTATAAAGAGATTCATAAAACTATTGAATAACGATTAGACGTCCCCAATAAAATCTAAGCTAAAGGTCACATCTTGAAAATGCCATATGTCTATTTGCAACTAGGTGGGAATCAGGTTGGGTTCGGGTCAAAGTCGAATCAAGGTTAAAAATAATTTATCCGAACTTGACTCATTTCAGTTCATGTTAGTCGAATTCGGGTCTATTCGAGTTCGAGTTAACCTGAATTCGAGCAAAATACAAACAATTTTTTTTTACTATTTTTTAATAGAAATTATATTGAATTAAAAAAAAATTAATTTTTTTTATTCAAGTAAGTTGATCCGAACTTAAATTAGATATAACTTTTATATCCGATATTTAACCCAACTAGAGTAATAATAATTATAGGTTATTACATAATGATGAAATCTTTCTAAGAAGTTGTTACAAGGGAAGAACTAATTCATGATAGTGTCGAGCATATTTTACATGTTGTGACGAATCAACCTTTCAAAACTTGCTCACATGAAATTGTCAAAAATAGAAAGTTCAAATCCTCCACGAAATAAACCACGAAATGGATTTTGACTATCAAGTATACGATCCATATCAATCTGTTAAACATCTTTTTGGATGATGTTGGAGCATAGTTTGGCTGGGCCCGCTAATCGTCTTCTCGGGTGCTTAGTAATGCTGCAAACAATAGAAGAACCGGTTAGACGTGGACCCGAGGCCGGAGCCCCGTGGTCCACCTCCGACGGTCAAGTCAGTATTGATCGATATGTTGTATAAGAGGTGTGGTTAAGAGAGAGAAACTGATTTATAATGAGACCCCTACCCCTGTTTATATAGGCTTAGGGTTTCTTGAAGGATAAGTTAGGTATGTGTGGGCCGCGGGCCTGTCGGGTCGGGCCGACTGCAGACCATACGTCGACATGTCCCCCAGTCTAGTATGATATGGTCCATGATCATGTTATGCTAGACTCATTCGTGTATCATGCTCACTAAACAACCGCGTGCGGCTTGCTGCTAGGACATCCTCGTGGGTTGTCCGTAACATATGGCTCCACTCGTAATGGGCTTCTTTTAGCAAAAAGATGATGGGCTGGGATTGCGAATAGTGAGCATAGCCACTATACGCCATCATGTCCCCCCAGTCTAGTATGCGAGGTTGTCACCGAGGTTACTAGACTTTACACCATATCCGCTACCTGTAAGCATATCCACGTCGAAAGAAATGGGAAAACATGTATACGTAAGACGGGTGGTTGTGCTCGAATGCTTGGTTTCCCGTGATTAGACGGTAAGGACCCCGTAAGAAAAAAGCATGTTCTATAGCCGGGGTAACACTGGCATTGGCAATGTATCATTCTTATTCATCTCTAACGTGAGGATGATAAGAAGGTTTTATGAAGGTGAAGGTGGAACCCATATGCTGCATCGTGAACATTCGAAGACGTACTTCTAATACCCACTAATGATGCAGCATAGTGCGAATATTGTATTCGTCTTAAGGCCAACATAATTCGTACTTCTGTGGCAAAGTGATGCGGATATTACATCCGTCTTACGGCCACGACATCCGATAATGACTTCAAAAATTTGTCATAGTTTTTCCTAGATTAAACATAGTTGATCAGGCTCCATCTAATTAAGTATAAACGATGTAAACTTTGGAAACATCACTCCATGGTCGGGCAAACTAATTAGTCACAGAAGACGTACTTCCGTAACAAAGATATGCACCAACAAAAGACGTGCTTCTGTGGCAGAATGAGCCAGTGGAAGGCGTACTTCCACGGCAAAAGATAACGATGCGCCGTGGAAGAATACTTCCACGGATAAAACAACGATGCGCCGTACTTCCACGGCGAAAATAATGAGCACGTGGAAGGGATACTTCCACGGCGAAGATAAGAAGCATGTGGAAGAATACTTCCACGGCAAAAGATAACGAGCACGTGGAAGAATACTTCCACGGCGAAGATAACAAGCACGTGGAAGAGATACTTCCACGGCGAAGATAATAAGCACGTGGAAGAGATACTTCCACGGCGAAGATAACGATGCGCCGTGGAAGAATACTTCCACGGATAAAACAACGATGCGCCGTGGAATAATACTTCCACGGCGAAAATAATGAGCACGTGGAAGGGATACTTCCACGGCGAAGATAAGAAGCACGTGGAAGAATACTTCCACGGCAAAAGATAACGAGCACGTGGAAGAATACTTCCACGGCGAAGATAACAAGCACGTGGAAGAGATACTTCCACGGCGAAGATAATAAGCACGTGGAAGAGATACTTCCACGGCGAAGATAACGATGCGCCGTGGAAGAATACTTCCACGACGAAGATAATAAGCACGTGGAAGAGATACTTCCACGGCGAAGATAAGAAGCACGTGGAAGAGATACTTCCACGGCGAAGATAATAAGCCAGTGGAAGGAGTACTTCCACGACGAAGGATAATAAGCACGTGGAAGAGATACTTCCACGGATAAAACAACGATGCGCCGTGGAATAATACTTCCACGGAGAAAATAATGAGCACGTGGAAGGGATACTTCCACGGCGAAGATAAGAAGCACGTGGAAGAATAATTCCACGGCAAAAGATAACGAGCACGTGGAAGAATACTTCCACGGCGAAGATAACAAACACCTGGAAGAGATACTTCCACGGCGAAGATAATAAGCACGTGGAAGATATACTTCCACGGCGAAGATAACGATGCGCCGTGGAAGAATACTTTCACGGCGAAGATAATAAGCGCGTGGAAGAGATACTTCTACGGCGAAAATAACACGCGCGGGGAAGAAATACTTCCACGGCGAAAATAACAAGCACGTGGAAGAGATACTTCCACGGCGAAGATAATAAGCACGTGGAAGAACACTTCCACGGCGAAGATAACAAGTACGTGGAAGAGATACTTCCACGGCGAAGATAACAAGCACGTGGAAGAGATACTTCCACGGCGAAAATAACAAGCACGTGGAAGAGATAATTCCACGGCGAAGATAAGAAGCACGTGGAAGAGTACTTCCACGACGAAAATAATGAGCACGTGGAAGAGATACTTCCACGGCGAAGATAAGAAGCACGTGGAAGAGATACTTCCACGGCGAAAATAATGAGCACGTGGAAGGGATACTTCCACGGCGAATGAATAAGCACGTGGAAGAGATACTCCCACGGAGAATGAATAAGCCAACGGAAGAGATACTTCCGTGGTAAAGGCATAAGCCAATGGAAGAGATACTTCCATGGTGAAGAAACAATCACGCGGAAGGAATACTTCCGCGGCGAAGGAATAAGCCAATGGAAGAGATACTTCCATGGCAAAGGAAGAAGCGCGCGGAAGGAGTACTTCCGCGGCGAAGGAATAAGCCAATGGAAGTGATACTTCCATGGCAAAGGAATAACCCGGCAGAAGGCGGACTTCTGTGGCAAAGAAACATATCCAAAGATATTTGCGTGTCATGCACGGAAATAGTGGTATTATTATACCCTGGTAGCCCTCAAGTTTAATGGTGCTACACTCGACTAGTAGTATTAAACTTAATCAAGTATTCAAAAAATTACGGTCGCGTAGACCAACGCGAATGGACGTACCATAGCTGCATACGAAAAATAGAAATTGGGTTCGAACGTGCGAACCAACACGGATGGGTCTTGCCATAACCGCGAATTGTCACATATTATAAGATGTATCTTAACTAACTTATGGGATACGCTATGCCATTACGTGCGGCGTACCGCTACTACCATAAGGACTGTCAAATGTATGACAAAATTTTGTTAGACGTGCACAGTGTGTCGTTTGCAAGTCCATCATGAGTCATGTGGTTTGCGTAACTCACTATAACGTCTTGATAGTAAGGTGTCTAACAAGGATACATGATCCATGGTCGTTGGGGTTGCATCCCTCTTACACGACAAGTTAAATTATTAGGTTCACTCAATCCTCTTATTCCGCCTGGGAACGATGTGTACATGTACGCCCGTAGGCAGAAGATATCCGAGTGTACGGACTAGCACGGATGGACGTACCATGACCGCGAATGATAAATATATTATATTAAAAAATATATGTAATATAACTTACTGAATTAAAAGATATATATAATAAATAATATCGGAATATATCCTAAAGAATATCTTGTAGTAATATATAGAATACGGCCGAACGTACGGATGAGCGCGGATGGACATACCATGACCGCGGATAAGAGGTCGCGACACGATATTAGTAGGCTGAGCCGCGACTTATATGGAAAGTATAATAATTAAATTAAAAGATATATGCAATATCTCTTTCTAAAATTACAAGATACACATAATATCTTATAAAAAATAAATAAACAATATATTTATAAAAGACATAGGTAATATCTTTTATTCATTAAAAAACTTAGGTAATATCTTGTTACCTATTAAGAATAAGATATGAAAAATATCTTTGTATAAACTTAGAAGATCGCGTAATATTTTATTAATATAAACAATATCTCCAGACGTGCGGATTAACGCAAAAGGACGCGGCTCATGACCGCAGTGAAAAAATAAAATATATTTGATCGTGTGGACGAGCGCGGCTAGGCATGCCAAAACAGCAGATAAAAGTAAAATATGTCCGATCCTGAAGATTAGCGCAGTTGGATGTACCATGACCACAGATAAAAAAAAGTCGGGTCGCCACATGATATTAGTAGGCCGGGCCGCGAGTTATACGGAGAATATAGTATCTAAACCCGAAGATACATGTAAATCTCTTTGCCGATTAAAAATATATTCGTATCATCTTAAGAAATATCTCGTTTATCTATTGTAAGATGTAAATATGACATTAATTTACGAGCCGTAAGACGTGCAAAAATATGCTAGCTTACTTAAAAGCACGAACTTTTTTTACGTGTAATACAAAAGGATACACGTATATTATCCACCAAGATATGCTAGCTACTATAAGTAAAAAATATGCTAGCTACAGAGATACGTATATACTAGTGAATATATAGAACTCTTTTTTTACATATGTGTAATTATGCGATCAGAATGTCAGCAGACATTAGCAATTTAATATGGGGTAGCCAATGTGTGACTTATGCGATCACAATATCAGGAAGGAAAACAAAAGCAAAAAACATAAAATTTTTAGAGTTACCGATGCTTGGAACGGAGTCGAATTTTGCTTTTCGATAGTATGAGACACGGAACATAGTATGTTCATGGTCCCACGGATGGCGCCAACTTGTTGGAGCATATTTTGGCTGGGCCGGTTCGACGACTCTCCTGGGCCGTTAATCGTCTTCCCGGGTGCTGAGTAATGCTGCAAACAATAGAAGAACCGGTTAGACGTGGACCCGAGGCCGGAGCCCCGGGTCCACCTCCGACGGTCAAGTCAGTATTGATCGATATGTTGTATAAGAGGTGTGGTTAAGAGAGAGAACCTGATTTATAATGAGACCCCTACCCTTGTTTATATAGGCTTAGGGTTTCTTGAAGGATAAGTTAGGTATATGTGGGCCGCGGGCCTGTCGGGCCGGGCCGACTGCAGACCATACGTCGACAGATGAACACAAAATCAGAAGCGGCGCCGAGATTTTTAGTTAAGAAAGACGATCATATTTAGAAGAAAAAGTTATAGTAATAAAAGCCACTCAACACTCTAGTTATTTTTAGTGGCGGAACTAAAAAATTGGGGTCGTTGTAGACACAAAAATAAGATACAAATATATAGTTTTTACATTATTCGAGGGAATGCATTTTAATAAAATGATTTTGAAAAAACTTTTTTGCACGTTGTTCTTGCATAAAATAAAGTTGCTAGATAAACTTAGTATCTTTGTGTTTCATTAATTTCATAGCATAGTATACTTTATTCAGGGATGAAGCTAGATGGTTTCGCGGGTGTCCGAGAATTTCATGAATTTATTTTTAATTTTGAGAAAAACATTAATTTTTTTATGTTAAATACACCTGATCTATCAAAATATATTTCTATTATTACGGTTCAAAATTTTATTTTATATGCACCCGACGATATTTACTTTTGAATCCGACTTCATTACACATTAGTTCTTTGCCGAAAGTTTTACATAAATCGATCTTTCTCTATTCGGGTAAAGGTGTGACCATTTACAGTCTACCTTCTCGATACCCCACTTCAGCGAAACAAGGTATCGTTGTTGTGTTACACATTTGCGTACAGTGGCCAAGACCCAAGAGAGATATTTTGTTTCGTGTGTCACACAAGTCGTGTCGTAAACTTGAATGATTATCAATAATACACAACCTCAATAGAATTGTTTATATGTTTTCATATGAGTTAGCTGAACTTTTACATCAAATACATTTAGCTCTTTTCTATTATTAGAAACCACGGTTACGTTACCTCGCGTAATCGAGTATTAAGAGTATTAATTAAGTTGAAACGACTAGTTTTGTTAAAATTTCAGTTCATCTTGAAAATACTTAATCTAGTAACATTGCCCACTTTTAGAAAAATATAGGAATAATCAAATTTAGGTTGGACATTAGCTAGATTAGTTTTGATTTTTAGTGAATTAATTTTTGAAACTATATATAAATGGATTAATACCCTCAACAATTTGCTTGGTGCAATTTTAGTAACACACCATATTAAAGAAGACCATATTTTGGTAACATTAGCTATATCTTTTTTTTTTAATGATGATGTAACCTAATTTTAGTATGGACAACTATGATGTTACTGTTCTTAGTTAATGGTGATATTAATTAAACTAAACATACTTATTATTTCTGTTTGAGAAACCATGTGCCTTGGCTACAAGACCATGATGTCAAAAGATTTGGTTTAAAATATGCTGCACTACTGTTTAAAAAGTACTTACAAACTTTTACAGTAATTGTTTAGAGAAAAGATGATCACTGTCCTTAAAATAGCTTTCAATTCGTAATCAGATATGTATAAGTCCAAAAAAGATGGTGAGTAGGCCTAACCGTTTCGATCTGCTTTAACAGTGAACTTATTTGAGACGGGCACGTTTTGGACTTGTTCTCCAATCTATTTCAGTGAGCGTACATAGATTCCTATCAATGGATAAAAAAAACACTTAATCAACACAGTTATCGGTGACATAAGATTATGATTTATGGCTAGCTATGTCGATTGAAAAGCCTTTCGTCCAAACTCCAAAAAGTAGAGTTGATGTCGTAAGAACAACCTTAACCAGTTAAGCTCCACCGCATATGTGAACAATGCTTGATTAAATTTGAAAGACAAATATGATATATGCGCAAACCTGATAGGTCCTCTCGCATACAGCCTTAATAAGAGTTTCGATCCCCGGGATTAAAAATTGATACAAAAAATTAATTGCTTTCATTGAGAGTCGAACTCAAGACCTCCCGCTTACTAAACGGGTGCTCTAACCAACTGAGCTATGAAAGCAAGTTGATAAATTTGCCTGTATACCGAAACATATCAATATGAAATGATCATTTCAAACCACAAAATCTGGATAAGGGTGTTATGCTATTTGGGCTGCATATTGTTGTATCTAAAACAGCCATACACAATTACAGTTTCGGATATGATTCCAAACACCATAATGTTTTAATGCGAACGACAACATGTTTTATCTGGATAAGCCTTTAGAACGGCATATCTACAGGAAATTTAGCATGTTAAGTACATGGTTGTTTCAGGCTTCGGTGACCCTGCGCAAAAAAAATAGTCTTTCAAAGCCCATGGTTAGTATAGCTTGCAATTTCTGAATAAATGTCCTGTAAGACACTTTTCATTTGGTAAAACACTGGGAATAAGTAATCTTTAAATTCAAAGATTGATCTGTTTAGGACCAGTTAGTAACAAAACTTCCTTAATCTAGAAACAATGACATTCCATTTCTTGGGTCATATATGTCAAACATAGAAGACACTTTATTGAACAACATCAAAGTCCTCAACATTTACACGACTATTACCACACCTCTCGTCGTCAATATCAGTATGCACATCATCACCGATTTCACGGTTATCACTCTAAAGATATACATTTGCATCGTCAATATCCACATTTAGTTACCCTAGTTAACGCCCCTGCAGTCGCACATGTACCCTCCAAAAAAACTTTCAGGGGACGGTCGAAATTAATATTTACAGTTTCAGTCCCTGAGATAAAAATATATATATATATAGAAAAATGCTTTCATTGAGAGTTGAACTCAAGACCTCCCGCTTACTAAACGGGTGCTCTAACCAACTGAGCTATGAAAGCAAGTTGTTCTATGTGCCTGCATACCCATTTCATAGAGCCAAACTATTATTTCCCACCACATAAATGTTGACAAGGGCGCAAACGTGCACTGTGACAAAAAATAACATGTAATGCCGATAGAGAAAAATAAATTTGTATATGAAGTGAACTGTCTAATTCCACATGATGTGTAATCTGGATAAATCTCAAGATAGTTTATCTATAGGAGGTGTCCAAACATACCATCTTGTGAAGCAACGAGTGACAGTAGGAATAAAATTTACAGTTTCGGTCTCTGCGAGTTAAAAAGATATCAAAATTTGCTTTCATTGAGAGTCGAACTCAAGACCTCCCGCTTACTAAACGGGTGCTCTAACCAACTGAGCTATGAAAGCAAGTTGATGTATGTTCCTGCATACCCATTTCATACAGCCAACCAATCATCTCCTACCACAAAAGGTGGATAAGGGTGCAATGGTGCATTGTTATTTAGCTGCTTATGGTACCTAAACTGCACTATAAGACAGCGAATAATGTTCATTAGGGAATATATGTTAAAAAAAGTAAAAACTCTATAAAATGTTAATGTTACCTGACTTGACATCTGGATAAACCGTTAAAAGGGTTTTACCTGTACGAGATGTTCTGAAGTGTGTGAAACCAAAACCGACAAGAATTGAAATTTACAGTTTCCGTCCCCAATATAAAAGATACATAAAAAATAATTTACCGGGAAAACCATTAAGCCCCCCCCCCCCCCCCCCCCCCCCCCCCAAAAAAAAAAAAAAAAAAAAACACATAAAAAAATGCTTTCCTTGAGAGTCAAACTCAAGACCTCCCCGCTTACTCAACGGGTGCCCTAACCAACTGAGCTATGAAAGCAAATTGATGTTTATGTCTGCATAATGATTTCAAACTATTATTCCTTCGACCAAGATTAAATATCAGTTTCAGTTGCTGAGATAAAAAAAAAGCATAAAAAATTGCTTTCATTGAGAGTTGAACTCAAGACCTCCCGCTTACTAAACGGGTGCTCTAACCAACTGAGCTATGAAAGCAAGTTGATATACATCCCTTCGCAACCTTTTCATTCTATCAAAATTATCATTTCTCATCACAAATAACAGATAAGGGTACCTACTCCTACAAGACGATAGGATTCTGCTGATTTCTGAATAACATCACATATCAAAATGAGGATAACCCTCAATGTGTATTAAAACTACTAGAACATACATCAAAAAAGATCTGCAAAGAAATAGAAAAATTATATAGCGGCACTAAGCTATGGTGACAACCGTTGGATTAACAAGTTTCAGACCCCAGCTCATATCCTCACAGTGCCTAACATGAGGAACTATTACACCAGTATCAACCCCGGTTCTCTTTTTGCAGTCAAAAAATGGTGGAGCATGGAAGCAAGGCTCAATTGACATTGCACGAGTGCAGGCTGGATTTGGGGTTGTCTCATTCTCGGGTTTGTACAAGATCCAAGGGTTCAACCCTCCAAGACTTTGAGCAACGTACCCAAAAGTCGACCATGAACTAGTGATGAGCTTATCGGTTAAACTCAGTAAGTACATTTCTGCCCATGCTTTTCTGTGATGCATCTTCTTTTCAGTTTGTTGATACCCTTCGTGGCTCGGTTGAAACACTTCAATCACTTCACCTGTTACTGTTGCATGTTCCCAGTACATGTCTCTTATTTTCTCAAAATATCCCGAGCTCAAAGAAGTCAAAAGAACAGCTTTTGACTTCTGGATCCCTGGTGAAGCGACTAAAGATTCATTTGAACTTATTTCTGGAAGCATGTTGTTGTCAAAAGAACACGCAAGTATTTGATCAAGTACATACTGAAATGGGCCAGGCCGGGTGTCAAAAACTCTAACCTGGATCCCGATTCTTTCATCTGCTTCTGCTAAATAAGAATTATAGTATCTCGTTATTAGTCCCCAAACGGGATTCGTGGGGAAGAATAGATATCTGCCTAGGAAGTGAAAAACCGTTTCTTTTTCTGGGAAAAGGGTGTGTAGCTCTTGTTCAAAAGTTGGCATCAAGAAAAGTGACGGGATGAAGTAATTATCAGATTTCATGATTACCCACGAGACATCATGAAGAAAGCTTTGATCTTGATCACAAAAGAAAAGCTTATCATGATCATCATAATCATGAACCAGGTGAAGATAAACATACGGTGTTGGGGAAGATGAATTGCTTGATGTCTTTAACATATTGCCAAAACATTCGGGAGATTGCTGATTCAAGTTCTTGAAGTGATCAATGATCGGAAAATCAAGAGGAAGTAACCAGGAGGCTTCAGGAAAAGGTTCACAGAAGAGATCGTTTAAGTCAGCTCCACGGTCAACAAGTAGAACACGGTTTGTTAAAAGGGCATAGAGAAAAGCCGACCCTAAAGTCAAAATTCGGTTCCCTAGTCCACTGAACGATACCCAAACCAGATAGTTACAATCCGAGTCATTTTCGGGTGTCTCACCAGACCTTAGCTTTGCTACCGCTCGCTTGTAGGACTCTGTGTGGGGTCCACAACGTTGATGAAGGGCTTCATATCTTCTCAGCCTAGAAATGAGGTAAGAAGAAGGTTTGTATGGTGATTCTTTACGATATGATGCTGCTTGGTACCTACTTAAGCAAGAATCTTCATCGAATTGACTAGAAAGAAGACCACTAAGTAGCTTGTCATTGTTTCCAAATTCTGAAGAATGTAGCCTCTTCTTGGGCTTCACAAACGACGCCAATGAATCATCTTCTTGTTCTAAATCTAGTACACAAAAATAAAGTCTGACTAAGTTGGCTGACAAGCAAGATAAAGATTCCAAGAAACATCACACACATCCTACATTAGGTCGGGCAGACAAGCAATGGGACAACTGACTGAGGGGGTGTTTGGCACTGGATTTTGGAAGTAACTAACTGATATCTAATACTCAAATTCAGGCAATATGTTGTACTTCTATTGTTTGAACTTGAGATGAGCAGATAATACATAATCGAACATTACAAATTCTGAATACTTATCCTTAAACCAATTATACGAGCCTTAAATAACCAGAAATGGATTCACTAAATGCAAAAACTAAAGCAATTTGACAACACAAAAATCAGAGAAAAACTTCCAATACAATCCCAAACACCCCACAAATACCGAACTTGATCTTACTTTGCAGATTTCCATCAAGATGCCGTTTTTTCGTCAGCGATTAACCAACCTAACAATGACATTAAGGTCACAAAAAACACCCTTTTTCACAACATGCAAAACTATAAAAACTTCAGATCCTTAAAACTATACTCCCTCCGTCCCAAAATTATTGTCTACCGAAAAAAAAAAACACACGGTTTAAGAAAAACATAATAATTTAAAACCTCTTTAAAGTTTGTAATTATAACTTCAAGTAAGGGCGATCTAAACTTGCTGCCTATTTTTAGAAGTGGACAATTAATTGGGGCAACCCGAAAAAGAAAGTTGGACTAACTATCAACACATAACACTACATTTCATAATTTCAATCCAAACAAAATACACTAATAACACAAAACCATACCTCTATGTGGGCCCACATCAAGAATCCTAGAAGCACCACCATCATTAGCAATAACAGCAGAAGAATCCGAGATAGTAAAATCCTTAAAAATAACAGAAACAGAAAACAAAACAGATAAACCCATCAAACAAACAACAAAACCACCCATTAGCTTCAAAGGGTTTAACCCCCCAAATCTAGTATGTTGTTGGTCAAGTGACACGTCATCACTTTCAAGATCCGAGGTTTTTGGTGGTGGGTCAGTTGTTGGATTCTTGTGTAATCTTCTCATGTCTACCATTAAGGTTTAAAGTCAAAATGTTTTTTTTATTTTTGGTAGTAGAAGTTATTACTAGATTTTTAAAGTGTTTGTGTTGTTTTGGCAACACGTTCTACTCAGAGATTGTTGTCGGTGAGATCTTTGATGATTCATGTGTTTGCGTTGAAAATGTTGGAATTTAGTTTTTGGATTTTAGCCCAAATGCAAAAAATGTTACTTCAAGCATGAAAGCTAAAAAGGCCTAATACTAAAGTTGTTTTGTCAACAAAATCTCTATTACTTTATAAAACATTTAAGCTTTTTTATATAATTAAAAATATTAAAAAAATAAACTTTGAACATTTCTTTAATAGGAAAGCACTTTTATTGCTTAATGCAAAAATAAATTACTTTTTATTAAACTTAAATGTCATAATATACATATTATAAGTTACATTTTAAAATTAAATTGTCTTTACGTTTACAGTTGTAACAACAAACAATAAGAACAATACTCGTGCGTTGCACGAATAGGTTATTATATATAATTGTTAATTTCATTTATCAAAGTTATTTTGGTAAATTACTTTGATACATCTATTTTTTTCTATATTTTAGTTAGTAACTTTATACACTATTATACAAATATAAGACTTCATCTCTTGTACATTAAAGTAAGATTTAAGTTCATTTAGATACCAAACTTATCTAAGATATGGGGGGACTCATTCCTACCCTTCATCTCTTTTTCATCCAATGACTAAGATTAAATCTTTAATTTACACTGCAAGGGTATTTCAGTCATTTCACCATCTACTATATAATGTTTTTTCTTCTTTCTTCTCTCACAAAAAACACACATCGGATCTCTCTTTCTCTCTCTACCCCTGATTTACTTTATCTCTCCACCCCCGATCTATAATCACGATCTACTATATCATGAATCCATCGAAACGCGATCATGATGAATCCATGACGAATTCATCACGAACATCTATAATCACGAATTGATTTATCCATCACCAGGTTTGATTAATATGTTTTTTAGCTTATTTGGTTTAAATAAGCTTATTAATGTATTATCATTAGCTTTTAACTGGATTATTATGAATGAATCTTTTTGGATTGATTGTTCTTAATTATAAGCTAAGTTCTTAGATGAGAAGTTATGAATAAGTTATAAAGTTGGATTAATAAGCTAGTTAGTTTGAATAAGCTTATGAATAAGCTTTTTTTTAATAAGAGTAGAGTTATGAATAAGCTTTGTAAATTAAATGATTTGAATTCATTGTGTTGCATTATAAGATAGCTTATTAGATTATTTCAATGAGTTATACGTTTTTGTGAATAAGATAGTTATGAATAAGCTTATTTTCATGTTAATAAGCTGTATTATTATGATTTTTTTTTTTACTTTATGATGTTATCATATATGATGTACATTTCTTATCATATATGATAGATATATCATATATGATAACTGATGATATATCATATATGATATATATATATATCATATATGATATATCAAATAAATCATATGAAAAAACAGATTTTGTATGAGTATCTTTCAGAAAATCTGTATAAACTCTTGAAACCTGCCTTCTATCATATATATATGAGTAATTCATTTTGGTATTAAAATTTTGCATAATATGTTGTTTTTTTCTTTTATAAATGCAGTCAAACAGAGATGGTGTGATTGCCCTATTTGGAGCAAAGGAGAGAGGGATGTTGATTATAACAAGAGGATGTGCACGGATGTGTTTTAAGGTTCAAGACGAAGTATGCGTTGTTCATGAATTCATCATTTGATAATTTGTTTTAAGATAGTGTATTATTGAAAAAGAAGAGTAGTTTCAATAATAATGTTGTTAGCACCTTTTGATTTTGTATAAATGGTTATCATTCAGATGTATATCATATATAATTTTACATTAGGTTATGTTCTGAATTATCATATATGATTCTGTTCAAACGCACATTATTTTATGTTATGAACAAGTGTTTAGTTATTAATTGTGCATACTTTTTGTTGTAATCATGAGTTCATCAGATTCTTTGTTTAATATATCCAAGTTTTCTTTGAGTATCATATATGATAATGCCTTATCATATATGATAGTGCATTATCATATATGGCTTAATTTATCAAACCATCATGACATAATACCAAGAAAGTTAATCATATTAATAAGACGTTGTACCAGATACCAATGGATTATAAAATCGTCCATATACTTCAAAACTCCATTAGGAGATTACAAAGAAAAAACAAACAATAAACGTAAAAAATTCATGAGCTTCTTCACTAAGCTTCTTGGCCTTTTGGATGCTTGTGATATTCAACATGCCTTGTAAACAGCTTCCTCTACACAAAAAAAGAAGATTTAATTAAATTTTCAAGCACTAATCATATATGATATATTTTATCATATATGATATTTTAGCTTATATCATATATGATATAGTATATCATATATGATATGTCACTAGCAAGTCATACTAAATATGTTCAACGAGATTAAGCCATAAAAAATAAGAGTTAATTCATTTTTCAACCACATAATCATATATGATATATTTATCATATATGATACTTTAGCTTATATCATATATGATATAGTATATCATATATGATACTTCACAAACAGGTCATACTAAATCTGTTCAGCGAGATTAAGCCATAAAACCTTATAATTTACGAAAATAAGCTAATAAGTTAGCTTATAATTCATCATAATAAAGATGATGATAATCTATAAGCTTATTCACATTAGTTAGCTTTCAATTCACGTAGTTTCTCAAATAAGTTATAAAAGAATAAGATGAATAATAAGCTTATTCACATCGAATAAGCTAAAAAAAGATGAATCAAAATAAATCGAATGAACTTTACCTTATTTATGAAGTGGATGATCGATTTACGAGGTGATGATCAACGGATTTGATGTTTGTGATGATTGATTACGACATGAATATGTGTACGTGTGTGTGTTTTTGTGTGTGTTTTAGAGAGAAGAAGAAAAAAGGAAACCTCGATCCAGATCTGAGATGTGAAATTGTTATTTGGTGTTAGGTGGGAGGGGTAAAATGACGAAAATACCCCTCCGTTTTTTTTAATTAGAAAACAAGAATTAATGTGAGCCTTTGATCAATATTAGATGAAATGTGGGGATTGGTCCCCTTGTATCCAAAGGATACAAGGGATGCACAATAACCGGACTCTTAAAGTAAACATATAATGTCATTGTTTTCTAATTGTTTTCTAATTGCTCATTACAGAACCACATATTAATAATAATACCGGTTACTCAATTTTTGGACTAAAAAAATATGCGATACTATGCATTATTTCAACATGTACATAAGAAGTCAAACTAAAAGTTGCTAGTTTTTTTAAAGCCAAATAAATGTTTAGAGGCAATGTTTTGAAATCCGGTTTTAAAATCGCTTCCATCGAGTTATCGGGCCCGAGTTCACCCAGATCGATTCGAGTCAACCTAGTATTCTAGAAAAAAAATTCATATGTTAATAATTAACAAAAATTATATATGAAAACTTCCATGTATTGAACATATAAACTTTTTGCCAACCAATATAATATGTAACAATATAAAAATTTGTCGCAAATACATAAAATTTACATATACTTTTTTTAAAAACACGAGAACAGGTTGACCCGGTCACCCAAACCCGGCGGGTTTAGGAGCATTTTAAAAATGTGAAACCCGAAACAATATGACCCCTTTTTTTTATCGGAACTGGATTAACCCCAGGTCTAAAAACATTGTTTCAAGTAAGTCACTTTAAAAAAAGTCTAACTATGCATTATTTCAACATTGAACAAACTTGCTTAAGAAAAAATCACTTTAAAGAAGTCAAACTAAAAGTATATGTGTCTGCTCCATCTCTTTCACTCGATATTTCCCATGTAACATTATCAAGAGCACACAACAACCTTCAAAACAACAGATCATCATTTAGTCGTCTTTATTCAATCTGAAATATTTCAATCATTTCACCAACGTCTGATCATACATCTCCATGAAGATGCAAATTCAAACACAACAACCATTAATTAACTGAAACTCTTTTAATCTTATCACCAATATGAAACACGAATAATGAAGACAACCAGTAGTACTTTTTCTGCTAAAACTCGAATCACAAATTGTAGAAACTAGAAGGGGGTTGAATAGTTTTTTAAAAATTTACTTGTTAAAGTGGGTTTTCAAAAAATCTTTTCAAAAACTTAGGTTTGCGCAATTATGTAAAATCTTCTTATACACAATATGAACAAGGAATATTGCAACTAAACAAATAACCACAAGTATGTGCAAATAAAAATAATGAATGTAAAGAGATAAGGAAAAGAAAGATCAAACCAAACACCAAGAATTTATAGTGGTTCGGCAATGAAGCTCACTCCTCGTCCCTACTCCACTCCTCGGGTACTCCTTACTCGAGAGTTCACTAATCAACAAACTCCTTAAGGTGAAGAAACCGTACACAACGTCGCATAACCAATTTCTGACTCTAAGCTAAAAGTCGAGCCCTAAGCTTAGCTAGGACCAATCTACACCAATATGCTTTGAGGACTAAGTATTAACATTACTACATACACAACTTTCAAATAGACACAACTATTTGGATCTTCACAACAAAACTTCCAAATAACACAACTACTTGGATCTTGACAACACAACTAAAATGAATGAATGAAACTTGATCTTCAATAGATCTTGAGGTAGACTCAAGACTTCAAGGATGAAAGTGTTATTCTCTTTGCACTTGGAGAAGAAGAGATGGGAGGAGAAAGATTCACTTCTAAACAAGTAGTAATCAACCAAATAATCAAGGATTTGAATGATTTAAGAAGTATGTTTGAATCTGGAAATTTGTGTGCAAAAGAGGTGAAGAGAAAATCTGAGAATGGTCCACTATTTATAAGACAAAATCCTGATGGCTATATCTGAGCGCGGTTCCTTATTGGTGCCCGCGGTGCCTTATCGATAAGGGGCCGCATAGACCTTTAAGGATCCGTGTTCGTAAACTTCGCGCCTTTTTGTCTTTTAGTGGGGTAGTCACATCTGGTAGAATAGTTATCCTTAAAGGATATTCTTAAACCAAATGGAATATGCCATTTTTAAATTTTCAAATATTTAATTTAATGAAACATTTTCTTAAAAATAAAGTTTAATAAAAAAACTTTGTCACATTTAATAAAAAGTGAGTTTTAAGAAAACTTAAATCCTTGATCACTTAATTAAGATGAAAACTTGTTTGTTCATACCTTAAGTGATAATGGTTGAAATGAAAAAAATACTTGAACTCAAGAATTCGTTTTTCGTTGTTTTCAATGCTTGTTTTTATATTTTGTCGTAATGAAAACAAAACGAGACCAAAAAATGCAAGTAACGTTTTTAGGCATCATTGCATTAACAATCTCCCCCTTTTTGATTTCGACAACACATAAACTCAATCACATGAAAAACAATATTTTTGAAGACGATTTTATTTCATTTCTCCCCTTGTTGAAGCAAAAAGGATGCAAAAGTCTTTGTAGAAGAAAAGAATCGGACTTTGCAAGTGCTCCCCCTTGGTGCTTACTCCCCCTTGCTTAGGGCACCAAGGAATCGAGCTATGGTGACAAGCTACATAGAAGTGTTAGTAGAAAAAAAGAAACATCCAACAAGATATAGCATAGGTCACATAAAAAGAAAAATAAGTTAAGATAAGAAAAGAGAAGATAGCTAAGATACAAGATAAGTCATGTTAAAAGGAAACATGAAACAAAGATACAAGAAAATAAATCATACAAAGTTGTATGAAAAAGAAAACAAGCCAAAAGAAAAGCATAAATCTAATCCTAGTTAAACTAGAACTTAAAGATTTGCTTGAAATTGATGTCTTGGAGATAAGTAGTCCATATGCTTAAATGAAAGACAAAGTGGTAGCGGAAGAAGGTGGTGGTGGCTTGGTAGTAATCTTATAGTTATAGTGAAGAGGAGGTTTGACTAGGAGACTCTCGATGTAATTCAGTTTCTCATAGATGTGAGCCATAGCAAGATGTTGATATTGAAAACAATAACCATGTGTTCTATGATAAATAACATTGTCATGTGAGGGAGGAAGAACACAAAAGGATAGTGGTGGAAGAGAAGAAGTTCCATAATCAATATTCTTAGAAGAAGAAGAAGAAATATGATTTTGAGTGTTCTTGGGTGAATTTGGATTGAAAGAGATTGGGGAAAATGGAGGAGAATCAAGGCTTTCATTTGGTGAATAAGACATTTTGATATGAGAAAGGACACAAAATGCTTAGGGTTAAATAGAGAAAGCACAAGACATTTTTGGGATGGTCAAAGGTTTGAACCAAAGATTCCAAAAAGTGTTGGAGCAAATTTGGAGTTACGGAAAACTCAAAATTGAAGGGTTCTGCCCGCGGTTCCTTATCCCCACCTGTGGTTCCATATATATGGATCCACGGGATATTTAGGGAACCACCCACAGAGGGCTATATTTGGTGGATGGGGAGAATTCTCCAATTCAGCAAATCTTGATTTTCTAGTCTAACTAATCATAGAGTCGTGCTAAAAGCAACAATAGACAAAGAAAGCACACAAGAACTCATCAAACAAGATTTTGACCAAAAATCATGGATTTAAAATAAAATCGATGTTAGAGGTGTGTTAATCTAGACTCATAGTCATGACACGATGATCCTCCACATTTTAATATCGTTGTTGATATATTTGAAAACCCCATGCATATGAATTATGTATGCTCATTGTCAATAGCAAGAAGCTATGAAAAACGTTTTTAGATTGAATTAACAATGCAAAAACATTTATCGACCAATTTCGAAAGAACTTTGAGAATTTTGAAAAAGAGAAGAGGAATTTTTCAAAAAGAGTTTAAGAGACTCAATGACTCAAAGAATGAAAAGACTTAAAAGAGAAAAAGACTCGATTAATAAAATGCGCAATTAAGGAATATGTTCCATTAAACCTAGACCTAGACGCAAGTAATTAAAAGGTTCCCTCTTAAATGGCTTAGTGAAGATGTCGGCTAAGTTTTCTACCGAGGGCACCTTCTCAATCGAAATGTTCCCCTTTTGAACATTATCCCTAAGGAAATGGTGGCGAATCTCTATGTGTTTGGTTCGCGAATGTTACATAAGATTCTTGCTAAGGTCTATTGCACCCTTATTGTCACACATGAGGGGAACATCATTAAGTGAAATCCCGTAATCAACAAGCGCTTGCTTCATCCATAGAGCTTGTTGACAAGCTTTACCGGCACTCTCATTGTAAAACCCGCATTCTTTTACCATGACCAGTACACTTAGTAACGTACGTACATATTAAAACTTTCTTTTTATAGCATGAACACGTGTCACGATTAGTATTACAGAAGTTATGTACGAATAATTACACGATACGTATTAAGTACGTGATAATACACGATAATTATTAACAATAATAATTACAATCACGAACATAAAATCATGAACATGAAATCACGAACATAAAATCATGAACATGAAATCACGAACATAAAATCATGAACATGAAATCACGAACATATAATTATGTATTTACGTATATTATTAATACGATTAATATCGTTACGTACAAGTATTTATAATAACACGAATAATTAATAATAACGTAACACGTAAACATGAACACACGAACATGTAATAAAATAGACACGAGAAAGGCTTCGGGTTTCCCTTTGTGGGCCCTACTAGTCGCGGACACCAAAGAGAACAAGGGCCAAGCCCACTTTAAATTTTACCAAAATAAGAACAGAGTTTTTCAAAAAATATCAAAACCCTAGGCTCCCTTTTCTTTTTCCTTTGGCCGCCGGCAAGAAGACACCACAGGATGGTGTTTAATTTTATTTTGGTTAAGAAATTCAAGGAGTGTGTTCGTTTAATCGTTCCCCATCTATTCCACGCGTTCGGTAATCCGTAAAACCTTTCTTTTTAATTCTTTTTGTGTTATTATGAACATATGATTATGGAATTAAAAACAAGATTTAAAAACATGTTATAATCATGGTGGGGAAATTAAAAAGGGTTGTTTCGGGTTGTTTTGCTTGGCCGACATCCAAACCAAGAGCCCCAAGGCTCTCGACGTCCATGGTTCGCACCACCAACCGAGACATAGGTCTCGGTGTGGCTTGGTCTCGGTCGGCAGCAAAGGACAAGGGACCCCGACTCACGTCGGGGTGTCCTTGTGGTTTATATGGGTCTCGGCAGCAACAAACAAACACCACCGGGCCAAGCCGGTGGCCAGTTTGACCTCGCAGGGGGAAACCGCAGGCACACAGGGGGAACCACCGGCTACTACCGGTGGGAAATCTGTTGGTCAGCGGCTAGCCGAGAAGCAGGGAAACCACCGGCTTAAGCCGGTGGCAGCGTGACTCAAGCAGAGGCAACCGGCTCGGCCGGTTTGCCACTATTTTAAGGGTGTTTGTTTCGAACTGGTTCACAGGTTTTCACGGTTCCGGTTGATGACATGTTTAATTAAATACACGGGTCCGGTTCATGGATAAATTTTACAAGCATAATTAATTGTTAAAAGAATATTATTTTACAAGAATTAAATTAATTTAACATGGCATATAATTAATTTAATTCAATCATGAACTTAGGTTAATTATTATTTAGTAAATAATACATGTTTAACCTAAATTATTTAATTTAGATTATAGTATTAATTAATTATTAAGACATAAAATATAATTAATTAATAAACATGACTTAGGTTATTATTAATACAATATTAATACATATTTTAACCTAAGTATTTTATACACTTTAATTTAATTAATCATGCATATATTTAATTAAATCATTTAACCTATAGTTTATTTAATTAACATGTTATTGTTAATAAACTATATACTATAACTACATGACTTATGATATTTAATCAGTAAACTTAAGCTTATATTATTAGCTTATTAATTCAGCTTAATTCTAAATATGGAAACTTTCTAATTCAGGAAACTTACTATTTTTAGAAACTTTCTATTTTTAGAAACTGATCTAATTTTGGAAATTTTCTATTTTTGGAAACTTTCTATTTTAGGAAACCTGCTGTTTTTAGAAAGTTACTTATTATTACACAACAAGTATAATAATACAAGAAACACAAGTAATACTTAATCAGAATATACAAAATACATGATAAACACAGCATAACGTTAAAATCAGTAAAACAAGACCTGAGCATATAAAACAAGCTAAGACACGATATATAATCAGTTACGTACTCAGTAATCAGAATACTTATACATGTATACTATTTATGTAGCATTAGTGAGACCGAAGTAGGACTCTCTTCCGTTCGTCTTCTTCATTCACTGGACATAAGGTACGGATTTCCGGTCCTTTCAGTATGGACATTCTTTCCTTATTAGGATTCCCCGTCTGCAGCCAACTGTTTTCCCAGTATTTGTTTTATATTTTTGATACTTATGTTAGATTAAGAGCCTAAGCCATATACATGCATGACCAGTGTCGCCTAGTTATGGAGGTACCATAACCATAACACTAGAGGCACCAGTGTTATGACTTCCCCACGGCAAAGTGATTGCTCGTAGCGTCCCTTTTCAATTTTGGCCATTATATTATATTATCATGTGGGGCGTATGGGTGCATCCTAGTTACATGTTTACCAGTATTATTAGAGTGAATGCGATGTGTGCCTTGCATCCTTCACTAAGAGTTGATCCCTCCTACCCAGACTAATTAATTAGAGGCAACCCCTCTAATTGCATGACGAGGTCTCCCCTCCAAGTATTCATGCACGGTGAAACCTCATGACCTATATGGGCTAACTGGCTAATTAATTAAACAGATTTTCATAGAAACATAAGTCTTTTCAAACTATAAAACCAGTTTTATGAACATGAATCCAAATATCTTAGAACTTATGTTATTCCGCTGCTATTAGTCTTATTTATGTTTCAGCCATTCATACTATGTCATATATCCGTGCACTGAGCGTTTTTGCTATATACTTATGCTTGTTTAGTCTTTCCTAGTTCATATACTTTATTTATGTTTTGGGCTAATGTTTGGGAACCGATGTTTGATTCCGGTTTTCCCTATGGCCATAGATGTTTTACTACATATTACCTTGCATGCTTTGATGACACACCATAATCATGTGTGACATTCCATTTACTAAAATGGGATGTTACAATTATGGTATTAGAGACAAGGCTTCGACCTGTAGGCTCTAAAACTCGACATGTGACTAGCGGGTAGTCACCAGAAGCTTTCCTAAGTCAACGCTTGTTATTCCACGTATTGATGTTTTCAGCGCTTTGTTGTTTTAACCATGATGTTTTCATCGGTATTGTTTTACTAATATGGATGAACAACCGTCATCCATACTTAGTTACGTGTCATTGTTTCAGGCATGATGTTTCTTGTGAACTGTGGCCAATGTGGACTGAACCCCAGT
Organism: Glebionis coronaria; assembly: GCA_025667525.1. NCBI lineage: Eukaryota > Viridiplantae > Streptophyta > Magnoliopsida > Asterales > Asteraceae > Glebionis > Glebionis coronaria. Next base: position 621,582,740 of record CM046875.1, on the reverse strand, counting down.
AGTTCTGTTAAGTTTTGACAGCTGAGTTTCACTCATTTATTCCATGTATCATTGTCGCAGGTTCATGATCAAGTAACGGTTGGTACAGACCTGGCCCTATTTAGTCGCATGTGCTTTTATCGAAACTTTTAACTTTGGGACCGACCCATAGGCGTCCCCTCGCCATGTCTTTTGTTTTGGGTAAACTGACCATAGGCGTTTACCCTCGCGCATATAAAGGTTTTCATAAACTGCATCATGCATTCACGCACTATTTACATGCATAAAAAATTTCTCATGATTTATTGGCATAATTTTATTTTTTCATGATTTATTGGCATAATTTTTTTTTCATGTCCCCTCATAAGTTACTATGTCTTTATGTCAAGTATGTTTTCATACTATCATGGTTAACTTTATTTTCATGCTGATTATGTTGTATACTCCTTCATGTTAAGTTGTTTCATGTTTCTTCATGATAATTTCGTCTTCATGTTGATTATGTCTTACGTCTCTTTTGTTGTTTATGCTTTCATGCAAGACATTGTTGGATTTCATTTAATCCTGCTTTCATGATAGTCATGGTTGGTTTTCATTAATCATGCTTTTAGGCAATCGTCATTGAATTTTGTTTAACCACACTTTAGCGTTTCTCTATTCAACCAGAATGATGTATATGTTGGCATTGCCAGGTTATCATGATGGTTTTCTAATCGTTCAACCGATTATGTTTCTTTTAGAATCATGTCAGATGATCGACCTCATACCGATCATTTCATGTACATTCCATGTGTACTCCATGCGCCGTATCCCATGTGTATTATACGTACCTTAATCCATGTGTACCTTACTTGCAATGCTCCACGAGTATTCGCTAGTCAATCCTATATCATCTAAGGCGTATTCCACTTGCTGATATTCTGCAAATTGCTGATGCCGCTCATAGCTTGGAGATGATTACTAAAGGTTGATGTTGCGGATTTTAGAGACGCTACGAGATGCTGATGTTGTTCACAATCTGGAGATCTTACAAGACGAAGACAAAGGCGTTAGATCAAAGCGATCAGACGAGAAAATGCTTCACCACCAGCCGATTTCCATCAATCATTGTCCCAAGTTCTTAGTTACATGTCACACGTCATTTCGTTGTCGTTTCAGTCATATGAGTGAGAACCGGTACCAACCGGCCACTCAGCTGAATGATTTCATGGATCACAGTCATGAGAATGACCGTCATGGAACTGATAGACAAGACGATAGTAACCACTAGTGTCACAACAATTATTCTAACAATCACAACAGAATACCGGTCACGGACGTGATCGGAAATACTAAGGGTCAGAAGTCCAACTGATCAGCCATTTTTTGGCATGATAACCAAAGATTTCCAATTTTATTCGTTTCACACCTCGAGACACATGTCAAGACATCAGTCAAGACACATGTCTCATATATGTTTCAGAAGACACATGTCAAGACACCAGTCAAGACACGTGACATACGTATATTTCTCAAGACACGAGTCAACACACATGACTCACGTCATTTTTCTAAAACAGCCCTAAGAAATTCAGGGTGCCCTCCAAGGGGTATATCCATTTTGTTGTGCCATGTATTAATCAGGTCACAAGAATTTCAGTACCTTCACCGGCGTATTATTCGCAATTGGACATGCAGACAGGCAAAACACATTCTGTGAGATATGTCACGTTTGCTTCATGCCACTTTCATTTTGATTTCATATTTCATATATCCAAGACCATATAGGACGCCATTCGTGTGACAATCTAACATTTTTAGGTAGTAAAATATTTTCTCGTATAATATTTTGAAACTTATTTTTGTGTTGGTTGACGAACTCACAATTTACGGATTTAAATTTGGGCTTACGTGCATAATTTGGCGTCTTTTACGACTAAACCGGAAACCTTAGGATTACGTATTTACATTTTTGAACTCCGTTTTTGATGAGACAATTTTTATTGGATTCGTTTTGTGACGTTGATTCATAATTTATAAAAACGTTTTTCGTAAAACGACCCGAGAGCACGCAAATCGAGAAAACTAGAATCGAGAAATACCCGTAAACTAGTGAGATGGGACAAAACACATTGTCCCACCCCACTAGCTATATGGGACAGCCAACATGACACCACACCATCAAGGTGGCATCATGTTAGCTAACTTACACCAAGTGTAAGCCTAAGCTTACATGTTAAGCTAAATTTTCCCACTTAACACAAAACTAGCAACTTGTTTTCACTTCCACCATTTCTCACATGCAATCAACACCAAAACTCTCTTAAACTCTCCCCTCCTTGCCGTCCTAAATAAGCCAACAAACACCCCATTTGATCTCTTCTAGCCATGAACCACATGTTTACTAGCTCTATTAAGGAGTTCTCTTGAAGCCTTGCTCATTTGGTGGCCATATTAACAACTTTGGAGGTGATTTGCTTGTGTCCTAGGGCTGATTTTCCAACCTATGTTCTTGATATTTGATGGTCTTGGAGATACTTGTTGTGTTCATCAAGTTCTTGTCTTCCTAAAACAAGAAATCCACTTGGTTGGTAAAGAAGATCATCCTCTCCATTTTTCTCTTGTTATTTTGTAAAGAACAAATGTATTTTCTTTCATTTTGTATATGTATATGATGTATATATGATGATAAAAATGTTGTGTGGGGATCAAGTGTTGATAAATATGCTTAAAAAGGTTGATAACTATAAGAAATGAAGCTAAAATCTTGATTATTTAGTTGGCTGTATAAAAATAGTAGATAACTAAAAGATGAACTGATAAAATTGCATGGTTTGATCCATTTACAGTAAGTAGAAGATGTTATACACATGTGAGAGTTGGCCATGCAATGGAATCAAAATAATGAGTGAGATATGATCAAAACAAGTTAGGTGGTCTAATCTGAATAAGCAGTTTTGTAGGGACTGTTAAGGCAAGTTAAACTCAAAATGGGCAGTAGCTATAACTAAGTTATATGTAGCACATATTATGAAGAACATGTCATCCAAAAATGAGCTTCTAATTCATTATAGAACTCTAGATATGTTAAAAATGATGAACATGAAGTTAAAAATCAGATTTTTGGAAATAATGTTTATTAATATTATATAAGCACTCACATTATAATGTATAAAATGTAAAAATATAAACCCACTAACTTATAAAACTTATTTATATAAATATATGAAAGGTTAATTAAATGGGTAAATTATATAAATGGTGGTGAAATAATATTTATAATTAATCTATAAACTTGATTTTTACGACTTTTTCGGCTATCGCCGTAAAATTAACGTTTTTCGCCAAATAAAACTTAGACGACCAAACCCGTCTAATGTAAAGTTTATAAAAGTCATATACTGATGTATAGGTAACTAATACAAGTAAAAACCGATAAAACCCGAACTATAAGAAATACGGACATTTACGAGCTAAATAAACATATTGGACTAATAATTGGACTTAATAAGATAAAAACTTGTAAAAAGAGCTTATTGGGCTTAACCCATTTGGGCCCAACATGAAAATTATATATACTGATAATATAGGTATGAAATGGTTTAAAACAAGTTAAAGAACTTATAGAAGGCTTAATAGACTTAAAATAGGTAAATAGGTTAAAACTAGCAAACTAGTAAAATGTTACCAAGACGTAAACGCTAAAATGAGTAAACAAGGATGTATAGACCCACTTGATCATCATCATATGTACAAAATCATCATATGTATATTGTTATTTTGATAAAAGTCATTGGACCGAGTCTAAGACCGATTATTATTTATATAGGTTTCCGTGACCGAAGCACGCCCGTAGCCGATAATCCGCCTTTCATTAACAATGTGAGTTCATAGCCTCGCACTCTTTTAAATGTTTTATAAAATGATTTGTAAACCCGCGAGGGAGATAACATGCTAGATTTTTATAAAAATAGAACACAAGTAGTCCCGATTGTATGCTTAATGATATGGACCCGAATGATGCTATGACCCTATAAACGAGACTAAAAGGATTATTAGTAGTTAGGTTATGTCACTTAAAGTCCCATTATGAATTGTGAACTACCGGGATTTGGTAGACGCTTATGCATTTGATAGTACTATTTGGGGACGATCACCCCAGTTCGCGCCTTGACGGTTGATCCCCGTCGTACCACATTGATTGGTAAGCGAATTTATGTATGAGAAGATTCCATAGCGTGATTTTTGTGACGACACGCTAACTTAGATGGGCAAACTGTTTGTCGGGTTCGCGGCCCGCTGTTTTCATAGTAAGGTAACAATGTCATGCGGCTAATAATAATCCTACAACGTATGCTATAAAACATAAATAATAAACGATATGATACGACGCTATTAACGATGAATATATTACCTATCATGGTAATATAGAGACTAAGGTCTCATGGACGGTTTAAGATGTATGCTTGATATATATTGCCTGACTAGCAATATGAGGACTTACTTCCGATATTATGCTTGTGTTCTGATTTTAAATGATTGTTTTATATATATAACGGTTTTCATTAAACTCTATGAATTCACTCGGCATTCGCTGATATGATTTTTGCATGTTTTTATCTCAGGTGCTTGAAGGTAATCCGGATGGAGATCGACTCTGATGGCCCACTTAATATTAAAAATGTTCATTCGATCTGTGTTTTGTAAACTTAATGACCTGTATAATTTGGGACCTGTTGTACGCTTTTAAACTTTTTATTGAATGAATGTTTGTTAAACCTTGTACAACCATTTTTATGTGTTGTCTATGATTGGAGTTATTGTGCTATCCCGTAACACTCTGAAAGACCCTTCCGCTGTACCGATACGAAAAATGAGAGTGTTACAGTTTGGTATCAGAGCTCTCGTTATAGAGAACAAAAGATTTTAAAAACCAAGGTTTTGAACAAAACTTTTCAAAATCTTTTGACAATGAACATTTGAGAAAATATTTGAAAAATCTTTTGACTATAACGGTGCCAGAGATCTCCGACGTTACCAACAAGCCCTATTGAGAAGATATATATTTTGATATATATAATATAATTTATATATATGTATATATCGTGATTTCATTATGTAATTGTTTAACTAGTATGTTATCCTAATACGAGATATATATATAAATGCAGATTGTCATGGCTGACCCTAATATTCCTATAGAAAACCATGCTATTCCCGAACCTAATGTAGATGATGATCCTTATTTAGACTTAGTAGATTATGATATCGATGATAAGGAGGAACCATTTGAGGATCCCGAGCCCGAGTTAGGACTAGGAGATCAGATTGCCCCTCAGGTTGACTTGGTAGAGAATGAGATTGAGAATGTTGATATTGAGAATGATGATGAGATTGGGTTAGATGATTTAGATGACGAGATTGACGACGAGGATGTCGAGGAGGACGTAGGTATAGATGTTGAGGTTGATGACGATGAGGAAACTGAGCTTATTTATCCGTATGATGTTCCAGAGGGCGAGCCTTTGCCCCCACCAGTTTGTTTGTCTGATTCTGAGGATGAGTTACCTAGGGATGAAATGTCTGAATCGTCTGAATCTGATTCTGAATCAGAGGAGGATGAGGATGACGATGCACCTGACGGTACGGATGGTATTGCTACTCGTAGACGTGAGATAGGAGAGTCGTCTAGTACTCGAGAGGCTACTCATATTGATGGTCTTGCACCATGGGCCTTGAGACGTGATCTAGATGCTTCCCGTGTTAAGAGTTGTATGACAGAGGTTGGATTAGGTGTTGTTCATACTCAGGTTGCTTATTTGGAGTCGAAGACAAAGGTTGGCGAGAAGGAGCGAGAAGTGCTTAGTTTAGATTTGAGTGATGTAGAACTGATGATCCCTATAACCGTTGGGCTCAATGGTTAAGAACCATTATATCTAGGTTGATCATCATTCATATGATAACATAGCGGAATAGAACAATGATCATAACAAGGTGTTTTGGACACAAAGAACACGAATTAAAACAAATGGGATGTTCATTATATTAATAACAAACATCCACTAGACGTGTATACATTGAATCCCACGTCTAGTGCGACACACACTTTAGGTTTACATTGTGAATGAATGAGATGATGTAAAAACCTACGTCTATGTTTTCTTTATATACTAGAAAACATAGCTTACAAAGAAAGCTAAAGTAATAAAAAGACTCCAACGGCTTGTTCTTTTGCAACTTGTACTTTTTAGCCCTTGTCTTCTTATTTTGTTGTGTTTTGACTTATCAACTCAATAATTCGACCCAACAATCTTCCTCTAGTTGATGATGTCAAAACACTCCTCTTAAGCATGAATCCTTTGTATGTAGTACATGATCTCCAAGAAGCTTCCCCTTAAGTATAGCACATATTCTTCCCCTTTTTGACACATCAATAGGGAATATGTGAAAGTATGCAATCTTGTAGATTCTCCAAAAGTAGCTCTATGTAATGATCCTGAAGAAAAATAAATAAAGTAGTCTTGATGCAGAAGTAGAATACCACAAACCTATGTTCCATGTCTTGTTTATCCATGTGATGAAGAACTTATACCAAATTGAAAAAAAATATAAGTAGACCTCGATCCCTTGTCAATATTCTCATCCTATGTGAGACACTGAGCACGATAATGTAACTCCTTCAAGTGTTATGACAAGTCTTCGTCACCAACTATGTAAGCACGAACAAGTTACCTTTAAAGTCAGTGGCTGGAAGTCCATGACTTTAAGATATGATAGAACACAAACTCGCGAAAATCTTCTTCAATCATCAAACTTCCCATAAGAATTCTTCCCCTTAAGCTAACACTTCTTCATGACGATTTTAATGAACCAATATCCTCATATGTAAAAGTTAGAAGACGAATAACTCTTTCACAAGGCTATCCCGATTACATATTCGAATATTAAACAAAGTCTTCATGAATTATTGCTAACTTACTTAAAAATCATTAATCCATTTAAAAATATCCGAGCCATAAATATCATCATGATATTCTGAATTAAACGGAGATTCCATGTACCTTTGTGTGTATTATCCTCCTTTTTGTGTGCTTAAAACATACCAGTTTTCTCAAACAGCAGCAAACTTTGTGTTGTCCAATATCTCTTCTGTCCAATATCTTGGTCAGATGTATTGTCCGATATCTGACAATACTTATCAGCGTTGAAACACATATATCGGACGACACTGTCAACTCCATCAGTGTTGACTTATTCTGTCAGCGTCGAAACCCTTCCTGTCAGCGCCCAAATAACAAACGTCAGCGCCAACCTTATATCCTGTCAGCGTTCATTCTTCGTTCTTATCAGCGTTTCACCAAAACTTTATCAACGTTAAAACAATGAATATAAACGTCACACTTCCTTGTTTTATAACCGTGTGAACACTTTAAACTTCAACCAATAGGAATACTTCCTTCATGTGAACACAATCAAGACTTGATGAACCGTGTGAACATAAGATCCACCAATAAGAAACAAATGGCCGTGTGAATGCATAATTTCTACCAATGGGAACAAGAGACTCACGAGAATACAGTGGAATAGCATGTATATGATTGTAGCACCATGTGAATAATTGTATAACGAATATTAGGGTTTGATTCGCAGATCTTTTCCTCCACTGTCAAACCGTGTGAATGCTTCAACCAATGCTACACACTTGCAAAACTTACACGTGAATCACAAGTTTTCTTGCTTTAATACGCTGCGTATATTCTTCTGTTAGCCAATCATCTTTTTCTCACAGCGAACAACCATAAATCAGATGACCATTAAAAAAACATCTGCTATGTTTTTAACTAAGACGGATCTAGGGTTTTTGAAAGTTTAGACATCGAAACCCTAACTTAGGGTTTATAAATTAACCATAGATCCTGAATTAACAGCCACCAATTTCAATTCTTCCTGCTTTTTAAGTAGATCTAGGGTTTGAGAAACCCTAGTTCATGATTTCATGTGAAAGCAGAAAACTGAAAATCTTCCATCAGCCAATTTCGACGCTTAATAACTTTTGCCTGGGGATAAAACTCGACAATCCCTCCGGTGGATGTTTAGATCTATGTATGTAGAACACACATCTAAAATTTCGTGACGATCCAACGATTCAATCAAAAGTTATGACCTTCTGAATACTGCTGCGCACACAAAAACGTCCAGAAAAACTCAATACGAATTTTTCTTCTTCACCATACACGAACACCTCGTCGGACCTAGATATCAAGAGCCTTAGGCTCTGATACCAATTGATGATCCCTATAACCGTTGGGCTCAATGGTTAAGAACCATTATATCTAGGTTGATCATCATTCATATGATAACATAGCGGAATAGAACAATGATCATAACAAGGTGTTTTGGACACAAAGAACACGAATTAAAACAAATGGGATGTTCATTATATTAATAACAAACATCCACTAGACGTGTATACATTGAATCCCACGTCTAGTGCGACACACACTTTAGGTTTACATTGTGAATGATAATATATAAAACCTACGTCCTATGTTTTCTTTATATACTAGAAAACATAGCTTACAAAGAAAGCTAAAGTAATAAAAAGACTCCAACGGCTTGTTGTTTGTAACTTTGGCAAAAGTAGTCCTTGTCTTCTTATTTTGTTATGTTTTGACTTATCAACTCAATAATTCGACCCAACAAGAACGTGGTTTGAATGAGGCTTTTAGGAGGTTATCAGTGTTGGAAAGTAGTGAGTTTGCTGCTATGAAGAGAAAGGTAAATTCTATGGAGATTTAGTTGAGTGTAGCTCGTGCGATGCGTGAGAAAGCAGAAAAGGAGTTGAATATATCCGTGGGATGGAATAGTAGATTTTATGCGGATATGGTTGAAAGAGGAGTAATCCGTAAGCGCCCAGCTGAAGATGTGTCTAGTGATCGTCCGACGAAGATTCAGAAGACGATGGATGATGGACCATCTGGCGGTTCTCAGTAGACCAGTTTGTATTTAGTAGTGACCTTTATATCTTTTGTGCTTTTGTAGCTTTGACTGAACCGACTTGTTAGTAGTAGACATGGCACGAATTTTGAGTGTATATAGTGCTAGAACTTTGATATGGGATGTAACTAAGACAATACTTTTGTTTCAGATCGAATGAAATATGTATCTTGTCTTGAATTCCATATTGTGCCTTATTTGTATCTTGATTATGAATTCAATCCATATTATATGAATCCTTTGTTGGGTGAATGCTTAATACTTTGAAATTGTGAAATTATAGAACTATGCCGCCCAAGAAGGCTGTGACTGAGGATGATGTACGTAGGATTATTACGGAGCAAGTTACCGCATCTATGACTGAATTTATGGCAAATGCTAGAAATGAAGCTGGCGGTAATGGAGCTGGCGGTAGTGGAGCTGGCGGTAGTGGAGCTGGCGGTAGTGGAGCTGGCGGGAGTGGAGCTGGCGGTAGTGGAGCTGGCAGTAGTGGAGCTGGCGGTAGTGGAGCTGGCGGTAGTGGAATTGGCGGTACTAATGTGAATGTGAATGCTAATAATGTGAATGCTAATGCTGGAGGAAATGTAGGAGGACTTGGAACTAATGCACCTGAAGTTGGTGGCTGTACTTATGCGACGTTCATGAAGTGTGAACCTCTACCTTTTAATGGAACTGAAGGTGCTGTAGGACTAAGCCAGTGGATTGAGAAGATTGAATCGGTGTTTAGGATTAGTAAGTGTAAGGAGGAAGATAAGGTGACTTTTGCTATGGCTACTCTTAAAGGTCGTGCGTTGACTTGGTGGAACGGGAGAATTGCTTTCATGGGTCTTGATGCTGCTAATGCTACTCCTTGGGCTGAAGTTAAGAAGTGGATGACTTTAGAGTTTTGTCCTCGTAGTGTGATTATTAGGTTAGAGCAAGAGTTGATTCATCTGAGAATGAAAGGTGTGGATATTGATAGTTACACGAATCGATTCCATGAGTTGGCCTTGCTATGTCCTCGATTGGTTGAACCCGAAGAGATCCGAATTGAGCAATATGTGAAAGGGTTGACCAGGAATATCCGGGGGGACGTGACATCATCGAAACCACTGACCATTGATGATGCTGTTCGAATGGCCTACCAACTCATTGGACAGATAATTCAGGATAAGGAAGATGAAGCCCGTGTTGGTGAGAAAAGAAAGGGAGACGGTGAGCGTGTAGATAGAGGTGATAATAGGAAGAATTTCAATCGCCGTCAGAACCAGAGAAAGAGGAATGCAAATGCTCTTACCAACAATGCACCGCGCAACGATGATAGATGTCCTAAGTGTGGCAACAAGAGGCATGCTGGCGACTGCTGGAAGTGCCGAAATTGCGGAAAGCTTGGACACAAGGTTGAAAGGTGTAAGAAGGGAACCATTTGATTCAACTGTAATGAAGAAGGTCATAGGAAATCGGAATGCCCCAAGTTGAAAGCGATTGTACCTGGAAGAAACCCCCAGGGTGGTATCTACCAACTTGGAACAATTGAGGTGAAGAAAGAGGATCCGAATGTCGTTACCGGTACGTTTTTACTCAACAATCATTATGCTGTTGCTTTATTCGATTCGGGTGCCGATAGGAGCTTTGTATCCACTAAATTTAGTGCCCTTATTGATATTGAACCTGTTGAGATAAGTACCAGTTACGAGGTAGAATTGGCTGATGGTAAATTAGTGAAAACTAATAAGCTATTAGAAGGATGCTCTCTAAATCTCTTGAACCATTCCTTTCCGATTGATTTGATGTTGATAGAATTAGGTAGTTTTGATATTATTATTGGTATGGATTGGTTGTCGTTGAATAATGCTACTATTTTATGTGGAGAGAAGAAGGTTAAGATTCCTCTTAGGAATAGGACGTTAGTAATTGATGGTAGTCGAGGTGAATCCCGTTTGAAAATCGTTTCATGTATTAAAGTCCAAAAGTACATCAGGAACGGTTGTGAGTTATTCTTAGCTCAAGTGACCGGGAATGAGTCTAGGGAGAAACGGTTGGAAGATGTACCTATTATTTGTGAATTTCCTGAGGTATTTCCTAAAGATTTACCCAGACTTCCACCGAAAAGGCAAGTAGAGTTTCGAATCGATTTAATTCCTGGTGCTGCACCGGTGGCACGTGCGCCTTACCAATTAGCCCCTTCTGAATTAAAGGAGTTATCTGAGCAACTTAAGGAGTTGTCTGATAAAGGTTTTATTCGACCGAGCTCGTCGCCTTGGGGAGCTCCAGTCTTGTTCGTTAAGAAGAAGGATGGATATTTTCGTATGTGCATTGATTATAGGGAACTGAATAAGTTGACAATTAAAAATCGATATCCTTTACCTAGGATTGATGATTTGTTTGATCAACTGCAAGGATCTAGTGTGTATTCTAAGATAGATTTGCGGTCAGGATATCACCAACTTCGCGTCCGTGAAGAAGATATTCCTATAACTGCATTTAGAACTCGTTATGGACACTATGAATTTCAAGTAATGCCATTTGGGTTAACTAACGCACCTGCGGTTTTCATGGATTTAATGAATCGAGTGTGCAAGCCCTACTTGGATAAATTTGTGATTGTGTTTATTGACGATATTCTAATCTATTCTAAGAATGAAGATGAGCATAAAGAACATTTGAGGATTGTTTTGAAATTGTTGAAGGATGAAAGGTTGTATGCTAAGTTTTCGAAATGTGATTTCTGGTTAGATTCTGTGCAATTTCTTGGTCATGTGATTAACAGAGATGGAATTCATGTTGATCCTGCAAAGGTTGAAGCTATTAAGAATTGGTCTGCACCGACAACGCCAACGGAAGTGCGACAGTTCTTAGGATTGGTTGGCTATTATAGGCGATTCATTAAAGAATTTTCTTTGATAGCTAAACCCTTGACTAAGCTTACCCAGAAGAATAAACCTTTCGTTTGGGGAAGTGATGAAGATGGAGCATTTCAGACATTGAAGCAAAAATTATGTAGTGCGCCAATCTTATCATTACCCGACGGGAGTGAAGATTTTGTAGTATATTGTGATGCATCTCTTAAAGGTTATGGAGCTGTTTTGATGCAGAGAGAGAAAGTGATAGCTTATGCTTCTAGGCAATTAAGGAATAATGAGGAGAATTATACTACTCATGATCTTGAGTTAGGAGCCGTGGTCTTTGCTCTTAGGTTGTGGAGACATTATCTGTATGGCACCAAGTGTACGGTATTCACCGATCACAAAAGCCTGCAGTATATTCTCGACCAGAAGGAATTGAACATGAGGCAACGAAGATGGATAGAGTTGTTAAGTGATTATGATTGTGATATAAAATATCACCCAGGAAAAGCCAATGTTGTTGCTGATGCATTAAGTAGGAAAGATAGAGAGCCTATCAGGGTGCGTTCTCTAGTCTTGACCGTGCACAATAATTTGCCTGAGCAAATTGGAAATGCGCAAATAGAAGCTTGTAAGAAGGAGAATTTTGTTAATGAAGGGTTCCGAGGAGAAGGAGATCCTTTAGAAGTTAGAGCTGATGGAGTGAAATGCTTAAGAGGTCGTATGTGGATACCGAAGTTTGGAGACTTAAGAGATTTGATTATGTTAGAATCCCATAAATCTAAGTATTCCATTCATCCGGGATCTGATAAGATGTACCATGATTTGAAGAAGTTGTACTGGTGGCCGAATATGAAAGCTGACATAGCTATGTATGTTCTTTAATGCTTGACTTGTGCTAGAGTTAAAGCTGAACATCAAAAGCCATCAGGACTACTTCAACAACCAAGGATTCCTGAATGGAAGTGGGAGCGAATTACGATGGACTTTATCACCAAGCTTCCTAGAACATCATCTGGAAACAATTCGATTTGGGTTATTGTCGATAGACTGACCAAATCAGCACACTTCATTCTGGTTAAGGAGCAGTTCTCACTGGAGAAGCTGACTCGAATATACCTTGATAATGTTGTATGCAAGCATGGAGTGCCTGTATCGATCATTTCAGATCGAGATCCTAGATTCGCATCGAATTTTTGGAAATCTCTCCAAAGATCTTTGGGAACGAATCTCGATATGAGCACTGCTTATCACCCCCAGACTGATAGGCAGAGTGAAAGGACGATACAAACACTGGAAGATATGTTGAGAGCTTGTGTGTTAGACTTTGGTAAGAATTGGGATAAACAATTGTCGTTAGCAGAATTTTCGTATAACAACAGTTACCATTCTAGTATTAAGGCTGCACCGTTTGAAGCTTTGTATGGTAGGAAGTGTAGATGTCCTGTATGTTGGAGTGAAGTTGGGGATACCCAGCTCACGGGACCGGAATTGATCCGGGAGACTACGGAGATGATAGTTCAGATTAAGAAGAGGTTGTTGACTGCCCGTAGTAGACAGAAAAGTTACGCGGATGTGCGGCAGAAGCGAATGGAGTTTGAAGTGGGTGACCGAGTAATGTTGAAAGTATCGCCATGGAAAGGCGTTATAAGATTTGGAAAGCGAGGAAAATTGAATCCCCGTTATATTAGACCCTTTAAGATTTTATCTAGAGTAGGTCCGGTGGCTTACAAACTAGAGTTACCCCCAGAACTTCATGGTGTTCACAACACATTCCATGTATCTAATCTGAAGAAATGTCTAGCAGTGAGTGATGAGAAAATTCCGTTAGGTAAGGTTCGAATAGATGGGAAGTTGCATTTTATCGAAGAGCCCGTAGAAGTTATGGACCGTGAGGTAAAGCAACTGAAACAAAGTCGGATACCTATTGTCAAAATCCGATGGAATTCAAAGCATGGACCGGAGTATACTTGGGAACGAGAGGATGAAATATGGAAGAAATATCCGCACCTCTTCGATTTCAATAGGAAACGGACATCCAAATGAAATGGATCACGAGGAAGTTGATCCCTTTTAGGAGGAAAAGCTGTGAAAATCTAACATTTTCAGGTAGTAAAATATTTTCTCGTATAATATTTTGAAACTTATTTTTGTGTTGGTTGACGAACTCACAATTTACGGATTTAAATTTGGGCTTACGTGCATAATTTGGCGTCTTTTACGACTAAACCGGAAACCTTAGGATTACGTATTTATGTTTTTGAACTCCGTTTTTGATGAGACAATTTTTATTGGATTCGTTTTGTGACGTTGATTCATAATTTATAAAAACGTTTTTCGTAAAACGACCCGAGGGCACGCAAATCGAGAAAACTAGAATCGAGAAATACCCGTAAACTAGTGAGATGGGACAAAACACATTGTCCCACCCCACTAGCTATATGGGACGGCCAACATGACACCACACCATCAAGGTGGCATCATGTTAGCTAACTTACACCAAGTGTAAGCCTAAGCTTACATGTTAAGCTAACTTTTCCCACTTAACACAAAACTAGCAACTTGTTTTCACTTCCACCATTTCTCACATGCAATCAACACCAAAACTCTCTCAAACTCTCCCCTCCTTGCCGTCCTAAATAAGCCAACAAACACCCCATTTGATCTTTTCTAGCCATGAACCACATGTTTACTAGCTCTATTAAGGAGTTCTCTTGAAGCCTTGCTCATTTGGTGGCCATATTAACAACTTTAGAGGTGATTTTCTTGTGTCCTAGGGCTGATTTTCCAACCTATGTTCTTGATATTTGATGGTCTTGGAGATACTTGTTGTGTTCATCAAGTTCTTGTCTTCCTAAAACAAGAAATCCACTTGGTTGGTAAAGAAGATCATCCTCTCCATTTTTCTTTTGTTATTTTGTAAAGAACAAATGTATTTTATTTCATTTTGTATATGTATATGATGTATATATGATGATAAAAATGTTGTGTGGGGATCAAGTGTTGATAAATATGCTTAAAAAGGTTGATAACTATAAGAAATGAAGCTAAAATCTTGATTATTTAGTTGGCTGTATAAAAATAGTAGATAACTAAAAGATGAACTGATAAAATTGCATGGTTTGATCCATTTACAGTAAGTAGAAGATGTTATACACATGTGAGAGTTGGCCATGCAATGGAATCAAAATAATGAGTGAGATATGATCAAAACAAGTTAGGTGGTCTAATCTGAATAAGCAGTTTTGTAGGGACTGTTAAGGCAAGTTAAACTCAAAATGGGCAGTAGCTATAACTAAGTTATATGTAGCAAATATTATGAAGAACATGTCATCCAAAAATGAGCTTCTAATTCATTATAGAACTCTAGATATGTTAACAATGGTGAACATGAAGTTAAAAATCAGATTTTTGGAAATAATGTTTATTAATATTATATAAGCACTCACATTATAATGTATAAAATATAAAAATATAAACCCACTAACTTATAAAACTTATTTATATAAATATATGAAAGGTTAATTAAATGGGTAAATTATATAAATGGTGGTGAAATAATTTTTATAAGTAATAAAAACTATAAACTTGATTTTTACGACTTTTTCGGCTATCGCCGTAAAATTAACATTTTTCGCCAAATAAAACTTAGACGACCAAACCCGTCTAATGTAAAGTTTATAAAAGTCATATACTGATGTATAGGTAACTAATACAAGTAAAAACCGATAAAACCCGAACTATAAGACATACGGACATTTACGAGCTAAATAAACATATTGGACTAATAATTGGACTTAATAAGATAAAAACTTGTAAAAAGAGCTTATTGGGCTTAACCCATTTGGGCCCAACATGAAAATTATATATAATGATAATATAGGTATGAAATGGTTAAAAACAAGTTAAAGAACTTATAGAAGGCTTAATGGACTTAAAATAGGTAAATAGGTTAAAACTAGCAAACTAGTAAAACGTTACCAAGACGTAAACGCTAAAATGAGTAAACAAGGATGTATAGACCCACTTGATCATCATCATATGTACAAAATCATCATATGTATATTGTTATTTTGATAAAAGTCATTGGACCGAGTCTAAGACCGATTATTATTTATATAGGTTTCCGTGACCAAAGCACGCCCGTAGCCGATAATCCGCCTTTCATTAACAATGTGAGTTCATAGCCTCGCACTCTTTTAAATGTTTTATAAAATGATTTGTAAACCCGCGAGGGAGATAACATGCTAGATTTTTATAAAAATAGAACACAAGTAGTCCCGATTGTATGCTTAATGATATGGACCCGAATGATGCTATGACCCTATAAACGAGACTAAAAGGATTATTAGTAGTTAGGTTATGTCACTTAAAGTCCCATTAGCATGAATTGTGAACTACCGGGATTTGGTAGACGCTTATGCATTTGATAGTACTATTTGGGGACGATTCGCGCCTTGACGGTTGATCCCCGTCGTACCACATTGATTGGTAAGCGAATTTATGTATGAGAAGATTCCATAGCGTGATTTTTTTGACGACACGCTAACTTAGATGGGCAAACTGTTTGTCGGGTTCGCGGCCCGCTGTTTTCATAGTAAGGTAACAATGTCATGCGGCTAATAATAATCCTACAACGTATGCTATAAAACATAAATAATAAATGATATGATACGACGCTATTAACGATGAATATATTACCTATCATGGTAATATAGAGACTACGGTCTCATGGACGGTTTAAGATGTATGCTTGATATATATTGCCTGACTAGCAATATGAGGACTTACTTCCGATATTATGCTTGTGTTCTGATTTTAAATGATTGTTTTATATATATAACGGTTTTCATTAAACTCTATGAATTCACTCGGCATTCGCTGATATGATTCTTGCATGTTGTTATCTCAGGTGCTTGAAGGTAATCCGGATGGAGATCGACTCTGATGGCCCACCTAATATTAAAAATGTTCATTCGATCTGTGTTTTGTAAACTTAATGACCTGTATAATTTGGGACCTGTTGTACGCTTTTAAACTTTTTATCAAATGAATGTTTGTTAAACCTTGTACAACCATTTTTATGTGTTGTCTATGATTGGAGTTATTGTGCTATCCCGTAACACTCTGAAAGACCCTTCCGCTGTACCGATACGAAAAATGAGAGTGTTACAATTCGTATCACCCATGTATACGAAGGTTTCTCTCCAGTCTAATGATAAGAACCAATCTGCTAACGAACTTACCTGAACATATGCGAGTTGAATTTAATCCTAATTATGGACTACGAACAGCACACCATGCTACGATTCATGATTATGTATAGTAATGTTCAGGCTCCTGAATACATTTAACATAGTTTTCCATCAGGAAAATCCGTACAAATTATCTATGCTTTACAAGCACGTGTTTTGTTAGCCATCACTGCGAAAACTTTCTAGCTGTCAGTTAAGACACAACCACTGAAGTTCTTTTATGCATAACCTGCCGATTATTCCAAAATCATCTCATACATTCCAGAAGAACCTTAAAGGAGAAGTACGGTAACATGAGATTATGTGTCGACTACCACCGATTTAAACAAATCACCATTCATAACCGTTATTCTCCTCCACGTATTGACAACATGTCCAGTCGACTTTAGGGTATCAAGCACTTTCCCAAGATCAGATTCATGATCATGCTGCCAACAGTGACGAGTGAAAGAGCAAGACATTTCCATGACTGTTATTCGTACATGGCTTGGTCATGCTAAATTCATGATTTTGTATTAGTCTCATAAATGCTCCAACAACATTATGGACTTAATAAATTGAGTTCCATGAACTCATAGACAAATTCATCAGTGTTTTCATCGAGGAAAACCTGATTTTATCTAAGTCTAGAGAAGAGTAGGAAGACCACATGTGCACTATGTTGTAAATTCTACGACAGGAGAAATTTCACCCTGAAATTTTCAAATATAAATTCTGGTTGATTACAGTGACACGCTGAACCACATGGATTCTCACGGTTAATCTTACCATGACTCAGCTTATGTGTAAAGGTGAGAACCCTACGCTACGTTAGGTGTTCCAAGAAAATCCTACGCTAAGAAAAGTCTAATTTAGGAGATTCATAGTTTTGCAAACTTCTACGTATCCAGTTTCTATGAAGCACGATACATTTACGTTCATATCTAAGTACCCGTCATACCAACAGGTTAAGATAGAACACCAACAGACTGAGATGTTTTTCCACCATCAGAAAGTGTGAACAGAAATGGGACAAGATCTTCATGGATTTTGGTTACCAGATTAACGCAAACTCAGAAGAAGCATGATGCTATCTGGGTTATTGTCAACAGCTTGACCAAGTCTGCAGAATCCTTACATCCGCAAGGATTTCAGAGCCAGCAGATTGATCAGACATGTTCCAGCCAAGGCTCATCCGATCACTTGGTAATCCCTCAGCTATCGGGCCAGACAAAGGTTCGCAATTGTGCTCCTTATTTACGTTCACGTCCTTGTTCTAATTTTACGACTTGCTTTCGCACTCGCGTTCATGACACTATTCACATTAATGATCGTATCCCGGCTTACGATTTTACGTTCTTTTTCGTTCTGGGAAGTTTTTGCATGAACTTGGGAGACCAGACTCAAGTTTAGTATAACTCTCTATCCTCAAAAAGATGTTTCACATCACATTCCACGTCTCACCTTATAGCGTTTGGTGTTACCGCCGCCTTATTCCATGTTCACGATATGTTTCACATGTCATGTTCATTCTACGTTTCTCATATCACAATCACGATATGTTACACGTATCATTGATCACCATATGTTTTCTCATATTACACTCATCGTATCTCCATGTATCATGTTCACAATTGTTCACGTATCACGTTCACAATTGTTCATGTACTACGTTTTAGTATGTCTCGCGCATCATTGCTAAGACGTTACTATTATCAGTTAGTTTAGGTTATTTTGCATCATAACGTTTCAGTTACCATTGCATGTTAATTCTTATCAACTCGATCATATTCATGCAAACCTATCTTACGTTAAACTTTTGTACTGTCAAGACGAAGTCATGACGACAATTATCGTTATTTCCGCCAAGACCTTTTAGGGGACCGTTCTGGGTGGGAAGCCACTTAGAACGGAGGAGTCTATCTGGACTTTTTATCCGTTTTCTCCCATCGATTGTATACGTTCTTCAGTCACGTCACGTTCCATGTCCTCTCTAGCCATGTCACGTTCCACGTTCCTTTCTAGCATGTCGCCTTCATGTCCTTTTGTCTTGCATACCTTTCCAGTTTTGATTCGGGTATGTTCCTCTTTCAGTTTATTTTATCTATAATTCGGGGACAAATTATTCTTTTTAGGGGGGAAGAGTTGTAAAACCCGCATGCTTTTACCATGACCAGTACACTTAGTAACATACGTACATATTAAAACTTTCCTTTTTATAGGATGAACACGTGTCACGATTAGTATTACAGAAGTTATGTACGTATAATTACACGATACGTATTAAGTACGTGATAATTCACGATAATTATTAACAATAATAATTACAATCACGAACATAAAATCATGAACATGAAATCACGAACATAAAATCATGAACATGAAATCACGAACATAATGAAATCACGAACATATAATTATGTATTTACGTTATTATTAATACGATTAATATCGTTACGTACAAGTATTTATAATAACACGAATAATTAATAATGACGTAACACGTAAACACGAACACACGAACATGTAATAAAATAGACACGAGAAAGGATTCGGGTTTCCCTTTGTGGGCCCTACTAACCGTGGACACCAAAGAGAACAAGGGCCAAGCCCACTTTAAATTTTACCAAAATAAGAAAAGGGAAAGATCTTTTGTCATTTATAGAGTTTTTCATAAAATATCAAAACCCTAGGCTCCCTTTTCTTTTTCCTTTGGCCGCCGGCAAAAACACTACAAGAGGGTGTTTGATTTTTATTTTGGTTAAGAAATTCAAGGAGTGTGTTCGTGTAATCGTTCTCCATCTATTCCACGCGTTTGGTAATCCGTAAAACCTTTCTTTTTAATTCTTTTTGCGTTATTATGAACATATGATTATGGGAATTAAAAACAAGATTTAAAAACATGTTATAATCATGGTGGGGAAATTAAAAAGGGTTGTTTCGGGTTGTTTTTCTTGGCTGACATCCAAACAGAGAGCCCCAAGGCTCTCAGCGTCCTTGGTTCGCACCACCAACCGAGACATAGGTCTCGGTGTGGCTTGGTCTTAGTCGACAGCAAAGGACAAGGGACCCCGACTCACGTTGGAGTGTCCTTGTGGTTTATATGGGTCTCAGCAGCAACAAACAAACACCACCGGCCCAAGCCGGTGGCCAGTTTGACATAGCAAGGGGAAACCGCAGGCGCGCAGGGGGAACCACCGGCTACTGCCGGTGGGAACTCTGGTGGTCTGCGGGTAGCCGAGAAGAAGGGAAACCACCGACTTAAGCTGGTGGCAACGTAACTCAAGAAGGGGCAACCGGCTCGTCAGGTTTGCCATTGTTTTAAGGGTGTTTGGTTCGGACCGGTTCACAGGTTTTCACGGGTCCGGTTCACGACATGTTTAATTAAATACACGGGTCCGGTTCATGGATAAATTTTACAAGCTTAATTAATTGTTACAAGAATATTATTTTACAAGAATTAAATTAATTTAACATGGCATATAATTAATTTAATTCAATCGTGAACTTAGGTTAATTATTATTTAGTAAATAATACATGTTTAACTTAAGTATTTAATTATTTAATTTAGACTATAGTATTAATTAGTTATTAAAACATGAAATATAATTAATTAATAAACATGACTTAGGTTATTATTAATACAATATTAGTACATGTTTTAACCTAAGTATTTTATACACTTTAATTTAAATAAATCATGCTTATATTTAATTAATCATTTAACCTATAGTTTATTTAATTAACATGTTATTGTTAATAAACTATACGATAACCACATGACTTATGATATTTAATCAGTAAACTTAAGCTTATATTATTAGCTTATTAATACAGCTTAATTCTAAATATGAAAACTTTCTAATTCAGGAAGCTTACTATTTTTGGAAACTTTGTATTTTTAGAAACTGATCTATTTTTGGAAACTTTCTATTTTTGGAAACTTTCTATTTTTGGAAACTTTCTATTTTATGAAACCTGCTATTTTTAGAAAGTTAATTATTATTACAGAACTAGTATAATAATACAAGAAACGCAAGTAATACTTAATCAGAATATATAAAATACATGATAAACACAGCATAACGTTAATATCAGTAAAAGAAGACCTGAGCATATAAAACAAGCTAAGATATAAAATCAGTTACGTACTCAGTAATCAGAATACTTATACATGTATACTATTTATGTAGCATTAGTGAGACCGAAGTAGGACTCTCTTCCGTTCGTCTTCTTCCTTCACTGGACATAAGGTATGGATTTCCCGTCCTTTCAGTATGGACATTCTTTTCTTATTAGGATTCCCCGTCTGCAGCCAACTGTTTTCCCAGTATTTGTTTTATATGTTTGATACTTATGTTAGATTAAGAGCCTAAGCCATATACATGCATGACCAGTGTCACCTAGTTATGGAGGTACCATAACCGTAACACTAGATGCACCAGTGTTATATGACTTCCCCATGACGAAGTGATTGCTCGTGGCGTCCCTTTTCAGTTTTGGCCATTGTATTATATTATCATGTGGGGCGTATGGGTGCATCCTAGTTACATGTTTACCAGTATTATCAAAGTGAATGCGATGTGTGCCTTACATCCTTCACTAGGAGTTGATCCCTCCTACCCAGACTAATTAATTAGAGGAAACCCCTCTAATTGCATGACGAGGTCTCCCCTCCAAGTATTCATGCACGGTGAAACCTCATGACCTATATGGGCTAATTGGCTAATTAATTAAACAGATTTTCATAGAAACATAAGTCTTTTCAAACTATAAAACCAGTTTTATGAACATGAATCCAAATATCTTAGAACTTATGTTATTCCGCTGCTATTAGTCTTACTTATGTTTCAGCCGTTCATACTATGTCGTATATCCGTGCACTGAGCGTTATGCTCAGTCGTTACTTTCCTTTCCATGTCCCAAAACGGCAGGTACCCAAGGACGGACTCGAGCATTTGGAGGAAGTGCATAGGATGGAAGCTGTCATAGACTTCTTCTCCTTTTTGCTATATACTTATGCTTGTTTAGTCTTTCCTAGTTCATATACTTTATTTATGTTTTGGGCTTATGTTTGGGAACCGATGTTTGATTCCGGTTTTCCCTATGGTCATGTATGTTTTACTACATATTACCTTGCATGCTTTGATGACACGCGTGACATTCCATTTACCAAAATGGGGTGTTACACATATACTCGCCTTTCGTGGTGGATATGGCAATAGCGGTTTGTTTCTTGGAGAACCAAGAAGTTAAACAACAACCCATGAAGATACAAACTTCACTAGTGCTTTTCCGGTCCACAAAGTCTCCCGCATGACCCGATTCCGCGTATACTATGATTTCTACGCCGGTACCTTTACGATACCATAATCCTAAATGTATAGTGACTTTAATGTATCGGAAGATACACTTAACCACTTCAAGGTGAGAGGTTTTGGGAGCCTCTTGGAAGCGATCACAAAGGCAAACACTAAACATGATATCCGGTCGACTTGTCGTTAGGTACAACAAACTACCAATCATACCTCTATATTTGGTATTGTCTACCGACTCACAATCATCATCTACGATGAGTTTAGTATCCGAGGCCATAGGGGTCTTCATTGGTCTAGAGTCCTCTAATCCAAATTTCTTTAGCATTTCTTTAACGCACTTAGATTGATTAAAGAAAATACCATCGTCCATTTGTTTAATTTGGAGTCCTAAAAAGAAGTTAAGTTCTCCCATCATTCTCATTTCAAACTCGTCATGCGTGGTTTTGGCAAAGTCATCACACAAGCTTTGACAAGTTGAACCAAATATAATGCATCAACATATATATGTACGATTATGAGGTGAGAACCTTTCTTCTTTGTAAAGAGTGTATTGTCTACCATCCCCATGGTATACTCATGTTTTACAAGAAACGCTTTAAGTCTATCATACCAAGCTTTGGGTGCTTGTTTAAGACCATAAAGAGCTTTCTTAAGCTTTTAAACATGATCCGATTTATCAAAATCAATGAAGCCGGGAGGTTGAGCCACATATACCTCCTCATTGATCAAACCGTTAAGAAACGCACTCTTTACATCCATTTGTTGAAGCTTAAAATAAAATGCACAAGCGTAAGCTAAAAGGATCCTAATGAACTCTAACCTTGCTACCAGTGCATATGTCTCATCATAATCAATCCCTTCTTGTTGATTATAGCCTTGAGCTACAAGTCTAGCCTTGTTACGAGACACAACACCGTTCTCATCTAACTTATTCCTATATACCCACTTGGTTCCTATAATGGTAGTACTTCTACGTGGAGGAAAGAGTTCCCAAACGTCATTAGCAATGACTTGATTTAATTCTTCTTGCATGGTGATGACCCAACTCTCATACATCAAAGCTTATGTAACATTCTTTGGTTTAATCATTGAGACAAAAAAAGAAGTTACTTTGATCTTGGACTTGAGATCTAAGGGTCCTTTGATTTAAGTCGCCTATAATGTTTTCGAGAGCGTGATCCTTAGACTCCCTAATGTTTACTCCCTTTTCAATATTAAGGTCTTGAACTCCTAAATTTCTAACCTATTTATCTTTAACTATGTCTATTTCATCAAGTCGTCATCTACCAAAGGTGGTGTCTTAGATGAAGGAGGGGTTTCATCAAATGTCACGTTGAGTGATTCTTCGATTACACCTAAGATCTGTTAAGGAGTATGTAGGCTTTACTAGTTTGAGAATAGCCTTTAAAGATACCTTCGTACGATTTTGGGTCGAACTTAGTAAGGTAATCTTTGGTGTTGAGAATGAAGCACTTGCTTCCAAAAAACTTAAAGTATTCTAATGAGGGCTTCTTACCTTTAAGAATCTCATAAGGGGTCATTCCTAGAAAAGGTCGAATAAGAATTCGATTGAGAATATAGGTTGATGTATCCACGACATTGATTGCTCGTTTAACATTGTCCTACTCATCTCTTGGATAGTCGTATTCTTCCTTTCAACTACCCCATTTGATTGTGGAGTGCGAGGAGCCGAGAAGTTATAGGTAATACCATGAGCTTCACAAAAGGCACCAAATTGTACTTCGTTATTGATGACGTATAGTCCCTAGTCGGGTCATGAACCCGGCCCACGGGTACTACCCGCATCCGACCTGTTACTAACGGGTTGGATTAATATCATTTAAAGCTTATGGGCTTCGAATGAACAGTAGCCGCATACATGTGTGCGGCCCACGGCCCATTACGACCGGTACAGGGTTAGACAGAATCATAATCTTATTATGATTAGGATTTACCCCAAAGTGGAGGATATACACTCACCATAATTAGAAGATAACAATCAAGTTAATTATGGCACTTATCCTTTGCTTGGGGCCAAAGCATCGGTGACAGCCCATTAGGGTTTCACCGCCTATATAAGGAACACCCAAGGGTTCCACAAAGGTATTACATTCTACACACTCTCAACTCCCATCCGATTCTTAAAACCCTAAACCGATTACTTACTCTCACGTCGGAGTCTAATCGTGGGATACATTCCTACGGTAAGCCTAACGCGTGTTGTTTTAGTGTGCAAGATCCCAACCAGATATTTCACTTGGTGTAGGAGCCGGAACCCAGCCAACCCAAATTAAGTCTAATTCGGTTCTAGCAAGGATCATCCAACTTTTGTATCAATAGTTATCAAATTCCCTACCATGATCCATCCTAATAGAGACAATTGAACATCCTAGTTGATTTTGGATCCTTCGACTAAAGGTTTCGAAATGATCGAAAGCTTCATTCTTAGAAGCCAAAAATCTAGTCCAAGTGAATCTAGAATAGTCATCAACTATAACTAGGGTATAAAGGTTACCTCCATAACTCCGTATGGTGAAAGGTCTAAAGAGATCCATATGTAGGAGCTCTAGGCACCGAGAGGTCGATACCAAATTCTTGGGCTTGTGACTTGAGTGAACTTGCTTCCCAACTTTGCAAGCATCACAAAAGTGACTATCAAACTTAATCTTGGGGAGATGTCTTACAACTCCTTAGAGACTAGAGATTGAATTAAACGCATATTAGCGTGACTAATCTCCAATGCCAAAGAGTAGAACGATCATCTAAAGTCGCTAGACATAAGTTATCATTTGACTTCCTATTGACCTTCATGACATAAAGCCCATGCATTCTAACACCTTTTCCAATGATATTTCCATCTTTCACAAATTCACTATCATTTTCCGATAAGATGACCTTACACTTATTGTCACAAATTTGACCTATCCTTAGAAGATTAAACCCTAGATTATCTACGTGTCCCACATTTTTGATGGTCATGGAGTCAATAGAAACTGTACCTTTGCCAATGATGTTACCACGTAGCTTACTAGCGAAAGTAACGTTACCTCCATGATATGCTTTGTAAGTAGAGAACAAACTTCGATTACCCGTCATGTGTTAAGAACAACCACTATCCTTAATCCACTCTTCGGGCTCCAAATCTATTCCCAAGCATATCTAGGTAATAACACACAAGATCAAATATTTGGTCCCCAATATCTCATGGGTCCAAAGCTGTTAGTTCCAAACATCCCTTGCATTTGATTGGGATGCATGAATGGAGGACACATATTAGACGGTTAGTATGGCCCAAACCTGAGTGTGGGTTTGGGTCCATTAGGTTTAGGTTAGCTTGTTCAATAAGCTATGTATATGTTATAAATACATTGGCAATCTTCATTATGTGATGACACAAAACATTCAATCAATATATCACATCTTTCATGGTATTAGAGAGTAGGTTAGATCCACAAAAACAAAAAAAATTGCTATCCTCCGGTCATCGGCTACATGTCGATGATCCAGAGGGGTTCCTTTACTTTTGCTTTATTATTTTTCTTGCATTATTTTTTTCCCCACGGAGAAAAACATTGTTGTCAATTGTTACAATTATTTTAACAATTCATATGATGATTTTGATGTCCATTGTTTTTCTTAGGAGTGTTTGATCTTGGCCTAGAGTTATTGTTGTTTCTAGGTGTTGGAGTTTTACTTCTAGGTCTTGACTTAGAGTGATCATCCCTTATAGGTGTTGGTGTTCTACTTCTAGGTCTTGACTTAGAGTGATCATCACTTTTAGGAGTTGGTGTTCTACTTCTAGGCCTTGAATCATTACGTACTATTGGAGGAGTAGATGACTGTCTTGAAAAATTTCTCATTCCCATTAGAGGTTTACTTAAAGGCTCGTAGAATTTATCAAGTTCATTTTTGTCAATTATAGGTAACTCAACATTGTTAACAATAAGATGTTTTGACCCTTTACCTAAAATGGAATTATTAGAAAGTTGTGAATTTTCAAGAATATGTTCTTCTATTCGCGGTTCCTTATCAGGCCCTGCGGTTCCATAATTGTAAGGAACCACGCCATAGATTGGCGATCCGTGGACAGAGGGTCGTTTTTCTGAAAAACTAACTTGTTTTGGTTTACTAGTGGATGCTTCATTTGTGTTAAAACCTAAGCCTAATCTTTATTTAGTGTGAATTTGCTTATTTAACATGTCATCAAGAGCACTAGTACCTTTCATGAACTTTTTCAATTTAATGGAGGGACTCTTGAGATCTTCATTCTCTTGTCTAAGGTGTTCACAATTTAAACAAGCTAAATAAATTTCCTTAATTTTTTAAGCTTAGCTAATTTATCTCTTAGCTCGCTAATCTCATATTCAAGCTTGGTCCTAGTTGATTTTAGCACTTTGTTCTTTTCAATGAATTTTAAACTTATTTTCCGTAGGTTGTTATATTGACCTTCTAATTCAAGATTATCTAGTGAAGAACTATCATTTCTATAATATTCGGTTTTGGAATGTACCTCTTTAGAACAATGAGCCATGAGGAGCATTATCGTCACATTCTTCACCGCTATCGCTCCACGAACCACTAACGAAGGTCGTGTGATTCTTGTCGCGAGATGGCTTGGGATAATAAACGATGAAATGGTTTGGGTCACCACATCTAAAACATTTCCTATCACCATTGTCATTCTTGACAAATCGGTTTTTAGAAAATGCCTTCTTGTCGTTGCTTGGTTGTCTAACATGTTGACTTCGTCTTTTGAAGAAATTCTTGAAGTCTCTTACCGCCATCGCATATTCCTCGTCATCACTTTCCGAGGAAGAGCTATCATGGTCACTTTGCACCTTCATGGCTTTGAGTGCTAGAGACTTTCTTTCACTCTTGCTTTTCACCATTTTCGTGTCCTTCAAAATTATCATTTCATGAACTTTTAAGTTGTCTATAAGTTCATCAAGTGATAATGTAGTAAGATCTTTTGTTTCTTCAATTTTCGTGACTTTAGCTCTTCACTTTGGATGCAACGCCCTAAGAAACTTCCTAACATTGTCCTTGCTAGAAAAACCTTCATTAAGAGCTCTTAGACTAGTAATAATAGTATTAAATCTAGCAAATGTACTACCAATAGTTTCATCCTCTAAGATGACAAATTGTTCATATTGTTGAACAAGAAGATCGATTTTACTTTCTTTGACTTGACTATTACCTTGGTGGGTTACTAAAAGAGTATTCCAAATATCTTTAGCGGTTTTACACATGAAAATCCTTTCATACTCTTTCTTAGGTAAAACATTATAAATCATCACTTTAGCCTCACTATTTTTAGCAAGTTTCTTTTTAGTGTCATCGTTAGAATTTTCAAAAGTTACTAACTCTTTCTTTTTAGAAACTTCATTATATTGATAGGGCAAAAAATCACCATTGGTAATAACATGCCAAAGATCTAAATCTTTTGATTTCACATAAGTCTCAAATCTATTTTTCCAATAAATAAAACTATCGATTTCAAAAAGATGTGGTCTTTGCATAGATTGCCCTTCTAGGTACTTGTTGGAATCCATAGATCGATTCAAGTTTTATAATACAATATATTTTAAAAACACTTGTGAAACCATGTCTCTGATACCAATTGTAGAAACTAGAGGGTGGGGGGAGGTTTGAATAGTTTCTTAAAAAATTACTTGTTAAAAGTGGGTTTTCAAAAACTTAGGCTTGAGCAATTATGTGAAATCTTCTTATGCACAATATGAACAAGGAATAGTACAACTAAACTAATAATCACAAGTATGTGCAAATAAAGAATAATGAATGTAAAGAGATAAGGAAAAGAAAGATCAAACCAAACACCAAGGATTTATAGTGGTTCGGCAACGAAGCTCACTCCTCGTCCCTAATCCACTCCTCGAGTACTCCTTACTCTAGAGTTCACTAATCAACAAACTCCTTAAGGTGGAGAAACCGTACACAACGTCACTTAACCAATTTCCGAATCTAAGCTAAAAGTCGAGCCCTAATCTTAGCTAAGACCAATCTACACCAATATAATTTGAGGATTAAGTATTAACCTTACTACATACACAACTTCCAAACAGACACAACTATTTGGATCTTCACAACACAACTTCTAAATAACATAACTACTTGGATCTTGACAACACAGCTAAAATGAATGAATAAAACTTGATCTTCAATAGATCTTGAGGTAGACTCAACACTTCAAGGATGAAAGTGTTCTTCTCTTTGCACTTGGAGAGGAAGAGATGGGAGGAGAAAGATTCACTTCTAAACAAGTAGTAATCAACCAAATAATCAAGGATTTGAATGATTTAAGAAGTATGTTTGAATCTGGAAATTTTTGTGTAAAAGAGGTGAAGAGAAAATCTAAGAATGGTCCAGTATTTATAAGACAAAACCCCAACGGCTATATCTGAGCGTGGTTCCTTATTGGTGTACGCGGTGCCTTATCGATAAGGGACCGCATATACCTTTAAGGATCCGTATTCATAGACTCCACACCCTTTTGTTTTTTAGTGGGGTAGTCACATCTGGTGGAATAGTTATCCTTAAAGGATATTCTTAAACCAAATGGAATATGCCATTTTCAAATTTTCAAATATTTAATTTAATAAAACATTTTCTTAAAAATAAAGTTTAATAAAAAACTTTGTCATATTTAATAAAAAGTGAGTTTTAAGAAAACTTAAATCCTTGATCACTTAATTAAGATGAAAACTTGTTTGTTCATACCTTAAGTGATAATGGTTAAAACGGAAAAAAATACTTAAACTTTAGAATTCGTTTTTCGTTGTTTTCGTAAATGCTTGTTTTTATATTTTGTCGTAATCAAAACAAAGCGAGATCGAAAAATGCAAGTAACGTTTTTAGGCATCATTGCATTAACACAAACATAACCCCGTTTTATTATTCCTACTTAGAGCCATTCAAACCATCCATGGAATCAAGAACCAAGAAGTACTCGTCTTCAAGATCTATTAATTGGTCTTAGGTAGGTGCCTTATAACTGTTTATGTCTTTTGAATCAAAACAATCATATGTTATAACAATTTAGTTAATAACATATCTTTATATTTGGATAAAAAGAAATGGTGATTATCTTCTTATAGATATGTGATGAATGATGATGATGGTTTAAACCTAACAAAAATCTTTAAAATATTTGTATCAAAAGGTTAAACCTCTCTGAGATTGATGTTTTTCTCTTTCGAGTCGAGTTGGATGTTTAGATGATTATAGTTAGGTTTACATGTGGATTAATAAAATAGTGAGATATGTTAACTTATATAGTGATAGTGACGGGCAAAAATGATGCTAAAAGTACCCAATTTATCTAAAGTTGGTAAAAGTAGGTTGTCAATAGATTAGTTTTATACTTATCTTCACATACTTGATAACAAAACGTGTTATAATCCAATGCATATCTTTTCAACTGAAATGCCTGATATCGGGCACGAGTGTAAGTGGTCCATATTAATTTCAATATGAATTTATACGGTTTAGATAGTGTCATGTCACCTTTTTTTTATCTATGCTCCGCCGGCAATAAATAAGTTAAATTGTAACAGCCTATTTCAAATATATAATAGCCCATTTAAACCATACCACTTCCAACTCTCAGCCCCAAATTATATAACACCACAGTTAATATAACACCACAGTCAAACACACATAGAGACGTAAATTTTCTTCCCTCTTTAACTTTTATCTAACCTAAAACACACCACATATCTCTCATTAAACAAAACGAACAATCACCGTCGTTTTGCGAAATGGACCACATCTATTTCGGTAGTAACATTGTAAATACAAGCTATATGTAATCTTTTTACATGATATATATCCATGTTATTTTTGAATCGCTTTGATCTGTTAACTATTTTTGAGTTGTGTTCGATTCATCATGTTATCTTTGTTCATGTACTGAAGTAGTTGCATTTTTGCATGCAAAAAAAAGAGTTTCTTTTCTGCATGTGTTGAGTTTATTTGATTGTAATATGCTTTTGGCCTACCTCACCTATATAAAGTAAAAGTTTAACAACCATACACTTCATTCTTATTAGTATTCAGTAGGCCAAGGTAGATACTTTCCTCTTGCAATTTAAGACTCATTTTTTACGCATTAGTTTTTCTTCATGGTTAAACAACAAACACATAAATTAGGCGAGTTTGAAGTCGAAAGTCACAAGATCTAGGCGAATACGAATAACTGGCCTTCTCGTAAACACTCATTCCTGGGTCTATATGTTTTCGTTTAAAGACTCATGGGCTCCACTTACTTTTTAAGCTATGAGTTTTGTATATAAAAAAAGTCGTGCAATAAAAATTATACATCACTCATTCTCAATTATTCCCACCGCACCTCCTATTTTGTACACAACAAGTGACCATTCAAACTTATGTTTAACGATGTTACTTATTTTTTCCTTTTGTTTGTACCTTATGTTTATTTTAATATGAAATACTTTGCAGTGCTATTGTTTAAAGTTTGAGTAATAATTTAAACAATCAATGACTTATACACTTGTGGTTAGAAAAACGGTTAACCGAATAATATTTGCTCTCTCAGAATATAGTCACAAAGTACCCGGCGCCGCATTGCGCAGGTACCCTGCTAGTATTTTATTAAAGCATCTATAATGGAAGACGTTTTAATATACTAGTTTCTTTTAAACTGCAAATTTTGTCTTTTGAATATTGTAAAACCTCGAAAAATTTCATAAAAACAAAGTTGTTGCAAAAATGCCCACAAACTTCTCATTTTCAAGCGAAAAAATCGTTGAGACGTTAAATCTTAACTTTCCACTATTATCTCCCCCACGTGACATACACGTGAGGGAATTCTCGTCCTTTCATGTCTTCCCAATCACACGGCCCCTCCTGCACATTTCCTTCTGCAAAATACGTCCCCAGAACGTTTTTTCTCGCCTTTACAAACACGTGTACAAGAAAACTCCGTATATTGGTATGTAATAAGTGTGAAAACATTTATCCTTTCACCACTTAAAACAATTAAAAACGAGACCAAAACGTGTATTTAATGTCTTAAAAGTCGAAATTATGCGTGGTTTGTTTTTATATTGTGTTTTAGGACAAGAATATGAAAAAGGAAGCAAACACGGGCTTTCACGGAATTTTATCGAAGAAAAAGAAAAAAGACGAAGTCAAAAGATCAAAAGTGCAAGAAGAACGGAAGTCAAAGGCCTATTCTGAAGAATTATCGAAGAAAAAGTCTAAAGACGGAAGTTTAACGAAGTCGAAGAACCATGTCTAATAAAAGAAGAAAATTAGAAGACTAGTTCATTTTATCTATCGACAAATCCCGAGACAAAGTCGAAAAAGAAGAGTTATTAAAAAAGACGAGAAGACAAGAAGAAAGAGAGAAGCAACATCACCACATCTCCTCCTCCTATAAATAGGCCATTAAAAGTTAATTTGGGGTTAGTTAGTCATTTTTAGTTTTTAATAGGTAATTAGGAGTAGGTGTTTAATACTTTCTCTCTCTAGTTTTTTCTTTCAAGTTTGATAATCTTTCATTTTAAATCTTGTATCTGGATCTTAATCTTCATTAATTCAAGCTTATTATATATTTCTCATTCTTCCTTTCTTAATCTAAATCTTGTGGTTGATTTGATTAATCATGTAGTTTGTTTAATTTTGTTGATCGTTTGATTGATTTGCATATAAGTTTGTTCTTATTAATTTGATGTGTTTGATGTTTTAGCTTATTGTGATTTTGATTAATTAGTATTTAGCTTATTTTTAATTAAGTAGATTTGGTAGATTTAA
Organism: Glebionis coronaria; assembly: GCA_025667525.1. NCBI lineage: Eukaryota > Viridiplantae > Streptophyta > Magnoliopsida > Asterales > Asteraceae > Glebionis > Glebionis coronaria. The sequence continues at coordinate 621,550,612 of CM046875.1, read as the reverse complement.
TCTTTTAAAAGTTGATTATATTAATTTGGATTATTTGGTGTTTTTAGAGTTTTTGATTTGTGGCTTATTTAAAATGGCGCCGCTGTCGGCTCTTTTCGTGAAGATTAACGGTTTTTTGTGAGAGACGCGTTGGATTTTGGGATCCGTTCACTTTTGAACGTTATTTTTCGTGTTTCAATTTTTCAAAAATCCATAAAAATTAAAATTTTCAAAAATCCAAAAACATTTAAAAATCATAAAAATCATTTATTTTCAAAAGATTTTGCACCAAAAATATTTTCACGTTAACCATTATTTTTCTTCTATTTTGCTATCTTTTTCTTTTATAGGTGTATGCGTACCCGTTCACGCAAAAGGAAGTCCATTCAAGTCGCGACTATTGAGCCTCCTGTCGTAGATACTCCTGTTGTCAATACAATGGAGAACCGTCCAATGATCGAGCTCTTGCAATCACGTGTCTAAGGCAACGATGATGCGATTGTGGTGCCGGATATTGACGCCAACAACTACGAGCTCAAAACCGGGTTTATTCAAATGGTTTCCGCAACACCTTTCTTAGGTCGCACTCATGATGATCCTCACGATCACATCAAGAGGTTCGTACACTTATCCAATATTGTATAATACAATAGGGTTTCACAAGAGGCAATTCGTTTGCTCCTCTTTCCTTTCTCTCTCGAGGGACAAGCCCGGACTTGACTTGATAAGGAACCACCCCAAAGTATTGCCACATGGGCGGACCTAGAGACAAAGTTCATAAATTACTTCTTTCCACCCTCACGTACTACCGCTGTGTGGAATGACATCATTAATTTTGAACAAAAGTACGGTGAGACATTTAGTGAATCTTGGGATCATTTTAAGGAACTTTTGAACCATAACACAGTTTTACTAAGTTACATCAAATTAATACTTTTTATAACTGAGTGACCAAGATTCACTAAATAGTTCCTCGGGGGGTAATATTCTTGTGAAAACTATGAATAAGGCTTGGGTAATAATAAAAAACAAATCCAAAGTCCAAACCAAGAGTGTTAGGGCTACTATGGCTAGTGCTAGTGAGAGTGACACGGCTAATCAACCTAAGGAACTTACTTTAGTAATAAAACAACTTGTTTTAAAAGATAACCCTCCCACTACACATGTACATGCTTTAAAAGAGACTTGTGAAACTTGTGAGACTTGTGGTGGGACACATTCGTACTATCACTGTGATAAGGTTTATGACCCATCTCAACAAGAAGTGTATGCCTATAACACTAATGAGGGGGTGCATTTTAAACCAAATGTAGATGCTAATAATCTTTCTTATTGGTCTACTAATTATTTGGCTCCTCTCGGTTTTCAACCTCATGCTAGACCCTCTCCTCAATTGACCAATGCCCAATACCCACCAAGGAACCAAGGCCAACAAAGAAATAATTATCAAGGGAACTCTTCCAACAATCAAAGGAATTTTAATTCTAACTAAGGGAATTTCAATGGTCAAAATCAAGAGAATTTTAATGGGCCAAACCAAGAGTTTAAAAATAACAACTTTCACCAAGGTTTTCATAACAACAATGGTTTTCAACCACAATTTCAAAACCAAGATTTTCCTAATCAAGGGTTTAATAATCAAGGGTTTAATAATCAAGGGTATAATCCAATGGACTTGGTTCTACAAAAGTTTACTGAACATGAGCGAACAATGAAAGCGCTGTAAGAATCGACCAGAGAGATACAAGAATCAACCGATAGGAAAATTATGCAAATGATTCAAACCCTTCGTCCCCAAGGTGCCCTCCCTTCTAATTCCGTGACCAATCCTAGGGCCAACGTTAATGCCATCACTACTAGGAGCGATAAGACCACCGAAAACCCTTCTCATTCCCCACCTAACCAAGGACCCGAGATTCCTTCTACTTCCACCTACCGTCCTTCACCTTCTACTTGTGAAATTCCACCTGTAATGCCTTCGTCTACACCTTATGTCCCTCCTATACCTCAAGTATATACCACACCTTCGGTTCCAAAACCGGTTCCTCCACCTTCCACTTCTACCCCTCCTCCACCCAAGGATGTGAGTGAGAAATCCACTCTAAAGCCTTCATCTCAACCCAATATACCTTATCCCTCAAGGTTGTGGAAAGAGAAATTGAAGAATAAGGATGATATTCAAGTTTCGAACTTCCTAAAAATGTTCAAACAATTGTAATATCACCTTTGCCGAGGCTCTCGCTCACATGCCTAAATATGCTAAGATGTTTAAGGATATTTTAAGTGATAAGAAAAAATTGCTCGATATCGCTAATACCCAATTGAATGAGAATTGTTCCGCCGTTCTTTTGAGAAAACTTCCGGTTAAGTTAGGAGATCCCGGTCGATTCCTAATTCCTTGCAATTTTCCGGGTGTAGAGAATTGTATGGCTTTGGCGGATCTCGGTGCGAGTAGCAATCTTATGCCATTGTCCGTGTGGAAGCAATTATATTTACCCGAGCTAGTCCCCACTCGTATGACATTGGAATTAGCTAACCGTTCGGTTGCTTATCTGGTGGGGATAGCCGTGTATGTTTTTGTTGGAGTCGACAAATTTACTTTTCCCGCGATTTTGTTATCGTCGACTATGAAATGGATCCCTGTGTTCCCTTAATTGTGGGACGACCCTTTTTGAGAACCGGGCGTACATTGATTGATGTAGCCGCGGGTGAACTTATCATGAGGGTCGGGGATGATAGAATCGTCTTTAACATGGGTACACTTTCCAAACGTCCCGACGAGCCCGAATCCGTGAATTTCATCGATGTGCTCGACGAAGCATGCGAAGAACATTTTCACGAGGCTTGTAAGCGCGGGACTTATCCTTTACCTCATGTTGAGAACGTAGCTTCTATTGCTCAATCATTGACTCTATTTGGAGAAAGTGATTTTCTTTTAAAAGAATTTGAAGCAAGTTAAGGGGATGTGGACTTGAAATATGACGATTATCCCTCTGATTGGGAAGAAGACATTCGTACCATTGAGAAACTTCTCAATGAGGACCATATTTCTCCACCTACTCCTATGGAAGTTACAAACTATGATCCAAATTTGACTAAGCCTTTCACCGACAATCCTCTGGATTTAGAGCTTAAGGATTTACCGTCTCATTTAGAATACGTTTTCTTGGAAGACAATAAGAAGTTACCCGTCATCATTGCCAAGGACTTAAAAGAGGATGAAAAATCTCGACTTATCGAAGTGCTAAGAAATCATAAGAAAGCAATTGCTTGGAAAATCTCTAACATCCGCAGAATTGATCCTAACTTTTGCACTCATAAAATTCTCATGGAAGATGACTTTAAACCCGTAATCCAAAGCCAAAGAAGGGTTAATCCAAAAATTCATGACGTCATTAAGAAAGAAGTTAACAAACTTCTAGATGCCGGAATGATTTACCCTATTTCGGATTCGCCATGGGTTAGTCCCGTCCATTGTGTGCCTAAGAAAGGCGGAATAATCGTTGTTCCCAATGAAAACAACGAGTTGATTCCTACTCGACTTGTCACGGGTTGGCGAGTTTTCATAGACTATCGCAAGCTCAATGATGCCACTCGAAAGGATCATTTTCCTCTTCCTTTCATGGATCAAATGCTCGAGCATTTAGCGGGTAATGACAACTATTGCTTCTTAGACGGTTTCTTCGGGTATTTTCAAATTCCTATCGATCCAAAAGACCAAGAGAAAACCACATTCACTTGTCCTTATGGAACATTTGCTTACAAAAGAATGCCTTTCGGCTTATGCAATGCTCCTGGGACTTTCCAAAGGTGTATGATGGCTATATTCCATGACATGGTTGAAGAAACTATGGAAGCCTTTATGGACGATTTCTCGGTCTATGGTGATTCGTTCTCTTCTTGCCTTGCCAATTTAGAACGTATGCTTAAACGGTGTGAAGACACTCGTCTCGTTCTTAATTGGGAAAAATGCCATTTCATGGTAAAAGAAGGCATTGTCCTCGGTCACAAAATTTCCAAAGCCGACATCGAAGTCGTCCGTGCTAAAGTTGACGTCATTGCTAAGTTGCCTCCACCTACCACCGTCAAAGGAGTTAGGAGTTTTTTAGGTCATGCGGGATTTTATCGTCGTTTCATCCAAGATTTCTCCAAGATAGCTCAACCAATGACTCATATCTTAGAAAAGGATGCTCCTTTCATCTTTTCTCAAGAATGTCTCAACTCTTTCGAACTTCTTAAAGGTAAATTAACTAAGGCACCCGTCTTAGTCTCTCCAAATTGGGAGTTACCTTTCGAGCTCATGTGCGATGCTAGTGATTCGCGGTAGGAGCGGTTTTAGGTCAACGAGTTAACAAACACTTCCAACCAATCCATTATGCTAGTAAGACAATGACGGGGGCTCAATTGCATTATACCACTACCGAAAAAGAGCTTTTAGTGGTAGTGTATGCTTTTGAGAAATTCCGCCCCTATCTTGTGCTTTCCACCACCATCGTTTACGCTGACCATTCTGCCTTGAAATACTTGTTGACCAACCAAGATGCTAAACCGAGACTCCTTCGTTGGGTTTTGTAAAACCCGTATTTAAAAATCAGAATATTTAAATACGCAGTTTAAGTTTAATAAACTATATAAGTATTAATTATTAGACAGAGATATAAACGCAGAAATTAAATACGCAATTCTAGTTTATTAAATACTATAAATATTACAGTTATTCAGATAATAAGTATTTAGTCTCAGAAAATATTACAGATGAATTATTTATTTTACAGAAATAATTAAACGTTAATATTAAAATACGCGATCTCAGATTTAGTTAAATAATTGAATTATTCAGAAAATTATTTAATATTACGTAAGTATTTATACATAAGTATTTCTCCCAGGAAACAAATATTTCAAACCTCGAATCACGAATAAACACGAGCATGTAAAGATAAACGAAACGAAACGAAAACTTTAGTATGCATTTGGGCTGGCAGCTTTAAAAAAAAAGGGAAGAATGGGCTGGAGGCCCATTTAGTCTGGTCTAAACCAGGTTAAAAAAAAAGAAGCGGGGGGCTTCCCCTTTTCCCCATCCCACGACATAAAAAACATAAAAATAATATTAGGGTTTTCACCCATGTGTAGCCGTCGGTTTGTTTTTGTAAAAAAAAAGAGAAGAAAATTGCGGGTTGTGCTACCACCACCTCATACACGCCTCCATCTTTATCCTCCATGAATAGGTAATCATCTCCTTTTCTTTCTTGTAATTCGTGAATCCAATGGGTAAGATAAGAAAACGCAGGCTTTGGTTTTGATCATGCTTTTACTTATTAAAACAGTGGGGGGGGGGGGGGGGGGGGGGGGCTCGATGTTTTACACGAAAACCGAGAGCATAGAGCTCTCGGTGGGTTTTTAATCTTCACAGCCGAGACCTTTAAGGTCTCGGTGATGCTTTTGAAGTAACCAGTCGCGAACCTATAACCCAAACCAGGGGTAACTAGGCAATTAGGGGGTGTTGGTTTAAGGACAGTGGGAAACAAGCGTAATCCAAGGGTGTTTTGGTTCAAAAAAAAGTAAATACATGCGATAAGGGTGCGTTTGGGTCTGCATCATCAGTAGGGGAGTGTTTGGGATTGCGAACTGTGGAAACAGAATCATTAGTAGTGGGAACACTAAGACTAACAGTGGGAAACGTAGACTAACAGTGGGAACCGTATACTAACAGTGGGAACCATGAACTAGCAGTGGGAAAACTGCAGTGGCAGTGGGAAAACTGCATTGGCAATGGGAAAATAAACAAAACAGTGGGAACCACGAATTAATTGAATTGGTAAATTATTTTATAAATGAGTTATATAAATAAATTGATTATAGTCCAATTTTGTTTATCTAATTAATAAAATTAAATTAATTCTAGCTTTCATTTTATCCTATTAAAAACTTATGATTTATAAATAATTTTATTTAAAGATATTAAATTGGAAATATTTTAAGATAGGAAACTTTCAATAATAACGAGTTACTATGTATAGTAATACCGGGGTATACATTTTACGATAATCAGAAATACCGAATACATTAAATCAGTAATATTTACGAACAGTCAGAACTTATCAGATTATATACGATTAGTATTTCAAGAATAATTTTAATCCAACGAAAACAGTAAGAGCAGTAAATAAATAATCATCAGTCAACTTATTTTTGCGTACATTATTTATGTAGTATCCGTGAAGTTGGAGTCGATCCTGCAGCTTCATTATCGGACATGAGGTACGGATTTCCGTCCTTTCAGTAAGGACTTCCTTTCTATGCATGATTAGGATTCCCCGTCTTCAGCCAAATGTTCTCCCCAGTATATGTTTAAGTTTATCAGTAATCATATTAATAACTAAATAAATTGCCTGAGCATTATATACAAGCACGACCAGTTTATGTACTAGTTACGGAGGTACCGTAACCACGGCACTAGAGGCACCGGTGTCGTGACTCACATGCAGGAGAGTGATATCCTGCATCGTCCCACTCAGCTCAGCTTGGCCATTTTATCAGTATTATTAGTGGGGCGTATGGATGCATCCTAGGCTTATATGTGTTACAAGTTATCAGGGTGAATGTGGTGTGTGCTCTACATCCTTCACATTGGAGCTGATCCCTCCACCCAGCATAGTTATTTAGAGGTCACCCCTCTATAGCATGATGAGGTCACCCCTCCAGTTATTCATGCACGGTTGTTACAACACGTGACCTATTGATGAGATGGCATTTATACATGATCTCATCGTTCTTTTCGGGCTTTAAATGCATAAAAATGTCATAAAATACCATATATATGCTTGTGTTTGTTTACTTGTGTATTTTAGGTATGGATATCGTGAAAAGGACAAAAGATCACAAGTTACAAGGAAAAACGGACACGAGAAACGAAGCCGTACAAAGAACCGGGCCCTAATCATGAAATTCTCAACAAAATACATTGAAGACTTGAAGACAAACAAGATTGATCCTCATTTATTGAAGAAATTACACTTAATACCCTTGTATATTCATAATTATAAGTTTGGTCCCTTAAGTTTGTCAAAATTACACAAAAGGTCCTTCAACTTTGAAGAAATGGCAAGATTGGTCCCTCAACAAATTTAAATTGTCAATTATGGTCCCTCATCAAGCCAAAGACACATTAAAGACCTTTGAAGATCAACATTGTCCAAGATCAGTCCTTGAAATATCTCAAAATGGCAAAAAGAACCCTTGAAAACCTTTTTGAAAAGGTTTGTGCCAAAAATGACAAGTGGTGAAAAGTTGTTACAAAGGATTTAGACGCTGATGGGTTTTAAAACACAAATGACAAAAGAAAGGAAAAAGAAGGGTTAAACATGGGCATTTAAAACATTTAAACATAAAAATGCGCCAAACACTTCCCCAATCCTACAAAAACAGATCAAAAGGTATTACTGTAGCAGTCAAGAACCCAGATTTTACTCCACTTAAAACAAAGGGTAAAATGAAATTACCCTTACCCACACTTGATTCACACGCCTATAATCTCATCCCAACCTTAAAACACTCACTCCCACTCACCAAGAGGCCCCACCATTCAAACCCGTCCACCAATCAAAACACAACTTGGGCTCCAAGCTTAGCCACGTGTCAAGATCAACAGCTGACACTCATTGCTTCATCACAAAGCTATTTTAAACGGTTTGGATGCATCTTGGACAGCTCACATCAAGAAAACGTCTAGAAGACCAAGGGCATTTTAGAGAAATCAGTTTCGAGGGTTTGTGAATAGTGTTTAGCCAGGCATTTGCCTATAAAAGGAGACCTCAACATGTGAGAGTCCCTTTGTTCCAGTTTTAGGCTATCAATCTTTGTAATTCCTTTTTAAGTTAAATAAAATTTGAATTTCTAAAATTTGAAATCTCTTTTTGATTTAGTTAAAAGTTTGGTGTTTGAGTAGCCTAATTCTGAGTTCCATTTGATTGTTTAGACCTTCCTTAACCTTGTGGTTAAGGCACGTCTAGGTTTGAAAGGTTTTCAAGGTTCAAAAGCCTTGAAGTCCTTGTTTCTGAATTTGGTTATTATTTGTGTACTAACCCTTAGCCTTAAGCCTTGAGCTCTTTCAAGCTTGTTGACACCAAGCCTGAGAAGGATTCTAAGCCTTTGGTTGAGTTTGTTTGTTGCTTGTGTTGAAGATATATCATAATCAAAGCCTTGTTCTGCTTTGAACATCAGCAGACTTTGTTCATCCTTGTTGAAGTACCTTGGTCTTGTTCTAGTTGTTGAACAAGGTCCAAGGAGCATTGCTGGCCTTCCTAGGATGTTGTGGAAGGCAGGTATAAGCTCTTGTTAAGATTCCCCTAAAAATTTCATGTTTATGACTGTTTTGGATTTTGTGCTTTGATTTTGAGTATTTGTGTTTGTGCTGGTGTTTTATGTGTTTGATTGTGTTAGTTGCTGCCTAGTAAGTGTTTTTGATCATTAAAATCAGTAGGTTATTAGAAGAAATCACAAGTTTCTTTGATAAGTGACTGATTAAGGAGTGTTTGGGATTACTGCATAAGTTGGATTTGTGGTTTGCTAAGTGCTTGTGTGTTGTTAGCAAGTGTTGGTATCTATTGTTTTGGTGCTTATGATCATATGTTGCAGGTTTTAAGGCTTTGAACACATTGATTCTTAAATTGGCTATAAAATCTTCATAACTTGGTAAAATTGGCTAGGATTTTGAGGACACCTAGATCTAGGTTTAGGCTAGGGCTAACAAGTGCTAAATCATAGTTAATTACACCAGGGAAAGAGATTTGAGTGCTTGAATTTGAATCTGTGGTCAAGTATATCAGCAAACTGTTTCTGCATATTGTTCATTGTTCATCAGTAACTTCTAGTGCTTTGATCTTGTTGATTTCTTTGATTCAGTGTTTGATTTTTGTTGCTTTGTGTTTATTGCTAGTTTATATAGCTTGTGTGTGCATCTGGTTAAGTTTGGCTGGCTTATTTTGCTTAAATCTGCTTATTAAGTGCTTAACTGCTTATTTGCATATCTTGAGCATATCTGTGGACTGTTTGGCTTATTGTGGCTTATTGTGTGGTTCATTTTGTGATTTTATTGTTGCTATTGACTCCTTGTGATTCACTGATCACAAGGGTGCCTTTGTTTCCAATTGAATCAAACCAGAACTCTCAAATAAGCTTGGTCAAATAGTCAAAGCAGTGGGAACTCCTTTCCCCTGCTGGTTGCCACTGATAGTGTAATTTTGGTGTCAGCTTATCAATAAGCTATAATAGCTTATTTTAACCAGCAACAACTTTGTTTTTGTAATAGGTGCTCATATTTTGAACCATTTGTTCATACTGGAGCATTTGAGTGGTTGACTTTTAGGTTTGACTAGAAAACCAACTCCTTTGACTTTTACATAAGCTCTTTTGTGCTTATTCTGGCTTATTGCTTGTGCTTATTGGATTTTTGTTGATTGATATTGCTTATTGAGTCCATTTGAAAGCTTTTGCAAGTTGAATCAGCTTCTGAGGTGCATTATTTCTCAAAAACGACTATTTTGTCGTTTTGTGGATTTTTGCTTTTCTATTTTCTGGCTTATTGAGTGAGCTTATTGAAAATTTCTTTTGACAGATCTCTTAAGCATCCTAAAAGAGGGTTGTGTGTCAAATTAGAGCTTATGGCATTAGCTTATAGCTTAATGGGCTGAAAAGCCCAATAAGAATAAGCTTTGTGTTCAATAAGCTGTGATAAGCACATTTTCAGCTTTTGGGCCTTTAGAGTTTTGTTCTTAGAATTGAATTTTAAGTCAGATAGGGCTTTTCCAAGTCAATTGGGCCAAGTTTGACTTTTTGGGCCCAAAAGCCCATTTAGGTTGACTGTTTTTGGATTTGGCCCATTTGAGGGCCCATTAGGGGTATTTTGGTAATTTCACTTTGATTTTCTGATTATTTAGGTTAAAATAAACTAGTTTGCAAGTTTTTAGAATTTTTTATAATTTTTGGATTTTAAATATTATTTTATTATTATTTTTAAAATTTCACATTTTCCAACTTTTTACATTTTTCTTAGGTTTAATATATTAAAATAGGAATTTAGCAACTTTTAGAATAATTTTATCTCTTTTAGATTAATTTTTATAATTATTTTAAGTTTTAATAGTTTTTAAATCATTTTAAATAGATTTTATTAGTTTTAAAATTTCTAAAAATAGTTTTTACTCTTTTTAGGTCATTTTAGAGGTTTATCAATTGAAAAATCTTTATTTGGGCTTTTTGATAATTTATTTGATTTTTAGGGCTTTAATTAGCAATTAAAAATTGAATATTTAATTATTTAAAAGGTTTGAAAAAGTTTTGATCATTGGTAAACTCTTAGTTTATTATTTTTAATTTTTGGTGAATTTTTGGTAATTTTTAGAATTTATTTTTATTCTAGTGATTTTTAAGGTTCTACGTTTTAACTTTCTAATAGTGATTTTTTGTTTATTTTTATTTTTACGTCTTCGTCATTTTCTCTTCTAATCCCCTTCTAAACCAATCATTAATCACAAACATTTGGCAAGTTTTTCACACACATATACCTCCTTGGGAAATGAACTTTTACACCATCAAAGGGTCATTAACATTTGATTTTTCCTAAAATCATTTGTTTAATACTTTCCACTATTTACCCTCCTTTTCCTAAAAGAGGTGTAATTTACTACAATCACTTTGGCGCCGCTGCCGGGGAGGTGTGTCGTGATTAATTTGCATTGTTGTTTTTAATATTAACCATATAGTATTTGTATTAGTAGAACTCTACTAATACGTATTATCGGTTTTCTTGGTTTTTCTTGTACAAATATTATTAGTATATTGTATTAAGTATCACAATAAATTTACAATATCTCCAAAAGTGTGAAAACACAACCTTAATTGGGATTTGATCTCCTAATTATTGTATTCGAATCTCAAACAAAAAGAAAAGGCAAAAATAGATAAATACTTTCGTGAAGCTCGATTTTGAAAGATACAAACTATAAGGTGGGTATAAGGCGGGTATTATAAAATATACCCTAAGGAAAAAGGCTCTTAAGTGCTTCGCGCCGCCTCGTTTCCCCGCTTGCTTGTGAGTATTTTGAGATTGAAGGCTAATCGAGGGTTTTGCCGCCCAAAGTATTATTACGTATACTATATTTGCTTGGTTTCTTTGTGATTAAACCCTCTTGAACAATTTGGTTTTCACCAAAGTTCTAAAGTCATTCGAAGGCGTTCACTCCACGTGATCGTTTTCATTCCTTTGAGGCTTCTTTAATCAAGAGTTTGATTCGAGGAGAGATTTTGTAGATTGTTGTCTACGAAGATACACCAAAATCGAAAAAAATTAAATATCATCAAAAACAAAAAAAAAAAATTGAAAATTCACAAAACACCCAAAAAGAATCTTCTTTGCTCACCTCCCATTCTTCGTGAAGTTTATGATCAAGCGTAATCAAGCAAAACGAGCTCGTAAACGACTTCAAACGCAAGCCAATCAAGAGACGTTGATTGTTGAAGAAACTCCAATTGTTGAACCTATTGTAGAACAAGAAGTCGTCATGGCTAATCGTACTATGATGGAGTTGCTACAAGCACCCACCGAGGGTTTTGGAGAGGCTATTGTGATTCCCGCCATCCTTGCGGAGAATTTCGAAATTAAGACGGGTTTAATGTCGATGTTGCAAGCAAATAAGTTTAGAGGTCATGAGAAAGACAACCCGCATTACCATATTAGGAATTTCAACCGTCTCACCGCCACTAGCAAGTTTAAGGATGTTCCACATGACGCCATTAAGATGATGTTGTTTCCATACTCGTTGGATGGACCCGCAAAAATTTGGCTTGAGAAAGAACCGCCAAATTCGATTTTGACATGGGCCGATCTCGTTTCTAAGTTTGTGAACAAGTTTTTTCCACCATCTAAAACAACACACTTGAAAAATGAGATTTCACGATTTGTGCAAAGAAATAATGAAAGTTTTTCAATGGCATGGGAACGATTTAAAGAGATGTTACATGAATGTCCACACCATGATTTTACGGAATTGCATCAAGTGGATACTTTTTATAATGGGCTTAATGATCATGAACGAGATTATTTGAACGCCGCCGCGGGTGGTAATTTTTTGTGCAAGACGACAAATGAGGCTTTACAAATCATTGAAAATAGATCTAAGGTTTATAACCCTCGTAACACACCGAGTGTTGCAAATATGGGTTCGTCATCTTCGTCACAATCGTCTCGTAGCATTAACGCCTTACATGATGAAGCTAATGAGGAAAATCGGTTTTTTGATAGATTTGCTAATCTAATGTCCCATTGGAAGGCTCAAGAAGCTTCCAATTCCGCTTCGGTTAAAGCGGTTGCTAAGAGTTGTTTATCTTGTGGAGGAGCTCATGATCTTTCCGAGTGCATTACCGCGGATGGTAACACTTCGAGTGCTTATGTAGCAACGGGAACTTACAACCAAAACGGCCAAGGTTCCCGTCCAAATCAAGCTCCTCCAAACCAAAATGTTAACAATTATCGAAACAACAACCAAGGCAATTACCAAGGCAATTCACGCAATTACAACAAGGGGAATTATCAAAGTGGTAATGGACAAATTTCTAATCAAAATCAAAACCGTGATTTTCAAAACACTACACAAGGTTTTCAAAATGCTCACACTAAAAATTTGCAAGGAGAATTTTTGGATTATGCAAAAGCAAATGATGCTAAATTTGATAACATGCAACGTGAGATGATTAGCTTAAGATCCGAGTTGAAAAACGAGCTAAAAAATGAACTTGCTAATGAACTTAAAACTCATGCAAACAAAATGGAAGGAAATGTCCAACGTCTACAACAAAATCAACAAAAGATGGAATTAGGACAACATGAGATTAAGCAAGAGTTATTAAAAGCGGATGCTAGGCAATCAAAATTTGAGGACCGAATGGCTAAGATGTTTGAAGCAATTATGTGTAAACCCTCTTTCTCGGGTGGTCTTCCTAGTGATACCATTGCAAACCCGAAGGGAGAAATGAAGGTTATTACTACATGAAGTGGTAAAACTTTCAAGGAACCAATCTCTCGTTCAAGTACTTCTACGGAGAAGGAAATCGAGAAAGAACCCGAGGTGATGGTCGAAAAGGAGCACATTACAATCCCACGAAGTACCGCTCAAACCACACCTACGGTTGAACCAATACCAATGGTGGAACCCGAGTTTCCAAGGCCGTTGCCTAATGACCAACCCACACCACCTTTACCCTACCCTTCGAGATGAAACAAAGAGAAAATGCAAGAACGTAACAAACAACAAATCGAGCTTTTTATAAAAATGTTTCAACAAGTGCATTTTGATGTGAGTTTAGCCGACGCGTTGTTATATATGCCTCGTTTCGCTTCCACTTTTAAAAGTATGATGAGCGATAAGGAAAAGCTTTCAAAGCTTGCTAATTGTTCTTCGGTTTATCTTAACCGCATACCGGAAAAAGTTGGTGATCCCGGAAAGTTTCTCATTCCTTGTGACATACAAGATATGAAAGAATGCCTCGCCTTGGCCGATCTTGGTGCGAGCATTAATTTGATGCCATTTTCCATTTGGAAACCGCTTTCGCTTCCGGCTCTTATTCCTTCAAACATGTCCATCGAGATGGCCGATCATTCTACGATTATGGCATGTGGAGTAGCCGAAGATGTTTTCGTGAAAGTGGGGAAGTTCTACTATCCCGTTGATTTTATAGTAGTTGACATCCCCGCGGATCCTCAAGTTCCTCTAATTCTAGGTCGTCCATTTCTAGACACTTCGAGATCGCTTATCGATGTTCATGCGAGAACTATCACTTTGAGATTCAACGAAGAGGAACTTGTTATAAACGCTACTCAAAACTCAAAACCTTCTCATGTTTATGCAATCGCTACCATTAATCACATTGACATCGTTGATGTGGTTTTCTATGAGTTTTCACAAGAAGTGTTAGGTTTTTCCGATAGCTCATCAAGTGGCAATCCCACTATTTTGGATCCGATTCTTGCTAATTCCACACCAAATCTCACTCCATTCCAAGGAGGCGATCTCACTTCAAATGAAATCGACAATGAAGATGAGGTGTTGATTAGTGATGATACTTCTATTCCACCATTTCTTTCGCCGATGGAAGTTATGAGTGTTGAACCAAAATCTTCAATCGAGGAACCACCTATCCTTGAATTAAAAGATCTTCCTTCTCACCTTGAATACGCATTCTTGGAAGGTGATGACAAGTTGCCGGTTATTATTGCAAAAGGTCTTGCCAATGATGAAAAAACCGAGCTCTTGAAAGTTCTTAAGGCTCATAAAGGGGCAATTGCGTGGAAAATATCCGACATTAAGGGTATTGACCCAAAATTTTGTACTCACAAGATTTTAATGGAGGAGGACTACAAACCCGCAATTCAAAGTCAAAGAAGGGTGAATCCCAAAATTCACGATGTCATTAAAAAGGAGGTCCTTAAACTCCTTGACGCGGGAATGATTTATCCTATATCCGATAGCCCATGGGTGAGCCCAATCCATTGTGTCCTTAAAAAGGGAGGAATGACCGTTGTGCCCAATGAAAACAACGAGTTAATTCCCACTCGTGTTGTGACCGGTTGGAGGGTGTGTATTGACTACCGAAAGTTAAATGACGCCACTCGTAAAGACCACTTTCCTTTTCCTTTCATGGATCAAATGTTGGAACGACTTGCGGGAAATGAATTCTATTGCTTTTTGGATGGTTTTTCAGGTTACTTTCAAATCCCTATCGACCCTCGTGATCAAGAGAAGACTACGTTTACGTGTCCTTATGGAACGTTCGCTTATCGTAGGATGCCTTTCGGACTTTGTAATGCACCCGGTACGTTTCAACGGTGTATGATGGCGATTTTTCACGATATGATCGAGAAGTCGATGGAAGTGTTTATGGATGACTTCTCGGTGTTTGGTAATTCGTTCACGTCATGTTTATCTAATCTCGAACAAATGTTGAAACGTTGTGAAGAAACCAATCTTTTGCTTAATTTGGAAAAATGTCATTTCATGTGTAAACAAGGAATCGTCTTAGGACATAAGGTGTCGAAGGCGGGGATTGAGGTCGATAAAGCTAAGGTAGACGTCATCGCCAAGTTACCTCATCCCAAAACCGTTAAGGGAGTTAGGAGTTTCCTAGGCCACGCGGGCTTTTATCGTCGTTTCATCAAGGACTTTTCGAAAATCTCTCGTCCTATGACACACCTTCTCGAGAAGGATGCTCCTTTTAACTTTAATGAGGATTGTGTTAAGGCTTTCGAAACTCTTAAAAGGAAACTTACCGAAGCTCCCATTCTTGTTGCTCCTAATTGGGAATTACCCTTTGAAATCATGTGCGATGCAAGTGATTATGCTATAGGGGCCGTCTTAGGGCAACGTTATGACAAGCATTTCCGTCCTATCCACTATGCTAGTAAGACAACGACCGAGGCTCAATTAAAATACACCACAACGGAAAAGGAATTCCTTGCCGTGGTCTATGCTTTTGAGAAATTCCGACCTTATCTTGTCTTGACTAAAAGCATTATGTATACCGACCATTCGGCTATCAAGTATCTCTTAGCTAAGCAAGATGCTAAGCTGATATTGCTTCGTTGGATGCTCCTCCTCCAAGAATTTGATGTCACCGTGCTTGACAAAAAAGGAGCCGAGAATCTAGCGGCCGATCATCTCTCTCGTCTAGAAGATCCTCACAAAGATGTTTTCGAGAACAAGGAAATTACCAAAACATTTCCTCTTGAGACTCTCGGTGTAGTGAATTCTAAAGACACCACCCCATGGTTTGCCAACATTGCAAATTACCATGCGGGGAATTTCATAATCAAGGGTATGACGACACAACAAAAACGAAAATTCTTTCGTGACGTCAAGTTCTATTTTTGGGACGACCCTTATCTCTTTCGGATTTGTGCGGATCAACTCGTTCGACGTTGTGTGTTTGGTGCCGAAGCTTCTAACATCCTTAGAGCTTGTCACGAGGGACCCACGGGTGGTCACCACGGTGCTAATCTCACGGCTAAGAAAGTGTTCGATGCCGGTTTCTTTTGGCCTTCTATCTATCGTGATGCACACGCACTTGTAAAGTCGTGTGATTCGTGCCAACGTCAAGGAAAATCGTCTCAACGTGATGAAATGATACAAAACATAATTCAAGTATGTGAGATTTTTGACATATGGGGAATAGACTTTATGGGGCCGTTCCCATCGTCTCATGGCAACAAATATATCCTCGTCGCAGTGGACTACCTTTCTAAGTGGGTGGAAGCTAAGGCTTTGCCTACTAATGATGCTCGTGTGGTAGTAAAGTTTTTGAAGCAACTATTCTCTCGATTCGGAACCCCTCGTGCTATTATAAGCGATCGTGGAACCCATTTTTGTAATGACCAATTCGAAAAGGTTCTAAAGAAATATGGAGTTACTCATCGTCTTTCTACGGCTTATCACCCGCAAACGAGTGGGCAAGTCGAGGTTTCGAACCGAGCTTTGAAGAGGATTTTAGAGAGGTCAATTGGAGAAAACCGTGCTTCATGGTCCGACAAACTCGATGACGCTTTATGGGCCTTTAGGACCGCTTATAAGACACCTATCGGTTGCACTCCCTATAAGTTAGTCTATGGGAAGAATTGTCATTTGCCCATTGAATTGGAGCATAAGGCATATTGGGCCCTAAAGCATGCAAATTTTGACTTGAAGACCGCGGGAGATCACCGGAAAATACAATTGAATGAATTGGATGAATTAAGAGATAATGCTTATGAAAATTCATTAATTTTTAAAGAAAAGACTAAAAAGTTTCATGATTCAAAGATTAAAAACCGGGTTTTTAACGTTGGTGATCAAGTGTTGCTTTTTAACTCTCGTCTTAAGATATTTTCCGGGAAATTGAAATCTCGTTGGTCGGGTCCATTCACCATTACACAAGTGTTTCCTTATGGGACCATTGAGCTAGCTCAAGATGATGGCCCCAATTTCAAGGTGAATGGACATAGGCTTAAGCACTACTTTGGTGGGGAAATTCCTTCAATGGTTGACCTCGACCAAGTCACCTTCCCCAATGATAATTAGCATTGAGGGGATCGAGTCGAGCTCATGACTCGGTAATCAAAAACGAGGTGCCTCGTGGGGGAGATCCCATGCTTATCTTTTATGCTCACTATTCACTAATAAGGGGACTTGTACCCTTTCAACTCGTTGTCTCGTGGTTGTTTGTGATTGTGTTATCTAGATCATCATCATCATCTACGATTAAAGACTCTCGTGTTCGTTTACGTGAGCCTCCATCGTTCGTTTGAAGAAGTTTTTCACGAATCCATGACATATCCTTTATTGTTCTAACAATTATCTTTTAGCATACCTAATAAACGGCTTTAGATATATTGTTGATCACCCTTTCCATGCTAGATCCTAAGCATTCGACTCTTCGTCTCTAGTATGGGGGTGCTCCACCTTTAGACTCGAAACATTGAGGACAATGTTTACTTTTAGTATGGGGGGTGAATAGGTACTTGCTTTGCTACGCCCTCACGCTTTCCAATTTTCAATATTTTGTTTTGCTAATAAGGCTAAAAATAGCCAAATTTTAAAATTTTTCTTAGTTTTCATAAGTGTTTTTAAGACACGAATGTATATTTTCCGTTGGGTAGAATAAGAGATAACTTTTGACTTGATGGGCATTTGGAGCCATTTACATTCCTTAACCCGCTCAATTCAAGTTTTGCTAGACTTTTATATAGGGAGCTTTAAAACGCGAAAGTCTTAATTCATTCGGGTTAAGAACAAGAACTTTTCGCAAGTTCCTATAATTGATTCTAGAAAGTCACTTATCAAGGGAACTTTAAAACGCATTCTCTAAACTTGAAAAAGTCCAAGAAAGTGCAAGATCCTATAGGTGGCTTGAAAACCCAAAACTTTGATTTGATATAGTCTTAATGAAAGCTAATCCAAATTTGGCTTAATTTTGACTTGCATGGCTAAGTATTCACGAGTCTCTTTAATTAGAGGTCTTTATACAGTGAAGAACGAGAAATGATAGAGTTAGACAAGTGATCATGCTAAACGTAGAACATGAAATTGTTCTTTCAAAAACTCATATGTTTTTAATTGTGGCTTTTTCTTCTCATAAGATCAATGCATTAGGAATAAATCATAACTGCAATAAGTAAGGTCGTACGATTTGAAAGGTTACTTAGCCTCTAGCGCAAGATCGTTTAAAAGTTGCTCGGGGTTGAATAGAGTTCATAGCCAAGGCATAACTTATTGAAGCGGGACGCGAAGATTGGCGATCATCCAAAAAGGCCCTAACAAGGCACGAGGAGCTCTATTTTTGCTAAAGATCCAAGATGATGTGAAGTATCATTATTCCAAAATCAATATGAAGGATCGAGACACACGACGAGAAGCAATTACTCCCCTAAAGATCATGGAGAAATTCTATCCAAAAAGACCCTAACAAGGTATGAGGATAAATATATCCAAGTCCGAAAAGGAGGCGGATCGTTGTATATCAAAATCCAAAGTAAAGATTGAAGAAAAATGATGAAGTCGTGGTCCAATATGAAGAATCTCTCAAAAACGTCAAGTGAAGAAATTCCAAATATATGAAGAGAAGACCATAATTTCAAGAACGTCTTCCCAAGATTTGAAGTATGAAGTACATGCCAAATATCGGTCCGAGAAAGGTCTCTAATCGTGAAACGAGTTATGCCAAGATATGAACTTAAGGAGATACACGAGAAGCCGTTTTAAAAGATTTTGTCCTTCGGCTAACTATTGATCAAATCGTGCTACTTTGCTTTCGGACTAATAACTACTCAAATAAGTCAATATGAATCACTTGTGATCCATGACAAATAGATAAAAAATGCTAGTAACCCATTTCCTTTTATAATAACTAGGATTGCGGGGAGAAAAAGTATTACACAATTTGGGCGTATGAGTAGTGTTAGCATTGTGACTTGTACCAACAATGATCTCGTTTTTGCACTTAGCATGGAATGTACGACAATCAAGGATGACGAAGTTTACTCTAAGGTACATTTACTTGTTTCTATTCTTTGACCTTAAAAGTCACTTTTTGTGATGAAAATCATACATTATGTCTTTACACATCATCGTAGTATGTTGCAAGTCTTTTTACTCTTCAATAAAGGTTAATAAAATTGAACTTTGGTGATGCTTAGATACTTTATTCTAGCATTGTGTGAGGGCAAGGCAATGGCTTAGTATGGGGGAGTGATGAGATGGCATTTATACATGATCTCATCGTTCTTTTCGGGCTTTAAATGCATAAAAATGTCATAAAATACCATATATATGCTTGTGTTTGTTTACTTGTGTATTTTAGGTATGGATATCGTGAAAAAGACAAAAGATCACAAGTTACAAGGAAAAACGGACACGAGAAACGAAGCCGTACAAAGAACCGGGCCCTAATCATGGAATTCTCAACAAAATACCTTGAAGACTTGAAGACAAACAAGATTGATCCTCATTTATTGAAGAAATGACACTTAAAACCCTTGTATATTCATAATTACAAGTTTGGTCCCTTAAGTTTGTCAAAATTACACAAAAAGTCCTTCAACTTTGAAGAAATGGCAAGATTGGTCCCTCAACAAATTCAAATTGTCAATTATGGTCCCTCATCAAGCCAAAGACACATTAAAGACCTTTGAAGATCAACATTGTCCAAGATCAGTCCTTGAAATATCTCAAAATGGCAAAAAGAACCCTTGAAAACCTTTTTGAAAAGGTTTGTGCCAAAAATGACAAGTGGTGAAAAGTTGTTACAAAGGATTTAGACGTTGATGGGTTTTAAAACACAAATGACAAAAGAAAGGAAAAAGAAGGGTTAAACATGGGCATTTGAAACATTTAAACACAAAATGCGCCAAGCACTTCCCCAATCCTACAAAAACGGATCAAAAGGTATTACTGTAGCAGTCAAGAACCCAGATTTTACTCCACTTAAAACAAAGGGTAAAATGAAATTACCCTTACCCACACTTGATTCACACGCCTATAATCTCATCCCAACCTTAAAACACTCACTCCCACTCACCAAGAGGCCCCACTATTCAAACCCGTCCACCAATCAAAACACAACTTGGGCTCCAAGCTTAGCCACGTGTCAAGATCAACAGCTGACACTCATTGCTTCATCACAAAGCTATTTTAAACGGTGTGGATGCATTTTGGACATCTCACATCAAGAAAACGTCTAGAAGACCAAGGGCATTTTAGAGAAATCAGTTCTAGGGTTTGTGAATAGTGTTTAGCCAGGCATTTGCCTATAAAAGGAGACCTCAACATGTGAGAGTCCCTTTGTTCCAGTTTTAGGCTATCAATCTTTGTAATTCCTTTTTAAGTTAAATAAAATTTGAATTTCTGAATTTTGAAATCTCTTTTTGATTTAGTTAAAATTTTGGTGTTTGAGTAGCCTAATTCTGAGTTCCATTTGATTGTTTAGACCTTCCTTAACCTTGTGGTTAAGGCACGTCTAGGTTTGAAAGGTTTTCAAGGTTCAAAAGCCTTGAAGTCCTTGTTTCTGAATTTGGTTATTATTTGTGTACTAACCCTTAGCCTTAAGCCTTGAGTTCTTTCAAGCTTGTTGACACCAAGCCTGAGAAGGATTCTAAGCCTTTGGTTGAGTTTGTTTGTTGCTTGTGTTGAAGATATATCATAATCAAAGCCTTGTTCTGCTTTGAACATCAGCAGGCTTTGTTCATCCTTGTTGAAGTACCTTGGTCTTGTTCTAGTTGTTGAACAAGGTCCAAGGAGCAATGCTGGCCTTCCTAGGATGTTGTGGAAGGCAGGTATAAGCTCTTGTTAAGATTCCCCTAAAAATTTCATGTTTATGACTGTTTTGGATTTTGTGCTTTGATTTTGAGTATTTGTGTTTGTGCTGGTGTTTTATGTGTTTGATTGTGTTAGTTGCTGCCTAGTAAGTGTTTTTGATCATTAAAATCAGTAGGTTATTAGAAGAAATCACAAGTTTCTTTGATAAGTGACTGATTAAGGAGTGTTTGGGATTACTGCATAAGTTGGATTTGTGGTTTGCTAAGTGCTTGTGTGTTGTTAGCAAGTGTTGGTTCTGTTGTTTTGGTGCTTATGATCATATGTTTGCAGGTTTTAAGGCTTTGAACACATTGATTCTTAAATTGGCTATAAAATCTTCATAACTTGGTAAAATTGGCTAGGATTTTGAGAACACCTAGATCTAGGTTTAGGCTAGGGCTAACAAGTGCTAAATCATAGTTAATTACAATAGGGAAAGATATTTGAGTGCTTGAATTTGAATATGTGGTCAAGTATATCAGCAAACTGTTTCTGCATATTGTTCATTGTTCATCAGTAACTTCTAGTGCTTTGATCTTGTTGATTTCTTTGATTCAGTGTTTGATTTTTGTTGCTTTGTGTTTATTGCTAGTTTATATAGCTTGTGTGTGCATCTGGTTAAGTTTGGCTGGCTTATTTTGCTTAAATCTGCTTATTAAGTGCTTAACTGCTTATTTGCATATCTGGAGCATATATGTGGACTGTTTGGCTTATTGTGGCTTATTGTGTGGATCATTTTGTGATTTTATTGTTGCTATTGACTCCTTGTGATTCACTGATCACAAGGGTGCCTTTGTTTCCAATTGAATCAAACCAGAACTCTCAAATAAGCTTGGTCAAATAGTCAAAGCAGTGGGAACTCCTTTCCCCTGCTGGTTGCCACTGATAGTGCAATTTTGGTGTCAGCTTATCAATAAGCTATAATAGCTTATTTTAACCAGCAACAACTTTGTTTTTGTAATAGGTGCTCATATTTTGACCCATTTGTTCATACTGGAGCATTTGGGTGGTTGACTTTTAGGTTTGACTAGAAAACCAACTCCTTTGACTTTTACATAAGCTCTTTTGTGCTTATTCTGGCTTATTGCTTGTGCTTATTGGATTTTTGTTAATTGATATTGCTTATTGAGTCCATTTGAAAGCTTTTGCAAGTTGAATCAGCTTCTGAGGTGCATTATTTCTTAAAAACGACTATTTTGTCGTTTTGTGGATTTTTGCTTTTCTATTTTCTGGCTTATTGAGTGAGCTTATTGAAAATTTCTTTTGACAGATCTCTTAAGCATCCAAAAAGAGGGTTGTGTGTCAAATTAGAGCTTATGGCATTAGCTTATAGCTTAATGGGCTGAAAAGCCCAATAAGAATAAGCTTTGTGTTCAATAAGCTGTGATAAGCACATTTTCAGCTTTTGGGCCTTTAGAGTTTTGTTCTTAAAATTGAATTTTAAGTCAGATAGGGCTTTTCCAAGTCAATTGGGCCAAGTTTGACTTTTTGGGCCCAAAAGCCCATTTAGGTTGACTGTTTTTGGATTTGGCCCATTTGAGGGCCCATTAGGGGTATTTTGGTAATTTCACTTTGATTTTCTGATTATTTAGGTTAAAATAAACTAGTTTGCAAGTTTTTAGAATTTTTTATAATTTTTGGATTTTAAATATTATTTTATTATTATTTTATTATTATTTTTAAAATTTCACATTTTCCAACTTTTTACATTTCTCTTAGGTTTAATATATTAAAATAGGAATTTAGCAACTTTTAGAATAATTTTATCTCTTTTAGATTAATTTTTATAATTATTTTAAGTTTTAATAGTTTTTAAATCATTTTAAATAGATTTTATTAGTTTTAAAATTTCTAAAAATAGTTTTTACTCTTTTTAGGTCATTTTAGAGGTTTATCAATTGAAAAATCTTTATTTGGGCTTTTTGATAATTTATTTGATTTTTAGGGCTTTAATTAGCAATTAAAAATTGAATATTTAATTATTTAAAAGGTTTGAAAAAGTTTTGATCATTGGTAAACTCTTAGTTTATTATTTTTAATTTTTGGTAATTTTTAGAATTTATTTTTATTTTGGTGATTTTTAAGGTTCTACGTTTTAACTTTCTAATAGTGATTTTTTGTTTATTTTTATTTTTACGTCTTCGTCATTTTCTCTTCTAATCCCCTTCTAAACCAATCATTAATCACAAACATTTGGCAAGTTTTTCACACACATATACCTCCTTATGAAACGAACTTTTACACCATCAAAGGGTCATTAACATTTGATTTTTCCTAAAATCATTTGTTTAATACTTTCCACTATTTACCCTCCTTTTCCTAAAAGAGGTGTAATTTACTACAATCACTTATATAAGCTCTGGCAAATAAAATACAGTAAATGCATGTTTTCAGAATTAATAGTTATATTTCAGTATCAGTATATATGAACCAGGTTTCTCAGATTTTATGCAGAGTTCTACCACATGTTACATATCAGTCTTACAGCTTCAGTATTCTATCGCCTGTTTCATTCAGTATATTCTTATCATGCTTTATATCCGTTCACTAAGCGTTATGCTCAGCCGTAGTTCCTTTCATGTTCTAACGGCAGGTACACCAGGACGCTCTTAGGATTCCGAGAGCATGTGCATTTAGATGGAAGCTATCCAGACTTCTTACTTTATGCATTTCTTACATTATTCTGCTTATTTGGACATTGTTTAGTCCTTTCCTTCAGTATTTTACTTTTCATGTTTTGGGCTTATGTTTGGATTACCGATGTTTGATTCCGGTATTCCTTTATGGTCAGTTAATGTTTTAGGACATTTACCTTATGCTTTGATGACATGCTATAAATACACGTAACGGTCCACTTATCCAAGTGGGGTGTTACAATTATGGTATCAGAGCCTGGTTCGACCTGTAGGCTCTAAAACTTGACCTGTGACTAGTGGGTAGTCACCAGGAACTTCCCAGATCTTGGCGTTGTTATCTTTCATGTGTCTCATGCATTTATTAGTCAGTTTTCTTCAATTATCAGTCATTTTCTTAAAGTTTTTTACTAAGTAAAAGGTTGGTACAGGACTGGCCATATTTAGTCGCATGTGCTTTTCTACGAGTTTTTGTTTTGGTGAACCGACCCATAGGCGTTCACCCTTGCTCGTTCAGATTTTTGTATTGGTGAACCGACCCAACGGCGTTCATCCTTACTCTTGACAGATTCATGTTTTCAGTCGAATATTACTTGGTGAACCAGGCCATATACGTTCACCAATGTTCAGATCAAATTTCATGTTTTTCAGTTTAATGTTGTTTTGTGAACCGATCTATAGTTGTTCACCTTTATGATATCATGACGTTTCATAAAATCTTGACAAATATGAATTGGACTACAACCAACCACATTTAGTCCCAGATTGTACATTTCTATTCATGACAGTTCT
This sequence comes from Glebionis coronaria, assembly GCA_025667525.1. NCBI lineage: Eukaryota > Viridiplantae > Streptophyta > Magnoliopsida > Asterales > Asteraceae > Glebionis > Glebionis coronaria. The sequence goes on along the minus strand of CM046875.1, from coordinate 621,526,332 downwards.
CAGAAAATTTTGACAAGTATGGATCGAAACAGAATCGCCCATACCTAGTCACATGCTTCCTACTTTGAATACTGTGGATTAAACCATAACTACCCACATCAGTTGATGTTAAAACTTAGTTGATTATTCTTCTATGTTCTTTGTATTAGTTAAGTTTGTACTCTCAAGTGGATGTCGTTTTCATGCTGATTAAGTTCATGTCTCTTTATGAGGATTACGTTTTCAGCAAGGCGATGATGTTTTCATGCTAAGATACAGAAGAATTACAATAAAATCCTATTTCATGATAAATCATGTTCTGGTCTTTATCAATCATGTCCTTATACTGAACATTGATGAAACTTCGTTTAATCATACTTTTCAGCCTCTAAACAACTAGCATTAAGTCTACGCAGGAATTACTAGGCTATCATGTTACCCATTTCAGTTCAGTTTACTACAATTTAAATCAATTTAATCCTTGATCATGTCAGACAAGTGGCACCAGTATTGATCATTCCATAAAGTTTCCACCAGTGCCATGAACAGTATTCCATATGTACCCTTCGTACAGTGTCTCAGATATGCTTCATGTGCAATATTCATTTTGTACTTCATGTACAGTAGTCCAGGTTTAGTCCAGGTACCCTACTCAATGGATATTGCTAATCGATCCTCAACCATTTCAGGCGTTTCCACTTGTCGATATTCTACAGGTGCTGATGCTGCTCGTGAGTTGAAGATTTTACCAGATACTGATGCTGCTAACACTCTGAAGACCACACAGATGCTGATGCAGCTGATACTTTGGAAATCTCTCAAGATGCTAATGCCGTTCATACTATGAAGACTCTGCAGAACAAAGACGAAAAATATAAATTTGAAATTTCTGACAAGAATAAAATTTCAACCATCAGAAACTACCATTCCATCCTATGCTTTTACCTTCTCAGCTAGATGTCATACTTCAGCTAACCTTTCATTCAGATTCCTGTGTCAACTTTATCTCAAATCAGGTAGTTACCTGCCTCTCAGTCAGAAAGGACTCAACAGTATCACCATATTTATTAAGTCTTACCTGCAGTTAACGACAAGATCCGTCTTACAAAATCCTGAATATATATTCATTATATCTTCTGCCAGAAAAATCAGTATAAATTATTTCTACCTTACAAGCGTGTGACTTAACAGTCCATAGCTACAAAAACTTTTAGCTAACAGATATGAATCCACTTCTGAAGTTCCTTAAATTCATGATCAGCAGGTTTTCCAGAATTTCCAGATGTCGTTCCAAAAGGTTTTCCAGAAATTCCTTCTTAACCACGAGACAAAATTTAACATCAACTTTGTCTCAGGAACAGAACCTGTTTTCAAAACTCTTTATTGCAAGGCTTCAACTAAGTTAAAAGAGTGGCAGCATTTGCTGCATGAGCTACCGAAACGAAGTTTTGTTCGTCCTAACGCACCATCAGGAAGTACACCGTTCTGTCTACCAGGAAGAAGGCCGGTATCATGACATCATGTATCGACCACAAGATATTTCTTTTTATATAGATCACCATTCTTAACCAATGTTTCATTCCACGTATAGAAAGTTTATCTGATCTGCTACGATGTCTTTAATATTTTTAGAACGATTCATGATCATGCCACCAACAGTGCTGAGAGAAAGAACACGAGGTTTTCTAGACTGCTGTTACACACGATATAGTCTCTCTAAAATTTCGAATTTATACTTCTGAACTCCCTAATGCTCAGCTATATTATAGGATTTATGAATAAAAAAATAAATTTTCCCATGATTCTCAGACAAACTCGTCAGCATATTCATCGATCACATTCTGATCTACCAAATCCTAAAGAAGAACACGAGAATCATCTTCTCACAGTTGTACAGAATCTTCGATAGGAGAAAATTTTATATACAGCTTTCCAGATATGAATTCCAATTGAACAAAGTGGCATTTCTGAGCCATTCTACCTTAGCAGAAAGAAATTTCAAACAATGCTGCGAAGGTGAAGGCCATTGTGACAACCGTGGTTTTGAGCTTCGTCACTTGGTCTTACTTTTAGGTTATTTTATGTGTGACTACTTGATTTTTGTGCTTACGTGTTTATTCTGTGTGAACGAGGTTGGTGTGGTTATCGTTTATGAGTATAGAGTACTCATAAGTAAATCGAGGAACGGTTATTTCATGTTCATGAGCTCACAAGTGGTGACTATGAAATGAAATAGTGATATTTTGGTGTTTACGTATACGTATATGTATTATAGAAAATCGTATTTTTTACGATTTACGGTTTAGCATTTAGAGGTCTCGGATGAGGTAATTAGTCATATGGATATTTTTCGGGATGGTTTTAAGTCATTTAGGACTTAGTCATAAAGTTTATTTCAAAATTTGAGATTTTTTTTAAAGTGTATATTTTACGTCTTTTACGGTACAACGCGTAAATTTGACTAGTTTTACGGTTTTGAGGTTTTGGGAGCTTTAGGAGCTGAAATAAATTAAGGTAAATTAAGGTAATATTATTAATACATATATTAATAATAAAAACAAATGAAAAACGAATTTTGAGGGGTACGGTCGGTTTAAAAAAAAGAAAGAAAAAGGGAAAAGAGGAAAAAAGGAAACAAGTGTTATACTTGGACAAGGATTATTTTGCTATATAAGAAACCCCCACACTTATACCAAACGAATTATATTCATTCCCTGGAGTTTATAGTCGACTTATAGATGAGAAAAATTAGGGTTCTTCATAAAATTGGGGTTTTCTCATCTTCCATTAATTTAAAGGTAAATCTTCAAAACCCTTTTCATATTAAATTGTTTTTATGTTTAAATTAATCATTCTTATGATGGATTAGGGTTAGGGTTTATATAAAAACAGTAGATTAATGATGTATTAATCATAATATGATGATCACATAAATTAGGGCTTGTAATTAGAGAGGTTAGGGTTAATTAATAAGATTGATTTTGTTAAACCCGTTTTTAAAAACTGGGCAGAATTTTGAGTCAATTGTTTTGATTATATCTAGAGTTCTAGGAACATTCAAGATGCGATCAAACTAGCCCTGGATAGGTAATTGAGTTGGCTTTCCAAATCAAGAAACGAGAACTAAATTGGAGGTTGGGAAGTGGGTCAAAAGCAGGTTACAACAGTCGAAGGTCAAAGCAGTTTTGAATTCAGCCTGTTTTCTTTTTAAGTTTTGGGTTGTTTGGGGCACTTAGGGTTGCATTGGGATCTTCTCACGAACGTGAGAGATGGTTTATATATTTTAGTTAATATCTGAACTTGGGCTAAGGTGGTGGTTTAGGGTAAGACCCCTTAATGGTAACAAACTTTTAGTACGTTTAAAATCAGGAAATCTGGAATGACGAAAGTAGATATATATATATATATCGGGGCCTTAACAGTAGCTTTAAGGTTAGGGCAAGTGGGAGGTGTTAGCCAACATATGTAAGGGTGTGAATATTCCTTTTACAGAAACCATGGGTAGGTTTAAGTGGGCGTTTGACCTAAAGTTTTGAGACCTAAAAACTAGGACTGTTTTGGGTAAAATACGAACGGGTTAGTTATTAAACTTAACCAAGTTAAGGACTTGTTAAGGAAGGGTAATGGGGTAATTAGAGCTTATTAATGAGGTAAATATGTGAGAATGGGTTAGATGTCCATCATAGGTTAATGAGCCATCTTAGTGATTGGTTCGTTTATTGATTTCGTGTTTTTGGTTTGTTAGCTTGTTGCTAGTGCAAGGACGTGTGAAGGAGCTATCAGGTGAGTGTTCATAGTCCCATGTTTATTTTTGTTTTTGACTTCCAGATGGGATGGAAGAGACACTGTGTTGAGTTGTTTCTAAATTGTTGCTGTGAATGTTTTATGGTTGTGATGGACTTGTGTGTACACTTATGTGATTAACTGCTATGCGATTTTTGATATGTTATTGTGGTTTGACAAGGTAGTGGCCTTGTGGTTTGACAAGGTAGTGGCCTTGTGGTTTGACAAGGTAGTGGCCTTGTGGTTTGCCAAGGTAGTGGCCTTGGGATAGGTACATAGGGTGATCATCTAAGGTACCATGGTGTTGTTTGGCAAGGTAGGAGCCTTGGATTGGTTTGGTATGATTGGTCTTGATTGATAGTTGTTAATACATAATTGTAACACATTGTCCATATGTTCTTTTGTTGATGATTGTTATTCACAGCTTGTAACTGATTTAGCGTTGGAGTCTAAACCTATGAATCTCACCAACTTTATGTTGACGTGTTTTAGTGTCTCTTTCAGGTGAGAATGTGGTTAAGCATGAGAACATAAGTGGCTAGGATTGGAGAAGCTTAGGAATGCATATAGAAGGAGAATCCCCGTTCCTTCTTAGTTTACCTTTATGTTTTTTGATAAGTGATACATGTTGGCACCTATATGTTTGTTTGGTTTATGTTTATTGTTTGTCTTGGGTAAGTGGTAGGACTGTTACCTACTTACCTAGACTCCTGCATTGTTGAGATATTGTCATGACATTTGTGTCGCCATTTATGACATTATATTTGCATTTTAGTTTTCTCTATAGAGACACCGTTTGTTGTGATGATATCCATACGTCGCACTCCATATTCCGCCATGGTGGGGTGTTACAGAATGGTATCAGAGACAATGGTTATAGAGAATTAGGTTGCCTAGTCGCGTAGCCTAGTCTATAGCTTAAGGGTCCCTGCATATAGGCGTCATAGGAGTATGTGTGCATTTTATTATAATTGATGTGTTTGAATGTTATTTATTGTGATGTTTTGACTGGTATGAATTGAACCATAGTAAGTTCATACTTAGCCACATGTTATTTTATTTTAGAGTTGTGAGTAGTGCGGGTTTAACCATAATCGCCCACGCTAGTCATTGTCGTATTTTACTTCTAATGTACATTATAGTACATAATTTGGTACATAGTAGTTTCTATCTTTTGTTGGGTTATTTTATGTACCTGAGGGGTATTATTTTCTTTTGATGTTTATGTCATGTTCCCTAAGAATCATGTGGTGGTTCGAGTTATTAGGAGTAGGTGAATATGAAGGACCTTATGCTATTTCCACTCTTATGGGCGACATGACTTATAACTGATTATGTTTTCGTTTTGGATTTAGTCTAGGTTGTTTTAGCTAGACTATGGATTTCTGTATTCCAAGAGTTTTATTATGTTATTTTATAGATGGAGTTTTGGACCTTATTGGTTATGTGGTTATGAGCTTATGTGAGTAGATAGATTTATGTGTTATATGTTGTATTGATTCCTATAAGTGTCATCATAGGAGGGAGTGCATTGGGGAAAGGGTAATTGTATAAGTATGGTGGCCAACATAGTTATACAAGTACCACAACTTCAATGGGTTCTCAAGTATGATTGCATGAAAGAGGATTAGTACATGCTTGTATATGGTGAGATGTAGATATTGGGTATACGTATAATATATGGGTTTATGTAACGGCTGCCTACGATATGGCTATTTTTATTAGTGTGTTATATGTTTTGGGTTATAGTTGTGTTGTGTGATTTTGGGGTCACGCGATATGGTTTGGTTTTAGAGGTGGGTTTTATGTTTTGTTGTGGCACGGTGAGATGGTAATTACTCGTGTGGAAAAACGAGTGTATGACGTGATTGGTTGATCCGACATGTATGGTAACGAGTATGTTTTGGGTGATTTAATAGGTATATATATGCGGATGTATATATACTACTATGTGTTAAGTTATGGTATATGGTCGTTCACTAGTTATTATAACTTGAACGTACCTTGTGTTTGTTCGTGTTTTATGGTGCTGGAGTTGATGGAGTTTCAACAACGTTTCGAATTTTTTTTGAACTGTGTCTTGTAGCGTATTCTTTGAGTTCATATTTCATATGTACGTTTTAAAATGTTGTTCTGGGTTTTAAGTCCGTTGAAATAAATTGAGATTTCTTTTGGGATAATGAAATCTTTTGGGTTGAGTCTTACATTTCTTTTGGTTTGTATATGGAAAAAGGGGGGACTTGGAAATCTACTATAGAGTTAGATAGTTGGTTGTATTCGGTAAAATAAGGGTAAGGTGCTGGAGTCATGTTTGAAACAAGATGTAACATAAGTTTTTTTTTTATCAACACTTATTTATTTCAAATTCTAAAAGACTTTCATTAAAATAAAGCGAAGTAAAATTTCTTTCTACTTACATAGTTTATATAATCGGATTTAACTGATTCATGCCATTTATAGTTATTGATACAAGGTTAAAAGGAGTTTATGAATATTTCACATACAATTATATCTTTCATTGAAAAGGATTGCATTGATCACTAAGTCTATTCTTTAGTTTTTTTAAAACAACTAGCATAAAATTGTTTTGGTCATAACTTGTTCGTTTTTAAAGCTTTTTGGGTGATTCAAAAGCCAAAAATTATATACTCGGAACGTACTTTTCAAATATTTAGAATGTATAGTCATGGGAGGTCAGTGGACTGGCCGGAATTGTTGTACAAGTGTCGGGTTCAAGGTTGAGTTTGAATAGTAGTTTTATTTTTTTTATGATTTGGGATGCACGGGATACCTAGTCTTTGAGTTGAGTTTTGAGATCGTCTAGAAGGTTGTTTGTAGATGGTTTGAGTCACATAGATGTGGGGAGGTAAGGAAAAAAAAATTAAAAAAATATATATATATTCTTTTAGAAAGTCGATCTTTGCACGGTTTAAATAATATGTGGCGGGGCGTAATATGTTTTGGTTGCCATTGGGTGTTTCTTGGATTATTTTTCGTTGTCATGGGTCATTTGGAAATTGATACATGTTTTGGGTTTGAGTTTTCTTTGGAGTCTCGTGGTTTTTGATTTTTTTTAATTGGTGCACGTGAAATGTCGTTAGTTATCCGTGGGTTTAATTCATCGATCGTATCTGGTGTATTCAGGATGTAGTTTTGGTTTTGTATGGTTTAGGAGCGTTGAGGTAGAACCATGAATAGAGCAAGTAGGAGAAGTGAGAGGAGTTGTAGTTAGTGTCATCCAAGGCAAATCGTTGATGGAGTGAATTAAGAACAAGAGCTGTTAGAAATTGCAAGGAATTTATTCGTATTGCCGCTAATAGAGGGTGTGAGGAGGACATAGTTGAAATTGCTAAGGATGTTGTATGAACGCTTTGGGTTTACGGTTATGCATTTGGCTTCGCCAAAGCACTAGAGGTTTTCATGGAGTCAATGAACCGAGTGTGCATGAACGTCTATAAACGAGTTGTCATCGGGAGCATCGACGACATCTTGATCTACTCAAATCTTAGAAGGAGGATGAGGCGAATTATGTGTTGGTTTTGGAGTTGTTAGTAAAGGGAATGAAACGTGAGATTTTTAAGTGTGAGTTTTAGGATTTAGTTGGCCAGGACTAGTAGTCAGAGATGATGGCATATCGTGGAACCAGCAAGGGGCGAAGTGAAGAAGGACGAGGAAGCATTTTGGAGGCTGAAGAGGTGGATTGGATGATGAGTAGATCTTGGCATTATCGGAAGGACTGGATGAATTCGCGAAGCATGACGATACGTGGAGCAGGGATTTGGACGCGTACGAGGACGACAAAGAAAGGCGATCGCTTATACGTTGCAGGAACTGAAGATTTAGAAGAACTGGATAGACTTAGTTAGTGGAGCTGGACTGTTATATCTGCCTAGAATGCTAGAGGCATTTGGAGTACGAGACGTGGAGAATGATCTATACGGATCATGAACGTATCCAACACATATTCAATCATCTTGATTGAACATTTGGCAAAGGTGATGGGTGGAGTTAATTGATGAAAGAAAATTGCAAGGCCAAGTACCATCTGGGAAAGGCAAGCATGGTCGATGATACATGGAATAAGAAGGATGAGGTGAAGCTGAGATGAACTTGAACTATAGGGATGATGTATTAGAGTGGTTTGGATGAAGGATGTGGGTTGCACGAGTTGAGTTGTCTAAAGCAGTGAACGCGTCAACATTTATGTTGCGTGGCTTGGACAATCGTAAGGAGGAAAGGGACGTAGACTATACTTCCTACATGGAGAGGAGTAGTTTAGAAAGGGCGATGTAAGGACGAAGTTGGTGGAAGGGATACATAATGCGGTGGGGGATTAAGTACGATGAGAGTTGGGTGATAGTCGATAGACTGACTAATTCATCACCTATTTCAAGAGGAATGAGAAGTCACGTAGTTGGGAAGTTGGAAGAATTAATGGATATGTGAAAGACCGTCATAGGTCACTTTGTAAGGAAATTGGAATTTAAAGTAGTTTGGGATACGGACTGGAGGGAGTTGATGAACGTAATTGGACATGGGTGATTGATTTAGAGGTAGTTCGGAAACTCGTTAGCGATGGCTGAGTTTTCATATAATGATAGTTATCGTACTAGAAGTCGATAAATGCCATTTGAGGCACGATATGAAAGGATAGGGTGAGTTGTCCTCATTGTGGACTAGAATTGGTAAAAGAGGCTACTAATGTGGTAATGGTGTTTGTGGACAGAATGAGAGCAACAATGGATGCTATGTAGAAAAGGAGGAAACCACTAGATTTAGTGACAAAGTTATGTATGGAGTTTCACCCATAGTAACGGGTGGTATGATTTGGAAAGATGTAAGTGTTGATGTAGAGTTTTGTAGGTCCATTTATGATCTTTGAGAAGATCAGACCATTAGCTTATGAGCATAGAATTACCTGGGGGAAATGAGTTGTATACATGATACATTTCATGTATTGGGGTTGGTAAATGTTGTTTGAGGATGCATATTTGCATGACCGGTTATTCGGGTTTTGTGCTAATAAGAGTCTTTGTTTTATCGAAGAGTCATTTGCGAGATTTATTGACTGTGAGGTCAAGAGTTTGGCAATGGGTTTAATTATTTTTGGTTTGTACATGTGGTATCTTGAAACTTGAACTGAAGTTCACGTGGAAATGAGAGGAGTTCATTTAGAACAAGTATCCTCGTGTGATTTGTTGTCTGCGTGTTGATCCTAAGGAGTAAATCTCGGGACGAGATTTCTATTAGGAGGGAGTGATGTGACAACCGTGGTTTTGAGGTTCGTCACTTGGTCTTACTTTTAGGTTATTTTATGTCTGACTACTTGATTTTTGTGCTTACGTGTTTCTTCTGTGTGAACGAGGTTGGTGTGGTTATCGTTTATGAGTATAGAGTACTCATAAGTAAATCGAGGAACGGTTATTTCATGTTCATGAGCTCACAAGTGGTGACTATGAAATGAAATAGTGATATTTTGGTGTTTACGTGTACATATATGTATTATAGAAAATCGTATTTTTTACGATTTACGGTTTAGCATTTAGAGGTCTCGGATGAGGTAATTAGTCATATGGATATTTTTTGGGATGGTTTTAAGTCATTTAGGACTTAGTTATAAAGTTTATTTCAAAATTTGAGATTTTTTTTAAAGTGTATATTTTACGTCTTTTACGGTACAACGCGTAAATTTGACTAGTTTTACGGTTTTGAGGTTTTGGGATCTTTAGGAGCTGAAATAAATTAAGGTAAATTAAGGTAATATTATTAATACATATATTAATAATAAAAACAAATAAAAAACGAATTTTGAGGGGTAGGGTCGGTTTAAAAAAAAAAGAAAGAAAAAGGGAAAAGAGGAAAAAAGGAAACAAGTGTTATACTTGGACAAGGATTGTTTTGCTATATAAGAAACCCCCACACTTATACCAAACAAATTATATTCATTCCCTGTAGTTTATAGTCGACTTATAGAAGAGAAAAATTAGGGTTCTTCATAAAATTGGGGTTTTCTCATCTTCCATTAATTTAAAGGTAAATCTTCAAAACCCTTTTCATATTAAATTGTTTTTATGTTTAAATTAATCATTCTTATGATGGATTAGGGTTAGGGTTTATATAAAAAGAGTAGATTAATGATGTATTAATCATAATATGATGATCACATAAATTAGGGCTTGTAATTAGAGGGGTTAGGGTTAATTAATGAGGTTGATTTTGTTAAACCCGTTTTTAAAAACTGGGCAGAATTTTGAGTCAATTGTTTTGATCATATCTAGAGCTCTAGGAACATTCAAGATGCGATCAAAATAGCCCTGGATAGGTAATTGAGTTGGCTTTCTAAATCAAGAAACGAGAACTAAATTGGAGGTCGGGAAGTGGGTCAAAAGCAGGTTACAACAGTCGAAGGTCAAAGTAGTTTTGAATTCAGCCTGTTTTCTTTTTAAGTTTTGGGTTGTTTGGGGCACTTAGGGTTGCATTGGGATCTTCTCATGAACGTGAGAGATGGTTTATATATTGTAGTTAATATCTGCACTTCGGCTAAGGTGGTGGTTTAGGGTAAGACCCCTTAATGGTAACAAACTTTTAGTACGTTTAAAATCAGGAAATCTGGAATGACGAAAGTAGATATATATATATCGGGTCCTTAACAGTAGCTTTAAGGTTAGGGCAAGTGAGAGGTATTAGCCAACATATTTAAGGGTGTGAATATTACTTTTACAGAAACCATGGGTAGGTTTAAGTGGGCGTTTGACCTAAAGTTTTGAGACCTAAAAACTGGGACTGTTTTGGGTAAAATACGAACGGGTTAGTTATTAAACTTAACCAAGTTAAGGACTTGTTAAGGAAGGATAATGGGGTAATTAGAGCTTATTAATGAGGTAAATATGTGAGAATGGGTTAGATGTCCATCATAGGTTAATGAGCCATCTTAGTGATTGGTTCGTTTATTGATTTCGTGTTTTTGGTTTGTTAGCTTGTTGCTAGTGCAAGGACGTGTGAAGGAGCTATCAGGTGAGTGTTCATAGTCCCATGTTTATTTTTGTTTTTGACTTCCAGATGGGATGGAAGAGACACTGTGTTGAGTTGTTTCTAAATTGTTGCTGTGAATGTTTTATGGTTGTGATGGACTTGTGTGTACACTTATGTGATTAACTGCTATACAATTTTTGATATGTTATTGTGGTTTGACAAGGTAGTGGCCTTGTGGTTTGACAAGGTAGTGGCCTTGTGGTTTGACAAGGTAGTGGCCTTGTGGTTTGCCAAGGTAGTGGCCTTGGGATAGGTACATAGGGTGATCATCTAAGGTACCATGGTGTTGTTTGGCAAGGTAGGAGCCTTGGATTGGTTTGGTATGATTGGTCTTGATTGATAGTTGTTAATACATAATTGTAACACATTGTCCATATGTTCTTTTGTTGATGATTGTTATTCACAGCTTGTAACTGATTTAGCGTTGGAGTCTAAACCTATGACTCTCACCAACTTTATGTTGACGTGTTTTAGTGTCTCTTTCAGGTGAGAATGTGGTTAAGCATGAGAACATAAGTGGCTAGGATTGGAGAAGCTTAGGAATGCATATAGAAGGAGAATCCTCGTTCCTTCTTAGTTTACCTTTATGTTTTTTGATAAGTGATACATGTTTGCACCTATATGTTTGTTTGGTTTATGTTTATTGTTTGTCTTGGGTAAGTGGCAGGACTGTTACCTACTTACCTAGACTCCTGCATTGTTGAGATATTGTCATGACATTTGTGTCGCCATTTATGACATTATATTTGCATTTTAGTTTTCTCTATAGAGACACCGTTTGTTGTGATGATATCCATACGTCGCACTCCATATTCCGCCATGGTGGGGTGTTACAGCCATCACCTGATGGTCCCGACTGACGACTGTGAACGAAGTACAAAATTTTATAGAACTCAATTGACTACTACCACAAAAATTGCTGACAGTTCTCACAAAAATACTTCCATGACTATTCAGCCAGATTTCCACCAGAACTTCCCATAATCCCAGACAAAACTTTAATAGAATCCGCATCACACATTAATGCAGCTATGTTCATATCTAGATGCCTGACCTACTGCAGGTTCAAGATAGAACGCCGTCATGTTAGTGAGTCACTACAACCCTTAGAAATTTTTGAACAGAAATGAGACGAAATTCCATGAAATTGTTATCAGCTACCACAGGCTCAGAGAAAGTATGATACTATCTAAGTTATCATCAACCATGTAATCAGCCTGCGCGTTTCTTTCATCCGAAAGGATCACGTAGCAGCAGATCCGCAGAAAATTTTGAAATTCAGCAGTAAATCGTGCGAATTCAAGGCATTCCTTTGACCATCATATCAGAAGAATTCATGTTCACGATCAAGTGTATGTTTACGCCCACTTTAAATTCATGTTTATTTTCACTTTCACGTTTACGTCTCATTCGCGGTATGATGCTGTTTCAGTTCATCTTTTATGCTATCTCATAATTTAAACTCACGTTTGTGTTCATAACATTGGTCACGTTCAAGTTCGTGTGCCATTTCACGATACACGTTTCTCAGTTTATTACCGAATATGGTTACAGAAAGCTTGAGAGACCAGACTCAAGTTTAGCACAACTATTCCATAACCAGGCAGATGTTTCACATCTTAGGCCGTATCGTTTGGCATTCATTCCTCAGTCAGCATACGTTCATGATATGTTCTAGTATCACGTTCACAGTATGATTCACTTATCATATTCTAATTCCATGCCAGCGCTCCTCATATAATTAGGAACCACGTTCACAATTGCTCACTTAGCATGTTCACAATTGTTCACGTAGTTCGTCCCTATATATATTCTCAGCAGCTTGCTCAGTGATATAAATGTGATCTTTTCAGGATAATTGTACGTACCGTTTCATGTATACTACATGCTATAGCTTATTCACTCAGGTTCAGAAAATCCATCTTAAGTATGGAACCTGAAAATATTCAGCATCATCAGGACAGGGTCATTAGGACCAAGATTTTTTTTATTATGTTTAGACCTTTGAAGGATTCGTTTCGAGCGGGAGGCCACTCGAAACAGAGGAATCCATCCGGACCTCTCATCCGTTTCCTTCAATAAATCCAGTTAAGTTCTTTCAGTCAGGTTACGTTCCATGTCCTCTTCAGCCATGTCACGTTGCATGATCACTTTAGTCATGTCATGTTTATACCTATCAACAGCATTGTGTCTTAATTAGAAGACGAATTATCATTCAGCTTATTTTTCCTTTCAGTTTACGTGCTCTTTCAGTTCTTATAACTTCAATAGTTTATTACCTTTTATTCGAGGACGAATTTCTCCTTTTAGAGGGGAAGAATTGTAAAACCCAGTATGGTCGCATCCTTAATTCGGGGACGAATTATTGTTTTTAGAGGGGAAGAATTGTAAAACCCGTATTTAAAAATCAGAATATTTAAATACGCAGTTTAAGTTTAATAAACTATATAAGTATTAATTATTAGACAGAGATATAAACGCAGAAATTAAATACGCAATTATAGTTTATTAAATACTATAAATATTACAGTTATTCAGATAATAAGTATTTAGTCTCAGAAAATATTACAGATGAATTATTTATTTTACAGAAATAATTAAACGTTAATATTAAAATACGCGATCTCAGTTTTAGTTAAATAATTGAATTATTCAGAAAATTATTTAATATTACGTAAGTATTTATACATAAGTATTTCTCCCAGGAAACAAATATTTCAAACCTCGAATCACGAATAAACACGAGCATGTAAAGATAAACGAAACGAAACGAAAACTTTAGTATGCATTTGGGCTGGCAGCTTTTAAAAAAAAGGGAAGAATGGGCTGGAGGCCCATTTAGTCTGGTCTAAACCGGGTTAAAAAAAAAGCGGGGGGCTTCCCCTTTTCCCCATCCCACGACATAAAAAAAACATAAAAATAATATTAGGGTTTTCACCCATGTGTAGCCGCCGGTTTGTTTTTGTAAAAAAAAAGAGAAGAAAACTGCGGGTTGTGCTACCACCACCTCATACACGCCTCCATCTTTATCCTCCATGAATAGGTAATCATCTCCTTTTCTTTCTTGTAATTCGTGAATCCAATGGGTAAGATAAGAAAACGCAGGCTTTGGTTTTGATCATGCTTTTACTTATTAAAACAGTGGGGGGGGGGGTCTCGATGTTTTACACGAAAACCGAGAGCATAGAGCTCTCGGTGGGTTTTTAATCTTCACAGCCGAGACCTTTAAGGTCTCGGTGATGCTTTTGAAGTAACCAGCCGCGAACCTATAACCCAAACCAGGGGTAACTAGGCAATTAGGGGGTGTTGGTTTAAGGACAGTGGGAAACAAGTGTAATCCAAGGGTGTTTTGGTTCAAAAAAAAAAGTAAATACATGCGATAAGGGTGCGTTTGGGTCTGCATCATCAGTAGGGGAGTGTTTGGGATTGCGAACTATGGAAACAGAATCATTAGCAGTGGGAACACTAAGACTAACAGTGGGAAACGTAGACTAACAGTGGGAACCGTATACTAACAGTGGGAACCATGAACTAGCAGTGGGAAAACTGCAGTGGCAGTGGGAAAACTGCATTGGCAGTGGGAAAATAAACAAAACAGTGGGAACCACGAATTAACTGAATTGGTAAATTATTTTATAAATGAGTTATATAAATAAATTGATTATATTGTCCAATTTTGTTTATCTAATTAATAAAATTAAATTAATTCTAGCTTTAATTTTATCCTATTAAAAATTTATGATTTATAAATAATTTTATTTAAAGATATTAAATTGGAAATATTTTAAGATAGGAAACTTTCAATAATAACGAGTTACTATGTATAGTAATACCGGGGTATACATTTTACGATAATCAGAAATACCGAATACATTAAATCAGTAATATTTACGAACAGTCAGAACTTATCAGATTATATACGATCAGTATTTCAAGAATAATTTTAATCCAACGAAAACAGTAAGAGCAGTAAATAAATAATCATCAGTCAACTTATTTTTGCGTACATTATTTATGTAGTATCCGTGAAGTCGGAGTCGATCCTGCAGCTTCATTATCGGACATGAGGTACGGATTTCCGTCCTTTCAGTAAGGACTTCCTTTCTATGCATGATTAGGATTCCCCGTCTTCAGCCAAATGTTCTCCCCAGTATATGTTTAAGTTTATCAGTAATCATATTAATAACTAAATAAATTGCCTGAGCATTATATACAAGCACGACCAGTTTATGTACTAGTTACGGAGGTACCGTAACCACGACACTAGAGGCACCGGTGTCGTGACTCACATGCAGGAGAGTGATATCCTGCATCGTCCCACTCAGCTCAGCTTGGCCATTCTATCAGTATTATTAGTGGGCGTGTGGATGCATCCTAGGCTTATATGTGTTACAAGTTATCAGGGTGAATCTGGTGTGTGCTCTACATCTTTCACATTGGAGCTGATCCCTCCACCCAACACAGTTATTTAGAGGTCACCCCTCTATAGCATGATGAGGTCACCCCTCCAGTTATTCATGCACGGTTGTTACAGCACATGACCTATATAAGCTCTGGCAAATAAAATACAGTAAATGCATGTTTTCAGAATTAATAGTTATATTTTAGTATCAGTATATATGAACCAGGTTTCTCAGATTTTATGCAGAGTTCTACCACATGTTACATATCAGTCTTACAGCTTCAGTATTCTATCGCCTGTTTCATTCAGTATATTCTTATCATGCTTTATATCCGTTCACTGAGCGTTATGCTCAGCCGTAGTTCCTTTCATGTTCTAACGGCAGGTACACCAGGACGCTGTTAGGATTCTGAGAGCATGTGCATTTGGATGGAAGCTATCCAGACTTCTTACTTTATGCATTTCTTACATTATTCTGCTTATTTGGACATTGTTTAGTCCTTTCCTTCAGTATTTTACTTTTCATGTTTTGGGCTTATGTTTGGATTACCGATGTTTGATTCCGGTATTCCTTTATGGTCAGTTAATGTTTTAGGACATTTACCTTATGCTTTGATGACATACCATAAATACACGTAACGGTCCACTTATCCAAGTGGGGTGTTACAGGTTTTGCTCCTCCAAGAATTTAAAATCAGAATTCGTGATAAAAAGGGAGGGGAAAACCTAGCCGCGGATCATCTTAGTAGACTCGAGGATACTTATCAAGGGGAACTTCTAAATCAAGAGATTAATGAATACTTTCCCCAAGAGGCCTTAATGTCTATTAACTCCAATCTTGACGATACCCCATGGTTTGCGGACATTGCAAACTATTTAGTGGGTGGTGTTCTTATGGAAGGGTTAACGTCCCAACAAAAGAAATTTTTTTTAAGGATATTAAACACTATTATTGGGACGACCCTTATCTTTTCAAGAAATGTGCGGATCTTGTCATTCGTAGGTGTGTTGATGGGCCGGCAGCTTTACTAATCCTTGAATCTTGCCACAAAGGACCCGCCAGTGGTCACTTTGGTCCTAATTATACCGTGAAGAAAGTTTTCGACTCCGGATTTTATTGGCCCACCATTTATCATGACGCTCATGAAATGGTTAAGCATTGTGATGCTTGCCAAAGACAAGGCAAGATCACACATAAAGATGAGATGCCTCAAAATTTCATCCAAGAGTGTGAAATCTTTGACGTATGGGGAATTGACTTTATGGGGCCATTTCCATCATCCAAAGAGAACAATACATCCTCATAGCCGTTGACTACATATCCAAATGGGTTGAAGAAAAGGCTTTACCTACTAACGATGCGAGGGTGGTTGTGAACTTTTTGAAACGATTGTTTGCTCGATTCGGTGTTCCTCGTGATATCATTAGTGATCGCGGTACTTATTTTTGCAATGATAAATTTGCACGAGTCATGGCTAAGTATGGTGTCAATCACCGTCTTTCCATCGCTTATCATCCACAAACTAATGGTCAAGCCGAGATTTCCAACCGTGGACTTAAGCGAATCATAGAGTGTACCGTGGGAGAGCATCGTGCCTCATGGGCTGATAAGTTAGATGATACTTTGTGGGCTTTCCGTACCGCTTATAAGACACCTATAGGTTGTACCCCTTATCGCCTTGTGTACGGAAAGGCGTGCCACCTACTCATTGAGTTGGAACATAAGGCTTATTGGGCCTTGAAATGGGCTAATTTTGACATAAACAAAGCCGATGATCTTAGAAAAATCCATCTCAATGAACTTAATGAACTTAGGAATGAGGCTTATGAGAATTCATTGATCTAAAAGGAAAAAACTAAGCTCATTCATGATTCCAAAATTAAGAACCGAGAGTTTCACATAGGTGATCAAGTTCTACTCTTTAACTCTCGGTTGAAAATCTTTTCAGGAAAGCTTAAGAGCCGTTGGTCCGGTCCATTCACCGTCGCCAAAATCTTCCCTTATGGCACCATTGAGTTATCTCAACCAAATGGGCCAAACTTTAAGGTGAATGGCCAACGTGTTAAGTTGTACTTTGGAGAGGACATCTCATGAGATGATTCCATCCCTCGCCACGTTTCCCTTAAATTAGTTCTGGGTCGAGTTAGGCTCGTGACTCGGTTAACAAAAACAAGCGCTTCTAGGGAGGCAACCCGGTGATCTATCCTTTTTACCCGTTTTCATAATAAGTGTAGGGGAGCTATGTAGGTGTTTGTTGTCTTGTTTCTTATGATGTGCAGGGATTAAAGCTTTCAAAGATCCACTTTTGATGATATTTGAAGACCCGTGATCCCGTGTACCCGTCTTCCCGGTTCTATCCTAAACACTTTTGATTCACTATTTTATCGCTAAATGTTGAAATGGGAATCACTTTATTTTTCTCTTCCTTAGAAAGATTTAAACAAAGTGCACAATGTCTTAAGTGTAGGGGAGTTTACTCTCACATGCTTAAACATTAAGGGAAATGGTTATATCAAGTGTAGGGGAGACTTCTATCGAAGTAATAAGTGGGCTTTTCCATGAATATGTCCTCATTTTAACTGGAAATTTGATTTTTCGATATTTTTCAATTTTTTTGATCTATTTTGGCCTAGTAGTTTTTCTTTTGTTATCGTTATTTTCTTTCATTTTGTACAAAGTCAAAATAAAGTAGTTAAATAAGATGGTTTGAATTAGTTTAGATATCTTTGATATATTAGGCCCGTCATGAATCTTTTGACTCAACCCGAGTTTACTTATTTGAGTTTACTCTAGCCAGTATCCTTAATGTGTTTAAATCAAGTTTTGCTAGACTTTTATATAGGGAACTTTAAAACACGAAAGTCTTAACTCATACGGGTTTAAGAACAAGAACTTTTCGCAAGTTCCTATAATTGATCCTAGAAAGTCGTTTATCAAGGTAACTTTAAAATGCAAATTCTAAACTTGAATAAATCTAAGAAGTTGCAAAATCCTACAGATGACTTGAAAACCCAAATCTTTGATTTAATAGGCTAAGCATCCACGCGTCTCATTCCTTGAGATTTTAAATTTTGGAGAACGAGAGATGATAGAGTCAGTTATAAGTTTGGTATTATTTCATGAACTTATGTGAGTTAATTATGAGCTTTTTCTCCCATCGCTTGTTTATAAATAATTGCAATAAATAAGGTCATACGATTTGAAACGTTACTTAGCTTCTAGCACAAGATTGTTTAAAAGTTTCTCGGGATTAATAAGAGTTTATAGCCAAGGAATAACTTATTTAAGCGGTATGCGAAGATTGGCGAGTCCGAAAAGGCCCTAACAAGGCATGAGGGCTACATTTTGTTGTTAAAGATCCAAAGTGATGTGAAGAATCATTTATCAAAAATCAATATAAAGGATCAAGACACACGACGAAAAGCAAATACTCCCCTAAAGATCATGGAGAAGTCTATCCGAAAAGACCCTAACAAGGTATGAGGATAAATAGATCCAAGTCCTAAAAGGAGGCGGATCGTTGTATATCAAAATCCCAAATAAAGATTGGAGAAAAATGAAGAAGTCGGGGTCCAAGTTTGAAGAATCTCCCAAAAACTTCAAATGAAGAAATTCCTATTATGAAGAGAAGACCATTATTTCAAGAACGTCTCTCAAGATTCGAAGTATGAAGTCAATGCCATATATCGGTCCGATAAAGGTCTCAAATCGTGAAACGAGTTATGCCAAGATATGAACTTTATGAGGTTTCGAGAAGCAGTTTTAAAAGATTTTGTCCTTTAGATAACTATTGATTAAATCGTCCTAATTTATTTTCGGCCAAAATAAATTATCGAAATAAGTGAACAATGCATCCTCGTGATCATTCAAGACAATAATAAAATATAAGAGATACACCTAGGAATAAGGGAGTCTAAGTGAATAATTGAGCCACATGAGTGAGTGTTAGCTTTACTAACTTATATTAACAATGATCTCATTTTTAAGCTTAGTAGGGGGAACGTGAAACTTAAGGGTGATAAATATTCATGACACCAAAGCCCTAATGTAAGTCTTAGATTTCTTTACTTGTTTCGTCCTTCAAATATTTTATTATTTTCTATCTGTTTAGTTTCCTTAGTGTCTAGTGTTTAATAAAGACAAAGGTGGGTTAATTATGATGGAGAATGTAAATCGTGCTTTGAAACTAATGCATTGCAATGGTCAAGTGTAGGGGATTTAATAAGTGTGAAAACACTTATCGGTCAAGTGTAGGGGATTTAATAAGTGTGAAAACACTTATCCTTTCACCACTTAAAACAATTAAAAACGAGACCAAAACGTGTATTTAATGTCGTAAAAGTCGGAATTATGCGTGGTTTGTGTTTTTATTGTGTTTTAGGACAAAAATATGAAAAAGGAAGAAAACACGGGCTTTCACGGGCTTTTATCGAAGAAAAAGGCAAAAGACGAAGTCAAAAGATCAAAAGTGCAAGAAGAACGTAAGTCAAAGGCCTATTCTGAAGAATTATCGAAGAAAAAGTCTAAAGACGGAAGTTTAACGAAGTCGAAGAACCAAGTCTAATAAAAGAAGAAAATTAGAAGACTAGTTCATTTTATCTATCAAAAAATCTCGAGACAAAGTCGAAAAAGACGAGTTATTTATAAAGACGAGAAGACAAGAAGAAAGAGAGAAGCAACATCACCACATATCCTCCTCCTATTAATAGGCCATTAAAAGCTAATTTGGGGTTAGTTAGTCATTTTTAGTTTTTAATAGGTAATTAGGAGTAGGTGTTTAATACTTTCTCTCTCTAGTTTTCTCTTTTAAGTTTGATTAATCTTTCATTTTAAATCTTGTATTTGGATCTTAATCTTCATTAATTCAAGCTTATTATATATTTCTCATTCTTCCTTTCTTAATCTAAATCTTGTGGTTGATTTGATTAATCATGTAGTTTGTTTAATCTTGTTGATTGTTTGATTGATTTGCGTATAAGTTTGTTCTTACTGATTTGATGTGTTTGATGTTTTAGCTTATTGTGCTTTTGATTAATTAGTATTTAGCTTATTTTTAATTAAGTGGATTTGGTAGATTTAATCTTTTAAAAGTTGATTTTATTAATTTGGATTATTTGGTGTTTTTAGAGTTTTTGATTTGTGGCTTATTTAGTTTTTCTTAAAATTTGTTTACCTTAAGTTTTGGTTTAGTGCTTATTTGGTTTTTGCTTATTTTTGGCTTATTTTAATCCTAATCTTGATTCGTACTGTTGGGTGCATTTTTCCATTTTCGGAAAAGGGTTTATGATTTCGAAGATTGCTTTTATCCGAAAACATCTTCATCTCAATTTATCCGAATATAGCATTTTCCCGAAAATCCCTTTTACCCAAAACTAGTTTATTCCGAAAAATCCCTTTTATTCCGAGTATTTCCATTTTTCCGAAAATAGTATCATTATCCGAAAATTAGGATTTATCTGAATTTAGGTCATTTTTCCGAAAAAGTAGCTTATCCGAATTTTCTCTTTATTCCGAAAATTTATGTTTTATCCGAATTAACCAGTTTTATCCGAATATAGCTTTATCCCAAATCAGGGTTTATTTCGAATTAACCAGTTATCCGAAAATAAGGATTTATCCGAATTAGGGAGTTATTCCGAAAACAGTTGTTTTATCCGAATACTTTGATTTTTCGGAAGATAGTGCATTTTTCCGAATTAGTGGCATTTATCCGAATTAGTTATTTTATCCGAATTCAGTGTTTTTTATCCGAAAATCTTTGTTTTTCCGAAAATAGTTTTACTCCAAAGAAAGATTGTTTTATCTTAGTTTAATTTTCAATTTTACTTTTATTAAAGTTTTAATCTTTGGTCATTTGATTTTTCAAAGTCTTTATTTTTAGTTTAATCTTTTCAAGCTTTCATTTTTATTTTAACTTTAAATAGTTATTCAACGACATTTTCTCTTTTTACACCAAGAACAACTGAGTCGCACGTTGAACCGTAATCAATTCGATTGGACCAATTTCAAGAACTAAAAACGTTAATATTAGTATGTCATCAACATAACAATCTCTAGTCAAACCCTACTTTATATCCTATTTAACACTAGAGGTCTCTAGTCATGGTGATCATATGTGAATATGGAAAATCCGTGTGACACCCTAGGCAAATCCCACATCGGCTGTGGCCAGGAGAGATCCATAGTTCATAATATAACAGTCGCCTTCTTATGACACAACGCATTTTGTGGTCTACTGCAAGTGGGGTTCTTAGGGACTGGCAGTTAAGCGTGCTCATGTCAGAGTAGTAATAGGTTGGGTGACCAACAGGGAAGTACTTACAAGGGGGCCACAAAGCAAAGCCGTGAGCCTGCAGGCAAAGCAGACAATATTGTAGTTTGAGTAGGCGAGATGTTACAAGTGGTATCAGATCCACTCCTGAGTCGTTCGGGATGGTGGGGTAAACCTCATCGAGGACGATGAGTCCCGAAGGGGGGGGGGGGTGATTATGACACCCTAGGCAAATTCCACATCGACTGTGGCCAGGAGAGATCTATGGTTCATAAGATAACAGTCGCCTTCTCATGACACAACGAATTTTGTGGTCTACTGTAAGTGGGGTTCTTAGGAACTGGCAGTTAAGCGTGCTCATGTCAGAGTAGTACTAGGTTGGGTGACCAGCCGGGAAGTACTTACAAGAGGGCCACAAAGCAAAGCCGTGAGCCTACGAGCAAAGCAGACAATATTGTAGTCTGAGTAGGCGGGATGTTACAATCCGCAACAATCAAAGCATCATAGACTAACAGGAACCCAGGGTGACAGTTCTATTGTCGTCCTAGTTGTGGTTTTATTGGTTGGAGTGACCACACAATGTGTCACCGAGCAATCGATGTGATTCTTGGGCTCTTGAGGGACTGAATGAACTAGAAAAAGATTTATAGGAGCAACTGATGATATTATGTGAGAAGGCTGCTCTGGTGAAAAAACTAAAGAAGATGCTTATTTTTACCTGGATCTTTATGTTCCTTGTCTACAAGGTTTTGTTTCAAGATTCTTTGTTTTCTTACTTGAGCTAAACATTCCTTGAAACCTTTTGGTTTTCTTTCTATTCTTTGCCTTGTCTATTTTCTTTAAATCTTCTTATTTTGGGAGTTCCCTTCTCACCCCTCATCATGTCTTCTTCTTCTACTAAACTTAACCTTGACATCTCTTTGTCACAACCTTCTAAACCCAAAGCTTCTTCTTCTAAGCTTTCTAAGAAACCAGAAAATTTCGGTGAAACCCGTTTAGATCAAGAAGAACAAGGATTTATATGAACCCTCTTCTCCCAAACCTTGCAAGACTTCTTCTTTCTCTCCAAATGAGTATTGGAATGAGACTTTCTCAATCAATCCAATTACCAGAGAAAGAGAAGCTCTTCCTCCACCACCCAAACCTTTCAACACTCCTCAACTAAATGACCTCTCTTCTTTCCCTAACCTCACTAAGTATTGTGATGGAAACCTCTCTTATCCTTATTCTCCTTCTTCACCACCACCTTCTTTTTATGATGGACCTCCCCCATCTAATGATTTTTTTGTATCATGGAAGTTCGTGTGCTTGTTGCAAATTTCAACAAATTGAACTTTATCATGTGTATGAGAAGTTAATTTTTCTTGAATTTCTCCTCACTCGACCTCCTCTTCGAGTATTTGTTATCGTGAGAAAATCTCCGGAAGATACACATTCGTCTTATTTTTTCGATTAAAACACACTTTGTGTTCTAATCGTTTGAGACTAAAATAAAAACCTAAGCAATCTTGGAGGACTATTTCTACTAGACTAGTTGTTTTGCTTATGTTGTTTATTTTCATATTTGTTGTTTTAGTATTCATATTTTGTATATAAATACTAATCTTGTATGCTCTTTCATATTGTTTAATATGATCGGTATGCGTGTTATTTCTTGTTTGATAATTCTTTATCACACATATTATTGAGAGTTGATTATGGTTTAAAAATTTATAGTTGGTATGGGTGATTCCAATAATTCTAAGTTTTTAACCCTCTGACATTATATCCTCAAATTACAATAGGTATGGATGTTTCTTTCCTATCTTTATTCCAACAATTGTGATTTGAGCTTCTCAATATACTCTTCTTGGACATACTTAGCAAATACTTACTTCTAATTTAAGATTTATTTTTTTCCTCCCTCTCAAGTTACTTAGTAAGTAGTGACTAATGCATATACATTTATGTTTCTTTTCTCTCTACTAACCTTTGTATGTATCTTGTCACCATAGCTCGATCACTTGGTGCCCCAAGCTAGGGGGAGTAAGCACCAAGGGGGAGCTACTAACAAAGTCGATTCTTCTTTCCTTCAAAGACTTGTACTAACCTTTTTGCTTCGACAAAGGGGGAGAAATGATAGTGATAAACTCGTTAATAATTCGAAAAATTTTGTTTACATAGATGAGTTTATAGTTTGTCGTAATAAAAAAGGGAGATTGTTAATGCAACCAATGCCTAAAAACATTCTTCGTAAGAACTAATCTTTCTTACTTTTGATCACGACAAAGTGTAAAAACATTTATCGTCAAAGATAACCGAAAGACGAATTATTTAACACACACTATCACCAAGGTAATAATCATTTAAGTCTTACACAAACATATCTTATACATGTTTAGTGACCATAGAAAGTGCTTAACCTCAAAACTCACATTTATACAAATGTGACAAAATATTTTAATAAACTTTATTTTTAAGAAAATGTTTTATTAAAACATAAAATGAAAATTTGAATTTGGCATATTCCAAATGGCCTAGGAATATACCTTTGAGGTATAAACTGCTCCCGTTGGAATTTCCCCACTATAGGACAAAAAAGAGTGGACTCTAGTAGTCGCGGTTCCTTATAGGGGTTGTGGTTCCTTAGCGATGTGGAACCGCGGGTATATTTATTAAATCACGCCCAGAGAGCCGTTGGTTCTTGTCTCCTATAATAGTGGATCGTATTTTCATTTTTTGAAAAACCTTTTTGGACAAAATCTCTGCCTCTTATCTTTTTTCTATATTCCAATCATTAGTAAATGATCACTTAATTTGTTAAATATGTTTACTTATGATTATCCTCTTGATCTCCTTCTTTACTTGTCCAAAAAGAAGACCACTAACACATTTGTGACGTGATTAAAGATGAATCCTTGATGAAGAACATCCTTTCTTAGATCTAGTCATGTTTTTCATTTTGTATACTTGAGTCTTGTGTAGATCCAATGTATCTGTGTATACTTGGATTAGTCTTGTGTAGATCCAATGCATTTGTGAATACCTGGAATAGTCTTGTGTAAATCCAATGTACATGTGTATACTTGGATTTGTCTTGTGAAGATCCAAGTTATATGTGTATACTTGGATGTGTCTTGAGTTGTAATAAGTCTGCGTGATAGTTCTCACTAAACTAAAAAGTGATGTGTGTATGTGTCTTGTAAGTTCTCACTCAACTTGAAAGTGAAGAGTTGTGAAGATTGGTTCTAGCTTTGGATTAGGACTCGACATCTAGCCTTTTGTCGGAAAAGAAGATGGGCGACGAAGATTGGTTATAGCTTTGGATTAGAACTCGACGTCTAGCCTTATTTCAGAAAACGGTGAAGTAGGCGACGTGTGTAGATTGGTCCTAGCTAAGATTAGGTCTCGACATTTAGCTTAGTGTCGGAGAACAATGTAAGCGATGTTGTAAGGATTTCTCCGCCAAGAAGGGAGCTTGTGGATATACTGGAAATCTCGAGTAAGGTGTACTCGAGGAGTGGAGTAGGAACGAAGAAATAGCTTCGTTGTGGAACCACTATAAATCTTGGTGTCTTGCCTTAGGTTGTGTCTTTCCTTACTCTTTACTTATCCTTACATTCTTACATTACATATCATGATCACTAGATATTGTTAATGCATTAGAAATGAACCTAATCACTATGAAACTAGTTTTCAAGTAAAAGGTAATTTTGGGACAAACATAATTGAAAGGATTTTTAATTAGAACCTTAACAAGAGAAAATATTCAACCCCCCCCCCCCCCTTCTTCTAGTTTCTACAACATTGTAACATCGATAATTACAAATAGAATAATAAGTTAATTACCGGGAAAAATATGAGTTCTCACAATAGAACCCATGTTTTGAGATAGGTTACTACGGTGGTGTTTGTTTTTTTGTTAAGCCTTTAACAACTTTTTAATCTGACTCATTCAGATGATTCAAACATTTGATCCATTAGGAGCATTTTTTTTCTCGTTCAGACGCGGTCAGAGGCTCAAACCTCTTAACCAACTAAATGGAAAAGGGATGTCTCAATGCTTCTTAATGGCTCTAAACTTTTTACTCTTTTGTTTATTAGATTTTTTTAGTTTTTTCTTAGTATGATATTTTTCTCGACTTATTTTCAATATCGATAGTAACTTAAAGAGAAATACATTTCTTATTTATCTAAACAATTGATGTTTAAAATAATAATGATAATGCTTACACACTTAAAAGGTTTTCAGACGATAATAGTATATAACAAGTAGGCAACACCCGCGCTTCGCTGCTGGAGCTTGCGCACGGAAGTATTATGTGCGGCGAAATGTCAATCTCTTTATTCGCTTTGACCAAACGGAGTTATGTTGAGAAAAAAAAAGTTTCACATCAAGTTTATCATATCATTACACTTAAAACTTGTTCATCATATTTAGAAAGGACTTGTGTAGGATTCCTTGCCCAATCTTCGGCTTCATCATGTGCTTCATTCTCGAATACCATTGTCAAATGTCCTTGGAATGAGAAGAAAACGTTCAGCGCCTACATTTAAGATGTAAAAATCATTAATACAGGCTTTCATGAATACATGATACACTTAATATTTCATTGTCACTGAATATCTTATTTCTCTCCATGCAACAATCACTAAATCTGCTTAAAAAATAAAATTTTCCATATGAAGTATATGGGATGTGGATAATACAAAATATGTAACAGTAGAAAGGTTTATACATTGAATAATACTTAAAGTTCAAAGATACTAAGTTGGCAAATAATTAGATTGAACTTATATACATTAACGAAGACATAACAACATGTCCTTGTATTATGCAGAAACTCGAGTTATAAAAATGGTACCTTTTAACTAATCTTTGATATTTAAGTTACTGAACATAGAAGAAAAAAACGACATTATTAAAATAACATTCATAATCTTAGATTAATTTGATTTACCAAAGAGTTCGAGGATTTTCGTGGTAAGGTTGTAAGAAAATATCAGAACGACATCGGGTCACATACCTATCTACACCGAATGGTTTATATGAAATTCACCTTTGGCTCCTGATGAAGAAGCTGTTTAGGAGTTTCCAACATCAGCTCCGAAAAAACATACATTTGACTTCATGAGGCAGTATTCACCCGCCAGGACAGTTTAGAGACTTGAGAACCGAACAAAAAACAGGGGGACTCAACTGTCTTCCGAAAAGATGTGCTGCCCATCCAAACACCCCTAAGGACTGGTGGGAAAACGATAACGCTAACATACAACTGTGCCATCTCCTATGGGGTGCGTGAAGTAGTGACATGCTTCTTTATCGACATAATAATAAGCTAATCCAAACCGTACTCATAATATTCTATGCAACTGAAGCTAAAATTTAAAGTCGACTTACCTCAAACACCTCATTTTTCATAAAATTTCGGTAAGAACATAAAATATATACATAATCAAAGCAAAAAACATTGAATTTTTACAATAAAAAAAATTAAAGTTTGAAATAAGAGACAATTACCTGCTTCAATAGTGCGTGTGTGTACCGTCTTTCCTGAACCTGCCGGAATCCTTGTACACCACTGCCGCCAAGTCCGCTGCCTCTGGTTCCCATCACAATTACAAATCGGAGGATACACACATATACAAACAAACAAAAGAGCACGAATGACTTACAACTCGAATAAACAGAGCAGCATGTCTGCAACGTCACAAATTATATGCTATTGGTTTAGAGTTGTGCTAAGCACAATCTTTGGTTTAGCAAAAAACTATATTTATTTAGTAAAAGGTATAAGCACTTTAAGGAATTACAACCCATTTGTTTTAGGTATTCATCCCTGTGGTATTGACGGACCCGTTTGACTGGTAAAAGTAAAGTGTGACCCAAATTGACCCATTCATTAGGGAATGGGTCGAATCGTCTCGTGTAATTAATAGAATTCAAAGCTATAAACGTTATCCTAATATAATGAAACAACATGTTACCTGTTGTTATGCCTTTAAACGACAGCCATTAAAAATGTATAATTCTGTTCTTCTTCATCTTAATATTGACTTTTAGCTTATAAATCGTGAACACTGAATGAACCTGTAGAAATTTCGATAAAAGGTCACTGTGAGAGAAAACAATTTATCTTAAACCGAATCAAAATTTTTATGCATTCAAATTCACTTTAGATAAGGTCTATCTCAACCGACCCACTTCATTTTTTTACTCATTTAACCTATTGCTATGTTCACCGATTTAAATTTACCTGTTCGTCACAAACAACGGTGAGAGGTATGTATGCATTGGTGACTTCCCCATCGGTGGTTTTGTAACACGCTCACTGGCCTTTCATTTTCATTAGCTGTAAGTTTCAAACGTGAGCCTACAACTGACAATAAACGCAGCTTAGACAGCATCAACCTCGCTGGTAGAACTTATACATTTGACTATTACTAATATGAAGTGTATAACAACAATCCGTTATTCTATTCTATATGTTAATAATTGGGCCATTACGGTGAGTTCAATGAATATCCTAGGGGTGCTCGATTAACACTTTTTTTAATAAAAATTGTGCCATTTTTATATAGTCTAAGTGGTATCTAAATTTATATTAAAAATTCAGTTTACCATTCTCAATATCAAAGGGTAGACTAATTACTATGAGTTGCAAAATTATTTTCTGCCGCTAGCAGAATAAAAGCCCTCAAAGTGTGTTTCTTAGACGTGGTATCTATTTTCTTTGTTGTACCTACTTTGGTTCCTTCTGATGATGTAACATGTTACCTCTTGTTATGTCTCCAAACGACAACCATTAAAGATCTGTAATCCTGTTCTTCTTCATATTAATATTGTATTTTAGCTTATATACCGGAAACAATGAATAAACCTGCAGAAATTTGGATAAAAGGTCAGTGTGAGGGAAAACAATTTATCTAAAAATGAAACAAATTAATGAAATTTTTAAGCACTCAAATTCACTTTTAGATGAAGTCTATCCCAACCGAACCGCTTCAATGTTTTACCCATTAACCTGTTGCTATGTTCACCGATTTAAACGGTAAGAGGTATGTATTCATTTGCTACTTCCCCGTTGTTGGTTTTGTAACACACTCGTTGGCTTCCATTCTGGCTGAGTTTACGCGTTTCAAATTGGTTATCTACTTAAAGAAAAGGCAACCTGGTTCCTCCTACGTAGTTGTTATTAATCATCTATAATCTTAGAAGCACATAAGCACTCATCCAAGAGCTTAAATTAGCAAATACCAAAGTCCTTTTTTGACGAGGATCAGGATAAACTATCTAACTTGGCTAAAAAAATGGAAAATCTACATTCAGTAACTAATTTTGACACAGTGCCAAATTCAACAAAAAAATTCTACATGAAGCATAAAAGTCACCATTTTGTTACCTTGTATCCAAACAGGATTGGTTTTTTGGGCTGTCAAGTTACCAAATTGTTCCTTATTCAGTCTTGAAAGATACTAATACATGAGTACTAAAGCTCAAGCATAGCCTTTTATCTATGGTGATGTGACTATGATAAAAATACCACTTACTAACTATTTTACATGAATTTGACCAAATTAGCATACAACCCAATACTTTGTTACTCTTTTAGCCTCAATCTGTGCTTATAATAAAGTAACTATTACTTACTCAATCTGTGGACTCATAACCAAATTGCACTAAATAGCCGTTTCCTTTCCTCATTCGAAATAAACACTGAAAATCAAGTACAAATGATTCAAAGAAAAAGTACCTATATTATGCCACTTCTGGGTAACTCGGCAGCCGTTCATTTGAAAAGTAAGTGTTAAAACACGTCACAAAAGTTTTCCAGCTAATTATTTTCTGTGAGGTGGCAATCCATGCTCAAGGAACTGTAAATAAAGACACATATACAAATGCTCACATCTTAAGAATGTAACATAAACCAACAGTATCAAATATCAACATTAGCACATCAATTCACATGAACGAATCCATTGGTGAAAAACAAAATACAAAATGTTATACCTCCGGACGATATTGCAACCCATAAAACCGCCGCACCACACACTCCACAACATCAACCGCACTCTGCAATCTACACAACCGAAAACCGTAAACTTAAAACTCGAAATCACATTTTTGCACAAACGCCTAAATTTACAAACAAAAACCAAAATTTAAAATCTTATACCCCGGGAGGGCAGTGCAATCCATGAAACATATTGACCTATTTGAACTTTTTTTTCTTAATTTTATCATTTTAAGAAATTGGTAAAAAAAGGCACGCATAAACACAGACACTTGGTATGCATACATATATAACATCGACAGTCAATATTATTTCACGCCCATTATCTATATCCCTAATCTGTAACTAACCATATCCCATATTAAAGGATAAGGATACAAATGAATTACCTCAAGAAAGCTGGTAAACTATAAATTCGTGTTTAGAACCAATCCACCTAAAACACAACACAATCAAAATATAAGAACAATACCATGAGTTTGAACAAAATAAAACATTCATATAGCCACATCAGATCAAATCAATAAAACCACTACTAAAACAAATACATGTGGATTTAAAAACGTGTAAGCTTTTTGGTCAGAGGAGGTCTATGATGATTCAAAGCTGCCAGGATGGCCAGAAACCTAGAGAGAGAATGATGAGATGAAAGAAACTGTGTGTGCGTGTGTGATGACAGGTAGAGGAGACGGTGTTAATTTTGGGAGAGGGTAAAAGAACGGTGATAACTAAGGGTTGTGGACACGTTTGTGTATACGTGTATCATCTTGCCAAGACACGTGGCCGAAAAAATTTCCCGCCAAAATGAGGAGATATTATTAAAAAAAATTCCTCGCTGCTTCGCCAAACAGTATATAGTAATAATAATGAGTTCATAAAATAAAATTATAGCCCGTGTAATTTGAACAAGAGGTTATTTGTTCATTAAAATACTTTATTTGTTAATTAACAATGTTAAATATACTAAAAATTTCTCGCAATTTTATGACTTTAAACTGTTAAAGTAATTAATTGCGACAATTTATAATGATACAACACCTTAACAATGTAATTACTACAACAAATTTAGGGTTTGTTCACATTTTTTTTCTTCGTACTTTAAAAAGTGTGAACTTTATTTGTAAAATATTTACTTGTAAGTGTGAAGTATTAAAAAGTGTAAAGTATTAAAAAGTTCACACATAAAAATATGAAGTATTAAATAGTTCACACAAAAAAATGTGAAGTGTTAAAAAATCCACACATAAAAGTGTGAGATATTAAAAATGTTCACTTTTACACTCAATTTGTTCACACCAAGAACGTTAATGAAAGAGTGAAGTTTTTATATTCCCACATCTTAAAATGTGAATAAGTGCCAGAGTGTGAAAAGTGCCATAAATAAGTGTGTATATAATTATTTTACAAGAATAAAATGTGTAACAATGATATTTTGTTAAAATATTTATTTTCATGTTGCTAAACTACGTTAACTTGATGATTCAAATGCTCCATATAATGTTTGAGTACTTGTATATTTCGTATGAATAAACTGATATTATAATTACTCGTACTTATATCATTCAAACATTTAAAATGTAAAAGACGAATAGTATTATTTTGTTCAGATTTTAATTTTAAGCTTTAGATTCGGATACAAATGTATGATTCTGATTATATTTAAATTTTTTAATAAACAAACAACAAAGACATGTGTGTCGAACTATAAAGCTGAAGATCTGATTAAACAACACTAATTGAACTGATTTTACACTCATAAAATCTTTTTTTTAAAGTAAAACTCAAAATGTGCACTTTTTCAAAAGAATATTTTCTTAATATGAAATATTCATTTAAATTTTTTTAATGTTTTTTTAAATCTAATTTTTTTCCTATTTAGTAAATTTTTTTTACAAAATTGATGATGAAATTTGATGAAGAAAAAAAAAGACATAAAAATTATAAGTGTCAAATTTATGAAAAAAACTTAAAAGAAGAAGAGGTAATAAATAAAACTTTAGTGGTTAAATTTTAATTAAATTAGATAGTGCTAAATGAAATTTAAAATTTTTCAGCCAATGAGTCGGAAATCACGGTTACAAAAAAAAAAATCACAATTACAAAATATTAAACGTATTTTTTTATATATATCACTATATTGATTAAACTCAAAGGTTTTATATTCATTTGAATATCAAACTTTATTTGGATACCAAATCCTCCATATATATTTTAATTGATGGATAAAATTAAACTCAAACCTATTTTTTTTTTTTCAAACATTAATATCTTTTGAATCGTTAATCGTTATGCGAAAAATACCATCACGAAGAGCATTTAATTATTTTTCTATAGATATATACTATATGATATACTTTTGACAAAAAAAAAATTCGTTCTTTTCACGTTTTTTTCGTTGTCGAAAACTATCATATATGATGTAACACTAGTATCATATATGATATAACTTATCATATATTATTCAATAATAATTTATAATTTAGCACTAATATTATATATGATGAAACACTATTATCATATATGATATTTCATGCAAGTTTCAAAAACAAAAAAAAAATGATTTTTTTTTTCAAAAGCTTATCATAGTGCATATCCAAATCTAATTAAATGCTCGTCGTGATGGTATATTTTTTTTTTTCGTTTAATAATTAACGGTTAAAAGATATTTAAATTATAAAAATAGATAAAAATGTATAACACACATATAAAAATGATTTATACATTAGACATATATTTAAGCATGTCTTTTAAGTCTAAAAAGCATTACTCTAACTCAATGAAATCTAATTCAATACTTTTAATTTTATTCATTTTATTGGTAGAGATGAATGTCCTTTGTATTCAATATAAATATAATATTTAAAATAGTTTTTCTCAAATTTAAATTAAAAATTAAATGTTATTTATTTATAATTTTATGCATGCAAAAAGTTATAACTAGTTTATAAATCTATAAGATAATAGAAATAACGTTGCTGACATAATTTGTATTTTATTGAAATGAAAGTGGTGGCTGAGATAGATAAATAGCAATACTATGAAGTATGAACCTTATATACGTGGTCCTAGCCAAATAACATTTTTGATCAGGTTCATGACCCTTTGAGTTTGACCCTTGGTCACATGTGTAATACTTTTTCTTAAATTCTAGTAACAATTCAGTGCAACACAAGGAGATTTAACTCTCGATAATTACGTACGTACGTCCTTTTTATTTTACGAACGTATATCTCTAATTTAGTTTAGATTTAATCAATTAATCATATTTATTTATTTTTTTAAAAAGTCATTTTTCATTTAAAAAAGAAAATATCTCACAAACGATAAATCAGCAAACGACAAAAAATATATCATTATAACGAGAATTAATTCATCATTCTATCGATGAACATATATATAAACTTTCGATAAATTTTTTTATGAGAAAATCATATACGATTTCAAAAAATTAATAATGACTTTAGAAAATTATAAAGGATTTCAGAAAATCGTATAGTTCGCGATACGAATCATATATGATTTCTTATAATTTCCAGAAAATTATATATGATTCGTCATACGAATTATATATGATTTTCTCTGACAAAATAAAAGTTCGTCGAAAATTTATACATGTGCCCCTCAATAAAAGATGTTTTACTTCTCATGACGATTATATACTTTGTTTTACGTAATAGTTAACGAGATTTGTGAGATGTTTAAATTTTTTAAAAATGATAAATGTAATTTTTTTTGTCAGATGAAAAAAAATAAATACTAAATTAATTGTTTGGATGTATATGTTAAAAAGAAAATCAACATTAAATTTTTTTCAACGAATCCTCTTTCCCCGGGAATTATATTTCCATTTTTACTTTCACAAAATATGTAGTATGTAAAAAAAGTAATATACGAAAGAATAATGTTATTTAAATCTACATAACATGCTTAAATACATGCCTAATACATAATTAATTTATGATACAAATTATTAATGTTGTGATTATATATACTTTGTGGAAGGCAAAAAAAACTCCACTGATAATGTTAGAGCTTGCTGAGGCCAGTTATCAGAACAAAAGTCAAAAAACCTGCTGGAAAAATAATATTATTATAATCAGCTAATGTGAACCTCTGATTAGTCAATTAAAAACTGAATACTGTTACTCCATCTTCTCCAAATATCAGATCTGGTCTTTCATGTAAGCTTCAAGAAGGTTAAAAACTGAGTACTGTTACTCAAGTCAAAGCAAGTCAAAGTGTATAAAAATGATGACAAATAACAACAGCGTGATAATACCTGTTTTTTTGACATTTCTAGCAAGTCTTCCTAGATTCTCGGTATCCAACGGCTCCGACAATTTCCAACGTTATCCTGAAGTCAACTGTAAGCAAATAAATATCCATATCGGATTATGCAAAATTAGTGATAATAATCTCTCTACTGTTTTTTTAGATTATCATATTATTTGAAGTAGCAATGAAAGATGCATGTTTATTAATGAGGGTGTATTTATTAAGGTTGCAAAAATCGTGAATTATTAGTTGGACGGACGATTTTCTTGTAGCCTGTAATTGGTGTAAACGAGATTAATCAGTGATTAAAGGAATTGGTATCAAATTTTTGTTATTTTTGATAATTTTTAGGTATTTTTGACAAGTTTAAAACATTTTCAGGCAGATTTTTTAAAAGAAACTAACTTTTAGATATAAATAGCCTAGTTAAAACAAGTTCAGGGAGTTTTAGATATTTCAGGTTTTTGGTAAGTTTAACCATCATTGATAAGTTTAGGAAGAATTTTAGATATATCATGTTTTGGCAAGTTTGACATTCATTTATTACTGTTGACCACAATTGACCAACTTACATAAGTAAGAAAGGTTATATTTCATGTTTTTGGATATTTGATGTACAGCGGCGATTAATCGATCTTGTAGGTTTTTTTTTTTTAACACGGTTTTTTATTAATGCTTATATACTTTATATATTACATGAACAATGCATTTCTTGAACATAAAAGTTACTAGTGAATAGTGATTGAATACAATTTCCTAAAGTATTTTAAACACAAATAAGGTTTTGACTATATTTATGAAGTTATATAAATGGCTTTTCTCCCAATGGTACCCTATGTTGTGTGAGAAGCTCTCAACCAAATGGTTGCGGGTTCAACTCTTGTTTAAGATATGTGAGATAGATTTGTAATGTAAATATTGCGAGATACTTTAAATTGAGGTTAAAATAACTATGAAGTTATTGGTTAAGCATTGTGGTTTTAAGGAAATGTAGTTACTATAAGGTAGTTTTCTGTTTTGGGTGAGAATAACTAGTTAGGAGACCAACTCTTTCCGATCCCAAATATTTTATAAAGCCTTTCTAACCTCTATATTACTATTGGTATGAGGATGTACCTGCACAATGGTGATATGGTGAGTTAAGTCAGTAAAGGAAATGTAGTTATTGTTTAGTGATATCCTTTAGAGTGGTTGTTATTGTGGCGAGAAATCAAAAGTTTAGGGTGATGCCAGGTTGATTTCTATTCCCTATTGTGGCTGGGAGGGTCTGCAATCATGGTTTTGGATTAGACATTAAGCTGGAAATTTAGCCAAGGCTCGGTGAGTTAATTCCGAGTAATCTTAAGCAAATGATCATGCCTCTTTGTGTTATACAATCTTGTGACTTTGTGCCAGTAATGGAGTCATCTACACAGTGGTAACAATTACTGGTCTGTTTGGCAACATTGGAGGTAGTCATTTACTTAGGATATCCGAGGAATTTTGGTGAATCGAGTGAAATGAGAGATATATCAGTGTTCTCTTATGTTTCAGCAGTTTGTTATTGGATAAAGTTTGAATGCAAGTCTTTCTTTAATTCTTTGCTGCAATATGGTGGTGTTTGGGACATGTCCAAACTCATCAAATAGTTGGCAGTTTGTACGTGTACGTAAGTATTTGGAGATAATCTTTCACCTTAAATTTAATATAACCATAAACTAGATTAACTGTTAATAACGACCTTGATTGCTTTTGTAGCAAAACCTGACTTTTATAGAAGAAAAAACAAGTAGTTAGTCAACCTTAATTTTGGTTAATATAAAACCGCATGCCCTTGTGGCAAAACACAGATTGCATAGATTTAAGAAACAAACACATCAGCGTATTCAATGTCGTGACTCTTATAGTTATATGTGATATGTGATACGTTATTGTTGTTGGAGTAAATTAGTCTTCTCATTATGTTCTGGTTCCCTTAAACATTGCAGACATAGATGATTCTACACCTGAAGAAGTGAAGAGAAAGGTGCAGGAAGCACTTAATAGTTTATCGCTTCATGAGGAACAATGTGCAATTGTTCAGTTCTGGGCGCCAACCAGAGCAGGAAAAGTGTTTCTGCTCACCACAACATATCAGCCGATTGGTATTTACAAGGTGGACAGAGGACTTGCAGTATACCAAAAGGGTTGTCTACAGCACAAGCTTTACGTAGATCCTGAAAAGGATGTCTCGTTTGGTTTAGCTGGTCTCGTTTTCAAGGAAAAAAAACGTCAACAAACTCAAAATATGGATTTTTACTACTGCGAAAACCATCGTCCTGTGTTTGAAAGCAATGAGATTTTTCCGATGAAATGGGGATCATTTGCTGTACCTGTATTCTTAAATAACAACTGTGTTGGAGTCTTGGAGTTTGTTACGACTAAATCCATGAGTTCTTATGACGGTGATATGGATTTGGTTGAAGAAGCCCTCAAGGTTTGTCTAGTCCTCATTTAAAAGTTTTCATAAATGTGATATATTCTGTTATATTGCTAGTTGCTTTACACAAAAGGTGTATTTCGGTACCTATGGGCACAACATCTTTTACACAGAAATCTGCACTAGAAAATTTCTAGATTTCCTAGAGCAATCTTATTCTCAACGAGGACCATTACTTTGTCAATTCATATCTTTATGTTAAGCCTTTCAACTAGAGGTGACTTACCTAGTAGAGTA
This sequence comes from Glebionis coronaria, assembly GCA_025667525.1. Classification (NCBI taxonomy): domain Eukaryota; kingdom Viridiplantae; phylum Streptophyta; class Magnoliopsida; order Asterales; family Asteraceae; genus Glebionis; species Glebionis coronaria. The sequence goes on along the minus strand of CM046875.1, from coordinate 621,489,900 downwards.
ATTGGCAATGCATCTTATCATATAAGACTTCATAGTTAAATAATATGAATTCAACTTCAAAAGCTAACAGATATGTTGTTCATTGACAGCGTGTCGGTTTCCAGTCTTCAGCGGAAATCAATACTCCAAAAACCAAAAAATGCAAGTGTTATCAGAGAATCGATCCTCCAATAGAGACTACAAGTTCTATCATCAAGCGGCGGAAAACACAAAAGAGAGAGTATGGTTTTTATAATCGTGTTGCTCTATTTTTTGGATTGACTAAAGAGGAAGCTATGGTGAGAATTACACGTACATTTAAGTTGCCAAAAAAGGGTAAGCTGATTACAACAAGTGTTCAAGTACATATTAGAATTAGTGAGTTTTCTGACCTACTTACAATTTACAACTTAATTCTCCTATTTGCAGTCAAAGAAACTACCTTCACAACAGTTGTTAGGAAGTTGTGTATTACTGAGTGGCCATGCGTTGCAAAAAAAGGCACCGAAGCTTCTAGATCTTCCCCTGAAATCCCTGCAGAATCTGAGGTCCCTACAGGGATGGAAGTCATGGAACCTACTGAAAATGCTCATGTGATACACGATAGCGATGAAAGGCAGCCCGGGAGAGACTTTCATCCAATGGAAAATCCGTATAATAATGTTCAGTATATGGCACCACTACATACCGAAGATCAAGTCATTCCAGATGTTGCTGGAACTCAAGCTAATGGAACATTAAACATTGCTGAATTTGCAGAAAATCTCCTCATACTCGCATCATCTGGGAGTCCTACAGGGTTGGAACCTACTGAAAATACTCATCTGATACACGATACCAATGGAAGGCAACCTGGGATAGATTCTGATGTCCCGGAAAATCGATATGATGATATTCAGTTAAGAGGATTAAATTATACTGATGATCAGATCATGTCAGAACATGTTAGAGCTCCAGTTAACGAGACAACATATTTCGATAGTTCTTATGATACTCCATACGTCACATGGTACGTACATTTAAGTGCTACATATCATGATTTACTTAGGATTGACCACGTTTGATAAACTCGTTTATAATGTACTTTATCTTCCTTAATTTGTAGGGAGGCAAATGCAATGGCACAAGAACTATCAACAAGTCACGATAGCTTTCAGATGCCTGATATTCACAATCCAGGCGAACTCATTGATGACTTCAACTACGATGAATTCGTCAACAATATGTTCAACTTTGATGATGATTAAATCAAAGACTAGAGCAAAGGTTTGATTTTTCTTTTAGAAGAACGAGAACTATAGATATGCTATGAAATTGATTACCAGCAGATTGTGCTGATGTTCTATTAAACTTTTTCTTCATTTTCAATAACTTATGTAACACGATGAGGATGTTACCAGTATGTCCCGTTTCCTAGCTTTTATGAAACAGAAAAAAATATCTTTTCCAATACTCATTACAAACACGTTTTTAGTTTTTTGCAAGTACATTGTCAAATTCAAATAGGTTGTATGTTAGAGTAAAGTATAAGAAACTCACATTGAGTATGATCCGTAGGTGTACTTAGTATTCACTATTCAGCCATGAGCTGCCATATCATGATCAGAGCTCTCAAATTCGTCTGCAGAGCTGTTAGTTTGTTATGCGGCATATAGTCCAGCAAGACACGTTCATTGGAAAGTCATCTTATACACACCTATCATGTACTACATCGTATTACATTGGGCGTGCTTGGTTCAAAGTGAGGAATGATAATGATAAAGGCGGCAAAATGAATACTAATTAAGTAATGCAATGAGATTTTTTAGTATTTCTTAAGTAGATAGAAGTCAATTATACTCTGTGAACATACTTCAAATAATCATGAATTAAATTGTGTTATCATGATTAAAGAAACACAATTCCTATGTGGTAGTGATATTTATTTATATACTAACAGTTAAGTAGTTCTAATATATATTAAAGAGTATGTATATCCCATTGACATACGAGGAAAATGAAATCAAAGTAGAATTATAGAAAAGTAAGTCCCATATACCTCTAACCAAAGATTTGATATTGGTATCTTGTATTAAACCACAAAAAGTCCTGAATTGTAAGACAATAAAAAACCGGACGTACATGCCCCCATGGGCAGTACACACTTGTAGCGTCGACGACTGGCGACATTTATAAAAGAAGAATACGGTACAAGTAAATTTTAGAGATTTCTTCTGGACTTGTTCCTCTTCTATCAGCAGCCTTCTCGAACCTACATTCAATATTTGGCATTTAAGGATGGAAAAGCCATTGTTGCCACTTGCCAGCACAAATGATCTAAATTTGGTTCTAGTTGTAGCCATTCATAGCTTTGGAGTTTACAGTCTTGTTCACAGTCACACTTGATACTTCTTCTATAAAGAATATTTTATTATTTCCTTTCCAAAAATGATACAGGATAACCCATATAACAGTTTGCCATCAGGTTTCTCAAATGATTCAGTAAAGAAACCTCACCACAAATGTCGAAAGACATCACTAGTAGGGAAAGCATTCACTAGCCCAAGTTTCCAGCAATCAAATAATTTGTCCCAAATATGTGATGCCATATCACAAGAATGGATAAGTGTTCAATGGTGCATTGTTATTTGGCAGCATATTACCTACCTTGACAGGCACTCCAAAACCCGCCAACGCTCGTGAAAACCCGGGTAGGTCGAAACCGACAACACCGAAGAGTGTTTACGAAAAAAAAGTTCTATAAAATGTTAATGTGACCATTAAAATGGTTCATCTATGTAGGAAATGTTCTGAATATGTGGGGAAAAAATAGATATTTACAGCTCTGAGATTAAAAAACAAAAAATTAAAAGAGTTGCTTTCATTGAGAGTCGAACGCAAGACCTCCCGCTTACTAAACGGGTGCTCTAACCAACTGAGCTATGAAAGCAAGTTGGTATATGTTCACATTAAAACAGGATTCACAGGACAACCGAGCCATCATCAACAAATAGCATGATAGACTGTCGGGTCGGACTTAAGCATGTCTGGGATATTTAAGCATTTTGGGCTTTTGATTTTTGAAATTTTATTATAAAACTTATTTTTGAAAGATATCAGATAATTTATAAAAAAAGAATGTAGCTTCGGTATTACAAGAATCAAAATTATAAAGTTTCTAAAAGAAAAAAAAGCTTAAGGAGGCGCTTGGTTAAACTGACAGGAATGGGAATGAGAAAGGAAAAGGAATACAAAAGAATACAATGAGCATTCCCTAGTATTATTATTACCATTATTGGTACTTGGTTAATATAACTTACGGTGGTGAGTAGAGATGGTGGCAACAACGACTAGGGTGATAATTAGGGTCGCGATGATGAGGATGTTGGTAGAAGAAGCAATTAATGGAAATTAGTGGCGGTTCGTGGTGGTTGAGGAAGACAACCATTGCAACAAACGACTACGGACTTGTGATAGTCGGCAGAGGTGGAGATCAAAGGTGGAGGTGGTGATAACGTCCATGGTCGATGGTTTTTTTATGGTTGACGTTGGTGGTTGCGATAAGCGGTTGTGGTAGATGGTACAGGTAGCGACGAGATGGGGAGGTTGTGGTGGTGGTGATGATCGACGTTGTGGTGGTGGTGGTGGTAGCGCTGGCGCCATCGGTAGCCGTTAATGATGGTGGTAGAGTGCGGTGGTCTTTGGTTACATATACACACTTGAATCCATGGTGGAGTGGTAGCGGCTGGTGGCAGTCGTGGTAGTGGTGGCGTTGGGAGGGTGGTGGTAGTGACAATGGTGGTCGTTAGTGCGATATTGGTAGGGGAAGCAATTAATGGAAATTATTGGCGGCTAGTGGTGGTTGAGGACGACAACCATTGCAACAAAGATTGCTGGTTTGTAGTAGTCGGCAGAGGTGGCGATCTGAGGTGTAGGTGATGGTAACAGCGATGATCGGTGGTTTTTGGGTGGTTACTTACGGTTGTTGGTTGTGATGTGGATTTTGTGGTAGATGGTATAGGTGGCGACCAGATTTAGAGGTTGTGGCGGTGGTGATGATCGGCGGTGTGGTGGTGGTAGCGGTGACGCCATCGGTAGCCATTAATGATGGTGGTAGAGTGTGGTGGCGGTATTGGTAGAGGTGGTGGTCGCTGGTGGACAAATACATACTTGAATCCACTGTGAGGTGGTAGCGGCCGGTGGTGGTAGTGGCGGTGCCGACGGAGAGTGGTGGTGACGACGGAGAGTGGTGGTGGTGGCAATGGTAGTGGTCAGTGATAGTGGTGGTGGTCAGTGAAGACACACACATACCTGAATCTATTACCTCAAATTCATTACCCCCAATTTACAAGGGAATGGTTCATGACCCAGTAGTGGGTAATGATTACTTATATTTCTCATAACCAAGCACTAGTAATTATTATCATTCCCATTCCTTACCCCCTAAAACATCTAACCAAGCACACCCTAAGTTTGTTCTTTAATGATGAAAATTAAGGGGATGTTTCTTTTTTTTGCAACCTCTTAGTGGAAAACAAATGTGGGCCCAAACCATTTGAGCATCTTGTTCCATACTCACACCAAAACCTTTCCCTTCCCACTAAGAGGTATATTCAGAGCCTTAAATGATAACACTAAAAAAAGTAAAGAACCCCTTAGTACATGATTTTTGTTAAGACAAAATAGAAACTTGAGAAGTGTGTCCTGCTCATAATGTCCATTATTTTCACTTAAGATATCTGTTATGAAACTTCAATCTTAATCCGTTTGTGTATAACTAGTTATAATACTCGTGATTACACTGGTTTTAAAAAAATATTAATATGGCTTTTGTTTATTAACACCTGATTGTTGATTTGAAATACAAATTTGGCATTTTATGAATTCATATGAGGAATGCAAGAAGTTGTCAATAGAGCATTATATGTGGTAAACTGATGTCAAGTAGACACTGATACCTACGATAGTATGTTGAGTTGTGTGTAACCTGCCAAGCTCGTCAAGCTGAGCAAACTAGATGGGTGAAATCTATTCCTATTAAGGTTAACGTCTTCGCTTGGCGAGCTTGGTAGGATTGTTTGCTGACTAGGGTTAACTTGGTTAGAAGAGGTGTTAATCTTGAGTCGTCTATTTGTCCGGTATGTTCTTCTTGTGAGGAAGATGTTCATCATATTCTTTTTCGTCGTGACGTCGCCCAGCTTTTTTTGCGTCGTATCTGTCGGTGGTGGGATTTGGATCCGCAAGGTTGGTCATCGTTCCAAGACTGACAGACGTGGTTTTTACCGATCAGATTTTCTTCCAAGGTCAAATCCATGTTGGAGGGTGTCTTCTTCATTGCGGGGTGGTCGATTTGGAGATTTAGGAATCAAATTCATTGTTTAAGATAATCAACCTAGACGTTCGGAGGTTTTCGACGATATCGTGTTTTGTGCTTTTAATTGGTGTAATAGTCGTAGTCATAGGTCTTTTTCATGGGTGGATTGGTTAAAAAAACCCCATTTAATTTATTTGTAATTAGTTTTCTAGCATCTTGCTAGTTTAATAAAATTTATCGTTAAACAAAATGTCTTTTTTTTTGTTAACCGTGATTTCCGACTCATTGGTCGACTAATCCACGGGGTTTGAGCCCACCGCCACACAGACTCAAACCAGATAAAGCCCTCCCTTTTCAGGAGGTTTGTCGTTAAATAAAATGTCACCCTAAGGAACTTGGTAATCCTTGCTTATACTAGATATAGAAGAATAATAGAAAGAGAGAGAGAGATAAATGAACAACTAGAGAGAGGTTGGAGAGAAAAAAGGAATATTAGATAGAAAAGTGAAATGTGTTAACCAACCCCTCTTTACATGCTAGGAGTGGGTAAATATAGTCCACCATACATGTGGGCTTTGTGGGTTATACTATTAAGCCTATTAGACTACGAGCCCACCTAACGTATATATTGTTGGAGTGACCGATCCTTCCTATATACGTAAAAACGTATTTCTAACAATCTCCCCCTAAGGGAGGTCACTCCACACAAGAGGGTTACCCGAGTTACAGTAATAAAATAATCCTAGCATACTATACTTGTCTTGAGCTCGTAGTCTTCTTCTTTCTTTCTTTTTCTTTTCCGGTGAATATGTTGATGTGATCTTTTATATCAATCTTGATCACGTTTCTCTTGCCTTGATCTTGTGCATCCTTCACTTGTGATGTTCTCCTCCTCGTGACTTCATGTCCCACATGCTTATAACTTTGTAATTCTTGAAAGCTTCAGAGTTCAATAGAGCGGAAGACTTGACTTTTAGGCTTTCTTGAATTTATTGAGGTCTTAAGTGCAGAAAGTATAAGTGCGGGGACGACTTCTTCTCGGACTCCGCAACGCCACCGTCTTCAAATACAGCATTATAAATAGAAACGAACGAAATGCCTTTGAACATTTCATGCTAATTCGGTAGCGTTTTACCTCCGGCCGGTGAAGACCGTTGGACACGATATAAAATATCGTACTTGTGGCAAGTAGCTTCACTTAAGAATATCCTTTACAAGATTTCGCGGGAAACCCCATTCTCTTTACTCGACCGTCCCAAAATAGACTACGAACGTAAAGAGTGAATCATTTGGATAAAATTATCTGCATGATTGAAGCTGTGGAATCCTATGATTCATGGATCTTTAGGCTGCTAGGATATGTATCATGTTCATATGTAGATTACATAGCGGAACTAGAACATAATACATAAACAAAGTGTATAGAAACGAACAAGATGAATTTTTCCAATGTTACATGCATTGAAACATTAAAACAAATAACATAGGCGTGTTTACAAAGAACACCACGCCTAGAACACACAAACTTGCTGTAGGATTACATTCTGAAGTTATGTAAAAACCTACGTCTGTTATTTTCTTTATATACTATAAAATACAGACTTACAAAGGAGACTAGATGTTGACTAAATCTTCTATTTTCTTGCAAATATATCTTCTACAAGTTTGTCCACCAGTTTCTAGTTGTCTTTATTGTCAGATTTAGTCCTTGTGTTTTGTGTTTTAACTTATCAACTCATAAATTTGACCCAACAGAAGCCGTCAGTTCATATTCCTGGAACAAATTTGATTTATTAAAGAATCGCACCATCATTGCTTTCCAGTTGTCACGATCTTGATTTATATTGAATCTTGCAAGTTACCTACCATGTGCTGTTTGATGTTAACACTAGAAGGATTTCCATTCGTCACTGTAAATACTAAATAGTATCACTCTGAATGTTCTGGCAAGATCACTAAGATATTGCGTAGAGGCCTAGAACGTGTTTAAATTCAGTTAAGAATTAAACTATTGTTGCTTTCCAGTTTTCACAAGTTTGATTCATAAATAATCGCACAAGTTACCTACCATGAGGTTTTTGATGTTCACTCAAGAGGGATTTCCATCTTCATTATAAATACTTGCGTATTACTCGGATGTTCAAGCAAGATCATGAAGATTTTTTATAGGACTCTTAATATCTTTCTTACTTTTCACAGACTGTGAAGAAGCAAGGAAATATGTAAATGTGTCCTAATGAGATTATTGATGATCTCAAATGGCTATAGACTCGATCGTGCATTTTAGATTTTTAGTGATCAGAGGCTGGAGACGAGTGCCACCATTTAAATATCAAATTATTCGAAGTGAATAACTCGATAGATAATGTGTTGATCTCCGTATGATTAAAACAAATACCTTTTGAGAGATATTTGAGTTAGTTGGGATGAGTTGTGCATTACATTACTGGGTCCATGATTTCTATCTTCAATATCGAGCATCATAAAATGATCTCAATCACATATGAGTTGACATGGTTTCTGCCTAAGTTGTAAGGAGGGCTAATTTTTTTCACCCTTTATCTTAACAATTCTTTTTAATTCTACAACCCCTTCAATGCTTACCAATACGTCATAACTAGCACCTTGTTGTGATTGTTCTAGTGCAAACTTAAGTACTTGGTCGGCATTCAGCTACGTTCACAATCTTTCTCCATCTTTCCTAAGGACTACTATTTCTAGCTATGGAATGTCATTGGGAAGAATCCTCCGGTTTTGGAAGAATCATAGGACATAACCTATCCTACCATCTTTATGTCACCACAATCGTCACCGTCGTGAAATAGATAGGGTGTCTGTTCATAAGCCTCACACAGAGCAATCCAAACAAACACTATAAGAATCAGATAAATAACATAACAATGAATCATTGTTGATAAACGTTACAACAACTGAATGCGAAGCTATAATAAGCTATAAGCTGATTGCATATTGAATGTTCAAACACAATGGAAAAGTAACCGCTTTCGCAACTTTTGGCTCAGATAATCAACCTTTCAGATATGGTGATGTGGCCACCATGGCTGCGAACCTGCACTCGCAACTATGGCTGCAAACTTGGCAAGATCACCTAGCCAGGCGGCACAAATCCAAATCCTAGTGATATTCCATTAGGACTGTTGAATGACTATCGTCACGACCGTCTAAACTCGTTACAGTTGCCTCACTTTTTGCCATTCAAAATCAAGTTCAAACCAAACGCATTATTACTTAAACCCTAGAAAATATACGAATCAAAATATTATGGAAACCGATTCCAATAATAACAGCAGCAAATACCATTCAAAAAGGGACCAAGAAAATAATTGTAAAGCTTAACTCAATTAGTTGACCAAAACCAAATGTCATAACCGTAACACTAAGTAGTTCAAACAATTGAGTAAATAACATAATTATAATTAATTTAAATAATCGAATGTACCTTGTACGAAATTCAACCATTCACATCAATCCACCAAAAAGAAAAGTGGCACAATCGAATGTACCTTGTATGAGGTTCAACCATTCATTTCCACCAACCTAAAACTGAAACATCACAAAGTAAAATGGCACACTCGAATGTACCATGTTGAGCGTCACCAACCCATAAAAAATGAGGGTGACGGTCATATTCCAACAAAACCACGATCGTCTATGCACACTAACTCTAACCTGATCGTCACCAACCCAACAAAAAATTTGGGCAGCGATCGTGGTGAAAAGGCCGACATGAAAATCTGATTTGTAAGAGAGAGATAATTGAGATTTGGATTTTCGTTTGGCACCAAAACACCATGCAGCACCAGGAAAAAAACCCAGACAACGACCATCACCATAACCCAACCATCGCGAAACCCAATCATAGATTGGGGGCAACAATCGGCATAAAACAGCATCAAACACCACAAAAAACACATATATGATAATATAACTTATTATAGTTTATGAATAGCTTTGTGTGAGGCTTAAGAACAGGAATCCCTTTAGACCATCGCCAACCCAATAAGATCAGGGGAAACGACGGGCACAAAAACACGAAGAAGGATCCAAAGACCGCCATGAAACACCCGAATAAATTCCAAATCGAGGGATTATTAAAGAGAGATTATTAAAGAGGGAGATAATGAATGTGGAGTTTGGTGTCATAGTATTCATCTATGAGAAAGAGAGATAATAAACATGGAGTTTGGTGAGTATACGTATGCTACGAGTAAAACACATATACATGGGAAAATAATCAAAAAATGCTAACTGTTTATAAGCCTCACACAGTGCTTTATATCTCTATTATCCATAAAGGAAAAACCACCATTTCTTGAAAAGTGAAATGTGAAAACTTAAATCCCATAAATAGATTCACTCATTAATTAGTCAAACTTCTTCCATAAATTCAATACTCCTAATTCTGATTACCGGGTCACCAATTCGACCATCGGGTCATCGGTTGGATCACCGGGTCAACTTGATCGAGTCACTCGGTTACCAGTTCGTCCTCCGGGCCAACCCGCCCATCGGGTCTAACAGAGTTTCAAAAATATAAGACCGGGTTTAGATTGACCTATTTTTTTAACTGCTTGAACCGGTCGGGTCAAACCGGGTTATTAAAATATTTGGGTTAGCGGGCCAAAACATGTAACTTTTACAGCGGGTTATGAATGGTATTTTAATTTTTTTATGATGTTTTGCTTTAACCCAAGGTAAACAACTTGATCTTTTCACGTTTTATTTTGAATGTTACACGAAACACTCACCACAGTATCACATATTGTTATTTTTTTCGCTACTAATTTCAATCGTCTAGTAAACTATAATAAGTTATAATGAACCCCAAAACCTACAATAACATATTACACTTAAATTTCAAGACCACGAGGCAGGCATACCCGTGCGTTGCATACGGGACTTTTCTCGTTGTTCAAATGCATGGTGTTCACTCACAGGACTTTTCCCGTTGTTCAAATACACGATGTTCACTCACAGAACTTTTCCCGTTGTTCAAATGCATGATGTTCACTCATAGGACTTTTTCCGTTGTTCAAATGCACGTTGTTTCATTCTAATTTATGGAATGATTTTTGATTTTAATATATGACGTGATTTTTCATGAATGTACAACATTTTTTGGTTTTATTTTAATTTTGCGTACACTTTTTTGTTAATTTACGTTTATCAAGTTAGGTTAAGAAATGTTGTAGTTCGTTTAATTTAGTAGGTAATTTATTTGTATTTTGCTTTTTTATTAACACGGGATAAGTCTAATATAACTAATAGCATTTTTTTTATTTTAGATCACTAATAGCATTTTTTTAGTTTTAGACTACTAATAGAATTTTTTTGATAGTTTTGGTATATTTTGAACAAATAATATTTGAAAGGATATATTGTGTATTTTTTTATTTTATATATTGATCAAAACTCATGCATGTACAGTCACGGGTGTTGTTTAGCTTGTTATAATTATGGAATGGGAAACGATTTTACTAAAATTAATCGGTGGATTAATTCTATCCACATAATTCTTAATATGTATACTTATAAGTAATGCGTAGTTTTTTTCCATCCAACCTAATCTTCATCTCCTTAACCTAATCAACAATGGCACATTCCGAAACTTCCAATGTAATATTGAATGAACTTAAAGAGGTAGCAGGCGATAGCAGTATAGGTAAGAGTATAGCTTTGTTCTTTGATCAAATGATGGTTGAGGAGGAAAGGTTTGTTAGTGTTGTTCGTGATGAAGCATATAAGCTTAAATCGTCACTTGCTAATGTTAGATTGCTGATTGGGGAGCTTGAGCGACAGGATGATCTCGAAGTTGTTGATGATTCATTAGAGGAGTTTGTTGGGAATAAATATAAGTATATTAGTTACCCCTGCTAGTTGGTCGTTTGTTCCCCTGCTAGAGTAAGTTCCCCCTGCTAAATAACAAAGGCAGGGGGATTGGTTCCCCTGCTGAAGTCAAAGGCCCTGCCGCTAGAGATAAACTTGGAATAGATTATTACGCGTTTCTGTTACTACTCCGAGATACTTTCCAAGTTTGTTAGTAGTAATCTTGTACGTGAGTCCTTATGCCTATAAAAGGACTCACTAGGTTATCATGCAAAGTGTGTCTTTCTCTATAATCTTTCATTTCATACTTTAAGGTTTTTGTAACCCTAATACCATTATTGGGTATTCGTATATCATTGATATATTAAAGTTTAACGCTTGCTTTAATCATTTGTTCTTGTGCTAAACACAATATTCCGTATCTTGTTTAGCTACTTTGTATTGCAAAGTTTCTCTAGTGTTAGATTGAATTTATTCTTTCTATCACAACCCTTAAACAAGCTATAAAGGTTTAAGATCTGAGTTTGGGATCAACAAGTGGTATCAGAGCTTGTTGAGAAACTTTGACTAAACCAAGAACAAAACCCTCACTGCAATCATGTCTTCAGACTCTTCCTCAAACAACAATAACCACAACAACATCAAACTACCCATGCTGGATCCTGAAAACTTTGAATTATGGGAGTTCAGGATCCAACAATACCTCAAAATGGAACACTATGTTCTCTGGGAGATCATAGAGTTTGGTGATCAATTCCCCAAAACAATGACGGTTGAAGATGGTAAGGGAGAAGATAAAGCTGAAAGTTCCAAAGGTGGTGAAGTCAAGAAGAAATCTGCTGCTCTTTGTGACAAGGAAATACTGGCCAGAAGGCATGATGTCAGAGCTCGCAGTTCCTTGCTGTTGGCTCTACCTGATAAACATCAGCTAAGATTCAGAAAGTACAAAACAGCTAAGGAACTCTAGGAAGCAATAGGCACAACCTTTGGAGGAAATGAAGCCACAAAGAAGAAAAAGAAGAATCAAATGCTTGATGAATTTGCTTCTTTCAAACAATTGGTGATGAAGCAATTGGTGCTATTTACAATAGGCTTCAAGATATGGTGGCTCAGTTGGAGTTCTTTGAAATTGAAGTGACAAGAGAACATGTGAATACTAGGTTCCTTAACAGTCTTCAGAAAGAATGGTTCGTCTACAAAGCTATTTGGCAGAATAAGGATGACTTAGATAACAAGAATATTGATGACATATACAATAACTTGAAAGTTTTTGAACCTGTTGTCAATGAGATGAAGTCAAAAGGAACAATTCCCACCAATTCAAGTGGAACCACTGATTCCCCTGCTAACATGGAATTCATAACTCAAAGCAGTGGGATCTCCAAAAGCAGTGGAATCGAAGTTGGCCCTGCTACTCATTCCCCTGCTACCAGATCTGGATCATCTTTTAATGAAGAAAGGCCTACAATTTTCAGCCTTGACACTGCTTGTGCTTTTATAGCATCCCAAAGGCCACAAGGATCTACTGTGTTACATGAAGATCTGAGTCAAATCTCTAAGCAAGGACTGGAGGAAATGGACATCAAGTGGAACATGGCTCTACTTAGTATGAGAGCCAACAGGTTTTATAAGAAATACGGAAAGAAGATCTCCATCAATCCTTCTGATGTAGCGGGATTTGACAAAACAAAGGTTGAATGCTACAACTATAGGAAGGAAAGCAGGGATGATGATTCTGGTGCTAAGGCCATGGTAGCAATGCAGGGGATAGATGGATCAGGTGGATGGGATTGGATTGCCATGACAGAGAGTGTTGAAAGAAATCAAGCATTGGTTGCAGAGGAAAAAGAGGAAGATTTTTCTCTTATGGCCATGTCAAGCTCCAGCTCAGACAATGAGGTATACGATGATTCATATTGTACTAAAGCTTGTAGGAAAAATACTGAGTCATTGAATGATCAAATAAGAAAGATAAAAGTTGATTATATTAATTGTGACAATGACCTTGATAATTACAAACGTGCTTTAGAACAACTAGAATCTACCATAAGAGAGTATAAACAAAGAGAAAGTGATTATAGAGATCACATTGTGATTCTAGAGAGAGATGCTTAGGAAAATAATGATTCCATCACAGAGTTGAGTGCTGAACTTGAAGTTTTTAAATCTAATAAAAAGATAGATGATGAAACTGTTGAAAAAATTGGAAAAGCTTCTAAAGATTTAACTAAAGTAGTTGAAATTGGACAATCTCCTAGGGAAAAAACAGGTTTTGGGATTAAAAATGAGCATGCTACCATACCACCACCTCCTGCCATTATTCATGCACCTTTTCCTAGAAAAGACTTGTCTTGGACTGGTCTCTCTTGTTTCCAAAACAGGAAGATATTGAATTTGACTTGAGTGCTTACATACCTAATAGTCTTGAAACAGAAGAGCCACTAGTGAAAACTAGTATTGTTAGGGACTTTGAAAAGGAACATAATGCTTTAAAACAATGGAAAATTGATAACCCTGTTCTCTTTTCAAGAGAAGGACTTTTTGGTAGTGATTCTAGTTCTAAGAGTAGTTCACCCAAATCTAAAACAAGATCAAAGTACTCTAAGTCCACTATTAAATATGCTGGTATGTATAGGTCTGTCAGAGGTAATCAGAGAAATTGGAATGACCAAAAGTCTCACCAATTAGGAGAAGACTTTGTGATAAATACCAAACCTTGTTTCACATGTGGCAGTTTTGATCACACTTATCAAGAATGTCAGGCATCAATGGAAGTTGTGGCTGTAAATCCTTTAAAGGATATGCAACCTAAAGCCATTCTTCTAAATGTAGGGGCAAAATCCTTTTCCCCTGCCAAGTATGTTACCCCTGCTTTGAGAAACAGGTTTACTGACAAATATGTTGTTCCTGCTCTAAGAAAGGTGAATGATGGATATCCCAAGACCAACTCTTCCATGACCAACCCAGCACCTCATAATACATATATATTTGTCTCTAGACCTTACCACCACATAAATAGAGGCCAAAACAAAAGATGGGTTCCCTCTGCTAAGCATAGGGATTCCCCTGCTAAATCTGGGGTATCCCCTGCTAGCAAAGTTTTACCCTCTAGGAACATGGGCAGATGGGGGAAAGCTGTGAAAGCCTCAGCTCGTTGGGTTTGGGTACCCAAAAGGGGTGCTCAGTCTAATGGTGTATCTCTAGTTTTTGATAAGCTATCCTATATTGATACACGAGTTAGATCCAAGTCTGTAATGGCTTGGGTCCTCAAGAAAAACTAATTTGTTTTTCTTTTTGCAGGTGACAAAGAAGACCAGGGATGATAAAGCATATTGGGATAGTGGATGCTCAAGGAGCATGACTGGACAAAAGTCTTATCTGTCTAACTTTGTTCCCCTGCATGACAATGATGGTGTTTCTTTTGGAGATGGGCATTGAAAAATCACAGGAAAAGGAACTATTGTCACCAATGGGATGACCTTTGACAATGTCTACTTGGTAAAAGAGCTCAAGTACAATCTATTCAGTGTGTCAAAGATGACTGATAACAAGAATTTTGTCTTGTTTACTGATACTGAATGTCTGGTGTTAGGAAAGGAGTTTGTCTTACCACCAAACACTCCTATTGTCCTCAGAACACCAAGACAAAAGAACATGTACACAATTGATCTCAAGGACATCTCTCTTCAAGACAATGAAACCTGTTTCATTGCCAAAGCCTTAGTTGATGAGTGTAAGAAATGGCACAGAAGACTTGGTCATCTAAATTTTAAGAACATGAACAAACTGGTAAAATATAATCTGGTTCATGGTCTTCCTTCCAAGTCCTTTGTCAATGATCATACTTGTGCTGCTTGTCTGAAAGGGAAGCAATATAGAGCATCTTGCAAATCAAAAATAAGTATGTCCACTACCAAGCCATTGGAACTACTACATATGGATCTCTTTAGTCCTACTTATGTGGCAAGCATAATGAAAAATGGTACTGCCTAGTAATTACTGATGATTTTTCAAGGTTCACATGGACATTCTTTCTGTTTGAAAAGAGTGACACAGCTGATGTACTCATTGGGTTCATCAATCATATTAAACTATCAAAAAGCATGAGGGTAGTGACCATGAGATCAGACAATGGTGGTGAATTCAGAAACTAGAAACTAGATACTTTCTACATAAACAAAGGAATCAAGAGGAAATTTAGTATTGCAAGAACACCTCAACAGAATGGAGTTGCAGAAAGAAGGAATAGGACACTCATTGAAGCAGCAAGGACTATGCTGTCTGATTCCAAACTTCCAGTTATCTTTTGAACTGAGGCTGTATCCACTGCTTGTTATGTCCAAAACAGGGCCTTGGTGGTTAAGGCACACAACAAGACTCCTTATCAGATGTTCAATGGAAGACCTCCTTTAATTGACTTCTTTAGACCATTTGGATGTCATGTGATCATTCTGAACACAATTGACAATCTAGGCAAGTTCAGTGAAAAGGGGGATGATGGATATTTTGTTGGTTATTCATTAAACAGCAAGGGATATAGGGTCTTCAACAAGAAGACAAGCAAAATAACAGAGAATCTTCATGTGGATTTTCTTGAAGACAAGCCTGAAGATGTTCAAACAGGTCCTGATTGGTTATTTGATATTGAGATTCTTTCAAAATCTATGAATTATGTACCTGTTGCATTGTAGAATACTAACATTTCAGGTACTCAAGAACCAACTGGTGTGGAGAAGCCACCATTTAGGTACATGAATGTACCCTCACTATTTCCCATTGAAGCTGCTTCAAAAACAGGTGAAGATGATGATACCTCTCAAAGGAAAGAACAAATAATCTCTTCCCCTGCTAAGTCAACTTCTGCAAGCAGTGGAATGGCTGAAAGCAGTGGAATCCAAGATTCCCCTGCTAGATCAATTGCTTCCCCTGCTACAAAGGATCCAGATGTCAATGACATTAATGATGAAGAAAGAGAATCCCCACTCTTTTCCTCATCTTCACCCATATCTGATGGTCCTCTCATATCAAGCAGTGGAAGTAGAATAATTAAGAGTGGAGGTCCAAGTTACTCAGAGCTGCATTCAGCTCATCAGCACCCATCTCTAGGTCATGCTGTATCTTTTAGAAGCTCCTTTGAGGAGTTCTTTCCCAATCAAGATAGCCCCATCAATTCTGACTTAGAAGAGGATGAAACAGAAGTAATCATGAGTATGCAGTCTACCTACAGAATCAATAAGGATCACCCTCTCTCACAAATCATTGGTGATCCTGAAGCCCCTAGACATACAAGGTATACAGCAAAGGAGCACAACTTCATTGCAAACATTACCATGAAGTTTAATCATGACAACATGCAATGCTGTCTGTTCACTGCATTTTTGTCACAAGAAGAGCCAAAGAAGATTTTTCAGGCTTTAAATGATCCAAGTTGGGTTGAAGCTATGCAAGAGGGGCTCTTACAGTTTGACATTCAAGAGGTTTGGATTCTGGTAGATTGTCCAAAATGGGCAAGGCCTATTGGGACAAAGTGGGTGCTCAGGAACAAAAAGGATGAGAGAGGTATAGTAGTCAGGAACAAAGCAAGACGGGTGGCACATGGATATACACAAGAAGAAGGCATTGATTATGAGGAAGTCTTTGCTCTAGTGGCCCAGATTGAAGCCATTAGATTATTTCTTGCTTATGCTTCATTTCTGGACTTCACAGTGTTCCAAATGGATGTTAAGAGTGTCTTTTTATATGGCACCATTGATGAAGAAGTCTATGTTATGCAACCTCCAGGGTTTGAAGACCCAGAACATCCAAACAAGGCATACAAGGTGAAAAAGGCTATATATGGACTTCACCAAGCTCCCAGGGCCTGGTATGGAACTCTTTCTAAATATCTGTTGGATAATGGTTTTAACAGGGGGAAATTAACCAGACCCTGTTTATCAAGAAACAAAAGGGTGACCTTCTTTTGGTACAAGTCTATGTTGATGATATCATCTTTGGGCCCACAAACTCTATGCTTAGCAAAGAGTTTGCCAAGCTGATGCAGGACAAATTCCAAATGAGTGCCATGGGTGAGCTAAACTTCTTTTTAGGGTTACAAGTTTAGCAGAGGAAAGATGGGATATTTATCTCACAAGACAAATATGTGGCTGAAATTGTGAAGAAGTTTGGCATGTCTGAAGGAAAGAAGGTCTCCACACCAATGGACAAGGATCATCCATGGGGCAAAGATGGTCCTGGAAAGCTTATAGATTCAGGAACTACAAGTCTATGATTGGGTCTCTCATGTACCTTACAGCTTCAAGACCTGACATCATGTTTGAAGTCTGCTTATGTGCAAGATACCAGGTGGCACCAACAGAGTGTCATCTATTTGCTGTAAAGAGAATTTTTAGGTATCTAAAGTGTCATCCAACCTTAGGACTTTGGTATCCCAAGGAGTCACCATTTGAGCTGATATCCTACTCAGATAGTGACTATGCTTGTGACAACAATGATAGGAAGTCTACAACAGGTGGATGCCAATTTTTGAGAAGACTTATATCTTGGCAATGTAAGAAGCAGACTGTTATGGCCACATCAACAACTGAAGTTGAGTATGTAGCAGCTGCTGCATGCTGTGGTCAAGTTCTTTGGGTTCAGAATCAACTTCTTGATTATGGGTATAACTTTCTTAAAACCAAGATATTTATTGACAACAACAACACCATTTGCATTATTAAGAATCCTGTTTTTCATAACAAGACTAAACATATTGAAATAAGACATCATTTTATTATAGATTGTTTTGAAAAAGGGCTAATTGTCCCTGAGAAAATTGATACAGAACTTAATGTTGCTGATCTTTTGACAAAAGCTTTTGAAGTAGGGAGATTTCAGTATGTGGTTGCAGGTATTGGAATGGTTTCTCCCTAAAAATTGATGTCTATTGTGTCTTGTATATCCAGGGTTGCTTTATTGCTGTTGTTGTATAAATGTTAGTCAATTTTTCTATCATTTTTCATTCCACTGCTTTTGAACAAAGATTCCCTTGCTAGGGTTCATTCCCCTGCTAAAAGAGTTTTTCTCTTAAGCTGGGTTTGTTCTTTTTAAAAGTGGTTATATGTGGTTTTAGACTAACAATGCAGAGATCCAAATGGTGCATACTACACTTATAGGTGAATCAGGTATATGCTCTATGTTTTAGGGGAGGTTAGGTCACACCTTTAGGACTTAGGGTATCCTTAGGATACTCATATATGATTCTAGATCATATCCATTGGTGAGTAAGGGTTCAGAATGATGAAGACTTGCTGCAAAGCTTGTCAGAATTTTGAAACTTTGAGGCACTGTAATGTGTACTTGTACTTCTATATTAAAACATCTCGCTGTCTAGATACAGATGTTTGGTACACATTGCCAAGACTAACTGACCATAGGTAAGGGAAAAGGTAGGGCTGGTGACTAGGGTATGCTTATTTTCTTGGGTTGACCAGGTTCAAGGTGACTTATGTGTTAACTTTTTGTGCTTAGACCATTGCTGAATAGAGAACTCTTGAGTTTCTGTGTATCTACCTTGTGTATACAAGGGTGTGCATTAGAGCAGAGCTATTTAGCATTGGTATCTCCATGATTAGTCTAATACCCCTAGGAAAGTTTCCCCTGCTTTCACCTTTTGATTCCCCTACTTAATCAACATTCCCCTGTTAGACCGTTGACCGACAATACCGTTACCCTGCTTATAGCCGTTGGGCCTGCTTGCTAAAATTTTGGTTAGGGAATATTTTATTCTTTTCAAAAGATATTTAAGGCGCTTTCTTCGCTGATTGATAATCTTTTCTTTATTATTTCAAATAAATTACTTTTTTATCAATATTTATCTTTGATATTTTTGCAATTTGAAAATTCGGTCCAATCACTCAATTCGCCTATAAAAACTTAATTCCCTTCACCAGCATGTCCATCTCTCTCCTTCGATCAAATCCTACCTAACTCTCACCATTATAAACCTTCAAACGTTTTCAACCTTTATCATGTCTCTCAAAATTGCTGCTAATCATAATCAAATTGCTTTATTACATGATGAACCAGCAGAATTTGTTAATGCTGTGGCAATTTTGGTCTAAATCTATGACCAAAACAGTGAATGGAGAGGTAACAATTCAAAGCACAGTAGATGGTCATTCCAAGGTGATTACACTTGCCTCCATCAGAGACAAACTTATTCTAGATGATGAGGATGGGATATCCAACCTACCTGAGGCTGACATCTTTGAGGGTCTTGTTAAATTGGGGTATACTCTTTCTGATGATCATAAATGTAAGTTTGCTAAAGGTCAGTTTGTCCCACATTGGAAATATTTGATTCATACAATTTTACAATGTTTGTCACCTAAAACCACTGCTTTCAATGAATTTGGTAGTGAAGTTGCCTCTGCCCTGATTTGCTTAGCAACAGGGAGGAAGTACTGTTTTTCTCAAATGATTTTCAAAGGAATGGTTAAAAATGTTACAAGCAATTCAAAATTTTGTATGTACCCAAGGTTTACAGAATTTTTGCTGAATATGAGTGAACATGGTCCTATTACACACAAAAACTACTTTTCAGCAACCAAGCATACTACCAAACTGTTCACCACACTTCTTGCACTATCTCCACAATTTTCTGGCAGGTCTATTCCCCTCACTTCAATCATGATGAAACAAATCAGACAGGAAGAAGCCAAGACAAAAACAGCCACACACAAACCTTCTGATTCCCCTACAAAGAAACTACCCCCTGCAAGTACTCTACCCCCTGCTAATCCAAAACATGAAAGGAGAACTAAATCCAGGTTTGCCGGGTCTCCCTTGCCTGGTGAATCTTCACAAGTAGCAGAGAGGAGAGCCTCCAAAAGGTTGGAGCGCACTGAGGGTTTGGCTGCCACTACTGTCTCATCCTCAAGGGGTGAACAGGATAGTGACACAATCAGTAAGTCCTCTCCCTCACTCAATGATACCCAAAAAGGGGAGAAATCCCCTTCTAGGGTTGATAGCAGCATGCAACCAATGACCATTTTGGAATTGACGAATATGTGCATGAGCTTGAAAAAGCAGAATGCACAACTTGTACAAACTGTCAAAAAGCAAGGTATGGTTATCAATAATTTGGAAACCAGACTTGCTATACTTGAGGGGAGGAGAAAGCCCAATCTTATCATATCTACAGATGATGATGCTTCCAAAAGGGAGGAAGTTCTTAATACAAAAGAATCTACTCAATGGTATGAATATCCTGGTGGTGAGGGTTTAAAGCAAGGAAAGATAGCAAGTGCTGAGAAAGGGACTAAGAAAGGAAGTGCTGAGAAAGAAAGTGATAAGGGGAGTGCAACAAAAGAGATTGCTCAAACATTGCTAACTATGGGCAATCAAGAAGAAGCCCCTGCTTCAAAAATTTCCCCTGCTATTACTGATCCCACTGCTGTAAGTCATTCCTCTGCTAAGCCTATCACTCAAACTTTTGTTAGAAAGAATAGAAGGCAACCAGCTCAGAAGGGAATTAAGATTAGAGAACCTGCATCTAAAGCCAAACCAGCACCAGCAGTGGATCCAAAAGACAAGGGAAAGGGGATCATGGTTGAACAACCCAAGAGGAAATACAAGCACAGAACTCCTGAACAGCAAAGGGCTCAAGAAGAACATGATGCACAGGTAGCTCTCAGACTACAACAAGAAGAGATTGATATGCAGGATCAGAGAATGCAAAAGATGAGGCCCAAAGAAATGCTTAAGCAAGTTGAAATTATGCATAGAGATTTGGATGAAAGGGTGCCTCATGTTCAAGAATTTCTAGACCAATGGGAAAAGGAGTTAGTAAATGCTCCTTTGGAAGACAGGTATGAATTGATTTGTCTAGTTTACAAATATCAAAATGAATATCTAGAAAGAAGGGCAAATCAGATTCAGAAAGAGAAATACTTGAAGTCTGAGAAAGGGAAGGCTTGCACACTATAAAGTTTTGCTCAAGAGACATAAGAAGTGGAAGGATGGTGATTTCACAGACATGACTTTTGGGGATATAAAAAAGGCAGTCAGACAAGTTTTAAGAGAATTAGATGTGGAAGACTTCATGACTATTAACTCTCCTGAGGAAGCTGAGTATCTTAGGAGGCGAAATGAAGTATTACAAAAATCTAGGGAATCCAAAAAAAGAAAGGCTGAAGGAATAACATTGGAAACTACACAAGCAGGTGCATCATCCCAAGCAGGTGCATTATCACAAGCAGGGGTATCACATCAAGCAGGTGAAAGTTTTCCAGCAATTGAGAGATCTATACTCAATGCACAAAGGACATCCAAAAGACTCAAGAGGATGGAAAAAGTTTGCATAGTTACTAAGGACTCTCAACGTCCCTCAAATGCAGAAATTGATAAACAACTAATTGTGCAGGAAAATGATGAAATCTCACCTAGTGAGCTTGGGAAGAAATTTGCCAGAGTAGAATATGCTGTTTATGAACACAAGGGGAGGACTTGGTGGAAGCTTACAAGAGCTGACAATACATCACATACATTTCTAAGTCTAGATGTCATGTTTCAAATCTTGGATAGCGAGGACTTAGAAGATCTAAGGAAGATTTTGAAGAAGACCTTTGCTGCAAAGCCTCCTTCTATGGATGGTGTAGCGAAAGATTGGGTGATCTGGGAGTGCATGCATAGGATGTATGAGCATGAATTATTTGATCCCATATTTGAGTGAATGGAGGAAATTTGTTGTATTGGAAGCTGTTTACCAATTCTGGGGTCTATGAGATAGTTATGGAAGGGGTAAGTGTTTATTTGATCAATCATCGTTACTATCCCTTCAATCAGGAGACCTTGAAGAAATTAGCACAGGCTGACTTAATTGTAGATGCTAAAGCACCTGTTGCTTATGATCTGGTAAGGATGATGTATAGTCAGCTTTGGCCAGGAAGTTTGTAAGCACCCTCATCAGCTAGTATTTATTCAGAAACTTGTCTTTAGGTGAAAGCACAAGCTTAGGGGAGGATTGTTGGGAATAAATATAAGTATATTAGTTACCCCTACTAGTTGGTCGTTTGTTCCCCTGCTAGAGTAAGTTCCCCCTGCTAAATAACAAAGGCAGGGGGATTGGTTCCCCTGCTGAAGTCAAAGGCCCTGCCGCTAGAGATAAACTTGGAATAGATTATTACGCGTTTCTGTTACTACTCCGAGATACTTTCCAAGTTTGTTAGTAGTAATCTTGTACGTGAGTCCTTATGCCTATAAAAGGACTCACTAGGTTATCATGCAAAGTGTGTCTTTCTCTATTGTCTTTCATTTCATACTTTAAGGTTTTTGTAACCCTAATACCATTATTGGGTATTCGTATATCATTGATATATTAAAGTTTAACGCTTGCTTTAATCATTCGTTCTTGTGCTAAACACTATATTCCACATCTTGTTTAGTTACTTTGTATTGCAAAGTTTCTCTAGTGTTAGATTGAATTTATTCTTTCTATCACAACCCTTAAACAAGCTATAAAGGTTTAAGATCTGAGTTTGGGATCAACAGAGTTGAAGTTTCTTCGCAACAGAGACACCAAGAAGCTAGCATCATTGAATGTTTTACTGGCGAATGCTAGAGATCGAATGATGCAAAAGGCACAGACTTCTAAGCTCTTGTCCAACCATGATGCTTAGCCGGTGACTGTGAAGCTTTTATAATAATCTCATTTATGTCTTTTGTGTTTTCTTTTTATGTATGTATTTTGGGTATTTTCATACAATCAATGATGTTTATGAATGTAACGAATATGGTTATTATGATTGAAGCAGTATGGGTTTATGTTTTATATCCTGTGTTAATTACTCAATCAATAAGTATAGGATTTATGCTGAAGAAGATAGCACAATCTTTGGCGTTTTTCATTTTATAAGAGTTTGGGTTTTTTTTGTACTTTTGCAAGTTAAAGGGATGCTTGGATTATGGTGTTTAGGCTAATACATAGTCAAGGTAATGTTTGACTAATTATTTGGCAGTTTCAATATCATTTTACCCATTTTGTTCTTCCATTTCTGTTTGATTCACACAGATGATCATTAGATCCATTTTAATTACAGATAACCTAATTGATGGGTGGCTTGAAGAATTTATGGAAAGCAGTTTCATAGGTATGTTTGATTTATCATTAGTATATTGAAAATTGAAATTAGGTTTTATTGCAATTGATAATGTTATTATTATTAAATAACTATTATAAATGAAATTACAAAATTACAAAATGCCATAGTGAAATTTTAACATACATTATTGAAAACCTCTCTAAAAACAATGTTTCTGGTACATTTTTTTAGCTCCTTATCATTATCTTGAATCATAAGTATTTTTAGTCCCTCCGGCGTATTCATTCTATATAGTGCCACGTATAGTTGGCCATGGCTGAACATATGGCTGGGTAGATATATACCAACATAATATAGTGATTGTCCCTGTCTTTTGTTAATTCTCATCGCATAACATGGCTTCACAGGAAACTGTCACCTTTTTAATACCAATTTCCATCTTGCTTGCGATGATGTGAGTATGATTATGTGAATAACAACATTGTCCCCAATATTTGAGTCGGTTAGGATTTTTGCATGAATAACAAACTGCCCAAGCTCAGTGATGATAAGCCTAGTACCATTGCAGAATCTTAAGCTTGGATTAACATTACGCAATAGCATAATTGGCAGTTCTATTTTTAAGCTTAACTCATGCGGTGGGATCCCAGGGAAATTTAATGTATTCAAGAACTCAATAAGATATAGATTTTGTTGATATGGGGTATCTGTAGATTCCATACATATTTCATCTGAACTTTTATAACTTACAGATCTCCCACTTAACTTTTTAAACATGTATTCGTTTATTTCATCAGCATCATCATTCCTTGAGTCAAAATTGCCCTTGTTCTTAGATAATCATCGTCCTTCTATCTTATGATAAAATCAGGATAAGTTTCTTCAACAATACGACCAATATGATCATCCCATGATCTAATTAGAAACTTTTCTGGAATTTCAATCCATGTAGGCTCATCATCTCCTTTTTTGATTTTCGCTGGCAATTTCCCATCACCCACAGCTAACACCCATCTATAGAAATCTTGTTTCTCATTATCAATCTCCCCATTTTCTCTTTGTTCATTCACTCGCATGCTACGTGTCAGGCTGAAAACAGTGCAATTTTTCCATAACACTGATCTATTTATGCAGGCAACAACCACTTCTTGTCTTTTTGCCTTGGGTATGATAGGCAGGAGCTGTCTAAATTCACCCCCTAGTAACACAGTCATGCCTCCAAAAATCATGTTTTTTTCTTTCAGGATGTTTGTACCCCAATATATCTCTTAATGTTGTGTATAATGCTTCAAAATCATACTTTTGAGTCATTGGCGCTTCATCCCAAATAATTAGCTTAACCTCAAGCATTAGCTATGTTAATTGTGTGTTCTGTTTTATTCCACACGTGCTATTCTCCATTAGTTCTAGTGGGATCACAAACCTACTATGAGCAGTTCTTCCTGATGGTAAAAGCAATGAACCAATCCCTGCAATAAATTACATATTATACTCAGTGGTTTTAATTTATGTGCTAATTGTTTTTTATCAAATTTATTAATAAATATACATAGACATAATAACTGATGATGCAACTGCCAGCACGATGATTCGTTCTGATCTAAACCTTGAAATGATAGTCTTATATAAGAATGTCTTTCCAGTCCCGCCTGGTCCATAAACAACGTATAATTTTCCTTTTTGATTATAGACCGAATCAATAACCTCCTCATATATTAACCGTTGCTCTGGGTTCAACTTGGAATGTAGTTTTTCATGTTCACGCCTACTAACTTTCATGTAAAAATCCAGAGCTTCTCTAATTAAACGATTGTCCAAGTTTGTTAACAACTTTGGATTAGGGCGCGGGAGATCTTGGAATTCTTCTACACTTCTACCACTTCTGTTTAGTAAATCATCAATTTCCAATAGGCAATAATTACGAATCTGCTCTTCGGTCAATTGTAATGTTGGGTACTTGTAAAGTTTGCGTTTTTTGAATAGGATATCCTCTGATAAGTATACCCACGTTTCTTCCCATAGTTGTAGAGGCCTGCTGACATTACAAAAAAGAAGCATTGTAATGAAAATGTCACGGAGTTGTGGCCCAAATTGCCATTGACTTGCTTCTTTTATAGCTTGTGACCACTCCCTGTCATCGCTAAGGAGACCATATAAGAAACATGCTTCTTTGAATGTTGCACATAACTGTTTATTAACTGTCATCAGTTGTGTGAAGCCTTCGGGTCCTTTGACAACATTCAAAAGCATTCTAAGATAATGTCGCTCTCCAGAAGCCGGGGTTGAGTATACAATCCTGCCAATGCATTTTCGTTGCTTCCTCTTCTGCCAAAGTTCTCGTCTGTCATTCCATACATAGTGTTTAGGTATTTCAACATAAGTATATGTGTTAACATCCGTGTCCCTTTTGTTCAATTCAAACCAATCAGTAAACATTGTGACATCAATGCCTTCTCTTTGAAGTAGAGCAGGTAAATGGTCTGAATCTTTCAATGTGATTAGATTTTGATTTGGTAAGGAAATTCAACTGCATAACCCTTGGATAGCATTAATGAATATCATATGAAAAGAGCCGCCACACTGCTTCACATGGTGCTAAAAAACCGATAATTCAAGAAATTTTTTATTTCATCGACTTGGAACACATATTCAGAACGCTCATCTGGTGCATTCTTTACATTTCTTCTATTATTATGGTTGCTCGATCTGGCCCTTTATTTAAGTACGTGAATAAGTACTTTATTGCTTTTGATCTGTTACACCATTCAACATTGATGTGTGCCTGATATTTCAAGAGAAGATGGCGATTGTGAGGAACAACATTCTTATTATCGTAGGTGAATTTACCTTTCGTAGAATTCACTTTATTGTCCCTGTGATGATAATTTGGGTAACCATCTTTATCTATAGTTGTTTCTGGTAAAAACAGCTTTAGGTAATGCCTTGAGCATTTCCCTTCATTTGCACATGTTGCACTTTTGTTCTCTCTCCCGCAAGGTCCATGGAGCATAAAGTCAGAAACTGCTTTATATCCCTCTGGATCATCAGTTGGAGATGAAATTTATGCTGAGATTATATCATCTATTTGACTGGCAGTCTTGCATTTGGCTTCTTCCATCCATAGGAGAATATGAGCGTAGGGGAGTCCACGTTTTTGAAACTCAATCACATATACCACTGATATAGAAATAAACATGAGAATTTAGTATTATAAATGGTATGCCTTATAAGGATTAAATTAATTTAAGTATGATTAATTTTTAATACCTGCGCAAGATCGTCCAAAGATTTCATATTTAGTTAGATCATCTAACAAATAGGTTAGTTTCATTTTAAAAACCCGTTTGCCAATCTCTGGACGATCATGTGATTTCTGACCTGGCATATAAGCCAACATTTCATCTATTTCTGGCCACTTTGGGTTGGAAGTGAAAGTGATGAATAGGTCTGGATTGCCATATGCCCGACATAGAGCCATTGCATCTTGGTAGTTTTGCATCATATACTTAGGACTACCAATAAATGTCCGTCGCAGAACAATTCTTTTCCCAAGACCGGTCGCATTTGTGTCGCTCCTAGTAACTGCATCACAAAGATTATGGTAGAGGTCCACACGGAGGGTGTCCTAATTATTTCGTGTCCATTGAAGCCTCTGTTCTTCAACAGCAGTGTATGCATCAACCAAATATTGCTGATAAAGACGACCACCTCTTAACAAAGTAGTACCCTGGTCATTTCTTTGCTGAATTATATAAGAATTATACTATTTCATTGTTACAAATCCCCTCTTTGTTTTCCGAATGCCGGTGTTCCTATGATAAGCAATTTTATCATGGTAGCCATCTTCTCCATATGGGAATAACAAAGGGTACTATAATGCCATGTATTCTGGATGTAACTCAGAGATACGTTTTGGTTTACCTTATTTATCCGTCACAATGATGTCTCTTGTAGAGTCAGCATCACCAAAATCATTAGTGATGACTGCAGCTACTTCTGATACAGTAGGCGCATTGTACTGCCTTGATGTATTTCAGGTACTAAGCAAGCGCAGTTCATAGTTAACTGAATTGTGTGATCGGCACCAATCCCTTGCCATACGAAATGCCTTTGCTATTGAGCTGTAATGATCTAGCATTTACATCAAAGCTGCAACTATGTTTATGTCAATTCATTGTTCTAATCCGTTTTGCATAAAAGCACCCATACGGTTTCTAACTTCGTTATATGTATCAAAGAAATAAAGCTGTGCATATCTTGGTTGAATTCCTCGTTGAGGAATAAAGAACCCATTCTATGATAATTTTGCCCATTTATTCTAAAGGTATACGGACCCCATCCTATGTTAATTGAGTGGTCTATTTTTGCTCCAAAAGATGTAAAGCAAAATATATTGTTGTATACACGAATCCGATCTTTAAACTTTGATGTTCCAGGTGCATTATAATCAAAGAGATTATTTAAAGGCTGGGGTGTGTCTATAAATTTGGGCAGCAATATTTTTCCATCTTGGCAGCACAATGAGAAGGTACGATTTGCCGACTTTTTTAATTTCCCACTCATTTCTCCATACCACATTTGTGCATGACAGTTATAGCATTTATATGATGGAGATCCAATATTATTGTAAGAAACATGGATACCTTGCATAAAATGCATTTATATTAATAATGAAATCAATTATTAGTAACTAAATTAAAATTTCAAAACTGCATTACCTGCAGATGTAAGTGCAACATTTTTATGTCATTTTTAGAACGACGGAGATAAGTGAGGCCTGTGATTGTTAATACTTGGTTTAAACATCACCGTTATAATACAATGCTTTTACGAATAAACTATTTTTAACATTGATTATTCAATTGAATACATGCGGATTGCCTGCTTTTACGTTTATATGAAGATTTTGAACATTCACCAACATTTTTGTGTCCTAAATCTGTCCCATGCATGTTGTGTGGGGATGCAACACATGTTGCAGATTGGCTTTTCAATATATAAATAGTTTCATATAATCTTTTTAAACAAACAAATAGTTTTATTTATTTACCCGAATCTACGAAACAAACCTCTTTTAGTTTAGTCTACAATAACTTTGTACCTTACCATCTTGTCTAATAGTTGTTCTTGTTTGAATCGTTACAGAGTTATTCAACATGTTAGCAAAAGAAGTGGTGGGCGGTGAAGCATCTGGCAATAATAGAACATATATAAAAGGAGCTTTGAAATCATAGGATTCATAAAAAGGTAAGAAAAATGTATACTTATATCCATAGTTGTTACAGATAGTGAGAAGCTGTTTGGTTCTCCAAAGATATATAGATATTTCTAAAATTTGATCAGATAATATCTGTTTTTTAACAGAAAAAACTTTTAAGATCACTTGATATAATGTCTTTAATAAATTTGCTAATAAATGGAAGAGATTAGTAGTTTGGATTTTTCAATATGATTGTTTACTGTCTACATAACTACTTCTATCTGAATTAAAAAAGTTTCCTTATAATTTGAATCAGGAAGAACTGATAATTTATGAAGAACGATTTTTGATGGGAGAAAATACGAAGAAGATGCTTTATGAGCAATATTGATTATACAACTGTGTGAACCTATGTGGGTGAGTTTTTACTATACAGAAACTCTTTCACATCTGAGTCTATGTAGATTAGTTTTTACTATATAGAAACTCTTTCACATCTGATTTGATGATTTTAAAGAAGTTCCTCCACGTATGTGTATTTTTAGGCAGAATGTTGTTTTAGCATTTCTTTAGCTATTATACAGCTTAGATACTAAGTAGACAGTCAATTTTAACTTTTTTATACTTGTTTCTTTTAAGCCAAACCTTACTTCACATCTAATATAGCTTAGATACTAAGTAGACGGTCAATTTTAACTGTTTTATACTTGTTTGTTTTAAGCCAAACCTTACTTCACATCTAAGTCGATGATTTATACTGTATAGAAGTTCCTCCCCGTATGAGTCTTTTAAGGCAGAATCTTGTTTTAGCATTGCTTTAGATAAGGTGCATAACAGTAGTTGTAACACCCCTAAATATACACAATTCAATACAGCGGAAGACTCGTTGGTGTTACGGGATAGCACATTACTCACATCATAGACAACGCTTAAAAATCGCGTCGTTTAATAATAAAGCATTTCCATTCATAAATATCAAGTTTACATAGGTCCCAAGTCATATTATTTCATACAAAGTTTTACAAAGTATTTGAATGGAAATTATTGTTTAAGTGCGGGCTATGAATTCTTGTTGTCTTCCCGAGAATTACCTTCAAGTACCTGAGACAAAACATATTAAAAAGAAAAGGTCAGCGATAACGCCGAGTGAATTCATAGAGTTTAATAAAATCCATCAATATAATATCAGTATAAAATTATTACTGAAAATCATTTTGTACAAATCTTTGTAATAGGCCATAAAATAGCCAAAGTCATTTTTATACAAATCCTTATCGAAAATCACAATATAGGCATTTTCCTTAAAAATCATTATACGAGCCAATGTCGTAAAAACATCATACAATACGTTTTACAACGTTGTATAGATTAAATAAAAACCGTTATATGAATATGGTTATATAAAACCAAACACGAACATAATATCAATAGTATGACCCCGTATTGCTAGTCAGGCAATACATCGTAATTCGGTGCGTATAGCAGTATTTCGTTAATTGGATTATTATAAGCCGCATGACATTGTTACCTTACTAAACCAAACAACGGGTAGCTAGCCCGAAACTCAATTTGCCCATCTAAATTAGCGTGTCGTCACAAAGGTCACGCTATGGAAATCTTCTCATACATAAACTCGCTTACCAATCAATATGGCACGACGGGGATCAACCGTCAAGGCGCGAACTGGGGTGATCGTCCCCAAATAGTACTATTATATGCATAAGCGTCTACCAAATCCCGGTAGTTCACAATTCATGCTAATGGGACTTTTAGTGACATAACCTAACTTTAATAATCCATTTAATTTCATCTATCGGGTCATTTAATCATTTATCGGGTCATACAATCGGGTCATACAATCACTCGTGTCCAAATCAATAAACAAACAATCGGGAAAAATGGTGTCCCATTTTATAAAAACTAACATGTTATCTCCCTCGCGGGTTTATAAGACATTTCATAAAAACATTTAAAAGAGTGCGAGGCTATGAACTCACGTTGATGTGGGAAGGCGGGTTATCGGCAATTCGGACGTACGGTACGTGCTTCAATCACGGAAACCTAGACAAATAATACTTCGTCTTAGACTCTTTGTGACAATTCGTCAATTTATGGTTGATATTTTATTCTCAATATTTATTTAAAAACATTATTTCAATGTTACAATATGAACTCACTTATTTTTGGGAAGTAATTTGGATTTTCGTCTTGAAGTAGCATCGACTACGTCTAAACCGGAGGATTCAACGTTACGTGCTTACGTTTACATATACCGTTTTGGTGACAGTCCGACATTTTAGAAAATAAATTTATCCGTGAATATTATTTTGGAGTTTTAAATTTGTGTTGGTTCATAAACTCACAAATTTACGAGAAGAGATTAGGACTTACGATTTTAATTTAACGCCCTTTACGACTAAACCGGAAACCTTAGGATTACGTATTTACGTTTTCGAACTCCGTTTTTGATGAGACAATTTTTATTAGATTCGTTTTGTGCCGTTGATTCATAATTTATAAAAACGTTTTTCGTAAAACGACCTGAGGGCACGCAAATCGAGAAAACTAGAATCAAGGAGTACCCGTAAATAATTGGGGATGAGACAAAATAACTTTTGCCCCACCCCCATATATAGGACATCCAACATCAAGAAACAACACACCAAATAGGTGTCAAATTATAAGCATAATGCTTACACTTGTAAGCTAAGCTTACAAGTGAAGCTACTTCCAACATCAAAACCACAAACCAAAACCACTCTTCCCATTTCCACCCATGCAAAACAAGCTAAATCCTCTCTTCCTCTCACTAGGATTTCGTCCCATACTCCCCATAAACACCCCATTTGATCCAAATTTAACCACAAACTATTGTTATAACTTACATATGTTAATCTCCATTCAAAAAGAGGAAGATTGGTGCAAGTTTTAACATCCAAGGAGGAGTTTCCATGGAGTATTAGGGCTGATTATCCACAAGGTATTCATGAAGAATGGTGGTCTTAAAGATGGTCTTGGTTTATCACAAGTTTCTCCATCAAAATCCATGTTTTGATCAACCTACATCATCATGGTGGTATAAAGATTGTCCTCCTCATCCTCTTGTTATTTATATTATGTAATCATGTATTTTATTTCCTATTGTATATATATACGATTATTATATGATGATAAAAGTATTGTGTGGGGATTTGGTGTTGATAAATATGATTAAAAAGATGAAAAACTATAAGAAACAAGGTTAAAATCTTGCTTTATTTAGATGGCTGTATAAAACAGTAAAGAATCATATGGTAAACTGGTAAAATGACTTGAATAAATTGATATACAGTAAGCTATGGGTCTTGTACACATGTGAGAGTTGGCCATGCAATGGAATCATTGTAATGAGTGAGATATGATCAAAACAAGTTTAAAGTACAAATCTGAGTTAACTGTTTTGGACGATTTTTAGAAAATACTTAGAGGATGATTCAACAGTAGCTATAGAAGAGTTAAATGGAGAAAATATCATGTAGTTTATGTGATAAAATTTGAGCTTCTATCTCCATATAGAACTCTAGATATGGCAGTTTTGGTGAAGATGAAAATAAAAATCAGATTTTGGAAATTAAAGTATAATACTATTATATAAGCACTCAAAATTAAATAATATAAAATATAAATTAAAACCCACTAACTTATATAATACATTTATATAAATATGTACAATGGTAAATAAGTGGACATTTTATAAAAATGGTAACTTGTTAAGTTTTATAAGTTATAAAAACTATAAACATGATTCTTACGACTTTTTCGGCTATTACCGTAAAATTAACGTTTTTGCTAAATAAAACTTAGACGGTTGGACCCGTCTAATGTGAACTTTATAAAACTTATATACTGATATATAAACATGTATAACAATTAAAACCGATAAAACCCGAACTATAGGGCATACAGACATTAACGAGCTAAGTAAACATATTGGACTATTAATTGGACTAAATAAGTTAAACTCTTACAAAAAGAACTTATTGGGCTTAACCCATTCGGGCCCAACTTGTAAAGTTTAAATACTGATAATATAAGTACAAAATGGATTAAAACAAGTTAAAGAACTTATAATAAGTTTATTGGACCTAAAACACGTAAATAGGTAAAACTAGAAAACTAGTATAAAAGTTATCGACACATAACACAAAAATGAGTAAATGAGAATATGTAAACCCACTTGATCATCATATATATAAAATCATCATATGTATACATAATTGTTACTTTATAAAGTCATTGGACATGAGTCTAAGACGAGTATTATTTATCTAGGTTTTCGTGATCAAAGCACGTACCGTACATCTGAATTGCCGATAACCCGCCTTCCCATATCAACGTGAGTTCATAGCCTCGCACTCTTTTAAATGTTTTTATAAATGTTTTATAAACCCGCGAGGGAGATAACATGTTAATTTTTATAAAATAGGACACCATTTGTCCCGATTGTTTGTTTATTGATTTGGACCCGAATGATTGTATGACCCGATTGTATGACCCGATAAATGATTAAAGGACCCGATAAATGAAATTAAATGGATTATTAAAGTTAGGTTATGTCACTAAAAGTCACATTAGCATGAATTGTGAACTACCGGGATTTGGTAGACGCTTGTGCATATAATAGTACTATTTGGGGACGATCACCCCAGTTCGCGCCTTGACGGTTAATCCCCGTCGTGCCACCTTGATTGGTAAGCGAATTTATGTATGAGAAGATTTCCATAGCGTGACCTTTGTGACGACACACTACTTTAGATGGGCAAATTGAGTATCGGGTTAGCTACCCGTTGTTGGTTTAGTAAGGTAACAATGTCATGCGGCTTATAATAATCCATAACTAACGAAATACTACTAGACGCTCCGAATTACGATGTATTGCCTGACTAGCAATAAAGGGTCATACTATTGATATTATGATTTGTGTTTTGGTTTTCATAACCACATTTATATAACGGTTTTTATTTTCATACAACGTCATAAGACGTATTGTATGATGTTTTTACGACATTGGCTCGTATAATGATTTTTAAGGCAAACACCTATATTATGATTTTGATGAAGATTTGTATAAAATGACTTTGGCTATTTTATGGCCTATTAAAATGATTTGTACAAAATGATTTTCAGTAATAATGTTATACTGATATTATATTGATGGATTTTATTAAACTCTATGAATTCACTCGGCGTTATCGCTGACCTTTTCTTTTAACATGTTTTATCTCAGGTACTTGAAGGTAATTCTCGGGAAGACGACAAGAATTCATGGCCCGCACTTAAACAATATTTTCCATTCAAATACTTTGTAAAACTTTGTATGAAATAATATGACTTGGGACCGATGTAACTTTGATATTTATGAATGGAAATGCTTTTATTATTAAACGACGCGATTTTTATGCGTTGTCTATGATGTGAGTAATGTGCTATCCCGTAACACCAACGAGTCTTCCGCTGTATTGAGTTGTATAAATTTGGGGGTGTTACAGTTTGGTACCAGAGCTCTCGTTATAGAGAACGAAAGATTTTTAAAACCAAGGTTTTGAATAAAACATTTCAAAATCTTTTAACTATAAACATTTTTCATAAAATGTCTAAAAATCTTTTGACTATAACGGTGCTGAAGAATTCCCGAGTTACCGACAAGGCCAGACTGAGAAGTGTTATTTTAATATATATATAACTTGGATTATATATATATGATGTAATTTTATTACATGATTGTTTGATGATTATTTTGATTTTTATACGATGTATTTATACGACGTCGATTGTCACAAGAAACCCCAAACTCCCCTAGTAAATTAATCTAAGCTATTCTCGTAGGAATTCTAGCTATCCTAGATCTAAACCAAGTTGCGGATATTTATGATCCCAACAAATGGTTGATATTCGTAGAAATGTAGATATTAGTTGATTGTGATATTGAAAAAGAATTGGCGAGATTAAATCTGATATCGATGTCATGACGATCTTTCCTTATAGAGTGGAGTTTTACAAAACGTTACCACCTAGAAAGATGTCATCTGATTCGTTGTCATCCAATTCTTAAATTGAAATCGAAAGGGTGAATGTTGCACTTGAGGCTGTCAATGGAACCATTACCCAAAAGCCTCATGCCACTAGTACCTTTCCGAGAATTCTAGTTGAATGATCAAGTCATTTCATACTAGTGACTCATTTGATAACTATTGTTGTAAGAGCTATAGGGTTGGAAATTAAGTGTTGATTCATATCGAGCTTTTATTGCCCTATTAAGGTTTATAAATAAGGTTGAAATTATTGGAGAATGAAGTAGGATATCGCACTGAGTATAAGTTGATTGAAACTTGAATGAAGTAAAACTTAACTCATATGGAATATGAAATTGTTAAGAGGAAGTCGTTAAGTCCTGTGATTGAATTATAAGGTTTTAATTGATTGTTGATTTGTGTTACGGGTTGTTCCTAGGCCATTGTCCACTAACGAGGATGCCCAGTGTCCAAGAAATAAATTGAAGAAATCTTCTTCTGAATTGAGACCGATGGATCTTCTGGGACATGTGGAACACCTAATGACTCTTGTAGATTAGTATTCATTGTGGTATCTTTTAAAAATCCCTAACTTAACTGAGATATCAGTTGGTAGGATGAGTTTTGAGAATTGTATGACATAGTGACATGTAATGTGTTACGGTACAATTTTGACTTGTTTGTGATTAATGAAAAAGACTACCTTTGATTGCTAAATTCTACATGTATCGATGTTATCTATCTTTTATTGCTTCATCCTAATGTTCACATTAGTGATGCAATCATTGAACAAGTACTCATATCAAATTGAGTTACGTTGTGGATTATTCTTTTGAGTGCCATCGAGGTCATGAACCTCATGATTAAGTGGCTAAGCTCATTTCCTATTATATTGTAGTTAGTTCTTGGTGAACAAGCTTTCATCACTCTTTTGCAGATCCCTCATTGTTTTATAAAGTTAAAACGGTATCCTTTGAGAAAATTTAATTTTCATCACAATAAGGATTATTCAAAGTGAGATTTATAAGTGATTGATATCAAAATGAAGTTGTTTATGAAACGCTTTGGAAACTTAATTATTTCCATAACAAAGAAAATCTTTGTAAATTTATTTTTGATTCTCATTTAAGAATTAAGCATGAAAATGTTTTTATTATATGATGATAACATTTTGACGAACTGAGTATTGCATCGTTGATCTTGAAATTGTATATAGTTGTGCGCCTACATACAATTTGGAATGGACCATGCAAGGCTGATTAGTAGTCACCACAAAACTTATTAATAAACACCAAATTTTCTTTGAAGATTGTGAAAGATTAAAAATTTATGAGATCTGCAAGAAGTGAAAAATAAGGACATAGTGTTAGGGACACCTACATATGTGCCTGTATCATCCATTCTTCTGAGTCGAATTTACTCATCTGTGGAAATTATCTTACTTGATAATTGACAATTCTTTCTTGTCCAATTCTCCCGTAGTAAGATTCTTAGGAAAAGTATCTGATTACCGAGTGTTGATACCCGACTTGATGTATTGACGTTCTTATCATTTCTTATGATTTGATTTCATTTGAATGACCTGGGTAACGATCCGAGGAGCTTTCGAATGTGTACTCAAATTATGAAAACATGGGATATATTCATATTCGTTAAATGTTTTCGTCTGTATCTAAATTGAAATTCTCTCGTGTAGATTAGAGCGTTGACCTTACTCTTTTAATGGTAGTTGTGTCTCCTGATATCCTTGAATTGTGAAGGATTATGAGTTATTATTAGTCTTTTGAGAAGTTCACATCTTATCGACGGCAATAAAACTGAAAAGTTGATAGTGCCAGTAGAATGGATTGATTGATTATGACATGACGACATTGTCTTAATTGATGGGAACTCGAGTAGAATTCCCCTAAATGATAAGATGTTGATTATCAAAAGTTATTTAAACAATTCTTGATGGATGACCATATCCTGCATTTAGACTTAAAATTATACCGTGAATGGTTGTGAACTAGTTATAGATATTATAATCTAGAAATAACTTAAAGTGAATTTATTAAAAGATGTTTATGTTATCTGAAACTTTAGGAAGTATTTGTTGATGAATTACCTAGACTTTCGCCATTAAGGCAAGAAGAATTTGGTATTTGATTATATTCCCGGTGTTGCACCTGTGGCTTGTGCACTATACGTCAGCACCATCTAAATTAAAGGAATTACCGTACAACTGAGAGAGTTGTCGGAGAAAGATTTTATTATACCAAGCCTGTCATCCTGAAGAGCTATGGTGTTATCATTCCTTATATTTATAGATTACTGTGAATTGAGTAAATTGACAATCGAAAACGATATCCATAACTCGAAATGGAAGAATTGTTCGATCATTTACAAGGTTCTAGCAAATTTGATCCATAGCATGGTTATCATCAACTTCGCCTCTGCGAAAGAGTTTATCTATTCCAATCACTACATCCGGTGCTTGTAATGAACATTATGAGTTCCACGTGATGCCGTTTGGATTGACCAATGCACATGTAGCATTCATAAATTTGGTGAATCACGTGTGTAGGCTGTAAATTGATAAATTCATGCTTGTGATCATTAAGGATCATTTGTTTGTTTATAAGAATAAGAATGAGTTAATAATTAGTTATAAATTGCCCTGAATTGGCCGAACAATGAAAACCTGAACCTTGAATAATTGATATGCGGTTAAAGACTTAAACCTTTACATTATTTGACTATGTGATTAATAGATAATGGAATATATTGACTCTTCAAAAATTAGAAGTCATTTAAGACTTTGGATTTTACTAAAAAGAAAATGGGAATATGTTTTAATAAATGTTTTAACAAAGGATTTTAAGGGATTATTCCCTTATAACCAAAACATTTAACTAAACTCCTGTTTAGGGGTAAATGTTTTTGCATACCTTAAGACAACTTAAGAAGGATTGAGGAAATCATTTAAACCATGACTTGGAATTTGAAACGATACATTTTGCTTTTCAAACTAAGAAAATTTTGACCAAAATATAACCAAAGATTTTTCAAACATTTACGAATCTTATTAATTATTTTCGATAAATCAACAAAAATCGTGTTAATTAAATTCAAATTTATTTTTGAACATTTTATATAATTGGTCGAACTAAGAAATTTAAAACTTTTACGTTTACGCTTTTTAAAAATTAACTAATAATTATTTAATTAATTGTAATAATTATCGACACTTTAGACGACGGATTGAGTAAAAAGGATAAAAATGATAGTTGAGAAGAAACTAAAACTCAGAAAATGTGAAGAAATAATTTTTGAATAAATATGGACATGATAATTATATCATCAGGAAAAAAAATGAATATAAATACCGACACATTATGTATAAAGGATAAAGGAATCAATTAGGACATGTTCCTTAATAATGAAGGTGCAAAATAAATTGCCGAACGATATGAAAATAAACAATGTTTGTAAAAAGGGATAATATAGATTATAAAAGAGGTTCGCGGCTAATGTGAACCATTAAAATAGAGAAGCCGATAGCGTTAAATGATTAAAAGTCCATTTGTGATTGTCTAAATATGGAGATTGTGAGATATAGTTATGTTGGAATTTGTAAGTATAAGTATTCTATTTATGTCATTTATGACTAAAAGTATCTTTGTCTGAAGAAGTTGTACTGATGGCAAATTATGAAGGCAGACATCGCCTCATACATTAGTAAACGTCTAGCTATTGCAAAGGTCATCATCTGAATTTGATTCGATTTGGGTCATCGTCGACAGACTGACCAAATCTGCTAATATCATTCCCGTTAATGATAAATGCAAAAGAGTTATATAAACATAGTGTTCCTGTATCGAACATCTTTATCAAGATCCTCGCTTCGCATCGAATTTCTAGAGATTTGCTCAGAAATCATTGAGAACGAACCTTGATGAGAGTACTATGTACCACCCCAACCAAAGGGACGAGGTAAAGTAACGATACAAAGTAATATAAGTGCTGTTTTATGTTTGAATGAATGACCTTTGGTAATAGACCGTATAATCATTTTCCTTTGGAGAGATTATCATTGATAATTATCGTATTAGGATCGCGATCGAATCTTGTTAGGATCTATATTAGAGCATCTGTAAGCAAGAGTTGAGATGAAGATGTCACACCCCTAATTTATCAGAGTAAGGGAACACAATGGGGTGCGACGGTCATGACTATCATGAGACATAGATATAAAGAACGACGTTAAAAAGTCATTTTAATACATTATATATAAGTAAAAGTGTACGGAAGCATTTGATACAGTATTAAAAAATAAACCAATTTTTGAAGAGATAACATAGGTGTTCAAATTCTCAAAAGATAGTCACGACAAATTATTTATCTCCATAGCCCAACCACGGCACTCCTCCGTCTTGATACCTGAGAAAAACATTGCTAAAGTGTCAACACAAAGGTTGGTGAGTTCATAGGTTTAGTTACAAAATAAGTGTGATGAACCATAAGATTTAATCAGGCAACCGGCATATAACCAAACAAGGCTATAATCAAAATAGTATACGTTTGTATTCCTACGCCTAAGCTCGTGACACCGAAGCGTTAACCAACCAACAAGATATAATAAGAGCCCGAGCAAATGCCTATCCCGAAGCATTTGTAACACCTCAAATGTAAGTGTATCTAACTTTGGTCACACAACCAAATTAGATAGGGAGGTTAGTCCCGATAGATCTATCCATAACATTCGCGCTTACACAAAGTAATTAACGGTTCACGATAGTGGGCTAAAGCATCTAGGGATATCGCTACTTAGACATCATGTAGGCAAACGTATCAAGTTTTAGCACTTATGTTCATCCGTTTAAAACAAGCAATGTTCTCACCCCAAAAGTATATAAAACAAGTAAAAAGTGGGGCTATGAAACTCACCTCGAAGTAATAGCAACGGTTAAAATAGCACAACGTAGTCATGGAGAAATTATAGCTCGAAACAATCCGCAGTCTAAATTAAATAAAGTATGTATTACTATACATGCAAATTGACAATAAATGTAGCATTTAATCCCCTAGTATGTGCTTGAGTTTTTAAATAAATCGATAGTTTTTTTAACACTTGCGAAAGTTTAACGTTTTAATAAAAGTGTGATCATTTAATCGAGAGACATTTAACAATATTGAACATTTCATTGTCAGGACGGTTCATTTAGCTAAATTGTTTAATGAGCCAAATACCCTAAATACATTTTATAAAAATTATTTTAAATAATTTAAATTAAATTAACCAATATCTTATTTAATGAAAATAAGTAGAGTTTATAAAACAAATACTTTTATGTCGGATGTTGGGGGTACGGGAACAACCAATAGGAATTAAAAACTCTGAATTTAACAATTTGCATTGCGTTTCTTCCTTTTTAGACTCCGGGAAAGAAGGGTTGTTCTCGTCAGTTTTTCGGCGTGAATATCGGACTCGTTAGTAGCTCACGGAATGAGCCACAAGTACCGTTAGATAGCCGGACAGGTCGTCTATAGGCCCGTGTTTTAAGTTTCATAAATCGAGGTCGTTTGATGGATTAAATTCATGTACAAAGCAAGGGTCGTGCAACTACTTTTAAAAGTTACGAGTTTAATAGGCCAGTTTCGAACTCAGCTACGGTTATCAATAATGACTTTTGGGTTGAACCAAAAGTATGTCCGTGTAGACGGCATGGCCGTCTACAACTTTCATTGTTTAACCCTCTCGGGGCAAGCTCGTTTTGAGGGTCAAAAGTGGGTCGTAAAAGATCGCGTTGCAACCTGTTTTTAACTTCCAAATATGTGTTTTTAAGTCTTATACCCCCACTGTTTATATTGGTTAGAGGTTCACACGTCTTATAATTTTCTGGTGAAATATGGTGATGCGGATTGCGATAAACTATAACATGTTGTATTGTTTCTTTGAATCACAGTAACATACATTGGCTAAGAAAACTTATTGTTTCTTCTTTAACTCCAGGACTAGTATGTCATACTTCTATTAAACTAACGGTTATTTGTATTTTCATGTTTTGTTACCAAAAGTGTATTTTTCTCTCAAGCACAATCAACTAGAGGATGTATATGCGGACTATAACGGAAAGAGAAGGTTGTGCGATACTCACAATTTAAGAGGTGGAGTGTGATCATATCAAACCAGCAACAAAAACTATATTTCCAATTACCATACTAACCGAGTCTCTCTTTATACCAAAACATCCCTCGCTATTTCCCCGTGGTGTTAACGAACCATACTAATCCATGAGGTCGACTTCATGCTGCAACTCGTTAGCCGAGGTAGGACAAGAAAGCGAGAGATTTAGTAATGTTTCCATCTTTCTAGGGTTTGAAGGTTTCAACACCTTTATACTAATTATGGAATGAAGGTGCGTCCAAGTGCGGTTTGTGTGATGCGACTACAAGAGGAAACGGGATGGAAGGTTGTTAGGCTTCCTGATATGTTGAAGCCAAGGAAACAAAGAATCAAGTAGCCGACTATGGTCTTTCCAGATTTAGTGTTTGGTGAACATTGGTTTAAGGTTATGCAATATATAAGGAGTCCTGGTGAAGATGATGTTTGTCGTTGGTGTTTTAAGAAGATAGTGCGTGTATGAGTTTGTGTCCGATGTGTTTTCCAATGAAGAATCACGTGTGCTTTTGTAATCCATAATAATGGTGTGTTGGACTAGCCAATAGTACGTCGTTTGTTAATATTAACGGAGGATGGGACTTTGCGTGGGTTCTTGTGTTCGATGCAAAGTGACAGGAAAGCAAGAGAGGTTCTGTCCTTGTTTTAGTAATATCAAAACAAAAGAGGGCATCAAGTTGGCGTGGCGTGGGTGATGTAAAATAAAGAGGGTATTGTGTGGTCTTATCATGCTGTTTTAGTGTACAAGGGATCACGTGGGCGGCCAGGGAAATGCACATTTCCAATGTTAAAATGCATGTTTTCAATGTTTGACTTATAGGTGAGTGGGGAACATAAGAAGAAAGAAGTGACGGGTTGGAGCCAGAGATTCAAAGGAGAGTCGATCTTTGCTATTTTATTTATTCGGGTACCGGATATATTACATATACTTTGTATATAGTGGTACGTATTATTCAACGGCTCCGTGAAATAATTTATATGACACTATATAAATTATAAAATACCAAAAATCAACTATTGTTAAGTCGTTACTAAAATAAATTGGCATTAATTGTCTAGCGTCGGTTTGTTGACGGGGATGACATCCAAAGTACGTGGTATAAGTTTTTGATCTCAATTAAATTATATTCACATTTAAGATAAGAATAAAATAGTTCATGTTAAAGTAAACATTCTATGTAAATTAAATTTATTTTATCGGCGTGAATTTTCCCAATTGTCAAGAGGCGCATTTTAAGTCACAAATCTCAATTTAACATATATGTATAAATAATAGAATTTTTCCAAGGAACTGGTTCCATGAAAAACGGTGATCACTAAATATCAACTTCAGTTTCATACACGTTTTACGCGGAAACAATCGGGGATTTCAATAGACGTACATGTCTAACCCGAAAACGTCGCGTTTAATCATAAATTAAACAATTTAAAATTCACGATTGTTACATTCGATATCCGTTAAATTGAGTTTTGACCCCAAAACTCGTACTTCGATGTCGTTAACAAAATAAGAGATGAATTTGAGTTTTATCTACTTTTCTTGGCATTCAACGTCTTCGTTTCTCCTTAGTTTCTTTCTAAGATTAAGATTACAATAATCTTATTAGAACTAGAATGAATAGAAATCTATACCGATCGTACATGATCATACAATGTTCCGCAACGCTTTTAGTATTAATTTTTTTTCTTGTATGTCAAATCCTCTCGACAATATTGGTTTTGTTAAGTGAACTTTCTCATCAAATATTTTCTCTCCGTCTCGCGTATTTTTACCAGTTTTAATAGCCGTGTATTATTATTTTCCACCTTAAAAGGTCGCGTGTTGTCATCTTTCGCATAGAGCCTATAGTTGGGCTAGTGTTAATCTCGAGTATTTAACCCAACTAATCCTAAGGATAACATCGCACATTTAAAATTCGTTCCACATTGTTTGGTTAATTCCGTTCACCTTGACCGTCTACTTGGTAGTGATAAGTAGTGTATGCGTCAAGGTTTCTTGAATCAGTTTCCCAAGAATCTAGAATAAATGGTCGTCCTAACATAACACATGATGGTTAAGACATTTCTTCCTTCTAGGCGACATTTCCTTTTTAGATGATTTCGTAAATCAATTAATTTAGTTCGCGTTCCTCCTCGTTTATCTCCTTTTCATGGAGGTGAAAACGCGTGAATAGTGCAAAGTTAAATCAAATTGTGATCCGTGAGGGTTAATATTTCGTAGACACAATTGTTTAAATCTTTCTTAGTTTTAAGAGCACGGCGCTTTGCTAAAACTTAAGCAAATATATTTTTGTCCGGGTGGTCTCGGTATCCGATTTCTTATACAAGAGACAATACTTATCTCGATAAATTTTGTTCCTTGACATCAGTCAAATCACATTGGGGTCTCGATACTCGTTAAATTTGAGTTTTTCTCATTTGTGCGTCTCATCGCTTTTACAACCAAATTGTT
Organism: Glebionis coronaria; assembly: GCA_025667525.1. Classification (NCBI taxonomy): domain Eukaryota; kingdom Viridiplantae; phylum Streptophyta; class Magnoliopsida; order Asterales; family Asteraceae; genus Glebionis; species Glebionis coronaria. The sequence goes on along the minus strand of CM046875.1, from coordinate 621,446,836 downwards.
TTATTGATCTTAAATTATTATATAATAGTGTTGCGATATCCGTTAAATTTGAGTCTTACTCAAACGGCGTCTCGTTCTTCGCATCATTAGGTTTCTTCCGACTCAAGTCTTTTTACTTATCATTGTCTTAGGTTTCTTCCAACTCAAGTCTTTTTACTTGTCTTAGGAATTTGCGTACTAAATGTTTCTTGCGTCTTACATGGTGTCGAACGTAATAGTTGTGAAGAAAATAATCGTAATAAGTTTACTTGTATTGCGTACTTGACGCTCTTACTTAAACAATGGCATATGAATATTTTTCGTTCATAGTACAAAATGAATTTTCTTTGACAAGTAAGGCTAATTTAGAATTTTTCTATCTCATTTCTACGATGACTACTACGAGCATACTCGCGTTCGACCACGATCATACGTAGTTGATCAGGCTACGTACGTCTCGGGTCTAACGGTTGCATCCTCCTTTTCATCATCAGTTATCTTTTCGAGATTGTAATTTATATGTTGGTAGTTTATAATTTATTCATATGTTATAATTGTTAACTTTCACAATCAACAAAATATCATCGTTTATTTCATTCGTTCCTATCGTTCATCTCCATAATCAACAAATAAGTCTATAGTTCATTTCATTCTTTGTCATTGTTCACTTCCCCGATAAACAATATAATTCATACAATCATTCATAGTAGTTCTCATCAAGTCCATCAATAGTTTGTATTTTTCACATCGAGTTGGTCGTCAACCAAATTTCAAAACTTTACATAGTATTTCTTTACCAAAATATTACTTCATTAAACATGGCGTTTTATCAATAAATTTTTTTTTTCAATTTTCCAAAATGCTTTATCACACTTTTTCTTATTCCCACTAATAAAGCTTAGGCGATGGTTCCTTTATAGTAAAAAAAATTAAAAAAAAAATCGTAATGTTTTCCAAACATATTTTATAAAAATCTTTCCTTAAGTAAAAAAATTATTTGGTTCATTTTATTATTATTATTTTGTTTTTTTTGCCTATAAAAAGAAGACATTTTAAGATAGAAATTTTGTCATTCCCGTTGGAAGAAAATTTTATAGGGTAAAACTCTTTCTTAAGTAAAATATTTGCAAGATATAAAAGATAACTTTTAAAGTCAACTAGAAACAATTAAATAAAAGTTTTAGTATGATTACATAATTAGATTTTGTTGGTGGTAACATCGACGGATGTCAAGTTACTTAATTTGCATATAAATAAATTATTTGATATTCCCCGTAATTTTCTAAATTTTACATATGACGGGGTAAAAGACCTTCGTTTGATACTTATATGTTTTTGGGGCGCTGTCTCCAAGTGATACACGGTACATGACGTTTGCGGGGTATTTCATGCTCTTCAAATATGAGCTTCCTTCTTTAGAAATTTCTTTTCCGTTAGGATTCGATCTTGCTTTATTCGGCTTTTTTCTAGGTAACACTTTTTCACGTACTTCTCATGTGTCTTACGATGCGACCGTCTTTGCCCCAATATCCAAACTCATCAAAGAGCATGAAGTGGTTCTGGCAAGTACCTTTGTGACGGTACTCACACTCATGTCAATATGGTGGTTTACCAAAATTTTCTTCGTTCAAATTAGGATTTGGTTTTGGCACATTATTTGAGGGGATAGTTTTAGTATGGTGAGTAGGTGGTTGGAAATTCTTTCCTTGCTTAGCACACGCTGCTAGCCAGGGTAGGTTCTTTTGTCTAGTCGGATGGTGAGGGATAGTCCAGCTTTACTAATTCTAACATTGGATTGCTTCTCGACAAGGGATTACTTCTTTTTGTAGCGTCCTTTTCTTTCACAACTAACGCAAGTCCGTTTGTTTTTTTTTGAAAAGATCTTTCGAAGTCAAGAGGGTTAACTGGATTAACTCTTGTTTCTTTAGTTCTTGAGCACATGCTCAAAGTTTGAATGTTAGTACGAAAACTAACATCGAATGATTTGACTGTCTTAATGGCGTTCTAATATTGATGGTGAATTATTTCCCTATGGTTCTCGCGGTTTTATATTTGCTTTACATGTGACATTTTAAATTCTTTGGATATACAAATCCTTAGTTAGTTCCTTCATGGTTATCAAATCAACGATTATTCCAAATCGACTGAGTTTTCCTCATACTTATTGTAATACAATTATCGAGGTAACATATTATAAAAGTTCGTTCATTTAATCCTTGAATTAGGTTCCATTCATAGTCTCAAAGCTTAGAGTACAAATTTCTCATTCAAACAAATGAATGACTTCTTTTAGTCTCGAGAAAACGTCAAGATTTTATTACAAAACATCACATTTTTTTTATTAGAAGGGTGCTACATCCAAGAGGCCTAGATTGCGTAGGATTTCCTTAATCTGAGCTCGATATGCAGCCTCCCTGGCTCCAACATTATCCGCTCTCATTGTAATCGCGACCAACGAAACTTCAAGAGGCTTTCGCGATTCTGATATTAATAGAACCTTATCCTCATCATTTGCGCCAAAGGGAAACCATTTCATGTCATACATCCTCTAGTTGGGCTATCACAACGTTTGCATCATGCTCAATTTTTTTTTTCTGAATAGTCCCGTTATCTGAATGAGTAGTAGTGTTAGGATTTTGTGGCGGTAAAAATATTCGATTTCTTTTTTTTTCTGGACGTTTTGGGTAATTGTAGCAGTATAGGAGTAAGATAAATGGCATGGAAATAGAGGGGATATTCCTAATTATTAAGGTTTTTCCGTTGTGACATTTAGTGTCATAACTGGTGAATTCTTGCTCGGCATCCGAACGGTCATGAATACTCCCCGGATGAGGGTAATCCCTTGTCATATCCAGATGGTAAAATGACAAACGAGATGAGAGGGAATTTTAAAATTCACCCGTCGCCGATGGAGGATAACGGTTGTTAGGTAGGCAGAGATAAGGTATGTTGTTTCATAGGTTCTTTAACGAGCAATAGCAGTATGATGTCTTGCAAGTATTCTATTATTCAGCATAAGTTCTTGTACAATCGTTCCATAGGCCTACTTAAAGGTCCAAGTAGCCCTTAACTGGAAAATCGTAAGCGATCGTGGAATGTTAGAGTCTTCTAACATGCTCTTCCACATACTCATTCTTGTACTTTCACTTAGTGGTAATAAATCACGGTCAGATAAATACAATTATCCTTAATCAATATACAACCTTTCATCGAATTAGATGTTCTCAAATATTTATTCGTGGTAACTTTTGTTGCTAATTGTCTACTACTTTTAACTCATATGAGTAAGTATATCTTTGAATTTTAGTCAAATGATGGCCATACCATAGCCGTTACTAGTTCTTTGTGCTCATTCTTTAGTCTTTCCTTAACTTAGTGTTTCCAGTTCGTATACTTTCAACAAATTTTACCCATTGAAAAATTGTTAAATCTATTTAAACAATTCAATCGCTCAATTCTATCACAAGAATTTCTCTGAGTTTTAATTACGTCTCAAATGTTTTGATTATTTTGTTTTTGTCTAGCGTTTTACTCGTATTTAGGTATTACTCAAATAGTTTAACCTTGATTTAAACCACACATAAATCATCAATTATGTTATAACTTAATTGTCAAACTTATCACACAACATCTAAATTCATGAGTCTTACCCATCTTCAAGATAACTCATTAAAAACCCTAAGTTGTGTAACGACTGGCACTTAACTTAGTCTCGCAACCGGATCAAACAAGAACAGCCTTGAGACCTTGCTAAGCGTCGTTCTACCTCTTAGCATTCTTGATGATTTGTCCTGGTTCTGGGTTTACTTACGACTTATCATCAACAACTCCAAAGTTAAAATCTCCAAGAGATGGCCACATTTCAAATATAGGGTTCTCAACTTCGCGACATGCGATAATCCCTTTGATGTAGGAATTGGCACAATCCTTTTAACTAGGAGTACATCATAACTTTATAATTTATAGTAGTTTCTTGATAACTTAGTCGCAATCAATAGACTAAAAGAATTTTGAATCGTCTTTGCATAATTTATTTCAAATAAAATCTTTTCTTCGGTAATCGTTCGACTCACGTATCGGTGTATTTATGGATAGTTCATGTATTGGGAAATATTATTCATTCTTTGAATTGTAGTACTTTTTGGAGTATGACAAGTGTAATACTTGTATAAAGTGTTGTATCGTCATACATTTTCTTATAAATAGTGACGGCGTCGTCGTTCCTTGTTCGTGCTCAAAAAGAGCGAAACAATAATTCGCTACGATAATTTATGTATTCAATCTTACTTTCTAGACCGTTAATTAATGTAGGTCACTCTTCCTCAATCGAGTCTATTATAAATGTTTAGTGGAGTAACAATTTATCGGACCCAATAAATAGGTGCTCCACTCGACTTTTATAATAGCACCGCTTGATTCAAGTATTACTACAAATTAACATACTACCAAACCCATGGTAAATAAATACATTCATATTGTTTTTCGTTCTAGGAATCGTGATGATATGTTTAATTCGGCGTATAGTGATATGAAACACGAAAACGTTTCGATAGTCAATAATAGTCCCGCGGACTATTAAAAATATGCGAGGCATAAATATGCGTACGTTTAATCCCAAAATATACATATGGCACAAACCATATATTTATGGCACAAACCAAATAAATATGGCACAAACCATTTGAATATGGCACAAACCAAATAAATATGGCACAAACCAAATAAAAATGGCACAAACCATTTGAGTAGTATAATAATCCAAACAAGGATGTGGGGTATTTTATTTCAACATAAAAAAATCGTTTTAGTACACATTTCTATAAATACATCGTACATAAGGATCCTTCAAACAAGGAAAGGGAATACTTAATGCTAATACCACTTAGCAATCAAGTTCAAAACTTAGCCTAGCAAAATTCACAAACTATTTCAAGTCACAACTTACTTGTATCGAAGACGTGGAGTGTAGTAGCCCATGGAGATAGAGAAACGGTTATAGTCTAGTATTACTCTTTTCCCAAAATTTCATTTTTGACCAAAACATTTGTAAAATGGTTTTTATAAAAGTAACCTAGTTCTCTATAACCACGTCTCTGATACCAATCTGTCACACCCCTAATTTATCAGAGTAAGGGAACACAATGGGGTGCGACGGTCATGACTATCATGAGACATAGATATAAAGAACGACGTTAAAAAGTCATTTTAATACATTATATATAAGTAAAAGTGTACGGAAGCATTTGATACAGTATTACAAAATAAACCAATTTCTGAAGAGATAACATAGGTGTTCAAATTCTCAAAAGATAGTCACGACAAGTTATTTATCTCCATAGCCCAACCACGGCACTCCTCCGTCTTGATACCTGAGAAAAACATTGCTAAAGTGTCAACACAAAGGTTGGTGAGTTCATAGGTTTAGTTACAAAATAAGTGTGATGAACCATAAGATTTAATCAGGCAACCGGCATATAACCAAACAAGGCTATAATCAAAATAGTATACGTTTGTATTCCTACGCCTAAGCTCGTGACACCGAAGCGTTAACCAACCAACAAGATATAATAAGAGCCCGAGCAAATGCCTATCCCGAAGCATTTGTAACACCTCAAATGTAAGTGTATCTAACTTTGGTCACACAACCAAATTAGATAGGGAGGTTAGTCCCGATAGATCTATCCATAACATTCGCGCTTACACAAAGTAATTAACGGTTCACGATAGTGGGCTAAAGCATCTAGGGATATCGCTACTTAGACATCATGTAGGCAAACGTATCAAGTTTTAGCACTTATGTTCATCCGTTTAAAACAAGCAATGTTCTCACCCCAAAAGTATATAAAACAAGTAAAAAGTGGGGCTATGAAACTCACCTCGAAGTAATAGCAACGGTTAAAATAGCACAACGTAGTCATGGAGAAATTATAGCTCGAAACAATCCGCAGTCTAAATTAAATAAAGTATGTATTACTATACATGCAAATTGACAATAAATGTAGCATTTAATCCCCTAGTATGTGCTTGAGTTTTTAAATAAATCGATAGTTTTTTTAACACTTGCGAAAGTTTAACGTTTTAATAAAAGTGTGATCATTTAATCGAGAGACATTTAACAATATTGAACATTTCATTGTCGGGACGGTTCATTTAGCTAAATTGTTTAATGAGCCAAATACCCTAAATACATTTTATAAAAATTATTTTAAATAATTTAAATTAAATTAACCAATATCTTATTTAATGAAAATAAGTAGAGTTTATAAAACAAATACTTTTATGTCGGATGTTGGGGGTACGGGAACAACCAATAGGAATTAAAAACTCTGAATTTAACAATTTGCATTGCGTTTCTTCCTTTTTAGACTCCAGGAAAGAAGGGTTGTTCTCGTCAGTTTTTCGGCGTGAATATCGGACTCGTTAGTAGCTCACGGAATGAGCCACAAGTACCGTTAGATAGCCGGACAGGTCGTCTATAGGCCCGTGTTTTAAGTTTCATAAATCGAGGTCGTTTGATGGATTAAATTCATGTACAAAGCAAGGGTCGTGCAACTACTTTTAAAAGTTACGAGTTTAATAGGCCAGTTTCGAACTCAGCTACGGTTATCAATAATGACTTTTGGGTTGAACCAAAAGTATGTCCGTGGCATGGCTGTCTACAACTTTCATTGTTTAACCCTCTCGGGGCAAGCTCGTTTTGAGGGTCAAAAGTGGGTCGTAAAAGATCGCGTTGCAACCTGTTTTTAACTTCCAAATCTGTGTTTTTAAGTCTTATACCCCCACTGTTTATATTGGTTAGAGGTTCACACGTCTTATAATTTTCTGGTGAAATATGGTGATGCGGATTGCGATAAACTATAACATGTTGTATTGTTTCTTTGAATCACAGTAACATACATTGGCTAAGAAAACTTATTGTTTCTTCTTTAACTCCAGGACTAGTATGTCATACTTCTATTAAACTAACGGTTATTTGTATTTTCATGTTTTGTTACCAAAAGTGTATTTTTCTCTCAAGCACAATCAACTAGAGGATGTATATGCGGACTATAACGGAAAGAGAAGGTTGTGCGATACTCACAATTTAAGAGGTGGAGTGTGATCATATCAAACCAGCAACCAAACTATATTTCCAATTACCATACTAACCGAGTCTCTCTTTATACCAAAACATCCCTCGCTATTTCCCCGTGGTGTTAACGAACCATACTAATCCATGAGGTCGACTTCATGCTGCAACTCGTTAGCCGAGGTAGGACAAGAAAGCGAGAGATTTAGTAATGTTTCCATCTTTCTAGGGTTTGAAGGTTTCAACACCTTTATACTAATTATGGAATGAAGGTGCGTCCAAGTGCGGTTTGTGTGATGCGACTACAAGAGGAAACGGGATGGAAGGTTGTTAGGCTTCCTGATATGTTGAAGCCAAGGAAACAAAGAATCAAGTAGCCGACTATGGTCTTTCCAGATTTAGTGTTTGGTGAACATTGGTTTAAGGTTATGCAATATATAAGGAGTCCTGGTGAAGATGATGTTTGTCGTTGGTGTTTTAAGAAGATAGTGTGTGTATGAGTTTGTGTCCGATGTGTTTTCCAATGAAGAATCACGTGTGCTTTTGTAATCCATAATAGTGGTGTGTTGGACTAGCCAATAGTACGTCGTTTGTTAATATTAACAGAGGATGGGACTTTGCGTGGGTTCTTGTGTTCGATGCAAAGTGACAAGAAAGCAAGAGAGGTTATGTCCTTGTTTTAGTAATATCAAAACAAAAGAGGGCATCAAGTTGGCGTGGCGTGGGTGATGTAAAATAAAGAGGGTATTGTGTGGTCTTATCATGCTGTTTTAGTGTACAAGGGATCACGTGGGCGGCCAGGGAAATGCACATTTCCAATGTTAAAATGCATGTTTTCAATGTTTGACTTATAGGTGAGTGGGGAACATAAGAAGAAAGAAGTGACGGGTTGGAGCCAGAGATTCAAAGGAGAGTCGATCTTTGCTATTTTATTTATTCGGGTACCGGATATATTACATATACTTTGTATATAGTGGTACGTATTATTCAACGGCTCCGTGAAATAATTTATATGACACTATATAAATTATAAAATACCAAAAATCAACTATTGTTAAGTCGTTACTAAAATAAATTGGCATTAATTGTCTAGCGTCGGTTTGTTGACGGGGATGACATCCAAAGTACGTGGTATAAGTTTTTGATCTCAATTAAATTATATTCACATTTAAGATAAGAATAAAATAGTTCATGTTAAAGTAAACATTCCATGTAAATTAAATTTATTTTATCGGCGTGAATTTTCCCAATTGTCAAGAGGCGCATTTTAAGTCACAAATCTCAATTTAACATATATGTATAAATAATAGAATTTTTCCAAGGAACTGGTTCCATGAAAAACGGTGATCACTAAATATCAACTTCAGTTTCATACACGTTTTACGCGGAAACAATCGGGGATTTCAATAGACGTACATGTCTAACCCGAAAACGTCGCGTTTAATCATAAATTAAACAATTTAAAATTCACGATTGTTACAGAAGACACCCGACATACACCCATTGTGAGTTGGACATGTCTTTTAGGTTTAAGGTTTGTAGATTTGTAAATCTATGCTTATGTTTTTAGAGAGAGAATGAGATAGAAAGATGGTGGATTTCACACTTCTAGAGAGAGAAAGTTAAAAGGAACTATGTGTAAATTAATGAAAACCACACCCCTCTCCATCTAAGGAGAGGGTTTATATACCCAAGCCCATGTGATGGGCTTGGGTTTACAATAGGCCGCCGGCCCATACAATCCATGGGCTCGGTTTTGGGCTTTGTTTGATAAAAGTAAATAACTAAACTACGAGCTATTACATGGACTATTGTTGGAGTGACCGATCCTTTCTAATACGTAAAACGTATTTCCAACAATCTCCCCCTAAGGGAGGTCACTCCAAACAAGGGCGTTACCCAAGTTACAATAATAAAATAAACCTAGCATACTATGCTTGTCTTGAGCTCGTAGTCTTCGTCTTTCTTTTTCTTTTTCTTTTTCTGGTGAACATGCTGATGTGATCTTTGATATCAATCTTGAAAATTAATCTCTTGCCTTGATCTCGTGCATCCATCACTTGTGATCTTCGCCTCTTCGTGACCTCACGTCCCACATACTTATACCTTCGTAATTCTTGAAAGCTTCAGAGTTTGAAACAGAGGAAGACTTAACTTTTAGGCTTTCTTGAATTAGATGAAATATTAAGTGCATAAAGTGTAAGCATGCGGGGAGGACTTCTTCTTGGATCCCGCAACGCCACCGTCTTCAAATGCCGCAACATAAGTAGACACGAACGAAATGGCTTTGAACATTTCATTCTAAATCGGTAGCATTTTACCTCCGGTCGGTGAAGACCGTTGGACGATATTAGATATCGTACCCGTGACGGATAGTTTCAATTAAGTAACTTCCTGACAGGATTTCACGGGTAAACCCGTTCTCTTTACTCGACCGTCCAAAGCTGACTGCGAACGTAAAGAGTGAATCATTTGGAAAAATTATCCGCATGATTTGAAGCCGTCAATTCATGTTCCTGGAACAAGTGAAATTCAATTAAGAACCGCACCATCGTTGCTTTCCAGTTGTCACGAGCTTGATTCGTATAGAATCTTGCAAGTTACCTACCAAGTGCTGTTTGAGGTTAACACTAGAAGGATTTCCACTCATCACTATGAATACTAAGGTATCACTCTGAGTGTTCTGGCAAGATCACTAAGATATTGCGTAGAGGCCTGGAACGTGTTTAAATTCAGTTAAGAATTAAACCACTGTTGCTTTCCAGTTATCACAAGTTTGATTCATAAAGAATCGCACAAGTCACCTACCATGAGCTTTTTGATATTCGCTCAAGAAGGATTTCCATCTTCATTGTAAATACTTTCGTATTACTCGGATGTTCAGGCAAGATCATGAAGATTTTGCGTAGGACTCTTAAGATCTTACTTATCACAGTGTGTGAAGAAGCAAGGAAATATGAAAGTGTGTCCTAATGAGATATTTGATGATCTCAAATGGCTCTAGACTCGATCGTGCATTTTGGATTTTAGTGATCGGAGGCTGGAGAGGAGTGCCACCTTTTCAATACCAATTTATTCGGAGTGAATAAATCAATAGATAACGTGTTGTCTCCGTGTGATTAAAACAAATACCTTTTGAGAGATATTTGAGTTAGCTGGGATGGGTTGTGCATTGCATCACTGGGTCCATGATGTCTTATCTTCAATATCAAGCATCATTAAAAATGATCTCAATAGCATATGTATTGACCCGGTTTCTGCCTAAAGTTGTAAGGAGGGCTTCTTTCTTTACACCCTTTATCTTTACAATTCTTTTTCATTCTTCAACCCCTTCAATGCTTACCAATACGTCATAACTAGCACCTTGTTGTGATTGTTCCAGTGCTAACTTAAGTACTTGGTCGGCATTCAGCTACGTTCACAATCTTTCTCCAACTTTCCTAAGGACTACTGTTTCTAGCTATGGAATGTCCTTGGGAAGATTCCTCCGGTTCTGGAAGAATCATAGGACTTAACCTATCCTACCATCCTTATGTCACCACAATCTTCATCGTCGTGAAATAAATGGGTTTTGGGTAAGTATAAATCACCATGAAATCCATTTTTGATATGCAAATCCGTTTTGCTCCCCCTTAACATATGCCACGATATTCGAAAACATTTCGCACATGTCGGGATGAGCCAGCACATTAAGTCAAACCATTTGTGATAATATCCCATATTAAATCACATTTTCTCCCCCATATTAAAAAATATTAACCCAATCGATGTTTTTAATATCAATTGATTTAATGTAGTTTTAACAAAGGTTTTGGGAAGAAAAATGCGAGTCCGTTTTATCTTCATGATACCAACTGTGTGAGATATGATATCGATTTGTAACAAGATCACATATTCACCATATTAAAAAGAATTGACAAGGTTGGACCTGATAGAAGAGAACATCATATGATAAGATCAAATGGTTCTTGGCAGCATATGTTGGTCGCCTCGTCACGCCTGAAGTCATCTCTTGACACCACATGTACGATTGGTATTGTTGTCTTGACACCAACTTGTGAACTTGGCACGTTCGGCATCGAAGATTCTGAATGCTTGACAATTGCTCCCACTCAATTGTTGACCCGTGTTCTATTGAAAGAGCTGTAGTCGTCGGTTGAGTAGTCGCATCGTCGAGTATGTAGATACCAATTGTAGATTGCTATGGTTGTAGAGATGATAACTTCATAAAAACAAGACTTCTCTTGTTTTAACAAATAAATGCACTGAAACGTACATAGATTTGTGTTAGACCAAGTTATAAAGTAAACTTGATCCCTTACAAGGTTTTAAAGTAAACCTTGCCCGAGAAAATTAATTCCCGTTGTTAGCCAAAGCTTTCATAAGAAATACTTGACTTTAATATGAAAACCGGGTTGCAGTCTGAAATAACTACAAGCCATTTAGGCATGTTTTATGAAATATTTACAACTTTTGTACGAACTCTATTTATGGCGCCGTGTCGATATTAATCAACATTTCTAAGGCCGTAAATATTATCGTACCAAAAGACATGCCTTTGAAAAATAAAGTAAAAATATTTTTGGATTTTTCTGAATTTTTCAATTTTTATGGTTTTTATATGGTTTTATATTTTTGTATTTTGCTTTTGTGGAAAAAAATATAAACAATATATACGGATGATCACCAAGGATACGGAGAATAGTTTTACCAAGACTATTCTTTCGCTTCATCTGCTAGTTCCTTTAGAGTCTCAGGCGAGAAGGTTCTCATTCCTAGCTTGTCGGCCAAAAATTCAATTCGAGCGCGATCTAAAGCCTTCGTGAAAATATCCGCCAATTGATACTCAGATCGGACAAAGTAAAGCTCTATTACTCCATTTTCCACTTGCTCCTTGATGAAGTGGTAGCGAATGTCAATATGCTTCGACCGGGAGAATTGAACGTTGTTGCAGCATAAGGCAATTGCACTCTTGTTGTCACAGTACATCGGAATCTTGTTGAACCCTAGACCATAGTCGGTTAATTGCGATCTCATCCAAAGAATTTGAGCACAGCAACCGGACATAGCTATGTATTCTGCTTCCATACTTGAAATTGCAGCACTTTTCTGCCTTTTCGATGCCCAACTGATTAGTCGATCTCCTAGTAGTTTCAAAGTTCCACTCGTGCTACGCCTTGTATCTTGACAAACCGCGTGATCCGCATCTGCATATGCCATTAGTGCAATAGAAGAGTCCTTCGAATACCAAAGTCCCCGATTAATGGTTCCTTTAAGATATCGAAAGATCCTTTTAACAGTAGCTAAGTGTAACTCAGTAGGCCTAGTTTGATACCTGGCACACATACATATAGCAAACTGAAGATCAGGTCGACTGGCTGTGATATACAGAAGAGTACCGATCATTCCATGATAAAGTGTCGGATCAACGGCAACTCCATGTGGATCTGCATCAAGCTTAGTTTTCTCCACCATTGGAGTGTCCACGGGGTCGCAAGATTCCATCTTATATTTCTTAAGCGATTCAAGGGCATATTTGGATTGATTAATAAAGATGCCTCTGGGACTCTGAGACATCTGAAGACCTAAGAAGAATGATACCTTGCCCATCATTGACATCTTAAACTTGGAAGACATGAGTGTCCCAAACTCATCCGATAAGGTTTGGGTCGAGGCTGCAAATATAATATCATCAACATATATTTGTACCATAATCATATCTTTACCTCGTTTCTGAATGAACAGCGTGGGATCCACCTTGCCTTTTGCGAAGCCTTGAGTAATGAGGAATTGTGGCAATAGATCATACCATGCGCGTGGAGCTTGCTTCAACCCATAGAGAGCCTTCTTAAGCTTGTACACATGATTAGGATAATTAGGATTCACAAAACCATCCGGCTGTTGAACATAGACTTCTTCCTTGATTTCACCATTAAGAAATGCCGTCTTCACATCCATCTGATAGACGATCATATTCATATGGGCTGCATAAGCGAGGAATAGTCTAATAGCTTCCAAACGGGCAACAGGTGCAAAGGATTCCATAAAGTCGACGCCCAATAATTGCTTGTATCCACGGGCTACTAGTCGAGCTTTGTTTTTCAATATTCCGCCTAACTCATCGAGTTTCACCTTGTAAACCCATTTCAAAGTGAGTAACTGCACTTGATCCGGGCATGGGACAAGTTCCCATACTTCAAGACGTATAAACTCATTAAGTTCTTCTTGCATAGCTTCTATCCAACAGGATTGAGTAAAAGCTTCTTTCCATGTCTTAGGTTCAACTTTAGTGAGAAAAGCATCAAAGTGACAAAACATTGCACTTTCTTGTAACTGACTTCGTGTGGATACCGGACGATTAGGGTCACCAATAATAGAATCTATAGGATGATCCTTTGTCCACTTGCTGTCATGTTCACGAATCCGTGGATTGGAGTAAACTGTAGAAGGAGCTTCCTCTGAGGTGGACGACCCGGCTTGATTAGGGTCGGGAAAAGGTACACCAAAGAATGGAAGTTCACGCATTTGAGCGAATTCCAAATCGTGATCATCATCATCCTCTTCATCATCAATAGGCATGACATGGGTAGTTGAAACAGATGTTGGTTGAGAATGACTTGTGGATGGTATATCTTGACCAATTGTAGGTGTAGATGTATCAGATTGTGCTTCGGTTGCTGGAGCGACAACTTCGGTTACAGGAGCTATTAGCTCAGGTTCTGGAGCAACAATACTTGGAGGAGTAAAGAATTCATCAAAGAATGGTTGAAACAACGTATCCCATTCAGTCCTAGAAGGTGGTGTAAATGATGATGAAGTAGGGTTGTTTGGGACAAGACCAGAACTAATATTACTGGGTCCCATTTCATGAAGTGCGGGTTCAGAGCTGCTTTGCTCAGAAGCCATTGTGTGGTTCCCTATTGATCGTTAGACTCAATGGTTATGAACCATTATATCTAGGTTGATCATCATTCATATGATAACATAGCGGAAAAGAACAATGATCATGAACAAGGTGTTTAGGCACAAGAACACAAATTAAACAATTGGGTTGCTCATTATATTAATAACAAACAACCACTAGACGTGTATACATTGAATCCCACGTCTAGTGCGACACACACTTTAGGTTTACATTGTGAATGAATAATATGAATAAAAACCTACGTATGTTTTCTTTATATACTAGAAAACATAGCTTACAAAGAAAGCTAATAATAAGACAACTAAATCTTCTATTATTCTGTGATAATATCTTCTACAAGTTTGTCCACCAGCTTGTAGAATTCTTCATTGTCAGATTTAGTCCTTGTCTTTTGTGTTTTGACTTATCAACTCAATAATTCGACCCAACAATCTTCCCCTAGTTGATGATGTCAAAACACTCCTCTTAAGCATGAATCCTTTGTATGTAGTACATGATCTCCAAGAAGCTTCCCCTTAAGTATAGCACATATTCTTCCCCTTTTTGACACATCAATAGGGAATATGTGAAAGTATGCAATCTTGTAGATTCTCCAAAAGTAGCTCTATGTAATGATCCTGAAGAAAAATAAATAAAGTAGTCTTGATGTAGAAGTAAAATAACCCAAACTTATGTTCCATGTCTTGTTGTATCCATGCGACTTCAAAACTCACGGCTATAATGAGCAGACTTAAAAACTCACGGCTATAATGAGTAGTCTCTTGACAAAAAGAGTTCTCTAGCAAATATGAGCATAGAGCATCTTAAGAAAAATCCCATACCTTTGCTATCTTTTTATCAAGTCCGTTGTCACCAATTATATAAGCATGAACAAGTTATCTTCAAACCCGCTGAAAGTTTGAAGATATGATACGTGGTTATACCACTTGTTGATCCCAAACTTAGATCGATTAAGCTTTGTGTATACGAGATTAGATCAAGTACTACACGTAGAGAAACCTTTGCTTATGAGTAAAGTAACAAAGTGTTATGCGGAATTAACACTTGATCTAAAACACAAAGATGTTAAAGAAACTTTCACTTGTATTAGAATGATCAAATTGATTACAATGAAAGGTTTAACTTGCGAATACTTATGAAAACTGATATATGACTTTAACCTAAAAGATCTTCTTTTATAGAACAAGAAGTCTTGTACAATAAGCTATGAATCAACTATTCTAGGTAAAGATAATAATAGAAAATACAATGTTGTGCTTATCTTTACCATACATAAATAAAGAAACAAATAAACAAAAGATATTCCATCAGTGTCAATCTTCAAGACTATCAGCGTTGACTTCTTCAATGTCAACGCTTGGCTGTCAGCGTCCAATGTCTTCTTATCAGCGTTGACATTCTTCTTATCAGCGTCTAGTGAACTGACCCATATTTTATTCCCAACAATCCTCCCCTAAACTTGATATCTATTCCAATGATCAAGTTTCTGAATAACAACTTAAGACTTAGGAGGAATCTTGCAAAAACTTCTTATGTTGGTGATAAACATATCTGATCAAGTCCTTGGCCACGTCACTAGTATAATCAATCTCCAAGGGTGTCTCTAGCATCTTCTCCAACACTTCTTTGGACAAGAAATAGTCAGCATCCACAAGTAAATACTCTGAACATTTTGTAGAGCTCATATGAAATACACCACAAGTAGAATATAGCCTCCAATGAAGATTACTGAGATCATCTTCAAGATCCTTCCAAATAGCAGGATCTGCTTCTTTTGGACCACACAAAGTCATAAATGTGTTCCAAAGTCTTATTCCATTTGCTGAAGTAGGTGCTTCAGCTGTATACTTGGCCTCTATTAATCTCCATAGATGCACCAAGTCTTCCCTGTCTATGCTTGCAAATATAGAAATAACTGAAGTGAAAGTATGTACCTCCTTTCCAAATCGTCCAATCTTCCAAAATCCACACTCATCTTCATCAAAACTGATGATTGGATTTCTGTCATCTAGAGGTACTACATTTACCAAATCTGAAGCTTCCAATGGAGAAAGCTTGAGATGCTTCCTTATTACACCTTCAGTTGGAAAATACACATCCATATCTTTGGGAAATTGAAAAGGATCTCCTTTCTTCATTGGTCGTTGAGCCATCCTTATTTCCTTTTGAATCTGCATTTCCTCAGCAAGCTCTTGTTTCCTTTCTTCTAAAAGAAACTGGTAGACATTCTGTTCTTGCACCTTCCTCCAAATAGGATGTGCCCTATACTCTAACTCCTCAAAAGATAAAGCCAGCAACTTCTTTGATGTCCAGTTAGGCTGATGGCATCTAAGCAACTTATAGTATAACTGCCTTCTATCCCTTTTGAGCCAGGTCTTGACCTCTTGTGCATTAAACCTCATAATCACCTTTATGTCATCTTGTACCCTAAGCAGAACTTCCAACCCCCAAATTTGATCTGATAAGCTCATTCCTGGGTTGTCCATAACCTTGTCTTCCCAAGCATGGTACATTCTGGTGATTTCTGGTAGGTCCCAATCAATCTGATTTTTCAACTCACTCAACCTTTCCTTTGCTAGCTCATCCCCATATTCAAGCCTTTCTGGATCTTCAATAATTTGAATACTTGAATCTGAGCTATCACCATCTTTTCCATCACCACTTTCTTCCTCACTCTCAGAAACAACAAATGGTGATCTTCTACTCCTCTTCAAATCACTTTCCAAAAGTTGTGCAGCCAACTGTTCATCAAATGCAATTTGTGCTGCATCTTTCTTTGGAACATCTTCTTCAATCAAAATACCTTTACCTTTGTCTTTTGGATCAATAATTGGTAAAATAGAAGAAGAAACCTGTGTGGACACATCTTTGATGATTGTTGATGGCTGGAATACATCAACACCACCTGCAACTTTGTCAGCGTTCAAGTTGCTCCTATCAGCGCCACGATTTCCTTTATCAGCGCTGGATGTGTCAGCGTTCAAACCTGCATCAGCGCCCAAAGTTTCTTTGAAAGATCCTTCCAAGTTTAAAGGTGTCACCTTGGATGTATCAATAACTGGGTGCTGCTTCAAGTTGGTGAGAGCTTCAGCAACCTGTAAAGACTCACTAAATTGTGAACTCTTCTCACTAGCTGTATGAATCAGCTCATCCTCTTCATCCTCTTCATCCTCCCCTTTGGAAGATTCCTCCATTAGACTTCTGCTACTTGGATTCTCCAAAACAGTCACACGCTCCCTCAAAACTTGGAGTTCACGTCCCTGTTTGTTGACAATTTGTACAAGGCTGACATTTTGCTTTTGCAAGCTAATGACAGCCGCCGTCAATTCAGTCATAGTCATAGGTTCCAATCTGCCCTCAGCTAGAATGGGGATTTGACCTCCCAAAGTAGAATCATAGGGCATGGATGAGGTCTTAATGATGTTGGGACTATCTTGACCAGCGTCTAAGCCTGTGTCAATAGCCCCAGCCTCACCCATTTCACCAGCCACACTTGTGGAGGTGGTTCTCTCTGCTACAAGGCTAGGATCACTAGAGGAGAACACTCCAGTAACCCTTTGGCGTTTAGTCAACCTAGATTGTAATGGGGTGGAAGATGAAGTAGATTGTGTGGGTGTTGGTTGGTTAAGGGGTGTTTGGGATTGTTCAGGGATGGTATCAGTGTTAGGATTGGCTGTGTTAGCGCCCACATTTTGAGTGTCAGCGCTGGGTTGGTCAATGTCCATGTTTTCTGGTGAAGGTGATGGTTCATGAATAGGCTCAAGTTGGGGTTCAGGGTCTGGTTGTGGTTGTGGTTGAGCAGCCTGAATTACTTCAAGCATGGGTTGGGTAAGAGGTATGGATTCGTTTGTGGAGCTCATTTTAGCAAAAATGGGTTTCTGTTGTTTAGGGATCTCATAAAAAGTGTCATGATCCCTAGAACAATATTCTTGTAAATCAAAGACCATTTGCAAAAATCTAGGGTAAGCCAAAGTCATTTTACTTCCCTTGTTTTTACACATCCCTTCAAAAATCATTTTTGAAAAATTATACTTAAGCCCACGTGTTATACAAACCAAAGCACTTGCTATAACATATCTTCAATGCTTATAACCACGACCATTATACGGTGATGAAGAACAAGTGGTATAAGCACTTGCTATAACATACACAAAGACCATTGTGGTGTCCATTGATCGTTAGACTCAATGGTTAAGAACCATTATATCTAGGTTGATCATTGTTCATATGATAACATAGCGGAAAAGAACAATGATCATAACAAGGTGTTTAGGCACAAAGAACACATGAATTAAAACACAATTGGGATGTTCATTATATTAATAACAAACATCCACTAGACGTGTATACATTGAATCCCACGTCTAGTGCGACACACACTTTAGGTTTACATTGTGAATGAATAATATATAAAACCTACGTCCTATGTTTTCTTTATATACTAGAAAACATAGCTTACAAAGAAAGCTAAAGTAATAAAAAGACTCCAACGGCTTGTTGTATTTAACTTTGGCAAAAGTAGTCCTTGTCTTCTTATTTTGTTGTGTTTTGACTTATCAACTCAATAATTCGACCCAACAATCTTCCCCTAGTTGATGATGTCAAAACACTCCTCTTAAGCGTGAATCCTTTGTATGTAGTACATGATCTCCAAGAAGCTTCCCCTTAAGTATAGCACATATTCTTCCCCTTTTTGACACATCAATAGGGAATATGTGAAAGTATGCAATCTTGTAGATTCTCCAAAAGTAGGCTCTATGTAATGATCCTGAAGAAAAATAAATAAAGTATTCTTGATGTAGAAGTAAAATAACCCAATCTTATGTTCGATGTCTTGTTTAACCATGTGATGAAGAACTTATACCATGAAAAAATATAAGTAGACCTCGATCCCTTGTCAATATTCTCATCCTTTGTGAGACACTGAGCACGATAATGTAACTCCTTCAAGTGTTTATGACAAGTCTTCGTCACCATCCATGTAAAGCACGAACAAGTTACCTTTAAAGTCAGTGAATGGTACGCCACGACTTTAAGATATGATAGAACACAAACTTGCGAAAATCTTCTTCAATCATCAAAACTTACCATAAGAATTCTTCCCCTTAAGCTAACACTTCTTCATGAAGAAACTTAATCTTCATATCATATGTAAAAGTGATAAGACGGATAACTCTTTTACAAGGCTACCCCGATTACATAATCAAATCCAATAAATTACCTCACGAATTGTTGCTAACTCGCATTAAAATCATTAATCCCTTTCAAAATATCCGAGCCATAAATATCACCATGATATTCTGAATTAAAATGGAGATTCCAAGTACCTTTGTGTGTATAATCTTCCTTTTTGTATGCTTAAAACGTACCAGTTTTCTCAAACAGCAGCTATTCCGTTTGTTATCCGAGAACCCTTACTGTCCAATATCCACATTCATTACCCGATATCGGACAAGGCGTATCAGCGTTTGAAGAACATATCTCGGACAACACTGTCAACTCCATCAGTGTTGACTTATTCTGTCAGCGTCGAAACCCTTCCTGTCAGCGCCTAAATAACAAACGTCAGCGCCAACCGAAAATCCTGTCAGCGTTCATCTTTAAACCTGTCAGCGTCTATATTAAACCTTGTCAGCGTCTAAGGTTTAAACGTCAGCGGCAAACTCCATCTGTGGTACGACTTCTTGACAGCGGTTAAACAGCAACTTCCTTTCTTTTTCGTGTGAACATAGAATATTCCACCAATGAAAATCCTTGCTTCGTGTGAACACAGAGAAGCTATAACCAATCATATGCCAAGCATGTAAATACACATGAAATCATGTAAATACATGTTCGTGTGAACACAAAATCTTCAACCAATAGGAACTTAAGTACCGTGTGAACACACAATCTTCAACCAATAGGAACGAGAGGCTCACGGAGATACAATACACTAGCATGTAGAGAATTAAAGTTTATATAACAAATTAGGGTTTTGTCTATTTGCCGTGTAAATGCAATCGCAGATCGTGTGAACAGAATCTACACATGAGAACCAATCAGATTCGCTTGCATCATGGGATGATCAATTGAACCAGTAAATAAAGTCGAGCCATGTTCACTGCCTCATACTAGCATAAAGCAAATCATGCTTTTCTTTGGAGTCGCATGTATTCGTTTCTTCCAATCACACAGCGATGATTATTCTAGGGTTTATATAAAACCCTAAAATCGAATCGTAGATCTAGGGTTTTGGATGAAACCCTAATACTTTATCACCTCCAATTCGTCATAAAACATCAGATCTTCCGTTATATGCAATGATCTAGGGTTTTCAGAAACCCTAAATCATGATTTCATGTGAATATAAAAATCTGAAAATCACCTCTGCTGCCAACTTCGACGCTTAATAACTTTTTCTTGGGGATAAAACTCGACAATCCCTCCGGTGGATGTTTAGATCTATGTATTTAGAACACACATCTAAAATTTCGTGACGATCCAACGGTTCAATCAAAAGTTATGACCTTCTGAATACTGCTGCGCACACAAAAACGTCCAGAAAAACTCAATACGAATTTTTCTTCTTCACCATACATGAACACCTCGTCGGAACTAGATATCACGAGCCTTAGGCTCTGATACCAATTGTGGTGTCCATTGATCGTTAGACTCAATGGTTAAGAACCATTATATCTAGGTTGATCATTGTTCATATGATAACATAGCGGAAAAGAACAATGATCATAACAAGGTGTTTAGGCACAAAGAACACATGAATTAAAACACAATTGGGATGTTCATTATATTAATAACAAACATCCACTAGACGTGTATACATTGAATCCCACGTCTAGTGCGACACACACTTTAGGTTTACATTGTGAATGAATAATATATAAAACCTACGTCCTATGTTTTCTTTATATACTAGAAAACATAGCTTACAAAGAAAGCTAAAGTAATAAAAAGACTCCAACGGCTTGTTGTATTTAACTTTGGCAAAAGTAGTCCTTGTCTTCTTATTTTGTTGTGTTTTGACTTATCAACTCAATAATTCGACCCAACACATTGCTGTCAGCTCATCAAAATCAACATTCATAGTTTCGAGGATCTTGCGAGAGTTACGGTTGTAGATTCGGTATGCCTTCTTTGCGGGGGCGTAACCAATGAAAATACCAATATCAGCCTTTGGTTGAAGTTTTCCCAAATTGTCACCATCATTATTTGGATAGCAAACAGAACCAAATACATGAAGATATGATAAATCTGGTACTTTTCCATGGAGAAGCTCATAGGGTGTTTTACCATGGCGTTTACGAATTAGTGACCGGTTTTGGGTGTACACTGCTGTAGATACTGCTTCTGCCCATAAAAACAATGGAGCCTTTGCGTAAATTAACATCGTTCTAGCAGCTTCCATAAGTGTGCGATTTCGCCTTTCAACGACACCGTTTTGCTGTGGAGTGCGAGCAACGGATGTTTCATGAGAAATGCCAACTTCTTCATAATAATCACGCAAAATTTGATTCACAAATTCGGTTCCATTATCTGTACGAATGCGTCGGACAGTAGTGTTGAGACGCACTTGAATCATCTTGAGAAATCTGATGATGAATTTAGGTGCCTCATTTTTTGCTTTAAGAAATTTCACCCATGTAAACCGAGAGTAATCATCGACAATGTTGAGGATGTACTTTTTGCCACTAAGACTTTCAACACGCATTGGCCCACAAAGATCCATATGCAACAGATAAAGTTTCTCTTGGTTGGTGTCTTCAGTCTTGGGTTTGTAAGACTTCTTAGTGCTTTTACCCATTGTACACGCGGAACACAAATGATCCTTGTGAAATGATAATTTAGGAAGACCACGAACAAGTTCGTTTTTCGCCAAGTGGTTAATAGCGTCAAAGTTAAGATGAGATAACCGTCGATGCCATAACCATGACTTAGTTTTCGATGCTTTGGAGAGAAGACATACGGGAGAAGCGGCCATCATGTCTTGTAGAGACAAAGTATACAAATTATTCCCTCGAGTACCTTTCAATAAATCAACCCCTTCCAAATTACGAATGAAGCAGGTATGCTCTCGAAAAGCAACTTCTAGGTTTGCATCACAAATTGTCCCACAGAAAATAAGTTGTGACCGAGACCTTCCACGTAATACACTCTTGAAATTATAACATTCCCAATATTCACCATAACCCATTATCTTTGCAATATGATCATTTCCAAATCGAACCGTACCAAGAAACTTGCTGACGAAATTTCTGAGCTGAGAGCGATCTCCGGTCATATGCTTGGAGCAACCAGAGTCCAAATACCAGAGAACAATTTGGACCACCTGTTTTCAGTAACAACAGTAGACAATGCATTGGAAACTATTGGTTCCGGAGTGTTAGCCGATACAGATATAGAATTATCAGAATTGCTAACATTTTTGAGACCCTTAGATTTCCTGCGTTTTCTAATGTCAGTTTTAGCACTAACAGGTTTTACTGTTCCAACTTTCTTTGGTTTTGGATTATTTGCGGGCACTACAGTGGGAGTAGACCTATTTAAAGGGCACTTGGTTCCTACAATAGTGTCAGTGTTCCTAGTTAAAGGACACGCTTGTGTTTTGGTAGCCTTGGTACTCCTAGTTAAAGGGCACGCTTTCTTCGTGTAGTGGGAGTGATCCTAGTCAAAGGGCACATATTTCCTACTATAGTGAAAGTTCTACTAGTGGGGCGCCACATCCAACCAACTTGAGTTAACACTTTCCCAGTCGGTTTCCATTCTAGTCCATTTTTCCGGGCATGCATCTCATTCACATGGTCAATAAGGCAAGAATCATGACGACTAGAAAACATACATTCATTGCAATTCCAACATTTTAAATTAGAATTCACAGTAGGCTTAGAACGCTGCACAACCACAGAGCCTTTAGGTTTAGCTACATGATTCTTTTTATTCAAAATAGAAATAACATTCCTAGGATGGGCTTCTACTTTCTTCTTCACTTGACTACTAGATGGGGGCAAGATCCTATCATTCTTCTTGTTTCTTTTAAGCTTAGATCTTTGAGCCTTAGTAGTGGTGCTTACTCCTGTAGAAGGCAACACGGGAATATTAGAAGCTGGTTTTGATTCCGCCTTATCTTTAGTGACCAAAGTTTGAGATGGTTTAGTCCTAGGGCCCTTGTTAAGTGGTGTGACGGCTATAAGGGTTCTTTTGATCGCACTAGAGGACGATGCTGAGATAGTGGCTGCGTTATCCACAACAGTCTTACCTTTTAGAGTACGAAGTGTTTCCTTTAACTCAGCCAATACCAGATTTTTATCACAAATTTGTTCCCTCAAATCAGATATTTCCACCGACTGTCGATTCAATTGTTCAATCAACGATTGATTCTGTGCAGTAGTATCAACACATGCGGGCTTTACTGAATCGAAGAGTCGTGTATTTTTCTGTTTTAAGTTATCAACTTTGGACAAAATCTTGGAAACTCGATTATCTAGATCAAGTTTAAGATTCTCAGCAGCCTCAAGTACGTTCACACAGTTAAGCTCCTTAGATTTTTCTATTTCTATCGGCAAAGAGTTAGCAACTTTGTCACTTGGCTGACGCTGTTTTGATTGTAAATTTAATCGAAAATTCTTTTCAAAATTTGCATCATCGATATTAACACCTTCGAATGACGTTTCAAAGATTTCTTGAATAAATTGTTGCTTGCATTCAAGTGAAATACAATGTGTTTGAATTTCATCAAAACGTTTTGAAAGCGAAGAATATAAATCTTGAAGCTTTAAAAATTCAGCGTCAGATTCCTGACAAGTACTATCTACCACATTATCCACAGATTCAACATTATGCACAATAGAATCATTATCAACACTTGTATTCACACAGACAGAAACTATATCATGAGACATCACTTGATTCAGAAGCAGATCATTATGGCGTGAAACCCGTTCTATTTCAAGTAAACTGTTTTCATAAGCATCTTCCATTTCATTGAAAACACGTCTAACTTCTTCTATTTCCAAAAACAAATCTTGATCAATATTACGAAGACAAGCTTTAACATTCTTTACAAACGGAACAATTTCATCTCGAAACGCAGCTCTAGTGTGCTCAAAGTTCCATTCACCTTCTGTTATGGCCGTGGCCGTCGTACGTTCCAAAATGACCTTGTCAAAATCGGCTAAGTGTTGGTGAACCGTATTTAAGTTAACGGACGCCTTACTTACCGGTGGAATTAACTTCGTTAAATCCTTTTTGACGAGTGTAGGAGACGTACTAGGAAGGTTTTCATTTGACAAACTTTGGGGCACAAGAACTGTTAATTCTGCTAATTCCTTTTGTAAGCGAATGCGTGTATTTTTCGAAAATTGATCTTTGTTATGTTGATCATAATCAATTGTATGGAATTTTGAAAGCATTTTAGAATGAGTTTCATCCCCAAGTGATTGTGTCTCCTCAGTACTATGAACAAAAGGTGCTTCTTTCGATTTTCCAATTATGGTCATGTCATAAAGACCGGGAATATATTCCTGAGCTTGTTTTGCATAACCGGGATTAGGTGGTAAATCTTGAAGACGCTTAAGTTCGAATTCTTTAAATGATTTAGTTAAAAGATGAACCTTTTCTGTGGAAGCGTATTGTTTTAAAAGCTGTTGTTCTTTGAATTTAAGAAGTTTGGTAGCATTAATTTCCGATTCAACCTTTTTAGACTCGAGAGTTTCGAAATCCATTTTAAGTTTCTGAAAATCATTGACAACTGACTCTTTTTCTTTTATTTCATTGGAAAGATTAGCTTTTAATGATTCTATTTCTTTCAAGTGTTCAATCTTTTCAAAACAAAATTGGTCAAATTCAGAACATGTTATTTTCTCTTCTTGAGGGATCATTTCAAAAGTTTTGACCTTTTCTTTATGCAACGGAAGCTCAGCAGTTAGGGTGGAATTCGTATCTACGGATTGTCTGAGGGCCATATGCATTTGATCAATAATATGTTTAGGCACCATTACCAAATCATGTTGAGCATAAGATTCCATACCCGTCGTAGCATTTGGTTGAGGTTCACTCAAATGTGTTGGATTGGGTACCACTTTATTTGAGTTACTAGTTCCCGAATGTTGTTCGAGGTTGTCATTTTCATGCCCAACTTGATGTTGGTTTTAATCAATATTATTAGATGTGGTTGGTACCTCACTGATGACATCAGAACCGTAGTGAGAGAGATTAGCAACAAGAGCAGCTTGGGCAGAGTGAATGTCATCACAATCCGAATCGTATGCATCAAGATCGTCCGCTTGATAAGCTGCATTAGAAGTAGAAACGACTGCAATGCCTTCAGTATCTGCTGCCCCTGGGTCTGCAAGAAATGCCAACTCCTCTGAATCCAAAATCTTCCCCTTAGATTGAGCATCAACCAAATACATCTTCTCACGAAACCATGCATCATCCCTTCTCCTTTTTGGCTGAGTGCATTCCCTAGCCATATTACCTTGTCCTCGGCAATTGTAGCAAGTCACAACCTTCTTAGGACCAATAGGACTCCCATTTCCACTAGCTTGAGAATTCACAGCTTGATTGTTCCCAGTCCTTGTAGGAGGTCCATATGAATTTTGCCTTCCCTAAATAGGTTGCACCGTTACTTGACCATCTTGAACAGTGGCTTGTTGTCGAGGATTTGATGAGGTGCGGAGCTGATTGTTTGTTGGTGGAAATCCTCTAGTTGCAACAAGTTTTGACAAGTAAGCAGTGAGATGGTTTAGTACATCAGCCGGCGTATCATTTGGAGTAAAGACCGGTGCTTGGATTGGTGGAAGTTCATTAGAGTAGAAAGCTTGTGCTGGTTGTGCTTCTATTGGAAAATACCCTTGCTGAGGAGTATAGCCCAATGGAGAAGTGTTGGCTTGTGATGGTGATGTTTGATATGGTGGGTGCTGTTGAAAAGATTGTTGATGAACACTTTGTTGATATTCTTGCTGTGGCATCATTGGTGGTTGATAAGATGGTTGTTGTGGTTGCTGATAGATGTGTGGTGGTGGCTGCTGCAAGTATGATGGTTGTTGATAAGTATAAGCCATGTTTTGTTGAGAAGCATACATTGCAAGTGGATCATGAACTTGAGGTGTAGACAACCGAGCCTCGATCACATGGCATTCGTGTTGTTGAAGAAAAGCTTGAAGTTGATCCACATTGGTGTTATGCAAGTCCTTAGCCAATTTAACATCCGTCACGTATTTTTTCTCTATTCTGGAGGTAGAGTGTTCAAATACTTGGTGTTCAATTGAAAGGTAGGGATTGCCATGCCATAGATATTAAGCTCATTCAACAATAGGGTAAATCTAAGATAGTAGTCATTGAGAGTCTCCCCTGGCACATAGGCAAACTTATCAAAAGTATCATAAAGCTTACACTCTCGTTCTTGTTTAGTTAACGAGGTGCCTTGCATTAGAACACGAATTCTATCCCATAACTCTTTGGCAACTTTATGTTTGCTGACGAGTTTGTAGACATCTGGAGGAAGAGCTTGGAGAATGATGTTTGTAGCATACTTATCACATTTATCTTGAATCTTCATATCTCCAGTCAACTCACCCGTTGTGCGAGGACGAGTGGTCGTACCTTCCGTCACAGTACCATAATCTAATGGTCCATTGAGCACCGATGCCCAAATTAGATGTCCATTCTCCTTGTTCAACATATAAAGTTCCATTCGGGAAGCCCATTCCTCATACATAGTCTTCACCAACATTGGTGGACGATTATCCGTACCCGAGAGGATGGACTTATCCGTAAGAGATGTGTACTCCATTTCAATAAGTTAAGATTTACAAAGTTGATCGAACAATGAAATAAGGTTAAGTATTTTTGTGTTGTTGTGAGTTAAAATCGAGAAACAATGTTAAAATCCCCTAAAATATGTTCTCGATAAACCAAAAATTCCAAGTCAAAATTACACACGATCGAAATTTTTTATGGAAAAATTTGTGATTATCGGAATGTTGATCGGAATACCAGATCGGAATACCAGATCGGAATGTCAGATCGTAATACCAGATCGGAATGTCAGATCGTAATACCAGATCGGAATATAGCCCTATCGAAATGTTATTGGTATCGAAATGCCTAGATCGCAATGCAAAGCTGTCGAAATAATTCAGATCGCAAAGTCCTATCGGAATGTTCAGATCGCAAAGCCTATCGGAATGATTCAGATCACAAAGTGGCTGACAAAATTTAAGCAGAGTAACGACTTAACAAACCTTCCTTATACCCGTCGGAATCTCAGATCGCAAAGTACGATCGGAATGCCAGATCGGAATAAGTAAAAAAATCCAGCGATCGCAATGTAGAACCAAACCCTTTCCGATGGTAAGGTTATTGCGATGGAAGCCCAAGTACAATTTGTACTTTCCGATGGATGTTTCTGCTTGAATTTCGGAATGAAGAACACAACCTTTTTTGCACTTTTGATCCAAGAAAGATGATGTTTTAGCGAAAACCAAGATACCAAGAACACTTTTAAGCACAAATCCCTATGTTACACTACTTTAAACTACGATCAAACCAAAAAAATTTGAAGATTTCGGCAAAAACCAATTTGTACTCTACGAATTGTTTAGAACACAATACTCAACACAAAAACAAACCTATATTTCATCCCAAGCTCTTGATACCATTTGTAGATTTGTAAATCTATGCTTATGTTTTTAGAGAGAGAATGAGATAGAAAGATGGTGGATTTCACACTTCTAGAGAGAGAAAGTTAAAAGGAACTATGTGTAAATTAATGAAAACCACACCCCTCTCCATCTAAGGAGAGGGTTTATATACCCAAGCCCAAGTGATGGGCTTGGGTTTACAATAGGCCGCCGGCCCATACAATCCATGGGCTCGGTTTTGGGCTTTGTTTGATAAAAGTAAATAACTAAACTACGAGCTATTACATGGACTATTGTTGGAGTGACCGATCCTTTCTAATACGTAAAATGTATTTCCAACAAGGTTTCCTATGATGGCGAACCTAACCTTACAAAATACCCTACCCGCGAGATCTGAAATGATTGTTGAAATTAGGATCTGATTATTGACTGCCGGTAGTGGGCAGGAGGTTATGTGAATATGAAATGTAGATTTTGAAGTGCCAGATGGGTAGCGAAGTTATGCCAAAATTTTTAACCTTGGAAAAATGAATTCATGATCTGACAAATCATGGGATATAAGTCCCCGTTGTATGGGACCATTGAGATGATGTAAAAGATTTGGTTTGAAAGGCATATAAGCTGGATCTACCCAAGGACTTCAAGAGATGCGTGAATTATGTTTCGTATATCGAACTTGATGGAATATCTATCAAGTGAAAATCTGAATTCTTCTTAGTAAAAGTTTAGATCGGCGAAAAGTTGCATTCATCAAAAACCCGTGAACATCATGGATAGAGAAAGTAAGTCAACATTTAGCCTGATCTTATTCCCGTAGTTATGTCTGATGAAACTCGCGTATTGTAGTTTTATATTTGTGTTGGTTCATAAACTCACAAATTTACGAGAAGAGATTAGGACTTACGAATTTAATTTAACGTCCTTTACGACTAAACCGGAAACCTTAGGATTACGTATTTACGTTTTCGAACTCCGTTTTTGATGAGACAATTTTTATTAGATTCGTTTTGTGCCGTTGATTCATAATTTATAAAAACGTTTTTCGTAAAACGACCCGAGGGCACGCAAATCGAGAAAACTAGAATCGAGGAGTACCCGTAAATAATTGGGGATGAGACAAAATAACTTTTGCCCCACCCCCATATATGGGACATCCAACATCAAGCAACAACACACCAAATAGGTGTCAAATTATAAGCATAATGCTTACACTTGTAAGCTAAGCTTACAAGTGAAGCTACTTCCAACATCAAAACCACAAACCAAAACCACTCTTCCCATTTCCATCCATGCAAAACAAGCTAAATCCTCTCTTCCTCTCACTAGGATTTCGTCCCATACTCCTCATAAACACCCCATTTGATCCAAATTTAACCACAAACTATTGTTATAGCTTACATATGTTAATCTCCATTCAAAAAGAGGAAGATTGGTGCAAGTTTTAACATCCAAGGAGGAGTTTCCATGGAGTATTAGGGCTGATTATCCACAAGGTATTCATGAAGAATGGTGGTCTTGAAGATTGTCTTGGTTCATCACAAGTTTCTCCATCAAAATCCATGTTTTGATCAACCTACATCATCATGGTGGTATAAAGATTGTCCTCCTCATCCTCTTGTTATTTATATTATGTAATCATGTATTTTATTTGCTATTGTATATATATACGATGATTATATGATGATAAAAGTATTGTGTGGGGATTTGGTGTTGATAAATATGATTAAAAAGATGAAAAACTATAAGAAACAAGGTTAAAATCTTGCTTTATTTAGATGGCTGTATAAAACAGTAAAGAATCATATGGTAAACTGGTAAAATGACTTTAATAAATTGATATACAGTAAGCTATGGGTCTTGTACACATGTGAGAGTTGGCCATGCAATGGAATCATTGTAATGAGTGAGATATGATCAAAACAAGTTTAAAGTACAAATCTGAGTTAACTGTTTTGGACGATTTTTAGAAAATACTTAGAGGATGATTCAACAGTAGCTATAGAAGAGTTAAATGGAGAAAATATCATGTTGTTTATGTGATAAAATTTGAGCTTCTATCTCCATATATAACTCTAGATACGGCAGTTTTGGTGAAGATGAAAATAAAAATCAGATTTTGGAAATTAAAGTATAATACTATTATATAAGCACTCAAAATTAAATAGTATAAAATATAAATTAAAACCCACTAACTTATATAATACCTTTATATAAATATGTACAATGGTAAATAAGTGGACATTTTATAAAAATGGTAACTTGTTAAGTTTTATAAGTTATAAAAACTATAAACATGATTCTTACGACTTTTTCGGCTATTACCGTAAAATTAACGTTTTTGCTAAATAAAACTTAGACGGTTGGACCCGTCTAATGTGAACTTTATAAAACTTATATACTGATATATAAACATGTATAACAAGTAAAACCGATAAAACCCGGACTATAGGGCATACGGACATTAACGAGCTAAGTAAACATATTGGACTAATGATTGGACTAAATAAGTTAAACTCTTACAAAAAGAACTTATTGGGCTTAACCCATTCGAGCCCAACTTGTAAAGTTTAAATACTGATAATATAAGTACAAAATGGATTAAAACAAGTTAAAGAACTTATAATAAGTTTATTGGACCTAAAACACGTAAATAGGTAAAACTAGAAAACTAGTATAAAAGTTATCGACACATAACACAAAAATGAGTAAATGAGAATATGTAAACCCACTTGATCATCATATATATAAAATCATCATATGTATACATAATTGTTATTTTTATAAAGTCATTGGACATGAGTCTAAGACGAGTATTATTTGTCTAGGTTTCCGTGATCAAAGCACGTACCGTGCATCTGAATTGCCGATAACCCGTCTTCCCATATCAACGTGAGTTCATAGCCTCGCACTCTTTTAAATGTTTTTATAAATGTTTTATAAACCCGCGAGGGAGATAACATGTTAGTTTTTATAAAATAGGTCACCATTTGTCCCGATTGTTTGTTTATTTATTTGGACCCGAATGATTGTATGACCCAACTGTATGACCCGATAATTGATTAAAGGACCCGATAAATAAAATTAAATGGATTATTAAAGTTAGGTTATGTCACTAAAAGTCCCATTAGCATGAATTGTGAACTACCGGAATTTGGTAGACGCTTGTGCATATAATAGTACTATTTGGGGACGATCACCCCAGTTCGCGCCTTGACGGTTGATCCCCGTCGTGCCACCTTGATTGGTAAGCGAATTTATGTATGAGAAGATTTCCATAGCGTGACCTTTGTGACGACACGCTACTTTAGATGGGCAAATTGAGTATCGGGTTAGCTACCCGTTGTTGGTTTAGTAAGGTAACAATGTCATGCGACTTATAATAATCCAAAACTAACGAAATACTACTAGATGCTCCGAATTACGATGTATTGCCTGACTAGCAATACAGGGTCATACTATTGATATTATGATTCGTGTTTTGGTTTTCATAACCACATTTATATAACGGTTTTTATTTTCATACAACGTCATAAGACGTATTGTATGATGTTTTTACGACATTGGATCGTATAATGATTTTTAAGGCAAACGCCTATATTATGATTTTGATGAAGATTTGTATAAAATGACTTTGGCTATTTTATGGCCTATTAAAATGATTTGTACAAAATGATTTTCAGTAATAATGTTATACTGATATTATATTGATGGATTTTATTAAACTCTATGAATTCACTCGGCGTTATCGCTGACCTTTTCTTTTAACATGTTTTATCTCAGGTACTTGAAGGTAATTCTCGGGAAGACGACAAGATATCATGGCCCGCACTTAAACAATATTTTCCATTCAAATACTTTGTAAAACTTTGTATGAATAATATGACTTGGGACCGATGTAACTTTGATATTTATGAATGGAAATGCTTTTATTATTAAACGACGCGATTTTTATGCATTGTCTATGATGTGAGTAATGTGCTATCTCGTAACACCAACGAGTCTTCCGCTGTATTGAGTTGTATAAATTTGGGGGTGTTACACTCTTGTCCAATGACTTTATAAAAATAACAATTATGTATACATATGATGATTTTATATATATGATGATCAAGTGGGTTCATTCACTCATTTTTGTGTTTATGTATTGGTAACTTCTTTACTAGTTTTCTAGTTTTACCTATTTACGTGTTTTAGGTCCAATAAGCCTATTATAAGTTCATTAACTTGTATTAATCCATTTCATACTTTTATTATCAGTATTTACATTTTACATGTTGGGCCCAAATGGGTTAAGCCCAATAAATAAGTTTATAAGTGTTTTAGTCCATTTTGTTGTATTATTAGTCCAATAACGTTAACTTAGCCCGTTAATGTCCGTATGTTTTATAGTTCGGGTTTTATCGGTTTTTACTTGTTATATATGTTTATATATCAGTATATGAGTTTATAAAGGTTTACATTAGACGGGTCCAACCGTCTAAGTTTTATTTAACAAAAACGTTAATTTTACGGTAATAGCCGAAAAAGTCGTAAAAATCATGTTTATAGTTTTATAACTTATAAAACTTATTAAACTACCAATTTTATAAAATGTCCATTTATTCATCCTTATACATATTTATATAAATGTATTATATAAGTTAGTGGGTTTTAATTCACATTTTATACTATTTTTATTTGAGTGCTTATATAATACTATTATACTTTTAATTTCCCAAAATCTAATTTTTATTTTCATGTTCACCAAAACTGCCATATATAGAGTTCTATATGGAGATAGAAGCTCAAATTTTTATGACATAAACTACATGATATGTGCTCCATTTAACACTTATATAGCTACTGTTGAATCAGCCTCTAAGTATTTTCTAAAAATCGTCCAAAACAGTGAACTCAGATTTGCATTCTAAACTTGTTTTGATCATATCTCACTGATCCTAATGATTCAATTGCATGGCCAACTCTCACATGTGTACAAGACTCATAGCTTACTGTATATTAATCTATTCAAGCCATTTTATCAGTTCATCACATGGTTCTTTACTGTTTTATACAGCCATCATTTTAAGCATGATTTTAACCTTTCTACATATAGTTTTTCATCTCTTTACCCATGATTATCAACACCAAATCCCCACACAATATTTTTATCATCATATATTCATCATATACATATACAATAGGAAATAAAATACATGATTACATAATCAAAATAAAAAGAGGATAGGAAGAACAATCTCTATACCACCATTAGTGATGAAAAGGTTGAGATTTTGGATGAACAAGGCTTGGTTTTGGTAATCAATCTTATGAAATATCAAGACCACCTTCAAGATTACCAAGGATATGAAGACACCTTCAACAAATCAGCCCTAAAATCCTTCTTGAAAATCAGCCCAAAGACCTCCATGAAAACTCCTTTTTATATGTTAAAATCACCTCCAATCTTCTTCTTTTTAAGTAGTGATCAACATATGTTGATTATAGATAAAGTTTGTGGTTAAAATTATGATGAAGATGGTGTTTTGGGGTGGTGTTGGACGTTCAATATAAGGAGAGAAAGAGAGATGGATAATTTTTTTGATTAAAATTGCATGTATGTGAAAAGTGGGAAAGAAGCTAGTGGTTTTGAGGTGTTAGTGGTTTTTGGTCAAGTGTATGGGACATGTGTCCCTTAGCTTGTAAAAATATGGCACCATGGGTGTGTGTTGGCTTGTTAATATTAGCCCATAGTGGGGGTGGGACAAGTGTCCCACTTGTCTCATCTCCACTAATTTACGGGTACTGCTCGATTCTAGAATAAGATCAGGCTTAATGTTGACTTACTTTCTCTATCCATGATGTTCACTTGTTTCTGATGAATGCAACTTTTCGCCGATCTAAACTTTATCAAGAAGAATTCAGATTTTCACTTGATAGATATTTATCAAGTTCGATTTACGAAACATAATTCACGCAGCTCTTGAAGTCCTAGGGTAGATCCAGCTTATATGCCTTTCAATCCCAACTTTTCCATCATCTCAATGGTCCCATACAACGGGGACTTATTTCCCATGATCTTTCAGATCATCTATCCATTTTTACCAGGTGAAAATTTTTGGCATAACTTTGCTACCCATCTGGCACTTCAAGATCTACATTTCATATCCACATAACCTCCAGCCCACTACCGGCAGTCAATAATCAAATCCTAATTTCAACAATCATTTCAGGTCTCGCGGGTCGAGTATTTTGTAAGGTTAGGTTCGCCATCATAGGAAACCTTAAACCTAAAAGACATGTCCAACTCACAATGGGTGTATGTCGGGTGTCTTCATCTCAACTCCTGCTTACAGATGCTCTAATATAGGTCCTAAAAAGAGTCGATCTCGATACTAACACGATAATTATCAATGATAATCTCTCCAAAGGAAAACGATTAGACGGTCTATTACCAAAGGTCAATCATTCAAACATAGAACAACGCTTATAGTACTTTGTATCGCTACTTTACCTCGTCCCTTCGATTGGGGTGGTACAGTACTCTCATCAAGGTTCGTTCCCAATGACTTCTGAGCAAATCTCTGGAAATTCGATGTGAAGCGAGAATCTTGATAGAGATGATCGATACTGGCACACCATGTTTACATAACTCCTTTAAATACAAAAGAGTCAATTTCTTCATCAAGAATCTAGCATTATCATTAACGGGAATGATATTAGCAGATTTGGTCAGTCTGTCGACGATGACCCAAATCGAATCAAATTCAGATGATGACTTTGCAATAGCTAGTCGTTTACTAATGTATGAGGCGATGTCTACCTTCATAATTTGCCATCAGTACAACTTCTTCAAATGAGGTACACTTAATCCGAAATGACATGAATAGAATACTTATACTTACAAGATTCCAACATAACTATATCTCAAAATCTCCATTTTTAGGCAACCTCAAGTGGCCTTTTATACATTTAACGCCATCGGCTTCTTAATTCAAATGGTTCACATTAGCCGCGAACCCCCTTTTTATTATCTATATTAACCTTTTTATAAGCATCGGCTATATTTTAAATTGTTCGGCAATTTATTTTGCACATTCATTATTAAGAAATACATCGTAATTGATTTTTCATCATTTTTTTTTCTACATAATGTGTCAGTAATTACGTTCACCTTCCTTCATTTATTCTAAGTTTCAGTTTCGTTTCAGCTATCATTTTTATCAGTTTTGCTTAATTCGACGTTTAAATTGTCGATAATTACTACAAGTAATTAAATAATAAATATTTAATTTTTATGAAACATAACGTAAAAATTTTAATTTTCTTAGTTCGGCCAATTATAAAAATGTTCAAAATAAATTTGAATATAATTAACACAATTTTTGTTGATTTATCGAAAATAATTAAAATAATTAATAAGATCCGTAAGTGTTCGAAAAACCTTCATTTATTCTTTGGTAAAAATTTTCTTAGTTGAAAAGCAAAAATTGTCGTTTCAAATTTCAAGTCATAAATTATATAATTTCCTCAATTCTTCTTAAGATGTCTAGAAGTATACACAAACATTTACCCCTAAACAGGAGTTAAGTTAAATGTTCTGGGTATAAGGGAATAATCCCTCAAAAGTTCTTTTTGATAAAACATTTGTCAAAACATATTTGCACTTTTCTTTTTGGTATAACCTTAAGACTTAATGGCTCTAATCTTTGAAGAGTCAATGTAGATTTCATTACCATTGATTACACGGTAATTTTATGTAAAGGATCAAGCCTAAATCACATGTTAAAAATTCAAGGTACATGTTTTTATTGTTCGGTCAATTCAGGGCAGTCTATATATGATTATTAACTCCTTCTTATTCTTATAAACAAACAAATAGTCCTTAATGATCACAAGCATGAATTTATCAAATTACAGCCTACACACGTGATTCACCAAAATATATGAATACTACATGTGTATTAGTCAATCTAAACGACATCACGTGAAACTCATAATGTTCATTACAAGTTCTGGATGTAGTGATTAGAATAGATAATCTTCTTCGCGGACGTGAAGTTGATAATAACCATGCCGTGGATCAAATCTTTAAAACATACGCTAGAACCTTGTAAATGATCGAAAAAATCTTCCATTTCGAGTCATGGATATCGTTTTTGATTGTCAATTTACTCAGTTCAAAGTAATCTATAAATATAAGGAATGATAACACCATAGCTCTTCATGATGACGAGCTTGGTGGAATAAAATCTTCTCCGACAACTCTCTCAGTTGTACGGTAATTCCTTTAATTCAGATGGTGCTGACGTACAGTGCACAAGCCACATGTGCAGCACCGAAAATATAATCAATACCAATTTCAACTTGCCTTAATGGCAAAAGTCTAGGTAATTTACCAACAAATACCTTCTAAAATTTCAGATAACAGAAACATCTTTTAATAAATTCATATTAGGTTCTTTCTAGATTATAATATCTATGACTAATTCACAACCATTCATGGTATAATTTCAAGTCTAAATGCAGGATATGGTCATCCATCAAGAATTATTTAGATCACTTTCAATAATCAACATCTTATCCTTTGGGGAAATTCTACTCGAGTTCCCATCAATTAAGACAATGTCGTCATGTCATAATCAATCAATCCAATCTACTGGCACTATCAACTTTCCAGTTTCATTGCCGTCGATAAGATGTGAACTTCTCAAAAGACTAATAATAACTCATAATCCTTCACAAATTCAAGGATATATGGAGACACAACTACTATTAAAAGAGTACGGTCAATGCATAATCTATGCGAGAGAATTTCAAATCAGATATAGACGAAAACATTTAACGAATATGTATATATCCCATGTTTTCATAATTTGAGTACGCATTCGAAAGCTCCTCGGATCGTTACCCAGGTCATCTAAATGGAATTAAATCAAAAGAAATGATAGGAACATCAATACATCCAGTCGGGTATCAACACTCGGTAATCAGATACTTTTTCAAAGAATCTCACCACGAGAGAATTGGACAAGAAGGGGATATCAGTTGTATTATAAGACAATTTCCACAGATAAGTAAATTCGACTCAGAAGAATAAATGGTACGGGCACATATATAGGTGTCCCTATCAATATGTCCTTATTTT
This sequence comes from Glebionis coronaria, assembly GCA_025667525.1. Taxonomy (NCBI): domain Eukaryota; kingdom Viridiplantae; phylum Streptophyta; class Magnoliopsida; order Asterales; family Asteraceae; genus Glebionis; species Glebionis coronaria. Next base: position 621,410,096 of record CM046875.1, on the reverse strand, counting down.
TCACTTCTTGAAGATCTCATAAATTTTAATCTTCCACAATCTTCAAAGAAAATTTAGTGTTTATTAATCAGTTTTATGGTGACTACTAATCAGCCTTGCATGGTCTATTCCAAATTGTATGTAGGCGCGCAACTATATACAATTTCAAGATTAACGATGCAATACTCAGTTCGTCAAAATTTTATCTTTATGTTTATAATAAAAACATTTTCATGCTTAATTCTTAAATAAGAATCAGAAATAAATTTACAAAGATTTTCTTTGCTATGAAAACATTTAGGTTTTCCAAGGTGTTTTATAAACAACTTCATTCCGATAGTGATTATTTACAAGTCTCACTTTAAATAATTCATGTGGTGATGAAAATCGATTTTTCCCAAGGGATACTATTGTATCTTATAAAAACAATGTGTGATCTGCAAAAGAGTGATGAAGAGTTGTTCACCAAGAACTAACTTAAATATGATAGGAAATGAGCTTAGCCAAATAATCATGAGGTTCATGACCTCGATGGCGCTCAGGAATACAAAGAGAATAATCCACAACGTAACTCATATCGAGATGAGTACTTGTTCAATGGTTGCATCACTAATGCGAACATTAGGAGGAAGCAGTAAAGGATAGATAACATCGATACATGTAGGATTTAGAAATCAAAGGTAGTCTTTTCATTAATCACCAACAAGTTAAAATTGTACCGTAACACATTACGTGTCACTATGTCATACAATTCCAAGAACTCATCCTACTAACTGATGTCTCAGTTAAGTTAGGGATTTTTAAAAGATACTATAATGAATACTAATCTACAGTAGTCAATAGGTGTTCCACATGTCCCGAAAGATCCATCGGTCCCAATTCAGAAGAAGATTTCTTCAATTTATTTCTTGGACACTGGGCATCCTCGTTAGTGGACACTAGCCTAGGAACAACCCTTAACACAAACTAACAATCATTTAAAACCTTATAATTCAATTAAAGAACTTAACGACTTCCTCTTAACAATTTCATATTCCATACGAGTTAAATTTTTACTTTATTCAGTTTCAATCAACTTATAGTCAATGCGACATCCTACCTCATTTTCCAATACTTTCAACCTTACTCTTAGACCTTGAAAGGGCAATAAAAGCTCGATATAATCAACACTTAAGTTCCAATCCTATAGCTCTTACGAGAATAGTTATCAAAGGAGTCACTAGTATGAAATGACTCGCACATTCAGTTAGACTTCTCGGAAAGGTACTAGTGGCATGAGGCTTTTGGGTAATGGTTCCAATGACAGCCTCAAGTGCAACATTCACCCATTCGATTTCAGTTTAAGAATTGGGTGACAACGAATCAGATGACACCTTTCCAGGTGGTAACGTTTTGTCAAACTCCACTCTATAAGGAAAGATCGTCATGGCATCGATATCAGACTTAATCTCGCCAATTCTTCTTTAATATCACAATCAACTATTATCAACATTCCTACGAATATCAACCATTTCGTTGGGATCATAAACATCCACAACTTAGTTTAGATCTAGGATAGAATTCCTACGGGAATAGCTTCGATTAATTTACTAGGGGATTTAGGGTTCCTTGTGACAATCTACGCCGTATAAAACCTTATATAAATATCAAAATAATCATCAAATAATCATGTAATCAAAATACATCATATATATAATCCAAGTTATATTTATATTAAAATAACACTTCTCAGTCTGGCCTTGTCGGTAACTCGGGAGTTCTTCGGCACTGTTATAGTCAAAAGATTTTTAGACATTTTTAGAAAAATGTTTATAGTTAAAAGATTTTGAATGTTTTTTTATTCAAAACCTTGGTTTTAAAAATCTTTCGTTATCTATAACGAGAGCTCTGGTACCAAACTGTAACACCCCCAAATATACACAATTCAATACAGCGGAAGACTCGTTGGTTTTACGGGATAGCACATTACTCACATCATAGACAACACTTAAAAATCGCGTCGTTTAATAATAAAGCATTTCCATTCATAAATATCAAGTTTACATAGGTCCCAAGTCATATTATTTCATACAAAGTTTTACAAAGTATTTGAATGGAAATTATTGTTTAAGTGCGGGCCATGAATTCTTGTTGTCTTCCCGAGAATTACCTTCAAGTACCTGAGACAAAACATATTAAAAAGAAAAGGTCAGCGATAACGCCGAGTGAATTCATAGAGTTTAATAAAATCCATCAATATAATATCAGTATAAAATTATTACTGAAAATCATTTTGTACAAATCTTTGTAATAGGCCATAAAATAGCCAAAGTCATTTTTATACAAATCCTTATCGAAAATCACAATATAGGCATTTGCCTTAAGAATCATTATACGAGCCAATGTCGTAAAAACATCATACAATACGTTTTACAACGTTGTATAGATTAAATAAAAACCGTTATATAAATATGGTTATATAAAACCAAAACATGAACATAATATCAATAGTATGACCCCGTATTGCTAGTCAGGCAATACATCGTAATTCGGTGCGTATAGCAGTATTTCGTTAATTGGATTATTATAAGCCGCATGACATTGTTACCTTACTAAACCAAACAACGGGTAGCTAGCCCGAAACTCAATTTGCCCATCTAAATTAGCGTGTCGTCACAAAGGTCACGCTATGGAAATCTTCTCATACATAAATTCGCTTACCAATCAATATGGCACGATGGGGATCAACCGTCAAGGCGCGAACTGGGGTGATCGTCCCCAAATAGTACTGTTATATGCATAAGCGTCTACCAAATCCCGGTAGTTCACAATTCATGCTAATGGGACTTTTAGTGACATAACCTAACTTTAATAATCCATTTAATTTCATCTATCGGGTCATTTAATCATTTATCGGGTCATACAATCGGGTCATACAATCATTCGGGTCCAAATCAATAAACAAACAATCTGGAAAAATGGTGTCCTATTTATAAAAACTAACATGTTATCTCCCTCGCGGGTTTATGAGACATTTCATAAAAACATTTAAAAGGGTGCGAGGCTATGAACTCACGTTGATGTGGGAAGGCGGGTTATCGGCAATTCGGACGTACGGTACGTGCTTCAATCACGGAAACCTAGACAAATAATACTTCGTCTTAGACTCTTGTCCAATGACTTTATAAAAATAACAATTATGTGTACATATGATGATTTTATATATATGATGATCAAGTGGGTTCATTCACTCATTTTTGTGTTTATGTATTGGTAACTTCTTTACTAGTTTTCTAGTTTTACCTATTTACGTGTTTTAGGTCCAATAAGCCTATTATAAGTTCATTAACTTGTATTAATCCGTTTCATACTTGTATTATCAGTATTTACATTTTACATGTTGGTCCCAAATGGTTTAAGCCCAATAAATAAGTTTATAAGTGTTTTAGTCCATTTTGTTGTATTATTAGTCCAATAACGTTAACTTAGCCCGTTAATGTCCGTATGTTTTATTGTTCGGGTTTACTTGTTATATATGTTTATATATCAGTATATGAGTTTATAAAGGTTTACATTAGACGGGTCTAACCGTCTAAGTTTTATTTAACAAAAACGTTAATTTTACGGTAATAGCCGAAAAAGTCGTAAAAATCATGTTTATAGTTTTATAACTTATAAAACTTATTAAACTACCAATTTTATAAAATGTCCATTTATTCATCCTTATACATATTTATATAAATGTATTATATAAGTTAGTGGGTTTTAATTCACATTTTATACTATTTTTATTTGAGTGTTTATATAATACTATTATACTTTTAATTTCCCTAAATCTGATTTTTATTTTCATGTTCACCAAAACTGCCATATCTAGAGTTCTATATGGAGATAGAAGCTCAAATTTTTATGACATAAACTACATGATATATGCTCCATTTAACTCTTCTATAGCTACTGTTGAATCAGCCTCTAAGTAGTTTCTAAAAATCGTCCAAAACAGTGAACTCATATTTGCATTCTAAACTTGTTTTGATCATATCTCACTCATCCTAATGATTCCATTGCATGGCCAACTCTCACATGTGTACAAGACTCATAGCTTACTGTATATTAATCTATTAAAGCCATTTTATCAGTTCATCACATGGTTCTTTACTGTTTTATACAGCCATCATTTTAAGCATGATTTTAACCTTTCTACATATAGTTTTTCATCTTTTTACCCATGATTATCAACACCAAATCCCCACACAATATTTTTATCATCATATATTCATCATATACATATACAATAGGAAATAAAATACATGATTACATAATCAAAATAAAAAGAGGATAGGAAGAACAATCTCTATACCACCATTAGTGATGAAAAGGTTGAGATTTTGGATGAAAAGGCTTGGTTTTGGTAATCAATCTTATGAAATATCCAGACCACCTTCAAGATTACCAAGGATATGAAGACACCTTTAACAAATCAGCCCTAAAATCCTTCTTGAAAATCAGCCCAAAGACCTCCATGAAAACTCCTTTTTATATGTTAAAATCACCTCCAATCTTCTTCTTTTTAAGTAGTGATCAACATATGTTGATTATAGATAAAGTTTGTGGTTAAAATTATGATGAAGATGGTGTTTTGGGATTGTGTTGGACGTTCAACATAAGGAGAGAAAGAGAGATGGATAATTTTTTTTGATTAAAATTGCATGTATGTGAAAAGTGGGAAAGAAGCTAGTGGTTTTGAGGTGTTAGTGGTTTTTGGTCAAGTGTATGGGACATGTGTCCCTTAGCTTGTAAAAATATGGCACCATGGGTGTGTGTTGGCTTGTTAATATTAGCCCATAGTGGGGGTGGGACAAGTGTCCCACTTGTCTCATCTCCACTAATTTACGGGTACTCCTCGATTCTAGTTTCCTCGGTTTACGTGCCCTCGGGTCATTTTACGAAAAACTTTTTTTATAAATTATGAATCTACGGCACAAAACGATTCTAATAAAAATTGTCTCATCAAAAACGGAGTTCAAAAACGTAAATACGTAAACCTAGGGTTTCCGGTTTAGTCGTAAAAGACGCTAAATTATGAACGTAATTCCTAATCTCTTCTCGTAAATTTGTGAGTTTATGAACCAACACAAATTTAAAACTCCAAAATAATATTCACGAATAAATTTATTTCCTGAAATGTCGGACTGTCACCAAAGACGGTGTATGTAAACGTAAGCACGTAACGTAAAATCCTACGGTTTAGACGTAGTCGATGCTACTTCAAGACGTAAATCCAAATTTCTTCCCAAAAATAAGTGAGTTCATATTATAACATTAAAATAATATTTTCAAATAAATATTGAGAATAAAATATCGACCATAAATTGACGGATTGTCACTGTAGTCAACAATAAAGCTAAGTTAACGTTGATAGGATTACTTCAAAAACTTCTATTAACATCCATGAGATTTCTATTACATTGATCAATAAACTACATGGTCCATTAAAGATTTAGGGTTACATCTATCATTATCTGCATAAAAGTCTATTTCAAGAATTCAGCGTAATATACTTGAAGCTTTTATTTTTTTCCATCTACTTTGGCTCAATCCCTGAGTGAACAATCCAATACAATTATTGAATTTGCTCTGAGCGTCTTCTTATTTTCTTCTTGGCTGGAACATGATCAAGGTAACCATTGTATGCCCTTTTGGTTGAGCCGCATATGTATCCTGCAGCTGAGACAACAAAGTTAAATAAACATGGAAATGTTATTTCGAAAATATGTCACCATGTACATTGTCAAAGATAATATAAGTCTATTACATGTTCCATAAAAAAACATGTCCTCCAAAACATTTAGGACAATATCTAGGATTATTCTAAAAAAAAGTTCATCTTAAAAACTAATTGCATCATGGTTGGTTCTTCTAATCTTCTGCTGAGATTGATTAATTGGTGCTTGACTGAATAAGCTTAAAAAAATACAATTAAACCATAAGATTATGTTTTGTTATTATGCTGGTTAACAAAAAGATGTTAAGTAAATTTATCAAGACCTTCTTCTTGTTTTATTTTTATCCGTAGAACAATCATGGTCATCATAGCATGCCTCTTCATTTGAGTTGCCAACATACTCTGCATCTGAGTCCTTAAGATCCATTCTTAAACAATGTGATTATAAACAACAATTTAGTATTTAGAATATAGATTGACCAGAAAGAGCATAATGTTAAAATGAGATGCTAACCTTTTTTTTATTTATCTCAACAGGCTTCAAAGGAGTTGAGAGAGATGGCTCATTGGAAAGCCACTTCAAACGAGTAGGAATCTGAAAAGGAGATTCATAATCAACGATCTTTTGAGGGGATGTAATATCCACTGACATTTCATGAGTTGCGTTTTCAGCTTCAATTGATTTGTTCTTAGACAGAACTTCCACACTACCCATGCTCCCATCAGTATCTTTCGTGCCTGATCCAGCGCTTTCCACGGATGGCTCATTATAAATGAGCCTCCAACATGTAAAACTTTCAAAAGACCCATATTCATAATAAGTGTGGGTCTTAATTACAAAAAAATAAGTATTTTCGATAAGATTCATTAGAGCAGGTGGCAAATCAATATTCTCATCATTTTAAACATCAGCAATGGTATCAGCTGTACGCCTATACACCCAAATATTTCAGTTGCCACTTCATCAAATACGACAACAACAGCAGACCCAGTTTCATCAGTCACGCCCAATTCAAGCCTATATCTGCAAGGTAACCGTGATGAAATAAGACGTTTGTTTTTTTAATTTAAATCTTTTAAATTAAGAAGAATTAATATACCTTAATACTGGGTATTCAACATTCTTATTACAGCCTTCGCAATAGAAATAACCATCCTTCCTCGTTGCACCTTTCTTGCATGTAGTAGAGCCACATGATGGATAATGCCAACCTTGTCTTGTCCTTATGTTGTCAATGTTCAACCTACAATGGAAGGTTGCAGACTGTACACAGAATAATGTAGATTAAGTTGCAACAAAATGATATTAGGAGAAGCAACAATCAAACCAAAAAAAAATACATCATTTGTTCTGTTTCGTGCCTACAAAAGGAGATTTTCCAATGTTCCTTCCCTTGCTTCAGATGGATCGGTTGGCCCAACTCTTTTTCCAAATTGAACATCACACCTGAAATCGGGCAACGTCTATGTAAGAATACAGCTAACTTTTCAAAATTGATAGAAATACACATATACTTTCTAACCTGTTTTCCTTTTTCAGGTCCTAGATAATGGGTATTTTCATATCATCATAAATTTTGGTCGAGGTGGTGCTTGACAAATATAGCTTATCTGTAAGGTAATAAAACTTCTTGATTTTACATGGGCACATACAATATCTGAATACACATAAAAGCTACTTGCACTTACTATTGTAAATCTTGGAACACACGGATGACAAAACAATTGGACATAAACCAACTTGTTTAGTTGTTTTCTCTATGAGAACATCGCCAAAGCCTCCCCATAGAGTGACCCGCATTGACTGCCCATTGATTCAATCAAATGAACAAATTAGAATATAGTACCGAAGACAAAATAGTCATAAACAACAGTATCTACCTCTCATTTGCCAGATAAAAATCTAGATTCTTGGACCCTGTTTTCTTTATCTCATTTGTCCTACCAACATTTGTAACATACCCTGCAGCATCTGTAGGTTTTTTACATGAATGTTAGCAGCTATTTATTATGCACCAATCTAAATTATTTTTTTTCAAATATCTTACCAATCAAGTATTTTCCATCTATAGCCACAATATGGTCCCAAGGGATAAAATTGAAAGGATATCTGATGAAGCCATCAGGACTGACAAAGACCTTTCTGATTGTTGTTGCTCCATCAAACTCCAACATGAAGGTATCATTTTTCTTCACTTGATACTCTTACTTGTTCTGGTGCACAATAAAATTCTTAATCAAGTATATATCGCCCTCTTTTACACGTATAAAATTGTGAGCCACGCTCCCTTTTGCAGTGCAATGAATGGTATTACCCTGAGAAAATGCAAGCATTAGAATAATCATAGAAAACCATATTATTTAAAACAACAATGATAATGCAAATATACCTTTGCATCAGAGAGTACAAAATTAGTACTCAAATAAGTCCCTTTTATAGCATTGACATCCCAAACTCTACCAACCATAGCAATAATAGATGCAGTAGTATTCATCCAATTGATATAAATACAAAGTCTCATCTACATGTGCTGTATTAGTGACAGTCTGCTTATCAATAATTTTTTTGGTGATTTCCAGGGTATTGCCAGAGACATTTTGTGTCCTCTTGCTGGATGGACATTTAGAAGCAGGTTTTGCAGCCCCACCATTTTTGGAGGCACCCACACCTTTGCTTGAGCTTCCAGCAGCCTTGGTACTCAACACAGGTTTTAAAGAGTTAGTATCAGACATCATATCCACTTCTTTGCCTGTCTTTATTGAATCCTTTATGGCTGAATTGCTGAGTGAATGATTAGTAGACATTTTGGCTGTACAATTACAATACTGTGGATACTTGACCATTACACAGCCTATTTATAGTCAGCAAAATGTAAAGTTTGTAACTCCATAATGATCCATATCATGCAACAGCCATCCCCTGGTCTTCTTCACATTAATGGAGAATCTCATTAACTTAAGATACAAATGCAGCAACTTTCCAGCACCCTTTCAACAATCTGTTTCTTTGCAACACCTTTCTAGCATCCTTCCAGCAACTCAAGACTTTTTCAAAAGCATTTATTGCCCTCCACATACAATTAGAGGGAATAAAAATGGAGTATTATATATCCAACGAGAACATAGAGTAAATTAATAACTTACTAGCTACTTTCACATTTTTTTTCTATAAAAGATGTGGGATCTAGTTTTAGCAAAAAGCTTTTATTACACTTTCATAAAAAATGCAATAAAAACAAGGCTTATGCTTTTAAATTCGTGAATGTCGAAGAAAAAAAAATTACAAAGTAACACGATTAGGATGGTAAAAGCGCCCAAAACTGAAGGGGAAAACCAAAACCGAAACTGGTTAGATCGGGTTCGGAGTCGGGTTTGAATACGGGTTCGGATTTGAATGTTTTTTTTTCGCAGGTACGGATTCGGGTACGGTTTCTACTAATACCCGTCTTGTTTACCCGTATCCAAATCCGTACCCGTTTACCCGAATCCGTACCCGCTTTTATTGCTATATTATATAACTTCTAAATTTGTATGAAATAGTAGACGAAGATTGTTGAACGAATTGAATGATCATATTAGTGATATTTTGTGTGCATTAATAGGTTTGTAATCAAGTATATTTGGATCTTGTGATTTTAAAATAAAAACGATGATTTATTTGATATATTAAATCGCGTGAATAGTATTAAAAATATTTTTTTTATCTTCTAAACACTTAAAAATATATTAGGGTATTTTGGTCGTTTTCGAATGGTTTTTCTTAATATTATACACACAATAATGGCCAATGAAAATTTAATTGTGAATACCCGATACCCGCGGGTAAAATCCAAAAACCCGATAGCTATTACTAATCGGATACTCGTCGGGTGATGGAACGGATACGGGTACGGATATTATAAACGGGTATGGGTACGGGTTCATTAAAATACGACCCAAACCTGACCCGTTGCCATCGCTAAACACGATATTTAATGGTACAAATAATGAATATTTTATTGGGATTAAATAATTTGTGAAAGGAAAAAAAGTCCATTGAGGAGTCAGCTTGTTGGAACGAAAGTAAAAAAATCAGCTAAAGCGAACCCTCGAATAACAATTTCTAATATAGTAGTAACAAATTTGACCAATAAAGCCAATATCTGCTTTAGAGATATTATTATTCTAATAAACTTGAAACCTTGATTAAGTGATTAAGGCTTGACGCAACAGCGGTATGAAACCTCGGTCGCGATTTTGGTCGGTTTCGGGCGCATCGTTGCGGCGATAGAGTCGTGTAATTCGTTCCTCTTTATTCGGTCCTAAATGCGATCGACTTGGAAGTAGAAGTATGTTTATGATTTACGTTTTTTTGTTGTTTAAAATTTAATTATTTTTTTCAAAATTTAAAATTTAAACCGTATATCGTTACTCGTTGTCAAAAAGTCATTGCCAAATTATACCTTTTTTTTTATTTTCATATTAATTATTTAAATTCGTAAATTAAAAACATAAACGTAAACAATATTCGAAAATTAAAACATTTATTCCATACGTAAAATATTACAATAATGGAATTCAAATGCAATACGAAAGGAAATATACTAATAGATAGATAGAATAAAAATACATAATACGAGTAGTCAGTTCCCGGATCCGATAACTGACCTATAGGGAAACTATAACACTTTTATTTATAAATCAAATAAATAAAATTAATTAAATTAACATAAAACAAATAACAGAATATAAATAACAGAAAAATAAATACAGACATAATTATAAACGATAACTAAATAAAACAATAAAATAATAAAAAGACTTACTAAATCACCAGCAAGTCGAGGCACGCATAAGACATGCTTAGAACTAAAGAGCCGAGGCACGTGTTTGACACGCTTCCCTTAAAACATATTCATCATCTGTTTCCCAGGGTACAACAGCCGAAACAGTAAGTTGTACTGTCGGACTTAACAAAACTGCCTAGAATTTCACCTTTACAGATGCGTACTCCATATGTTGGAAATCAATAATAATACTTATTTATTTAATGTGTGAAAAACTATGGAATTAGGCCTCTATTTATACACAATAGACTCCCTTCCCGTTTACTCATCCCACCGATGTGGGACAAAGAATAAACTATTTTTCCTCTTTAAGCATGGTACCAAATGCCTAACTTTGAGACACGATATCTCATTCACATCACCTTCATTTTGGACACATAAAGGCTCATTGCGAAGCTCTCTTCAAGGAGAGCGCGAACCTGTAAAGTATCACTAATATATATGATACATACATATACATAATTGTGTCCAAAGTTGGTCAGAAGTTATTTTGCTAACAATATTTTCCAACAATCCCCCACATGAATAGAGATCGGTTATAATACACAAAAGTTTCAATAAAATTCCAACAGTTGAATCTTGCATATGATAGGTAGGTGTGACCCTTTGAACCTTCCCTTGTGAGATGCACTTAGTCTCCTAGATCTAAGTAGACGCGATGTATTTGAACTTAGCCTCTGTTTACGTAGACGACAATACACACTCACACAAGACTCTCCCTGACATTGTCAAGTCCTCATTGTCGTGTTCGTTATGGTCATGAACACTAGCCTGGTTCTACAAGAGCTCTTAGAAATTGCGCCCCCACAATTTCTTTCGAAGCGTCCCCTACTTCTCTCTCACATAGGTGATTTCATCTTGAATCATTAAAAACATATGTTTTATGATTTCATCTTGAATCATCATGCTTTATGATTTCATCCTGAATCATTTAAGGCATATGTTTAACCTCTCAATAAGTCACATTGTTCTAGGAATAGACTAGGAAAGTTACTGTATTAAGTAACTCCCCCACATTGACGTGACTTCCCCCCCCCCCATTTCTATGATTAGGTTGTCCTATTGAACCCAGATCTTGAGATCTCTAGTCAATTGGGTTAGGTTTTCCTTCATAGAAACTCATTCTTTCAAGGGCTTTAGTCCCATTCCTTTAGACGACTCACTAACTAACTCTCTGCTTAAGCCTTTCGTAAGCGGATCCGCGATGTTATCCTTTGACGTTGCGTAGTCAATCGTGATAACTCTAGTTGAGAGTAGTTGTCGCAACAATCACAATCTATGATGGTTATGTCTCGACTTACCGTTTTACATTTGTGATATGAGCTCTTTCAAATTCTATTGACTATCACACTTTTTAAACATGGCCGTTACCGGTATACGCCATCTTGGTATGTCCTTTACGAATTAACGTAAACTATCCTGCATATTTTATAAATTTATCTCAAATAATAAATTCATATTTCATCATAGATTTAGCTATAATTGTCTCTTTGAAATACTTTCAAGATTTCTAGGACATAGCTTTCCACTTAGGATAAATACATCCCCTCTAGTAGATTTAGATTCTTATATGTAAGAACCTATATTTGCATTACTCTATCACTTGATAGTAGTAGGATATCTTCCATAATGTAATATTATTAGTATCATAGTACTCAAGTAATACTTATTCAAATGTTCCCCACTTGAATTACTATATATCTGCTTGCCTGATTATAAGTTCTAAATCAGATCATACACACGTCATTAGACAAATAAGATACCCAATATTATTTGAGTATTCAAAATGGGAAACAATTTTACCTCTATTTTAAATAGATTTTAAAAAATGTCATTGGACAGCTAGGCCGGAATCCCCCACACTGAACCTCTCAATAATATTGTTTTTCTTAATGTTTGACTTCAAAACGAATCCATATGGGTTCAACAAACCCAACAACTAATGAAATTCATGTCAAATATTGACTCTAACAGATCATTAGTGGATTTATTCATCTTGTTATCACTTGTAGTGATAATTATATTCGTGTATAAATACAAGAGTACATATTTACTATTGATCACACGTACATACATCAATTTTGAATCCACATTCTGACATGATATGGTCAAAAAGTTTTATGTCATTGTTTGGTAGCTTGTCTTAAACCATATAATGACTTAATTAGCCTACAAACTTTTATCTCTAGCATAGGAACTATGAAACCCTCAGGCTGGTTCATGTATAGTTCCTTTTTCTAAATCCCTGTTTAGAAATATCGTTTTCACATTCACATAAGAAACTTCCAAAATTTCTTATTACGGTCAATAAAGTTGTAGAATATTGATAACCCATGAATCTATGAAGTGGGTTGAAGATTCCTAGAGAGAGAAACTAGTGAGAGAAAGTGAGAGAGAAACTATGTGTTTTTTTAATGAAAATGTAGAATGTCAACAACCAACCCCTTTCCATGGTGGAAAGGGGTATTTATATCCAAGGCCACTATTTGGGCTTGGGCCGACCCATGACAAGCCCATGGGTCGGTTTCTTACTTAACTTAATAAGCAACATTAACTACGAGCTATTACAACATAAATAATATTGTGGAGTGACCGATACTTCTAATATACGTTAAAAACGTATTTCTAACAATCTCCCCCTAAGGGAGGTCACTCCACGTTTACAAAGTTCTAAACCTAGCATACTATACTAAGTCTTCGTTCTTCAGCTCGTAGTCTTTTCTTCTTTCTTTTTGTTGTGAATATGTTTATTTGATCTTTTAAGCTTTGGCTTGAGTTCATTGTTCTTTTGGCCTTTCACGTGCGATCTTTGCCTTCTTGTGAATCTTGCCTCCTCGTGACTCCATGTTCCACACACTTATGTCTTTTGTTAAATTCTCGAAAGCTTCAGAGTTTGGTACAGCGGAAGACTTCATTTTGTACTTTCTTGAATTTTGCTGAACTTTGATGCAGAAAAACATAAGCATGTAGGAACGACTTCTACAGGTACACCGCAACACCACCGTCTTCAACTGGTACACAACAACGCCACCGTCTTCAACAGGTACACAACAACGACACGAATAAAATGGCTTTGACATTTTATTCTAATTCGGTAGCATTTTACCTCCGGTCGGTGAAGACCGTTGGATGATATTAGATATCGTACCCGTGACGGATAGTTTCAATTAAGTAACTTCCTGACAGGATTTCGTGGGTAAACCCGTTCTCTTTATTCGACCGTCCAAAGCTGACTGCGAACATAAAGAGTGAATCATTTGGATTAAAAATCCTTATGATTGAAGCCGTCAATTCATGAAACCTGGAACAAGTGAATTTCAATTAAGATATTCACCATCGTTGCTTTCCAGTTGTCACAAACTTGATTCAAATTGAATCTTGCTTGTTACCTACCAAGTGCTGTTTGATGTTAACACTAGAAGGATTTCCACTCGTCACTGTGAACACTAAAGAGTGTCACTCTGAGTGTTCTGGCAAGATCATATGATAATGCGTAGAGGCCTAGAACGAGTTTAAGTTCAATTAACAATTAAACCACTGTTTCTTTCCAGTTTTTCACAAGATTGGTTCTTAAAGAACCGCACGTGTAACCTACCATGAGCTTGTTTGATGTTGGCTCAAGCAGGATTTCCATCTTCATTGTAATACTTGCGTATTACTCGGATGTTCTGGCAATATTACAAGAATACTGCGTAGGACTCATAAAAATCTCTTACTTTTCACAGTGTGTGAGAAAGCAAGGAATAAATGGAAAGTGTCCTAATGATACTTTTGATGATCTCGTGGCTCTAGACTAGATAGTGCGTTTTGATTTAGTGAGCGATGGCTGGAGAGGAGTGCCACCTTTTCAATATCAGTCTATTCGGAGTGAATAAACCAATAGATAACGTGTTGATCTCCGTGTGATTAAAACAAATACCTTTTGAGAGATATTTGAGTTAGCTGGGAAGGGTTGTGCATTGCATCACTGGGTCCATGATGTCTTTCTTCAATATCGAGAATCATTAACAAAAATGATCTCAATAGCATATGTATTGACCCGGTTTCTGCCTAAAGTTGTAAGGAGGGCTTCTTTCTTTACACCCTTTATCTTTACAATTCTTTTTCATTCTTCAACCCCTTCAATGCTTACCAATACGTCATAACTAGCACCTTGTTGTGATTGTTCCAGTGCTAGCTTAAGTACTTGGTCGGCATTCAACTACTTTCACAATCTTTCTCCAACTTTCCTAGGACTTCTAATTCTATCTAGGGAATTGTCCTTGAGAAGATTCCATCGGCTCTGATGAATCATTGGACTAAACCTATTCCTACCACCCTTTTGTCACCACATTCGTCGTGAATTAAGCGTGTTTTGGGAAAGTATAGCCACCATGAAAAATCCTTGAAAATCACTTAAGGTACTTGTGATGTTGAAATCAAAAGTTTTGTACCTTAGGTGTTTTGTTCATAAAAAACGCTCCCCCTTAACACGTGCTTTACACATATTAAGTTGGATTATCGTTAAGTCTTTTTCATCTTTTAGCCAAGTATCATTTAAGTCTCATTAATCCCATTTTCTCCCCTTATCCAAAATGTTAACCATTAAAATTTGGGATATTGAATGGATTAACCGGTCTTTGGGTAAAAATGAAATCGATGTTTGGCCATAGAACATGTTAATGCTCCCCCTTAAATTAATAAGGGATAGTTGTAGTGTTTTAGTATGATATATTTTGAAAGATTTAGAATCTCGTGAGAAATTCTTGAAAAATTATCATACCTTAACACTACATCAAGCCGTAAAAGCACAATATTCACAAATTTACATATTCACAATTAAAAACCAATATAAAGTGGACCTGAAATGTACGACCCATTAGACGGATCGTTGCAGTAACTTGTGGTGCACTCCATATGGTCTACCACCAACGAATCTTTCTAAGCTCCTCATCACTCTTCGTTCAAGGGTTCTTGCTTCGGCAATTGCGGCTGCTCTAGAATCTTGGAGTGCTTGTATTGTTGGATTAGTTATCGTATCTGCTTAAGATAAGACATAAAAGGTTGATGCACAAAAATATATAGATATGTATCATTATGACTTCTAAGCATAACACATTTCAACAAATAAGTATAATAGGCAAACAACTATCAATCCAACAACTCTTCATCCGGAAGTCCTTCATTCGGAACTCTTCATCCGGAAGTCTTCATTCGGAAGTCCTTCATTCGGAAGTCCTTCATTCGGAACTCTTCATTCGGAAGTCCTTCATTCGGAAGTCCTTCATTCGGAAGTCCTTCATTCGGAACTCTTCATTCGGAAGTTCGTTCATTCGGAAGTCCTTCATTCGGAAGTTCGTTCATTCGGAAGTCCTTCATTCGGAAGTCCTTCATTCGGAACTCTTCATTCGGAAGTTCGTTCGGAACTCTTCATTCGGAAGTCTTTCATTCAGAACTTCTTCATTCGGAAGTTCATCCGGAACTTCTTCATTCGGAAGTTCACTCAGAACTTCTTCATTCGGAAGTTCATCCGGAACTTCTTCATTCGGAAGTTCATCCGGAACTTCTTCATTCGGAAGTTCACTCGGAACTTCTTCATTCGGAACTTCTTCATTCGGAAGTTCACTCGGAACTTCTTCATTCGGAATTTCACTCGGAACTTCTTCATTCGGAAGTTCATTCGGAACTTCTTCATTCGGAACTTCTTCATTCGGAAGTTCATTCGGAACTTCTTTCATTCGGAAGTTCATAAGCCTTCTTCATCCGGAAGATCACAAACGCACCCTTAAACCATTTAGCCAATAAATTTTCCTCAAGCATTTTTGAAAAATCGTTTTGATGACGAAGACGATTTAATATTTTCTCCCCCTTAAACGATGACCCGTTTTTTATTTAAAGAGCTGTAGTCATTGTTTAAAGAGTCAAATATTGATGAAAACATTTCCAATTAATGTCTTGAAAAGATTGATTCGTGGTGGCAATAAGATTTATCTTATTTAGACAAATTAATGCACTGAGACGTACACTAACTCGTGTTAGACCAAGTTGTAAAGTAAACTTGATCCCTTTGCATGATTTGGCTTGTAAATCATGCCCGAGAAAATTAATTCCCGTTGTGAGCCAACGTTTTCTAAGGAAATACGTGACTTTAATATGAAAACCGGGTTGCAGTCTGAAATAACTACAAGCCATTATGGGCACGTTTTAAAAATGTACAACTTTTATACGGACTCTATTTATGGCGTCGTGTCAATATTGATCGACATTTCTAAAGCCATAAATATTACCGTACTAAAAGACATGCCCGATTTAAAAAACGAAAAATATTTTTGGTTTTTCTTGATTTTATAATTTTTATGGTTTTTCTAGGTTTTATATTTTTTATGGTTTTTCTTGGTTTTATATTTTTGTATTTTTCTTTTTGTGGTTTATATATATACGATAATATACATGATCACGAACAAAGGATACGCCTGAATAGTTTACCACCTCTATTCAGCTGATTCTTCTGCCAATTCTTTGAGAGTCGCTGGAGTGAATGATTTCATGCCAAGCTTGTCGATCAAAAACTAGATTCGTCCTTGATCTAGGGCTTTGGTGAACATATCTGCCAGCTGATACTCAGTAGTGACAAAATACAGCTCGATCACTCCGTTCTCCACCTGCTCTTTAATGAAATGGTAGCGAATGTCTATGTGCTTGGCCCGGGAGTGTTGAACGTAGTTGCAGCAAAGGGCAATGGCGCTCTTGTTGTCACAATACATCGGGATTTTGTTGAATCCCAAACCGTAGTCAGTTAGTTGTGATCTCATCCAAAGGACTTGAGCACAACAACCGGACATGGCGATGTAGTCAGCCTCCGTGCTAGAAATTGCAGCGCTTTTCTGCCTTTTTGAAGACCAACTAATCAATCTGTCTCCAAGGAGTTGCACAGACCCAGAAGTGCTACGTCTCGTGTCTTGACACCCAGCATGATCGGCATCTGCGTATGATATTAAAGCAATAGAGGAATCTTTCGGATACCATAGACCACGATGAAGTGTTCCTTTAAGATACCGAAAGATCCTTTTAACAACATGTAGGTGCTTTTCGGTAGGCCGAGCCTGATACCGGGCACACATGCATACGGCAAATTGCAAATCAGGCCGGCTAGCAGTCAGATAGAGAAGGGTGCCGATCATCCCACGGTAAAGTTTTGGATCGACAATAGTCTCATTCCTATCTTCATCAAACTTGGATTTCTCCACCATTGGAGTGTCCACGGGGTCACAATTTTCAAAGTTATATTTCTTTAAAGATTCTTGGGCATATTTGGATTGATTAATAAAGATGCCTCTGGGATTCTGAGAAATTTGTAATCCTAAGAAAAATGAAATTTTTCCCATCATTGACATCTGAAAGCGTGTGGACATTATCTTCTCAAAGCGTTTTGACAATTCTATGTTAGAGGCAGCAAATATTATATCATCAACATAAATTTGTTCCAGTATCATGTCGTTTTCCTCCTTGAGAGTGAATAGAGTGGGGTCCACCTTGCCTTTGGAGAAGCCTTCCGAGATGAGATATGTTGAAAGGAGATCATACCACGCGCGTGGAGCTTGTTTCAACCCATAGAGAGCCTTCTTAAGCTTGTACACATGATTAGGAAACTCCGTGCTAACGAACCCATCCGGCTGACTAACATAGACTTCTTCCCTTAGTTCACCATTCAAAAATGCCGTCTTCACATCCATTTGATAGACGATCATGTTCATATGAGCAGCATACGCAAGGAATAGTCTAATAGCCTCCAATCTTGCAACAGGAGCAAAAGATTCTTCAAATTCGATACCCAAGGCTTGTTTGTATCCTCTAGCAACCAATCTAGCCTTATTCTTCAATACTGCACCCATCTCATCGAGTTTAACCTTATAAACCCACAACAAAGTAAGGATGTTAACTTTGTTAGGGAGAGGAACTAATTCCCATACTTCAAGTCTTTGGAATTCATTTAGTTCCTCCTGCATGGCTTCAATCCAAGATGATTGAGTCATAGCCTGTTGCCAATTTTTAGGTTCAACTTCGGAGAGAAATGCATCAAAATAGCAATAGAGTGCATTCTCTTGTAATTGATGGCGTGTAGAGGCTGGTCGATCTAGATCTCCAATGACATTCCTAATTGGGTGATCTTTTGTCCATTTGGTGCTATGATTTTCAATCCGTGGTGGTCTGGAGTGAACAATTGAAGGAGCTTCTTCTGAGGTAGACGCGCCTGAAGGGTTTTCAGGTATCGGTACACCAAAGAAAGGAAGCTCTTGTAGGTGAGCATATTCCAAATCGTGATCAATAGAATCCTCTTCAACATCATTAGGCACAAGTAAGGGTGACGATTCAGGTGTAGTTTGAGAATAACTTGGTAAAGGTGCATCCGGTTCAATGTTAATTGAAGATGCATTAGATAAAGCTTCATTTGCTTGAGCAACAACTTCAGGGATTGGAGCTATCACTACAGGTGCTATAACTTCATCATTTGGGGGATCAAAGAATTCATCAAACAACGGTTGAAACAGTTTATCCCACTCGGGCCTTGTAGGTGGTAAAAATGATGTAGAAGTAGGATTATTGGGAACTAATCCGGAACTAATAGCACCGGTTCCCATCTCATGAAGCGCGGGTTCAGAGCTGCGTTGCTCAGAAGCCATTGCTGTCAGATCATCGAAATCTGCGTCCATAGTTTCTACAATCTTACCAAGACGACGGTTGTAAATTCGGTATGCTTTCTTGGAGGGTGAGTAACCAATGAAAATACCTATATCGGCTTTCGGTTGAAGCTTGCCCAAGTTCTCACTATTAATGTTTGGATAACAAAGAGCACCAAACACATGAAAGAATGAAACATCGGGTTTACGATCATGTAGAAGTTCGTAAGGTGTTTTTCCATGGCGTTTCCGAATGATAGAACGGTTTTGGGTGAAACATGTAGTAGATATAGCTTCTGCCCACAAGAACAATGGAGCGTTCGCATAAATCAGCATCGTCCTAGCAGCTTCCATAAGCGTACGATTCCGTCTTTCAACGACACCGTTTTGTTGTGGAGTACGTGCAGCGGATGTTTCATGTGAGATACCAACTTCTTCATAGTAATCACGAAGAGTCTGGTTGACGAACTCTGTTCCATTGTCTGTACGAATACGGCGGACAGTAGTATTTAAACGTACCTGAATGAATTTCAGAAAAGTCATGATAGCCTTCGGTGCTTCATCCTTTGTACGTAAAAATCTTACCCATGTAAACCTGGAGAAATCATCAACAATAACAAGAATGAATCTCTTACCGCTCACACTTTCAGTTCTCATTGGCCCACAAAGATCCATATGCAAAAGATGAAGTTTTTCTTGATTGGTGTCTTCAGCTTTGGGCTTGTATGATTTCTTGGTACTTTTCCCCCTTGAACACGCGGAACATAAATGGTCCTTGTGAAATTTGAGCTTTGGAAGACCACGAACTAATTCGTTTTTAGCCAGATGATTAATAGCATCAAAGTTGAGATGAGATAATCTGCGATGCCATAACCATGACTTGGTCTTAGATGCTTTAGAGAGAAGACATACTGGAGAGGCGGCCATCATGTCTTGTAGTGACAACGTATAAAGATTTGCACCACGAGAACCCTTCAACAAGTCTTTTCCTTCCAAGTTGCGGATGAAACAAGTATGTTGTCGAAAAGCAACCTCTAGGTTGGAATCACAAAACTGTCCTACTAAAAATAAATTATGACCAAGACCTTCTACATAGTATACCCTTGAAATCGTAACGTTTCCAATCTGATATTCACCATACCCCATTATCTTTGCAATGTGATCATTACCGAATTTAACCGTTCCAAGAAACTTGCTGACGAAATTTCGGAGCATCGAGCGATCTCCGGTCATATGCTTTGAACAACCGGAGTCCAAATACCAGAGGATGATTTGGACCACCTGAAAATATCACCAGACAAGGACAATGTAGAGGTATCGGAATCTGAATGTTCCTTGTTATTAGCAGGTACAGATTTAATAATCTTAGATTTGCTAACTTTAGGTTTCTTAGATTTCCTAGCCTTCTTCCTAGTTGGTGGTGTAGATTCTAGTTGGCTTAAATCCTGAGGTATTTCTTCACTGATAGGCACTATAGTGGGGGCTGACCTAATTAAAGGGCGCTGTTTCCATACTGTAGTGCTAGTGTTCCTAACTAACGGACGCTGAGACCTAACCTCAATGGATGCATTCCTAGTTAAAGGGCACATTGTTCCATCTAATGTAAAGGTCCTACCAGTGGGACGCCATTGCCATCCAACTTGGGTACGAGTTCGCCCAGTTGGCTTCCATTCAATATTATTCCTAATGGCATTCATTTCATTCACATGATCAATAAGACACAAATCATGACGTTGGGAAAACATGCACTCATTACAATTCCAACAATTCAAATTAGAATTCACGAATGGTTTAGGCTTCTGCACAGGCGCAGAGCTTTTAGTCTTAGCAACATGATTCTTTTATTTAAATCTGACATAACATTCCTATGGTGAGCTTCTACTTTCTTCTTGTTGGTACTACTAGTGGAGGGCTTGATCTTATCTTTCTTGAGTGGCGATCCTTTAGCCTTAGTAGACTCTTTTACTCCTGTAGAAGGCAAAGTGGGAACATTAGAAACAGATTTTAAAGGTGCCTTACTTGATGGTGCCAATGACGGTTTTGCTCCTGGGGTCTTATTGAATGGAGTTACAGCAATAGGTCGATTAGTGAGTAGTGCAGAACCTGGTTTACCTATGTATTGCAAATATGCTAAGCAATATTGAACTCGCTTAATATATTCATGAGCTGAATAGCAGTAGCTACTTGAGGGATCTAAGCCATAAAGATCGTCTAAAATATCCCTAACAAGATCTACATGCTTAATTGCATTCCTCATATAATCATCGTAGGTAACCGGGTTTTTCTTATGGAGTGGGTTCTTATAAAGCACTACTGACTTGGTTGTTGGAGCACTAGAGGACGTTGCAGAGTTGGTAGCTAAGTTATTAACAGCTTCTTGTCGGGTGAGAAGAAGTGTCTCCTTTAACTCGGCCAAAACCATGTTTTTGTCAATGAGCTGGATGTTTAAGTCAGAGATTTCCTCACACTTTTGGTTCAGTTGTTCAACATAAGATTGTTGATGTGCTGCATTAAAAGCTAAGCGTTCTTCTATTGAACCATAGAGAGCGGATAGTCCCTGTCTTGCCCGATCCATCTCCCCTAGAATAGACGAAAGTCTAATTTCTAAGTCCTGGTTTTTAGACTATGCGGCCTCTAGTTCCAATTTTAGTGTTTCATTTGATGACACATCTCTCTTTAATCTCATAATCTCTTCCTCTAATCCCTTAACTATTGCAATCATCTTGTCACTCGTCTCAACACTGTTTTCACAACCATTTGTTATCAAAAGATCCTCATTTTGAGTTTGTTGTTTTAATTCTAAAGATATACAATGTTGTTCAAGTTGATTAAAGCGTTTTGAAAGTAAATTGTAAGAATCTTGTAGCTTTAAAAATTCAGCGTTAGATTCGTGACAAGAATGATTATCTACCTCATTTACAATATCAGCAACATTTACAGAGAGATCACACACATCATCACAAATATTCACATCATCACATTTAATCATAGCGGATGTAAGCTCATTTGAATAATTGACATTTACAGTAGTAAGCACATCACACGAAATTACTTGGGACAAGAATCGGTCATATTCGGATAAAATCTTTTCCTTTTCAATTAATTGTAGTTCGTAAGCGGTGTCCATTTCATAAAACACTTTTTGAACTTCTCCAATTTCAAACTCAAGATTTTCCTTAAGAGATGCAAAACTTCCTTTTAGACTTTCGACAAACGGATTGATCTCATTCTTAAACACCTCGTTCATGTGTTCGAAAGCCCATTCTCCGGCGTTTAGGCCATTTGAATTCGTACATTCCAAAATGACCTTGTCAAAACTAGCAAAGTGTTGATTAATCTCTTGCAAGTTTAACCATACAGTGCTAACAGGTGGAAGATCCTTTGGAATTTCCTTAGGTCCTTCCATTTTGACAAGTGTAGGAAGTGTACTAGGGTTTTCTTCATTTAACATGTAGGTTGGTGCTGTGATGAGATCTTTATCCATATGGAAGCGAATTCTAAAATCCGTTTTTGCAAGCTCCTGATTCATTTTAAAATAATCACACTCGGGATATTTTGCAAAGTTGTATGACCGATCCTCATCAACTAGATCGTTACTTGTGCGATCATCGAAAATAACAATCGGGTCTAAGACCAATCCTAATTGGGTTGCATTATAAAGTCTTGGACTATGGATAAAAGCTTGTTTTGCATACCGTGGGTTAGGGGGAAGGCCTTTTTGACGTGATAAGTTAAATTCTCTAAACGAAGCATCAAATAAGTGCACTAGTTGAGAGGCAGCGTATTGTCTTAAAAGCAAATAATCTAGACTTCTAATCTTATTAGCCGCATTAATTTCCATTTCATTCTTCTTAGACTCGAGTAATTCAAAATCCGTTTGAAGTTTTTGAAAATTAGTGACCACTAACTCTTTTTCTTTAAGTTCGTTAGAAAGATTTGCTCTTAAGGTTTCAATTTCTTGCAAATGACCCATTTGTTTGTTTCGAAAATGATCAAATTCGAGATTTGTTAGAACACTAGACGAAGGAACTAATTCCAAAGTTTGAACTTTCTCGTTGCATAAGGCAGGCTCATCAGACAAATTCTTATTCTTAGCTAGGGTTTCTAAGAGTGCAGCATTCATTTGGCTAAGTAATGTAGCAGGAACCATGACCAAATCTTGTTGAGCAGGAGTATGCGTATGCGAAATGGCTCCCGGTTGTGATTCACTCAAAGTCTGGGGACTCACATTGATATTACTATCATTGATTGTCTCCTCATTTGAAAGACTCACCACCGAAGACTCATTCGAATCAGCACGCTCTTGCACAACTTGATGTGGTTGAATACTAGTATCAATGGTATTATCAGTGGTATTAATAAGTACCTCAGATCTTTTTTCTGGCCCTAAGATGGAGATAGTTGCCATAAGAGCTGCCTGTGCAGATTGAAGTTCATCACAGTCTGAATCATACGCATCAAGATCATCTGCTTGGTATGCTGCATTCTGTGTGGTGACAACGTCTTGTTAAGCAATCCCTGGATCAGCAAGAAATGCAAGCTCCTCTTCATCAAGTTCCCTTCCTTGTGCCTGAGCGTTTACCAGATAAATCTTCTCTACAAACCATTGACCATCCCTTCTCCTCTTGGGTTTTTTGCAATCCCTGGACATGTGACCTTCTTCCTTACAGTTATAGCATGTAATCATTCTCAACTTGCCTGTGGAGTTAGCCCGTGGAGGAGTGTTGACCATTGGAGCAGGATTGACCGTGCGTGCATTGGTAGTTGATGTAGTAGGTCTCCCGTGATAAGGTTGAATAGGTTGAACCATTACCCTGCCATTCTCAATAGTAGCTTATTGGCGAGAATTGGATGAATTCCTCAGCTGATTGTTAGTAGGAGTTGGTCCTCTAATTCCTCGTTTGCTTAAAGTCCTTGTGAGATAAGCAGACATAGTGGCTAACACTTCAACTGGGTCAGTTCCTTGTTTGAATTCAGGAATGGGGACTTCATCATCATCACAATACAGTTCTTGGTCTTGTTGAGCTGCATAAGCACTAGAAGGAACACTCATGTGGTCAGAGTAGCTTGATGGATATGCTGCATTCTCTTGATAAGAAGAATATGAAGACTGAGCATAAGGTGCAATGCTTGCTGGGTGAGGTTGTGAAGCATATTGTGATGAAGGTGCATTAAACTGATATTGTTGCCGATGTGAGGTGGGTGGTTGCGGTAGAATCGAATATTGGGGGAAGGTTGGTGTCATGTAAGGTGATGGATGATAGGCTTGGTGTCCCAAGATATAAGGAGTGTTATTGTGTGACAAGCTTGGTTGATTCGCCATCAAAGCTAAAGAATCAGGGTACATACCTCGAGGCGAACGGTGCATGATCACATGTTTCTCATGCTGCTGAAGAAAAGCATAGAGTTGATCCAAATTGCACTTATGCAAATCCCTGGTTAACTTAACATCGGTAATATACTCACCCCATTCAGCTTGAGGTAAAGTATTCAAAAACTTGGTGTTAACCTGGAATGGAGCAATCACGAGATTGTATACATTCAGATCATTCATGAGAGTAGTGAATCTGAAGTAATAGTCGTGAAGCGTTTCCCCTGGGCTGTACGTGAATCTATCAAACAGATCATACAACTGACATTCCCTTTCCTGTTTGGTAAGAGACGTACCTTGTAGCAACACCTTTAGACGTTCCCATAAATCCTTTGCAACCGTATACTGACTTACCATTCGATATATGTCATGTGGAAGAGCTTGGAGAATGGTTTGAAGAGCCTTTTCGTCTGCATCGGCAACAAGTTGTTGAGCTGGTGTAAGTTTTTCAAACTCCCTTGGTCGAGTCACATTGTTAACCACGATGGTACCATAGTCAAGTGGACCATTTAGAATTGACTTAACCATAAGCCTCTCATATGTCAGTTTTCCCTTAAGGTATGACATCATACGGCCTTGCCATGCTTCAAAGACTTCTTTAATGAGCATTGGAGGGCGATTATCCGTTCCCGTAATGACAGAAATGTCCGTAAGTGATGTCATCTAAGGCATTAATGAATTCGGATTCATTTTGTTCACTTCAAAGAGACAAAGATTATCGGTTGATCGAGCAGTGAAGTAAAGTGTCTGAGTTGTGTTGAGTTTTTGTTGTAAGAAACCAAGATTAAATCCTCTAAAAAATCGTCGAAAAACAAGTAAAAATATCCCTTGATCCGGAACTTTTGTTGATTCGGAAGTGTTGATTCGGAAGATTTGATCCGGAACTTTCCCTTGATCCGGAACTTTACCTTGATCCGGAACTTTCCTTTGATCCGGAACTTTCCCTTGATTCGGAACTTTCCCTTGATCCGGAACTTTCCCTTGATCCGGAACTTTTGGTTCGAAACTTTTTGATTCGGAAATTTCCTTGATCCGGAACTTTTGGTTCGGAACATTTTGATTCGGAACTTTCCTTGATCCGGAACTTTTGGTTTGGAACTTTTTGATTCGGAACTTTCCTTGATCCGGAACTTTTGGTTCAGAACTTTTTGATCCGGAACTTTGGTTGATCCGGAACTTTTTGATCCGGAACTTTTGTTGATCCGGAACTTTTTGATCCGGAACTTTTGTTGATCCGGAACTTTTTGATCCGGAACTTTTTGGTTCGGAACTTTGTCTGGGAAACAGAAACTTGTACGAGTATTCAGTCGATCAAAAAAATGAAGAACAAGCCTAGATTTTTACCAAATAACCCAAAAAGTTTTGTGATTTCTACTAAAATAAGTAAAAACTAATACTTATCTACTAATCCCAATCACAAAATCACCAAAAACTCTAAGAATCAAGATGGATCTTCTTAAAGAACACTAATACAATCAAAAACTAAATAACAACACAAATCATTACCTTAAATCACCCCATAGCTCTTGATACCAAATGTAGAATATTGATAACCTATGAATCTATGAAGTGGGTTGAAGATTCCTAGAGAGAGAAACTAGTGAGAGAAAGTGAGAGAGAAACTATGTGTTTTTTTAATGAAAATGTAGAATGTCAACAACCAACCCCTTTCCATGGTGGAAAGGGGTATTTATATCCAAGGCCACTATTTGGGCGTGGGCCGACCCATGACAAGCCCATGGGTCGGTTTCTTACTTAACTTAATAAGCAACATTAACTACGAGCTATTACAACATAAATAATATTGTGGAGTGACCGATACTTCTAATATACGTTAAAAACGTATTTCTAACAAAAGTACCATCATAATTGAGGTTTTTCGTGTAACATGGAAATAAGCATCAAAGGAAGATAGACCTTCTCGTTTTTTAAATTCTTTGATTACCAAAATTTCTTTGCACATATCAATGGTGACATGCACATGTCAATGGTGACATCGAATTTATATGTTTTTTTAAGATCCATTTATAGCCTAGTGGTTTACAACTTAAGGTACACCCACGAGCTTCTAAGTTTACTTTGTAAAATATAATCTATTTCACTTTTGGCTTCTTTTCATTGATACCCTTTCAAAGAAGTTATTGCTTCTCAGTAAGAAGTAGACTTACCATAAAAGAAACAAAAATCAAATCCAACCAATCTCTCTGTTAATGCAATAATGCCTAAAAACGTTACTTGCATTTTTCGGTCTCGATTAGTTTTGATTACGACAATATGTAAAAACAAGCATTTACGAAAACAACGAAAAACGAATTCTTGAGTTCAAGTATTTTTCATTTTACCCATTTTCACTTAAGGTATGAATAAACAAGTACTAACCTTAATCAAGTGATCAAGTGATTTAATCTTTTCTTAAAACTCACCTTTTATTAAGTGTGACAAGTTTTTAATTAAACATTCTTTTTAAGAAAAGTTTTTATTAAATTAAATATTTGAAAATTTGAAAATGGCATATTCTTTTTTTATTTGGAATATTCTTTCAGGATATTTTATAATCAGATAAGACCTCCACCACTAAAGGACAAAAAGGGAGCGGAGTCTACTCTGGCGGTTCCCTAGTGCCTAGGCGGTTCCTTATCGATAAGGTACTGCCGGCTGAGATAAGGAACCGCGGGCAGATATAGCCGTTGGCCCTTTGTCCTATAAATAGTGGACCTTTATCAGATTTTCTCCTCACCTCCTTTGCACATAAATTTCCAGATTCAAACATACTTCTTAAATCACTCAAATTCTTGATCATTTGATTGATTACTACTTGTTTAGAAGTGAATCTATCTCATCCATCCCTTCCTCTTCAAGTGCAAAGAGAAGAACACCACCAAAGATCATTTGAAGATCAAATCTTATACATTTGTTGTTGTGTAATAGTTGGGAAGATGCAAGTAGTTGTGTCTATTTGGAAGTTGTGTATGTACTAAGTATAGTTGTGTAGATTGGTCCTAGCTATGATTAGGGCTCGACTTTTAGCTTAGAGTCGGAAATTGGTTAAGCAACGTGTACGGTTTTCTCCACCATAAGGAGCTTGTTGTGTAATGAACTCTTGAGTAAGGAGTACTCGAGGAGTGGAGGAGGAACGAGGAGTGAGCTTCGTTGCCGAACCACTATAAATCCTTGGTGTTTGGTTTGATCTTTCTTTACCCTTAACTCTTTACATTCTTTATTCTTTGTGCATATACATTAGTTAGTATTAGTTTAGTTACACTATCATTGTTCATATTGTGCATAAGAAGATTTCACTTATTTCCTTAAGTCTAAGTTTTTGAGAAAAGGGATTTTTTTTTAAAACCATCATTTAACAAGTAAATATAAGAAACTATTCAACCCCCCCCCCCCCTTCTAGTTTCTACAATTGGTATCAGAGCGGGTTGCTCAAGTATTTTTAAAGTATATTGTATTTTAAAACTTGAATCGATCTATGGATTCCAACAAGTACCTAGAAGGGCAATCTATGAAAAGACCACCACTTTTTGAAACCGATAGTTTTATTTATTGGAAAAATAGATTTGAGACTTATGTTAAATCAAAAGATTTAGATCTTTGGCATGTTATTACCAATGGTGATTTTTTACCTTATCAATTTAATGAAGTTTCTAAAACAAAGGAATTGGTCACTTTTGACAAAGCTAATGACGATACTAAAAAGAAACTTTTGAAAAATAATGAGGCTAAAATAGTGATTTATAATGCTTTACCTAAGAAAGAGTATGAAAGGATTTTTATGTGTGAAACCGCTAAAGATATTTGGAACACTCTTTTAGTAACCCACAAAGGTAATAGCCAAGTCAAAGAAAGCAAAATCGATCTTCTTGTCCAACAATATGAACAATTTGTCATCTTAGAAGATGAAACTATTGATAGTGCTTTTGCTAGATTTAACACTATTATTACTAGTCTAAAATCACTTGATGAAGGTTTTTCTAGCAAGAACAATTTTAGGAAGTTTATAAGGGCCTTACATACGAAGTGGAGAGCAAAATTCACGGCGTTCGAAGAATCGAAAGATCTCTCAACTTTATCACTCGATGAACTCATAGGCAACTTGAAGGTTCATGAGATGATAATTTTAAAGGACTCGGAATTGGTGAAAACCAAGAGTGAAAGGAAGTCTCTTGCACTCAATGCCAAGAAGGCACAAAGCGATCATGATAGTTACTCGGATAGTGATGACGAGGAGTATGCATTGGCGGTGAGAGATTTCAAGAGATTCTTCAAAAGACGAGGTCAACATGTGAGGCAACCCAACAATGACAAGAAACCATTCTCAAAGAATCGGTTTGCCAAGAACAGAAAAGGTGATAGGAATTGCTTTAGATGTGGTGATCCAAATCATTTCATTAGTGAGTGTCCAAAGCCCTCACGCGATAAGAATCACACGGCATTCGTTAGTGGTTCTTGGAGAGATAGCGGTGAAGATGTTGATGACAACCCCAAAGAGGAGAAATGTCTTATGGCTCACACTTCTAAAGAGGTACATTCCGAAACCGAATATTATAGCAATGATAGCTCCACCTTAGATGATATTGAATTAGAAGGCCAATATGATAATTTACACAAACTTAGCCTTAAATTCATAGAAAAGAACAAAACCTTAAAATCAACCAAAACTAAGCTTGAAAATGATATCAATGAACTTAGGGAAAAATTAGCCAAACTTGAGAAAAATAAAGAATTTGATTTAGGTTGCGTAAGTTGTGAGAAACTTAGATTAGAGAATGAAGATCTCAAGAGCACCTCCATTAAACTGGAATAGTTCATGAAAGGTACTAATGCTCTTGATCATATGTTAAACAAACAAATTCATTCTAAGAAAAGACTTGGTGTAGGTTTTAACTCAAATGAAGCATCAACCAGTGAACCTAAACAAGTTAGATTTTCAGAAAAACTGTCTACTGTACGCGGTCCCAGATTGTATGGGGCGGTTCCTTATCACTATGGAACCGCCGCCCTAGATAAGGAACCGCGGCCAGAAAGCATTTTTGCTGAAAATCTTGAACTTTCTGAAAAGTCAAATTTAGGTGAACATCCTAAACATCTTATTGTTAACAAAGTCAAATTACCCATACTTGACGACAATGCCGTTGATAAGTTCTATAAGCCTTTGAGTAAACCTCTAATGGGAAATAGAAGTTTATCAAGACCATCTTCTACTCCACCAAGAGTACGGAATGAGTCTAAGCCTAGAAGTAGAACGACCACACCTAGAAGAGATAGTCAAAACAATTCACGACCTAGAAGTAAAACTCCAACACCTATAAGGAATGACCACAACTCTAAACCAAGATCAAATACACCTAGGAGAAATAATGAACAACAAAATGGTTATATGAACTATTATCCTCCTCACTTTTGTTCCCCATGGGGAACCCCTCCTCCATTCATGCATCCCAACCAAATGCAAGGGATGTTTGGAACTAACAATTTTGGACCCATGAGATATTGGGGACCAAATGTTTGATCGTGTGTGTTGTTACCTAGATATGCTTGGGAATTGATTTGGATCCCGACGAGTGGATTAAGGATAGTGGATGTTCTAAACACATGACGGGTAATCTAAGTTTGTTCTCGCGCTACAAAGCATATGATGGAGGTAACGTCACATTCGCTAGTAGTATACGTGGTAATATCATTGGCAAAGGTACGGTTTCTCTTGACTCCATGACTATTGAACATGTTGAGCATGTAGATAATTTAGTGTTTAACCTTTTAAGCATAGGTCAAATTTGTGACAATAAGTGTAAGGTCATCTTTTCAGAAAATGACAGTGAAATCGTAAAAGATGGAAAGGTAATTGGAAATGGTGTTAGAAAGCATGGGCTTTATGTCATGAAGGTCAATAAGAAGTCAAAAGACAACATATGTCTTGCGACTATAGATGATAGTTCTACTCTTTGGCATGGGAGATTAGGTCACGCTAATATGCATCTAATTCAATCTTTAGTCTCTAAGGAGTTGGTAAGACACCTCCCCAAGATGAAGTTTGATAGTCACTTTTGTGATGCTTGCAAAGTTGGAAAGCAAGTTCACTCAAGTCACAAAGCCAAGAATTTGGTTTCAACCTATTGGTGCTTAGAAATCCTACATATGGATCTCTTTGGACCTTCCGCCATACGGAGTTATGGAGGTAACCTTTTGTGACAGCCGTGGTTTTGAGGTTCGTCACTTGGTCTTATTTTAAGGTTAATTTATGTGTGACTATATGATTAGTGTGTTTACATGTTTATTTTGCGTGAACGAGGTTGGTGTGGATATCGTATATGGGTATAAAGTACTCATAAGTAAATTGAGGAACAGTTATTTCATGTTCATGAGCTCACAGTTAGTGACTATGAAATGAAATGGTGTTATTTTGGTGTTTACGTATACGTATAAGTATTATAGTAAATTGTATTTTTTAGGATTTGGGGTTTAGCATTTAGAGGTCTCGGTTAAGGTGTTTAGTCATGTGAGTATTTTTCGGGATGGTTTTAAGTCATTTAGGACATAGTTATAAAGTTTATTTCAAAATTTAAGATTTTTTTTTAAAACTGTATATTTTACGTCTTTTACGGTAAACGCGTAAATTTGACTAGTTTTACGGTTTTAAGGTTTTGGAGGTTTTAGGAGCTGAAATAAATTAAGGTAAATTAAGGTATTATTAATAACATTATAATAAGTAATAAAAAAATGAAAAAAAGTAAAAATATATGTATGGGTCGGTTTGGGCGACGAAACAAAAAGAAAAAGAAAGGGAAAAAGGAAAGTGGGCTTTCTATTTGGATTAGGACTCTTGTGTACACTATATAAGGTTTTTAACTATAAAAAATTGTATTATTTTTTCTACCTGGAGCTTATAGCCGACGGTTTCACAAGATTTTTAGGGTTCTTCACTAAAAATTTATCTTCCATTAATCTTAAGGTAAAACCTCAAAATCCCTTTTCAATTTAATTGTTTTTAATGTTTTTATAATCATCTTATGATGGATTTAGGTTAGGGTTTAAATTAAAAACTATATATTAATGATATTATAATGATTAGGTGAATTAGGGCTTGTAATTAGTGGAGTTATGGGTAATTAATTAGGTTAATTTAATTGAATTCGTTTTTTAAAAACTGGGCAGAATTTTAGGTCAATTGTTTTGATCATATTTAGAGTTCTACAAACTCTTAGTTTGCGATCCAAGTATCCCTGGAATGGTAATTTATTTGGCTCTCAAATGCAAGAAACTAGAACTAAATTGGAGGTCGGGAAGTGGTTCAAAAACAGGTTACAACAGTCGGAGGTCAAAACAATTTTGAAATTTGTCGGGTTTGGTTTAATGTATTAGGGTGATTGGGGTACTTAGGAGTACACTTGAGCCCTCTAATGGGCATGGGAGTTGGTTTATATATTAAATAAGAGACCAGGGGTGGGGCTAGGAAAATGGGTTAGGGTAAGACCCCCTAATCATAACAAACGTTTTGTATGTTCAAAATCAGTAAAATCCAGATAGACAAAAGTATATATATATATATATATATATATATATATATATATATATATATATATATATATATATATATATATATATATATATATATATATATATATATATATATATATATATATATATATATATATATATATATCGGGGCCTTAACAGTAGCATTAAGGTTGGGGCAAATGGGAGGAGTTAGCTAACATATGTAAGGGCATAGGGTTTCCTTTACAGAGGTCATGGGTATGGTTAGGTGGGAGTTTGTCTTATAGTGTGGAGACCTAAAAGTTGGGACTGTTTTGTGTAAAATATGAACGGGATAGGTATCAAACTTAACCAAGTTAAGGACTTGTTAGGGAAGGGTAATGGGGTGTTTAGAGCATATGAATGAGGAACATATATGGGAGAAGGCTATATGTCCATCATAGGTTGATGAGCCATTTTAGAGATTGGTTCATGTTTTGATTTTGTGTTTTTGTTTGTTAGCTTTTTGCTAGTGCACGGATTATTGGGAGAAGCTCAATCAGGTGAGTTTCATAGTCCCATGTCTACGAATGATTTTGACTTCCAGATGGGATGGAAGAGACACTGTATTGTTTTTATAAATTATGCTGTGAATGTTTTGTGTTTGGTGATGGACTTGTGCATACTTATGTGATTAACTGCTAGTTGATTCATGATTGTTTTATGTTTTGACTTGGTACCAAGGGGATGTTGACAAGGTGGGGCCTTGGGGAGGTACATAGACGTGTGAGCATCTATGGGACCAATGGATAATGACAAGACGGGGCCTTGGGATTGGTACATAGGTGTATGGGCGCCTATGGTACCATGGTGTTTGGTAAGGCTGGGAGCCTTGGATTTGGTTTGGTTTGTTAAATCTTGAATATTAGTTGTTAATGCATATTTGTATCACATTGTCCATATGTTCTTAAATTTTGTTATTATTCACAGCTTATAATTGATTTGGAGTTTGAGTCTAAACCTATGACTCTCACCAGCTTTATGTTGACGTGTTTTAGTGTCTCTTTCAGGTGAGAATGTGGTTAACCTTGAGAATAGAAGTGGCTAGATTTGGAGGCATTAGGATTGCATTTAGAAGGAGATCCCCGTTCCTTCTTAGTTTATTTCTAT
This sequence comes from Glebionis coronaria, assembly GCA_025667525.1. Lineage (NCBI taxonomy): Eukaryota > Viridiplantae > Streptophyta > Magnoliopsida > Asterales > Asteraceae > Glebionis > Glebionis coronaria. The sequence continues at coordinate 621,376,910 of CM046875.1, read as the reverse complement.
GTGTTTTGAATAAGTGATACTTTGTGGACACCTTTATGATGTTTGTTTGTGGTAATTGTTTGTCTTAGGTAAGAGGTAGGACTGTTACCTACTTGCCTAGACTCCTGCATTTTGTGGAGATATTGTCATGAAATTTGTGTCACCATTTTATGACATTTCCATTTCATTTAGTTATCTCTATAGACACGCCATGTTGTGATGATATCTATGCGTCACGTCCCATATTCCGCCATGGTGGGGTGTGACAGAATGGTATCAGAGACAATGGTTATAGAGAATTAGGTTGCCTAGTCTAGTAGCCTAGTCTATAGCTTAAGGGTCCCTACATATAGGCATCATAGGAGTATGTGTGCATTTTATATTAATTAAAGTTTTCTGGATGTTATTGGTTTTTACTTGCGATGTTTGTTAAGTTTTGACTAGTATGGGTTAAACCATAGTAGTTCATACTTAGGCACATGTTATTTTCTTTCGGGGTGTGACTAGTGCTGGTTGAACCATAATTATCCACGCTAGTCATTGTCGTATTTTGCTTAAATTGTACATTATAATACATAATTTGGTACATGGTAGTTTCTATCTTTTGTTGGGTTATTTTATGTACCTGAGGTATAGTACTTTTCTTTGGATGTTTAATTCATGTTCCCTAAGAATCATGTGGTGGTTCGAGTTATTAGGAGTAGGTGGATATGAAGGATTTTAAGTTGTTTCCACTCTTATGGGCAACATGACTTATAACTGATTATGTTTTTGTTTTGGATTTAGTCTATGCTGTTTTAGCTAGACTATGGATTTATGTATTCCAATAGTTTGATTATATTTTTTTAATGGATGGAGTTTTGGACTTTATTGTTTATGTGGTTATGAGCTTATGTGAGTAGATGGATATATGTGTTATGTGTTGTATTAATTCTTATAAGTGTCATCATAGGAGGGAGTGCATTGGGGAAAGGGTAATTGTATAAGTATGGTGGCCAACATAGTTATACAAGTACCATAACCCCAATGGATTCCTAAGTATGATTGCATGAAAGAGGGTTAATACATGCTTGTATAGTAGATGTTAGACAGATTTAAGTATATGTATCCCGATATGCCTATATATGTATGATCCCCTATAATTATCGATTGTATCCTTAGGAGGGTGGCTAGCTCGCTTCTTTTTAGATATTCAACCTCCGTTGTGGCGTATTCTTCGAGTTTCCTATTTCACGTGTCCGTTTTAAAATGGTGTCCTTGGTGTTAAGTATATTGAAATAAATTGAGATTTCTTTTGGGATAATGAAATCTTTTGTGTTGAGTCTTACATTCCTTTTTGTCGGTATATATTGAATAGACTTGGAAATCTACTATAGGGTTGGATAGTTGGTTGTATACGGTAACATAAGGGTAAGGTGTTGGAATCGTGTTTGAAACAAGATGTAACATAAGAATTCTTAATCAACAATTATTTATTTCAAAATTCTAAAAGACTTTTTTTTAAAATAAAGCGAAATAAGATTTCTTTCTACTTAAATAGTTTATATAAGTGAGCTTAATCAATATACGTCATTTATAATTATTTATGCAAGACTAAACAAAGTTCATGAAAATTTCACATACATTTATTTCTTTTCATTTAAAAAGGATTATGTTAAATACTAAGAGGATTCTTTAGTTTTTTTTTAAAAAAAACAACTAGTATAAAACTGTTTTGGTCATAACTTATTCGTTTTTAGAGCTATTTGGGTGATTCAAAATCCTAAAATTATGTACTCGGAATGTACTTTTCAAATATTTGGTATGTATAGTCATGGGGTGTCAGTAGCTTGATCGAAATTTTGGTACAAGTGACGGGTTCAATGTAACACCCCCAAATTTATACAACTCAATACAGCGGAAGACTAGTTGGTGTTACGGGATAGCACATTACTCACATCAAAGACAACGCTTAAAAATCGCGTCGTTTAATAATAAAAGCATTTCCATTCATAAATATCAAAGTTACACCGGTCCCAAGTCATTGTATTTAATACAGGTTTTACAAAGCATTTGAATGGAAATTAATATTTAAGTGCGGGCCATGAATTCTTGTTGTCTTCCCGAGAATTACCTTCAAGTACCTGAGATAAAAGATGTTAAAAGAAAAGGTCAGCGATAACGCCGAGTGAATTCATAGAGTTTAATAAATTCCATCAATATAACTTTGGTGTAAAATTATTACCAAAAATCATTAATTACAAATCATTGTAATAGGCCATAAAATAGCCAAAGTCATTTTTATACAAATCCTTATCGAAAATCATAATATAGGCATTTGCCTTAAAAATCATTATACGAGCCAATGTCGTAAAAACATCATACAATACGTTTTATAACGTTGTATAGATTAAATAAAAACCGTTATATGAATATGGTTATATAAAACCAAAACACGAACATAATATCAATAGTATGACCCCGTATTGCTAGTCAGGCAGTACATCGTAATTCGGTGCGTATAGTAGTATTTCGTTAACAGGATTATTATAAGCCGCATGACATTGTTACCTTACTACAACAAACAACGGGTAGCTAGCCTGAAACTCATTTGCCCATCTAAATTAGCGTGTCGTCACAAAGGTCACGCTATGTAAATCTTCTCATACATAAATTCGCTTACCAATCAATGTGGCACGACGGGGATCAACCGTCAAGGCGCGAACTGGGGTGATCGTCCCCAAGTAGTACTATTATATGCATAAGCGTCTACCAAATCCCGGTAGTTCACAATTCATGCTAATCGGACTTTTATTGACATAACCTAACTTTAATAATCCATTTAATTTCATCTATCGGGTCATTTAATCATTTATCGGGTCATACAATCGGGTCATACAATCATTCGGGTCCAAATCAATAAACAAACAATCGGGACAAATGGTGTCCTATTTTATAAAAACTAACATGTTATCTCCCTCACGGGTTTATAAAACATTTCATAAAAACATTTAAAAGAGTGCGAGGCTATGAACTCACGTTGATGTGGGAAGGCGGGTTATCGGCAATTCGGATGTACGGTACGTGCTTCAATCACAGAAACCTAGACAAATAATATTCGTCTTAGACTCTTGTCCAATGACTTTATAAAAATAACAATTATGTATACATATGATGATTATATATATATATGATGATCAAGTGGGTTTACATATTCTCGCTTACTCATTTTAGTGTTTACGTATTGGTAACTTCTTACTAGTTTACTAGTTTTATCTATTTACGTGTTTTAGGTCCAATAAACTTATTATAAGTTCTTTAACTTGTCTTATTCCACTTTATACTTGTATTATCAGTATTTACACTTTACATATTGGTCCCAAATGGGTTAAGCCCAATAAATAAGTTTATAAGTGTTTTAGTCCATTTTGTTGTATTATTAGTCCAATAACGTTAACTTAGCCCGTTAATGTCCGTATGTTATATAGTTCGGGTTTTATCGGTTTTTACTTGTTATATATGTTTATATATCAGTATATGAGTTTATAAAAGTTTACATTAGACGGATCCAACCGTCTAAGTTTTATTTAACAAAAACGTTAATTTTACGGTAATAGCCTAAAAAGTCGAAAAAATCATGTTTATAGTTTTATAACTTATAAAACTTATCAAACTACCATTTTTATAAAATGTCCATTTATTTATCCTTATACATGTTTATATAAATGTATTATATAAGTTAGTGGGTTTTAATTCACATTTTATACTATATTTACTTGAGTGCTTATATAATACTATTATACTTTAATTTCCAAAATCTGATTTTTATTTTCATGTTCACCAAAACTGCCATAACTAGAGTTCTATATGGAGATAGAAGATCAAATTTTTGTGACATAAACTACATGGATATGTGTTCAATTTAACTCTTTTATAGCTACTGTTGAATCAGCCTTTGAGTATTTTCTAAAAATCGTCCAAAACAGTGAACCCAGATTTGTACTTTAAACTTGTTTTGATCATATCTCACTCATCCTAATGATTCCATTGCATGGTCAACTCTCACCTGTGTACAAGACATATTAATTACTGTTTATCCATTTATCTATGCCATTTTTATCAGTTCATCATATGATTCTTTACTGTTTTATACAGCCAACAATTTAAACAAGATTTTAGCCTTGTTTCTTATAGTTTTTCATCTTTTTAACCATGTTTATCAACACCAAATCCCCACACAATATTTTTAATCATCATTCATCATCATATACATATACATAAGTAAAATAAATACAAGATTACATAATCAAAAATAACAAGAGGATGAGGAGAACAATCTTTATACCACCAAGATGATGTAGGTTGTGATTTGGACATGGATTTTGATGGAGAAACTTGTGATAAACCAAGACCATCTTCAAGACCACCATTCTTCAAGAACTCCTTGTAGAAAATCAGCCCTAAGACACCATCAAGACTTCTCCTTGGATGTTAAAATGACCACCAATCAATAGAGCTTGAAGAGGTTTCCATCATATGTGTGTATAACATCAAATATTGTGGTTGAAAATTGATCAAATGATGGTTATGGATGGTGAAGTGGACGGCATAAACAAGAGGAAAGGGAGAGAGTGAGTTGTTTTGCATGTAGGAAAAGTGAGAAGTGGTTTAGTTAGATGGTTTACTAGTTTTGGTGGGTGGAGTAGCTTTTAAGCTAAGCTAACAAGTGTTAGCTTAGTTGCTACAAATTGGACACATCATGAGATGTGTTGCTAGTTAGGCCGGTTTTGAGTGGGGGTGGGACAAGTGTCCCACTTGTCTCATCCCCATTTATTTACGGGTACTCCTTGATTCTAGTTTCCTCGATTTACGTGCCCTTGGGTCGTCTTACGAAAAACGTTTTTATAAATTATGAATCAACGGCACAAAACAAATCTAATAAAAATTGTCTCATCAAAAACGGAGTTCGAAAACGTAAATACGTAATCCTAAGGTTTCCGGTTTAGTCATAAAGGACGTTAAAATAAAATCGTAAGTCCTAATCTCTTCTCGTAAATTTGTGAGTTTATGAACCAACTCAAAATTAAAATTCCAATATAATATTCACGGACAAATTTATTTTTCTGAAATGTCGGACTGTCACCAAAACGGTGTATGTAAACGTAAGAACGTAACGTTGAATCCTCCGGTTTAGACGTAGTCGATGCTACTTCAAGACGTAAATCCAAATTATTTCCCAAAAAATAAGTGAGTTCATAATATAACATTAAAATAATATTTTCAAATAAATATTGAGAATAAAATATCAACCATAAATTGACGGATTGTCATAGCATTTACCCCTAAACAGGATCTTTGTCCTCAAAGATCATCTTACTACTCGCTTCTTATAGAGTTAAAGCCATGTGGGTATTTCCTCCACATTCGGTCTTTTCTCACAAGTGTAATTCATTACAATACGTGAGTTTCATCAAACATAACTACTGGAATAAGATCAGGCTTAATGTTGACTTACTTTCTCTATCCATGATGTTCACGGGTTTTTGATGAATGCAACTTTTCGCCGATCTAAACTTTACTAAGAAACAATCAGATTCTCACTTGATAGACATTTTATCAAGTTCGATATACGAAACATAATTCACGCAGCTCTTGAAGTCCTAGGGTAGATCCAGCTTATACGCTTTTCAAACCAATCTTTTACATCATCTCAATGGTCCCATACAACGGGGACTTATATCCCATGATCTTTCAGATCATCAATTCATTTTTCCATGGTTACAATTTTTTTGGCATAACTTCGCTACCCATCTGGCACTTCGAGATCTACATTTCATATTCACATAACCTCCTGCCCACTACCGGCAGTCAATATTCAGATCCTAATTTCAACAATCATTTCAGCTCTCGCGGGTCGAGTGTAAGGTTAGGTTCGCCATCATAGGAAACCTTAAACCTAAAAGACATGTCCAACTCACAATGGGTGTATGTCGGGTGTCTTCATCTCAACTCCTGCTTACAGATGCTCTATTTTTTAAATCTTAACAAGATTCGATCTCGATCCTAACACGATAATTATAAATGATAATCTCCCCAAAGGAAAACGATTTTACGGTCTATTACCAAAGGTCAATTATTCAAACATAAAACAAGACTTCTAGTTCTTTGTATCATTACTTTACCTCATCCCTTCGATTGGGGTGGCAAACAGTACTCTCATCAAGGTTCGTTCCCAATGACTTCTGAGCAAATCTCTAGAAATTCGATAAGAAGCGAGGATCTTGATAGAGATGATCGATACAGGCACACTATGTTTACACAACTCCCTTAAATACAAAAGAGTTAATTTCTTCATCAAGAATCTATCATTAACAGGAATCATATTAGCAGATTTGGTAAGTCTTTCCACGATGACCCAAATCGAATCAAATTCAGATGATGACCTTTGCAATAGTTAGACGTTTACTAATGTATGAGGCGATGTCTGCCTTCATAAATTGCATCAGTACAACTTCTTCAGACAAAGATACTTTTAGTCAGAAATGACATAAATAAAATACTTATACTTACAACATGACTACATCTTAAAATCTCCATATTTAGGCAACTACAAGTGGCCTTTTATACATCTAACGCCATCGGCTTCTCAATTCTAATGGTTCATATTTGCCGCGAACCCCTTTTTATTATCTATATTATCCTTCTTACAAGCATTATTTATTTTTATATTGTTCGGCAATATTTTTTGCATATTCATTATTAAGGAACACATCCTAATTGGTTCTTTATCCTTTCTATATTATGTGTCAGTATCTACATTCACTTTCCTAGATGGAATAGTTATCATGTCCGTATTTATTCAAAAATTATTTCTTCACATTTTCTCTGTTTTAGTTTCGTCTCATCTATCATTTTTATCAGTTTTTCTCAATCCGACGTTTTAAGCGTCGATAAGTATTACAAGTAATTAAAGGTTAGATATTTAAATTTTTATGAAACGTAAACGTAAAATTTTAAATTTCCTAGTTCGACCAATTATATAAAAATGTTCAAAATAATTTGAATTTAATTAACAAGACTTTTGTTGATTTATCGAAAATAATCAGTATGATCCGTAAATGTTCGAAAAATCTTTGGTTATACTTTAGTCAAAATTTTCTTAGTTGAAAAGTAAAAATTATCGTTTCAAATTTTAAGTCATGGTTTAAATGGTTTCCTCAATTCTTCTTAGGTTGTCATGGGTTATACACAAACATTTACCCCTAAACAAGAGTTTAGTTAAATGTTCTGGGTATAAGGGAATAATCCCTCAAAAGTTCTTTTTGATAAAACATTTGTCAAAACATATTTGCACTTTCTTTTTGGTAAAACCCAAAGTCTTAAATAACTTCTAATTTTTGAAGAGTCAATATATATATATATCTTACCATCATTAATCAAACGGTCATTTTATGTAAAGGATCAAGCCTTAAATCACATGTTAAATATTCAAGGTACATGTTTTCATTGTTCGGCCAATTCAGGGCAATCTATAAATAATTATTAACTCCTTCTTAGTCTTATAAACAAACAAATGGTCCTTAATGATCACAAGCATGAGTTTATAAAATTACAGCCTACACATGTGATTCACCAAATTTATGGATGATTCATGTGTATTAGTCAATCCAAACGACATCACGTGAAACTCATAATGTTCATTACAAGTACCGGATGTAGTGATTGGAATAGATAATCTTCTTCACGGACGCGAAGTTGATAATAACCATGCCGTGGATCAAATCTTTAAAACATACACTAGAACCTTGTAAACGATCGAACAAATCTTCCATTTTGAGTTATGGATATCGTTTTCGATTGTCAATTTACTCAGTTCACAGTAATCTATAAATATAAGGAATGATAACACCATAGCTCTTCATGATGACGAGCTTGGTAGAATAAAATCTTTCTTCGACAACTCTCTCAGTTGTACGATAATTCCTTTAATTCAGATGGTGCTGACGTACAGTGCACAAGCCACAGGTGCAGCACCGGAAATATAATCAATACCAAATTCAACTTCCCTTAATGGCGAAAGTCTAGGTAATTCATCAACAAATACCTCCTAAAGTTTCAGATAACGGAAACATCTTTTAATACATTCACTTTTAAGTTCTTTCTAGATTATAATATCTATGACTAATTCACAATCATTCACAATATAATTTCAAGTCTAAATGCAGGATATAGTCATCCATCAAGAATTATTTAGATCACTTTTGATAATCAACATCTTATCATTTAGGGAATTTCTACTCGAGTTCCCATCAATTAAGACAATGTCGTCATGTCATAATCAATCAATCCATTCTACTGGCACTATCAACTTTCCAGTTTCATTGCCGTCGATAAGATGTGAACTTCGCAAAAGACTAATAATAACTCATAATCCTTCAGAAGTTCAAGGATATCTGGAGACATAACTAACCTTAAAAGAGTAAGGTCAACGCATAATCTATGCGAGAGAAATTCAAATCAGATACAGACGAACACATTTAATGAATATGAATATATCCCATGTTTTTATAATTTGAGTACGCATTCGAAAGCTCCTCGGATCGTTACCCAGGTCATTCAAATGAAATCTAATCAAAAGAAATGATAAGAATGTCGATACATCCAGTCGGGTATCAACACTCGATAATCATATACTTTTCCTAAGAATCTCACTACGGGAGAATTGGACAAGAAGGGAATATCAATTGTCAATTAAGACAAATTCCACAGATGAGTAAATTCAACTTAGAAGAATAGATGATACAGGCACATATGTAGGTGTCCCTAACACTATGTCCCTATTTTCACTTCTTGCAGATCTCATAAAATTTAATCTTTCACAACTTCAAAGAAAATGTAGTGTTTATTAACAATTTTATGGTGACTACTAATTAGTCTTGCATGGTCCATTCCAAATTGTATGTAGGCGCGCAACTATATACAATTTCAAGATTAACGATGCAATACTCAGTTTGTCAAAATTTTATCATCATGTTTATAATAAAAACATTTTCATGCTTAATTCTTAAATAAGAATCAAAGAATAAATTTACAAAGATTTTCTTTGTTATGAAAACAATTAAGTTTTCTAAGGTGTTTTATAAACAACGTCATTTCGATAACAATCACTTATAAATCTCACTTTGAATAATCCTTATAGTAATGAAAATTCAATTTTTCTCAATGGATACTGTTTTATCTTATAAAAACAATGAGTGATCTGCAAAAGAGTGATGAAAAGTTGTTCACCAAGAACTAACTATAATATATCAGGAAATGAGCTTAGCCAATTAATCATGAGGTTCATGACCTCGATGGCACTCAAAAAGAATAATTCACAACATAACTCAAATCGAGATGAGTACTTGTTCAATGGTTGCATCACTAATGCGAACATTAGGAAGAAGCAATAAAAGATAGATAACATCGATACATGTAGAATTTAGCAATCAAAGGTAGTCTTTTCATTAATCACAAATAAGTCAAATTGTACCGTAACACATTGTGTGTCACTATGTCATACAATTTCCAAAACTCATCCTACCAACTGATATCTCAGTTAAGTTAGGGATTTTTAAAAGATACCACAATGAATACTAATCTACAAGAGTCATTAGGTGTTCCACATGTCCCATAAGATCCATCGGTCTCAATTCAGAAGAAGATTTCTTCAATTTATTTCTTGGACATTGGTTATCCTCATTAGTGGACAATGGCCTAGGAACAACCCTTAACACGAACCAACAATCAATTAAAACCTTATAATTCAATCATATGACTTAACGACTTCCTCTTAGCAATTTCATATTCCATACAGGTTAAATTTTATTTGATTCAAGTTTCAACCAACTTATACTCAATTCGATATCCTACCTCATATTCCAATACTTTCAATCTTATTCTTAGATCTTAAAAGGGCAATAAAAGCTCGATATGATCAACACTTAATTCCAATCCTATAGCTCTTACAACAACAATTATCAAATGAGTCACTAGCATGAGATGACTCACACATTCAATCAGATTTCTCAGAAAGGTACTAGTGGCATGCGGCTTTTGGGTAATGGTTCCAATGACAGCCTCAAGTGCAACATTCACCCTTTCGATTTCAATTTAAGAATTGGATGACACGAATCAGATGACATCTTTCTAGGTGGTAACGTTTTGTCAAATTTCACTCTATAAGGAAAGATCGTCATGACATCGATATCAGACTTAATTTCGCCAATTCTTCTTCAATATCACAATCAACTAATATTTACATTTCTACGAATATCAACCATTTTGTTGGGATCATAAATATCCACAACTTGGTTTAGATCTAGGATGGCTAGAATTCCTACGAGAATAGCTTCGATTAATTTACTAGGGGATTTAGGGTTCCTTGTGAAAATCTACGTCGTATAAATACCTCGTATAATTATAGAAATAATCATCAAATAATCATGTAATCAAATTACATCATATATATATATATATATATATATATATATATATATATATATATATATATATATATATATATATATATATATATATATATATATAATCCAGGTTATATATATATAATAAAATAACACTTCTCAGTCTGGCCTTGTCGGTAACTCGGGAATTCTTCAGCACCGTTATAGTCAAAAGATTTTTAGACATTTTTAGAAAAATCTTTATAGTTAAATGATTTTGAAATGTTTTATTCAAAACCTTAGTTTTAAAAATCTTTCGTTCTCTATAACGAGAGATCTGATACCAAACTGTAACACCCCCAAATTTATACAACTCAATACAGCGAAAGACTAGTTGGTGTTACGGGATAGCACATTACTCACATCATAGACAACGCTTAAAAATCGCGTCGTTTAATAATAAAAGCATTTCCATTCATAAATATCAAAGTTACATCGGTCCCAAGTCATTGTATTTAATACAGGTTTTACAAAGCATTTGAATGGAAATTAATATTTAAGTGCGGGCCATGATTTCTTGTTGTCTTCCCGAGAATTACCTTCAAGTACCTGAGATAAAACATGTTAAAAGAAAAGGTCAGCGATAACGCCGAGTGAATTCATAGAGTTTAATAAATTCCATCAATATAACTTTGGTGTAAAATTATTACCAAAAATCATTAAGTACAAATCATTGTAATAGGCCATAAAATAGCCAAAGTCATTTTTATATAAATCCTTATCGAAAATCATAATATAGGCATTTGCCTTAAAAATCATTATACGAGCCAATGTCGTAAAAACATCATACAATACGTTTTATAACGTTGTATAGATTAAATAAAAACCGTTATATGAATATGGTTATATAAAACCAAAACACGAACATAATATCAATAGTATGACCCCGTATTGCTAGTCAGGCAATACATCGTAATTCGGTGCGTATAGTAGTATTTCGTTAACTGGATTATTATAAGCCGCATGACATTGTTACCTTACTACAACAAACAACAGGTAGCTAGCCCGAAACTCATTTGCCCATCTAAATTAGCGTGTCGTCACAAAGGCCACGCTATGTAAATCTTCTCATACATAAATTCGCTTACCAATCAATGTGGCACGACAGGGATCAACCGTCAAGGCGCGAACTGGGGTGATCGTCCCCAAATAGAACTATTATATGCATAAGCGTCTACCAAATCCCGGTAGTTCACAATTCATGCTAATGGGACTTTTAGTGACATAACCTAACTTTAATAATCCATTTAATTTCATCTATCGGGTCATTTAATAATTTATCGGGTCATACAATCGGGTCATACAATCATTCGGGTCCAAATCAATAAACAAACAATCGGGACAAATGGTGTCCTATTTTATAAAAACTAACATGTTATCTCCCTCGCGGGTTTATAAAACATTTCATAAAAACATTTAAAAGAGTGCGAGGCTATGAACTCACGTTGATGTGGGAAGGCGGGTTATCGGCAATTCGGATGTACGGTACGTGCTTCAATCACGGAAACCTAGACAAATAATATTCGTCTTAGACTCTTGTTGTGACAATCCGTCAATTTATGATTGATATTTTATTCTCAAATATTATTTGAAAATATTATTTTAATGATACAATATGAACTCACTTATTTTTGGGGAGAAATTTGGATTTACGTCTTGGAGTAGCATCGACTACGTCTAAACCGGAGGATTCAACGTTACGTGCTTACGTTTACATACACCGTCCTTCGTGACAGTCCGACATTTCAGAACATAAATTTATCCGTGAATATTAATTTGGAGTTTTAAATTTGTGTTGCTTCATAAACTCACAAATTTACGAGAAGAGACTAGGACTTACGATTTTATTTTAACGTCCTTTACGACTAAACCGGAAACCTTAGGATTACGTATTTACGTTTTCGAACTCCGTTTTTGATGAGACAATTTTTATTAGATTCGTTTTGTGTCGTTGATTCATAATTTATAAAAATGTTTTTCATAAAACGACCGGAGGGCACGCAAATCGAGAAAACTAGAATCGAGGAGTACCCGTAAATAATTGGGGATGAGACAAAACCAAGTTTTGCCCCACCCCCACACATGGGATGGCCACATTGTGACACCACACTAACTTTGTGTCAAGTTTTACACAAGTTTCTTACACTTGTTAAGCTAGCTTAACTTGTAAGCTACACCAAAACAAAACCATTCCACCCATACCACTAGCTCTCATTTTCACTCATGCAAACCACCAAAATCCTCTCTTCCTCTCTCTATTCCGTCCCATATTCACCCAAAACAACCCTCATTTGATCAAATTTAACCATGGAATCATATGTATAATTTACATATGATGAAAACCCATTGAAGTTATGAAGATTGGAGGTGATCTTAACATGTAAACAGGAGTTTTCAAGGGAGTTTGGGGTTGATTTCTCAAGGAGTTTTCATGAAGAACAAGGGATGATTTTTGGAGGAATCTACAAATACTTGGTGATCCTAGAAGTGGTGTTGATATCTCATAAGATTGGTTACCCAAAACTAAGTCTTGTTCATCAAAAACCTCATCTTTTCATCACTAATGGTGGTATAGAGATTGTTCTTCCTATCCTCTTGTTATTTTGATTATGTAATCATGTATTTTATTTCCTATTGTATATGTATATGATGATTATATGATGATAAAAATATTATGTGGGGATTTGGTTTTGATAATCATGGATAAAAAGATGAAAAACTATAAGTAAAAATGGGTAAATCTTGTTTAAATGATAGGCTGTATAAAAACAGTAAAGAACCATATGGTAAACTGATAAAATGATGAAGTATAATGGATTTACAGTAAGCTATGAGTCTTGTACACATGTGAGAGTTGGCCATGCAATGGAATCAAAGTAATGAGTGAGATATGATCAAAACAAGTTTAAGGTATAAATCTGAGTTCACTGTTTTGGACGATTTTAAGAAAATATTTAGAAGATGATTCAACAGTAGCTATAGCAGAGTTAAATGTATCACATATCATGTAGTTTATGTGATAAAAATTTGAGCTTCTATCTCCATATAGAACTCAAGATATGGCAGTTTTGGTGAAAGTGAAGATAAAAATCAGATTTTTGAAAAATAAAGTATAATACTATTATATAAGCACTCAAAATTATATTGTATAAAATGTAAAGTTAAAACCCACTAACTCATGAATTTTATTTATATAAATATGTTAAAGGTTAAATAAGTGGACATTTTATAAAAATGGTAACTTGTTATGTTTTATAAGATATAAAACTATAAACATGATTTTTACGACTTTTTCGGCTATCGCCGTAAAATTAACGTTTTTCGCCAAATAAAACTTAGACGACCAAGCCCGTCTAATGTAAAGTTTATAAAAGTCATATACTGAAATATAAGTATCTAATACAAGTAAAAACCGATAAAACCCGAACTATAGGACATACGGACGTTAACGGACTAAATTAACGTTATTGAACTAATAATACAACAAAAATGGACTAAAACACTTATAAACTTATTATTGGGCTTGACCCATTTAGGCTCAACTTGTAAAGTGTATATACTGATAATATAGGTATAAAATGGATTAAAACAAGTTAAAGAACTTGTAATAAGTTATTGGACTTAAAAACACGTAAATAGGTAAAACTAGTAAACTCGTATAAACGTTATCGACATATAACACTAAAATGAGTAAACGAGAATATGTAAACCCACTTGATCATCATATATATATAATCATCATATGTATACATAATTGTTATTTTATAAAGTCATTGGACATGAGTCTAAGACGAGTATTATTTGTCTAGGTTTCCGTGATTGAAGCACGTACCGTACGTCCGAATTGCCGATAACCCGCCTTCCCACATCAACGTGAGTTCATAGCCTCGCACTCTTTTAAATGTTTTTATAAATGTTTTATAAACCCGCGAGGGAGATAACATGTTAGTTTTTATAAAATAGGACACCATTTGTCCCGATTGTTTGTTTATTGATTTTGGACCCGAATGAATGAATGACCCGATTGTATGACCCTGATAAACGATTAAAGGACCCGATAAATGAAATTAAATGGATTATTAAAGTTAGGTTATGTCACTAAAAGTCCCATTAGCATGAATTGTGAACTACCGGGAGTTGGTAGACGCTTATGCATTTAATAGTACTATTTGGGGACGATCACCCCAGTTCGTGCCTTGACGGTTGATCCTCGTCGTGCCACATTGATTGGTAAGCGAATTTATGTATGAGAAGATTTCCATAGCGTGACCTTTGTGACGACACGCTACTTTAGATGGGCAAAATTGGTATCGGGTTAGCTACCCGTTTTGGTTTAGTAAGGTAACAATGTCATGCGGCTTATAATAATCCAAAATTAACGAAATACTAATAGACGCTCAGAATTACGATGTATTGCCTGACTAGCAATACAGGGTCATACTATTGATATTATGTTCGTGTTTTGGTTTTCATAACCATATTCATATAACGGTTTTTATTAAATTTTATACAACGTCATAGGACGTATTGTATGATGTTTTTACGACATTGGCTCGTATAATAATTTTTAAGGCAAATGCCTATATTATGATTTTGATATAGATTTGTATAAAATGATTTTGGCTATTTTATGGCCTATTACAATGGTTTGTACGAAATGATTTTTGGTAATAATTTTATACCAAAGTTATATTGATGGAATTTATTAAACTCTATGAATTCACTCGGCGTTATCGCTGACCATTTCTTTTAACATGTTTTATCTCAGGTACTTGAAGGTAATTCTCGGGAAGACGACAAGAATTCATGGCCCGCACCTAAACAATATTTTCCATTCAAATACTTTGTAAAACTTTGTAAGAAATGTAATGATTTGGGACCGATGTAACTTTGATATTTTATGAATGGAAATGCTTTATTAATAAACGACGCGATTTTTATGCGTTGTTTATGATGTGAGTAATGTGCTATCCCGTAACACCAACTAGTCTTCCGCTGTATTGAGTTGTATAAATTTGGGGGTGTTACAGTTTGGTACCAGAGCTCTCGTTATAGAGAACGAAAGATTTTTAAAACCAAGGTTTTGAATAAAACATTTCAAAATCTTTTAACTATAAACATTTATCTAAAAATGTCTAAAAATCTTTTGACTATAACGGTGCCGAAGAATTCCCGAGTTACCGACAAGGCCAGACTGAGAAGTGTTATTTTAATATATATATAACTTGGATTATATATATATATATATATATATATATATATATATATATATATATATATATATATATATATATATATATATATATATGATGTAATTTCATTACATGAATGTTTGATGATTATTTTGATATTTATGCGAGGTATTTATACGACGTAGATTGTCACAAGTAACCCTAAATCCCCTAGTAAATTAATCGAAGCTATTCTCGTAGGAATTCTAGCTATCCTAGATCTAAACCAAGTTGTGGATATTTATGATCCCAACAAATGGTTGATATTCGTAGAAATATAGATATTAGTTGATTGTGATATTGAAAAAGAATTGGCGAGATTAAATCTGATATCGATGTCATGACGATCTTTTCTTATAGAGTGGAGTTTGACAAAACGTTACCACCTAGAAAGATGTCATCTGATTCGTTGTCACCCAATTCTTAAATTGAAATCGAAAGGGTGAATGTTGCACTTGAGGCTGTTATTGGAACCATTACCCAAAAGCCTCATGCCACTAATACCTTTCCGAGAAGTCTAGTTGAATGATCAAGTCATTTCATATTAATGACTCATTTGATAATTGTTGTTGTAAGAGCTAATAGGATTGGAAATTAAGTGTTGATTCATATTGAGATCGTATTGCCTTTACAAGGCCGAAGAATAAGATTGAAAGTATTGGAAAATGAGGTAGGATATCGAATTGAGTATAAGTTGATTGAAACTTGAATAAAGTAAAATTTAACCCGTATGGAATATGAGATTGTTAAGAGGAAGTCATTAAGTTCTATGATTGAATTATAAGGTTTTAATTGATTGTTGATTCGTGTTAAGGGTTGTTCCTAGGCCGTTGTCCACTAATGAGGATGCCCAGTGTCCAAGAAATAAATTGAAGAAATCTTCTTCTGAATTGAGACCGATGGATCTTCTGGGACATGTGGAACACCTAATGACTCTTGTAGATTAGTATTCATTGTGGTATCTTTTAAAAATCCCTAACTTAACTGAGATATCAGTTGGTAGGAGGAGTTTTGTAAATTGTATGACATAGTGACACGTAATGTGTTACGGTACAATTTGACTTGTTTGTGATTAATGAAAAGACTACCTTTGATTGCTAAATTTTACATGTATCGATGTTATCTATCTTTTATTGCTTCATCCTAATGATCGCATTAGTGATGTAACCATTGAACGAGTACTCATCTCGAATTGAGTTACGTTGTGAATCATTCTTCGTGAGTGCCATCGAGGTCAAGAACCTCATGACAAAGTGGCTAAGCTCATTTCCTATCATATCGTAGTTAAGTTCTTGGTGAACAACTCCTCATCACTCTTTTGCAGATCACTCATTGTTTTTATAAGATAAAACAGTATGCCTTGAGAAAAATTGAATTTTCATCACTATAAGGATTATTCATAGTGAGATTTATAAGTGATTGTTATCGAAATGAAGTTGTTTATAAAACACTTTGGAAAACCTAATTGTTTTCATAACAAAGAAAATCTTTGTAAATTTATTTTGAATTCTTATTTAAGAATTAAGCATTAAAATGTTTTTATTATAAACATGATGATAAAATTTTGACGAACTGAGTATTGCATCGTTAATCTTAAAATTGTATATAGTTGCGCGCCTACATACAATTTGGAATGGACTATGCAAGACTGATTAGTAGTCACCATAAAACTAATGGATAAACACTACATTTTCTTTGAAGATTATGAAAGAATAAATTTTATGAGATCTGCAAGAGGTGAAAAATAGGGACATAGTGTTAGGGACACCTACATATGTGCCTGTAGCATCTATTCTTCTGAGTCGAATTTACTCATCTGTGGAAATTGTCTTATTTGACAATTGACAATTCCGTTCTTGTCCAATTCTCCCGTAGTGAGATTCTTAGGAAAAGTATTTGATTATCGAGTGTTGATACCCGACTGGATGTATCGACGTTCATATCATTTCTTTTGATTAAATTTCACATTTGAATGACCTGGGTAACGATCCGAGGAGCTTTCGAATGCGTACTCAAATTATGAAAACATGGGATATATTCATATTCGTTAAATGTTTTCATCTGTATCTGATTTGAAATTCTCTCGCATAGATTATGCATTGACTTTACTCTTTTAATAGTAGTTGTGTCTCCAGATATCCCTGAAATTGTGAAGGATTGTGAATTATTATTAGTCTTTTGAGAAGTTCACATCTTATCGACGACAATGAAACTGAAAGGTTGATAATGCCGGTAGAATGGATTGATTGATTATGACATGACGACATTGTCTTAATTGATGGGAACACGAGTAGAATTCCCCGAAAAGATAAGATGTTGATTATCAAAAGTGATCTAAATAATTCTCGATGGATGACCATATCCTGCATTTAGACTTGAAATTTTACCGTGAATGGTTGTGAATTATTTATAGATATTGTAATCTAGAAGAACATAATATGTATTTATTAAAAGATGTTTATCTTATCTGAAACTTTAGGAGGTATTTGTTGGTGAATTACCTAGACTTTCGCCATTAAGGCAAGTTGAATTTGGTATTGATTATATTCCCGGTGCTGCACCTGTGGCCTGTGCACTGTATGTCAGCACCATCTGAATTTAAGGAATTACCGTTCAACTGAGAAAGTTGTCGGAGAAAGATTTTATTATACCAAGCCTGTCATCCTGAAGAGCTATGGTGTTATCATTCCTTATATTTATAGATTACTATAAACTGAGTAAATTGACAATCGAAAACGATATCCATAACTCGAAATGGAAGATTTTTTCGCTCATTTACAAGGTTCTAGCTTATGTTTTAAAGATTCAATCCATGGCATGGTTATCATCAATTTCGCGTCCGCGAAAAAGGATTATCTATTCCAATCACTACATCCAGTACTTGTAATGAACATTATAAGTTTCACGTGATATCGTTTGGAATGACAATGCACATGTAGTATTCATAAATGTGGTGAATCACGTGTGTAGGCTGTAATTTGATAAATTCATGCTCGTGATTACTAAGAACCATTTGTTTGTTTATAAGAATGAGGAGTTAATAATCATTTATAAATTGCCCTGAATTGGCCGAGTAGTGAAAACATGTACCTTGAATATTTAACATGAGATTTAAAGACTTAATCCTTTACATTATTTGACCGTGTGATTAATAGAAATGGAATATATTGACTCTTCAAAAATTGGAACCATTAAGGCTTTGGATTTTACCAAAAAGAAATGGAAATATATTTTGACAAATGTTTTAACAAAGGATTTTAAGGGATTATTCCCTTATACACAAACCATTTAACTAAACTTCTGTTTAGGGGTAAATGTTTGTGTATACCTCAAGATAACTTAAGAAGGATTGAGTAAAACCATTTATACCATAACCTGAAAACTTAAAACGACAATTTTTGCTTTTCAACTAAGAAAAGTTTGACCAAAGTATAAACAAAGGTTTTTCGAACATTTACGAAATCTTATTAAATACTTTCGATAAATCAACAAAAATCGTGTTAATTAAATTCAAATTTATTTTTGAACATTTTATATAATTGGTCAAACTAGGAAAATTTAAAATTTTTACGTTTACGTTTCATAAATAATAACTAATTATTATTTAATTACTTGTAATAATTATCGACGCTTTAAACGTTGGATTGAGTAAAACTGATAAAAATGATAGCTGAAACTAAATTGAAGCTTAGGAAATAAGAAGAAAGGTGAACGTAATTACTGACGCATAATATAGAAAGAATATCTGAGTGAATTATGGAATGATAATTATATCATCATGAGAAGTAAATATTAATACCGACGCATTATGTAGAAAAGATAAAGAACCAATTAGGACATGTTCCTTAATAATGAAGGTACAAAATAAATTGCCGAACAATTTAAAACAGAACCGATGCTTATAAAAGGGATAATATAGTTAATAAAAGGGGTTCGCGGATAATGTGAATCATTAAAATTGAGAAGCCGATAGCGTTAAACGTATAAAAGGTCACTTGTGGTTGCCTAAATATGGAGGATTGTGAGATATAGTTATGTTGGAATCTTGTAAGTATAAGTATTTTATTCGTGACATTTACGATTTAAAGTATCTTTGTCTGAAGAAGTTGTACTGATGGCAATTATGAAGGCAGACATCGCCTCATACATTAGTAAACGTCTAGCTATTGCAAAGGTCATCATCTGAATATTGATTCGATTTGGGTCATCGTCGACAGACTGACCAAATCTGCTAATATCATTCCCGTTAATGATAAATGCAAAGGAGTTGTGTAAACATGGTGTGCCGTATCGATCATCTCTATCAAGATCCTCGCTTCGCATCAAATTTCTTGAAATTTGCTCAGAAGTCATTGTGAACGAATCTTGATGAGAGTACTATGTACCACCCCAAATCGAAGGGACGAGGTAAAGTAATGATACAAAATACTATAGTGCTGCTTTATGTTTGAACGATTGACCTTTGGTGACAGACTGTAAAATCGCTTTCCTTTGGAAGGATTACCATTGATAATTATCGTATTAGGATCGAGACCTAATCTTGTTAGGATCTAAATATTAGAGCATCTGTAAGCAAGAGTTGAGATGAAGACACCCGACATACACTCACTGTGAGTTGGACATGTCTTTTAGGTTTAAGGTTTCCTATGATGGCGAACCTAACCTTGCAAAATACCCGACCCGCGAGATCTGAAATGATTGTTGAAATTAGGATTTGATTATTGACTGCCGATAGTGGGCAAGAGGTTATGTGAATATGAAATGTAGATCTTGAAGTGCCAAATGGGTAGCGAAGTTATGCCACAATTTTAAACTTGGAAAAATGAATTCATGATCTGACAAATCATGGGATATAAGTCCCCGTTGTATGGGACCATTGAGATGATGTAAAAGATTTGGTTGGAAAGGCATATAAGCTGGATCTACCCTAGGACTTCAAGAACTGCGTGAATTATGTTTCGTAAATCGAACTTGATGGAATATCTATCAAGTGAAAATCTGATTGTTCCTTAGTAAAGTTTAGATCGGCGAAAAGTTGCATTCATCAGAAACCCGTGAACATCATGGATAGAGAAAGTAAGTCAACATTTAGCCTGATCTTATTCCCGTAGTTATGTTTGATGAAACTCGCGTATTATAATGGATTACACTTGTGAGAAAAGACCGAATGTGGAGGAAATACCCACATGGCTTTAACTCTATAAGAAGCGAGTAGTAAGATGATCTTTGAGGACAAAGATCCTGTTTAGAGGTAAATGCTGTGACAATCCGTCAATTTATGATTGATATTTTATTCTCAAATATTATTTGAAAATATTATTTTAATGATACAATATGAACTCACTTATTTTTGGGGAGAAATTTGGATTTACGTCTTGGAGTAGCATCGACTACGTCTAAACCGGAGGATTCAACGTTACGTGCTTACGTTTACATACACCGTCCTTGGTGACAGTCCGACATTTCAGAAAATAAATTTATCCGTGAATATTAATTTGGAGTTTTAAATTTGTGTTGGTTCATAAACTCACAAATTTACGAGAAGAGACTAGGACTTACGATTTTATTTTTAACGTCCTTTACGACTAAACCGGAAACCTTAGGATTACGTATTTACGTTTTCGAACTCCGTTTTTGATGAGACAATTTTTATTAGATTCGTTTTGTGCCGTTGATTCATAATTTATAAAAATGTTTTTCATAAAACGACCGGAGGGCACGCAAATCGAGAAAACTAGAATCGAGGAGTACCCGTAAATAATTGGGGATGAGACAAAACCAAGTTTTGCCCCACCCCCACACATGGGATGGCCACATTGTGACACCACACTAACTTTGTGTCAAGTTTTACACAAGTTTCTTACACTTGTTAAGCTAGCTTAACTTGTAAGCTACACCAAAACAAAACCATTCCACCCATACCACTAGCTCTCATTTTCACTCATGCAAACCACCAAAATCCTCTCTTCCTCTCTCTATTCCGTCCCATATTCACCCAAAACAACCCTCATTTGATCAAATTTAACCATGGAATCATATGTATAATTTACATATGATGAAAACCCATTGAAGTTATGAAGATTGGAGGTGATCTTAACATGTAAAAAGGAGTTTTCAAGGGAGTTTGGGGTTGATTTCTCAAGGAGTTTTCATGAAGAACAAGGGATGATTTTTGGAGGAATCTACAAATACTTGGTGATCCTAGAAGTGGTGTTGATATCTCATAAGATTGGTTACCCAAAACCAAGTCTTGTTCATCAAAAACCTCATCTTTTCATCACTAATGGTGGTATAGAGATTGTTCTTCCTATCCTCTTGTTATTTTGATTATGTAATCATGTATTTTATTTCCTATTGTATATGTATATGATGATTATATGATGATAAAAATATTATGTGGGGATTTGGTTTTGATAATCATGGATAAAAAGATGAAAAACTATAAGTAAAAATGGGTAAATCTTGTTTAAATGATAGGCTGTATAAAAACAGTAAAGAACCATATGGTAAACTGATAAAATGATGAAGTATAATGGATTTACAGTAAGCTATGAGTCTTGTACACATGTGAGAGTTGGCCATGCAATGGAATCAAAGTAATGAGTGAGATATGATCAAAACAAGTTTAAGGTATAAATCTGAGTTCACTGTTTTGGACGATTTTTAGAAAATATTTAGAAGATGATTCAACAGTAGCTATAGAGGAGTTAAATGTATCACATATCATGTAGTTTATGTGATAAAAATTTGAGCTTCTATCTCCATATAGAACTCAAGATATGGCAGTTTTGGTGAAAGTGAAGATAAAAAACAGATTTTTGAAAAATAAAGTATAATACTATTATATAAGCACTCAAAATTATATTGTATAAAATGTAAAGTTAAAACCCACTAACTCATGAATTTTATTTATATAAATATGTTAAAGGTTAAATAAGTGGACATTTTATAAAAATGGTAACTTGTTATGTTTTATAAGATATAAAACTATAAACATGATTTTTACGACTTTTTCGGCTATCGCCGTAAATTAACGTTTTTCGCTAAATAAAACTTAGACGACCAAGCCCGTCTAATGTAAAGTTTATAAAAGTCATATACTGAAATATAAGTATCTAATACAAGTAAAAACCGATAAAACCCGAACTATAGGACATACGGACGTTAACGGACTAAATTAACGTTATTGAACTAATAATACAACAAAAATGGACTAAAACACTTATAAACTTATTATTGGGCTTGACCCATTTAGGCTCAACTTGTAAAGTGTATATACTGATAATATAGGTATAAAATGGATTAAAACAAGTTAAAGAACTTGTAATAAGTTATTGGACTTAAAAACACGTAAATAGGTAAAACTAGTAAACTCGTATAAACGTTATCGACATATAACACTAAAATGAGTAAACGAGAATATGTAAACCCACTTGATCATCATATATATATAATCATCATATGTATACATAATTGTTATTTTATAAAGTCATTGGACATGAGTCTAAGACGAGTATTATTTGTCTAGGTTTCCGTGATTGAAGCACGTACCGTACGTCCGAATTGCCGATAACCCGCCTTCCCACATCAACGTGAGTTCATAGCCTCGCACTCTTTTAAATGTTTTTATAAATGTTTTATAAACCCGCGAGGGAGATAACATGTTAGTTTTTATAAAATAGGACACCATTTGTCCCGATTGTTTGTTTATTGATTTTGGACCCGAATGAATGAATGACCCGATTGTATGACCCGATAAATGATTAAAGGACCCGATAAATGAAATTAAATGGATTATTAAAGTTAGGTTATGTCACTAAAAGTCCCATTAGCATGAATTGTGAACTACCGGGAGTTGGTAGACGCTTATGCATTTAATAGTACTATTTGGGGACGATCACCCCAGTTCGCGCCTTGACGGTTGATCCCCGTCGTGCCACATTGATTGGTAAGCGAATTTATGTATGAGAAGATTTCCATAGCGTGACCTTTGTGACGACACGCTACTTTAGATGGGAAAAATTGGTATCGGGTTAGCTACCCGTTTTGGTTTAGTAAGGTAACAATGTCATGCGGCTTATAATAATCCAAAATTAACGAAATACTAATAGACGCTCAGAATTACGATGTATTGCCTGACTAGCAATACAGGGTCATACTATTGATATTATGTTCGTGTTTTGGTTTTCATAACCATATTCATATAACGGTTTTTATTAAATTTTATACAACGTCATAGGACGTATTGTATGATGTTTTTACGACATTGGCTCGTATAATAATTTTTAAGGCAAATGCCTATATTATGATTTTGATAAAGATTTGTATAAAATGATTTTGGCTATTTTATGGCCTATTACAATGGTTTGTACGAAATGATTTTTGGTAATAATTTTATACCAAAGTTATATTGATGGAATTTATTAAACTCTATGAATTCACTCGGCGTTATCGCTGACCTTTTCTTTTAACATGTTTTATCTCAGGTACTTGAAGGTAATTCTCGGGAAGACGACAAGAATTCATGGCCCGCACCTAAACAATATTTTCCATTCAAATACTTTGTAAAACTTTGTAAGAAATGTAATGATTTGGGAGCGATGTAACTTTGATATTTTATGAATGGAAATGCTTTATTAATAAACGACGCGATTTTTATGCGTTGTTTATGATGTGAGTAATGTGCTATCCCGTAACACCAACTAGTCTTCCGCTGTATTGAGTTGTATAAATTTGGGGGTGTTACACTTGTCCAATGACTTTATAAAAATAACAATTATGTATACATATGATGATTATATATATATGATGATCAAGTGGGTTTACATATTCTCGCTTACTCATTTTAGTGTTTACGTATTGGTAACTTCTTACTAGTTTACTAGTTTTACCTATTTACGTGTTTTAGGTCCAATAAACTTATTATAAGTTCTTTAACTTGTCTTATTCCACTTTATACTTGTATTATCAGTATTTACACTTTACATGTTGGGCCCAAATGGGTTAAGCCCAATAAATAAGTTTATAAGTGTTTTAGTCCATTTTGTTGTATTATTAGTCCAATAACGTTAACTTAGCTCGTTAATGTCCGTATGTTATATAGTTCTGGTTTTATCGGTTTTTACTTGTTATATATGTTTATATATCAGTATATGAGTTTATAAAAGTTTACATTAGACGGGTCCAACCGTCTAAGTTTTATTTAACAAAAACGTTAATTTTACGGCAATAGCCGAAAAAGTCGTAAAAATCATGTTTATAGTTTTATAACTTATAAAACTTATCAAACTACCATTTTATAAAATGTCCATTTATTTATCCTTATACATGTTTATATAAATGTATTATATAAGTTAGTGGGTTTTAGTTCACATTTTATACTATATTTACTTGAGTGCTTATATAATACTATTATACTTTAATTTCCAAAATCTGATTTTTATTTTCATGTTCACCAAAACTGCCATATCTAGAGTTCTATATGGAGATAGAAGCTCAAATTTTTATGAAATAAACTACATGATATGTGCTCCATTTAACGCTAGCTACTGTTGAATCAGCCTTTGAGTATTTTCTAAAAATCGTCCAAAACAGTGAACCCAGATTTGTACTTTAAACTTGTTTTGATCATATCTCACTCATCCTAATGATTCCATTGCATGACCAACTCTCACATGTGTACAAGACATATTACTTACTGTTTATCCATTAATCTATGCCATTTTTATCAGTTCATCATATGATTATTTACTGTTTTATACAGCCAACAATTTAAACAAGATTTTAGCCTTGTTTCTTATAGTTTTTCATCTTTTTAACCGTGTTTATCAACACCAAATCCCCACACAATATTTTTAACCATCATTCATCATCATATACATATACATAAGTAAAAGAAATACAAGATTACATAATCAAAAATAACAAGAGGATGAGGAGAACAATCTTTATACCACCAAGATGATGTAGGTTCTGATTTGGACATGGATTTTGATGGAGAAACTTGTGATAAACCAAGACCATCTTCAAGACCACCATT
Organism: Glebionis coronaria; assembly: GCA_025667525.1. Lineage (NCBI taxonomy): Eukaryota > Viridiplantae > Streptophyta > Magnoliopsida > Asterales > Asteraceae > Glebionis > Glebionis coronaria. The sequence continues at coordinate 621,351,180 of CM046875.1, read as the reverse complement.
CTTCAAGAACTCCTTGTAGAAAATCAGCCCTAAGACACCATCAAGACTTCTCCTTGGATGTTAAAATGACCACCAATCAATAGAGCTTGAAGAGGTTTCCATCATATGTGTGTATAACATCAAATATTGTGGTTGAAAATTGATCAAATGATGGTTATGGATGGTGAAGTGGACAGCATAAACAAGAGGAAAGGGAGAGAGTGAGTTGTTTTGCATGTAGGAAAAGTGAGAAGTGGTTTAGTTAGATGGTTTACTAGTTTTGGTGGGTGGAGTAGCTTTTAAGCTAAGCTAACAAGTGTTAGCTTAGTTGCTACAAATTGGACACATCATGAGATGTGTTGCTAGTTAGGCCGGTTTTGAGTGGGGGTGGGACAAGTGTCCCACTTGTCTCATCCCCATTTATTTACGGGTACTCCTCGATTCTAGTTTCCTAGATTTGCGTGCCCTCAGGTCGTTTTACGAAAAACGTTTTTATAAATTATGAATCAACGGCACAAAACGAATCTAATAAAAATTATCTCATCAAAAACGGAGTTCGAAAACGTAAATACGTAATCCTAAGGTTTCCGGTTTAGTCGTAAAGGACGTTAAAATAAAATCGTAAGTCCTAATCTCTTCTCGTAAATTTGTGAGTTTATGAACCAACTCAAAATTAAAATTCCAAAATAATATTCACGGACAAATTTATTTTTCCGAAATGTCGGACTGTCACCAAAACGGTGTATGTAAACGTAAGCACGTAACGTTGAATCCTCCGGTTTAGACGTAGTCGATGCTACTTCAAGACGTAAATCCAAATTATTTCCCAAAAATTAAGTGAGTTCATAATATAACATTAAAATAATATTTTCAAATAAATATTGAGAATAAAATATCAACCATAAATTGACGGATTGTCACATTCAAGGTTGAGTTTTGAATAGTAGTTTTTTTTATGATTTGGGATGCACGGGATACCTAGTCTTTGAGTTGAGTTTTGAGATCGTCTAGAAGGTTGTTTGTAGATTGTTTGAGTCACATAGATGTGGTGAGGAGAGAAAAAAAAATTCTTTTGGAAAAGTCGATCTTGTGCACGGTTTAAATAATATGTCGCGGGGCATAAGATGTTTTGGTTGCCATTATTTGTTTCTTGGATCATTTTTCGTTGTCATGAGTCATTTGAATTGGTACATGTTTGAGTTTTCCTTTTGAGTTTTCGTGGTTTTGGTCTGTTTTAACTCGTGCACGTGAAATGTCGTTAGTTATCCGTGGGTTTGATTCGTTGATCGTATCTAGTGGATTCAAGATGTAGTTTTGGGTTCGTATTGATTGGGAGCGTTGATGTAGTCATATGAAATACTTGGTCGCGCCTACACGATTAAGTAGGTGGCCCTGAGAGAATGGTCGGAATGCCCTTAGTGGGGATGAAAGAGTTAAAAGTTCGTAGACGAACTAATGTGGTCATGAGGTCTCTTAGGAGTGCCAAGGGAGATGAATAGAGATTTGTATAATGTATGGATATTGGCACAAGTAACGCGCCATAAAGAGTGTTGGAAGGGGATATAATACCTCAAAGGTATTTATGATTGTTCGTAAGGCATGTAAGTTTTCCGAAAATTTCCTGAGATTTAGTAGGTTTGCCTATTACTGTGAGGTAGAACCATAAATAGAGCAAGTAGGAGAAGTGAGAGGAGTTGTAGTTAGTGCATTTCCAAGGAAATTGTTGATGGAATGATTTTAAGATCAAGAGTTGTTAGAAATTGCAACGGATGCAAGGTAAAATTTGAGTTGCTTAGTAGTAGATTGGCTGTGAAAAGCGGTTGAGTGGTCTGATAAGAGGAAGTATTGGTCTTATAGAATACGTGTAGATTTTCGCGAGTAGAACGAGGTAGAAATTTATTCGTATTGCTTCTAAGAGAGGGTGCAAGGAGGACGTAGTTGAAACTGCTAAGGATGTTGTATGAACGCTTTGGGTTTACGATTATGATTTTGGCTTCACCGAGGCGCTAGCAGTTTTCATTGAGTCAATGAACCGGGGGTGCATGACAATATATAAACGAGTTGTAATCGGGAGCATCAACGACATCTTGATCTACTCAAATCTAAGAAGGAGAGTGAGGCGAATTATGAGTTGGTTTTGGAGTTGTTAGGAAAGGGAATTATACGTGAGATTTTCAAGTGTGAGTTTTAGGATTAAGTTGGCCAGGACGAGTAGTCAGAGATGATGGCATATCGTGGAACCAACAAGGGGAAAAGTGAAGAAGGGTGAGGAAGCGTTTTGTAGGCTGAAGAGGTGGATTGGATAATGAGCAGATCTTGGAATTATCGGAAGGACTGGATGAATTCGCGAAGCATGACGATACTTGGAGCAAGGATTTGGATGTATACGAGAACGACAAAGAAAGGCGGTTGTTTATATGTTGTGGGAACTAAAGATTTGGAAGAACTAGATAGACTTAGTTAGTGGAGCTGGATTGTTATATCTGCCTAGAATGCTAGAGGCATTTGGGGTACGAGACGTTAAGAATGATCTATACAGATCATGAACGTCTCCAACACATATTTAATCATCTTGATTGAACATTTGGAAAAGGTGATGGGTGGAGTTAAGTGATGAAAGAAAATTGCAAGGCCAAGTACCATCTGGGAAAGGCAAGCATGGTTGATGAGACATGGAATAAGAAGAATGAAGTGAAGCTGAGACGAACTTGAACTATATGGATGACGTATTAGGGTGGTTTGGATGAAGGATGTAGGTTGCACGAGTTGAGCTGTATAAAGCAGAGAACGCGTCAACATCTATGTTGCGTGGCTTGGACAATCATATGGAGAAAAGGGACGTAGACTATACTTCCTACATAGATAGGAGTAGCTTAGAAAGGGCGATGTAAGGAAGAAGTTGGTGAAAGGGATACATAATGGGGTGGAGGAATAAGTACGACGAGAGTTGGGTGATAGTCGATAGACTGACTAATTCATCTCATATTTCAAGAGGAATGAGAAGTCACGTAGTTGAGAAGTTGGAAGGATTGCGTACGGATGTGATGGAATAGAGGGTTTGCGTAAAAGTTAGCCTAATATGTATGGAATGCCTTATGAAGGATTATGGCAAGCGAAGAAACGATGGGAAGCAAGCGTAGTATACCGTTGATAGACTAATGTTTGGCATGAGCATACTATAGGGGTAATTGAGAAAGACGCCTAGAGCATTGGCGTGAGATTTGGAGATAGTTGGAGAACGCATTATATTAGGAAGAATTCTCCTACAAAGAGAGAGTCACCGGTGATTGGGGGCATGTTCCCCATTGATGAGGATGTAAGGAATAAAGGAGGAAACACCTAAATTATAGGCTGAAGACGGGATATAAGATGGTATGGAAATTAAGATTGTGGAAATACAAGCGAAAAGTAGTATGGAGGAAGAATGATTAGAGGGAGCAAGAGGTTGTCAAGATGGTGGGGTGATATTGAAGGGAAAACCGTTATAGCAAGAGGTTAGTAGTCATGAACAATTGAACGTTCACCTAGAGAAAAGGTGTAGCACCTGTTAGTATGAAGGATTGTTAGTTACTTGGTTCCGAGCATGGGAAAGCAAGGATGAGGTGGTGGTTATGACATGTTTCATGTGAATGTTATGGGAAGCTTTTGGTTATGCAATCTTGCATATACCATTGGATGTGTTTAAGGTTGGAGAACTTCTGAATGATGGAAAATCCGTAGAGGATAGAAGCCGTTAGGTCTGGTGATAGGAATTATAGTAGAAACTGTTGGAGTTAATTCATAGGAGATGAGGTGGATCACCGTTATAGTGGGATTAAGTTAGAAGCGGCCAATGTATTGGACCGGAGGTGGATCGGAAAACTATGGAGGTGGTGGGAGTGCTTAAGTAGAGGTTGAAAATGGCAAAGAACCGACAAGAGAGCTGTGCGGACGAGAGGCATAAGCCGTTGGGATTTAAGATTGGAGGTAAGGTTATGCTAGAGGTTTCACCATGGAAAGGAGTGATGTGGTTTGGAAAGAAAGGGAAGTTAACACCTAGATTTGTGGGTCCCTTTAAAATCCTTGAAAGGATTAGGCTAGTGGCGTATAGGTTGAGATTACCGAAGGAATTGAGTTGTGTGCATGATGTATTTCATGTATCAATCTTGAGGAAATGCTTAGCAAGAACCGACTTACAAGTACCGTTACATGATATTAGTATCGATACGAGTCTTCGTTTCATCGAAGAGCCGGTAGAGATTTTGGGTCGTGAAGCTAAGACGTTGGAAAAAAAAGGGTAATATATCGTAGTTATGGTAAGATGTAATTTGGAACGTGGACTAGAGTTCACGTAGGAACGGGAAGGATTTATGAGGAGCAAGTATCCTTAGCTATTTGATAATGACGATCCTAAGGAGTAAATCTCGGGACGAGATTTCTATTAGGAGGGAGTGATGTGACAACCGTGGTTTTGAGGTTCGTCACTTGGTCTTATTTTAAGGTTAATTTATGTGTGACTATATGATTAGTGTGTTTACATGTTTATTTTGCGTGAACGAGGTTGGTGTGGATATCGTATATGGGTATAAAGTACTCATAAGTAAATCGAGGAACGGTTATTTCATGTTCATGAGCTCACAGTTAGTGACTATGAAATGAAATGGTGTTATTTTGGTGTTTACGTATACGTATAAGTATTATAGTAAATTGTATTTTTTAGGATTTGGGGTTTAGCATGTAGAGGTCTCGGGTAAGGTGTTTAGTCATGTGAGTATTTTTCGGGATGGTTTTAAGTCATTTAGGACATAGTTATAAAGTTTATTTCAAAATTTAAGATTTTTTTTAAAACTGTATATTTTACGTCTTTTACGGTAAACGCGTAAATTTGACTAGTTTTACGGTTTTGAGGTTTTGGAGGTTTTAGGAGCTGAAATAAATTAAGGTAAATTAAGGTGTTATTAATAACATTATAATAAGTAATAAAAAAAGAAAAAAAATAAAAATATATGTATAAGGGTTGGTTTGGGCGACGAAATAAAAAGAAAAAGAAAGGGAAAAAGGAAAGTGGGCTTTCTATTTGGATTAGGACTCTTGTGTACACTATATAAGGTTTTTAACTATAAAAAAACATATTATTTTTTCTACCTGGAGCTTATAGCCGACGGTTTCACAAGATTTTTAGGGTTCTTCATTAAAAATTTATCTTCCATTAATCTTAAGGTAAAACCTCAAATCCCTTTTCAATTTAATTGTTTTTAATGTTTTTATAATCATCTTATGATGGATTTAGGTTTGGGTTTAAATTAAAAACTGTATATTAATGATATTATAATGATTAAGTGAATTAGGGATTGTAATTAGTGGAGTTATGGGTAATTAATTAGGTTAATTTAATTGAATTCGTTTTTTAAAAACTGGGCAGAATTTTAGGTCAGTCGTTTTGATCATATTTAGAGTTCTACAAACTCTTATTTTGCGATGCAAGTATCCCTGGAATGATAATTGAGATTTCTTTCAAATGAAAGAAACTAGAACTAAATTGGAGGTCGGGAAGTGGGTCAAAAACAGGTTACAACAGTCGGAGGTCAAAACAGTTTTGAAATTTGTCAGGTTTGGTTTGATGTTTTAGGGTGATTGGGGTACTTAGGAGTACACTTGAGTCCTCTAATGGGCATGGGAGTTGGTTTATATATTAAATAAGAGACCAGGGGTGGGGCTAAGAATATGGGTTAGGGTAAGACCCCCTAATCATAACAAACGTTTTGTATGTTCAAAATCAGTAAAATCCGGATAGACAAAAGTATATATATATATATCTGGGCCTTAACAATAACTTTAAGGTTGGGGCAAAGGGGAGGAGTTAGCTAACATATGTAAGGGCATAGGGTTTCCTTTACAGAGGTCATGGGTATGGTTAGGTGGGCGTTTGGCTTATAATGTGGAGACCTAAAAGTTGGGACTGTTTTGTGTAAAATATGAACGTGATAGGTATCAAACTTAACCAAGTTAAGGACTTGTTAGGGAAGGGTAATGGGGTGTTTAGAGCATATGAAAGAGGAACATATATGGGAGAAGGCTAGATGTCCATCATAGGTTGATGAGCCATTTTAGAGATTGGTTCATGTTTTGACTTTGTGTTTTTGTTTGTTAGCTTTTTGCTAGTGCACGGATTATTGGGAGACGCTCAATCAGGTGAGTTTCATAGTCCCATGTCTACTAATGATTTTGACTTCCAGATGGGATGGAAGAGACACTGTCTTGTTTTAATAAATTATGCTGTGAATGTTTTGTGTTTGGTGATGGACTTGTGCATACTTATGTGATTAACTGCTAGTTGATTCATGATTGTTTTATGTTTTGACTTGGTACCAAGGGGATGTTGACAAGACGGGGCCTTGGGGAGGTATATAGATGTGTGAGAATCTATGGGACCAATGGATAATGACAACGCGGGGCCTTGGGATTGGTACATAGGTGTATGGGCGCCTATGGTACCATGGTGTTTGGTAAGGCTGGGAGCCTTGGATTTGGTTTGGTTTGTTAAATCTTGAATATTAGTTGTTAATGCATGTTTGTATCACATTGTCCATATGTTCTTAAATTTGATTATTATTCACAGCTTATAATTTGGAGTTGGAGTCTAAACCTATGACTCTCACCAACTTTATGTTGACGTGTTTTAGTGTCTCTTTCAGGTGAGAATGTGGTTAAGCTTGAGAATAGAAGTGGCTAGATTTGGAGGCATTAGGATTGCATTTAGAAGGAGATCCCTGTTCCTTCTTAGTTTATTTCTATGTGTTTTGAATAAGTGATACTTTGTGGACACCTTTATGATGTTTGTTTGTGGTAATTGTTTGTCTTGGGTAAGAGGTAGGACTGTTACCTACTTGCCTAGACTCCTGCATTTTGTGAAGATATTGTCATGACATTTGTGTCACCATTTTATGACATTTCCATTTCATTTAGTTATCTCTATAGACACGCCATGTTGTGATGATATCCATGCGTCGCGTCCTATATTCCGCCATGGTGGGGTGACACCTTTATACCCTAGTTATAGTTAACGACTACTCTAGATTCACTTGGACTAGATTTTTGGCATCTAAGAATGAATCTTTCGATCATTTCGAAATCTTTAGTCGAAGAATTCAAAATCAACTAGGATGTCCAATTGTCTCTATTAGGACGGATCACGGTAGGGAATTTGATAATGAAGTGCAATTTGGTGCCTTTTGTGAAGCTCATGGTATTACCCATAACTTCTCGGCTCCTCGCACTCCACAATCAAATGGGGTAGTTGAAAGGAAGAATAGGACCATCCAAGAGATGAGTAGAACGATGTTAAACGAGCAATATTTGCCTCCAAAGTTCTGGTGCAATGCCGTGGACACATCGACTTATATTCTCAACTGAATTCTTATTCGACCTTTCCTAGGAAAGACCCCCTATGAGATTCTTAAAGGTAAGAAACCCTCATTGGAATACTTTAGGGTGTTTGGAAGCAAGTGCTTTATCCTCAACACAAAAGACTACCTTACCAAGTTCGACCCAAAGTCTTACGAATGTATCTTTTTAGGTTATTCCCAAACTAGCAAAGCCTACATAGTCCTAAATAGAACCTCAGGCGTAATTGAAGAACCACTTAACGTGACTTTTGATGAAACCCCTCCTTTAACCAAGACACCACCATTGGTTGATGATGACTTGGATGAAGTAGAAGTAGTTAAAGCCAAAAAGGTTAGAAAAATAGGAATTGAAGACCTTAGTGTTGAAAAGGAAGTAAACATTAAGGAGTCTAAGGATCATACTCTCAATAATATCATTGGTGACTTAAATCAAAGGACCCTAAGATCTCAAGTCCAAAACCAAAGCAAATTCTTTTGTTTCGTCTCCTTGATTGAACCAAAGAATGTTAAATAAGCTTTGACGGATGAGATTTGGGTCATTGCGATGCAAGAAGAATTGAATCAATTCGTTGCTAATGATGTTGGGAACTTGTTCCTCCACCTAGAAGTTCTACCATTATAGGAACCAAATGGGTATATAGGAATAAGCTAGATGAGAATGGTGTTGTGTCTCGTAACAAAGCTAGACTTGTAGCTCAAGGCTATAATCAACAAGAAGGGATTGATTATGACGAGACATATGCACCGGTAGCAAGATTAGAATTCATTAGAATCCTTTTAGCCTACGCTTGTGCCTTAGACTTTAAGCTTCAACAAATGGATGTAAAGAGTGCGTTTCTTAACGGTTTGATCAATGAGGAGGTATATGTGGCTCAACCTCCCGGCTTCATTGATTTTGAGAAACCGGATCATGTTTACAAGCTTAAGAAGGCACTTTATGGTCTTAAACAAGCACCCAAAGCTTGGTATGATAGACTTAAAGCATTTCTTGTTAAACATGAGTATACCATGGGGATGGTAGACAACACGCTCTTTACAATGAAGAAAGGTTCTCACCTCATAATCGTGCAAATATATGTTGATGACATTATATTTGGCTCAACTTGTCAAGAATTGTGTGATGACTTTGCCAAAATCATGCATGATGAGTTTGAAATGAGTATGATGGGAGAACTTAACTTCTTTTTAGGACTCCAAATTAAACAAATGGACGATGGTATTTTATTTAGTCAATCTAAGTATGCTAAAGAAATTTGGATTAGAAGAATCTAGACCAATGAAGACCCTAATGGCCTCGGATACTAAACTCACCGTAGATGATGATTGTGAGTCGGTAGACAACACCAAGTATAATGATTGGTAGTTTTTTGTACCTAACGACAAGTCGACCGGATATCATGTTTAGTGTTTGCCTTTGTGCTCGCTTCCAAGAGGCTCCCAAAACCTCTCTCCTTGAAGCGGTTAAGCGTATCTTCCCATACATTAAGGGCACTATACATTTAGGATTATGGTATCCTAAAGGGACCGGCGTAGAAACCATTGTCTACGCGGACTCAGATCATGCGGGAGACTATGTGGACCGAAAAAGTACTAGTGGTGTGTGTACCTTCATGGGTTGTTGTTTAACTTCTTGGTTCTCCAAGAAACAAACCGCTCTTGCGATATCCACCACGGTAGCCGAGTATGTGAGTGCCGAAAAAGCATGCCAACAAGCTCTATGGATGAAGCAAGCGCTTGTTGATTACGGGATTTTTCTTGATGATGTTCCCATCATGTGCGACAATAAAGGTGCTATAGACCTTAGCAAGAATCCCGTGCAACATTCGCGAACCAAGCACATAGAAATTCGTCACCATTTCCTTAGGGATAATGTTCAAAAGGGGAACATTTCAATTGAGAAGGTACCCTCCGAGGATAACTTAGCCGGCATCTTCACTAAGCCACTTAAGAGGGAACCTTTAATTACTTGTGTCTAGGTATAGGATTAATGGAACATATTCCTTAATTTCTTTCCCTTTATTGAGTCTCTTATTTTCTTTTGAGTCTTTTATCACTTTGAGTCATTGAGTCTCCTAAACTCTTCTTAAAAATCTTCTCTTCTCCTTTTCAAAATCCTCAAAGTCTCTTTCGAAAATGGTCAAGAAATGTTTTGACATTGTTAATTCAATCTAAAAACGTTTTTCTTAGATTCTTGCTATAAATCTCGAGCTTACATAATTCATATGTATGATTCTCTCAAACATAGCAAGAACAAGATAGAATCATTGAGGATCATTGTGTCGTGACATAAGGTCTTGTCTTACACACCTCCTACATCAATTTTATTTTAAAATCCATGTATTTTGGTCAAATCCCTATTTGGTGAGTTAGTATGTGTTCTCTTTGTCTATCTTTGCTTTTAAGCATATCCCTATGATAAGTTAGACTAGAAAAATAAGATTTGCTGAAAAATCTTCCTTCACCACCAAAACACGGCCTCTGTAGGTGGTTCCATATATGAACCGCGGTCCCTTATCAATAAGGAACCGCCGGAAGCAATAAGGAACCGTGTACAGTGCTTCCTTTTTCAGGTATTACTGAAATTCCAAATTTGTTCCAACACTTTTGGGAATCTTTGTTTCAATCCTTTGACCACCCTAAAAATACCTTGAGCCTTCCCTATTTAACCATAAGCATTTTGCCATACTTCACATCCCAAAATGTCTTATTCTCCCAATGAAAGCCTTGATTTTCCTCCATTTTCCCCAATTGCTTTCAATCCCAACTCACCCAAGAACACTTTCAATCCAAATTCACCCAAGAACACTCTTAATCACATTTCTCCTACCAAGAATGTTGATTGTGGAACATCTTTTCTTCCACCACCACCCTTTAGTGTTCTTCCTCCTTCTCATGATAGTATCATGCACCATGGGACATATTATCATTTTTGTCAATATCAACATCTTGCTATGGCACACATCTATGAGGAGTTGAGCTACATCAAGAGTCTCTTAATCAAGCCTCCTCTTCACTTTGATTATGAGATCTCCACCAAGCCACCACCACCACCTTCCGCCACTAGCTTGTATTTCATATAAGCATTGGTTACTTATCCACAAGACACCTTATTCAAGCAAATCTTAGAATTCTAGATTAACTGGGATTAGATTTATGCTTTTGGCTTGTTTCCTCTTTCATACATCCTTGTATGATTCTTTTTCTTTTATATGACTTCACTTTGATCTTAGTCTTTGTGTTTTCTTCTCTTTTTATTTTTTGTGTGACCTATAGCTATCTCTTGTTGGTTGTCTCTTTTGTTCAACTAACCCTTCTATGTAGTTTGTCACCATATCTCGATTTCTCGGTGCCCCAAGCAAGGGGGAGTAAGCACCAAGGGGGAGTCCTTGCAAATTCCGTCTCTTCAACACCGACTTGTGCAACCTTTTTGCTTCGAAAAAGGGGGAGAAATGAATAACTCGTCTTCGAAAATCTTGTTTTTGTGTGATTGAGTTTATGTATTGTCGGAATCAAAAAGGGGGAGATTGTTAATGCAATAATGCCTAAAAACGTTACTTGCATTTTTCGGTCTCGCTTAGTTTTAATTACGACAATATGTAAAAACAAGCATTTTCGAAAACAACGAAAAACGAATTCTTGAGTTCAAGTATTTTTCATTTTACCCATTTTCACTTAAGGTATGAATAAACAAGTACTAACCTTAATCAAGTGATCAAGTGATTTAATCTTTTCTTAAAACTCACCTTTTATTAAGTGTGACAAGTTTTTAGTTAAACTTTCTTTTTAAGAAAATGTTTTATTAAATTAAATATTTGAAAATTTGAAAATGGCATATTCTATTTTGATTTGGAATATTCTTTCAGGATATTTTATAATCAGGTAAGACCTCCACCACTAAAGGACAAAAAGGGAGCGGAGTCTACTCCGGCGGTTCCCTAGTGCCTAGGCGGTTCCTTATCGATAAGGTTCCGCCGGCTGAGATAAGGAACCGCGGGCAGATTTAGCCGTTGGCCCTTTGTCCTATAAATAGTGGACCTTTCTCAGATTTTCTCCTCACCTCTTTTGCACATAAATTTCCAGATTCAAACATACTTCTTAAATCACTCAAATCCTTGATCATTTGATTGATTACTACTTGTTTAGAAGTGAATCTATCTCATCCATCCCTTCCTCTTCAAGTGCAAAGAGAAGAACACTATCCTTGTGAAGTGTTGAGTCCACCACCAAAGATCCTTTTAAGATCAAATCTTATACATTTGTTGTTGTATACTAGTTGTGAAGATCCAAGTAGTTGTGTCTATTTGGAAGTTGTGTATGTACTAAGTATAGTTGTGTAGATTGGTCCTAGCTACGATTAGGGCTCGACTTTTAGCTTAGAGTCGGAAATTGGTTAAGCAACGTGTACGGTTTTATCCATCATAAGGAGCTTGTTGTGTAGTGACCTCTCGAGTAAGGAGTTCTCGAGGAGTGGAGTAAGAACGAGGAGTGAGCTTCGTTGCCGAACCACTATAAATCCTTGGTGTTTGGTTTGATCTTTCTTTACCCTTAACTCTTTACATTCTTTATTCTTTGTGCATATACATTAGTTAGTATTAGTTTAGTTACACTATCATTGTTCATATTGTGCATAAGAAGATTTCACTTATTTCCTTAAGTCTAAGTTTTTGAGAAAAAGGATTTTTTTGAAAACCATCATTTAACAAGTAAATATAAGAAACTATTCAACCCCCCCCCCCCCCCCTTCTAGTTTCTACACTCTCGGTTCATGTCATTTTGTTTCTTCTAGGTTCAACCTCTCCTTGAGTCAATCTTGTCTCTCATCTAAGAGATCATATCATCTCGTTGTCTCTAACCTTGGACAACCTCTTCATCTATTCTAGATGATCTTCCAATTTCCTTCATAAACAAAGAAATATATTTTCAAAGAAGGAATCATTCCTTAATTCTATTACTTTGTCTATTTTCGATTCATGTACAATAAAACGATAAGCAATGCTATATGAATTTCATACGAATATCCTAGCTAGATATCCCCCACATTTGTAAGTACTTATAAGATAGTTTTCTTCCTCACCCATTGTTCGTAAGAAGTATCTTATTTCATTTACAAGGTATCTTATCTAAAAGATAAGTAATCGATATAATCACTTTCCCCTACATGCCCCACATGCCATGGCTTAAACCTGGACATAAGAACATGGCATTAAACATTTCTTCTAAGGCACGATTAGTTTCTATATCAAGAGTAATGAATTTGTGTCTTATTCTAAGTTTAGCATAAAAATTTAGAAATGGAGACACATATTCACCACCAATAACTTTGAATCACCTTATTATCGATAATAAGTTGGTTCTCAACTTAATTATATAGATCATCGTGTCTATATCCTTACTCTCAAGTAAGTGTAAATGGCAATATTTGGTACCACAGTCAGCCAATATGATAAAGTACCCGATATTTGCTACTTAGTAGGTATCCATTCCAAATCACATAAAACCATGTGAATCATATCAAGGTTTTCAGTTATTTCTGTTCAACCAAGATAAAAGACTTGTAAAATTGGCTACAACGCAATTTTTAATTTTGTAGTCCGTGTCAATGTAAAAATGGGTATCCAATTTGGTTTAATTGGACAACATGTTGAGTAAAATTTAAAACATGTCAAAGTAAGTTATACCATACATTTAAAAAACAAACAAATAAGTCGAATTCAGCCTCATTTTCCTAAAATGACCATTTGAAAGCATAATCAACTTAACCATTTTAAAGGCATAACCCGTATGCACTTAATTTACATTATTCGTTAAATCAACTTTTATTTGATTCAGACACAAATGAAAGCCAAATTTCATTAAGCAACCATCCAAAATCAAGATTCCTACAAATCTCCGGCACGCACAACGTTGGTTAACTTAGTTTCTTTTCTAGATGTAAATTACATCTTTTTCCTTGATATTAGCAGTTGGAGAGTTGTCTAAACTTGTTCTCTCCATTATCAACTGCAATATAAGAGTTAATCAAACTCTTATCACCATATACATGACATGAAACAGAAGTGCTGATGCACCATTATCTATGGTTGGATTCGCTCATGACCTCAGTTTTCATATCATTCTAGCCATTTAACACATAGTTATGGCACAAAAGGTTTCTGAATGTTTTAAAGCATCTACCGTACACATAACTCGAGTATCAGTCTCCCATTTTACAAGTAAGGGAGCAAATCCTTTAGATGTCACTCGTGACATTCCAAATAATTTGTTAATCCGATGTCTCATAATTAGTTTAAAACTAATTTTTGTTAGTATTAACAACGTTCTAAATCACATAGTGTTTCTTATCTAAAACGAATTAAATCGAATTTTGTTTCAAACCACTAATGTTTTGTACGATCCGTTACATAAAACCACTTTAAAGAAAGTCCTTCGACTAAACAATTAAAGAATGTCTCCTATGACATAATCTTTCTAACAAAACCACATATGTTGTCAATCTTCATCACGAAGATATTAATAGATAAATTTCATATGATCAATGTCTATAATGAAACTCAACAAGGTTTCAGTAGATCCATTCTTTTAAAGAAACTCAACAAGGTTTCAATAGATATGCCTTTAAACTCAACAATGTTTTTATAGGTATATCTATAAACTCAACAAGGTTTCTATAGGTATATCTATAAACTCAACAAGGTTTCAAGAATATATATGGTTTATAATTAAACGCAGTCCAATTTAAAATAAATTACACAAGTCAAACAACACTTCCACTTATTTAGTAAAATAGTGTATGTAATCTGATATTTAATGATAACTCGTACCATTGTCAATATCTTGTTTCAAAAAAAATTCTTCTTGATTTCATTGAACACGTTCCAAAAATCTAATAAAATAACAACTTGCATTTTATGAGATCAATGAATACATTATAATAATCTCATAAAATAGCAACTTATATTTTACGAGATTTGTGTCAAAGAAACTCCACTTGGTTTCAATGAATCTAAATTCATTATGATTTCAATCATGTTGTAGTTGGCGCACCAATTATATTTACAAGATACACTAGGGTTACAATTGTGTTACCACAAGTTAAGAACTATTAAAACAATTTGGTATATAATAAACTCAACAAGCTTTATATAAACTTGTACCAAATTTGATTCAAAGAAACTCAATCGTGGCTTCAGTAAATCTAGGTTAAAACTATAACATATGTAATAAACAAACTAAACGATCAGTTTGAACGCAAACTCATCATGGTTTCAAAACAAACTGATACGATAAACTGTTTTAAAAAATCGTTTATAGATCTGTAACACCAGATCTGTTAATTAAAATTATGTTTACTTAAAAACTGATTTCCTAAAGAAACACAATCTTGGTTTCGAGAGAATACAGTTTGTATAAAAATAAGTTATTTAAATTAATATGATTTTAGCAAAAAAAGTGTTTAATTATGTTACACAGAGTCTGTTTTAAGACTATAGGGAAACTATAACACTTTTATTTATACATCAAATAAATAAAATTAATTAAATTAACATAAAACAAATAACAGAATATAAATAACAAAAAAATAAATACAGACATAATTATAAACGATAATTAAATAAAACAATAAAATAATAAAAAGACTTACTAAATCACCAGCAAGTCGAGGCACGCGTAAGACACGCTTAGAACTAAAGAGCCGAGACACGTGTTTGACACACTTCCCTTAAAACAGATTCGTCGTCTGTTTCCAGGGTACAACAGCCGAAACAGTAAGTTGTACTGTCGGACTTAACAAAACTGCCTGGAATTTCATATTTACGGATGCGTACTCCATATGTTGGAAATCAATAATAATACTTATTGATTTAATGTGTGAAAAACTATGGAATTAGGCCTCTATTTATACACAATAGACTCCCTTCCAGTTTACTCATCCCACCGATGTGGGACAAAGAATAAACTATTTTTTTTCTTTAAGCATGGTACCAAATGCCTAACTTTGAGACACGATATGTCATTCACATCACCTTCATTTTGGACACATAAAGGCTCATTGCGAAGCTCTCTTCAAGGAGAACGCGAACCTGTAAACTATCACTAATATATATGATACATACATATACATAATTGTGTCCAAAGTTGGTCAAAAGTTATTTTGCCAACAATATTTTCCAACATGACCAGATAACCCCCAATGGATAATCTCTTGGTAATCTTCTTCGATCTTAATTTTTGCCTCCAGCTCCCTTTGTGTCCTATTTTGTTCCTGTTTCTTTAAATACGTGTTCATCATACCAAAGTTGACGAAACTTAATGTCATTAAGTAAGCCATTTGAATCGTTTGGATAGGGTGGATCGGGAGAAACATATCGGCGTCGTTGTTGGTGTGATGAAGAACCGATATGAGTTTGGGACGGAATTCCTTCATTTTTGTGCGCAATCAAGTTATCAGCCATTCATTATTTTTTTCAATTCGAGTCTCCAATTTTGCCGACTTTCTAAACAAAGATCTTCGCATGTTGAAATCGTTATCAGATTCATTACTTAGAAACGTTTCGATTAAATGACGTTTCTCTGGGGAAAGATCACGACATTCCTCACATGTTGTTCGCAGTTTCGTTTTAGCTTCGTACGCGGCATCGAAATCATCAGCTAATGTCGTAAGTGCATCGTGACGACGTTGTTGCTCAATTATTTATTTCTGAATCATAGTTTTAAACTCGTCAACAGTGTGTGGAAAAGGGCATGCCATTTTGAATATAGAAATTGTGTTTGAAAATACAGAAAAGTGTGTGAAAATTTTATGTGTGAAAATTTGGTATTTATACAGAGGAAAAATTGATTTGAAAAATGAAAATAAAATTATTTTTCAAATAAGTCGCACTAAATCGTCAAAGAAAAAATTAACGTGACATAAAAAATTAAGATTGCACTACATTTTTTTGTGTACTCATAAAAACAATTTGTAAACAAGTACTAATAAGTTAACTTGATTTGCGTATCGAGTAGGTTAATCATGAATGGAAAATACGATCTCGTTATTCTCACTACATTTTTTTGAATATTTTTATTCTCACTACATGATAAAAAGAAAAAATGAAAAGGAGAAAAATTTAACATAAACCATTCTTTTAATATAAACAGTAGGAAAATGATGTTTCTTCTTACAAAAACCTCCTAAAAAATTTCTTACACACAAGATCTTAATAAGTGGCGGAATTGAATGTTTAAATTTAGAGCGATAATTAGTAAAAAAAATGTATTTTATATTATTGTCAGTGTAGAAAGATAAGTAGGATGTTTTAGTAAGAGGATATAATAATGTTCTAAACAAAACCGATCAATCATAATAATCTGTTTTTTTAGAGGTGATTTGCACATTTTTTAAATTGATTGACGCACTCAAAATTATTATGTCTGAACACATATACCCTTGGAAAGATAAACATCATTAGAAATGAAATAAGGGCATATATGTTAAGACACACTAATTTTGAGTATGTCAATCAATTTGAAAAGTGCGCAAATTATTTCTCATTTTTTCATCTACAAAAAACTCATTTTTTTAAAACTTAAATATCTCACAAAATGTTGATCCTTACGCAAATTAAAACATACTATCGCGACGAGAATTAAATCATCTATCTATCGAGGTGTACATGTATATACTTTCGACGAACATTGTTTTTGATTTTTTTTCAGTCACGTCTGAAAAATCATATATGATTTTCAGAAATCATATATGATTCATATCATGAATTATATATAATTATATGATTCGTATCAGGAATCATATATAATTATATGATTTTTATCACGAATCATATATAATTATATAATTTTCTCAACTTAAGAAAAAAATTCAAATTTTTTTTTTTTGAAAAGTATATACATATGCTCCTTGATAGATAGATCATTTAATTCTAGTAGTAAAATTATAAAGTTTCTAAAAAAAGAAGCTTAAGTTTGTTCTTTAATGATGGAAATTAAGTACATGATTTTTGTTAAGAAGACAAAATAGAAATTTGAGAAGTGTGTCGTGCTCATAATGTCCATTATTTTCACTTAAGATATTTGTTATGAAACTTCAATCTTAATCCGTTTGTGTATAACTAGTTATAATACGCGGTGTTTACATTGGTTTTAAGAAAAAAATTAATATGGCTTTTGTTTATTAACACCTGATTGTTGATTTGAAAAATAAATTTGGCATTTTATGAATTCATATGAGGAATGCAAGAAGTTGCCAATAGCGCATCATATGTGGTAAACTGATGTCAAGTAGACACTGATACCTGCGATAGTATGTTGAGTTGTGTAACCTGCCAAGCTCGTCAAGCTGAGCAAACTAGATGGGTGAAATCTATTCTTATTAAAGTTAACGTTTTCGCTTGGCGAGCTTGGCAGGATTGTTTGCCGACTAGGGTTTATTTGGTTAGAAGAGGTGTTAATCTTGAGTCGTCTATTTTTCCGGTATGTTCTTCTTGTGAGGAAGATGTTCATCATACTCTTTTTCGTCGTGACTTCGCCCAGCTTTTTTTCGTCGTATTTGTCGGTGGTGGGATTTGGATCCACAAGGTTGGTTATCGTTTCAAGACTATCAGACGTGGTTTTTATCGATCCGATTTTCTTCCAAGGTCAAATCCATGTTGGAGGGTGTCTTCTTCGTTGCGGGGTGGTCGATTTGGATATTTAGGAATCAAATTCATTTTTTAAGATAATCAACCTAGACGTTCGGAGGTTTTCGATGATATCGTGTCTTGTGCTTTTAATTTGTGTAATAGTCGTAGTCATAGGTCTTTTTCATGGGTGAATTGGTTAAAAAAGACCCCATTTAATTTATTTGTAACTATTTTTTTAGCATCTTGCTAGTTTAATAAAATTTGTCGTTAAAAAAATGTCACCCTGAGGAACTTGGTAATCCTTACTTATACTAGATATAAAAGAATAATTGAAAGAGAGATAGATAGATGAACAATTAGAGAGATGTTGGAGAGAAAAAGGGAATATTATATAGAAAAGTGAAATGTGTTAACCAACCCCTCTTAACATGCTAGGAGTGGGTAAATATAGTCCACCATACATGTGGGCTTTGTGGGTTATATTGTTAAGCCTATTAGACTACGAGCCCATCTAACGTATATATTGTTGGAGTGACCGATCCTTCCTATATACGTAAAAACGTATTTCTAACAATCTCCCCCTAAGGGAGGTCACTCCAAACAAGGGGGTTACCCGAGTTACAATAATAAAATAAACCTAGCATACTATGCTCGTCTTGAGCTCGTAGTCTTCTTCTTTATTTCTTTTTCTTTTCCGGTGTATATGTTGATGTGATCTTTTATATCAATCTTGATCACGTTTCTCTTGCCTTGATATTGTGCATCCTTCACTTGTGATGTTATCCTCCTCGTGACTTCACGACCCACATACTTATACCTTTCTAATTCTTGAAAGCTTCAGAGTTCAATACAGCGGAAGACTTGACTTTTAGGCTTTCTTGAATTTATTGAGTTCTTAAGTGCAGAAAGTATAAGCATGCGGGGACGACTTCATCTCGGACTCCGCGACGCCAACGTCTTCAAATACAACATCACGAACGAAATGCCTTTGAACATTTCATGCTAATTCGGTAGCATTTTACCTCCGGCCGGTGAAGACCGTTGGACACGATATAAAATATCGTACTTGTGGCAGGTAGCTTCAATTAAGAATCTCCTTTACAAGATTTCGCGGATAAACCCGTTCTCTTTACTCGACCGTCCCAAAGTAGATTGCGATCGTAAAGAGTGAATCATTTGGATAAAATCATCCGCATGATTGAAGCTGTGGGATCCTATGATTCACGGATCTTTAGGCTGCTAGGACATGTATCATGTTCATATGTAGATTACATAGCGGAACTAGAACATAATACATAAACAAAGTGTATAGAAACGAACAAGATGAATTTTCCCAACGTTACTTGCATTAAAACATTAAAACAAATAACCTAGGCGTGTTTGCAAAGAACACCACGCCTAGAACACACAAAATTGATGTAGGATTACACTGTTAAGTTATGTAAAAACCTACGTCTGTTATTTTCTTTATATACTAGAAAATACAGACTTACAAATGAAACTAGATATTGACTAAATCTTCTATTTTCTTGAAAATATATCTTCTACAAGTTTGTCCACCAGCTTGTAGTTGTCGATTGTCAGATTTAGTCCTTGTGTTTTGTGTTTTAACTTATCAACTCATAAATTTGACCCACCAGAAGCCTTTAATTCATATTCATGGAACAAGTTTGATTTATTAAAGAATCGCACCATCATTGCTTTCCAGTTGCCACGATCTTGATTCATATTGAATCTTGCAAGTTACCTACCAAGTGTTGTTTGATGTTAGCACTAGAAGGATTTCCATTCGTCACTATAAATACTAAATAGTATCACTCTGAATGTTCTGGCAAGATCACTAAGATATTGTGTAAAGGCCTGGAACGTGTTTAAATTCAGTTAAGAATTAAACCACTGTTGCTTTCTAGTTTTCACAAGTTTGATTAATAAAGAATCGCACAATTAACCACCATGAGATTTTTGATGTTCGCTCAAGAAGGATTTCCATCTTCATTGTAAATACTTGCGTATTACTCGGATGTTCAAGCAAGATCATGAAGATTTTGTGTAGGACTCATAATATCTTTTTTACTTTTCACATAGTGTGGAGAAGCAAGGAAATATGTAAATGTGTCCTAATGAGATTATTGATGATCTCAAATGGCTATAGGCTCGATCGTGCATTTTGGATTTTTAGCGATCAGAGGCTGGAGAGTGCCACAATTTCAATATCAAATTATTCGAAGTGAATAACTCGATAGATAATGTGCTGATATCCGTGTGATTAAAACAAGTACATTTTGAGAGACATCTGAGTTAGCTGGGATGGGTTGTGCATTACATCTGGGTTCATGATGTCTATCTTCAATATCGAGCATCATTAAAATGATCTCAATCACATATGAGTTGACCCGGTTTCTGCCTAAGTTGTAAGGAGGGCTAATTTCTTTTCACTCGTTGTCTTAACAATTCTTTTTAATCCTACAACCCCTTCAATGCTTACCAATACGTCATAACTAACACTTTGTTGTGATTGTTCCAGTGTTAACATAAGTACTTGGTCGACATTCAGCTACGTTCACGATCTTTCTCCATCTTTCCTAAGGACTACTATTTCTAGCTATGGAATGTCCTTGGGAAGATTCCTCCGGTTTTGGAAGAATCATAGGACTTGACCTATCCTACCATCCTTATGTCACCATAATCGTCACCATCATGAAATAGATAGGGTATGGGAAAGTGTATGTCACCATGAAATCCATTTTAAAATACAAATCCATTTTGCTCCCCCTTAACATATGCCACAATATTCGATAACATTTCACATATGTTGGGATGAGCCATCACGTTAAGTCAAACCATTTGTGATAAATCGTTTCTCATATTAAATCACATTTTCTTCCCGATATTAAAAATATTAACCCAACCGATATTTTTGATATCAATTGATTTAATAAAGTTTTAACAAAGTTTTTGGGAAGAAAAATGCAAGTACATTTTATCTTCATGATACCGATTTGTAATGATACCGATTCGTAAAAAAACGATACCATATTTATTGAAATATATCACATATTCACCGTATTAGAAAAAAATGATAAGGTTGGACCTGATTGATGAGAACATCATATGACAAAATCACATGGTTCTTGTTGGTAATATTGATCTTCCTCGTCACGTCTGAAGTTATCTCGTCATCTTGAAAAACAATAACCTTTGTTGATACCACATGTACGATTGGTATATTTGTCTTGACCAGTGTTGCAAAAATCGCCCTTGGCGGCCGATTAATCGGGGATAAATCGCTTGGCGGGGATTAAACGCCACGATTTTCATTAATCGGACTTATTAATCGGTTTGATCAAAATCGGATAAATCAGGGATAAATCGGAGATAAATCAGGCAAATAGGTAAAGAAAGGATAAATCGGCGAACTCGGTTTCGAATATATATCGGCCAAATCGGAAAAATAGGATAAATTGGCCTAATCGGAGATATTTTTTAAAATTTAATAATTTTATACATAAAAAGTCCAATCCGATTAATCCTTGATTAATCACCGCCAAACCGATTAATCGTTTGGCGGTACCCGACCACCGAGGTAGCGCTGAGCGATTTTTTCAACCTTGGGACAAAGGGTCGTTTTTCTGAAAAACTAACTTGTTTAGGTTTACTAGTGGAAGCTTCATTTGTGTTAAAACCTAAGCCTAGTCTTTCCTTAGTGTGAATTTGCTTATTTAACCTGTCATCAAGAGCACTAGTACCTTTTACGAACTTTTCCAATTTAATGGAAGTACTCTTAAGATCTTCATTCTCTTGTCTAAGATCTTTACAATTTAAACAACCTAAATCAACTTCTTTATTTTTTCAAGTTTAGCTAACTTATCTCTTAGCTCATTAATTTCATTTTCAAGCTTGGTCCTAGTATATTTTAGAACTTTGTTCTTTTCAATGAATTTTAAACTTATTTTCCATAGGTTGTTATATTGACCTTCTAGTTCAAAGTTATCTAGTGAAGAACTATCATTGCTATAACATTCGTTTCGAAATGTACCTCTTTAGAAGAATGAGCCATGAAACATTTCTCGTCTTTAGCATTGTCGTCACATTCTTCACCGCTATCTCTCCATGAACCGACAATGAAGGCCGTGTGATTCTTTTCGCGAGATGGCTTGGGACAATCACCGATGAAGTGGTTTGGATCACCGCATCTAAAACATTTCCTATCACCATTGTCATTCTTGACCAATCGGTTTTTGGAAATTGCCTTCTTGTCGTTGTTAGGTTGTCTAACATGTTGACCTTGCCTTTTGAAGAAATTCTTGAAGTCTCTAACCACCATAGCATATTCCTCATCATCACTTTCTGAGGAAGAGCTATCATGGTCACTTTGCACCTTCTTGGCTTTTAGTGCTATAGACTTTCTTTCACTCTTGGTTTTCACTATTTCCGTGTCCTTCAAAATTATCATTTCATGAACTTTTAAATTGCCAATAAGTTCATCAAGTGATAACTTAGTGAGATCCTTTGATTCTTCAATTGTCATGACTTTAGCTCTCCACTTTGGATGCAATGCCCTAAGAAACTTCCTAAAATTATACTTGCTAGAAAAACCTTCATCAAGAGATCTTAGACTAGTAATAATGGTATTAAATCTAGCAAAAGCACTATCAATAGTTTCACCTTCTAAGATGACAAATTATTC
This sequence comes from Glebionis coronaria, assembly GCA_025667525.1. Lineage (NCBI taxonomy): Eukaryota > Viridiplantae > Streptophyta > Magnoliopsida > Asterales > Asteraceae > Glebionis > Glebionis coronaria. The sequence continues at coordinate 621,328,510 of CM046875.1, read as the reverse complement.
ATATTGTTGAACAAGAAGATCAATTTTACTTTCTTTGACTTGGCTATCACCTTGGTGGGTTACTAAAAGAGTATTCCAAATATCTTTAGCGGTTTTACACATGAAAATCCTTTCATACTCTTTTTCTTAGGTAAAGCATTATAAATCACCATTTTAGCCTCATTATTTTTTAGCAAGTTTCTTTTTAGTGTCATCGTTAGAATTTTCAAAAGTTACTAACTCTTTCTTTTTGGAAACTTCATTATATTGATAAGGCAAAAAGTCACCATTGGTAATAACATGCCAAAGATCTAAATTTTTTGATTTCACATAAGTCTCAAATCTACTTTTACAATAAGTAAAACTATCGGTTTCAAAAAGAGGTGGTCTTTGCATAGATTGCCCTTCTAGGTACTTGTTGGAATCCATAGATCGATTCAAGTTTTAAAATACAATATATTTTAAAGAAGCTTGAGCATCCACGCTCTGATACCATTTGTAGAAACTAGAAGGGGGGGGGGGGTTGAATAGTTTCTTAAAATTTACTTGTTAGAAGAGGGTTTTCAAAAATCCTTTTCAAAAACTTAGACTTGAGTAATTATGTGGAATCTTCTTATACACAATTAAACAAAGGATAGTGCAACTAAACTAATAATCACAAGTATATGCTAATAAAGAATAATGAATGTAAAGAGATAAGGAAAGGAAATATCAAACCAAACACGAAGGATTTATAGTGGTTCGGTAACGAAGCTCACTCCTCGTCCCTACTCCACTCCTCGATTACTCCTTACTCGAGAGCTCACTAATCAACAAGCTTCTCAAGGTGGAGAAACCGTACACAACGTCGCTTATCCAATTTCCGACTCTAAGCTAAAAGTCGAGCCCTAATCTTAGCTAGGACCAATCTACGCCAATATACTTTGAGGACTAAGTATTAACCCTACTACATACACAACCTCCAAATAGACAACCCTATTTGGATCTTCACAACACAACTACCAAATATCACAACTACTTGGATCTTCACAACACAACTACCAAATAGCACAACTACTTGGATCTTCATAACACAACTCCAAATAACACAACTACTTGGATCGACACAACACAACTATAATGAATGAATAAAACTTGATCTTCAGTAGATCTTGAGGTAGACTCAACACTTCAAGGATGAAAGTGTTCTTCTCTTTGCACTTGGAGAGGAAGAGATGAGAGGAGAAAGGTTCACTTCTAAACAAGTAGTAATCAACCAAATAATCAAGGATTTGAATGATTTAAGAAGTATGTTTGAATCTGGAAATTTGTGTGCAAAAGAGGTGAAGAGAAAATCTGAGAATGATCCACTATTTAGAGGACAAAGGTCCAACGGTCATATCTGAACGCGGTGCCTTAATTGTGCATGTGGTTCCTTATCGATAAGGAACCGTATAGACCTTTAAGGGACCATGATCGTAGACTTCGCTCCCTTTTGTCTTTTAGTGGGGTAGTCACATCTGGTAGAATAGTTATCCTCAAAGGATATTCTAAAGCCAAATGGAATATGCTATATTCAAATTTTCAAATATTTAATTTAATAAAACATTTTCTTAAAAATAAAGTTTATTAAAAAAAACTTTGTCACATTTAATAAAAGATGAGTTTTAAGAAACTTAAATACTTGATCACTTAATTAAGATGAAAACTTGTTTGTTCATACCTTAAGTGATAATGGTTGAAATGAAAAAAAATACTAGAACTCAAGAATTCATTTTTCGTTGTTTTCGTAAATGCTTGTTTTTATATTTTGTCGTAATCAATACATAGCAAGACTGAAAAATGCAAGTAACGTTTTTAGGCATCACTGCATTAACAAATGTATTAGATTAAGGAGAGAGAAAAAGAAAAATACAAAGGGGTGTTTTTCTAGTGAGAGAAACAAAAGGAATTTCTCTCTCTAAAACAATGAAAATGACAAACACACACACAAATGAGGTTGGATTTGCCTTTTATACTAAGGCGTACATGAGTAGGAGGCCTTCCTCATTTGTGTGTTTAGGACTAAATCCTGTTACATACATAACATTAACATAGAACTCTCGACACCATTAAATAGCATTTTTCACGAGCTTCGCAACGGTATATTATATGATCATCACTTAAATTACGTCTAACAACCACCATGGTTGCGAACCTGCACTGGCAACTATGGCTGCAAACTTGGTAAGCTCACCTAGCCAGGCGGCACAAATCCAAATCCTAGTGATATTCCATTAAGACTGTTGAATGACTATCATCACGACCGTTTAAAATCGTTACAGTTGCCTCACTCGTTGCTATTCAAAATCAGGTTCAAACCAAACGCATTATTACCCAACCCCTAGAAAATATACGAATCGAAATATTATGGAAACCGATTCCAACAATTACAGCAGCAAATATACCATTCAAAAAGGGACCAAGAAAATAAATGTAAAGCTTAACTCAATTAGTTGACCAAAACCAAATGTCATAACCGTAACACTAAGTAGTTCCAACAACTGAGTAAATAACATAATTTAATTAATCTAAACAATCGAATGTACCTTGTACGAAATTCAACCATCCACATCAATCCACCAAAAAGAAATATGGCACAATCGAATGTACCTTGTATGAGGTTCAACCATTCATTTCCACCAACCTAAAACTGAAACATCACAAAGTAAAATGGCACACTCGAATGTACCATGTTGAGCGTCCCCAACCCATAAAAAATTAGGGTGACGGTCATATTCCAACAAAACCACAATCGTCTATGCACACTAACCCTAACCCGATCGTCACCAACCCAACAAAAAGTTTGGGCAACGATCGTGGTGAAAAGGCCGACATGCAAATCTGATTTGTAAGAGAGAGTTAATTGAGATTGAGATTTTCGTTCAGCACCTAAACACCATGCAACACCGGGAAAAAAACCTAGACAACGACCATCACCATAACCCGACCATCGCGAAACCCAATCAACGATTGGGGGCAACAATCGGCATAAAACAACATCAAACACCACAAAAACACAGATATGATAATATAACTTATTATAGTTTATGATAGCTTTGTGTGAGGCTTAAGAACAGGAATCCCTTTAGACCATCGCCAACCCAATAATATTGGGGGCAAAAATAGGCACAAAAACACAAAGAAGGATCCAAAGAATCCCATGAAATACCCGAATAAATTCTAGATCGAGGGATTATTAAAGAGAGATAATGAATGTGGAGTTTGGTGGCCATAGTATTCATCTATGAGAGAGAGAGATAATAAACATGGAGTTTGGTGAGTATACGTATGCTATGAGTAAAACACATATACATGGGAAATTAATCAAAAAAATGGTAACTGTTTATAAGCCTCACACAGTGTTTTATATCTCTACTATCTATAAAGGAAAAACCACTATTTCTTGAAAAGTTAAATGTGAAAACTTAAATTCCATAAATAGATTCACTAATTAGTTAGTCAAACTTCTTCCATAATTTCAATACTCCTAATTCTGATTAACGGGTCACCGGTTCGACCATCGGGTCATCGGTTAGATCACCGGGTCAACTTGATCGAGTCACTCGGTTACCGGTCCGTCCTCTGGGTCAAACCGCCTATCGCGTCTAATAGGGTTTCAAAAATTTAAGATCGGGTTTAAATTGACCTGTTTTTTAACTGCTTGAACCGGTCGGGTCAAACCGGGTTATTAAAATATTTGGGTTAGCGGACCAAAACATGTAACTTTTACAGCGGGTTATGAATGGTATTTTAAATTTTTATGTTTTTTTGCTTTAACCAAAGGTAAACAACTTGATCTTTTCACGTTTTATTTTGCATGTTACACGAAACACTCACCACAATATCACATATCTTTATTTTTTTGCCGTTACAAATTTCCGTCGTTATGCGCGAGTAATCGTCTAGTGTATTATAATAAGTTATAATGAACCCCAAAACCTACGATAACATATTACACTTAAATTTCAAGACCATTCAACGAGAACATAGAGTAAATTAATAACATACTAGCTACTTTCACAAATTTTCTATAAAAGATGTGGGATCTAGTTTTAGCAAAAAGCTTTTATTACACTTTCATAAAATATGCAATAAAAACAAGGCTTATGCTTTTAAATTTCGTGAATGTCGAAGAAAAAAAATTACAAAGTAACACGATATTTAATGGTACAAATAATGAATATTTTATTGGGATTAAATAATTTGTGGAAGGAAAAAAAGTCCATTGAAGAGTCAGCTTGGAACGAAAGTAAAAAAAATAAGCTAAAGCGAACCCTCGAATAACAATTTCTAATATAGTAGTAAAAAAATTTGACCAATAAAGTCAATATCTGCTTTAGAGATATTATTATTCTAATAAACTTGAAACCTTGATTAAGTGATTAAGGCTACCTACAATGTTATTAGATCGCGACTTTAACACGTCAGTTTTCTTTCTACTGCGATCTAATGCGACCTATTTGCCCCAACAATGCGACTTAATTTAAATTTTTTTATTTTTATTTTTTATTTTTAAAACACATTAAATTTTATAAAAACTGTTACATTTATTTAAAAAAACATTACATAATAATTCAGATTGTAAAAAACATTACAATAAAACTAAAAGCATTACAATAAGCTTAGTCATTTAAATTATAGCGTTCCCTGATTTGTTCCTTCATTTCTTGCAAGGCTTGTTGTTTGGCTTCCGGCAAGTTGGGGTTGATTTCGGCGTTGTAAATTAACAAGTATTTATCGCGTTTCTTTGTTTCAGCAAGATCAACTGCCCGACGCTGTAATTCGAGCTTTTCTTTTTTCAAATCCAGCTCCTGTTGCTTGATGCTAAAGTACTCATCTTGTTGCTGCTTCTTTTTTCTCCACCCGCTGTCTTTCATCTTTTCCCATTTGTTGGTCACAACATCAACAAATGAAGACTTCCTTGTTGACGAAGATGTTGATGACTTCTTTTTAGCTTTATCACGACCCATTGGCCTGTATTCTTTAGTCTCTTCCACCTCATCTTCAGAATCAACGAGCACATCCATGTAACTAGCGTGTCCAAAACAAGAAGTGTTTTCAGAGGTCTTGGATTTTTTGTTACTTTTTTTCTTTGTAAACTTTGGCATCTCAACCTGTATCCAACTCGGGTGATCTTTGAGCACTTTCCACGCCTCTTGGTATTGAAACTCTTTTTTGTAAGTCACTTTGTACTCAGCACAATCTTTTTGGAAATCAGTGTGATCATTGGCACCATTATCATGAGTACGCTCAATGTTATCCATTATACCACAAAAAGAACCAACGCTGGGACGCAACCTGTTTTTCCATTTGCTCACAACCGCGTCGTACCCTCTAGTAGGACCCATCTCGATTTCATAGTACTTCAATACTTTTAGCCAAAAGCCCTTTGTTTTTTGACTGTTTCCAACAATGCTATTCTCGGAAACATAACACCAACCTATGCACAACGCAGACTTTTTATCACTTGTCCATTCTTTTGGTGTCTCATTCAACACAACCTGCTTGGCTTTCATAGCACGTCTAGAGGGCTTCTTAGGTTTGACTGGTGACATCTCTTCCTCGTCTTCAAGGTTATATGCACCGTGAAATGACCCTTGTCCCGGACCTTGGCCCATAGACTGATCTTGGCTACGACCATCACCCGCACGTTCACCGGCATAGTTGTCTTGGTTATACATCATTTCATCAAAGTCGGCATCAACCTGACAACGATTAATCGGAGAATACTGCTGGTTAGGATAGGAAGAAGTGGTAGAATCCATAGTAGGACGATACACACCCGTCGGTGATTCATAGAAAGGTTGTTGGTTGTAATCACGTTGTAGGGGATAGAACGGACGGTTCAAATAGTTTTGGTGAGATGGTTGTGGTGAATGATATTCAAAACCGGCGGGTCTAAACCGGAATTGAGGAGACACGCCGGATAATCGGAAAGCCGAATCCGGTGTCACATGTGGAATGGGTTCTTGACGAACTCGGGGTCTTGGGATTTTAGTTTGGGGGGTTCTCTTACTAGACATGGTGGATATGCGTGTGTAGAAATTTAAGTGTGAAATGTATAAAAAAATGAAAGAAGTGTTATATATATATAGGATTTAATTTAAATTTTGAATTTTTTTATTTTTTTTGCAACGGCTACAAATCCCCAGTGTCTATTTCTTTCCAACGTCTATTTCTTTTAAATGGATCGTGGGTAAGACCGAATTCGATCGACCGAGTGCATGCGACGCAATCACCGCAAGGGGCCGAATCAGTCGTGACCGAGTGGTGACCGATACAAATCCCCGCGTTGTGGATATCCTAACATACTTAAAAAACAATTTGTAAAAAAGTACTAAACTACTACTCTCTCTGTCCTAAAATAAGTGTTCATATTTGATTTTTTCGGTCTTTTTTCTAAAACTTTGACCGTAAATATGTTTATTTGGGCTATTTAATACTTGATAGAAATTATATCAATGAAAATATATTTAAAACTCTATCCATTCATATATTTTGCGTCAAATATTACATAACACACCTAAAGATAATTAGGGTCAAAGTTGCACAAAAAAACTTCGAAAGTCAATTATAGACACTTATTTTAAGACGGAGGTAATAATAAATTAACTTGGTTTGCGTATCGAGTAGGTTAATCATGAATGGAAAATACGATATCGTTATTCTCTCTACATGATAAAAAGAAAGTATGAAAAGGAGAAAAATTTAATATAAATTGTTCTTTTAACCAAATCAATCGATCATAGTTAATATTTTTTTTTATATACAAAAAACATATTTTTTTCATATTAAATATCTAATAAACCGTTGCTCGATACGTAAATCAAAATATATACTATCACGACAAACATTTGTTTTGATTTTTTTTTCAATCACGTCCGAAAAATCGTATATGATTTTTAAAATAATATAATTCGTATCACGAATCATATATAATTATATGATTCGTATCAGAAATCATATATAATTATATGATTTGTATCACGAATCATATATAATTATATGATTTTCTCAGCTTAAGAAAAAATTCGAAGAAATTTTTTTTTGAAAAGTATATACATGTGCTATTTGATAGATAGATCATTTAATTATCGTAGGAATGATATATTCTTTTGTCGTTTAATGATTTACCGTTTGTAAAATATTTAATTTTTAAAAATTATACAAAATATTTTTTTTTATAAGTGGCTTCCGGCAAGTTGGGGTTGATTTCGGCGTTGTAAATTAACAAGTATTTATCGCGTTTCTTTGTTTCAGCAAGATCAACTGCCCGACGCTGTAATTCGAGCTTTTCTTTTTTCAAATCCAGCTCCTGTTGCTTGATGCTAAAGTACTCATCTTGTTGCTGCTTCTTTTTTCTCCACCCGCTGTCTTTCATCTTTTCCCATTTGTTGGTCACAACATCAACAAATGAAGACTTCCTTGTTGACGAAGATGTTGATGACTTCTTTTTAGCTTTATCACGACCCATTGGCCTGTATTCTTTAGTCTCTTCCACCTCATCTTCAGAATCAACGAGCACATCCATGTAACTAGCGTGTCCAAAACAAGAAGTGTTTTCAGAGGTCTTGGATTTTTTGTTACTTTTTTTCTTTGTAAACTTTGGCATCTCAACCTGTATCCAACTCGGGTGATCTTTGAGCACTTTCCACGCCTCTTGGTATTGAAACTCTTTTTTGTAAGTCACTTTGTACTCAGCACAATCTTTTTGGAAATCAGTGTGATCATTGGCACCATTATCATGAGTACGCTCAATGTTATCCATTATACCACAAAAAGAACCAACGCTGGGACGCAACCTGTTTTTCCATTTGCTCACAACCGCGTCGTACCCTCTAGTAGGACCCATCTCGATTTCATAGTACTTCAATACTTTTAGCCAAAAGCCCTTTGTTTTTTGACTGTTTCCAACAATGCTATTCTCGGAAACATAACACCAACCTATGCACAACGCAGACTTTTCATCACTTGTCCATTCTTTTGGTGTCTCATTCAACACAACCTGCTTGGCTTTCATAGCACGTCTAGAGGGCTTCTTAGGTTTGACTGGTGACATCTCTTCCTCGTCTTCAAGGTTATATGCACCGTGAAATGACCCTTGTCCCGGACCTTGGCCCATAGACTGATCTTGGCTACGACCATCACCCGCACGTTCACCGGCATAGTTGTCTTGGTTATACATCATTTCATCAAAGTCGGCATCAACCTGACAACGATTAATCGGAGAATACTGCTGGTTAGGATAGGAAGAAGTGGTAGAATCCATAGTAGGACGATACACACCCGTCGGTGATTCATAGAAAGGTTGTTGGTTGTAATCACGTTGTAGGGGATAGAACGGACGGTTCAAATAGTTTTGGTGAGATGGTTGTGGTGAATGATATTCAAAACCGGCGGGTCTAAACCGGAATTGAGGAGACACGCCGGATAATCGGAAAGCCGAATCCGGTGTCACATGTGGAATGGGTTCTTGACGAACTCGGGGTCTTGGGATTTTAGTTTGGGGGGTTCTCTTACTAGACATGGTGGATATGCGTGTGTAGAAATTTAAGTGTGAAATGTATAAAAAAATGAAAGAAGTGTTATATATATATAGGATTTAATTTAAATTTTGAATTTTTTTATTTTTTTTGCAACGGCTACAAATCCCCAGTGTCTATTTCTTTCCAACGTCTATTTCTTTTAAATGGATCGTGGGTAAGACCGAATTCGATCGACCGAGTGCATGCGACGCAATCACCGCAAGGGGCCGAATCAGTCGTGACCGAGTGGTGACCGATACAAATCCCCGCGTTGTGGATATCCTAACATACTTAAAAAACAATTTGTAAAAAAGTACTAAACTACTACTCTCTCTGTCCTAAAATAAGTGTTCATATTTGATTTTTTCGGTCTTTTTTCTAAAACTTTGACCGTAAATATGTTTATTTGGGCTATTTAATACTTGATAGAAATTATATCAATGAAAATATATTTAAAACTCTATCCATTCATATATTTTGCGTCAAATATTACATAACACACCTAAAGATAATTAGGGTCAAAGTTGCACAAAAAAACTTCGAAAGTCAATTATAGACACTTATTTTAAGACGGAGGTAATAATAAATTAACTTGGTTTGCGTATCGAGTAGGTTAATCATGAATGGAAAATACGATATCGTTATTCTCTCTACATGATAAAAAGAAAGTATGAAAAGGAGAAAAATTTAATATAAATTGTTCTTTTAACCAAATCAATCGATCATAGTTAATATTTTTTTTTATATACAAAAAACATATTTTTTTCATATTAAATATCTAATAAACCGTTGCTCGATACGTAAATCAAAATATATACTATCACGACAAACATTTGTTTTGATTTTTTTTTCAATCACGTCCGAAAAATCGTATATGATTTTTAAAATAATATAATTCGTATCACGAATCATATATAATTATATGATTCGTATCAGAAATCATATATAATTATATGATTTGTATCACGAATCATATATAATTATATGATTTTCTCAGCTTAAGAAAAAATTCGAAGAAATTTTTTTTTGAAAAGTATATACATGTGCTATTTGATAGATAGATCATTTAATTATCGTAGGAATGATATATTCTTTTGTCGTTTAATGATTTACCGTTTGTAAAATATTTAATTTTTAAAAATTATACAAAATATTTTTTTTTATAAGTAGTTATAATTGATTAAAAAAGAACCTAGTAATCACATTTCGTGAATGTAAAAATTAAAAACAATAACTTGATTCACTGTAAAAACAAGTTGGGCAAACCCGCGCTTCGCTGCGGGGCCTATCGTTTATTGTTTCAGCATTGTGCTAACGGGAAGAAGCTAATAGATGTAAATCTGGGTTTTTGATTTCATACATAGAAATGTATTTGAGTTCATACATAGAAACAGACATGGCTGCAACATGTTGACTATACAAAAGGTTTTACGTGGTTCCTGCAGCCTGAACTCCAACCTTTTCCCACCCTTTTAATATAACAATAAACGCATAAGGAGCCATAGAAAACTAACAGCAGAAGTGTGTCAATCTATGTTCAAACCTAACTATATATCTACTCACTGGCCAAAAAAACTAACAATCACAACCTCCTCGCATTCGATAGAGCAGATAGAGACATAACCTCTACACTATATTCAGAGAATGCCGTGGGAAATTGCTAAAACATGGTATCCATGACTGCCAGGTACGCCAGGTCTCGAGGTTGGAAGCGCCTTCGTGTAAGGAAAATGTTATACAGAGAAGCGAATAATTTGGTTTTTGAGTCTTCGTTATTTGCACCTATGACTAATGGTTCCTCTTCCAGCAGCAGACACACCATCATGGACTGTGCCTTTGAATAAAACGATCCTTGTAGCTCAGGAGCCCTATAACATCTTCTTGCAACATAATCCTGCAATGTTTTATAGGAAACAAAGCGAAACACGTTACTTTAATTTGCATCGCCGAATACATGAATAACAATAACTTTAAACTAACCTATCATCTAAATTGTCGTCGTTGGTGATGCGTAATATTAGTAAAACATTAAATCCCATAATCTACTTTTTCGATCATGATGTATCGAGATGAAACAAAGAAAGGTCTCTGACGTGGTAGCTCGGTAATGTCAAAGGATTTTTTGATAGTCTGCTACCAAACATATAAATCATCAGTTTTGACCGTCTTACCAAAACCGCCCATGTTGCCACCTTTCAAACTAAACAGTATTAAGCTAACTGGAATAGAAGTAATATTTTTAGTGTATTTACATACATTAAAAAGTGGTTACCTCTTGAGCATTATTTAGCAGGTCTTTGTTTCTTCCTTGAGAAACTCTCTAAACATTTCGTTCATATCTGCAACAACAAAAAAAAAGGTTGAAAACTATGGAAATTCCTGCTAAGCAAATCACTAAAGACAAACAATAATAATGAATTACCTATGGCAGCTACATTTCCTGATCGTCGAAAGGACTTGTAGGCAAAGTATTAGGCGCACAATCGAATTCACAAAGTAGAAAACAACGGGAGCTCTCCCAATATTTGTAGCAATAGAGAACATGCTATCTAAGTCACCACTAAAATCGTGACTGCTAGAACCTCCAATAGCAGGCCAATGTATACCACCACTACCAGCAACACCATGAAACATAACTTTGATTACTTCCACCCCACCAAACAAAGTTCCAACATTTACAAAGCATCAAAGTCTAACACTTTCTCGACGCACAACATAGAAGAACTATCAAACGTTTGGACAACATGTAGTGCAACTTGGGACCCAAATTGGTCTCCTAAAATAGGCGTTGCATATTCGCATTCTATTAAGGCAATTAAAGGCGGCGTATTTATTAAAGGCGTTTGATTTTCGTCTCCTAAATTAGGGCAAATATTGTGGGGCTCATTTTGACAATGTAAACTACCAAACATCGTAGGAACCATAATTGTAATAAACGCAGGGTACCAAGAGCAATAAAAAATCAATACTGACCTTGATACTAATCAATCCCACTCCAACCTGTTCCAGAAAAAATTAATGTGGCCAATGAGGTCCTGAGTTCGTAGCCAAGTAGCAAAGAACTTTTCTTGACAGACCGCACAGTCACGAACCTAAAACTTCAAATAATAAAACTTCAAATGAATTCAGCGGGAGACGTATCAAATGTTTTTTACAGTTCTGTAAAAGTTACCGAAAAGTTTTTCCCTTTAGAGAAAATTTTTGTATGGAATTAGTTTGACAAATAATAAAGTACTCCGTATTAGTTATAGGTTGCAAGAAACTGTGTGCAACCGCTTCTGATTTGTATCCCCTTTTTTGATTGCTTAAAATTCGCGACCAACACAAAAGAGTCCTTACAGATAACTTGTACCTGATATATATAATTTTTTCCTAAACACTCCTAGTTTTTGTAGTGATCTGATCCAAACGATCCAAACGAACCTGCATATCGGCTAAAACTATGTTGTTGACCAACCACATGTCTAATATATATATATATAACGTAATTTGTACCTACAGTCTTGGGAGGAAGCCATTTTCGGACTACAATTAAAGGCGTTTGATCGTTCAACTTATGTCTCGGACTATGTTGTTGACCAACCACATGTCTAAAATATATATATATAACGTAATTTGTACCTACAGTCTTGGGAGGAAGCCATCTTCGGACTACATGAAGTTGCTTATGTAAAAGAGAACTTGTCAGCTTATCTACTAATAAACTTATATTGTTAGACCGGACTACAATCGTTTATGTGTGTAGACATAAGTACCCTATATTGTGCATGATACACTGACACTTAACATGGACATAGAATGACATTTGTTTCAAATGGTTTTTTATCTACTGCATATTTATATTGCTAAAGTATCTCAAAATTAACAAAGTACCATTTACCTCAACTTTGAACCAACGTTGATCTCTTGTCGTTGCTACCAACAAACTAATTTAGTACGGGATTCCCACTTGCACCAGAAACTGGCTGCTGTAACGCACGCGTCTGTGAACGCTCCTTTGAGTAAACTGCTAAGCTGACTGTGAACCTTACAGGTTGTGGGCTACACCCCGTTTGCGATGATTTGGAGCAAATCTGTAGGAGATTTCACCTCTCGCAAATTAGAGCACCTAAATGTAAATGGAATCTTTGCTAGTATTTTTAAGTATTGAACTAACCTCACAATATAAAAGGCGTAAACTGTATTAAGAAGCCTCGTTTCATCGAATCATACCGATTGCAACAACAACTTCGCTCAAAAAATTGCGCAGCCGTTTTTCCAGTTTCATTCATCACTCTCACCTTCATAAAATACATTTCATGAGGTCAATTTAAAATAGATAACATAACTTTATAATGCAGGTTATTTAAGTTAAAAGAACTTATCATACTTCACTGCATGAAACACTACCTGGAATCACGTGTTCATATATGATGCAAATATTGTCAATCAAAACAAAGAAGGTAAGGGGATTTGCACTTATATAGTATCTTTTGAGCAAGAGACTTGCAGGAGTCTAAAATTAGTAACCTAGACGGGTCGCAACATTTTTCTTCGTTGGTTGCAAATGGATTTAAATATAGATCATAAGCAAGAAAAAGTAACATATACCTTCTCGAATGTCAAACGCGGGATCGTTTTTGTACATTTGGTGTCGTTGGATACAATCTTAAGACTTCAGTCGTCGCGTACGCCGCCTGTTGTAGCAAAACAAATCCATTAAAAGTAATTAAGAGGGATATTTTACAATCGGATGCAACATGATATAGTAAACTTTATCAAAAACATATTAAGGGAACGTAGATATGGATGAAACATTATAAACATACTTTCTGGATTCCATGGTATATGTATTGTTTTGGCATTATGTCACCGATAATAGGTGTCAGTTTTACAAAAAAGTTATATAAATAGATTTTACATTGGTTCAGGTATTCGGGCTCACTAAATATATGAAAATATTAGCAATTCAATTAAGACCATTGAGCAACGTGGTAAACTAATATTAAATTAAAAATATTATACCACAAAAGAGATTTGCACCATATAATATTGATTCTTAGTAATTCAATCAAGATCATTAAGCTATGGGCTTATAACCTTGATTATGAATAATATTCTAAACCCATATTTTATTCGGTGCACAGACTGAAAGTTTAGCATGCAATCTTGTTTTCTTTTGTTCATTAAAATATAATAGAGCTAACTATGCTATTATGTTTCGTAAAACGAAAACATACGCAAATCAACCCAAATGCCCCTACCTAAAAGACTATGACCAACTAATATTTCCATCTTGGTTACACTCTTTGCAGGTGTGGTGGGCCTTTAACCATTTAGCTATGAAACATCAACTTTAAGCTAAAAGACCATGAATAATGTCAAAAGCTACTGAATACAGACACTGAAAAGCGTATATAGGAGTAACGATTTTGAATGTTCTTACATGTGCCGCGACTGTTTGAGTTGAAGCTCTAGTTGATGCCAGTTTGCTTATAAGAATGATCTGCAATTCCATGAATACAAATAAGCATATGAATATGATGTCCTGAGTACCCTAAGCAAAGAAATACAAAAACCTACGACAAATATTTTCATTTAAACAATTCATCGAACATTTGGTGCGCAGCCATCAAAATCGATTATTTGGTAAAACCACCATAAAAAAATTCTACTATATGAATATCAGTATTACTTACATCAAACAACTTCAAGACATATCAATACATAAAGAAGAAAATACAAACATATAAACTAATAGTAAATTAAAAATATTATACCACAAAAGAGATTTGTACCATATAATATTGATTCTTAGCAATTCAATCAAGATCATTAAGCTATGGGCTTATAACCTTGATTATGAATAATATTCTAAACCCATATTTTATTCGGTGCACAGACTGAAAGTTTAGCATGCAATCTTGTTTTCTTTTGTTCATTAAAATATAATAGAGCTAACTATGCTATTATGTTTCATAAAACGAAAACATACGCAAATCAACCCAAATGCCCCTACCTAAAAGACTATGACCAACTAATATTTCCATCTTGGTTACACTCTTTGCAGGTGTGGTGGGCCTTTAACCATTTAGCTATGAAACATCAACTTTAAGCTAAAAGACCATGAATAATGTCAAAAGCTACTGAATACAGACACTGAAAAGCGTATATAGGAGTAACGATTTTGAATGTTCTTACATGTGCCGCGACTGTTTGAGTTGAAGCTCTAGTTGATGCCAGTTTGCTTATAAGAATGATCTGCAATTCCATGAATACAAATAAGCATATGAATATGATGTCCTGAGTACCCTAAGCAAAGAAATACAAAAACCTACGACAAATATTTTCATTTAAACAATTCATCGAACATTTGGTGCGCAGCCATCAAAATCGATTATTTGGTAAAACCACCAAAAAAAATTCTACTATATGAATATCAGTATTACTTACATCAAACAACTTCAAGACATATCAATACATAAAGAAGAAAATACAAACATATAAATAAAAACCACAAAAAAATATGAAAACTCACCTTCATACATCCTGCTCCAACAAAAAAATTAATTAGGCACACAAATAATTAAAAAACAACAGCCCAATGAAATTAGTCAAATGAATCATGTAAATCAACAATCGAGAACAACGAATGCAAAACAAACCCAGATAAAAAAAAAGAAAGATTCAAACCTTAACTTTAGGCGTAGATGTGAAACCTAATTAGAAACGTCAGATCTGAAAATGGTTACAAAGAAATAAAACGCATACCTTCAAAGCTATAGCAGTCACCATGTCATTTATGTTACCGTTGGTGTTGCCGGTAGGGGTGATTGACTGATTGAAAAGCAGCAGTGGGTTTGATAAATCAGAACTGTATGTGAGGTGTTAGACAGGATAAATTTGGCTTGGGTTTTGTTAGGTAAGAGAAAAGAGGAGGCTGTGGTGGACACGTTTTGTCGGTGGAAAATATACGTGGCAAAAAAAGTTTCCCGCCAAGAAGACCAATAATTAATAAAATAATCCTTAACCCTTCGTAAAACAGTTATATGATATAATATCGAAAATCTACAATACAAGTGTGAAACCAAACGTAATAGAATAGGTGCTGAAAGACAAAGGATATGTTTTTTTACATTTGGTGGGATTGCTAACTTTGACCTTACCAACTATGGTGGGTCCCAGTGCTATAGCTGAACCCACCACTTACACAAACCGGTGAATATCTCTTCTTTCATTATAATGACACAGGGATTTTCTCTTACAGGCCATCCGGAAACGATTCAATTTGCTGGGAGTGGAGAGAAGGTGTCAAAAATATGAACCCTATTTTCCAATCAATTACACCGAAAACTCCACGAAGGTTTACTCTTTTCAACGGATATACTTTCTTCCCACGTCATCCTAATCTCAATTCTAAGTAATTTAATCTCATTTACTATCATCAAGATAATTGCAGTAGCAATCGTAAATTTAGATTAGGTTTTGGATTGTTTGATGTAACATGCTAAATTTAGAGTTAAGGTTTGGATTAGAGCTCGAGTTTGAGCATGGACTTATATTTTAAATTCGAAAGTAAGATTTATATTTGTATATATTTGTTTGGTAAATAAGTTAGGACCGAAACTTATTATTGCAAAATTACTGGAAAAAAAATATTTGAATGAGTTTTTGTAATATTTAAATATTTTTCTTTTAGAAATAAGTAATTCATGGTTTAAAATCCTCAAACTAAATTTTTTACCTTTCTTTATATTTTAATATTTTTATGCGTGAAAAGAGTGAATTATGTGCGTGTTTAGTCTTTTCGTTTATATAGTAATTTCACGCGTATGGTTTTTAATTTGAAACTAAAACTAAGAACATATTATACTCTTTTCGTTTCATAATTATATTTTATCGATAAAAATTACTTTTTTGAGTTTTTTCTAATCTTATTTAAGAAAAAAAAAACAATTTTACTTTTAATAAATTAATTTATAATTTCTTTATTATTTGTAATAATTTCAAATGAGGATGGAAGGTAAATTTAATGTAAATCTCTTATTTATTTTTAGACGTAAACTACTAGTTTGAGACGTTCGAAAATAGTAACATGTACTATAATTTTAAGATTGCGAGAGAATTATTTTTATAGATAAGAACTTGGATTTATAGTTAAAAAAGCCGACTATATTTTAAAATTTAAACAAAAAGTCATTGTTGTTAATTGAGGTTTAACCGATTTGTAATACATATATATTAGTCAATGTAATAAATTGATTAAAAGTGACTCAACACCTCCCATTAGTCCTCCTATCCTATTAGCTTCGTCAATTTTACATCTACCTAAGGCTAAGCATGACAGATTCAAAACCGACCCGAACCGAAAAATTTCGGTCCAATCCTCGGTCCGAGATTTTGAACCATTTCTGTCCGATCCTCCGACCTTACCAAAACATCTCATCGACTATGCCTAATAGAACTAGACCGGACCAAGAACCGAACGGGACCGAACCGACTCAGACCAAACCATTTCAGTCCGGTCTCAATCCAGAGTTCCGGACAATTTCGATCCTCGATCCGATCCAATCTTGACCAGTCCGGTCCGAGCCCGATGCTACCACCTATCACTTGTCGACCATCACCAGCCTATCGGCACCATCGTCAACATCTGTCACCACTATCATTAAAATATAACAATTACAGTAAAACATACACGTTTAAAACTTTAAATAATACTACTTGTATTAAAATAAAACATTACATAAATATACAAACATATTTGCACATTTTACAACTTCTTAATGCACTAATACAATCAATACCCAAACTTTCTATCCATTAACGGTTTAAAAGTCAAGAACTTAACCACCGCCGTCCTGCCTGAGTTGTGATAGTCACCATTGTAGCAGCCTTCGTTGCGTGGATTTGATAACCACCCATACTGGTAGGATTTCAGTAGGGTTGTGGTGGATCTAAGCCCAGATTTGATGGTGATGGTTGCAACGACAGTTATGTAGTAGGTTTTTGGTGATGGCGATATCCGATAGGGGTTGGGCTATAGCTGAGGTTAATTATATATTTCTACTCAATAATGATAATTATTAAATATGCATATTTATATAATTAGTTCATTAGATGTGATTTTATATATTAAATATGTATATTTATGGAAATAATTAGTTCATTAAATATAACTAGACGAGTACCCGCGCATAGCGGCGGAAATTGTCTAGCAACAGATAATTAACACGATGTGATATTGTGGTAAGTGTTTCGGTGACGTTCAAAATATAACGTCAAAAGATTAAACTTTTATTGCAAAGCGTTGTAACATGTTATAATTCAAAATATCTTATAAGTATGTTATAATTGGATGAAAGGGTGTCATTTGTTTAATTAACCAAAGTTTATATCTTTTTTAATGAACTAGACGAGTACCCGCGCATAGCGGCGGAAATTGTCTAGCAACAGATAATTAACACGATGTGATATTGTGGTAAGTGTTTCGGTGACGTTCAAAATATAACGTCAAAAGATTAAACTTTTATTGCAAAGCATTGTAACATGTTATAATTCAAAATATCTTATAAGTATGTTACAATTGGATGAAAGGGTGCCATTTGTTTAACTAACCAAAGTTTATATCTTTTTTAATGAATAAGATTTGCATGTAGTAGTTTTTAGTGGGACCCACATTTTTCAAGCATTCAACATTTTCAACTTTCAACCAAAATGATACACCCTTTATAATGTAGTATAGATATAGATATAGATTAGTGGGACCCACATTTTTCAACCATTCAATATTTTCAACTTTCAACCAAATGGATACACCCTTTATAATGTAGTATAGATATAGATTAGTGGGACCCACATTTTTCAACCATTCAACATTTTCAACTTTCAACCAAATGGATACACCCTTTATAATGTAGTATAGATAAGATTTGCATGTAGTAGTTTTTAGTGGGACCCACATTTTTCAAGCATTCAACATTTTCAACTTTCAACCAAAAGGATACACCATTTATAATGTAGTATATAGATATAGATTAGTGGGACCCACATTTTTCAACCATTCAACATTTTCAACTTTCAACCAAATGGATACACCCTTTATAATGTAGTATAGATATAGATTAGTGGGACCCACATTTTTCAACCATTCAATATTTTTAACTTTCAACCAAAGGGATACACCCTTTATAATGTAGAATAGATATAGATTAGTGGGACCCACATTTTTCAACCATTCAATATTTTCAACTTTCAAACAAAGGGATACACCCTTTATAATGTAGTATAGATATAGATTAGTGGGACCCACATTTTTCAACCATTCAACATTTTCAACTTTCAACCAAAGGGATACACCCTTTATAATGTAGTATAGATTATATACTACCTCTGTCCCAAAATTATTGTCCACAGACAAGAATTATACAGTTTAAGAAAAATGTATTAATTACTATTTTGATTTTTACGAAAGCACAAAAAAGACAGTTTTACCCTTTGCTAATTAATTAGAGTTTCTTTTATTTTTGTAATTATCAATTTGGACTAAGGATAATATATTAAACGTAAGCAAACTCAACAATTATTTTTAAAAGTGAACAATAATTTTGGCACAGACCGAAAAGGAAAGATGGACAATAATATTGAGACGGAGGTAGTATATTAAATATCTATAATTCTATATTTAAGAAAATAATTAGTTTATTAAATGCGATTTTATACCAATGATAGGGCTTTAGAGCACTGGAGTGGTTGGGCCAAAACCTAGTGTCAAAAGGAAAAAAGTGGTGTCACTTAGGTTTGACACGAGAATTTTTTGGCACCACATTTTATGGGGTAAGTGCGGGAGAACGGTCGTGTGATTGCCTGGCGTGAAGCTATGGCGCGAGATTTGAGTTTGGCGTACCATTCCGTGGGTTGGCGCCATAGCTAGTTTTTTTTACTCTAACGGATATATACCCTTATGACACCAAAAATACTCTTTTGGCATCACAAATTTTATGACTCACTTGTGAAAGTGTTTCATAGCATTTCTGGTGTCATAGCCCATTTGCTAACATGACATCATTTTATGGCCACACCACCTCTACGGCACCATCAAGGACGGACCCATATAGGTGCCGGGTGTAGCACTGCTACACTCATTTTCAGGTCACGAAGTGCAAAAAAGTTTCAAAACTGTTGTTATTTTTTATGTGCAACACTCAAATTTTTTTATGCTACTTTAGTTTTTTACTATATAACTTTAGTTGGCAAAAAATAAAATTTGTGCAACACCCAATAAAAAAATCCTTCTCTGCCCCGGGCACCACTGTTCCCTTTGGTCTAATGGTGAGCCTAAGAAAAAGCGATGCCAAAACATAGAAAAAAAAGGGTATCATGCCTACATATACCTTACTTTATTAAAAAAGAAAAAAATATACAACAGCCGAGCTCTTAGGTTTGGCGCGAGGCCGGGTACGGTGCACCATTCTTTTTTTTGGCTGGTGGTAACAGCCGAGCATAGTAGCTCACTGCACCCCATGCTCTAAAGGTTATATAATGTCATCTATTGTTGTTATATTTCAGATATAGACGATTCTACTTCTGAGGAATTGAAGATAAAGATTCAGAATGCACTTGGTAGTTTATCAGTTCATGACCAACAAGCACCTCTTCTTGTTCAGTTCTGGGCCCGCACAGGAGCTGGGAAAGATGTGTTCATGCTTACTACGACAAATCAGCCTTTTGGTGTTTGTGGAAAGGACAGAAAGCTTGATTTGTTTCGTGAAAGCTGTTTGCAACAGAAGTTCTACATAGATCTTGCCGAAGATGTGTCATATGGGTTTCCTGGTCTTGTTTTCAGGACAGAAACACGTCAACAGACTCGGAATACGAATTTCTACAACCCTGAAGATGTGCGTCCTCGGTTTGGAAGTAATGCAATTTTCCCTGTGCAATGGGGATCGTTTGCTGTACCCGTGTTTCAATATACGGAAGGGGAAAACAAAACTCCATCCACTTGTTCAACTGCTAAGAAGAAAGAATGTGTCGGGGTGCTCGAGTTTATAACGACCAAGTCCATGACTTCTTATGACGCTGATATGGATCTAGTTGAAGAAGAACTCATGGTTTGTCATGTCCTTTTTTAAAAGTTTCAATAAATATCAGCATGTACTACTGCAATTTTACAAATAAATCTACGCTGAAATTGATAAATTTTTCTTGAAAAAATCAAACTCTTAATCAGGTCCATAAACTGTCATCATTGATCGAAAATACCTGACGAAATTCACGTCCTTGTGACAAGCTTTATAACTAGATGACTTGCACTTACATGCATTTCATCTAAACATATACTGTAGGAATTTATTAGTTAGACAATTAAAAGCCAAGCTTTATCAAACTAACTCATATGTTGTTTCATTGCAGCGTGCTGGTTTCCTATCTTCAGCGAAAATCAATAGCTCGACTCAAGATTCACGCAAAAAGGATGCTCCAACAGAGACGATAGGAAAAAAGGTGACTTTCCTATAAGGAATCATTAGCAATGTATTTAAACATATGACTTAGATAGTTAGACAATAAGAGCCAAAGCTTCAGCAAACTAACAGATATGTTTTTCATTGGCAGCGTCCTGCAGCAATCGACACCTCAACGCAGACTAGAATTGAGGCTCCAACAGACGCTGCAAGTTCCTATAAAAAGCAGCAGAAGACACACAAGAGAAAGCTAGAGGTAACTTACCCAGTAGGAGCAGTTAGCAATGTATTGAAATACCAGACTTGAATAGTCAGACAATAAGAGCCAAGCTCATCAAACTAACAGATATGTTGTTTCACTGGCAGGATACTGCGGAAATCGATACCTCAACACAGGCTCCAAGTTCCAAAATAAAAAGGCGGAAAACACAGAGGATCGATTACAGTTGCTATATTATTGTTGCTTTATATTTTGGACAGGCCAAACTAGAAGCTATGAAGAGGATTGAAATCCTACTTAAATTAGAAAAGCCGGGTAAGCTGATTATAGAGGTGGCAATTTTTGACCCATGGTTAATTTTTGGGTCAACATGGTTAAATTGAAAAAATGAAGGGGTCTAGTTGGGTTTCCCTTAATATTTTAGATGGGTCTAGATGGGTCAAACAAGCTCTTCTTAAAATTATAAATGGGTCTACTTGGGTCACCACAAATGTCACATGGGTTTAGATGGGTTTCCTTTAATATTAGAAATGGGTCTATATGGGTCACCCAATAGGTTTTAGAAATATCAAAAGAGTTTTTATTCCCATTTTTTTCACAAGCTTGTCAAATTTTCACACTTGTTAGTTTTTTACGTCTTCATCGTACTTTTTATGTTTTCATTATAAATTTTATGTTTTAGTCAGAAATTTTACATTTTCATCACAAATTCTATATTTCGTCAGTAAATTTACGTTTTCGTCAGGAATTTTACGTTTTCATAAGAAATTTTACGTTTTTTCAGTAAATTTACGTTTTTCTCAGATATTTTACGTTTTCGTCAGAAATTTTAGTTTTTCGTCAGAAATTACATTTTCGTCATAAATTTTACGTTTTCGTTAGAAATTCTACGTTTTCGTCGGTAAATTTTACGTTTCGTCAGAAATTTGACGTTTTCATCAGTAATATTACGTTTTCGTCAGAAATTTTACGTTTTCTTCATAAATTTTACGTTTTCGTCAGTAAATTTACATTTTCGTCAGAAATTTTACATTTTCGTCAGAAATTTTACGTTTTCGTCAGAACTTCTACATTTTTGTCGCTAAATTTTACGTATTCGTCAGAAATTTTACGTTTTCATTAGTAATTTTACGTTTTCGTCAGAAATTTTACGTTTTCTTCAAAAATTTTACGTTTTCGTCAGTAAATTTACGTTTTCGTCAGAAATTTTACGTTTTCATCAGTAAATTTACGTTTTCGTCAGTAAATTTAGGTTTTCGTCAGAAAATTTACGTTTTTGTCAGAAATTTTACGTTTTCGTCAGAAATTTTACGTTTTCATCCGAAATTTTACGTTTTCGTCAGAAATTTTAGTTTTTCGTCAGAAATTTTACATTTTCGTCAGAAATTTTACGTTTTCATCAGAAATTCTACATTTTCGTCGGTAAATTTTACGTTTTCGTCAGAAATTTTACGTTTTCATCAGTAATATTACGTTTTCGTCAGTTAATTTACGTTTTCGTCAAAAATTTTACGTTTTCATCAGAAATTTTACGTTTTCATCCGAAAATGTACGTTTTCGTCAGTAAATTTAAGTTTTTGTCAGAAAATTTACATTTTCCTCAGAAATTTTACGTTTTCCTCAGAAATTTTACGTTTTCGTCAGTAAATTTACGTTTTCGTCAGTAAATTTACGTTTTCGTCAGAAATTTTACGTTTTCGTCAGAAATTTTACGTTTCCGTCAGTAAATTTATGTTTTCGTCAGTAAATTTACGTTTTCGTCAGAATTTTACGTTTTCGTCAGTAAATTTACGTTTTTGTCAGTAAATTTTACGTTTTCGTCTGTAAATTTAAGTTTTCGTCAGAAATTTTACGTTTTCATGTAATTTGCTGGTGAAAACGTAAAACTTCTGAAAAAAACGTAAAAACTTTTATGAAAACTTAAAATTTCTGATGAAAATGTGAAAATACGGATGAAAACTTTAAATCACTGACGAAAACGTAAATTTACTGACGAAAACGTAAAATCTCTGACGAAAACGTAATATGTCTGACAAAAACGTAAAAATACGGATGAAAACTTAAAATTTCGGACGAAAGCTTAATATTCCGACAAAAACGTAAAAATATAGATGAAAACATAACTTTATTGACGAAAACGTAAAATTTCTGATGAAAACCTAAAACTTCTGACGAAAACGTAAAATTTTGATGTAAACGTAAAATTTCTGACGAAAACGTAGATTTACTAACGAAAACGTAAATTTACTGACGAAAACGTAAAATTTCTGAGTAAAACGTAAAATTTCTGACTAAAACGTAAAATTACTGATGAAAACGTAAAATTTCTGACGAAAACGTAAAATATACTGATGAAAACGTAGAACTTTTGACGAAAACGTAAAATTTCAGACGAAAACGTAAAATTTCTAAGGAAAATGTAATTTTTCTGACGAAAACGTAAATTCTCTGACGAAAACGTAAATTTACTGACGAAAGCGTAAATTTTCTGACGAAAACATATATTTTCCGACGAAAACGTAAAATTTCTGACGAAAACGTAAAATTTCTGACGAAAACGTAAAATTTCTGACGAAAACGTAAATTTACTAACGAAAACGTAAATTTACTGACGAAAACGTAAAATTTCTGATGAAAACCTAAAACTTTTGACGAAAACGTAAATTTTTTATGTAAACGTAAAATTTCTGACGAAAACGTAAATTTACTGACGAAAACGTAAAATAACTGACGAAAACGTAAAATTACTGATGAAAACGTAAATTTTCTGGGAAAAACGTAAATTTTCTGACGAAAACGTAAATTTACTGACGAAAACGTAAATTTTCTGACGAAAACGTAAATTTTCTGACGAAAACGTAAATTTTCTGACGAAAAAATAAATTTTCTGACGAAAACGTAAAATTTCTTACGAAAACGTAAAAATTCTGACGAAAACGTAAAAATACTGACGAAAACGTGAATTTACTGAGGAAAACGTAAAAAACTGATAAAAACGTAAATTAAAAAAAAGTGATGTTAAAAAAATCGTTTAAAAAATGTTTAATTAAAAACTGTTAAAAATATAATGTACAATAAAAATATATATTAAGAGAATTTATAAAGGAATGTCATGATAATAAAAAAAGTGATTAAAAACTAAACCTTCTCCTAAACACCTATCTAAACCAAAAAAAAAAAAACCAAAAACCCAACCTTTTTTCTAAAGACCCATTTATAACCAAACCCATCTAGACCCAAACCCATATAAACCCAAACCCATCTAGACCCATCCTCCTAAAAACCCATCTAAACCCAAACCCATATAAACCCAAACCCATCTAAGACCCATGACCCAACCCAACCCAACCCAACCATTTTGCCACCTCTAGCTGATTATAACAACTCATGTACATATCATAATCAGTGAGTGATTCTGAACTACTTATGCATTAATCCTCTTTGCAGTCAAAGAATCTACCTTTAATAGTGTTCTTAGGGAGGTAGGTATTACTCGTTGGCCGTATATACGAAAAACAACTACTTCGGCTTTTACTTCAACCCAGTGGCGGACGCAAGAAATTTTAATGTGGGGAGCAAAAATTTTTTTTATGATGAGAAGGCGAAAAAACGAGAATCGGAATAAAAAGTTGAGTATTATAACTTAAAAATTAACGATTTCTAGGCTTTACAGCGTTAAATGTTCGAATTTAATGTGTGAGTGGGGGCAATTTGAAATTCGAGTGGGGGAATTTTAAAAAGGGATAATTCCCCAAATGCCCCAAAAAAAAGTGACTTTGCTGAAATACCCCGGTACTGTAGCAAATTCCCAATTTAGACCAATGCGACTTTAAATCTTAAGCAACCTATGCAACTTTCGAAAATTTGAAAAAAACACTATTCACGTCAGGCAAAGTACATTTTGTGTAAGTGACAAGTACGAAAGTTGTAAGGGTACTTTTTATGCGTCTTCGGTACAATTTTTTATGCAACCTTTTTTTAAAATCATTTTATAAAAAAGATAATAGATTTAATATAGTTATGCAACTTTGAAAAATATTTATACGACTAGTACATTTTGTGTAAAGTAAGAAGGTACAAGTGTATAAGTAATTGTAAGTGTACTCTTATGCGACTTATATTTTTAAATAAAATATTAATTTAGAAAAAAAGGAAGCTTCATGACTTGTACCACCTGCATCATTTTTTTTAACCAAAACACAAACCTTTGTTCCACCTACATCATGATTTGTACCATTATCTGGATCTAATAATATACAGTTTTAGAATCTTAAATAACTATCTCAACCTCTCTCCTAGTATATCTAAACTGTTACTTATGTTTTGTATCCAGGCTATTGCATCATCGTCTACGCCGTCAATCATAGTCCATATTCAACCCTTCAAACCACATACGTCATGACTCATGAGCTTCAAAATATTCTTACCAAGATCGGTGGAGGAGGTAATTTTTTTTCATGTTTACCTAATTTCAATTGTTTGATTCAAAATGTTCATGCAATTAATCTGTATTCTTTCAATCATTTATTACCTCCTCCACCGAAATATTAATCATGTTACGGTAGTTGTTTTTTGACCTTCACTCATCGAATTCCAAACACCCTCGAATCGTTATTTATAAAACCCTTGATTTCCTCAAACGCACCCCCTGATCTAATTTTAAACAGCACCTCTTCCAGTAAGTTTTTTTTTTTTTTTTTTTTTTTCTAATTTCAATTTTTAATTAATTTCAATTTTGCTATTTTATTTCATACACAATCGCCACAATTTATATATATGTTAATTAGTTACTACAATTTAATCACTTTTTTTCAATTCCATATGTTTGTTTATGTGGATTTCTTAACATGCCTACCAAGTGTTTGATAAAATGCCTTAATGAAATTAAAGTGTGTTGATCGGTTGTGAATTGAAGTGATGTTTGTTTAAGCTTACTTTTTGGCTTATTTTATTTGGCTATGTTTCATAAGCCCAAATTTTCCGGCCTTTTATCATACTTATGGGCTTATACAAGATTATTTTAAGCTTATATGTAAGTTTATGACTTATTTGATTTCAGTTTATACTTCATGAGCTTCAATTTTTCGGCTTCTTTTAAAAATTTTGGACTTAAATAAGTTTATCATATAATAATGAACATATATAAGTCCACAAGTCTCAAAATAAGCCAAAAAAATTAGGCTTATAAAATAAGCCGAAACAAAAAAAGCTCATAAGCTACGTATAAGCTTAAACAAACACCCCTAAGTGTAAAAAGTAAGCTGGAAAAGTTTAGCTTATAAAACATAAGCCGAAATTAGATAAGCCTTGAATATGGGCTATATAGTGATGGTTTTTAAGATAAGCTAGTTTTTTTTCTTTCTTTTTTGGTACTCAATTACTCATGGTTTGTCACATTTCGTCCGACTAATCCACAACCGGCACACTAAAGCCCTCCCTTTTTTTAGAAAGTTGGCATCGCCATATCAGGTTGTTATGACCATAATAGACTTATATAAGCCAAAAAGTTTGAAAATAAGGCACGAAAAGTGAGGTTATGAGACATAGGGCGAAAACAAAATATGGTGTAAGGCGGCTGTATAATGTGAAACAAACACCCCTATGACTGATCTGTTATGAAAATAATTAAAAATGAGTTATTATTGTAATTAAAACAGTTTTTTTAACTACTGATGATGAATGATTCATTAAATAGCTGATTTGATGATACTTAGGTATGTGGATTAATGATTTATGTGGCGCGTTTTGTTATAATGAAATGAAATCTATGGAATCTGAATTTTACTTTGCTAAATTGGTTGGTTTAGGTATTTATACGCGTAATTTGTTTTATTGTTTATAATGAAATGAAATAGAGAAATGATTAGGATTCTGGATTCGGTATATTTTCTAATAGTTTATATGTTCGAACCAGTGTTTTATCCAAACAGTGGAGCTCTTTGTGGACTTCTATTCCACTTTTTCCATCTCTAAATATAGATTGTGACCGGCTACTCATAGACGCTAAAGAATTACAGGACTCTGGGCCAAAATCTATGAAGCACCCACGAGTTAAAGAATTAAAAGACTTTGTGTCTTGGGCTTTATCTAACAAAACTGTAGATTTGGATAGTTTTCGTTTATCTTGTTCACGTTGCTTTGATGTGTCGACGGTGTGGCAGTTGCTTAACGTTGCTGTAACGCGCAAAGTCAAGAGACTTGACTTGATGTTTTGTCGTAGGGACAACATCATTGAGTTACAACATTCTCTGTTAGCGTGCGAATCATTGGATTCATTGAGGTTGTATTTGTATGGGCTTTCTTGTAAGTTCCCAGATTGTAATGGTTCCTCTGCACTTAAAGTTCTCGAGCTCAACAATGTTGGCGCCTGGCCCTGGGACGATGATTTCTCAGAATAACTTCCTAAGATGTGTCCATTACTCGAGGAGTTACGTTCGATAAATTATCAAGTCAATGAAATAATTCTTCGAATAGCATGTCCGAAACTCAAGACGCTGATAATTCATGGCCGTAAGGGACATGTCCGTTCAATGGGCCTTGTGGTTTCATGCCCACAACTGGTGTTTTTTGAGTGTGTTGGTCTTCCAGTTAAAGATCCTTTCATCTTTAAGCAAGTAGACTCCTTTAAGACAGCTGTTATTCTCCCTCATCGCAACTTTTACAAACAAGATTTCTGGAAAGTCTTAGCTCGGACATCTCATGTGGAATCTTTGTCGTTTGACTGTGGTGTAAGTACTTAGCTCGGACATCTTTTACAAACAAGATTTTTGAGTGTGTTGGTCTTCCAGTTAAAGATCCTTTCATCTTTAAGCAAGTAGACTCCTTTAAGACAGCTGTTATTCTCCCTCATCGCAACTTTTACAAACAAGATTTCTGGAAAGTCTTAGCTCGGACATCTCATGTGGAATATTTGTCGTTTGACTGTGGTGTAAGTACTTATTCTCTTTATGCACGATTAACTTCTCCTAGAATAGTTTCCGGTGCGAAATGAAATTCATAGGATATATCAATGATTGATGAACGTTCTGATTTCTTCATTATTGTCATCTATACGCAATAATCAATGTAAATCACCTAACAACTTCCAATTCTAAAATTACTTTAGATCGACTAGTGGCATATCTATATGGGCAACTAGTATATATTTGTGTGGTCTTTAGGCTTTAGGAAGTGAAGATTTTCCTAATGTGATTATTGTATGAAGCTTTGTATAGATGTGTACAAAACATTAAAATACATTTGATATGTTTGCATCTTCTTAATGGGAATTTGTGGTTTATTCACTTGCTATGATTTGACTCGCAAATTGATGGACAAAGCATGTGTTTATACTTTTTCATTTCGCATACCTTAATATCTTGTTTTGGTACTCAATTGAGTTTTTATCCTGTCATAGATTATTCGTTATACATATGATCTGCAAGGTAATTTCCCTAAATCTCTTCCGACTCTGAAGACATTGGAACTCACCACAACGTTTGAAGCCTATGATATGGAGCTACTTAGCCAGATCCTCACATGCTCTCCAAATCTTGAGTCTATCCATTTGATTATTAAAGAGGTAGGCTTGCTCATCTCAGTTAGTAATTTATTCATGTTTTAGTTGGGCACTAAGTATCTATGTTCCTTGACATTCCCATCAAATAGGATACAAACATGTGAAGAATGACTATCATCAAATGTTTCTTAAAGTAATGGAGTATTTTGGGCTCCTTGTAAACTGGGAATAAGTAATTGGAGAATATTTTCGGCTCTTTGTAAACCATAAACTTTTTCAAACGTTTACCCATTTGACCTGTTATAGTAAGATAAATGCAACTCACTTTTTTATGCATAAGTTGGTAATACTTGCCCACTTTTCATTTAAGTGTATACATCCATATTGAAACAAAACCTTCGGGTTATTCTTTGCAAGCTTTAGTTCTTCGGAAAACATAGTTTGACTAAAAAGGTTACGTTTTCCAAAGAATTCCAAACATAGTTTTTGTTTTTGCAGCTCAAGATGTTTAACTTATGCTTTCATTGACTACATAGGTATGTTATGAGAGCGAATACCGGGAGTCTGATCATGTTCAAACAATGAGAATCTTGTCACCCTATCTAAAAAGGGTCGAGTTTCTTGGATTTGAGAGAGATAAGTGGAAACTAGAAATAGCACAGTTACTACTAGAGCACGGAAGTAGATTGGAGAAAATGGTTTTTAGTTGGTTTGACGAAGTTGACTATCATGAAAAGTCAATGGTGACTTTGAATGAAGTGTCAAAATTTCACAAGGCTTCTTCAAGTATCGAACTAGTTACTCTTCTAAAAACGGATGGTGATTTTGAAGGGTATTAGGAGATTGTAGGGCTACACATGTCGGTTTTGGACCGGGTAGAACCCAAAATGATGTCCTTATTAGTTTTAAGTT
The DNA here is from genome assembly GCA_025667525.1 of Glebionis coronaria. Taxonomy (NCBI): domain Eukaryota; kingdom Viridiplantae; phylum Streptophyta; class Magnoliopsida; order Asterales; family Asteraceae; genus Glebionis; species Glebionis coronaria. The sequence continues at coordinate 621,298,915 of CM046875.1, read as the reverse complement.
TTAACAAAGTGTTTACCTATGAACCATATTTGAATGAGATGTATCAACTTTTCGATGAAATTTTATTCATTTTAGATGCATCTAAAGCAACACGATTGAAAGTATAATACTTATCTATATTATTGATAGTGGTCAACAAGCAGAGTAGTGGAAAAGTTTAAACCTTCCCAAGTTTATGCATGTTTTTCAACGAGAACTGACTCAGAACCAGCTTTCATACCTCTAGTTGTGCAGCAGCTTCTTTATATTGTCGGTTTGAAGCCATAACTTGAAGCTGCTCAATGGCGGAGACCGTCACAAGTGCACTTGTAGTCCTGTCCATTAATAGTATCTTGGGTCTCTTCACATTCGCTCAAGCAATCGCTACTCTATGCTTTTGTCCACCCAACAGTTCTGTGTCTCTTCTCCTACCACTGTATCACAACCTTGATAGCCCACAAATTCAGAAGCCATTTCGGTTGCTTTACCATCTTTTCCATAACTAATATTGGCTTGGATTGTGTCATTAAACAAGATGGGTTCTTGTGATACTAAGCCCATTTGCAGCTTGAGCCATTTTAGCTGTAATTTTTGTAACTCGGCCCCATCGAGTGTAATACTACCAGAATCAGTATTATAACATCTTTTAAGAAGTGAAATAACCATTGATTTCCGGCTTACATTCTCGCCTACTAAGGCAAATGTTTTGCCACTTTGGATTGTTAAACATAAAGCACTAAATATTTAAACATTAGATCTTGTGGGATATTTAAAACAAATATGGGAAAGTCAATTTCACCTTTGAACATATCCAGTATTATACCAGATTCATTGTTTGGGTCGATTTCTGACTTCCTAACAAAATCGTGAGAACTGACTCAGCAGAGCTCATAACTTAACACGTATCTGGTGCAAACGAGCTTGATTGGAGAGACGGAAAATGCCGCGAGTGTCATAACTTAGATTGTGTTTGTGATTGCTTCTTCAGATTGCTGATCATACATTGGCTGCATCGTTAGCTCTTTGGTGTTGCAATGATAAACCCGAAAAGGCCAACAATATTGGGTGTTGTCCGCGAGGACCAATCGCCAAAAGACGCCAGAAACAGATACAAAGAAATAAGTGTGTTTGTATTAGAGTAAAGGACCCAAGTATGGTTTATCATATAACCACATCACCTGATCACAAATAAACATGTAAAAACAGCATACAAATTGAACAGGAATTTCACTAATAATGTTACAAGTCACATTTCTGAAGAACAAGAAAAATGTACAATTCACATACAATCTCATAAGATTTCATAAATGGACATTACAAACAATATTAAAGTAGTGATTTTCCGCGCCTTAACTACAAAATATGCCCCTCCTTCCTTCAGAGACACGTACATGTGGCTTTGGATGGCGGGGAACGTCAGAGGTATTGATGAAAGACTGTCATGGTTTGGAAACGGACCTGAATCGATTTCTTATCATACATTGGTTGTATATCTAGCTCTTTGGCGTTGCAATGATAACACCTGGAAAAAGGCCGACAATAGATGTGGTCCGAGAGCTTGACTGCAATCTAAAAAAGATGCCAGATGCAACACCAGCTCCAATAGCGAGGTAAACAAATTTTAGTGATACCTTGGAAACAGCATGAAGCGCATCTTTGTTATTCTGGTTCTCGCCAATAGAATCAATAAGTTTGGCGAAAATTACAGCCAAGATAGGCATGCATATTCCATTACCGATGGCACGAATTGTACCCGTGATCATGAAAAGCTAATCAGTTGAATCTGCAAATGTAAAGAGCTTACAAAATGGGACATTCTCTTTCTCGTTTCCTTTCATCACACCAGATTACACAATAATTTTTGGATTCGAAGGCTTTTTTTTTCATTCTCATGGCTAAATATATGACTTAATAAGACAATGGTTTGATAATTTAACAAGTCAATGATTTTTTAGTGTATACTTGCACTTACAAGTAGTCATTAGATTGAATGGTGTTTAAGTCTAGATGCTCCCTTAATGAGTAGTTGTCTTAAGGGTGGCTAAATGGGTGGACTGGACGGGTATGGGCAATGGGTTAAATGGACGTCAGTCCATGGACGTGGACTAAATGGACAATTTTTAATATTTGGACTAAATGGACTTGGACCAAATGGACATTGGACCAAATGGACATGAGTCAAATGGACAATATTAAAGGAGAAACAAATAGACTCAAGATTAATTTAACCAAATGCTTTTATGTTGTCCAAATAGTCCATAATACCCATTTATTTAACCACATGCTTGTCCAAATAGTCCAACTAAAATAAAAGTAATACCCATTTGGTCCATTAGTTCAAAAAAGGGTCCAAATAACCCAAATTTAAGCATATGGACACAATTTGCCACCTCTAAGTTGTCTAGTCGCATGTGCATTACCTAACGCAATCCCAAACACTCCCTAAATTTCATATTATGTCTTATATAGTGAGGCAATATTACCTAAGAAGTACTGTGATAAATCTTGACTATAAACATATGTTATACCTGTCAGTCACATTTGCAACATTACAGATCGCTGTCGTGACTCCATTCTACCATATTCAGAAGCATCAAGATCGAGTTTATCGATCATGGAAGGATTATATTAAAAGTGCAACTCTTGGCTATAAACATATGTTATACCTGTCAGTCACATTTGCAACATTGCAGATCGATGTCGTGACTCCATTTTACCATATTCAGAAGCATCAAGATTGAGTTTATATAACAATAACAATAACAAAGCGTACAGATCTTATACGCCATTGTAAGGTTGCAACTGTTAGAGCTCAAGTAGTCATGTGCAATGCAATTTTTCACAACCGCAATCAAATCAACTCCTTTAATAGTTGTTAAGCGATAAGCAACTACAACTTTTGTCCTGTTAACCATCACCTTACCCAACGCGTCTTGATTCTTGAACAACTTTTTCTGACTCAGCATCCAACACGCTTGTAGCCTCATTGACTCTTCTTCACAATCGCTCTTAGCAATCGCCACTCTTTGCTTCTGCTCTCCAGACAGTTGCACACCTCGTTCCCCTACCTCTGTATCATAACCTCCGTGTAGCCCACTAATGAACTTGTGGGCATTGGCTAGCTCAGAATCAGCTACTATTTCAGCCTCGGTTGCTTCTTCCGTAACTAATATTTGCTCGGATGGTTTCATCAAACAACGCAGGTTCTTGACTCACTAGACCCATCTGCAGCCTAAGCCACTTGAGTTGAAATTTTTGTAACTCTACTCCACCGAGAGTAATACACCCTGAATCCGGTTCGTAGAATCTTTGGAGAAGTGAAAGAACTGTCGATTTCCCACTCAGACTCTAGCCAACCAACGCGACCGTTTTCCCACTATTGATTGTTAAAAATAGGTCACAAAATATCTCGACATCTGGTCTAGTGGGATATCTAAAACTAATGTGATGAAGCTCGATTTCCCCTTTGACCGTGTCTAATGTCACTCCGGATTCAGCACTCGGGTCAATCACTGACTCCCGGTCTAGAATGTTAAATACCGACACAGCAGAACTCATAGCTTTGCCTGTAAGTACACATGATCTTGAATGAGAAGCTACATATGTTGTCATTGTTAGAGCAAAAAATCCCCGAAAAACGTCTGAATATGTAGTCATCCCACCTCAACAAACCCGGACCCAATGATCAGATCTTGCTGTACTCTTTCACCAACAGATCTACTAAGAAAAAGTTACAATTAAATTAAGGGATTAACCATGATTAGGGTTTATACATTTTGAACACGGGTTTGAGAATTGGGGTTAGAGGATGGGGTAGAAAAAGTACAAATGAACGATGTAGATGGGGTAGTAAAAATGGATTTCACATTAATTTGTGTGGTAGATAAGTTGTGTTTGTGTGATATATTAGTCCTATTAAATTATCCTAAGTCGCATAATTAATAAAAAGTAATTTTGATAAATATTAGTCCTATCAAAAGTACAAGGTAATTAGCAAAATTAGTACAAGTTGCATAGCAATTAGTCAAAGTTGCATAAATATAAATAGAAGTTGCATAATGTATAAATCATTTTTTAATTAATATAATTTTTTAAATAACTTTTATAGAGCTACATTGCAACAAATCTTCTTTTTCTGCAGCATTGCTTCTATGATGAGCGCTGGCCACCATGGCCCAAACGAAAGTTAAAAGACTAGAATGTCAGGAATAAGGGGGACATACTGGACGTAACCACTCCCTTGGTTGGGGGCTGTGCCGCCCCACCTTTCGATCGATGCACAGTTGAAGAGGTCGATCACGAACGCAGAAGAGCCACTCGCTCTGATAGGGAATGCGACTTTCAGATATCTTTCCCTTTAGGGAGAAGAGAATAAAAAATAGTACAAGTCGCATAAGAAAGGACACTTACAACTTCTTACAACATTCTTACACAATATGTACTTTTTTTCAGACATGAATAGTGTTTTTTTTAATTTGAGAAAGTTGCGTAGGTCGCATATGGTTGCATAGGTTGCTTAAGTCGCATGGGGCAATTCAGGAATTCTCATTTCGCATAGGGCAATTCAGGAAAGTCGATAGTTTTTTGGGGCATTTGGGTAATTGTCCCTTTTAAAAAAACGCTCAAAATAAAAAAAATACACTAAAAACTCGTTTTTTTGTCGAGCTATGGGGGGCGCCGCCACCCCGAACATACAATGTATGTCCGCCCCTGCTTCAACTCTTCCTAAAACTCTAATCAGCTTCAGAGCATCTGACATCATGCTAAACACCAACACACGGTGTGTAACCATCCTATTTTGGTCTTCATTAGATAAGCCACATTTATAAGCTCAATTCACATGCTTATATCTTTTCGGCGGTTTGTAGGGGTAAACAGGTACAGGAACAACTTGCAAGTTCTCATAGCTATAACATGCCATATCTTAATAAGGCTGCAGCTAACGCGACACCAAACGTAGCTAGTTCTTCACAAATCAACCTTAGAGCACCCGAGATCATGACGAATACCCCCAGATGGTGAAAACTTATGTACTTCATATTACAGTCTCCTTAAGATAAATCACATTTCTAAGCTCAATTCACATGTTTATTTTGTTTTCATTGATTTGTAGGTTTGAACCATTACAGGAACAACTTACAAGTTTTAAAGGCTTTAGCATGGCATATCTTGATGGAGCTCCAACTAACCCGACACCAAACACGGCTAGTTCCTCTCAAATCAACCTTAGAGCACCTGAGATCATGCTGAATATCTCCAGATGGTATGTAAACTTATGGACTTCCTATTATGGTTTCCATATATGATAAATCACATTTTTAAACATGTTGATGTCTTTTTCACCGGGTTGTAGGGGCTAACAGGTACAGGAACAACTTACAAATTCTCATAACTTTAACATGGCATATCTTGATGGAGATCCGGCAAACGCGACATCAAACAAGGCTAGTTCATCTCCAATCAACCCTAGAGCACGTGAGATCATGCTGAACACCCCAAGGTATGTAAGCTTATAACCTGTTGAAAGTGATTCAAAGTGATTCATATTCATATGTTATAAGTTCTCCTTAATAAATGGCCCAAATACTTTGTGTCTTTTAGTTTTTCAACTTCTTGTAAGTTGAATTCTTGTTTATGTTTTGTTGCCTATATAATGGCTCGTATCCCATTCCAATAAGCATGAATAAAGTGTTAATCTTTCTTAATACAAAGTATTGTTTCTGGTATAATTTCCAACATTTGTGGAATCAGATAGCCAGGTTGAAATCTTGGTTTCCCCACTAAATAATGTCAAACAACACATCAGTGAATGTTTCTCAACCACAGATTCCGATTTTCAAAGGCGACTCGTACGAATTCTGGAGCATCAAGATGAAGACTTTCTTTAAGTCTCAAGATCTTTGGGACTTTGTTGAGAGTGGCGCTCCAGAAGAAGAAAGTTCAGACAATGCTCGACAGAATATGAAGAAAGACGCAAAAGCATTGTTTTTCATCCAACAAGCAGTTGACGAGTCAATATTTTCTAGAATTGCAGTAGCAACATCTTCAAAACATACGTGGGATACTCCAAAAACTGAATACCAAGGCTCTGCCAAGGTAATTTCAGTGAAACTTCAGTCCCTGCTCAGGAATTTTGAAACAACAAGTATGAAAAATGATGAAACCGTGCAAGGTTCTTTGGCTAAAGTCTCAATGATTGTTAGTCAAATGCGTGCATATGGCGATAAAATAACTGATGAAGTCGTGGTAGCAAAAAATTGAGAAGTCTTCCTCCTAAATTCGACCATGTTGTTGCTGCTATAGAGGAGTCCAAAGATACAACTACTCTCTCATTTGATGAACTTATGGGTTCATTGCAAGCTCACGAGGCAAGAATCAATAGAAATGTGGCAAGAGAAGATGAGCAAGCTTTTCAAGTTCAGGGGGTAAGAAAGATCCACCCAAAATCAAGGAGGACGAGGTAGAGGAAGTTTTTGAGGAAGAGGTCGAGGTCGAGGACGGAACAATTGGGTTCAATGCACGTATTGTAACAAGCCTGGTCACAAGGAAGAAAACTGTTGGAGCAAAGAAGATCAAGCGAAATATGTTGAAGGAGAATCTAATACGAAGAATTCTTATTCATGACTTATGCAAGTCCTCGAAAAACTTCCCAAGAAGTATGGTATCTCGATAGTGGTTGTTCAAACCATTTGATAGGAGCAAGGCACTACTTTAAGGAGTTGGACGAGACTCACAAACTTGGTTTAAAAATGCGTTTTGCGATCCATTGCGCTAAAGGTCCCAAAATCCGTTGCGTAATGCGTTATGCGATTGCGAGCGTAATTTGGACGCGATGCGTTTAGTATAAAATAAAGTAAATTATTTATTTAAAAATAGTATAGTTTCTCAAGTATGAAGTAAGTGAAATAATATTACAAAATAAGTTACTAGCATATTGTAATTAGGCCTATAATCCTTTATAATACAAATTAGTCGAAAGTAAAGCTTGACAAAAAACACTTAACAAAATGCAAGATACTATATTTTCATAATTGTGTTTTCTTTTTAACAAGTCTTATCTTTAACAATCCATTAAAATATGTAGGTCTCTTTTATATTGTTAAAATTTGATAAAAATGATCTAAGTACTAGATTGCGACAATTGCTACCGTTGCTAGCATCACACAAATGCGGTAAATTGCGGCTTAATGCGAACGCAATCTGGGATGGCAATGCATTAGGCACCCTAATGCGAAATTTTGAATGCAACGCATTGATGCTTGCAATTTGCGCAATGATGCGCACATTTTTAAACCAAGCTCACAAATCTCAAGTTAGATTGGGAAATGACAAGCTAGTGCAAATTGAAGGCAAAGGCACTGTTTCAATTTATGTTGGCGATAAAGAAAGGTTAATCAAGAATGTTAACTACGCTCCAGGTCTTGCTCACAATCTTATAACTGTGGGTCAGTTAATTGACAATGGCTTTACAGTCATTTTTGAAAATAAAATGTGCTTTGTCAAGAAATGAGCTAGAGAAGTATTGTGTGCTAAAATGACAGAAAACAAAATGTTCCCTATTGATTTATCTTATCAAGAGAAGCAGGCAATGATGAGTAGCAAGGTGGAAGACTCGAGTTTATGGCACGAACGATATGGGCATTTATATGTCAAAGGTCTACAATTGCTTGTCAACAAACAAATGGTAAATGGCTTACCATCAATTCAGGAGGTGGACCATGTGTGTGAAGGATGTGCCTTGGGTTAACAAACAAGAAAATCGTTTCCCAAAAATCAAGCCCAAAGAGCCTTGACGAAAATGGAGTTGATACATGCAGACATTTGCGGTCCCATGAGAACTGCGTCACTTGCGGGAAGTAAGTATTTCCTACTTTTCATTGATGATTGTACACTGATGTGTTGGGTTTATTTCCTTAAGATGAAATCAGAAGCTTTTGACTGTTTTAGAAAGTTCAAAGCTTTGATAGAAAATCAATCCAATGGAAATATAAAGGCTCTTAGGACAGATCGAGGAGGGGAGTTCATGTCAAAAGAGTTTGTTACTTTCTGTGAAGAGGAAGGAATCAAAAGACAGTTGACGGCTCCCTACACCACCTGAGCAAAATGGTGTAGTGGAGCGCAAAAATAGAACGGTGGTTGAAATGGCCCGATCAATGATGAAAACAAAAGACCTTTCTGATGAGTTTTGGGCTGAAGCGGTTGCTACTGTAGTTTATATATTGAACATCTCTCTTACGAAAGCTGTGTGGAATATGACTCCTTATGAGGCGTGGTATGATAGTAAGCCATCAGTAAGTCATTTAAGAGTTTTTGGATCGTTATGCTATGCTTTAGCCGTATCTTACAGGCATAACTTTGATCAAAAATCAAAGAAGTATATCTTTGTCGGCTACTGCTCTAACTCAAAAGCATATAGATTATTCGATCCCGAAAGCAAAAAGATTATAATCAGTCGTGATGTTAAGTTTGATGAGCAGAAAAGATGGACTTGTGAAGAAAATGGTTCATACGTTTTCTTAGACAACATAAACAACGAAGGCAACATAGAAGAAACGGAAAAAGATCTTCTACCAAGTCCTCAAACTCCTCTATCTCCAACAAGCCCTCGAACTCCATTAACTCCTCAAGGTGTCACTTTAACAATGCCATCTTCGTCTACATCCGTTGAGTCTACTCCTCAGAATCACAAGATCAGGTCCCTAAATGATATTTATACAGATACTTTTGCATTGTTTGCTGACGACCGACATGTGTGGAATCTGCTCTACAAAATGAAGTATGGATAAAGGCTATGTGTGATGAGATATCAACTATCGAAAGGAATGGAACATGGGAACTAGTTGATTTACCGGCCGGTAAGAAAATGATAAGTCTTAAATGGATTTTTAAGACCAAGTTTCATTCGGATGGGAGTATTCAAAAACACAAAGAAAGACTTGTGGCTCATGGATTTTTTCAGGAGCAAGGAGTAGATTTTGAAGAATGTTTTTCTCCTGTGGCGAGTTTTGAAACAGTGAGAATGATTCTTGCATTAGCAACTCAACATCAATGGACCACATATCAGTTCGACGTTAAGTCCGCTTTTTTAAATGGGGAGCTGAATGAAGAGGTTTATGTTGAACAACCGACGGGATTCATAAAAAAAGATGAAGGAAACAAAGTTTATAGACCCAAGAAGGCTTTGTATAGTCTAAGGCAAGCCTCTCGGGCATGGTATAGCAAAATTGATCGATTTTTTCTTGAACACAATTTTGAAAGAAGCCCAAATGAGCCTACTCTATACTACAAGGGTCAAGGTAAAAAAGATATGATGGTGGTTAGTTTGTATGTTGATGATATGATATATACAGGTTCATCTCATGAGCTTATGTCTGAATTTAAGGCATCTATGATGAGCATGTTTGAGATGACTGATATGTGACAGTTGCACTACTTTCTTGGTTTGGAAATTAAGCAAACCGATCATGGTATATTTGTATCTCAACAAAAGTAGGCTACTGAGCTACTTAAACAGTTTAACATGTTTGATTACAAAACTGAAGCAACTCCTATGAATGCAAACGATAAGTTGAAGGTTGTGGATGGCACGGATATGGCAGATGCAAGAAAGTATAGAAGTTTAGTGGGGAAACTCATCTATCTCACACATACAAGGTCAGATTTGGCATTTTCGGTGGGAGTAGTCTCAAGGTTTATGCACTGTGCCACCAAACAACATTTTGGTGCAGCTAAAAGAATCCTTCGATATATTGCTGGTACTAAGGACTATGGAATATGGTATCTCAAAACAGAAAACTTCACGTTGAAAGGTTTCACTGATAGTGATTGGGCTGGTTCTCAAGATGATAGAAAGAGCACATCCGGAAATTGTTTCAGCCTTGGTTCAGGTCCCATATCGTGGCTCTCGAAAAAACAAGCTACTGTAGCACTCTCCTCAGCTGAAGCTGAGTACGTAGCGGCATCAATTGCTGCAACTCAAGTAGTATGGTTACAAAGGATGCTATGTGATCTAAAACAAGTGCAACAAGGTGCAACATTAATCTATTGTGACAGCTCCTCTGCTATTGCAATGACTAGGAACCCTATCATGCATGGAAGGACCAAGCATATCGAGATAAAATATCACTACATAAGAGAGTTAGTAGCGGGAGGAAAAATAAGATTGGAGCTTTTCAGGTCTTAGCAGACCTATTCACTAAAGCGTTGCCAAAAACAAGATTTAAAGAACTTCGAGCTCACTTGCGGATTTGCAACTTTGAATCAAGAGGATGTGTTGAAAGTGATTCAAAGTGATTCATATTCATATGTTACAAGTTCTCCTTAATAAATGGCCCAATTACTTTGTGTCTTTTAGTTTTTCAACTTCTTGTAAGTTGAATTCTTGTTTATGTTTTGTTGCCTATATAATGGCTTGTATCCCATTCCAATAAGCATGAATAAAGTGTTAATCATTCTCAATACAAAGTATTGTTTCTCTTATAATTTCCAACATAACCTTCCTATTTTGACCACATTTCCAAAGCTCATATAACACTTTTTCGTTGATTAATAGGGGTGAACAGGTACTCTATACAAGCTCTGGTAGCTTGTACATGCCATATCTTGCTGCAGCTCCAGCGAATATGACACTAGACATGACTAAGTTCTAATCAAACTCTGATCATCATTCATCCCCACAGCACCCGAGGTCCCTACAGAGATGGTACCTGCTGAAAATGCTCATCTGATACTCGATACCAACAAAAGGAATACTGGGAGAGATTTTGATGTCCTGAAAAATCAAAATGATTATGTCCAGTTACCGGAGTAAAAGATACTGAAGATCAGATCGTGCCAGATCTTGTTGGAACTACAGTTGACAAGACATCATATTTCGGTAATTCTATTGAAACTCCGAACGCCACATGGTATGTACATTGACGCCTTTCTATTATGATCTCCATAAAACAGACCAAATTTTTTAGACTCGTTTATAATGATTTATATATTTTCTTCCTTGATTTGCAGGGATGAAATGGCACGGGAACGACTCTTCAGTCCTGACAGAATTTTACCTGATGAGGTCAATGATTATTTAAACAACGACAAGTGCTACAGCAATGAGATCACGCCTGATGAATTATTCAACAACAACTGAGTTGATGAGTTTTAGTGTACACATACAATAAAAAGGTAATGGTATTAAGAAAAGTTACAAATTTGATTTACCAGCAGATTGTGTTGCGCTTTTTTGTATTTTTGTTCTGTCGAACTTTTTCTCTATTTACAGTAACACATGTAACACGATGCGAACGTTGTCGGCATGTACCATTTACAATCTTTTATGAAGTAATACCACTCGTTACAAACTTGTTTTGATCAAGTATGTTGTTTACATTTACTTATTTACACTCTGTATTATATCTTATCAAAACCTTTTGCTCGTCTTTTTCAGCCACATATTGTTTAGGATCACTGGAACAAATGAGTTGGTACTCAGTATTATATGAAAATTGATATACACAAGTACACAACCTCCTACATCCAAAGAGCTTTAGCCCGATTGGTACCCACCTCCGAAAAGCCCCATGAACCATTAGAAAGATTTTGTGCATAAAAAGTCAAGTCTCCGGTCGGTGCCGCACTGGGCAGGAAAGTTACCGGAGCTATTACTTGTTGGGTGGACAATGGTTGTGCCAAAAGGCACCCGGGTCAGGTGTTCACCCTGGCGAAAAGAATGGGTTTTGGGGGGAACTTGGCCCAGTGAATGCTTTCATCCGGGTTGGGTTTTCTATATTTGGGCCTAGTTATTGCCTTTGTAAGCTTAGTCAACTTGGGCCAGTCAATCCTACATATCTTTCGAGTACTGAAGTACTGATCTAGTTTCATGCTTCCACACATGTTTATAGGAGTGACCAGTGAGCATCGGGTTAAACCTTAAAAAAACCGGATCTGATAGGACCGAGACAGATTTAGCCAAAAATCATAGATCGAGGACCGGACCGAATTTATTTGTTTCGGGTCGGTCCGGTCCGAGAAGGTATAATGGTCGATTGTATGTAAGGCATGACCGAACTAGACCGAGAACCGGACATGGGTAAAGTGTGGACCAAGAACCGGAGAGAAATAGTTTCGGTCTGGTAGGGTCGGTCATGTTTGAGCCGGTTTCTCGATTCGATCCTCCATACTTTTTTAGAGAACCAAATCTATATACCATATATAGGGTGTATGTCAATTGTTGAAAGTTGAAAGTTGAAAAATCAAACAAATATGGAAACTTGAAAAATTGTTTGTGTTTAAAGTAATCAACTTTATAATTATGGCAATGTTACATAAAAGTGGAAATAGTAAACTGTAGTCATCATAAATTAATATCCTGTATGAAAAAGCAAAACTTACGAAACTAATTATAGGAATGATTTGATAAATTGTATTTTGTTGCAAATGGAAATGAAAAAGTAAACCACAAGTTTCACCCAATTGAAAAATCAGGTTAAAGTAGTCTTCTCAGAGCCTAGAGATGCTGAATCAGCTACCAATATTACAAACTTGATGACAACACTATGAAGATTAAATTATAGGAACAAACTTTATAAAAGATGCTGCTTCTCTGCCTTCTGCTAATACTTGAAACCAAATGGTTTCCTCCTTTGAGGTAAGTTAAGATTTTTTTTCTTTTCTTCTTTTGCATAAAATAGCAATATCATCTTCATTTGTATTGTTTTACTTATACACACTTTTCATCTTTTTATTCTAACTAGACGAGTACCCGCGCATAGCGGCGGGAATTTTTAACGATAAGTAACTAATGATATGTTATACTATAGTAGGTGTTTTGTGTAACGTTCAAATTAGAGCTCGAGAATATTAAATGGAATTGCAAACACCCGTAAAATCAACATATACAAACATTTAGTGAAGGTGAAAATAAGGATAAGATGAAACATAACCACGCGCAATACTCATCGCATAAAACTTTTTAATACATGACATTTGAGGTGTAGGCTTCTTGTAACCAAACTCTTTGACTGATTTCACTATTACATAGGCAATTGTATGGGAAAACGAAGTCGAAAAAATAAACTTTACCATTCAATATCTGTGTATGAATCATTGTTTATACGCTGCCAAAATTAAAAAATATATATAAACTTAAACTTACAATTGGTATTGCAAAGACCACTGCTAAATAAATGAAACTTACGCGAAAGAGACTTTAAATGCAGAAGTTGTAAATTAAGGTGAAAAGAAGCCAACCTAGTGTGTACACAAATGATATTTACTCTTATTTTCCATATATTAATGATACTATCTTATATATTACAAGTTGTATGTATAATATTACATGTACTTTTTGTCAATGTTTTTAAATTCGGGTCGACTCGGCCGAGTCAACCAGTTAAGCTTGTTCCGGTTAAAAAAGGGTCATTTTCACCTGGGTTTCATATTTTCGAAACCCGGCTAGACCCGCCGGGTTTGAGGTGACTCGGGTCAACCCGATTCACGAGACCGGCCGGGTATCGATTTATTCGATTTTTTTTTAAATGTGTAAATTTTACGTATTTTCGATGAAATTTTATTTTTACATATTATATTGGTTGGTAACAATTTATATATTTCGATATACATAAGTTTTTATGGTTTATATATATAATTTTTTGTTAATTATTAAAAATATGAAGAAAAAAACTTTTTTATAAAACCCCGTTAACCAGGACTGACCCAGACCCGATGATTCGACCGGGTCGATTCAAAACCCGGATTTTAAAACATTGCTTTTTATGACTTGGTAACTATTAGTTTAAAATACAAAATATGTATTTCAAATACAACAGACAACTCAGGATCATAATATATTATTTGCATACGAATTTAAAGACATATGTAGGTACCTTGAAAATGATACCAAGTGCAATGTATTTTAAGAAAAAGGTTCAAAAAACTCACTGGTCATAAAAGATAGACCTATCATCAAGGGTAAACTTTTGACATTGATGAAAAGAAGCCAAATTTCGGGAGGACGATTTTCTAAGCTAAAACATGTACTGTAATATACAATTACTGAAGAGACTTTATAGGTGATTGAGTTTTTCAAACCAAAACATTCATGGTGTCAGCGATATAATTTCATGAAATTAGTATAATAAAGACTTGCAACCGGCTAATGAATGCGATACATAAAAAACACTTTTTTTTTCTTTTTGTTTACTACTCAACACACACCAACATAATACAAAGCAATAAGCTCAGAATTCAGAATATTGAATATAAAAGCCAAATCCAAACAGCCCTTAAATCAATAGAACATACAAACAGCCCTTTAATTTCAGATATATTTACAGCAACTAAACAGGGACTCAAGACTCCATATCAGCACACGTGAATAGCTCGAAGAGCATTTTTTCAGCATGCTAAATACATCAACAACATTACATTGTTTTCAGTAACCATAACAATATTAAATACTTAATAAATAAAATCTAAGTAGTCGAAGAGCAATATATTGGACTATTGTATATAAGCAGTGATATCGTTGTAAATTTAATGATTAAAAAATGCCTTGAATTGTGTAAGTGTAGATTCATGAGAAGGCTACTTCAAACTTGCAAGGGGGTCCTAAGAAGGACAAGCTAAACTAAACGAAACAAAAAAAATTACAGAATGTCTTAAACCTTCTAGTGTAGAAAGTAAATTATCATTATATAAGGACGCTACTGATAATGTTTATGTATCCTATCCACGTTATGTCAACCCTGATTTTCAGATTATAGACAAAATTTACACCCTTCATAGTTCATGCATGATGCATATACACAAGCAAAATTGAAACATAAGCGGCGATGATATGATAGCAATTGACACATATCAGACGGTACTTAATATCTTATACAAATCCCACCTTCAGACATCTTTATAGATTAACGTCCGCTTTTGATTCCACATTGCAACTTGATCTTGACCGAGAGGAATTGCATAGTGACATCCACCCTCATGAACCGACCATCTTGCCACTTATAATTACAAGAGTAATCCCTTTTTTCATTCTCCTCCTTTTTGCACTCATCTAAGAAATCATTTTTATGTTCTTTCATCTCTAGATATACAGAGCTGCAAGAAAATAAAATTTAAATTCAGCATTCAGAATACACAACATCACCAAAGAAAAAAGGCTAAAAAATAAAGAATTACATACCTTGTACACCACATAATAAAGTTTACTCTATGTCCATAAGTGGTGGCTAAAGGACTATGCTGATGACGACCACGATGATTGATTGCACGTTCAACATTATGAGAATAATAAATAACTTCCTATTAATGTATATAAAAATATTCTTTTTGTCATTATTCCGATACCTCTCCATTTATACTACACCAAAAATGATAAAGGTGTTATTTAACTAATAAAAAAATTTAACTAATAAATGATACTAATACATGAACATGTAACCAGGTGATTGAAAACATTGTGCGATAAAAACATATTCAAATACCTCAAAGTATATTTCACCGTTCACATGATCCTCACATCGCACCTCTGGAAAAACAAGCCCTCTAGTAAATAATCCTTATAAAAGTATGAATTTGCAATGGAAATCATTCAATAAAAACAATATGAAGAAAATGACGATGAAGGATTTTGGAGTGATATTATTTTTGCTTTTTAAAGGTCTAATTTGGTTGAAATAATGTACTAATTATTACGGAGTATGAGTCTTCCACCACAAGTTGTGCACTTCTTCTTTCATTAATTAGTTATTGTTAGCCAAGAATAATTTCTTAAAATACTTTTAGCATGTATATTGCTATAAAATTACAAATTTCAATTCAATATCTTACTTGAATAGAATTCAGTATTCAATATGTTAAATAGTTTCCACCCGAGTTTTAATATTAGTTGGACATTCCTTCAATAACATTTTCAACAATTCCGAAAATAGATTCAACATTTAACATTTTCAACACATTGTATAATTCCTCGGTTTTCAACAAGTTTATATATGGAATTGTTGAAAATTTTCAACATTTTCAACAATCATCATACACCCTTTATAGGGTATATAGATTTATTACCCAAAATTTTCAAAATATAGGAAGGATTATGGAGTGACTTAAAGGTGGTTATAGGAAAATGAGGCCACCAAGCAAAAAAGGCAGCAGGGTGGCGGCAAAAGTAGGATGGCATGGTAGATGAAAGCAAGAACTACAAGAGAAGAAGGCTGTCATGGTAGATGGCATGAAACAACCGGTGCAATAGTTAATAAAGAAGATCCAAAGGAGGATGTTATAGAGTTGACGGATATTCATAATGAAAAATTATAAGTTTTTAATACCAATATCAATTCCATTTGCATGTTTCTTTCTTATTGTCATATACGGGAAACACTCTGGGCTTAGAGATGTGAAATGCTTTACAATATGTACATTCGTATTATGCCTTAATGTACTTTATGCTTCTCCTAAGCATCTATTATTTGGTTATCAAATCGAAATAACAACACATCATTTAGTTTTTAAGCCACGTAAAAACTACGACAATTCTAGGAAATCATAATTACATAACGAAAAGGAAATTAATTCTTTTTGTATAATAACTTTTGCAGACATTGAGTTGTCTAGGACAAGGTAAATTTTAATTTAACTTCATGTCCAAGTTTATTAGTGAGCAATCTGTTAATACAAGATCTAGCTCTTATGAATATAAGTTCTCCAAAGAATTTTATTAAAATATTCTCATTTTAGAATATCAATGAACGCTTGTATTTTGAAAAGAAAAATGATAGAGATTTTTTTCGTATGCCTAAAAAGAGGCATAGTTACTGGATTGAGACAAGTGTCGGAATAAAGCATTGAGATAAGAAAAGAGAAAAACCGGGTCCTTTGTATTTCACCAATCACAACGCGGCACGCAAACTTAGGTCTGTTTTTAAGCCTTTATATTAGGTTGTTTTGCATTTTATTGTTGATTCATTTTATTAGGTTGTTATATTTGAAGATCGAGAAAAAGATATAAAAATAAAATTGGTTAAGACGCACAACCATTTTTAAATATATGCATTTATTTGATAAGATCTTTAATATTTTTTACATATATAGTTCTTCAAACATTTTTTCTTAACACTTATTGAATAAATTTTAAATGATATTAAAAAAACTATCCTAAAACATTACTCTAAATAACTTCTTATATAAGAAATATACGAAAATCATGTTGGTTGACAGTTGCTAAATTGAAATATAAGTCAATCTCATTTATTATAAAATCATAGCTTACAAATAAGATCATATCTCCATAATATATCTAATTCATTTAAGAAAATTATTACACTAAATCATTACTATATATAATTAAGCATTCAACCATAACCTTTAACTCGATTTAATGTAAACTCAATTTTCAATATATACACATATTACGGTCCCAAAAAATATATACACATATCAAGGTGCTGATATACTTATTTGTCTTACGTCCAAACATTTTGTTTACCTCTTTTACAAATAATTCATTAAATTAAATTGTATGAAAGGTTTGTTTGGTTCATTTTTTAATTATGTTATATTTAATCAATAGATAATTTAATGTAGACAACGTCAGTTTTATTATTTAATATTTTCACATTAAGTTCGGTTCTTTTCATATAAGTCATTTAACTTATTATCAATCACCGGGCACAGGTTCAACCACCAGTTAACCTGTGATAGTCATCGGGTTACAAGTTCGACCACCTAATCAATTAGCATATCGTTTATTATCTGCCGCTAGGCGATTCTCGAATCACGAGTTTGATCACCGATTCAATTAACATATAGTAATTTATATATCGCTAGGCAATTCCGCCGCTATGCGCGGATAATCGTCTAGTCATATTAAAAGTTTAAAACCACAAAAGTTGAACTAAACCAAATTCCCACGTGCTGCTCTTTCACTTCCTGTTCCAACAATGCTCATACTTTCAAAAAACCCCATTCAATATTTAGCATTTAGTAGGATCGAAAAGGCCTATCCTTCGGAGACAAAGGCGAGTTCAATCCTCACTCCTGCAATAAGGCCGGAGATCCTCTAGAATCTCTTTACTTGGGTAAGACTGTCTACATATGACCTCCACCATTACCTCGTGGAAGACAGCGTTGATTTTTTAAGGATGGAAAGCCATTGTTGCCAGAAACAAATACCTATAGTAGATACTATGTTCTTTCTTTTTTCCAACTATGATACTCTGTGACCCATGTAACAATTTGCTATAATCACTCAAATTATTTGATAAAGCTCCTCAACACAATGTGGAAGACCTCATTCGTATAGAAAGCATTCACTGGGCCAAGTTCCCAAAAAGCGATTCTTTTTTACCCGGACATATCACAGAAAGTGGATAAAAGTGCAGCGTATTTACCTAAGCTGCACTATAAGACGATCAATAACATTCAATGTCAATAAGGGAAAACAAATTATATGAAGCAAATGGTCTATACTCTATAATTTGAGAGAGTTTGTGTTTAGAAGTCCTGAACTCCGAAGCATGTGAAACAATGACTGACAGGAGGAGAATTCTTTGTTTTTTACTGTACAACTTTGGTCCCTGTAGTAAAAAAGTACATAAAGATCTGCTTTCATTGAGAGTCGAACTCAAGACCTCCCGCTTACTAAACGGGTGCTCTAACCAACTGAGCTATGAAAGCAAGTTGACATGTGTGCCTTAATAACAAATTTTATTAATATGAAATGATCATTTCAAACCACAAAATCTGGATAAGGGTGTTATTCTATTTGGGCTGCATGTTGTATCTAAAACAGCCATACACCATTACGGTTTTGGATATGATGCCAAATACCATACAATACCAGTAGGAGATAATGTACATTTTAATGTTAATGAAAACTATGCCTTATCTGGATAAACCTTTGAAACAGCTTATCTCTAGGAGATTTAGCATGTTAAGTACATGGTTGTCTCACGTTTAGGAAACCCTGTGCAAAAAAAGTCTTACTGGAGTAATAAATAATACTGTATATTATTAGTCTTCCATTCAGCCCATGGTCAGTATAGCTTGCAATTTGTGAATAAATGTGTTGTATGATCCTAAGAAAAATCATTACCTTTAATACATGTGTGCTGTTGGTAACACTAGCAAAATATGCAGTCTCAGAAAGTAATCTTTAAGACCTTTCAAAGATAGATATGGTTTGAGACCAGTTCGTAACAAAAACTTGATCTATAAACAATGACATTTCATTTCTTGGTTCACATATGTCAAGCATAGAAGACATGTTTTTGAACACGATCAAACTACTCAGCATTTAGGCGAGTATTACCACACATCTCGTCGTCAACATCAGTATGCACATCATCACCAATCTCACGATTATAAGTTTATCAGTCTAAAGATATACATTTGCATCATCATTCACCACATTTACTTACCCTAGTTGAGGCCCCTGTACATGCACCCATAAAAAAGACCAGCAGAGTGACAGTCGAAATTAATATTTACTAAAAAAGACCAGCAGAGTGACAGTCGAAATTAATATTTACAGTTTCAGTCCCTGAGATAAAAATATATATGTAAAATTTGCTTTCATTGAGAGTCGAACTCAAGACCTCCCGCTTACTAAACGGGTGCTCTAACCAACTGAGCTATGAAAGCAAGTTGTTGTATGTACCTGCATCCCATTGATAGAGCCAAACTATCGTTTCCCATCACAACAAAGTGGATAAGGGTGCAATGGTGCACTTTTATTTGGCTGCGTATTAATAATAGATTAATAATATTAAGAGGATAAGGTATCCTAAGCCAGGGCTGAAGCCATTCTTGAAAACGCCACCTGATGAAACGAGTCCTACATCAAATGGTCTTGGAAAACGCAAGAAAAAGCCAAGTGATGGCACACAAGGCTTATAAATTACTCCTATAACTAGAGGCCACTCACAGTAGGATTTTCTAGGAATGTAT
The DNA here is from genome assembly GCA_025667525.1 of Glebionis coronaria. Lineage (NCBI taxonomy): Eukaryota > Viridiplantae > Streptophyta > Magnoliopsida > Asterales > Asteraceae > Glebionis > Glebionis coronaria. Next base: position 621,279,004 of record CM046875.1, on the reverse strand, counting down.
CTAAACATATATAAGTCTAAGCATATGATGTAGCGAAAAAAACAAGGATAGATAATTTTGAATCTGTTAATTCCAAAGAATGCCAGACACAATCCTTCCAACTATTGTTAATTCGAAAGAATACCGATAATTAGGCAAACTCTAACAATCGTTGATTCAACGAATAACCGATTATTAAGAGAAAATTGAACAATAAACCCTAATCTGGATTCAAGTCAATTAACAAAGACTAAATGTCTGTTTTTTTATTCATAACTTCATAATGAATACAATAAACCCAGCCCTAATTATATGAGAAAAATAAACTTGGAAAAAAAGTTAACAAATTACTGTAAAAAAATAAAAAGGAAAAGTGAATAAAAGACACCGACATAAAAAATAATATCCATTTAACATTCTGCATCATTCTCCCGTTCTTCGAAAAGATCGACCTCGAGTAATGATTGTCTTCAAACCCAATGTATTGACCATGATAGTTTGGATCATTCTAGAACAAAGATTATTAGCCAAAACTACAGTTTCTTCAATATTGTCTTCTTCCTCACCAAATTCTTTTTTCCCCGTAAATCCTTCTTTTTCCTCAGTGACATCTTCAACATCTGTATTATAAACTAGCATCAATTGTTCTTCATATTAATCATCATTAAATATTGGAGGTCCTTCATAATCGTCACCCTCCATGCCATAATCTGCCTATTCATCAAAACGTGAACCATCACCCTCAAAGAACGGATATTCCAACTCTTCACCTTCACATCTCCTTGGAAAGAGCATAATCAAGAACCAACGAAAAAAACAAGGATAGATAATTGAATCTCTTGATTCCTAGACACAATCCTTCCAACTATCATTTATTCAAAAGAATACCGATAATCAGACAAACTCCAACAATCGTCGATTCAATGAATACCGATTATTTAGAGAAAATTGAACAATAATCCCTAATCTGGATTCAAGTCAATTAACAAAGACTAAAAGTCTGTTTTTTATTCATAACTTCATAATGAATACAATAAACCCAACTCTAATTATATGAGAAAAGTAAACTTGAAAAAAAAGTTAACAAATTATTGTAGAAAAACAAAAAGGAAAAGTGAATAAAAAACACCGACATAAAAAATAATCTTCATTTAACATTCTGCATCAACATATGTAAGAGTCAGGGGCGGATGTACTTGGAAGGTGTGGGGGGGGGGGGGGGGGGGGGGGGGGCATGGCTCGTCAAAAAATATCAAATTTTAAAGTGCACCCCATTGTATAATCAAATTGCCCCCCACTCAAAAATAAAACAATGTAAAAACCTTCAAATTGCCCCCCAAAAGAAAAAAACAACCTAAAAATCTTATATTTTTATCTTTATTTTGGTGTACACAATAACTTTTTTCAATTTTTTTTTGCCCCCACTCCGCTAACATCGTGGTTCCGCCACCGGTAAGAGTTAGATATTTAACTAACAAGTATACTTCATTCGCACCGGTTTCCAGGCTACAACCGAAATTGATACTCTAAAAAAAGAAAGCATGCAAGTCTTGTGACAGAGGTGATGCTCCAACAGAGACTACATGCTCGGCGGAAAACACAAAATAGAAAGTATGCCTTTTATAATTGTCTTGCCTTGTTTTGTTAACTGAATAAGAAGGAAGCTATGAAAAGGGTTAAACGTAAACTTAATTTACCCAAAGAAAGTAAGCTTATTGCAGCATTTCAATTACTCCATACATACTAGAATTAGTGACTTTTATATCTACTTACAACTTAAGTAGTTAATTCTCGTTTTGCAGTCAAAGAATTTACCTTCACCGATGTTCTTATGAAGTTAGGCACTACTGAATGGCCATGCGTTGCAAAAAAAAAGTATTGAAGCTTCTGCCCATGAAAAAGCTACAACATTCCATACACGGCTAGAACTTACTGACATTGCTCATCTGATTCATGATTCTGATGAAAGAAAGCTCGGGAGAAATTTTTATGTGACGTTAAATCAGTAGGATGATTTTCAGAAAAATGGATCAGGTCATTGTTGAACAGGTCTAGATCACATATTTCCAGGATCGGATTACGACCCAACTAATCATGAACGATCATATATATAAGACATGAATTTAATATAGGAAGAACAAAGAATTTAGGGTGAACCCATCCTGATAAACACATGATTTATATATATATATATATATATATATATATATATATATATATATATATATATATATATATATATATATATATATATATATATATATATATATATATATATATATATATCATGATATTGAAAAATGAGGGTTGATTACAATTGCAGAATCCTATCTATTTTATAGTGATTGAATCGGTGTGTTTCTATGAAGAGGTGTGATGGTTGATAATCACCATACGACACATCTGTCTATACAACCGTTTATAACTGCCTAATCGAATTCTAGGGCTTGGGTTTGATGGCCTGCGGCCCAAACCACAGTAAAAGATACAGGCTTGTTAAGTTTCTTGGGCCTGTCCTTTTCCTTCTTGATGTCTTCCTGTTTGTTCTCCATGTGTCGATTTGTAGCCTCTATTCTCTTTTGGCGTCTAAGACATTAGACTGGTCCAACTGTTCCCCCTAATGTCGAGATGCCAAAAATCTCTTTGCACTCCATGCTATTCTTGATTTTTTCTGTTGCTATTCTATGGTCCGTTCTCCGGTTGTCCTTTATTGATTAAGGTAAATCCCCTTATATCAAAGTCTTGTCCCCATATGGCATAAACCCTGTCGTTGTCATCCATCTCGGTTGTGGTGTTCATCTCGAACCGGGGTGCCAAGATCTTTCCTTTGGATTATAATGGAACATGTTCTATGTTTTTTGCAGCAACAAAAAAGTCTTTTTCTGATAAGATATGCCTTTCCTTTTTTTCTTCTCCTTATTTTTTGTTAACCACCAATCCCTGGTGGTATTTTCTTTCTTGACTTCTGTTCCTCCTTTTTTTCTTCATCTGCTGCCTTTTATCCAAGGCATGTTTCTCTGCCTTTTTTCTTTTCGTCTTTCTTGAATGATGATCGAACCGTGACGTTTGATTCTCTGGCTCTGATACCAATGTTGAACAGGTCTTGATCACATATTTCCAGGATCGGATAACGACCAAACTAATCATGAACGATCATATATATATAAGACATGCATTTAACATAGGAATAACAAAGAATTTGGGGTGAACCCATCCTGATAAACACAGGATTTATACATATATCATGATATTGAAAAATGAGGGTTGATTACAATTGTAGAATCCTATCTATTTTATAGTGATTGAATCGGTGTGTTTCTATGAAGAGTTGTGATGGTTGATAATCACCATACGACACATCCGTCTATACAACCGTTTATAACTGCCTAATCGAATTCTAGGGCTTGGGTTTGATGGCCTGCGGCCCAAACCACAGTAAAAGATACAGGCTTGTGAAGTTTCTTGGGCACGTCCTTTTCCTTCTTGATGTCTTCCTGTTTGTTCTCCATGTGTCGATTTGCAGCCTCTATTCTCTTTTGGCGTCTAAGACATTAGACTGGTCCAACAGTCATTCCAGATCTTTTTAGAAAACTAAAAAAAAATGTCCTAAAAAAAATTCCACACTAACATTTTTTTCTTGAACGGCTAAAAATTTTCATTAATAAACTTAGCAAAGAAAATACAATGATATAAAGATTGAACCCAAAACACAGAACCTAAAACGCAAGCACCTAAGCAAACTCTACTTGCGACAAAACCCAGAAAAAACCTAAATAAACGGCACAATAACACTTCCTAGACGGCTAGACACATGGTTCATTATTAAGATCATAAGATCACAATCAGTAGACTACAATTTGGCTTCTTACTTTACGCTCACCATCGATCCATATCAAGCCTCCATATTCATGTTTCACTTTTCCAGATTTTCGTCTAAATGTAACCGTGTATGACAACTTCTGGTATTTCTTGACGAAAGTTAAGTTTCTTGGTTCAACTCTTATCTTAACCCCTACGAACGATGTAGCTTGAACATAATAGTTTGAGTTTGCGGGTCCAACGTTAGTGACTGTCCGCTTAAGAGTCACCTTCTTACGAATCTTTCTGCCCTTCTGGAACACGACTGATAAAGTTGGGTAGTTCAACTGCCTTGGTGATTTTGTGCATTTATACTTCGAGAATTTGTTAAAAGGTGAAAGCTCGGTGCGGGTCAATCCCAAGGAGCATAAGAAATCATAGTAATCTTGTGATCCAATATCATAAACTAGACCGGGGTCAAGTGCTCTACGGGGGTGTATGTGCCCGGCACCATGGTCGTATGGATCTGATTGTGAACCTGTTGAAAAATCGGTTAATGGATCCAACGTGTTATCGTGAATATAAGCTGTTGTCATCAATGCGGACTTTATAGCGGCTGGACTCCAATCCGGATGCCTAGCCATGAGCAATGCAGCCACCCCGCTAACATGGGGGCACGACATCGAAGTTCCTGTTATTATATTAAACTTCACTCTTCTTTCATCGGATTCAAGGCCCGAGGGGCTTGAATCGCCGGACCAAGCCGCAAGTATGTCAACTCCCGGAGCCACGACATCCGGCTTCAATATATCAGGTGAGATAAGATTAGGGCCTCGCGACGAAAACCCTGCCACCACTGGAGATGGGCCACCTAATTTGGTAGACAAAAATGTAAGACTCGCTGATGCCTTTCGATGTTTCAAAACGTAATTCTTGATTCTAAGCCCCTCTCTTACCCCGACAGCCACCGTCGATATAACGTGATTATATGAAATCAAATCTCCGTTGTTTTCGGCTGTATTGGCCAATATCATACCCATCCCGCCCGCAGCTTTCACCACTTCACCCTTTAGAACTTCACCCTTTTGAATATCGGAGCTGAAACCGCGGTCACATATCACAATCTTTCCTTTAACCAAACTTGGGTCTAACGATCCTTCCAAACACAAAGAGCTATTGACAGAGTTCGATAAATTACTGCCCATATAAACAAGAGAATAATTCTTTGAGGGTGACAAACGCCTTTGCACTTTATAACTTGAAACACCCTGCACTGTCCTTCCATTTCCAAGTGTCACTATGCCCGGAAAATTTCTATCGATAGAGGTCGCCCCAACCGTTATCATCCACGGAGAAACATTCGCTATACTACCCGCATGCGGACCACCATTTCCCGCGGCACATGAAACAAGAATCCCCTTTTCCATTGCACCAAACGTAGCTATCGACCAGCTATCCCGGTGATACCAAGAATCTTCTCCAGCTATCGAAATCGACAACACATTAACTCCGTCCTTAACCGCACGATCAATAGCGGAAATAATATCAGAACTAACACAGTCGTTCTTCCAACAAACTTTATAAACCGCTATTCTTGCACCGGGTGACATCCCTCGAGCCGTACCATACGCTTGTCCGTAAAGGTTAGCCCCACGCACGGGTGTACCTGCCACCGTTGAAGCTGTGTGTGTCCCGTGCCCGTCTTGATCTAGTGGAGACTTGTACTCTACGTCTTCGTTAATAGGACCATTTTTTTTTTCATATCCTCGATAAAACGATCTTGCTCCAATTATCTTTTTATTACAATGTCGTTTTTCGAAACCACGACCAGTTTCACAAACTCCTTTCCAATGTTTCGGAATAGAGGTGAACCCTGTGTCATTAAAGCTCTCGCTTTCGGGCCAAATCCCTGAATCCACCATGCCAACTACAACGTCATTTTCTTTGAACTTTACGTTTTCTTTTCTGTATCGAACGAGCCCGAGAAATGTAGGGCTTCTAGTTGTTTGCAGTTTATATGTTGTGTCGGGTAGGACAGTCACAACACCTTGTTCACCCGCTAATTGTTCAGCTTCTTTGTCAGTTAAACGAGCTGCCATCCCATGAAATGCTGAGTCATACGTGTAAATGACTCTTTCATCATTTCTTTCGCCGTCAAGAACTTGCGTTGCAAGTGATACTGATCGTATAAGCGATGAGTACCATTCGACATGGTCTAGAAACATTTTGGGCATGGCTAACCTATCCATGTGAACGATAAACGTTTTCAAACGCGACCCATTGCTGGTCGAATGACAATTGGTAGTAAGGTGATTTGATAGATATAAACATAGAACTAGAAACCATTTCATTTCAGTTTTAACAAACATAAGGTTCTATAGAGAGTTTTAGTGAAACTGTAATGTAAATATGTAAAGTGAAGTACGTATGAACGAACTAAATAAGTTCGTGAAAATGGAAAATTAAAATATTTGATGCAAAATTAAAAACGTGATATTGGTAGGTAGGGGACATTTACCTCTTTTACTACGTTAGTTCAAATTATCGATTAATCAGCACTAATTACAAGTAGTATTATATACGTAGTCAGTTCAAGGTAATTTCTACTTCGTGATAAACACGAAGTAAAAACGTGCAGATGCATATGGGTCTCGGATATATACATACTCCGTAATAATTAAACCTAGAAGATAAGATATCGATCTGCACCCGTCATTCACAATTTTATGAACACAACCTCGTACTTAACCAAAGAGTTTTAGCTCAGTTGGTACCCACTTCCGAAAACTCATAGGTGCCCCACTGAGAGTTACCGAAGCTATTCTTTGTAAAGTGGACAACGACTGGTATCAAAAGTCACCCGAGTCAAAATGTTCTTCCCGCCAATCCACACCTTTTGTGGACACAACCTCATACTTATAGAAAAAATAATACATAAAAGACCCTAAACTTGAAATAGACACATAACATTAGGGTACCATGCATGTAACATTAGGGACAAGTAATCAAAAAGCAATAAACACGTATTATTTCTAAAATAATTCTCGTGAAGAATTTGACTCTATTAGAAAGTTGGGTTTAGAGAAAATGGTAAAAATGTAGCCCTAATCTGAGTTGGGTTTTCTATATTTGGGCCTAATTATTGCTTTAGTAAGCTTGGTCAACTTGAGCTAGTCAATCCTAGCATATCTTTCGACAAATGATCAAGTGATCAACAAAAATCTACTGAACTAGTTTCATGTTTTCACACATGTTTAGTGTTGTACTCCTGTATTTAGAGAACAACTTCTCATTTAAAATTACAAAATTCGAACTAAACTATATTTACAGCTTGTTGCTCTTTCACTTCAAGTTCTAAAAAATGCTCATACTAGGCGAGGGTTCGATTTCACTCCTGCAAAAAGGCCAGAGGTCCTCGGCAAACAGTCTCTCTACCTTCAGGTTAGGGTAAGGTCGTCTACATCTCACCTCCACATTACCCAGTGGAAGACGGGATTAAGTACCATTGATATTTAAAGGATCAAAAGCCCATTGTTGTTGTATATTGCGCCCAACAAATGAACCATTTGTAGATTTCGAGTTTAGTGCATCGTACAATCTTTATTCACACTTGATGCATTTGCTCTAGATGCTATGTTCTTATTTTATCCAAATATGATACTCGGTGATCCATGTAACAATTTGCCATAAATCACTCAAATTCTTCGGTAAAAATCCTCACCACAATGTCGAAGACCTGAGGTTGAATAACAAGTTTCTTTGAAACATCGAGGGACTCGTTTTGACAAGTTGTGATAATTATAACATCTAATATATCTTTCTGACAAGTTTTGTAGTGTTTGTATTACGTAGGGACTAAGCAGTAAATATGGAAAAAAGCTCATGTATTTAAGCTGATGTAGCTAGGGTTTCGTCTCATAAATTTAACACAGCAGCTATAAAACTCTCTCATACTCGATCATATATATTCTTGTGATTCTTTATATAGATCAATATGTCTTGATCTATATTGTTCTTAGTATTGTATTGATTGATCAATTATTGTGATCAAATCTTGTTACTGTTTCTTATGATTTGTAAACATTGAATCAATTATAATTGAATCAAGGAGAGGTTGGTTGGATTTGCATTAATACAATTGTTTTTACATGGTATCAGAGCCTTGGTTGTTCTCGAGTGTGAATCTTGATTATATAGTTTTGAGATTTGGTTGTTTTCTGGATCTTGATTTGGAAGGTAGTATTGGTCGATTGAAAGTTTTTTCATGGGTAATTGCAAGTTCTGAGTATTTTTTTATAGATTTAAATTAGGGTTTGTTGAAACTCTAATTTGGATTTTGGGGGTTTTTGTGTTCTTGAGGTGTTTTTGAGGTTCTGGATATTGTGTCTTAACGGTCATGTAAAGATCTTGTGATTTGTGGGTAATTGTTGGGTTTCTTGATCTGTTATTCCCTAGACTAAGTGAATCTAGGGATAACGAATTGGTTTCACTGTGTTCTTGGATTGTGTGCTCTATAACACCACGCTTTCCTTTATCTTTAGTTTCTTTTTGCTTGTTCATATTGTTTGATTCTCTTATTTATTGGTTGTTGTATGTTTATTGCTTTCTTGATTGTTCTTGTTTTTATTTTTCCATCGGCTTTCATCCTTGATCTCTGTCTTGCCCTTGACCTGCAACCCTTGAGTGGTTAGGAAGCTTAGGAACTTATTTTACTTTGATCAAGTTCCTTTTAATTTATTGTTTTCCGTTATTCTTTCTTTTCTATTTTGCATCATGTCTACTAATAATCCTGATTTGATTAGTAGTCTTGATGTTGGTAATGTTTTGCATTTACACACTAGTGATTTCAATTCTAGTACTATTGTGTTTGAGAAATTAATTTGGTACTGAAAATTATAGAGTATGGGCTGTTGCTTGCTGCTATGAAATTGGCTTTAGGTATAAGGAATAAAATTGGATTTGTTGATGGTACTTGTACTAAGATTATATACGCTTCTAGTGAACCTTTGTCTAATCAGTGAATAGGTGTAATTCTATTGTGCTTTCTTGGATATTAAACTCTATTTTTGAAGATTTGTTTCTTGGTCTAATTTTTTTGTGAAAATGCTAGTGAAGTGTGGGCTCAATTAAAAGAAACTTATGATAAAATTGATGGTTTTATTATTTTTAATCTGCTAAATAAAAGTCATACTTTTAAACAAGGTGAATTGACTGTGTGTCTGTGTATTATCATACCCTTATTTCTTTATGTTGAGAATTTGATATCATGACTAAATTGCCTAAGTGTTCTTGTGTTGCAGAGAAGATGTGCTTAAACATTATCAATTAATGAAACTTATGCAATTTCTCATGGGTCTTAATGATGTATATCAACCTATTAGAGGTAGCTTGTTATCTAGAAAGACTCTTCCATAGGTTAAGGATGCTTTTGCTATCATATCCATATAGGAGTCTCATAGAGGCATTGTCTCTTCCTCTACTGGTACTTCTGTCAAACCTTAGGTTTCTGGATTTGTTGTTAAGTCTAATCATTGGTCTAATAATAACAATAATCTTATATAGTATAAGATTTAGTTGCGTATACATTAACTGTGAGTCTTAATGACAGAAAACTCCAACACGGGTACCCTCCGTTCGACAGTATTAAAGACACAACATTTTGCACTATCATCTGCTAGGGGATACAAACACATGCTGAGTAAAGCTTGCTAACAGTTTTAATCAATTTGCTGGGAATACAAAGAGGTATCAGTTCATGATATAACTCCATCATAAAGTCTTTTTCTTTTTAACTACCCAATACAACCAATTTATGAAAAACCTTTCATGTTATCATGTTACTCTAGCGGCTCCTTTCATATTCTCACCATTAAATGTTTCAGTTCATATACCATGTAGGTTCGTTCTTATAAATTGTGCACCAACCAAGGTTTGAAAACATCGTTGCTATACTCATCCAAAAAAAGTACAAACAACAAAAAGGCCAGCCACGTGCTTACAAGAACGAATCAAAGAGAACTCTTTCATCCGAACTCATTAACCACAAACATGAACTTTTTCATCCGAAACAAATATGTTATAGTCTCTTTGATTCAGTTTGAACACAAAAAACCTACCAGGGACCTCCTCAAAGAGATCTTAATGACTCCATGTGCTATGGTTCTCATTTTGTTGATATAATTCGTTCATTGACCAAGAAATAGGAAGTCATTTAAAAAAACCAACAAAGATCTCAGTTTGGAGTTTGCGATTTAAAGATATTTGAAAAAAGCAAAACCCATTCTGCATAGATCGTAAGAAAGAAGAAGTCTGTTACAATCTTATATTTGTTTCGATTTATAAAAGCAAATCAAGAATTACATCACCAACCCTTGAAGCCTTATTGTTCTTCGTCAGTGTATATGATAAGTTAAGGAGTAATAAATAACAATGAAATGATATTAATTTGGATGTAAGTTGTATTCGTAGGTATTTCAAAAGGGTGACATAGAGATGGGTTATCTGTGGATGCGTGTTTTATGAGATGATGTACCGAGGTGGCAGATGAAGGAACACAGAAAAAAGAGGCACTGCGTTTTAGGTGAGTCATATTTAGGTTTGGTTCTCAAATATATACAACTGATTTAATTAAGTTATGTGGTTGGGTTAATCAAGTAAACAAGTGGCCCAGTTCTATGAATGAGTTCAATAGATTGGTGTCCAAAATTTGGACTAGATGGTTAGAAGAATATAACAATCCCACGTTTTCTAAATAATGTTATTACCTATTATTCTTTGACCATTTGATAAAGATGTGACATGTCTGCAATCTTTGAATTTAGAGTGATTATTCAAGATCTATACAACAATTCGTGAAATAACTATGTGTCGTGAAGTGTCCTAAATAAACATGTGACATTAATTAGTTGTATTGTGTTTTATGAAATAAAACATATAACATGTGTACGTGGATGATCTTCTATGTGCCACAAGTATGCAACACTAGAAAGTTAGAAAGCAACAACATTTAAAAATTGCGTCTGTATGAATAGATGTATAATTTCAAATAATACCGTAGCGACGCTTACTTGAAGTAAATCAATTGATAGTGTACAATTGTACGAGCCAAACCTTTATATGTTAACGGCACAGAGTTAGGGCAGTCCTATGTTTTCGAATGCCCTCCAAGACCGTGGCCGAGATAATAGAATGACGCCCCCCACTAAATGCTATAAACGGACTATACAAACTTTTTTTATCCGTTATAAACAAACAATACAACACTACTACGTACTATGTAAAAAGTTTTAAATACATAACTACATAGGTATCGTTTAATGAAAACAACACATTAGGTTTGAAATTCTATTAAAACATAACATAAAACTTAAAATTGGATGGTTCAATTTATGTGATATAAGGGTAGAGGGAATGGTATGAAAAAAAATCACCGTCACATTTTCACTCCACTTTCACTTTATATAAAATATACTCCACTAAATGCTCCAACACGCTCACAAGCTTATTAATAGTATTTCAAAAAAGTAAAAAAGACAAAAGCGGAACTGGAACCGAGTGGTGAGAAACTCACCGTTGGTGGGTTTTTCAAATCAACCCACGCGTGGGGTTTATGGTACCATACGTGTAGGTTTATGCCAAATCATCAACTCATGAGTGGGATATTATACTTCTCCCCAACCTAAGGTGGGATGTGACACCCCCATTTTTACCTTAACGCAGCGGAACATTAATTTTAGGGTGTTACTTCATAGATTACAAGTCATAATGATAGAAAACAACTCAAAAGAGTGATTAAATCAACTTTCTTTATATATCATTTAAAATCAGAGTTTTACAATATGAGGTTCCCAAAATCTAAGATAATAATTTCAAGTTTGTGCCTATTCATGCCATCCTTGTGCTGCTCCATGCTATTAGTCATAATTATCTGAAATATATGCTTAAAAGTCAACATAAAGGTTGAGTGAATTTATAGGTTTGCAATAACAGTATTTGAATACATGTTTACCACCCCGAGCTATGTTACTATTCACTCACATAAAACAATATTTTATTGCACTAAGCTCATGCCATCAAAACTAACGGAATTCACCGAAGTGAATGTCATGACATGAACTCATGACAAGTAACCTACATGTTTAAGGTTACCCATTAGTTCTAATAAAGTATGCTCGATTACCCCATGTACAGGTAACACAAACAGGATTCGTTAAACCCAATAGATCTATTTACCCTATTAGCGCACACATATGTGTTTAATGATTCATGAAATTTGGGAAACAAGTAACAGTTTGGGCATTCGTACAATTACATATTTCAGTAAAAGCATACAGTTCCAAAACACATGTATTCTAGTTTTGGCATATATCCCCTTCACGGGTTTTCAAATCATTTAGAACGCATTAAAAGTAAGGATAACTCACCTTAAGTCCATAGAGTCTGAGCTGCAATCAGATATATTTCATTCACAGATAAACAGCTTGGTCATACAAACCACAACTTAATCTCACACAAACCTGGGTTAATACATTGTGTATAGTATCAAGTCTTTGATCTTTAGTTCAATACTTTTAAGTATTAGTTATGTATTCTTTAATTAATATTTTTTTTGTAAATATAGCATCATTGTTCGGGCCATCATACTCGAAAGCCATTCTATAAACGTTTGAGGAGCGAGGACACTTTAAATCGTAAACCTAACCACTCAGTCAAAACATAATATCGAGATGGAACATCTTTGTACAAAGCTCCCTACTAACATGAAACCTTCATTACTTTCTCATATTTACAATTTAGTTTCTTAAGTTTCAAAATTGGCAAAAATAGCCGTTTTTAGTTATACTTTAGCTTAATTACACTTTTAACCCCTAAACTATATAGTTTTAATATTTATATTTTAAACCCTCAAATATTAACCTTAGGGTCTCAAACTTTCCAATATTTATTCTTATTGTTTTAACTTTCATAAATGGCACTTTTGGCCCAAAATGTTAATAGTTTCAAAAATGATAGTTTTAGTCCCTATACTTGTTTAAAATAACATAACAACCTCAAAATTGTACCAAATGATCTAGAAACTTAGAAAAATGTTTATTAACACTTTTATAATCATAATAACAACATTTATCCAGAATTATAGCCTTTGAAATGGGTTTTTGCTTATTATTTAATGTAAATTAAAAAACGGGTAAAAGGTATACAATATCATTTTACTTATTAATTTGTGCCGACTTTAAACACTTACTAATTAATCTCGTGACTTTACCATTTTACTTTCAAATTTTGTTCGACTATAACAATATAAGCCTGAAATGACCATATTACCCTTGTAAATGACTAATATATCCTTTTGGCTAGAAACACCATAGTAAGAATACAAAGATTCGAAGAAAGATCTATGGACATACCCAAGATCTGAAAAATCTGAATACCATACGGTAACAAGATTAACGCTAGTATACAGTAACAAGACGTTTGTCAATTCCCCACCTGGCAAAATGTAAATTAACAAAATTCTGAATACCATATAGTAACAAGAAACACCCTTTTGGCTAGAAACACCATAGTAAACTCCCCACCTGGAAACGAAAAAAATAAACATTTTGTTACTGTATTGGGACCAAAATCTATAGAAATAAACAATGATCAAATTATGGAATAAGAAAAAAAAATGGAGCTATATGGCTGCTCCATAGTGATTAATGTATCGAGTAAAAAACTAAAATTCATAACTTCACTAGTAGAAATTGAAAAAAAAAATTGCATACCCGTCACTTGAACCACGGATGACAGGTTGCAAGATCTGCATAACACCTTTACTCGCACCATAAGTGAGATATATGAGTTCTGGATCACTGTCACCAATTATCATACCATCGTTAGTTCATACACCAGCAGGTGCAATAACATAGAAGAACCATCTTATAAATAATAGAGGATAAATAAAAAAGTTAACATCAGTACCCCCTGCCATAAAATATTAAGTTAATCGTCAAATATTCTTGAACATCAGAATTGTGGTTAATCACCTTGGATAGCCATCACGTCTCCCAATGAAGTCAGCAACTTCTTTCCTTATTCTAGGAAGACCACGGGAATCACTGTAAGCACCTATAGAAGATAAAAGGCATTATAACACTTCATTTTATTGAAAGTGTTACTCTCTGATTTGTTAACTCCGGTACTATATAAGGCAAGAAAAGTAGGTTTTGGTAGAGATCGAAGAAGATAAAGAAAGAGAGATATAAGTGAAATTATAATTTAAAAAAAATTAATAAGAAAAAGAAAAAGTCATACTGTACATTAGCTGGTTGAAGAAGATTATACTTTGTTAAAATCTGAAAATCTGAAGTTAAAGTGGAGGAGTGACAATAATTTTAATTATGTAGAAGAAGACAAGGGTAATATAGTCATTTTAAGCTTATATTGGTGTAGTCGGAACGAATTTGAAAGTACAATGGTAAAGTCACGAGATTAATTAGTAAGTGTTTAAAGTCGGCACAAATCAATAAGTACGATGGTATTATATAGATTTTACCCTTAAAAAACTTGGGTTTTAAGACATCTTTAGCTTATAACTTTCATTCTAAGTGATTATATGAGATAATTTCTTTTATATTATCTTACTAAAATCCTATAGACACTATAAAAAGTCTAAGAAATTATTATAACAAGATCAAAGCTTAGCTAACAAAGTGATTACCTAGGTAGCTCCAAAATGGCTCCTAATAAGGAATATGGACTATATCTTTTTCACAACTCTTCAATAACTCTTAGAACTTCTTGCAAAGCTTGATACAGATCTTAGAGATTTCTTAGGGCTTCAATGGAGGCTCTATAATAGGATGCGTAGGTGTAGAAGATTGAAAGTGAAGGATGGTGATAACTAGGCTTTTACCTAGTAAGAAAATTATCGTTCTAGTGTTCCTGTCTAATCGAATTGATCTTAGCTCTCTATGTGACTTCGTTCTATTTTGGTGAAAACAAAGATGTGTCGTTGTAGTGTTTTAAAATTGAAAGGTGCAAAACATTTAAAGTAAAAGTGCTCTTAACGTAAATCTAAGTCTAATTAAAGTAAAGTGCAAGTATTTGAAAACGTGACTAAAATTAAAGGGCACTAAAGTAGAATGACGTAAACTTAAATCTATCTAAGGCAAACTTAAAGTGCAACTAAAACTAAGGCAAATAATCTAAAAGTGCAATAGAATAAAAGGCAGGAAAAATAAAGCTTGAAGATAAAAATTAAGGACAAAAGCTAATAAGAACCTGAATACAGTTCATTCGGAATAAACCTTCGTTTGGAATAATCACTCGTCCTAAATGTCACCTTTGGTTGAAATGATTCTCCTTCACTTGGAATATTACCAAAATCCTTGATCCGGAACAAATTGATCTGAATATGTCACTTATCCAAAACAATGCTTCGTTCGGAACTTACTGATTCGGAACTTGTAAATTCTTCCTTGATTCGGAAGTTTCTGGTCACCCCTTGATTCGGAAGTTTCCGAATGAAGCTCCTTGATTCGGAAGTTTAGAACTTCCGAATGAAGGCCCTTGGTTCAGAACTTTTAGGAGTTGGTTCGGAAGTTTCCGAATGAAGCTCCTTGATTCGGAAGTTTAGAACTTCCGAATGAAGGCCCTTGGTTCAGAACTTTTAGGAGTTGGTTCGGAAGGTTCCGAATGAAGCTCTCTGGTTCGGAAGTTTTGACTTCCGAATGAGTAAGTTTGGTTCGGAACTTTTGAAGTTCCGAATGAAGTTCCTTTATTCGGAACTTTTGAAGTTCCGAATGAGTTTCCTTGATTCGGAACTTTTTGAGTTCCGAATGAACAGACTTGGTTCGGAAGTTTCAGACTTCCGAATGAAACACCTTGGATCGGAACTTTGGACTTCCGAATGAAACCTTCTATCCTTTCCTTGGTTCGGAACTTTTTCTGGAAACACAGAAACAAGGCAAACTCTTCCGAAGAACAAGGAAGATGAGTAACAGCAGATATAAACACAAATCAAGCAAAATCAACACAACGAATTAATAAAAACAGTAACGAATCAACAAATCGCATCAACAAACAATCAAAAACATGAAATCAAACAACTTTAATCAAAATAATCAAAAACCACTTAGATCAAAATAAAAGCATGAACATGAACATAACATAAACACATGAATCAAAGAATAAGAAAGGTAGATAAGAGATTGACAAGATAAAGTAAAGATTGACAATAATTAAATGAAAACTTACTTGAAATTAAATGAATTTAAGGTGCGAGACAAGGTAATTAAATTGACAATTAATGTAAATGACAAGTATTTAAATGGTGGAAGAACTAGTGTCACCCTAGCCAACAAGAGTGAAAAATAAACATCCTAATCTATTTATAGGGGAGGATTAAGGAAGCTTCCTCCCCTCTTTCCTTTTCTCTTAATTGTAAGCTTAAGTCCCTTCTTTTATTAATCTTCATTAATTGCGTCATTAGTCCTTTTCTTCTAATCTTCTTTAAACTTGGACTTAAGGGACTTTTGGCTTCGGGATTTCTTCGAACTCGTCTTTGAATTCTTCAATAAAATAAACTTGAATTCTTCGGCTTTTGATAAACTTCCGTCTTTTGACTTTTTCTTCGATAAATCTTCAGAATTGGTCGTGGACTTCCGTTCTTTTTGCACTCTTGACTTCTTGACTTCGTCTTTCATCCTTTTCTTTAATAAAAGTCCGTAAATGCCTGTGAATGTCCGTGTTTTATCCATTTTTCACCTTTTCATCCTAAATCACAACAAAAACACAAACCACGCATAATTCCGACATAAAAGACATAAAATACACGTTTTGGTCTGGTTATTATTGTAGTTAAGTGGTAGAAAAGATGGGTGTTTACACACCTATCAAATCCCCTACACTTGACCATTGCAATGTCCTAATGCAATGCATTAGTTACAAAGCAAGATTACACTTTTCATCGTAATCAATCCACGTTGGCCTTTATTAAAGAGATAGAAAATTAAAAACATACAAAATAAAGAAATCAAAAGCATACCTTGGGTTTTGAAAATGTTATGAATAATCATCATCCTCAAGTTTTCACTTTCTCCAAACCAAGCTTAAAAACGAGATCATTGTTATTATAAGTTAGTAAACTAACACGAACTCATGTGGGCCAATTACTCACTTAGACTCCCTTATTCCTAGGTGTATCTCCTATATTTTATTATTTGTCTTGAATGATCATGAAGATGCATTGTTTGACTTATTTCGATAGTTATTTAGTCTGAAAATAAAGTGCACGATTTAATCAATAGTTAGCTAAAGGACCAAATCTTTTAAAACTGCTTCTCGGGATATTAGAAAGTTCATATCTTGGCATAACTTGGTTCGCGATTTGAGACCTTTCTCGGGCCGATATTTGGCAGCGACTTCATACTTCAAATCTCGAGAGACGTTCATGAAATAATGGTCTTCTCTTCATAATTGGAATTTCTTCACTTGAAGTTTTGAGAGATTCATACTTGGACCACGACTTCTTCATTTTTCTCCAATCTTTATTTTGGACTTTGATATACAACGATCCGCCTCCTTTTATGACTTGGATCTATTTATCCTCATACCTTGTTAGGGTCTTTTCGGATACACTTCTCCATGACTTTTGGGGAGTTTTGCTTTACGTCGTGTGTCTCGATCCTTCATATTGATTTCCGATAAATGATTCTTCACATCACTTTGGATCTTTAGCAACAAAACATAGCCCTCATGCCTTGTTAGGGCCTTTTCGGACTCGCCAATCTTCGCGCCCCGCTTCATAAGTTATGCCTTGGCTATGAACTCTCGTCATTACCGAGCAACTTTTAAACGATCTGGGGCTAGAAGCTAAGTAACTTTTCAAATCATTCAACCTTATTTATTAGCAGATAAATTTATTAGCAAGCGATGGGAGAATAGGCTTATAATTAACTCACATAAATTCACGAAAGAATACCGAACTTATAATTGGCTCTATCATCTCTCGTTCTCCACAGTTTAAAATCTCAAGTAATGAGACTCGTGGATGCTTAGCCTATTAAATCAAAGTTTTGGGTTTTCGAGTCGCCTATAGGATCTTGCAAATTCTTAGACTCTTTCAAGTTTAGAAATCGCATCTTAAAGTTCCCTTGATAAACGACTCTCTAGGATCAATTATAGGAACTTGCGAAAAGTTCTTGTTCTTAACCCGTGTGAGTTAAGACTTTCGCGTTTTATAGCTCCCTATATAAAAGCCTAGCAAAACTTGACTTAAACACGTTAAGGATACTAGCTAGAGTAAACTCGGATTGAGTCAAAAGATTCACAACGTTTGAAAATTAAAACCACTTATTAAACATTTATTCTAGCGGAGAAAGAAAATAACTATACAAAGATAACAACTAATAGGCCAAAATAGATCAAAAATTTTGAAAAATGTCGAAAAATTGATTTTCCGGTTAAAATGAGGACAAAAACAAGGAAAAGACCACTTAACTTCGATAGAAGTCCCCCCTACACTTAAGATAAACATTGTCCTCAATGTTTAAGCATGTGGGAGTAAGCTCCCCTACACTTAGGACATTGTGCACGTTGTTTAAATCTTGCAAAGGAAAAGACAACTAAAGAGATTCCTATTTTAATATTGAGGAAATATAAAATAGTGAATCTAAAAGAGTTTAGGATAGAACCGGGACGAAGTAGAACACGGAATTACGGGTCGTCAAGAATCGTCAAGAGTGGATCATTGAAGCTCGAATCCCTGATTAAGAAGTGAGGAGAGGAAATAGCAATCCAAAGGGTCCCCCCTACACTTATGGTAAAGAAAGCGAAAAGATAGATGCATGGGTTGCCTCCCAAGAAGCGCTTGGTTTTTGTTAACCGAGTCGTGAGCCTGACTCGACCTTGATCATCAACGGAAGTAGCATGAAAAATATCCACCAGGATCAAAGACATAGTTTTCATCCATCAATAAGCAAGAGCTTAAGGCGAACAAGGCAAGCCAAAAGAGAAATGGCAAGGTTCCCTTAAGCAGCGATGGAGCACGGTGGAAGCAAAGTTGAAGTGGAGCAAGCATGTCTTCAAAATGTCCAAAGATATTTCCTTTTATTTCATCAGGTGGATACTGAGATGGCTTAAAGACTTCAATACCGGGGTCGAACACCTTTTCCTTTAGGGGAAAATAGCACTCAGGCTCAGCCGAGTGGGAAGAAGATCCGCAAAGAAGCACAACCTCGTCCTCAGAAGTGGGACAAAGAGGTGTCAAATCATACGTGTAACGGATTTCGGTGTCGACCGGTTTCTTCTCCTTTGACAAGATGCTCTTTAAATCCAAAGTAGGATCAAGACGATAATCTTCAAGGTCAAAAGGAGGAGCATCACTCTCATGAGGGAAGTATGTGTTGAGAAATTCAGAGAAATCTTCCTCAAATGAATAATCGTCCAAAGTAGGATCGAGTGATGGTGGAGGATCTTCATCATGTGAAGAATCGCTCGATAGAGTATCAGCCTCATCGAAATCATCGAAAGTGGGCAGCTCGGGATACTCAGAAGTAAAATCAAAATCATCCGAATCTGAGCTAGAATCATCATCATCATAAGCATCGAAGACCGGTTGAGAATCATAAATGGGAGAAGCGTCCAAAGTAGAGTGAGAATCATCCACATCATCATTAAAAAGTGGATTATCAGTGGAAGACTCGAATAGAGGATTGTCATAGACGGTAAAGTCATCGAGCACATTTATCATATTCACTGATTCTCGGCCTCCAAAAGATTTGCCTGTAAGCTTCCCCATTTTAAAAACTTTAGAATCATCCCCGACTCGTAAGATTAACTCACCTTCGGCCACATCTATTAAAGCACGTCCGGTTCTCAAGAATGGCCGACCAAGTATTAGAGGAATACGAGGGTCCATTTCATAATCAACTACGACAAAATCGACCGGGAAAGTAAATGTGCCAACTTTAAGAAACACATCTTCGGCTATACCAACGGGGTAAGCGAGAGTGCGATTTGCAAGTTCGAGAGTCATCTTTGTTGGAATGAGATCGGGCAATGATAGTGTTTTCCAAACACTCAGTGGCATCAAATTAATACTAGCCCCGAGATCAGCAAGGGCAGTAAATTCTTCAGTTTTGTTGAACACGCAAGGCAACACAAAACGACCGGGATCTCCAAGCTTTTCCGGAAGTTCTCTAAGAAGGACTGCAGAGCAGTTTTCATTTAATCGTGTGTTGGCGAGTTCAATCAGCTTCTCCTTCTTGCTAAGCAATTCCTTGAATGCTTTGACAAATTTCGGCATGTGGCAAAGTGCTTCAACAAGGCTAATGTTGATGGTCATTTTAGATAGCATATCCACATATTTCATTACATTACAGTCATTCTTGGTTAGCTCGTTGGTCTTGCCTATGCGAGAAGGGTATGGGATTCTGGGCTGATAAGGGTTAGGTGGAGGTGTAGTTGGTGAAGGTTGTGATGTTGAAGGGTCCTTCCGAGATACATCGTCATGACGAGGCGGAGACGGTAATGGTGTGCTATCACTAAGTGTAAGAGGAGTAGGGATACATGGTGGTGGAGGAGGTGTAGATAATGGTGGTGAATCAGGTGGATTGACAATGGTAATTCCACTACGCGTAGTTATAGCACTCACATTAGCTCGCGGATTGGTGACGGTGTTTGAAGGTAGAGAACCCGAAGAAGAAGAAGGTTGAGCTTCGGGCAAGAAACTAGCCAATAGATTCTTTAATTCAGTTGTTTGAGTGATGAAGGAGGATTGAAGGTTTTCACGAACCTCGGTTCTGATGTCATTACCTTGCTTCAAGATATCTCCTTTCAAATTGATTATTTGGCTCTGTAGATTCTTGATTTGCTCACCTTGAGTTCTCATGATTGTGTCAACATCGGGGTTAATGGGTGGGTGTTGTTGGGTGGGTGGTTGATAAGGGTTAGAAGCACGAGGTGGGATTTGGTTGCTTCTATTGTAGTTGTTGGCGGGGTTTTGGTTTTGAGGAGAAAAACCGGGTGAAAGGTAATTGTTGGAACGGTAGCTCAGCAGGTTTCTATCCCCTTGTTGTCTAGCTTGGTAATTTTCCGGTGAATAATTACCGTAAGCTGCATACACATTTTCCGGATTTCCTTGTGTCGAAGGACAATCGGTGTATGAGTGAGGACCGCCACATGTTTCACAAGGATTAGCGACTGCTTTAACTTGATGTTGTTGTTGGTTTGAAGCGAGAAGCGTAATACTCTTACTCATTTCAGCCATCATGCGGGTGAGTTCGGTCATCTCAGGGTTTGCTGAGGTAGAAGAAACATTGACTCTCGTGTTGTTTCTAGAAGAAGCAGAGGAATCCCAGTTCTTATGATGAGTAGTCATGTTCTCTATTAACTCTCTACACTCCTCGGGTCTCCTTTTCATGAATGTGCCACCGGCGGCTGCATTAATCGTAACACGATCTCGAAAAGTCAATCCGTTGTAGAAAGTATCGATCAAGGTGACCGGAAGCATGTTGTGGTTTGGACAACGGTCGATCAAGACATTATATCTCTCCCAAGCGTCGAAAAGAGATTCATCAGGGTCTTGCATGAAACCGCTGATCTGATTGCGAAGGCTTGTGACCATGGATGGTGGAAAGTAGCGCGAAAGAAAGCGTTGAGTCATGTCATCCCAAGTGTGAATAGAATTCTTCGGGAGACGATCAAACCATTTCTCGGCATGATGGGATAAAGTATGTGGGAAGAGTTGTAGGCGGAGTACATCCATTGTGGCCCCAGGCAACTTCATGCTTTGGGTGATTGTAATGAACTTGTCGAGGTGTTTGTTGGCATCATCATCAGGCAATCCTCTAAATGGGTTTGTTTGTACTTGCTGAATCATGTGGTGCTTCAACGAAAATTCAGGAGCGTTGATTTGCATTGGCGCAATCGGTCCTCCTCGTCCAAACATTGTTGGTTGACAAAGTTCCTCCATGGTCCGAAGATCGGGCTGTGGAAGAGCATTGTTGTTATTATTAAGGTGCGGTGGTTGATTATTGTTGTTAACACCTGCCATATCTAAATCTTCTTGAGGCTCGGGCTCTTGATAATTAGAAGATCTAGTACGCATACACCTGAAAATGCAAAAGAAAAAGAAACCAAACACAAAGACAATATATATACACAAGAAAGATAAAATCTTTTTGTATTTTTGAAATTTTTAATTTTTATGGTTTTTTTTATCAATTTTTAGTTTTTATGATTTTTGAATTTTTTATTCAAGAAAAATAACGTTCACAAGTGAACGGATCCCAAAAAGCAACGTGTCTAGCACAGAAAACTGTTGATCTTAACGAAAAGAGCCGGCAGCGGCGCCATTTGATAACTAGGCTTTTACCTAGTAAGAAAATTATCGTTCTAGTGTTCCTGTCTAATCGAATTGATCTTAGCTCTCTATGTGACTTCGTTCTATTTTGGTGAAAACAAAGATGTGTCGTTGTAGTGTTTTAAAATTGAAAGGTGCAAAACATTTAAAGTAAAAGTGCTCTTAACGTAAATCTAAGTCTAATTAAAGTAAAGTGCAAGCATTTGAAAACGTGACTAAAATTAAAGGGCACTAAAGTAGAATGACGTAAACTTAAATCTATCTAAGGCAAACTTAAAGTGCAACTAAAACTAAGGCAAATAATCTAAAAGTGCAATAGAATAAAAGGCAGGAAAAATAAAGCTTGAAGATAAAAATTAAGGACAAAAGCTAATAAGAACCTGAATACAGTTCATTCGGAATAAACCTTCGTTTGGAATAATCACTCGTCCTAAATGTCACCTTTGGTTGAAATGATTCTCCTTCACTTGGAATATTACCAAAATCCTTGATCCGGAACAAATTGATCTGAATATGTCACTTATCCAAAACAATGCTTCGTTCGGAACTTACTGATTCGGAACTTGTAAATTCTTCCTTGATTCGGAAGTTTCTGGTCACCCCTTGATTCGGAAGTTTCCGAATGAAGCTCCTTGATTCGGAAGTTTAGAACTTCCGAATGAAGGCCCTTGGTTCGGAACTTTTAGGAGTTGGTTCGGAAGTTTCCGAATGAAGCTCCTTGATTCGGAAGTTTAGAACTTCCGAATGAAGGCCCTTGGTTCGGAACTTTTAGGAGTTGGTTCGGAAGGTTCCGAATGAAGCTCTCTGGTTCGGAAGTTTTGACTTCCGAATGAGTAAGTTTGGTTCGGAACTTTTGAAGTTCCGAATGAAGTTCCTTTATTCGAAACTTTTGAAGTTCCGAATGAGTTTCCTTGATTCGGAACTTTTTGAGTTCCGAATGAACAGACTTGGTTTGGAAGTTTCAGACTTCCGAATGAAACACCTTGGATCGGAACTTTGGACTTCCGAATGAAACCTTCTATCCTTTCCTTGGTTCGGAACTTTTTCTGGAAACACAGAAACAAGGCAAACTCTTCCGAAGAACAAGGAAGATCAGTAACAGCAGATATAAACACAAATCAAGCAAAATCAACACAACGAATTAATAAAAACAGTAACGAATCAACAAATCGCATCAACAAACAATCAAAAACATGAAATCAAACAACTTTAATCAAAATAATCAAAAACCACTTAGATCAAAATAAAAGCATGAACATGAACATAACATAAACACATGAATCAAAGAATAAGAAAGGTAGATAAGAGATTGACAAGATAAAGTAAAGATTGACAATAATTAAATGAAAACTTACTTGAAATTAAATGAATTTAAGGTGCGAGACAAGGTAATTAAATTGACAATTAATGTAAATGACAAGTATTTAAATGGTGGAAGAACTAGTGTCACCCTAGCCAACAAGAGTGAAAAATAAACATCCTAATCTATTTATAGGGGAGGATTAAGGAAGCTTCCTCCCCTCTTTCCTTTTCTCTTAATTGTAAGCTTAAGTCCCTTCTTTTATTAATCTTCATTAATTGCGTCATTAGTCCTTTTCTTCTAATCTTCTTTAAACTTGGACTTAAGGGACTTTTGGCTTCGGGATTTCTTCGAACTCGTCTTTGAATTCTTCAATAAAATAAACTTGAATTCTTCGGCTTTTGATAAACTTCCGTCTTTTGACTTTTTCTTCGATAAATCTTCAGAATTGGTCGTGGACTTCCGTTCTTTTTGCACTCTTGACTTCTTGACTTCGTCTTTCATCCTTTTCTTTAATAAAAGTCCGTAAATGCCCGTGAATGTCCGTGTTTTATCCATTTTTCACCTTTTCATCCTAAATCACAACAAAAACACAAACCACACATAATTCCGACATAAAAGACATAAAATACACGTCTTGGTCTGGTTATTATTGTAGTTAAGTGGTAGAAAAGATGGGTGTTTACACACCTATCAGATGGTATGAAAATGAAGCTAAAGGCTCCTATTTATACTATTTTTGAACACTTAGGCTCCAAGTTTTGCCATGAAACGTGTAAGAATAGTAGAGAAGTGACTAAGGTAAGCTAGGAAAGATCTATGCAAGTTTGTAGAGCCTAGGAACAAAATATCTAAGACTTTTAGTCACGACATGAATTAGATAGGAATGGTGATGTGTAAGCCACAAGTAGGTGCATCACCTACTTATAAATATCTCAAAATATCAACTAGTACTGATCCTAAGTTTTAATTTGGGAGGGAAAGGTTTTAAATGGGTTTTTGGAGGGAAAAACCTAGCCGGATGCAAATATAGGGCTTGTAACTTTGTAACTTTGTAATTTTGGTAATTAAGGGTTTAAGAATGTGATTAGTGATGGATTAAGGTATAATTATGGTTTAGACATTGTAATTAATAAGTTTGGGTATTTGTTATGAAGTTTAACAAAGGTTTAAGGTGAAATTAGGAAGAAAACCTAGTCGGGTTAGGGTTTCTAATGATCTAGGGATAAATCCTAGTTAAATCCATTATCCTTGATTTAGCTACTGATATAAACTCAATTTATACCCCCTACATTGTCCTTAATGTGTTCATGAAATCTCTACATTGGTTTTACTAAGTTATTCTAAGTAACATGTCCAAAGGGTGAAAATAAATATTTTGACCTAATTTATAAGCCATGCATTGAAATGTTGTACCTTGTGTTTTTGGGTACTTGTATATTGTCTTTATATAATGTTATAACCTTAATGTAATGATATAAGTGTTTGTAAACTTGTCCTAAAAGACTAGGTATTGATTCTATGTAAACTGCTTAATATAAGGGTTTATAGGTCACTAATTCTAATGACTTTGTACTTTGGGTAATTAGTGTTTATCTCCTCATATAAACTTATTCTAGGTCTTATATAGTATGTTTATGACTTTTAGGGATTCTACATTCTTGGTTTAAGGGTTTAAATTAGCTTTAGTAATTTGTAACTTAGCTTGAGATAAATGTATGATATTTATATGATACTTACTTGAGTTTTACAATTAGTTGCAAAATATTATATTCTAATTCAATGTAAAATAGATTTTAGGTGCTAATCTAGGTAACTAGGTCTTTTACTTGTAATTAGCTTTAGATTAGTGAATATTAGTGTTTTGTGATCAGTTACCTTTCCTTTATATGGTAGATTATAATTAATATATTGTATTTGATATTTGTATATAGATATTATGTAGTTATATTGCTTGAAACATTGTTTACCAAAGATTTCTAGGTGGTGATCTATACTATTATGTACATTTATTTGTACTTAGCTTTGTATAGTTTTGTTCTTACCATTCTTAGGTATTATTATGTCTTTAAAGTATAGCTTACAACTTGTTTATAATCCTTAATTACTTATTCATATGGATTGTCCATTCAACGTTTAGCATTTTTGAGTTTACAACTCTTTTAAAGGTATTATAGGCTTTCTAAGAGAATTTAGGGTATCATACTTATATTTGAGATGTTCTTTTTCATAGTGTACTTTTTCATAGTGTACTTTTTAAATTACTTTTAGATCTTAGACTTGATATATACATTGTGTTTCAACATATAGGAATATATGGATATGGTAATTCAGGTTATGAGGACTCATTCATCGTACCAAGTAAGGAATAAAAGCAAAAATTTCTAGCCAAATTTTCATATTTATTCAATCATAGCACATATGTGAAATTTGAGGATTCTCACAGTCTCTCCCCCTTAAAGAGATCTCGTCCCGAGATTTAGATAAAGAGTAATGTCATAGAACAGAGACAAGTAAAATCCTCGTATTTCCAAACATATTCTAGCCCTCTCTTAGGGTTCTATTCATACTTGAACAATTATAAATACAATATAACCCCACATAACTTAGTTTATCGTTGAGCGGAAACTCTTTCTTTGGGGTGATAAGAGATTCATCAGATAAACATTTCTTCAGATGCGAAAAATATCATGAACATTACTGAGTTCTTTGGGAAACTCAAGTTAACATGTTATTGCCCAATTCAAAAATCTTTGAATGGTCCCATGTACTTTTGCTTTGCTTTTAGGATCGAGTAAAACCTTTTCAAGGTAATTCATAATAATATGACGTAATAACTATTCATATTGTAAATTCATTACTTCATCTTGAAGCGCGTAATCTTTATCGGTTTTGAATAATCTTTCCAATAGTTTCATGAACTATTTTAGGTCTCGTAAGTTGAAAATCTCCAACTTAAACCCAGCAGATACGTAAATCGACACTTCTTTCTATAGAGTGCTTCAAATAGTATTGCTTTGATTCTAGCATGATAACTATTGTTATACGGGAAATTTTACCAATGATAAGTGTCCTTCAAAAATTTATAACACATACATGGAGTATGTGGTTTAGTATTTGGATAGTTCTTCCACTTATTACATTAGTATACCTATTTAAATATAACATATCAATTTTGAGTATTTTGTATATACTTTTAGGATTAAGATGTGAAACACTTGTCACGATCTTAGATGATATATATTGATACTATATGTCAACAGATTATCTCTCATATAACCTTGTCAGAGTTTCCATATTATCGATTTCCTAAATAGGAATAAATCCTACAGCTCTAGTAACATAATCGACAATGATCCGGATGGCATCATGTCTACTTGAATTAAAAAAATCCTCATTGTTCTTTCATATTTCCATGGATAAAATTCAAATTAAACTAGTAAGTCGGATGACTTAATATTCTGCTTTAAAAGCATAATATAATGATTTTAAAGTTTCTTCGAGTTGAATGGAATACTTCACATTCTAAGTATTTACAAATTTTAAATCTAAGACGAACATTGACGTACCTTTCCAATATAATATATAGTAATACACGTAATTTCTCACTTATAATTCTAACGTTTTTATTAAGTCTACACTTGTCTTATATCGAATATCTTTAAGTCAATTTATAAATTCTCACTAACATAAAGATGCGTCCAACGTTATGCAAGGAAGAAATCATAAATTTGGTGATTTAAATTTACTCATTTGACTGAAGAAGCGTCCTAATTCAATCAAATAAATAGAATGTAAATCATTGACTTAGAGTTTTCGACATAACACGAGTATTATCTAAATTTCCAAAAATATAACAAGAATAAGACGAATATTCTAGTATTTGACATATTTATTATACCCCTAGATTTCATTCTTACTTATGCGTAGGTAAGACGTCTTGTATAAAAATATAAGATTACGATTTCCTAGAGACGAATGATGCTCAAATAGAAGACGGTATTTTATTCCTTACAACATGTATATAAAATACATGATAATTCTACCAAACATATAGCTTATAAGGTCACTTGCCCTTAAAATTCCTAATCCAACAACCTACTATGTTGAAAATCCGACACCAGATGGTGTAAAGTCGTGTGTGATTCGGACTGCATTTCTTACACATAATAAAATTTCCATCATATTTACCGTAGGTTGGATTCTAGTTTACTTGTATTTATGATCGTTCTTTCACTACTGAACTTACGCTTAAGATTTTTCTGATTTTTGTACAGGATTGTGTTTAATTACCTTGTTCATCAACTCTCTGAATAAAGGTAAATGACTTTTTCCAATATATTGAGATTTTGGAAGTGGTAATCTTTCTTCAAAATCTTCGATAAAATTCCTTAATAGACTTTTTCTGCCAAAATCTTCTTATGAATTTTTCTTGATAGGATTTTCAGATGCAATTCCATGGCAAAATTCCATGACAAAATCTTCTGATGAAGGCTTTTATCATTCTACGGGATAGGATATAACTCTACTAACTCTTGAAATTTCCTCGTGTATGTCTCGAGGTTAATTTCTTTTATCATTAGATAGCGGAGTTCTTCTTTCATCTTCTCGTTCATCTTTCTAAGAGATATTTGAAATTTAATCAAGCGATCTTATGTATTTCTTTTATCTCAATAGGTTGAGCATAAATAATTCACCAAGACAACTGACGAAGTGCTATCTTCTTATAGCAAACTTCATTTTATAATTCCAAATACGATTAATGTGATATAAAACTGAATTGTCTCATTCAATCCAAGGGGTGATACTAATAGCATCTTTTCTTCCGTGGATATCAAAAACTAACCAGCCATAGAATCTTCTTTCGATTAGTACGTCAATTTGTAATTGCAAGATTGTAGCCACATCATCGTCATTCTTTCGTCAAATACTTTTAGGGTTTAGAATGATAGATAGAATAGAAAGAATTCAGAATCCAAGGTATACTTATATCCGAAAGCATGTGTCACATATGTATATGGATACATATAAATGCTTATCGCACACAAGGTATATCTTTTAGGTTTATATGGGAAACTTACTATGTTGATTATCATTCATATCTAAGGATAATAGATCCAACTACGAAATAGAATTTCAAAGTTTACAACGGATTTGTAAAGATATGACTTATACATAATCGTTACATATTTATCCATGATATGGAAAGGAAAATGTAACAACTCGTCTTATACAAAGCTAATGAAAAGAAGATTGCCTTCTATCTTTTAAGTCGGAATAAAAGAATCTCTTTTGATAGACAAAAGCCGAGAATAGAATACTTCTAGAAAACTTGGGAAGTTTCTTTAGTCTTTCTTCAAACTTGCGGGTTATATTCAATTGATAACTCATATTATCATAAAAGATAACAGAAATTCCAAAAATATATACTTTATCAAGCATATGCTTTTCCTAGAAGTAACGCAATTTCATTCATAATCATTTGTGAGAAAACCAAGAAATAGGGATTTCTTACTTCTTAGAAAAAAGTATGAAATAACAGGATTTGATGAGAAACATAACTTTTATTATTAACAACTTGTCTGTTTATACTTACAAGACAAGCTTCACTGATAAAAGTAAAGACATAAAGTTGAAAGTATTTGAAACTTTTAGTCTAATGTATTCATCTCTTCTTCTTGAGTTCTTTGATAACATCAAAAAGACTTTGTATGTTGGCTCGATGTCTAATTTGAATTTCCTTAATGATTAACTCTAAAGTAGAAATCTTTAGTCGAGCTTGAACAATTTCTTCATCGTGTATCATTTGTCTTCTCTACAACTTGGCCTTAATTTCTTCAAAATCCTCTTCTAACTTCTCAAAATCTCGTTGTATGATTCTTCGGCCTTTATTAAGTCCTTCAACTTTATCTTCAAGATCTTCAATACGCTCGGGAGGAAGTTATTCTTTATACGTATCATAGGGATTATTCATCGGATGCTTGGAAATATATTTCAGGGAGTCGTTAGGAATGCTTGCAGAACACTCATCTTGAGAATCCGATAAGATGATAATAGGGGGAAGATAGGAATACCTATCTCTAGAGACGTCGATAAATCCTAACTTATTTATATTACTCATATTATATTATATACTTAAACATAATATCATTATCATTAAACTTACACGTAATTCGGAAGAGTAGCAGTATAGGCATTTACAACATTCTTGTAGTAGCACTAGCTTTTGGCACGGAGGACTTTCTTGAAATTATTTTAAAAGTAGTTATAGTCAAGATTTTAATTCTTGTTCTCTATAGCCATGGCTCTGATACCAATCTGTAACACCCACATTTTTACCTTAACGCAGCGCAACATTACATTTAGGGTATTACTTCATAGAACACAAGTCATAATGATAGAAAACAACTCAAAAAAGTGATTAAATCAACTTTCTTTATCTATCATTTAAAATCAAAGTTTTACAATATGAGGTTCCTAAAATTTAAGATAATAATTTCAAGCTTGTGCCTCTTCATGCCATCCTTGTGCTGATCCATGCTATCAGTCACAATTATTTGAAATATATGCTTAAAAGTCAACACAAAGGTTGAGTGAATTCATAGGTTTGCAATAACAGTTTTTGAATACATGTTTACCACCTCGAGCTACGTTACCATTCGTTCACATAAAACAATATTTTATTGCACTAAGCTCGTGACATCAAAACTAAGGAATTCACTGAAGTGACTGTCATGACATGAACTCATGATAAGTAAGCTACATGTCCTAGGTTACCCGTTAGTTCTAATAAAGTATGCTCGATTACCCTATGTACAGGTAACACAAACAGGATTCGTTAAACCCAATAGATCTATTTACCCACTTGGGCTAAACACTAATGAACTTGCTTAGTGGGATTAACCCACTTGGGCCCAACATGTAAGCATAGGACTGATGTTAAAAGTATAAGATGGACTAATATAAGGTAACGGGCTTATAATAGGCTTATTGAGCCTTGACAAGTAAAGAAGTTAAACTAGTGAAACTAGTATGAAAATTTACCAACACATGACACTATAGTGTGTAAATAAAGATGTACAATCCCACTTGATCATCATCATATTTATAAAATCATCATGTATATACATAGTTATTGTTTTTATAAAGTCATTGGACAAGAGTCTAAGACGAGTATTATTTGTCTAGGTTTCCGTGATTGAAGCACGTACCGTACATCCATATCGCCGATAATCCGCCTTTCCCAATCAACGTGAGTTCATAGCCTCGCATCCTTTTAAATGTTTTTATGAAATGTTTTATAAACTCGCGAGGGAGATAACATGTTAGTTTTAATAAAAATAGGACACCAGTTATCCCGACTGTTTGCTCATTGATTTGGACCCGAATGATTGTATGACCCGATGAATGATTATATGACCCGATAATGAAATGAGATGGATTATTATCAGTTAGGTTATGTCACTAAAAGTCCCATTAGCATGAATTATGAACTACCCGCGCTTATGCATATAATAGTACTATCTGGGGAAGATCACCCCAGTTCGCGCCTTGACGGTTGATCCCCGTCGTGCCACATTGATTGGTAAGCGAATTTATGTATGAGAAGATTTATATAAGCGTGATTATTGTGACGATACGCTGTTTTAGATGGGCAAATGAGTTTTGGGTTAGCTACCCGTTGTTTGTTATAGTAAGGTAGCAATGTCATGCGACTTATAATAATCCAATAACGAAAATACTGCTATACGCATTGAATTACAATATATTACCTGACTAGCAATACGGGGTCTTATTATTGATATTATGTTCGTGTTTTGGTTTTACATAACAATATTCATATAACGGTTTTTATTTAACTCTATACAACGTTATTAAACGTATTGTATGATGTTTTTACGACATTGGTTCGTATAATGGTTTTGAAGGCAAAAGCCTATAGTATGATTTACAACAAAGATTTGTATAAAATGTTTTGGCTTATCTTATGGCCTACGACAAAGAATTGGACAAAACGATTTTCGGTAATAATTTTATACCGATGATATATTAATGGATTTCATTAAACTTTATGAATTCACTCGGCGTTTTGGCTGACCTTTTCTTTTAACATGTTTTATCTCAGGTACTTGAAGGTAATTATCGGGAAGACGACAAGAATTTATGACCCGCACTTAAATAACAATTTGCATTCAAATGTTTTGTAAACTTGTATGAAATACTATGACTTGGGACCTATGTAAATTTGGTATTTATGAATGGAAACTGCTTTATTATTAAACGACGCGATTTTTAAGCGTTGTCTTTGATGTGAGTAGTGTGATATCCCGTAACACCAACTACTCTTCCGCTATATTGAATTATGAAAATTTGGGGGTGTTACAGTTTGGTACAGAGCTATCGTTATAGAGAACGAAAGATTTTTAAAACCAAGTTTTTGACTAAAACATTTAAAAATCTTTTAACTTTAAACATTTTTCTCAATATGTCTAAAAATCTTTTGACTATAACGGTGCCCAAGAATTCCCGAGTTACCGACAAGGCCAGACTGAGAAGTGTTATTTTAATATATGTATAACTTGGATTATATATATATATATATGTATATATATATATATATATATATATATATATATATATATATATATATATATATATATATATATATATATATATATATATATATATATATATTGTAATTTGATTACATGATTGTTCGATGATTATTTTAATACTTATACGAGGTATTTATACGACGTAGATTGTCACAAGAAACCCTAACTCCCCTAGCAAATCAATCCAAGCTATTCCCGTAGGAATTCTAGCTTTCTAGATCTA